>OZ010798.1:459280234-460597734 GCA_963932465.1 Maratus speciosus
GGCGCTGGAAATTTCTTCTCGATTTAAATGCAGAATTTCGCAGCATCCAACGGTTGGATCGACCGATTCACGAAGAGGCATAATTTGTCTTACAAGTTTATTTGTGGTGAATCAGATGGAGAAAATACTGCAGCCTTTGAGGAGTGGATGGAATAAAATGTTGCCTTCTCTTGTGTGTAATTATTCAAAAAAGACATCTTTAACGTGATGACATTGATTTGTTTTTTTAATCTCTTCCTGATAGAACATACACCGTGAAAGGAGAATAGTGTCATGGTGGGAAGCTATAAAAAATGCAATTAACAGTTTTGTTATGTACGAATGCAAACGGAACTGAGAGCTAACACCCTTAACACTCTCCAAGAAGCCCTGATGCTTCAAAAACATCAAAAGTTTACCTACAGATTATAATGCCAACCAGTCTGCATGGATGAAGATTTTGCAAGAAAATTGGATAAAAAAATGCGCTTGCCAGAGAGAAAAGAATTTTATTCGTAGACCAGTGCTCTGCTCATCCTGATCTAAACTTAAAAAATGTGGGTATTGAATTTTTCCCACCCAACTGTATCAGTTTACTTCAACCTTGTGTTGGGAATAATCAGATCCTTCAAAATGAATTATAGGAAGCAACTCGTAAGAAAAGCCCTTTTTTCCCTTGATTCTGGTGAGTTTCAAGATGCTTGGCTTCCCTTATAGTTAGTTCTTACCCCTTCTGTAATTGTTCTATTAAATATTCCCGCAATACCGTTCATTTCCAGAGAATACAGGTTCGTTCTTTCCACTCGAATACCCTGTTTTTTTCAGATTTTCCTCAAAGTAATTCCTTATTCTCTTTATGTCTCTCCAGTTCTGATTGATATTGTTTGAAATACTAAAATGCCTCATTTTTGTGTTTTAGAAAATAAACAGTAAAAATCTAGAAAAATCATCATTTACAATCATGAAACAATCAATTATCGTCAAATTTCCATAGACTCCAACTGAAATGCAATAGGGTTTACTTGCTTGCAGAAAATCAACAAATTGAGATATTTCAATGCAACAAAAACTAATATTAGCTTATTAATAGAGCTTAATTGAATTATTTTACATTATTTTTAAGTACAACAATATTTACAATATTCGTTACACTATATATATAATTTTACACATATATGTTGGCGAAGAAAAGGCGGCGAAATGAAAATTTCAGAAGAGAGGAGATTTATATGATAACATTATTTACTGTAACTGCAAATTAGCGACAAGCGGGTTTTTTCCAAGTGGAATCTAAAAATTGAATGCATAGAAAAAAAAAAATGGTAAATTTGTTATCATTACGTACGCAATGGTAAAAACATAAATTGAACATTAGTAAATTTGAGTGGCAATAACACATGAATAACAACATCAGAATGTAATAAATAAGTCCACTAAAATAAAAAAAAATTATTTTATTATTATGGAAGCTGCTGAGAAGAAATTTAAAGAGATTTTTGAGACTGGTATGGTATTCTATTCTTTCACAGTTATCGGATGAAGGTTAGTTACATATGACGGTTGTACATTTGAAATCCATAAAGTAATTTTGGCAAGTTGCAGCGACTACTTTCGTGCTATGTTCTGTGGTATGGATAAAGATAAAAGAGACAATAAAATTTCAAATATTAGCGGAACGTGTATGAGTGAAATTTTATGCTACATATATATAAATGATATTTCTGTGACTGAAATGAATATAAAGGATCTTCTCATAGCAGCTGACTACTTATTACTGAAGGATTTATATTTAAAGCAAAATGTTAAAAATTATATAACAAAAGCTAACTGTTTGAAACTGTGCCATGCAGCGTACGAACTCAATGATAATGATATTCTTCAAAATTGTTTCACATTCATTCGCAGGAAATATGAAGAAATTTTCCAAAATCAGAAAGATGATCTTATTAATTTTCCAGAGGAGCTTTTGAATTGTATTTTAAGCAGTCGAAATTTAAATGTTGAAAGTGAACGAACAGTTTGGCAATCCATTATTTACTGGGCAGAAGAATGTATTGAATCTCGATTAAAAAGTGTGCCAAGACTTCTTTCTACAATAGCTATTGATGAAAAGCTCGCGACAGAAATTATAAATCACGATATTCTTAATCATCATATGAAATCTCTGAATAGCATTCAATCTTTTAATGTTTTTGGCAGCCATTGTGATCTTCTTAGAAGTTTTTTGAAGAATATTCAAATGAGTTTTCTTTACAAAACTTCAGAATTCCTCGAAACTTAATATCATTCCAAGTATACGAAAGAGTATGGCGAACCAAGAGACATGTGACATTTCGTTTCTTATGATGAAACTCTTAGTTTATGCCCAAAATAACTCATGTAGATTTTGAACCGGAATATTTAAAAATGGTAGAAAATGACCTTTATATCTTTGAAAAATATGGCCCAGGTGTGTGAAGGTTAATCTGAAGACAATGGAGTTCGAGCCTATGAGAAATGTTAGATACTATGGTCATGCAATTCTTGCTATAGAAAATTGCATATATATGTTAGGGGTAAATACTGAAGGAACATATAATATGACGGTATACAATATTGTAGAAAACAGTTGTGCTCCTGTTGGACCTTTAAACAATATCCGCTATGGTTCAGCAGTGACCATGGGTCAAAATATGTTTGTCGTTGGAGTGTCATCAAATTCGGATGGCATGATTATGCAGATGCTTAATCCAGTTACTCATGAGTGGATTTCTTTATCTTCACCTAAGATGTTTCGCTTACGATTTGAACTAGTTGCATTTAAAAATAAAATATATTTGATAGGAGGTTTGAATGCTTTTCTTGAAGCTGTTTTAGATGTAGAAGTTTATAATCATGGAACAAATGAATGGAATGAGGTACAGGCTTTGCCTTTTACTTATGCATATGAGGTTCCGATAATGTTAAACGACCAGTTGTTTCTATACGATTTAGAAACTATGTTGGAGAAAGATGAATCTACCCCAACAGCTGTAAGATGGAATGAAACAAAAGAATGTTGGGATAGAGTAGAACATTCAAGTTTTCCGGAAAAGTTGTCTCAATATAGATTTTGCATCATAGATGATACTGAAACAATCAAATATTTTACTAAAGAAAACAGGAAGAATAATGTTAATATTCATATATGTGCTTTTAATTGTTTGTAATTTGATAATGGCACAGATGTCATATACGCACCACGCTGGCGGTATTTTTAACAAAAATCTTACTCTTGAATTGCCAGTTAAATATATATTTTTAAAAAGGGAGTAAAAATAAATTTTAAAAAAGTTTAATTAATAACTATAGAACAAAACAATTTATATAATTTTAAAAAAGATAATAAAAGGTAAAAAAGTATTACCACAATATCCTAGTTACCCTTTTCAAATAAAATAACGATAGTTTGGCGCCACTTACGTACTCCGGTGCGTAAATTACAATGGTTGTAGAAAAAAATCGGGCCAATGTGGTGTGTATATAACATCTTTGGCGTTTACAGACATTTTATATTTATATCTGTCTACTTTTTTTGACTAAATAAAGAACATTAGGTTCCTTACAATTAAGTAGGAATTGACTTTAAAAACAAATTTTTTATATTACTTGTTATATATTAGATATCCAGTCAAAAAGTAGGATGTCAAAAAGAAAATA
This sequence comes from Maratus speciosus, assembly GCA_963932465.1. Taxonomy (NCBI): domain Eukaryota; kingdom Metazoa; phylum Arthropoda; class Arachnida; order Araneae; family Salticidae; genus Maratus; species Maratus speciosus. The sequence goes on from OZ010798.1 coordinate 459,283,892, forward strand.
TTTTTTCCGTAGCCGAAAAGGCAGAAATTATTGAAAAATCCAAAGTTTATAAAGGATCTAAAGTTGGTCTCGCAAAATCATTTGACATCGCTTATTCCGTGTTAAAAACCATCCTAAAACAAGAGGTCTCTGTGGAATTAAAATCTGAAACACTGGGAAATTTGTCAAAAAACATTGAAAACCTCTCCTTTTGAAGAACTAGAAAAGATTTTGTTCGAGTGGTTTAAACAAGCTCGTGGAGCCAAAATTCCAATCAGTGGTTCAATTTTGAAAGAAAAGGCGCTGGAAATTTCTTCTCGATTTAAATGCAGAATTTCGCAGCATCCAACGGTTGGATCGACCGATTCACGAAGAGGCATAATTTGTCTTACAAGTTTATTTGTGGTGAATCAGATGGAGAAAATACTGCAGCCTTTGAGGAGTGGATGGAATAAAATGTTGCCTTCTCTTGTGTGTAATTATTCAAAAAAGACATCTTTAACGCTGATGACATTGATTTGTTTTTTTAATCTCTTCCTGATAGAACATACACCGTGAAAGGAGAATAGTGTCATGGTGGGAAGCTATAAAAAATGCAATTAACAGTTTTGTTATGTACGAATGCAAACGGAACTGAGAGCTAACACCCTTAACACTCTCCAAGAAGCCCTGATGCTTCAAAAACATCAAAAGTTTACCTACAGATTATAATGCCAACCAGTCTGCATGGATGAAGATTTTGCAAGAAAATTGGATAAAAAAATGCGCTTGCCAGAGAGAAAAAGAATTTTATTCGTAGACCAGTGCTCTGCTCATCCTGATCTAAACTTAAAAAATGTGGGTATTGAATTTTTCCCACCCAACTGTATCAGTTTACTTCAACCTTGTGTTGGGAATAATCAGATCCTTCAAAATGAATTATAGGAAGCAACTCGTAAGAAAAGCCCTTTTTTCCCTTGATTCTGGTGAGTTTCAAGATGCTTGGCTTCCCTTATAGTTAGTTCTTACCCCTTCTGTAATTGTTCTATTAAATATTCCCGCAATACCGTTCATTTCCAGAGAATACAGGTTCGTTCTTTCCACTCGAATACCCTGTTTTTTTCAGATTTTCCTCAAAGTAATTCCTTATTCTCTTTATGTCTCTCCAGTTCTGATTGATATTGTTTGAAATACTAAAATGCCTCATTTTTGTGTTTTAGAAAATAAACAGTAGAAAATCTAGAAAAATCATCATTTACAATCATGAAACAATCAATTATCGTCAAATTTCCATAGACTCCAACTGAAATGCAATAGGGTTTACTTGCTTGCAGAAAATCAACAAATTGAGATATTTCAATGCAACAAAAACTAATATTAGCTTATTAATAGAGCTTAATTGAATTATTTACATTATTTTTAAGTACAACAATATTTACAATATTCGTTACACTATATATATAATTTTACACATATATGTTGGCGAAGAAAAGGCGGCGAAATGAAAATTTCAGAAGAGAGGAGATTTATATGATAACATTATTTACTGTAACTGCAAATTAGCGACAAGCGGGTTTTTTCCAAGTGGAATCTAAAAATTGAATGCATAGAAAAAAAAAAAATGGTAAATTTGTTATCATTACGTACGCAATGGTAAAAACATAAATTGAACATTAGTAAATTTGAGTGGCAATAACACATGATAACAACATCAGAATGTAATAAATAAGTCCACTAAAATAAAAAAAAATTATTTTATTATTATGGAAGCTGCTGAGAAGAAATTTAAAGAGATTTTTGAGACTGGTATGGTATTCTATTCTTTCACAGTTATCGGATGAAGGTTAGTTACATATGACGGTTGTACATTTGAAATCCATAAAGTAATTTTGGCAAGTTGCAGCGACTACTTTCGTGCTATGTTCTGTGGTATGGATAAAGATAAAAGAGACAATAAAATTTCAAATATTAGCGGAACGTGTATGAGTGAAATTTTATGCTACATATATATAAATGATATCTCTGTGACTGAAATGAATATAAAGGATCTTCTCATAGCAGCTGACTACTTATTACTGAAGGATTTATATTTAAAGCAAAATGTTAAAAATTATATAACAAAAGCTAACTGTTTGAAACTGTGCCATGCAGCGTACGAACTCAATGATAATGATATTCTTCAAAATTGTTTCACATTCATTCGCAGGAAATATGAAGAAATTTTCCAAAATCAGAAAGATGATCTTATTAATTTTCCAGAGGAGCTTTTGAATTGTATTTTAAGCAGTCGAAATTTAAATGTTGAAAGTGAACGAACAGTTTGGCAATCCATTATTTACTGGGCAGAAGAATGTATTGAATCTCGATTAAAAAGTGTGCCAAGACTTCTTTCTACAATAGCTATTGATGAAAAGCTCGCGACAGAAATTATAAATCACGATATTCTTAATCATCATATGAAATCTCTGAATAGCATTCAATCTTTTAATGTTTTTGGCAGCCATTGTGATCTTCTTAGAAGTTTTTTGAAGAAATATTCAAATGAGTTTTCTTTACAAAACTTCAGAATTCCTCGAAAACTTAATATCATTTCCAAGTATACGAAAGAGTATGGCGAACAAGAGACATGTGACATTTTCGTTTCTTATGATGAAACTCTTAGTTTATGCCGCAAAATAACTCATGTAGATTTTGAACCGGAATATTTAAAAATGGTAGAAAATGACATTTATATCTTTGAAAAATATGGGCCCAGGTGTGTGAAGGTTAATCTGAAGACAATGGAGTTCGAGCCTATGAGAAATGTTAGATACTATGGTCATGCAATTCTTGCTATAGAAAATTGCATATATATGTTAGGGGTAAATACTGAAGGAACATATAATATGACGGTATACAATATTGTAGAAAACAGTTGTGCTCCTGTTGGACCTTTAAACAATATCCGCTATGGTTCAGCAGTGACCATGGGTCAAAATATGTTTGTCGTTGGAGTGTCATCAAATTCGGATGGCATGATTATGCAGATGCTTAATCCAGTTACTCATGAGTGGATTTCTTTATCTTCACCTAAGATGTTTCGCTTACGATTTGAACTAGTTGCATTTAAAAATAAAATATATTTGATAGGAGGTTTGAATGCTTTTCTTGAAGCTGTTTTAGATGTAGAAGTTTATAATCATGGAACAAATGAATGGAATGAGGTACAGGCTTTGCCTTTTACTTATGCATATGAGGTTCCGATAATGTTAAACGACCAGTTGTTTCTATACGATTTAGAAACTATGTTGGAGAAAGATGAATCTACCCCAACAGCTGTAAGATGGAATGAAACAAAAGAATGTTGGGATAGAGTAGAACATTCAAGTTTTCCGGAAAAGTTGTCTCAATATAGATTTTGCATCATAGATGATACTGAAACAATCAAATATTTTACTAAAGAAAACAGGAAGAATAATGTTAATATTCATATATGTGCTTTTAATTGTTTGTAATTTGATAATGGCACAGATGTCATATACGCACCACGCTGGCGGTATTTTTAACAAAAATCTTACTCTTGAATTGCCAGTTAAATATATATTTTTAAAAAGGGAGTAAAAATAAATTTTAAAAAAGTTTAATTAATAACTATAGAACAAAACAATTTATATAATTTTAAAAAAGATAATAAAAGGTAAAAAAGTATTACCACAATATCCTAGTTACCCTTTTCAAATAAAATAACGATAGTTTGGCGCCACTTACGTACTCCGGTGCGTAAATTACAATGGTTGTAGAAAAAAATCGGGCCAATGTGGTGTGTATATAACATCTTTGGCGTTTACAGACATTTTATATTTATATCTGTCTACTTTTTTTGACTAAATAAAGAACATTAGGTTCCTTACAATTAAGTAGGAATTGACTTTAAAAACAAATTTTTTATATTACTTGTTATATATTAGATATCCAGTCAAAAAGTAGGATGTCAAAAAGAAAATATTTTTTCCGTAGCCGAAAAGGCAGAAATTATTGAAAAATCCAAAGTTTATAAAGGATCTAAAGTTGGTCTCGCAAAATCATTTGACATCGCTTATTCCGTGTTAAAAACCATCCTAAAACAAGAGGTCTCTGTGGAATTAAAATCTGAAACACTGGGAAATTTGTCAAAAAACATTGAAAACCTCTCCTTTTGAAGAACTAGAAAAGATTTTGTTCGAGTGGTTTAAACAAGCTCGTGGAGCCAAAATTCCAATCAGTGGTTCAATTTTGAAAGAAAAGGCGCTGGAAATTTCTTCTCGATTTAAATGCAGAATTTCGCAGCATCCAACGGTTGGATCGACCGATTCACGAAGAGGCATAATTTGTCTTACAAGTTTATTTGTGGTGAATCAGATGGAGAAAATACTGCAGCCTTTGAGGAGTGGATGGAATAAAATGTTGCCTTCTCTTGTGTGTAATTATTCAAAAAAGACATCTTTAACGCTGATGACATTGATTTGTTTTTTTAATCTCTTCCTGATAGAACATACACCGTGAAAGGAGAATAGTGTCATGGTGGGAAGCTATAAAAAATGCAATTAACAGTTTTGTTATGTACGAATGCAAACGGAACTGAGAGCTAACACCCTTAACACTCTCCAAGAAGCCCTGATGCTTCAAAAACATCAAAAGTTTACCTACAGATTATAATGCCAACCAGTCTGCATGGATGAAGATTTTGCAAGAAAATTGGATAAAAAAATGCGCTTGCCAGAGAGAAAAAGAATTTTATTCGTAGACCAGTGCTCTGCTCATCCTGATCTAAACTTAAAAAATGTGGGTATTGAATTTTTCCCACCCAACTGTATCAGTTTACTTCAACCTTGTGTTGGGAATAATCAGATCCTTCAAAATGAATTATAGGAAGCAACTCGTAAGAAAAGCCCTTTTTTCCCTTGATTCTGGTGAGTTTCAAGATGCTTGGCTTCCCTTATAGTTAGTTCTTACCCCTTCTGTAATTGTTCTATTAAATATTCCCGCAATACCGTTCATTTCCAGAGAATACAGGTTCGTTCTTTCCACTCGAATACCCTGTTTTTTTCAGATTTTCCTCAAAGTAATTCCTTATTCTCTTTATGTCTCTCCAGTTCTGATTGATATTGTTTGAAATACTAAAATGCCTCATTTTTGTGTTTTAGAAAATAAACAGTAGAAAATCTAGAAAAATCATCATTTACAATCATGAAACAATCAATTATCGTCAAATTTCCATAGACTCCAACTGAAATGCAATAGGGTTTACTTGCTTGCAGAAAATCAACAAATTGAGATATTTCAATGCAACAAAAACTAATATTAGCTTATTAATAGAGCTTAATTGAATTATTTACATTATTTTTAAGTACAACAATATTTACAATATTCGTTACACTATATATATAATTTTACACATATATGTTGGCGAAGAAAAGGCGGCGAAATGAAAATTTCAGAAGAGAGGAGATTTATATGATAACATTATTTACTGTAACTGCAAATTAGCGACAAGCGGGTTTTTTCCAAGTGGAATCTAAAAATTGAATGCATAGAAAAAAAAAAAATGGTAAATTTGTTATCATTACGTACGCAATGGTAAAAACATAAATTGAACATTAGTAAATTTGAGTGGCAATAACACATGATAACAACATCAGAATGTAATAAATAAGTCCACTAAAATAAAAAAAAATTATTTTATTATTATGGAAGCTGCTGAGAAGAAATTTAAAGAGATTTTTGAGACTGGTATGGTATTCTATTCTTTCACAGTTATCGGATGAAGGTTAGTTACATATGACGGTTGTACATTTGAAATCCATAAAGTAATTTTGGCAAGTTGCAGCGACTACTTTCGTGCTATGTTCTGTGGTATGGATAAAGATAAAAGAGACAATAAAATTTCAAATATTAGCGGAACGTGTATGAGTGAAATTTTATGCTACATATATATAAATGATATCTCTGTGACTGAAATGAATATAAAGGATCTTCTCATAGCAGCTGACTACTTATTACTGAAGGATTTATATTTAAAGCAAAATGTTAAAAATTATATAACAAAAGCTAACTGTTTGAAACTGTGCCATGCAGCGTACGAACTCAATGATAATGATATTCTTCAAAATTGTTTCACATTCATTCGCAGGAAATATGAAGAAATTTTCCAAAATCAGAAAGATGATCTTATTAATTTTCCAGAGGAGCTTTTGAATTGTATTTTAAGCAGTCGAAATTTAAATGTTGAAAGTGAACGAACAGTTTGGCAATCCATTATTTACTGGGCAGAAGAATGTATTGAATCTCGATTAAAAAGTGTGCCAAGACTTCTTTCTACAATAGCTATTGATGAAAAGCTCGCGACAGAAATTATAAATCACGATATTCTTAATCATCATATGAAATCTCTGAATAGCATTCAATCTTTTAATGTTTTTGGCAGCCATTGTGATCTTCTTAGAAGTTTTTTGAAGAAATATTCAAATGAGTTTTCTTTACAAAACTTCAGAATTCCTCGAAAACTTAATATCATTTCCAAGTATACGAAAGAGTATGGCGAACAAGAGACATGTGACATTTTCGTTTCTTATGATGAAACTCTTAGTTTATGCCGCAAAATAACTCATGTAGATTTTGAACCGGAATATTTAAAAATGGTAGAAAATGACATTTATATCTTTGAAAAATATGGGCCCAGGTGTGTGAAGGTTAATCTGAAGACAATGGAGTTCGAGCCTATGAGAAATGTTAGATACTATGGTCATGCAATTCTTGCTATAGAAAATTGCATATATATGTTAGGGGTAAATACTGAAGGAACATATAATATGACGGTATACAATATTGTAGAAAACAGTTGTGCTCCTGTTGGACCTTTAAACAATATCCGCTATGGTTCAGCAGTGACCATGGGTCAAAATATGTTTGTCGTTGGAGTGTCATCAAATTCGGATGGCATGATTATGCAGATGCTTAATCCAGTTACTCATGAGTGGATTTCTTTATCTTCACCTAAGATGTTTCGCTTACGATTTGAACTAGTTGCATTTAAAAATAAAATATATTTGATAGGAGGTTTGAATGCTTTTCTTGAAGCTGTTTTAGATGTAGAAGTTTATAATCATGGAACAAATGAATGGAATGAGGTACAGGCTTTGCCTTTTACTTATGCATATGAGGTTCCGATAATGTTAAACGACCAGTTGTTTCTATACGATTTAGAAACTATGTTGGAGAAAGATGAATCTACCCCAACAGCTGTAAGATGGAATGAAACAAAAGAATGTTGGGATAGAGTAGAACATTCAAGTTTTCCGGAAAAGTTGTCTCAATATAGATTTTGCATCATAGATGATACTGAAACAATCAAATATTTTACTAAAGAAAACAGGAAGAATAATGTTAATATTCATATATGTGCTTTTAATTGTTTGTAATTTGATAATGGCACAGATGTCATATACGCACCACGCTGGCGGTATTTTTAACAAAAATCTTACTCTTGAATTGCCAGTTAAATATATATTTTTAAAAAGGGAGTAAAAATAAATTTTAAAAAAGTTTAATTAATAACTATAGAACAAAACAATTTATATAATTTTAAAAAAGATAATAAAAGGTAAAAAAGTATTACCACAATATCCTAGTTACCCTTTTCAAATAAAATAACGATAGTTTGGCGCCACTTACGTACTCCGGTGCGTAAATTACAATGGTTGTAGAAAAAAATCGGGCCAATGTGGTGTGTATATAACATCTTTGGCGTTTACAGACATTTTATATTTATATCTGTCTACTTTTTTTGACTAAATAAAGAACATTAGGTTCCTTACAATTAAGTAGGAATTGACTTTAAAAACAAATTTTTTATATTACTTGTTATATATTAGATATCCAGTCAAAAAGTAGGATGTCAAAAAGAAAATATTTTTTCCGTAGCCGAAAAGGCAGAAATTATTGAAAAATCCAAAGTTTATAAAGGATCTAAAGTTGGTCTCGCAAAATCATTTGACATCGCTTATTCCGTGTTAAAAACCATCCTAAAACAAGAGGTCTCTGTGGAATTAAAATCTGAAACACTGGGAAATTTGTCAAAAAACATTGAAAACCTCTCCTTTTGAAGAACTAGAAAAGATTTTGTTCGAGTGGTTTAAACAAGCTCGTGGAGCCAAAATTCCAATCAGTGGTTCAATTTTGAAAGAAAAGGCGCTGGAAATTTCTTCTCGATTTAAATGCAGAATTTCGCAGCATCCAACGGTTGGATCGACCGATTCACGAAGAGGCATAATTTGTCTTACAAGTTTATTTGTGGTGAATCAGATGGAGAAAATACTGCAGCCTTTGAGGAGTGGATGGAATAAAATGTTGCCTTCTCTTGTGTGTAATTATTCAAAAAAGACATCTTTAACGCTGATGACATTGATTTGTTTTTTTAATCTCTTCCTGATAGAACATACACCGTGAAAGGAGAATAGTGTCATGGTGGGAAGCTATAAAAAATGCAATTAACAGTTTTGTTATGTACGAATGCAAACGGAACTGAGAGCTAACACCCTTAACACTCTCCAAGAAGCCCTGATGCTTCAAAAACATCAAAAGTTTACCTACAGATTATAATGCCAACCAGTCTGCATGGATGAAGATTTTGCAAGAAAATTGGATAAAAAAATGCGCTTGCCAGAGAGAAAAAGAATTTTATTCGTAGACCAGTGCTCTGCTCATCCTGATCTAAACTTAAAAAATGTGGGTATTGAATTTTTCCCACCCAACTGTATCAGTTTACTTCAACCTTGTGTTGGGAATAATCAGATCCTTCAAAATGAATTATAGGAAGCAACTCGTAAGAAAAGCCCTTTTTTCCCTTGATTCTGGTGAGTTTCAAGATGCTTGGCTTCCCTTATAGTTAGTTCTTACCCCTTCTGTAATTGTTCTATTAAATATTCCCGCAATACCGTTCATTTCCAGAGAATACAGGTTCGTTCTTTCCACTCGAATACCCTGTTTTTTTCAGATTTTCCTCAAAGTAATTCCTTATTCTCTTTATGTCTCTCCAGTTCTGATTGATATTGTTTGAAATACTAAAATGCCTCATTTTTGTGTTTTAGAAAATAAACAGTAGAAAATCTAGAAAAATCATCATTTACAATCATGAAACAATCAATTATCGTCAAATTTCCATAGACTCCAACTGAAATGCAATAGGGTTTACTTGCTTGCAGAAAATCAACAAATTGAGATATTTCAATGCAACAAAAACTAATATTAGCTTATTAATAGAGCTTAATTGAATTATTTACATTATTTTTAAGTACAACAATATTTACAATATTCGTTACACTATATATATAATTTTACACATATATGTTGGCGAAGAAAAGGCGGCGAAATGAAAATTTCAGAAGAGAGGAGATTTATATGATAACATTATTTACTGTAACTGCAAATTAGCGACAAGCGGGTTTTTTCCAAGTGGAATCTAAAAATTGAATGCATAGAAAAAAAAAAAATGGTAAATTTGTTATCATTACGTACGCAATGGTAAAAACATAAATTGAACATTAGTAAATTTGAGTGGCAATAACACATGATAACAACATCAGAATGTAATAAATAAGTCCACTAAAATAAAAAAAAATTATTTTATTATTATGGAAGCTGCTGAGAAGAAATTTAAAGAGATTTTTGAGACTGGTATGGTATTCTATTCTTTCACAGTTATCGGATGAAGGTTAGTTACATATGACGGTTGTACATTTGAAATCCATAAAGTAATTTTGGCAAGTTGCAGCGACTACTTTCGTGCTATGTTCTGTGGTATGGATAAAGATAAAAGAGACAATAAAATTTCAAATATTAGCGGAACGTGTATGAGTGAAATTTTATGCTACATATATATAAATGATATTTCTGTGACTGAAATGAATATAAAGGATCTTCTCATAGCAGCTGACTACTTATTACTGAAGGATTTATATTTAAAGCAAAATGTTAAAAATTATATAACAAAAGCTAACTGTTTGAAACTGTGCCATGCAGCGTACGAACTCAATGATAATGATATTCTTCAAAATTGTTTCACATTCATTCGCAGGAAATATGAAGAAATTTTCCAAAATCAGAAAGATGATCTTATTAATTTTCCAGAGGAGCTTTTGAATTGTATTTTAAGCAGTCGAAATTTAAATGTTGAAAGTGAACGAACAGTTTGGCAATCCATTATTTACTGGGCAGAAGAATGTATTGAATCTCGATTAAAAAGTGTGCCAAGACTTCTTTCTACAATAGCTATTGATGAAAAGCTCGCGACAGAAATTATAAATCACGATATTCTTAATCATCATATGAAATCTCTGAATAGCATTCAATCTTTTAATGTTTTTGGCAGCCATTGTGATCTTCTTAGAAGTTTTTTGAAGAAATATTCAAATGAGTTTTCTTTACAAAACTTCAGAATTCCTCGAAAACTTAATATCATTTCCAAGTATACGAAAGAGTATGGCGAACAAGAGACATGTGACATTTTCGTTTCTTATGATGAAACTCTTAGTTTATGCCGCAAAATAACTCATGTAGATTTTGAACCGGAATATTTAAAAATGGTAGAAAATGACCTTTATATCTTTGAAAAATATGGGCCCAGGTGTGTGAAGGTTAATCTGAAGACAATGGAGTTCGAGCCTATGAGAAATGTTAGATACTATGGTCATGCAATTCTTGCTATAGAAAATTGCATATATATGTTAGGGGTAAATACTGAAGGAACATATAATATGACGGTATACAATATTGTAGAAAACAGTTGTGCTCCTGTTGGACCTTTAAACAATATCCGCTATGGTTCAGCAGTGACCATGGGTCAAAATATGTTTGTCGTTGGAGTGTCATCAAATTCGGATGGCATGATTATGCAGATGCTTAATCCAGTTACTCATGAGTGGATTTCTTTATCTTCACCTAAGATGTTTCGCTTACGATTTGAACTAGTTGCATTTAAAAATAAAATATATTTGATAGGAGGTTTGAATGCTTTTCTTGAAGCTGTTTTAGATGTAGAAGTTTATAATCATGGAACAAATGAATGGAATGAGGTACAGGCTTTGCCTTTTACTTATGCATATGAGGTTCCGATAATGTTAAACGACCAGTTGTTTCTATACGATTTAGAAACTATGTTGGAGAAAGATGAATCTACCCCAACAGCTGTAAGATGGAATGAAACAAAAGAATGTTGGGATAGAGTAGAACATTCAAGTTTTCCGGAAAAGTTGTCTCAATATAGATTTTGCATCATAGATGATACTGAAACAATCAAATATTTTACTAAAGAAAACAGGAAGAATAATGTTAATATTCATATATGTGCTTTTAATTGTTTGTAATTTGATAATGGCACAGATGTCATATACGCACCACGCTGGCGGTATTTTTAACAAAAATCTTACTCTTGAATTGCCAGTTAAATATATATTTTTAAAAAGGGAGTAAAAATAAATTTTAAAAAAGTTTAATTAATAACTATAGAACAAAACAATTTATATAATTTAAAAAAAGATAATAAAAGGTAAAAAAGTATTACCACAATATCCTAGTTACCCTTTTCAAATAAAATAACGATAGTTTGGCGCCACTTACGTACTCCGGTGCGTAAATTACAATGGTTGTAGAAAAAAATCGGGCCAATGTGGTGTGTATATAACATCTTTGGCGTTTACAGACATTTTATATTTATATCTGTCTACTTTTTTTGACTAAATAAAGAACATTAGGTTCCTTACAATTAAGTAGGAATTGACTTTAAAAACAAATTTTTTATATTACTTGTTATATATTAGATATCCAGTCAAAAAGTAGGATGTCAAAAAGAAAATATTTTTTCCGTAGCCGAAAAGGCAGAAATTATTGAAAAATCCAAAGTTTATAAAGGATCTAAAGTTGGTCTCGCAAAATCATTTGACATCGCTTATTCCGTGTTAAAAACCATCCTAAAACAAGAGGTCTCTGTGGAATTAAAATCTGAAACACTGGGAAATTTGTCAAAAAACATTGAAAACCTCTCCTTTTGAAGAACTAGAAAAGATTTTGTTCGAGTGGTTTAAACAAGCTCGTGGAGCCAAAATTCCAATCAGTGGTTCAATTTTGAAAGAAAAGGCGCTGGAAATTTCTTCTCGATTTAAATGCAGAATTTCGCAGCATCCAACGGTTGGATCGACCGATTCACAAAGAGGCATAATTTGTCTTACAAGTTTATTTGTGGTGAATCAGATGGAGAAAATACTGCAGCCTTTGAGGAGTGGATGGAATAAAATGTTGCCTTCTCTTGTGTGTAATTATTCAAAAAAGACATCTTTAACGCTGATGACATTGATTTGTTTTTTTAATCTCTTCCTGATAGAACATACACCGTGAAAGGAGAATAGTGTCATGGTGGGAAGCTATAAAAAATGCAATTAACAGTTTTGTTATGTACGAATGCAAACGGAACTGAGAGCTAACACCCTTAACACTCTCCAAGAAGCCCTGATGCTTCAAAAACATCAAAAGTTTACCTACAGATTATAATGCCAACCAGTCTGCATGGATGAAGATTTTGCAAGAAAATTGGATAAAAAAATGCGCTTGCCAGAGAGAAAAAGAATTTTATTCGTAGACCAGTGCTCTGCTCATCCTGATCTAAACTTAAAAAATGTGGGTATTGAATTTTTTCCACCCAACTGTATCAGTTTACTTCAACCTTGTGTTGGGAATAATCAGATCCTTCAAAATGAATTATAGGAAGCAACTCGTAAGAAAAGCCCTTTTTTCCCTTGATTCTGGTGAGTTTCAAGATGCTTGGCTTCCCTTATAGTTAGTTCTTACCCCTTCTGTAATTGTTCTATTAAATATTCCCGCAATACCGTTCATTTCCAGAGAATACAGGTTCGTTCTTTCCACTCGAATACCCTGTTTTTTTCAGATTTTCCTCAAAGTAATTCCTTATTCTCTTTATGTCTCTCCAGTTCTGTTTGATATTGTTTGAAATACTAAAATGCCTCATTTTTGTGTTTTAGAAAATAAACAGTAGAAAACCTAGAAAAATCATCATTTACAATCATGAACCCCCCCCCCCCCCTAATGGATTCTACAGGAGCTGGTCGCCAGACATCTAAGTTAACAATTCCAAAATTCCCTTACTATATATTTTGTTTATGTGCTTAAAAGATTCACTATGAGATTTACACATATTATAAGTATCACAACTTTCAACTTGACCTTTTAAATTTTATAAACCATATATGACACCAGATTTCATTAAGTTACACATCTTGTAAACTACACATCTTTTACATTTTGATGCTCAAATTTAATATGCCAAGCCATTATCATTTGTAATGTATGCTTCAGGTACAATACTTTCAATTACATTTGCATTAACTACATAAAAATTGTTACTCAAAAATGGTACAATGAAAAAAGAACCACTTGGCCCTCTAATACCCAATTTTCAATTTCTTTAATGATACTATAACCTGCATTATCAATTTAACGTGCTGAAATCAAATTCCTCGACATTTTTGGTGCATACAACGCTTTATTTAATGTTAAAGGAACCTTACCTCGATTTTTATGAACAAGTAATTTTACTTTACCAAAACCACAGATAGGTGTCAATCCTTCAGCTATGTTTGATAATTCAGAGTTCTTTCATTCTATAAAACTACAGAACATATTGATATCGTTGCAAAAATTTTCGGTTGCCGGCGACTGAATCACAAATTCCACTACTTCAGGTTTCGATTTCGTCAACACTGCAGACGTCGTTGTCGCTAAAAACACATCGGGTCCTTTTTTGGTTGGTTGTTGGGGTTTTATGGCGCAAAGTCCCTTTAAGGACATGCTCTGCCAAAACAGAGTCTAAATGAGTAATGAAAATATCCAAATGCAGACTGCGTTGTGCATAGATTCTGCAGTAGGTGCGTTCCCAAGGAATACGAGGCCTAAATGTTTTGATATGTTTCAAAATTTTGGTTGCTTTTTCAATGAAATCGAATCTTCGTGGAAATTGAGGTTTTGGACCGAAACTTATCAAAAACTTTAGGTTGGACACTATATAAAACATTATTTAACCCAGCATGCCCGAAACACTGGTTGGTGGCATTTTCTTAGTTTAAAGTTTGATTTGACGTTTTGAAATTTTTTTTTTCGAATTTATATAAAAAAAAGTTATTAAAAGTTAGAGTAACATCCTTGTGATGCCATAAAATTAAAAAATTTTTTTTATGTAAAAAAAAAAAAAAAAGAAATGTGGTCATTTACACTAACTTATTAAACATATATTACCGTATAAAACAGTACTTTTTTTAGTTGTTACAATAAAAAAATAGAATCTGATGGGCGACAGTACTTCGATAAAAAGAAGGGGGTGGGGCTCAAGAGATGGGCACGATACCACATCATAAATTTATCCTAGGGTAATGAGACAAAATTAGCTTATATATTTTAGTCGGAAAGTTAATGAAATACGTAACTGCCTTAAAAAAATACACACTTTTAGTGAAATTACATGAATTCAAAGTAAAACTAAAAAAGTCAACTAAAATTTTTATTGCTTAAAGTTACACATAAGAGCAAGATTTCAATATTTTGAAATAAATCTACATAATTCACTTGATAACATGAGAAGATTAATTAGCGAAACGATAAAGATTGATTAAAAATTGGCGGAGTTAAATTGTCCATTGATTTTTTTTTTAAACATACATTTTTTTTTCTTAATGACAAGCGACTTCTGTATCTCCAAAATCGCCCCTTTCACTTTCGATATCGATTTCCAACTAATAAAATATAATTTTCGTGTGTAAAAAGAGTACTTAAAACGAAAAAAAAAAAAAAAAAAGACATTTTTAAGTGATCAAGTAGTGTTACTTCTAAAGATGATTTTTTTTTCTAATTTTCTAAAGCTGAGAATGCTTTAGAGTATACGAGATTTTAATTCGTGCTCGTGTTTCTGACTTGCCGGGGTAAATATTTGTACAAGTGGATAAATATAAAAAAAAAATTTTTTTCGTTTTATTTTTAGAGACTACATGAATTGGAGGTGGAAAATTTTGAGAAATACAAAATAGAATGGGGGAAGGGCAATCAGAAGAAAAAGTGTAAGTGCAAAGAGCAATCAATTGAATCATCATCAGGAAGTAGTACTGCATTTAAGCAAGCGAAACTTGTGTTTCGTACTTCTTCAACTTTAGACCAGACAAAATTTGACCAGCTTATACTTAATTATGTAGTAAATGGCATGAGGTCTTTATCCACGGTGGTAGTTCCCGATTTTAGAAATTTATTTATAAAAATGGATTTTGGTGTAAGTATTATGTCTCGCCGAACATTAGGTCGTAAATTAGATGACATGTATCTTAACATAAATTCTAAAGTGAAGGAAACAAATTTCAAAACTGTTTGTACTACTGCAGATATTTGGTCATCAAAAAGTAGAAGTTCTATGGGTGTTGGATAGATGAACATTTGGAAAGACAGTCTGCAGCGTTAGCTTGTCAGCGAATTAAGGGGAGTCATACCTATGATAAAATTGCAGTTATTTGACATCAATTCTGAATTTGGACTATCCTGCAACCAAATTATATCAACTGTAACAGATAATGGTTCAAATTTTGTAAAAGCGCTTAAAGATTTTGGTATCCGAAATTTTGATATAGATGATTAAACAGTAAATGATATCATCTTTTGCAGAAATGTGGATGAAAATTTTGGGGAGGAACCGATTGAATTTCTAAAAATTAATCCTTCTGATTTTACCAACGAAATTGAATCGAGTGAAATTGAAGTATCATTGTCCAATCACATAAGATGTGCCAGCCGTACTCTAAGTTTAACTGCTACCACTGACGTGAATAAATTTATTAAAACTTCAATTTCACGGCTTCATGAAACTGCCATCTCAAAATGCTCAATATTATGGAGATTATCAAGTAGACAGAAAACAGCAGAGATAATTGAAGAGGTTCTACATACTAAATTAAGTTATCCCGTTCCTACTCGGTGGAATTCTCTATTTGATGCTATATGCCAAATTTTGAAGCAAAAAGAATACTCGATGATCTGTTCCATCACCTCAATGTAAGAATTCTTTCAAAGTGATAGAAATAGAGTACATCGAAGAATATGTCCTCGTGTTCAAGCCTATTGTTATCGCTATAGATAGTCTCCAAGGAGAAAAAAATTGTTTTTTTGGTCGTTGTTACCAACAATTTTTACTATTCAAACAAAACTAAAAGATATGAAAAATTTACAACTTAAACACTGTAATGGCTTGCATTTGGCAATCATCGACAGTTTGGAAAAACGATGGAACTCGTATATCAACTTAGATAGTGAAGCTGACAAAGCTGTTATAGCTGCTTGCAGTCATCCAATGTTTAGGATGCGCTGGTTGCCGTCTCCTCTTCTCAACGAAAAAGCAAAGGAAATTCAAAATACTTTAGTAAATTTGGCATTGCCTTTGATAAATCAGCGAGAAGAGTCTGATGAAAACAATACTGGAACTGATGATGACTGGTTCATATATAATGATTGCACGCCATCTTCGCCAAGCTCTCAAAATGCTATCGAACTTCAAGTACTGCACTTTTTAGCAGATAAGTCAGTTGAACTCAAAATGTTGAACGCTTATTCTACAGTGAAGGAACTCTTCCGTAAGTTCAATACGAGTCTTCTTTCAAGTGCTCCGGTCGAAAGACTTTTCTTTTGCGAGCATTATAAATTCTCGAAAAAGAAATTTATTGAGTGATTCTCAATTTGAGAAATTGGTTCTTTTGAAATCCAGTCGTAATTTCCAAACATAATTTTGTGTCGTAGATTATTTTCATAACATTTTACTCGTATGCTTAAAGTGAAGCTGAATTATATCCAAGAAAATTTTTATATTTTTGTATACATTTTAACATTTTATCTGTAAGTATTCTTCGTTTATTGTATAAAACATATTCCATTATAGATTGATTAGTTTTCTTAATCTCTTTTTTACTTCTT
Organism: Maratus speciosus; assembly: GCA_963932465.1. Classification (NCBI taxonomy): domain Eukaryota; kingdom Metazoa; phylum Arthropoda; class Arachnida; order Araneae; family Salticidae; genus Maratus; species Maratus speciosus. Next base: position 459,300,872 of record OZ010798.1, read on the forward strand.
TACTTTGATAATTTATAATTTCAAAGAATTTAATCAGTATTACAAAAACATCTTACATTTGCGTTTTGCAAACGTATATAAGAGGTCTACACGGGCCGAAATTATTGGGTCCGATCAAGCCTTAGAAAGATATTTTACCCGGGCCCATTCTTATTAAAAAATATAAATAAATATATTAGCCCGACCCAGTATAAAAGTTAAAGATTTGACACTTAGAAAAAACTTATAAACACAGTCCGGTATAAAAAGTAAAATCGCAGAATTAGCCCGGCCCGATAACAAAGGTAAAAGTTTGGCCCGGCCCTACTCGTACAAAAACTCCATTAGCCCGGACCAACTAAATTCTCGAAAACAAATTTTTGTGGCGATATGGTAAAAATCGTCTTGTACGAGGAATTCTTACCAAAAGTACTTATTTCAGCTTATTTTCATGTTTATAGACTTGTTTTAAAAGCACCTTTGACTGCGATATTTATTTTTTAAATTAATCTTTATTTTTATCCAAATGTTTTAGTTATAATTAATACCGTTAATCTCTATTCCATGCCTTGGAAACTTAAAAATCTGAAAAATGCTATACAGTAGAATCTTCTAAGACTGATTCGCACAGGATAGGAGAAAAAATCAATTATAGATAGGTTCCCTTCTTAACAGGTACATAGTTTGTTCTAAATGTATTATATTCTTTCACCTGTTATTAAATTCATTTTGTATGACTCAAAACGTTTGCCGTTTAAGGCAGGATTTATAGACATATTCATTTTCAGAGTTTCTTTTACTGTGCTTTAATTTTATTGCCCATAAATAAATAAACTATTCTTTAAAAATAATAAAATTAAAATTTTTAGTTTTAAAATCATAGCAACTTAAAAATGCATATGCTATTTGGAAACAATTATTGGGTTGGCCAAATTTTACTGATTTTTACATAGGGCAGGGCATAACGGGGTTAGCCAGTGATTTTCATAAGGGCTGGGTCGGGACCAGTGCTAAAATTTTTGGCTTCTGCAAACGTCTAGGTCAAATCCAGTCCCAGTCCAGTCTGGAAGGAATAAGTGAGGCCCGGCCCGAGTCCGCAGAAAAATGTAAAGCCCAAACGCAAAAGAGTGATGATGAAGCCCATCTGAGCCTATCCTTCAGAAAAAAATAAACCCGATACCTGGGCCATAACGGAACGATTGAAGAGCAGGTCCGGCCCGGCCCGAACGCTGTGAATAAATTTTGGTCTAACAACCAGACAGCTGACAGTGCTGGGCACGCTCTGTGCAAACCTCTAATCTTATACACAAACTTTTTCAAAATTTCAGATGTTATTTTGTATTTTAAATGTATTTTGTATTTGGAATTTTTATTCGAAAAGTATTTTTATTTTGTATATTAGGTTTAAAAACTAATGTATTTTGTATTGTATCGAAAATGACTTTTCGATGTATTTTGCCCAACTTCCATCCATATTGGAAAAAAATTCAATTCCGACTCCGGCCGCACCACCCACTACCGAGTCCAACAAGGGGATGTACATTCGTGCACCAGTGCTAACCAGGGCCCATACGGTCACAAGACATTCCTATGCCAGTCTCCAACCTTAACGAAATGGCTAGTAAATGCTCGCTCACTTGATCCCCAGCCAGTGACAAATGAGTTGACTAGCCGATAGATGCATACAGGACGAATATGCACATCCCGTCTACTTGGAGCAGACGCCAAAGCAGTATGTTGGCTTCCCTCAACTGCCAGGATCACCCTTTAAAGAGTCGCCTCACACGGCAAATACGTGGGAGGTTTACAATTTTTTATGAATGATATAGAGAGGATGATATCGGCTCATGCAGAATTGCCCTCACCTCCGAAGATGAAACCACAATGAGAGTGAAACAAGGAGAACAGAAAGACAAGAGAAATAAGAGGAAAAGGAAAAAAGAAAGATTGCTCAGGTGCCGGGGTTGCAAAGCCCATGAATACCTAAAGAAGGTATCTCCCTGGGGGAGTCCATTTTTCGGATTGGCCGGAAGTTCTTTCTTTGTAAAATTCCTACTGTTCATTTTGCAAAATTTCATAACATGCCCAAGTAGGCCACACTTAAAGCAAGTTCGTTCTTTGAAGTAGTACTTATTTTCGGCTTTGTTACGGAATATCAATTTGTGTTTTTTTTCGATTTCGGAAGTCAGCACTGTACTAGTACTGTCATGCAATCTGGGTACAGTCTCTGTACGATGACTAAGACGATGAAATTCGGTAATAAGTGCTTTTCGCACATTCTGAGGTGAAACTTGTATCATCTAACTGGTACAGCAGAATAACGACATTGTCATAATGTGAAAGCAATTGGTAAAGTATTTGATACGTGATTTAGTCATCAGGAACAGATTTTCTCCCCAATTCTACCCATCCAGACTGCACTTTTTATCTAAAATCATTTATAGTCTGATTGTTTAGTTTTTACACTTCTTATTTATCTACACTTGTCTGACTGTTTCTGGATGGGATATCTCATCCAGATTGCTTTTCTCATGCTCTTTAATTTTGTTTTCAGCCTATTCGATTTGGCGCAGTATATCCCTTAAGGGATTTTGTGTCATTAAACATTATACAACCTACCAACCATCCCCCAATTCTAAATCTTGAGCAGATCTTGGAAGACAACTCAAAAATACTGACATTGATTCATTTTTCTTCAATTTAACATTCATAAAATCGGCACACAATGATGCAATTCAAGCGCGCGTAGTCGGCTCAAAGTTCTGTTTTAGAAGGTTCCAGGCAGCTGTGGCCGATTCACAGTCCATAGCCAGATTTTAAAAATCATCTTCTATGGATAAACAAATCGTAGATAACGCTTTTGCATCTTTTGTAATACAATCAGTGATTTTACTCTCATCCGTTTCAGGTTTCTTTTCCGATCCTTCGACAAATCCGCAAAGTCCCATGTGCATCAACAACATTTTTATGTTGAATTTCCATTGCCGATAATTTACGCGATCTAATTTCTGTATTCGAAAAACGGAACTTTCTTCCCCGGAATTAATTTTTTTTTCTTTACGAAAAATGTTCTACAAAAGAAAAACAAAACAGCGCAACCACGCTCTTGCTACCATATGTAGCAGACCTTCGAACACGCTTTCATTGAGTTTAGTTTTTGATCGGCGTTTCCGTCGAGGAGTGAAAATAATTCACATCCAAACTCAGAGAAATACAGCACGAAGAATACTTTATTTACAAGAATATACATAGAAAAATATGTAAGACTCCCATTGGTTGGGATCAACATGTAAGAGGACCTCTGATTGGTCTCCTTAAAGGCACAGGCAATACGTCACATGACGTCACGCCTTGGAATCTGTGATCGTTGGAAGAGAAAATGAAAACAAGGATGACTTGTGGGAAAAACAACTTAGTATTTTACTGAGCTGCGATAGAGGTCCAAAATTAAGAGTGACCAAGTAGGAATTATAATTAAGACGACCATCAGTAAAAAAAATTTGCGTAATAAAATTTTAAAAATAAACACAAAATCAATAAAAAAATTTATAAGATGGTTAAGGCTGATGGAGTCGTAACATTTTGTTAGTGTCGGGTTCCAATTTCGTTCACATCAGTCTTAAATCGCCACGTACCGTGATGTGCAGTCTGTTCCATTTCTTAGCCAGTAAATTAGCTACTTCACTGAACCCACGTTCAGCTCAATACGATGAAGAAAAGCAGTTAAAAAGTTCTTTGATCAGAATTCAGGGTAGAGAGCTGGCATTGATTTCTTAGCCAGAACTCTTGGTATTCACTTCCAAATTTTACTTTAAGTTTTCATTAGTTGTAAGTTCAACGAGTTCTAAATTTGAAGATTCTACTGTAACTGCATTTGTGAAAGTATCTAAAACACAACTTGGTGTATTGTATTCATGTTTAAAATATACTGGAATCGCCCCGAACTCAGCATTAAGAACTTCCAAATTTTAGCAGTAAGTAATTAAATCTTCCTGTTTTGCAGAGAGTGCTGATAATGGGGGAAAATGGCTGTATTCATGTGTACCTAGATTTTGCATGAACAGAAGAAGTTTTCTCACAAAATCAGCTATGACGTATTTTTAAAAGTTAAATTCAATTCATCATCTTGCAATTGTAATTTGACTTCATAAATATTTTAAACAGGTCTGTTTACTGTTTTCAAGGAAATTCAGTACTGAATCAAATATATTGAAAAAATTATTTAGGCAAATACCTTTGGAGAGCCAACGAACTTCTGTTTGCATCAGCAAGCGATTGTAATCTTTGTCATTTTCACTACAAAGGTGGCAAATTATTCTGTCACGCAACGAGTTGCTTCTATCTTATTGGCTGCTGTAATAACGTAATAAAGAGATGTATCCAGACGTTCATTCTGATTTTTTTTTAACCAAATGCTGACGATGAATAATACAATGTACAGCAAGTACAGTTGGTACTGCTTGTTTCAAATGTGCTATGAAACCCTAATTACGACCCGTCATTGCTGGAACAACACCAGTAGCTGCTGACAAAATATTATGAAATAAGAATTTCTTACTTTTGAAAAAATTTGTTCATTGTATTAAATATCAATTCTCCCTTTGTATCAGTTTCCAGATTTTTAGCAAATAACTCTTGACAATTTTTTTCTTCCTTTATGAATCGGACATATGATAAGAGTAGTGCTTCGTTATTTGATAGAGTTAATTCATAGAGTTAAATGGAAATTTGCAAGTTATTAAGTAATTGCATAATGATATTTCAACGTTTTTGGCAATTTCAACTGTTCTTCTTCGTACTGAATTATTACTCAGAGGAATTTTTTTAATATCTGAGTGTGTCTTCTGATGAAGAACAGTTGTTATTACCTCTTTGACTGCCGGCAAAATTAATTCCTCACCATCTGTGTTTGGTTTTCCCCCTTTTGCGATTAACAATGAAATATTATATGAAACTCATACTCCATCTTCTTGTTTAAAAGACAACTTAAAGAAGTTTGATACAGGTGGCTGTTTAAAATATTTCTTTCCCAATTCTTGAAAATAGGATAAATCCTTTTCCCTTTTTTCAGCATGATTTTATTCAAATGTTCTTGTAGTCTAGAAGGCTTCATTGCTTCATTTGAAAAAAGTTTTGGCAAATTAAAGACATAGGTAATGATTGTTTGTAGGAGAGTGCGTAACCCCAAATTACAAATATTCAATATTATACTGCTGGCATTTCTTCTTAGATTCAGACATTTTGGAAACAAAATTTGCCACAGTTTAAGTTTGAATAAATTAACTTTGCAACATATTTATACATGGTATAAAAATAATTGCTAAAATGACTTCTGTAGCTTTCACTCAGAATGAACAAATTTCTTGAGCAGGTTCAAACCACTGTTTCGATTGGAAATCTGTTCTGGATCTTCATTCTGGATTTCGTTTGGAAGTTCTCCTTCAGCAGATGAGAGCAGATCCCAGCTCTAGGTTCATTTTTATAGATTTCAGTTTTATAATAGTTTTTGCAGCAGATCTTACAGATCAACTCTTCTTCATTGTCAAACATAAATTTCTTCTTATAGTTTTTTTTTACCCCTAGTTTTCATAGCAATTTGTTTTTCTCTCTCTTCATTTCTTGCCTTTTCTTAGCGTCCTCTTCCTTTTCTATATAGCTTGCTACTGTTCTCTGCTAAGAACAGCTGGAGTCTTGTTTGATTTTCCTGTTTACCTTTTTACTCTTTGTTAGTGTTTAAGGTCAAAATAGGTAATTTTTCATTGGGGAGGGAATATTTCGCCTATCAGTAACTGGGGAAGGACTTTTGGAAGTTTTACTTTTTAATTAACTGAGCTGGAAAATGTTGCATTACTTGTTGAAGGGACCAGATCATTAGTTTGCATTTCAACATTGACAGATGTTTATGTTGACAGGTGTCATAATATTATAAACTGCATTACCATTAGCTAGTTCTTCATTAGCTAATTTGTCACTGATTAGTTGTATGATGACTGGAACATCATTGACTGATTTGCTATAGGATGTTAATTTCAAAAAATCTGTTGCTTTTCTCCACGTTACATACAGATCATGTTATGGATCATTTAGATTCCAAATTGGAGTAAAAGCATTGTAAAAAAAAAACAAGTTGGAAATTGCTCGTCAAACGTGGCAAATGAGGTGCGTTCGTACTATAGCTAGTTTTATAATTATTTTTTGCATCCCATACTGTTTGAATGCATATTTTTTTGCACTTCATAGTCTGTAACATCATTAAAATGCACTTGCAATAATTTTTTTCCCATTCCCCGTAATGAAACTGAAAAATTTGACTGTCCCTGTAATTAAACTATACATCCGATTTCCACAAAATTTGAAATGGCTCAACAAAATTTTGCAACAATTATATATTTAAAATTTCAGACCATTCAGAAGGCTGTAACATCATTAAATGCACTTGCAATAATTTTTCCCATTGACCGTAATGTAAAGAAAAACTTTTGATTGTTCCTGTAATTAAACTATACATCCGATTTTCATAAAATTTGAAATGGCTCGACAAAATTTTGAAACAATTATATATTTAAAATTTCAGATCATTCAGTTGGTAGTTTTTCCTCTGTTATATACGGACGGACAGATGGACTGGAAGACGACTATAGGTGCTACGTATTTATATAATTACAAACGCACCTAAAAAATAAAGAAACATAATTAGTTTAACATTGAAATATCAATTTGAAAATCATGGCTTCAAAGAACTCTGATAATGATCATAAAAAAGACACGATAATACAAAACAACTGCCAGATAATGAAACTATTGATTTAGTATCATCAGAAGAGACTGATGAAGACGTAAAATATCTTGGCTCAAGCATTTCAAGAGCTAACTCGAAAACAAGAACTGTGCCAATAACTCTAAGAAAAGATACTAATGAAAATTTCAGTCGATTATTCTCAATATTTAGAGAATACATGAAATGAAGAAGAAAACAAAATATACGGTATTCAGGAAAAGTAACATCAGAAATGAATATATCTGGCATCGAAAATATTTCTAAACAGCCTTGCAGTAAGAAAAATATAAGAGACACTGATGGTCAAGTTTCACTTAACAAAAAGCGAGCAGTGTTGAATCTAGCTGTTAGGAAAAGAAAAGGGATAAATTGAACTAATTCTGTGTAATATAACAAAAGCAAAAAATGTAGAAATAATTGATCTTGATCCTGTTTCACCAAATACTCTTTTTTCAGAATCGGATAAAAGCATCGCACCTGTAAACTTGACTTACCAAACAGTTAACAACTTGCATTCTGATAATGCATTGCATGATTGCAATAAATCATATCAAGATAAATTATTTTTTCCAACACCAGGAGAAGACTCGGACTAATCTGCCGATAGTTCCATTCCTATTAATAACTTTACACTTAAAACGAAACTCAAAAATTTTGATTCATCTGATGTTTCTACGTATATGTCTCCTTTAACATTAAATGTTACAATTAAGACAGATAAAGAATATTTTATCACTTATCTCATTTATACCTGATGATACAGAAGACATTTGACTATAGCTTGTTTGATTTTCCTGGTTACCTTTTTACTCTTTCTTAGTGTTCCAGGTCAAAATAGGTAATTCTTCATTGGGGAGGGAATATTTTCCCTATCAGTAACTGGGGACAGGACTTTTGGAAGTTTTACTTTTTAATTAACTGAGCTGGAAAATGTTGCATTACTTGTTGAAGGGCTAAGATCATTAGTTTGCATTTCAACATTGACAGATGTTTATGTTGACAGGTGTCATATTATAATAAACTGCATTACCGTCAGCTAGTTCTTCATTAGCTAATTTGTCACAGACTAGTTGTATGATGACTGGAACATCATTGACTGATTTGCTATAGTACGTTAATTTAAAAAAATCTGTTGCTTTTCTCCACGTTACGTACAGATCATGTTATGATCATTTAGATCCCAAATTGGAGTAAAAGCATTGTAAAAAAAAAAAAAAAAAAAAAAAAAGAGAGAGAAAGATAATTAGTTTAACATTGAAATATCGATTTGAAAATCATGGCTTCAAAGAACTCTGATAATGATCATAAAAAAGACACGATAATACAAAACAACTGCCAGATTACTGAAACTATTGATTTAGTATCATCAGAAGAGACTGATGAAGACGTAAAATATCTTGGCTCAAGTGTTTCAAGAGCCAACTCGAAAACAAGAACTGTGCCAATAACTCTAAGAAAAGATACTAATGAAAATTTCAGTCGATCATTCTCAATATTTAGAGAATACATGAAATCAAGAAGAAAACATAAATATACGGTATTCAGAAAAAGTAACATCAGAAATGAATATATCTGTTATCGAAAATATTTCTAAAGAGTCTTGCAGTAAGAAAAATACAAGAGACACTGATGGTCAAGTTTCACTTAACAAAAAGCGAGCAGTGTTTAATCTAGCTATTAAGAAAAGAAAAGGGATAAATTGAACTAATTCTTTCTAAAATAACAAAAGCAAAAAATGTAGTAATAATTGATCTTGATCCTGTTTCACCAAATACTCTTTTTTCCAGAATCGGATAAAAACATCGCACCTATAAACTTGAATTACCGAATATGGATAAAACAGAATTGAAAAGAATTCCCAAACAGTTAACAACTTGCATTCTAATAATGCATTGCACGATTGCGATAAATCATATCAAGATAAATTGTTTTTTCCAACACCAGGACAAGACTCGGATCAATCTGCCGAAAGTTCCATTCCTATTAATAACTTTACACTTAAAACGAAACTCGAAAGTTTTGATTCAGCTGATGTTTCTACGAATGTGTCTCTTTTAACGTTAAAAAATGTTACAATTAAAACAGATGAAGAATATTTTTGCACTTAACTCATTTATACCTGTTGATATAGAAGACATTTGACTAAGCTGTGTATTGCTGAGCAGAGATATCCGGAAAAAGATGAAGTGTTTGATGTGTGTGTGTTGCCTGTGGTTGAATCCTCATTGAGCCTGCCTCTTGTTCTCCAACGAATGAATGGACATGGATGTCTCTCTTTAGAATATTCACTAAAATAATGATGTCAGCAATTTCCCCGTAGTTACCCATGTCAAGAGTTTCTTCAATCGTGGGTGGTTGTCCAACTCTTGTTAAGAAATTCATAAAGTCATCGTTATTTATAATATGGAATGCTTCAATCGCCCACAATGCTTGTGTTGCTTTCTCTGATCCAGTTAGCAGAAGAGAGATAGCATGCTGGAGGCAGCTGCCATCTCATGTTGTAGGGATTCCATAAAAATTGGACTGCAAATGAGAATGAAGATTTGCATTTGGGTTTGGTGTAAGCTTAATTGTTGACGTGCTCAAGAAGAATTTGGTAAGTTGTTTAGATAAGTTTTTTAATGATTCTGGAATTACATTTCTCCCCTGAAGTTAATTGAAGATCCATTTTCTTCCTATATAAACATCTCTTTAACCAGCTGTAGTGTGAGTTTCATTTTGGCTTTTTTTTTGTTTTTGATCGGAAATTTGCTGTGATCATAAATTCCAATAATATCTTTATGATAATATACTCTGTGTAAGCACATGATATGTCAAAATTTGCGAAAGCGATGTCTATCTGGGTTTTTAAATCAGTCAAAAATTCACATTCATCCATATAATTTTGAGTCCAAAATTTTTAAGCAGTAGAAAGAATTGACTGTTTTTGCATTTAGAAAGTCTTCGTTAAAGTTGCCTATGACCTTGACCTTATTTTTAACATTGAAGGCTGTAGTTAACATAGTTCCAAAGTTATATTTTACAGATGCCCAAGTAGACTTTGGAGGTTTGTAGCCTACGGAGATAACCTTGTCTTCATAAACGACAACAAGATTCAACACCTTCGGCAATGTTAAAACAGAATTGCAATTTGCATCTGTCATATACATCATGTCGTACAAAACTACTAGTCCAAATGAATGGCGCTTGCAAATACAGTTTATCTGGAACAAAATATCATAATTCAGAATCAGATAAAAACTTCAGCACCTGTAAACTTGAATTACCAAATGTCGATAAAACAGAATTGAGAAGAATCTCGAAACAGTTAACAACTTGCATTTGCATTCTGATAATGCCATTGCATGATTGCGACAAATCATATCACAATAAATTGTTTTTTCCAACACCAGCACAAGACTCGGACCAGTTTGCCGATAGTTCCATTCCTATTAATAACTTTACACTTAAAACGAAACCTGTAAATTTTGATTCATATTATGTTTCTACGAATGTGTCTCCTTTAACATTAAATAATGTTTCAATTTAAACAGATAAAGAATATTTTTGCACTTGACTCATTTATACCTGATGATATAGAAGACATTTGACTAAAGCTGTGGTGTGCTGACCTGTTCATCCTTATTAGTAATATATGCACAGTTTCAATTGCCAGCAATGCTTGTGTTGCTTTCTCTGATCCAGTTAGCCGAAGAGAGATAGCATGATAGAGTCAGCTGCTATCTCATGTTGTAGGGATTCTATAAAAATTGGACTGCATTTGAGAAGGAAGATTTGCATTTTTCTTTGGTGTAATCTTAATTGATTGCCCTGTACATGTTCCTTGATTGACCACATTTCAGCTGCAATGAAAAAAGTCGGAGTATTGAATTTTACATAGTTCCAAACATCCTTGCATAAAAATTTTTTTAAGCTTTGTACATTGCTATATAATTCTTGTAATTTGCAAGTAATTTGCAGGCAGTTTTAAAATCGTTATTGTTTAAATCTTTCTATCTCCAATTTAACCTCATCAAAAGGACTTGGTGGCAGAGGCTCTTTGAATGTGCCCAATAGAAACAAGCCTGATAAAGTAGTAGTACTACTTAAAGCGACATATAGAGAATTTCGATGAAAACCTTGGAAATGTACAGCAACTGCCTTATACGTTGCGCCTTGTGATTTGTGAATTGTGATTGCTTCTGCAAGAATTACTGGAAATTGTTGTCTCACTACTGTTTTAAGATTTTTTTTACAAAATCGTATTTCTCGTTTAATCATATCAATTGCTGTCCAAGTTGAATGTTTAACTTCTCTTCGTCTTATTTTTCCAATATTTTTTAAGGAAATTGAATCCAAAGGCACAAAGATTATTTTTGAGGATTGTTTATTCTTCTAAAGTACCAATACCCATTCACCAAGCCGTCTTCAATATTAAGGTTGTTTGTGATCATATATTTTTTTCCTTTACTCAGGCCCAAAATTGTTGTAGATTCTTGGTTTCTCGGATTGGTAACTTTTCTATTTTCTCAAATAGCTTAACTTTTTCACTTTTTTCAATGTTTCCACTGATCTTATCAATAGCTTTTACTTCCAATTTATACTTATCTTCATTGATCACTTTTGTATTGTACAATTCTACAGCTTGTCTGTTTCAAAAAGTCTCACCGCTAGAGTTGGCACGTATTCCGGTTTACACACTCGGCTTTTAAAGAGATATAAATAAGTGGATGCCAATGTACCTTTATTTAAGATCAAAAAGCAGTAGCAAAAGCATGATCATCTCTTTGCCGTATTATTTCTGTTAACTGAAAACACTGAAATTTCATCCAAAGTGATTTATTCTAAGGATTTCACCGTAATTATCATTTTGGGATGGTTCGAACACAAGAGAGTCTCCAACCGGTTGCAATTGATTAAAGTCACCCATTACGATAAATGTTTTTCCGGTTAAATTTCACCACTTTTAAATATTTGCAGAAGTTGAAAATTTACAAATTGCAGCATCCTTGAACCAACCTTAATTATCTCATCAATATTTATTAATTTAAGGTCAATCAGTTTCGATCGCAAGCTATTGGCAGTGCCGGTACTTAGAGCTGTTGAATGCTTCTATGGATGTTTGATTAAAAGGCAACGCAAATGCAGCGTGCAATGTAATTCCTTTAATTCCGTATGCAGCTTTCCCTGTAGGCGCACATAATAGTTCTTTAATTGATTCCAAATTAGTATGTGTTTTTTTAAATAAAATAACGAAGAAGTGTTTGATGCAACGCTTCTATTAATCGTGATTTTCCGGCTCCTCCGAGGACTCAATCAAAATTGGGAAGTTTACTGCATTTGAAAGCATTGAGTACATGAAGCAGATATTCACGTTATTTTTGATTTAGCATATCAATGTACTCTTTTTCATTTATGACATTTGGAATAGGAAAAACTATCCCATCTTCAATCTTTGTATGTGCATCTCTATTCACGAGTTCCCCAACGTCATACATGATATCTGGAGTATCTTCGAATCCTTCAACCACAGCAAAGTTGTGTGGTGTTTTTGTATTAATAGAATGAGACAAATTATCTTGATAAGCAATTTCTTTGTTAATAGCGGAATCTAAAATGTCTTCTGAGTCTTCTTTTATAAATTTGAACGGTTTCTTTGGAGTTCATTATTATATTTTTGATATAAATGATCTGCATGACTCATCATGTAATTCTCTATGCGCAATGGAATGAATAGCATTACCTGCTCTCTTATAAAATCTTCGGAATGAGTACGTCTGTTATAATGTACATATCGGATAATTTTTGCCTTAGACAAGCTCTCTCGCTGTCCATCGCATGCTCTTCAGGTTCCAAAATGGGTGAACTTAGGGATAATTTTTTGCATGCATAATGAATATGTTTACAAATGACAAATTGTACGGCATAAACTATACATGTGCAAGAAAAGGAATGTATCCAAATATTGCATTCATCAAATTTTATCCTACACTTACAGGCTCTTTTTAAATTTTCAACGTCATAAGTAATCATACTTGAATTTTCCCTCTTTGAAACTATGTATTTATTATTACATTCAGTGACATTATACTCTTCATCCATTGCTAAACTAAGTGTGTGCTTCTTTCTAATGAGGGCAATTCAGGAGGTAAGTTTACCTCTTTCCAGGCTAATTACTCTAGAAAGAAGTTTCTTTGCTACTGCATTATTAACAATATTGATTGCTTTGTCTAGCCTTTTCGTCACTGTTCCACCAGCTTCTTCAAATTTTAATTGACGATGCCATTGTTTAAGCTTCATGTTTGTATTGATTCAGAGTTCTAGTCGGTAACAATAAGCCCATTTCTCTGCTCTAACTTCATAAGTATTTCGAAAATAATTAACAAACATTTCCTCATCCTTCCCATATTTATTTATAAAATTAGCCATTTTTGTTTTGAAAGTAATCAAGTCAACATGTTCCTTAAATCAGTCTTTATATCTTCTCTTTTGGCCACGTCTTTCACCTTCATCTGTACATCTTTGTTCCAATTTTTAATATGTGCCAGATGCACAATATGTGCTTAGCATCATCTTTAAATGTTCCTTGCCAAGCATTGTAAAATGAGTTGGTATCATCAGTCATAAAAACATTAGTTTTAAAAGTTTGGCAAGCATTTCTTAATTTCTGCAAAAAATGGTTGTAATGCTTCTGCAGATGTTCTCAAAGAAAATAAAGTTGCAACAGGCAGTCTTTCATTCATATCATCATTAACTGAAACTGTTGTGAGTTGAAAACCGTATTGGTTAGTTCCGTGCGTGGAATCGACCATGATACAATTATTTTCATATAAATCAAGAAGTTTTTCTTGCGCTTCGTTCATGATGCCAAGCAAAAAATAATCTTTTTCAATGCTATGATAATCTGGCATTAAATCTCCAAGTGGTTTGTAAAGCAATATAGGATTTTCTTTATCTTTATTCTGCATTTTTTTAACGAGAATATCAACAAATGTGCTGTCATCAGGATGCAGAAGTACTTTTCTTTCTATTTGGAAATCCCTTGTGACTTTATGCAGATCCTTCCGTGTCGTAAATCCTAATCTTTTTGTTGGTGAGAATTGTTGCCTAGTTTCATTCAATATTCTTGGGATAGGTACTCCTACATTTAAGGATGATGCAAGGGTTATCCTTTCTTCTTTTGATAATCTTAATCTGCCAATTCAAGGTCATGTCCAACATGCACTGATTGATAATTGACTTTAATTTCATTAATATCATCCACTGTCTGTACAAAAACCTTAATAAGTGCAGGACAACTATAACCTGATTTTATAGACTCCAATTCTTTTGTGTGTCTATCTTTTACAGGATTTGAACACCTACTTCGATGACATTTATAATGAGTATCTTTTTCTCCTGAACTAAGCTCATACCGTTTCACCAAAACAAAGGATGATTCATCATCTTTCTCAATTTTTTTTTCCACTCTCGGAAATCACTTTCCGTATAAAACGTTTCATTTATGAAATTTAAACACACATTGCGCTCATTTTCAATGCGTGTATGCAATTCTGAAATGAAGGAAAACGTAGCTCTACACATGCCCCATTTTTGGTGTTTTCTAGTATTATCAATTTTATCGTACGGATGAAATTTCCTGCAATGCTTGTTTAGATTTTTTTTTTCCGTAAACGATCTATTGCATTTAATGCAGATAATTGCTCTGAAAAGAGCTGTTTTTTATTTTTGAACTCGAGATTTGAATTACTCATAATGAACAACAAAACAACAACAAAAATCGGAATCAGATGCAAACAGATACAAAATTAATCAATTGTGTCAACAGATGGCTCCACTCCACTTTTGCATACTACCGCACCCCAATTAAAAAGTGGACTATCCCACTTTTCGTTTTTCCGTAGGGAACCATCTAGGAATGAGACGCTAATTTGCCAAATTACCACGAGAAAAGTTCTTGTAATCAAATTAGTTCAGTTCAGAGATTCAGTCAAAACGGCTATTGCCTGTTGCCACAATGACAATAGAATGCTTATAAAAGTGTGTTTAAAAAAAAAAAACTATTTTTACTTAATATGTAAATAATCATAAGTAAATATAATTCTAAGTTGGGAATTTATAGAGAAAATTATAATAAGCAAATAATTTAACATTTTCTAGACGAAATAAAACATTTAAAGTCAAATTATCTTTCTTAATTCTTTAAATGCTTATGGTCATATCCCGCTTTTTTCTTATCTCTCAAAAAGAACGATATATAACGAAGATCTATTCTATGAAGAGGCAAATAACATTTCTTTACTAATTTCTTCATTTTATGACTGCAACGTACATTTTTTTACAGCGTAAACAAAATCTTCAGATCTCAGAGATTCATCGAAATTAATAATCAGTATAAATAAGGTAAAAAGCAAACATTCATAAATGAAAAATAGTATTTTCTGACATATTATTTACAGACGCATTTTCATTCGTAAATGCATAACATTTGCTAATTTAATGTAAATACCAAGAAATCAAACAGTGTTTCTGAATTTCTTACAAATGAAAGTGATCTTTCAGAAAATATTGCCATGTATAACATTTTAACACAATTTTAAAGTTATGCTGTCACTGAAAGATTATCATCAGGGAATAGACAATTATACTTCAAGAATGTACTATAGTTAAATTAAATTTAAAAATATTCAATTCTTATGTTTAACAGCCTAAAAGTTCCAACCAATTCAGATAAAAATGATTTCACGATTTTTTCAGAAAGAAGTGCATTATTGAAAAATGAAAGTTTAAAATCTGAGAACACTCTTAATATAAAAGCTATGGAATATATAAAATAGTTAAACCATGAAAATTACTATTTTAAAAAATATATGGGTTTATTGGTCTGTTGTTCGGTTTCTTGAACCTGAAACCTGGCGTCTAATTCATAGCTTAATTGTGCAGGGGTTTAGTTTTCCAGGTGCCGGCCCCTTCCCTGCACTTAGATAAGAATTCCTCGACAGTTTTGAACAAAACAAATTATTTTTTTGTGAGCAAATCAATTTACAAAGTAGATTATTGAGTTATAATTTTATAACTGAGTGAAAAAACATCCAGATAAGGATTTGAATTAAGGGCCTTTGGCTAAAGCTACCAATGCTCTGCCAATTGAGCTATTCTGAACAAACCTGGCAGCTACAATTCACTCAGATAACCTTTTGATAAGAACGAAAACAATTTAACTCCAAGTCAGTCAAGTGTAATTATGTATCCAGCATTTATTTAGAGAGTTCCATCACCTGGTCTTTTTTTTTTTTTTAGGTTGAGCTGTTTGAGATAACAATAAGATGATCTTATCAAAAGATTAAGTGAGTGAATTGTGGCCAGTGCTTAATTTGCATTAAATATTAGTCTGAATTTACTGGAGCTTTTAAATACTGTGCTCCGAAAGCCGGCGTAACAGTGCTTCCAGAAAAATAAGAATTAATGTATTGTAATAGGAATTTTTAAGGAGAAAACATGAATTGATGTCAGAAGTTAAAGATGACCACTGAATGCTTATAAAAGTGTGTTTAAAAAAAACTTTTTTTACTTAATATGTAAATAATCATAAGTAAATATACGTATAATTCTAAGTTGGGAATTTATAGAGAAAATTGTAATAAGCATATAATTTAACGTTTTCTAGACGAAATAAAACATTTAAAGTCAAATTATCTTTCTGAATTCTTTAATGCTTTATGCTTTCTTTATGCTCTGATTAGCTATATAATTTTACTGTGAGAGAGAGCAGAAGCAGTCGAGATTCAGACTTAGCAGACGGACTAAGATGTTGCAACATCTCTGGCTGGTGAGACAGGCCGTGCCTTTCTAATGTTTTATAGGCAGACGGCCTACTTTGATATGTTCATTTTTAACTTAAATATTATATCCATATTGTAAATATAATCATTCATGTGTAACCAAGAAGTCATTAAAATGTAATTAAGCTAAGATGAAGACTCTTAGATGTCATATGCCATTTACATACATTTTAAACTCGTTGTCTCGAATCACAAACAACACATTTTCCCTATACATATATAAATTTTTTTTACAAATAAAGAAAAAAGCATTTGTATAATTTAACAGCATATATATAATTTTTTTTTACAAAAAAAGAAAAGAAAAGCAGTTGATAGTATAATTTTTGCATCCTCTGAATTTCCAAATACCAAATCCTATGCATGTTTATTTCTCTTTCAACAGTTCAGTTTTTTAAAAATATATGATTATTAACTCTTTGAAAAAAAATCATTTTTGAAAATCACTTTTGATGAATTTAGTTTATGTGCATTTGCCCACATGGCTTCAAAAACATTCTATTTTTGAATTGTTTAAATCAATTAAACTTTATGAATTAATATATGAATCTTACTTTGAAATAATTGATATCCTCATTTTCATCTAAGATGTGAAGGAAATTGTCTAAACTTTGATGATTTCTTGTTAAACCTTTTCTGTGAAGACTTAATTTTATGGCAATACAGCCTAGAAAGTTCTTGTCTAAAAATGGTTGCCTCATCTTATTTAAATCATAGGGAGATAAATTTTTATTTTCATAAATGGTCCAAGTTTTAAAAAATTGATAAATTGCTTCACCTAAATATACAAGTCTTTGGTTGCAGTCATTAATATCATTCTTAAATGAGCTGTTGGTTAGCGCTTGTAGAAGTAATTGTTTTTTACTAAATTTATATTTTATTTCATATTCAGTATCTTGAAGTATATCTTTGAAGCTTGTAATATCAACTTTTGTCATATCTTCTATATCTATTTCAGGTGGGAAGTTGTCAATCTCATTTTATCGGGTGATGTCTCTAAGCCTATTTTATTTATGAAATGTAAAGCCACTTCTTGTCCTCCCACTATCAAGTAAATAACTATCAGGCTTTCTACAGAATCTGCAACACATTTGTCCGCAATGATTTGCATTGATGTGGTATCTATCAAGTCCATAACTTGGTGGTATCCAATTGTTATCATAGAGGCACTTTTTAATTTAGCTTTTTCTAGTAAATTGTAATTCTTCACTATCTCCATTAGGATCTAAACCTCCTTTATAAAGATGGGGGTTTTCGAAATAGATTTTTGATGAAATTACGTATTGGAGGTAGGAATCACCCAGAAATTCGCTTCTTTCTAAATTAATTTCATTTTGTGCACAAGCTAGTGTAAGAGACGTTAATATTGCAAATGGGCATGGGCTTAGATTTTGTATTCTGGGTTTGTTTGAAAAGGCCATTATTTTGCTTTCAACTTTAGTTATGTCATTTGATTGAAGTTCTGGGGTTTTGTATTGAATTCCTAATCTTTGTGTCCTATTACTGATCTTCTTGTTTACTGTGCCTAAATTTATATAAGCCAGTTATCTACTACTTTTATCTGACCATCTATTGAATTAATTAGTGATCTTCTGAGATCATCACTCTTTAAAAGATTATTTAGTCTATATAATGTTGCGGGTAACATTAAGGATTTAATTAAAAATTTAGAATCAAAGGGATGCAATTGTCCTCCATTTCATCACATGTCTCCAAAAAAGTGTCCAGATTCGTTGGATTTCTGCTCTGTAAACACTGGTGAAGATCCACTCCAACAGCTAAGCTTCTTAAAAATGTTCTGTTCAGATAGGGTGTTCTAGCTCTTGTTAATGCACCTGCTGTTAAATATTTCTCTTTGATGAACAAATTTCTTGTGATGAGGTACTGATAAACAGCTTCTCCTACATAAAGAAGTTTCACCTAAGATTCTGTGACACCATCGTTTGTCACGAATGTGGGATGGGAAAGAGCTGTTAAAAGCAAGCTCTGTTGTCTAAATCGATAGTTTGAACTTTATAAATAACATCAATGAATTCATTCAAAAATATGTTCTTCAATTTCTTTTGTATTGATTTCAGGTGGGAAATCATCAAATATGTCAGGGTTTCTGTTTAATACTGGGTTAAATTTCCCAATTAATTCCATTGAATTTAATAGTTTTAATGCACAGTTTTCCCCACCTGCTGTTAAAAATATTCCTATTAAGCTTTCAACGCTGTCAGCTATGTCTTTATCAAAAATAAGCTGTTTTTCTGACAATTGTTCTGACATTTTAATCAAAAGATCTGCTGATGAGAAATTCAACAATGTTTTTCTTTGCATCTTTTTCTAATAAATTTAGATTTTTTACTATATCTATCCTTAGCCTGTGTAATGTGCCTTTATCAAACGTAGAATTTTCTAAATAAAGGACAATCGATATAACATATTTGAGATAGGAATCTACAAGAAATTCTGTCTTTTCTAAACTCAATTCATCAGATGCTCTTTCGAATGTAATTGAATGCAATGTGGAAAATGGACAAGGGTCCAGATGTTCTGTATTTGGTGTTTGTAAAAAGTCGATTATTTTGTTTTGTACAGCAGTTATATCGTTTGAGGGTAGGGTTGGTCTATTGTACAAGGTCTGGCTATTAATTTCCAGGACTCATGGAATAACTCTTAAGAATAAAAGGTTAAACACATAGCCATTTAATATGATTTAAAGTAATCCCCATCAGCCGTAATGCATGTCTGCTTGGCTGTACAAATTTCAGAAAGAAGTTTTAAAGTCCTCTTTTGGAATGCTCATTAATAGTGACGTTACAGTTTTCTTGATGGCTTCGACATCCTGAAATCTTGTTCCCTTCAGCGAATTTTTCAGCTTAGGAAACAGGAAAAAGTCTGCAGGTGCTAGGTCTGGAGAGTATGGTGGATGCTGCATCTGAGCGACACCATGCTGGGCTAAGAATCACCTCACAGATAACGCAATGGAACAAATCTTGCGTTAGCCTAGGTCTTGCGTCAAAATTCGCCGAACCGTCTCTTTGTCCATGTTCAATTCATTGGCGAGTACTCGAATAGTCAATCGACGATCACATTTCACTATATAGCGAACTTTTTGAATTGTTTCCTGTGTGTGTAAGGACTGTGGCCGAGCTGTGTTGGGATCATCTTCGATGCTTTCGTACCTGTTCCGAAAGCGTTTAAACCATTCAAATCTCTTGAGTGGGATAATGCTTCCTCGCCGTAAACTTGTTTTAACATTTCGTTGGTTTCCACAGCTGTCGATCCCAATTTTAAGCAAAATTTAATTCTTTGCTCCATTTTCACTTCGACAACAGGAATTTAAGAGCTACGTTTTAATGCGCCTTTCCACGAGAATTAAGGGAATATACATTAAAAAAAAATTCCCAACATTCGTAACATATTTAAATTTTGACAGCGAGTAAAATTACTCGATTACTCGCTGAAATAGTTTTTCTGTAGCTACAGGAACTCTACAAGTGCTCAGTCTCTTCCTATGTTATTCAATAGTTTGCAAAAAGATTTATATATTTTTTTTATCTAAATTATATTCCAAACCAATGAGGTCATGCAAGGCTTTCGCATTATAGTCTTTGAAATTATTTGTTGATACGGTTTTCATTCATTTTAATCATCTGCAAGTTCAAATCAAGAGAACGTGTTTTAACCCTTAACTGGTGTTTTGCATTTCATTACTATCAATAAACACTTAAAAAAAACCCGCAAATTTATTTGTTTTCTTCTTATTAATTGTCTATATAAAGTGATAATATATATTTTAATTAGGTAGCAATATTAATTTTTAATCAACAGTTATTATATTAAGATGATCAAGATCAAAGTAAATGAGAATTGTTATTTTAGCCATATTTATTTAAATAACATAATACTAATATATATACTATCAAAAGTAATAAAAATTAGCTTAATAATTCTTTTTTTGTAAAAGAACAAAGCTTACCTAAGGTAGTTTTCAACATGGGGAAATAACACTGCCATACTGTATCCAGGTTGTTTCCACTGTCGATAAATACAGCCCACCTCTAAAGAAGTCAGCCAACATTCTATATATTGATTCTGCAACAGGTGGTTCAAACTCTGAAGAAACGTGTCCGTGTTCCTAAAAAAAGAAGATAAAATATATGTAGCAAAAATTATTATTATTACCGAATGTACTCGAATTTACGACACATTTTGATTTTTTATTTGAGAAAGTATTGATCTTTCTTTAAAACTGCTATATAAATTTGAAAGAAACAAAAGATTAGGCAATCTCAATTCTACTCATTATTCTAAATTTGTATCAATACGCCTACATCCTTTATAAATTCACTGCGTATCCTTCGATATTTCTTCAGATTATGGTGCTACATAAATGTTAGGTTGTTCAGCATGAGTTCAATTCATTGCATATGTCCGTACAAGAGGATCAGAATTGAAGGATAAATTAACTTTCCAAAATAACTAGTGACACCAAGTTATATGGGCCAGTGGGAAAACAAGTCCACCCAAAAATTTTATCTCTGTGCCCACTCAATTTCCGTTTATTTATTTAATCACTCAAGTAAAAAGGGAGGGGTCTGCAGATAGAACTTCTTATCAACAAAAGAGGTGGGCAACATTCTTTAGTAGTAAACACAACAAGTATAATTTAAGACATACTTCAGGCCTAGTTTCTTGATCAGTGAATTATATATGCCTACACATATGACAGAAGAATATGAATGCCGAATGTTGAGGTAATCCACATTTTGAAATAAAATAATTTTGTAATCATTTAATGACTTTAGTAATAACTTTGTATATTCATAAAAATAAATAACTGACAAAAAAAATATATAACACACTATTTTGATGTAAAGAACAAGTTACAAATAGAAAGAGAAAATTTTGTTTTAATTGAAACTACAATATCAATTTACAAATATCCTCTTCCCCAAGAGATATATTTTGATATCATGTGCCAGATCCCCCTCCCCCCTAAAAAAAGAAATAAATAACAAAAATAGATAAGACTAAAAAAAGATAACATACAATTTTCATGTAAACAGAAAGTTACAAATAAAAAAAGAAAAATTTAGTTGGATCAAAAATGATAACAATATGAAAAGACAAAACCTCCCTCCTCCTAGCAATATCATGTGATAGATCCCCCCCCTCCTCCCTAAAATGATAACGTTATATTGTTATATATGCACAGCCCCTAAGGATAGGCAAGATAATGACAGTAATAAAAAATACATAAATGAATACCAACTAAAATGCATAATTAATATTTTAAACTCGAAATCTTACTTTAAAGTATTAAAAAAACTGCTTTCTTCTATGATTTTGATGCTTTTTCTTACATCTGATCCAAGAAATAGTTTATGAAACTTGCACTTCACAGCTAGAAGTCCAAAAGTTAGTTTTCTTGTGACTTCTGCCCTTAAACTGGTTATTTCGTCCGGTGTTAGATCGGTTTGCTGGTGAAAAATAAACCGCGTATTGATATAATTTAATATAGTGTTATCAAGGCAAACCATTCTCTGATACTCTCTGATATATGTGTTTCTGAGCAAAAGTTTTGCTAAAATGTCATTGTTTGTGAAGTTGTATGGTGTATTTTTTTTATCAAATGGAGTTCCTCTTCAGTGGCAGAGGTTTCGCTGTCAATTGTGAGACATGGAGCATAGTTAAGCCACTGAGAGAAATCTGCGTTTGTGGGTGTTTGTGTATGTTTGTTAGGCAATGGATCCAATCCGATCGATTGCATGTAGAGGAGAGCACCTCTTTGACCCCATGCTAAAAGATATGTGCCAATTAATGCCTGAACCGTGTCAGCTATACATTTATCACACAAGGCTACCTCACTGATGAAATTAGGACTGTGTGAGGCGTAGCATGGTGGAATCCAGTTGGATTCCACAAATGGTTTCGCTATGAGGTAGGCTGACAATCCTTTCGCCTGTGCCAAATTCAAGAGTATGAGATTTTTTACAAAATCCTCCTTTGATTTGACATTTGTGTAGTTTGTGCTTCTAGAAATTTTACTAGTAGCTTCAATATAATAGCGTATTCGAGAAAGGAATCACCGATCACTTCAAGACGCTCGTGGTTTATTTGATCCTTGGCTTTTTCAAGGGTTAGCGCTTGAAGCACAAGACTGGGATCTGGTCCAGGATTGAATTTGAAATCAACTTCCTTGCAAAAGCTGAGGATTTCACTTTCATTTGTCGTGATATCCTCGCAGGGAAGACGAGGCACATGTGTGGGGTTGAGAGTATCATTCTTGGAAAGATCTAACACTGGCCAATAGAGCACTTCTGGTTCAGGTGTTGTTGATACTTCTGAAAATATAATGAATCTGAGTTCTTCAGCAAGCAATAAAGAGCTAATCCTAAAGATGGTAGTTGGAAGCTTTGAACTCTGAGCTTTGACCAGAGGGAGCTGAGGGGAGTAATGGTCCAAGAATTTAAAATCAATACTACGTAAAATTATAAAAAAAAAAAGTTATCAGTATTATTTATTACTAACATATTAAAACACATTAACTGTTTTCAACACATGGAAAAAGAACCAAAATAAATATTAAAGCAAATTATTTTATTTTAATCAATAAATAAACTGTAATGATTAAAACATTATTATTATTATTATTTAAAAATGCATATATATGGCTCGCCCAAATGAAAGTGGCACTACATTTGGTTTGAGAAATGGTTTAATGGTATTAATATAAATTACCCTAATTTCCGGCCTATAATCCGCAGGCGCAATTTTTAGCCCTTATAAAAAAATTTCAGCAGATAATCCGCATCGGCGTAAAATCCGCGGACTATACACCAGACTATACGAGAATTACTCATTGTTTTCAACATTCCAATGTACTACTAATAAACCACCACCCTATTTATTTAGTTGCTCTATTTAAATGATAATTGTAATAAAATAATTACAAGTAAAAATACAAGTAATTTTTTTCATTGAAGCTAGACGACCTTCTATATCTAAAACATAGAAGGTCTTGAGAATACAGATAATTCTGTAATAATTGCTCTTTTTAAATCATCTTCCGCTATTTAAATAACATTCTGTTTAAATTCTGCAGCGGTAAATAACAGGTTTTCTCTTAGACATTATTATAACCTTCAACGTGATATACCATCAAATATGTTTTGGTTTTCAATTTCGAGGACATAATTGTGTTTTATTATCCTATCCATAGAGGGTAGCAGTAAAACCATGAAACTACGATATGATAATGATTCATTCGATTAATATGTGATGAATTCCCATTGGTTGCATCATAATCAGTAAAACTGTCGTAATTTTGGGAGGAGCTTATAATAAATGATTGAGATTGCAATTTTGAAAGGGATGAGTTGAGAAACGCTTTGTTCTTCATAGAAACATGTTGCCAAAAGGCTAAAAAAAATAACATCCTAATCGGAAGACACTCCCACTAGCACGGACACGTCATATGTAAACCAATCACAAGCAACTCCACGAACTGTCGATAGCAGATAATCGTTTGATAACTGTTTACATTTTTATTTTATGACTGCCGATAGAAACTGGATATCTGCCCTGAACTTCTGCTTAAAAAAAAAAAATTCAGCAGATAATCTGCACCGGTAGATAATCAGCACTTAAAAAATTTAATGTTTTTTAACAGATAATCCGCGGATTATAGGCCGGAAATTATGGTAGTAAGAATTCCACACTGCTACATCCAGTAGATGAAATATTACCTTTTTATACCATCTAATAATTGTTTTTCGTGGACAGGAATAATAGGACATCATCTGATCTGCTTTGTCAACACCTGACATATTCTGATTATAATTCACTATTTCAATTGATTTTCTCTTTTCCTGTTGTCGCCGGTTCGCTGTGTTTATCATACTTTGGTGGTAAGCTGTTGTTAGACATAGCAGATCCCGTTTATCTTTCCATTTGGACATGTATATGTTTAATTTTGGCGTTGCCATACATGTTCTCCTCTTCTAAGCTTACGACGTGTTATTTCTTGCGGCAAATCCTTCTTATTTACACGAAGTTTTCCTGTCACATGTATCTTTTTGCTAAGTAATTTGTTAGATAATGGTAGACTGTTGTAATAGTTATCCATGAACAAATGATGGCCTTTGTTTAATTATGATTTCATCAATTGCATCACAAGGCTTTCAATAGTTGTTTTAATCGTTTTCTCGATGGCCTTTGTATATTTCTATGTTCAAAACATAACCTTGGGCTGAACAAAGTTCGTAGAATTTAATTCCGTATTTTGCCTTTTTGCCTTTCATGTATGTGCGAAAATAAAGCCTTCCTCGAAATAATAACAAAGATTCGTCTAATGATAATGCTTCATTTGGTGCATATGCATTCGCAAACTTTTGGATGAGCAAATCAAGAAATATTTTTATTTCCCCCAAAGGGTCGTTTGAATTTTCTTCTTCTTCTACACAAAAGCATCTCAATATTTGTTCAAACCTCCTTTCAGACACACAAGGCACACACACTTAAGTGGACAGTCTTCTTTTTTACCGCATCCATTTAACTTTTTTAGCCCCTGGTATGCTATTTCTTTCTCCCAGCGTTTTTGTGTAGTCTCCGATAAATAACGTTACCTTGTATAAAGCCGTAAAACAAAAGCCGATATTTCATTGTGCGATTAAATACTGTACAGCATTTTTTAAAACTTCTAAGCATCACACATTTTCAGTGTTTATTAACAATGAAATTAATTAATGTTACTAACAGGTATTTCTGGACTTACTTTTAATTTCAGGAAATCTCAGATATCTCACTTTACAGACCACTTTTGCTGTGGCACCAGGGACACCTTGAGGAATGTCAGAGTAGTTCAACACCATTGCTTCATAGGTTTTATGTGTATCAAAGAGTCTCTTTATTTCAATACATTTCCTGATATTTGTTAGACAGGATCAGGTTTATTCCAGCTTGCAAATTTACTCTAGATATTGGCGTAATCTCGGTCAGGAATACTCCAAATTTGAGTGTTCTTGAGCCACTGCGGGCTGCTCGACTTGTGGGTTTTCAGTTTTATTTGTATAAATTCGTAACACCCAGGACGATTCTGCAAAAGAAAATGAAGGGCTGTAGAATGACTGTTTGTATCTCGCATTTAAAAGATTTCAATTCCTCGAACTGCCATCCTTACAACCCTTTCAATACTTCTTGTCTGTATATTTCCTGTTATGTTTGAATCCATCTTTGTACTTAAAAAGAACCTGAAAGAAGAAATTAATTTTATTTAAAACAATCTTAAAAAAATATACATTTATTATCACATGTATACTTTGCTTTGCATTTACTTTTTTTTAAATTATAGAATATTTCCAAAGTTCTTGCACTTTTATATTTAGCTAAATATAAAATTGCTAAAACTATCAAGTGACTTTACTGCTTGAAAGAGTTTCATGAGATGAGGTCTCATTTTTTGGCACTTCTTCAGGATGTGAGAATAGCCAATGTCTTTCAGCTTGTGTGGCATGTAAGTGACATAACTGCAAACTGTTAGAGTAAACTGATTTTACAGCATTTTTTCCCCCCGCAGAAGTATCATCAGTCATGAAGATTTCAGGATACTAGAAAACGTATTACCTTGTATTAAAACAGAATTACAAATCAGGCAATAGAAGATCTATTAGCGCTCTATTGTTCCAGAGAGGGATTGTCCCCCCCCGGGCCACCCCCTGGTATCAACACTGATTAATATAATAGCTATAACTACTCATTAAAAAATCATATTCTCAAGGCATTGGTACATTTACCGGGTATATACATATGTTTATAACATAAACCATTTCCTTTAGAGTGTTAATTTTTATACTACACATTCAAAGGAAATAATCAGGTACTAAATTAAATGTACTTACTTATTGCACACTCCTCTTTAACTTCATCATGATCCACATGTAGATGATTGCAATATTGACACCATCCATTGTACGTAATGTCTTTGTTTTTTAACATAAATTTGTCACATTTTCCACAGGAACATTTACCTCTGTGGTGTCCTTTTAAATCGTAGGAAAACATAACTCGTATAACCAGCAATTAATATTATTGTAATCCTGAATGACAATAATAACAAAAGCGTAATTCAAAAACGAAAGCACAAATAACTCCAAAATCACATCAAACGCTTTCATTGTGCCGTACTCTGAGAATACTAACTTTAGATGAAATGTTACCTTTTTCTAGTATTATGAGTCTGTCATACATTTTATCGCGGACAAACTTCATCAAAACATTGTTTTGTCTAGATGCTTAACTTTTCTCCCGTCTAAATGTCCATGCTTCAGTACTTTGTGAAAACTCTATGTGCATATTTGTATTAATACCGCACCACAAACGATAACAAAAAGCCCACATTTTTGGACGATTGGCATACGTATTTTCAAAGTATTCTGCAAGCTGTCTTTTCTTGTCTTATCTTTTACATACTTAATAAAGGTAGATAACCTTTTAAACGCTTCTTCGTGTGTTTCTGTCAGTAAAAACTGTAGGCAGTCATACACTAATGTTTGTTCTTTAGCACAATACTCGTTTAATTTTTTCGTCCAATTTTTAACCACCCGCCATATACACAAAAGTCTGTTTTCAACTTCTGAAAATAGACTTTCCATCTTTCCATGCATTATAAAATGCGTTGTCATCATCAAACATAAAAGTTTCTGGGCATATATTTATGTCACAGTTTTTAATTGCAGTTAATGCAATATTCAAATGAACAGAATCGTGCCAATTGCTGAAGATAAGAGCACCGGGAAACCCCTCTCTTTTATCATCAACAACCAGCAGTGTAGCCAAATCAAAATTATATTGGTTGACACCATGAGTAAAATCCATACATATGATGTCGTTGCCAAACATATTTAACTTTTTTTTTTGCCAGCCATTTATTATCAATTATTCACTATTTATTGTTCACTAGGGGATCGTACCCGGGCTTCCCGGGTTACAGAATATAGGTGAAAACCATTTTTTTAATTGAAAAGTAATATATATAATTTCTTTTACATGCAATATATTTTTTAGGTTGCCCACTTAAAATAAAAAAAAGCATTTTTTATATGAAAAATATGATTTATAGAATCAAATAAACTTTTGAAATTTATCAAAAGCAATTTTTTCATATTAGCCACGTGCTAAGAGATAGCCCACGATTTTGCTGCTTACGGCATTCTTTTACTTTCTCATAACTTCAGAGCTTTAAGCGCGTAGTTCAGTTACACGTCTGTTAAATTTGGGTTTTAATCATATTATTTTATTTATTCATAGAGGATTTTTTTTTAAATGGATTATCGGTCGTAAGAAAATGACGACCTCTTTAAGTTGTTTTAAGGGCAAATAGATAAATCTTTCTTAACCGAGCTCCACGCGATAGAGATAAATTAAAAAATATTTCATGCTTGAAAATTATTTTTTAAACCATAGACAATCAGTAGACTGAGTTGCACTTTGCAAACAAATTCCATTTAAAAGTTTTTTTTTACCTATTTGGCTGTCAAAAAATTTAAATTTTTCGAGTATAGTACAAATATGTTAAATTTGCGTTTTGTAAATATTATTCTTTTATTTATTTATAAATAAAGTATTAATTACGTTATGGAAAATTAGTCAGAAATAAAAGCTGAACAATTTTTCTAGCTTTATGTGCAAAATGTTTATTATTATTACACATTGAAGCCTGCAAGTGATAAGATAAATTACAAAAAATCATGCTTGAAAATTATTTAAAAAAACATAATAAATCACCCAATTATGACACAGTTTTTAAACAAATTGCATTTGAAAGTATATTTTTTCCCTATACGACTTTCTAAAAATTGAAAATGTACGATGGTCAAAAGATTAAAAAATTGCAGTAGCGAAAATTTCAAAACCGAAATTTGATTGTGAAGTGTTGCCATTCGCAAAATGACTTTAGCATTACGCACAGATACGTTTGTCCGTTATAATCTCAGAGTAAATATTACTATATAGAGAGCTCATACCCGTTACTGGCCCATGTGACAGTTGGCGATGAAAGGTTACCAGTAGCAACGCTAGTTTTGTCGCTTTGTCGCAGCTCTTGGCAGGAGTGCTGTATTTTTATGCTGTGATTGAGAAATTTGAGAATTGACAGAAATACAAATCGGTAGTAAAAGAAATCTGAATGTACACCGGATATTTATCCTAATGTTTTCTTTATCATTCAAAGAATGGCTCATCAGTAATAAATAAATAATGAAATTATGAAACTTTTATTCGAATAAATATGTATGTACCGTATTTTCGGGTGTATAGCCCGCACACCTAAATCAAGCAGTACCATAAAAAAGTTCGTGTATAACCCGCGGAGCTGCATCGTTGTATAGCCCGCGGGCTATACACCATCTACGAATGTATATTTCGACCAGGGTTTACGCCGCATGTGAAATTTCCGAGGTAATCGCGAATGGCGTGCTAAACAGAAACACATTAATAAGAAGAATTAAGAAATCATAAAAATGAAATTATTAATTAGAAATAAATAATTTAAATGCACAATTCGAAATTATTAATATAATTTAAATAATATAAATACGAAAAACTACACTAAAATTGCGTGAAATTTGCAGCTTAAATTCCGGCATATGGTGCAGATGATAAATTGCATTATTACCGTGGTATATCGCGAATGATTTTGCAACAAAAAAATTAATTAAACTGAAATTTTCAAAACCACAAGCACCGAAATTACAGGGCTCAAACTAGATCCTTTTTTGGCTTCAAGTCCGTATTGGTATTGTTAGGTCCGTAAAGTCCGTTTTTTGACACTTTTAACCGACTTTTATTTAAAATTTTACCGATGTTTGGCATTTAGCCGAGCATCGCGGAAGAATCGCGCTTTTCGCAAATATGTACCAAAAAATACCATTAAATTTCGTTAATCGATCACGAAAAGAGTCGCCAACTTTGTCAAAGGATTGCGAAAATGCGCCAATTTCTTCAAAAGATCGTGAATTTCGTTACAAGATCGAAAAAAAACGCGGTCAAAAGATAGAAAGAAAAAAAGCGGTCAAAAGATCGCAAAAAAGACTAATTTCCTCAAAAGATTGCGAAAAAAAAACGCAAGTTTTGTCAACGGATAGCCAAAAACGAGTTTTTCGTCAAAAGGTCAGAAATTACAGCAAAGGATCGCGAAAAACACGCAAATTTCGGCAAAGGATCGCGACAAAAAACCGAGAATTTTGTAAAAAGATCGCGAAAAAACGCGAATTTCATCAAAAGATCTCTCAATAAAACGCAAGTTTTGTCAAAGAATCGCGGAAAACGCGATTTTCGTCAAAAGGTGGCAAAAAAAAAAAAAAAAAAAAAAAAAGACGCGAATTTCGGCAAAAGGTCTCTCAATAACACGCAAATTTCGCCAAAAAATCTAAAAAACATGCGAATTTCGTCAAAGGATCGCGAAAAAACGTGAATTTCGTCAAAAGATTGCGAAAAGAACGCGAATTGCATGAAAATATCGCGAAAAAAACGGTCAAAAAATTGCGGAAAAAAGCACACATTTTGTAAAAAAATCGAAAAAAAAAACTAATTTCGTCAAAAGATTTTAAAAACTTTAATTTCGTCAAGAGATAGTAAAAAACATATAAATTTCATCAAAGGATCCCGAAAAACACGCAAATTTCTTTAAATAGTCGTGGAAAAATTCGTGAAATTCAATCTGTCTTAGAAGGTTTGTAACCTCTACCAATAACAATGGCTTTAAGATAATGAATTTCAGAATTTGAATCGGAGCAAGCGTTTTCTTTATAACAAATTATACTTTGAACATTTAGTGACAATTGAAGGAAAGGAGGGTTTCCTTGTTTATTTTATTTTATGATTTGCGAAAATAGTTTCCTTTTGATCTCTTTTTTTTTTTTTTTTTTTTTTTTTTTTTTACAAAATATGTGCTGCCTTTTGGTCCTCTTTTTTACTACACCAGTTGAGTGGGAGCTCTGGAAATATGAAATTATTAATTTGTTATAAATAATATAAGTACGATATTCAAAATTAATAATTCATTATGAATAATAATATTTAAAAGAAAAAAATCTTGTTAAAATTGAGTAAACTTTTCTATACACTAAAGAGCGTCATGAGAACGATTGGGCGTTAGCAATCTCAACTTTAACTCAAGTATCTTAAATAGCGTGCTCGAATGACATTAAAATGACGACGTGCTAAAATGACATTTATTTTCACAGTGCCATATATTAAAATTATTTACAAATAGATAATAAACGTATTAATTTTAATATTTAGCGCTATGTACAAATAAAATAACGTTATTACATCCCATTTCGTCAATTGAATAAGATATAAAAATTCTCATTTTAATCATTTGTAAAAGAATCTGTAGATCGGGAATGCAGATGTTTTTGATTTTTTTAAGAGAGTGGGGGGGGGGGGGGGGGGGGGGAGGATTAAAAAGAAACCTCGCACAATAATCATCGAGAATTTTAAACTCATTTTTAACGGAAAAGCATGGAATCTGCTGGCATATCTATCAAAGTAATTTGAAATCGAATGCGTTTTTCCATTTTCGATAAATGTATTATATCTTAAGTTATAAGCAATTGCTATTTGATGATGACCTTTCCCGAGCTGTCTCATCTGGAAATTCAGTTAAAAAATCAACTTTCAGCATTTTCTAAATGTTTTTTCCCTTATCAAAAACCGAAAAACGCTGTTCGATTTCGTTAAGTATTAATAAATGCGGCAATAGTTTTATACATTTAAAATTAAAAATGACTTATAGTGAATGCAGCCGTTATTTATGTGTGTATGCGTGTTTTATAATAAAGTTATCAGAAACAAAACAAAACTTTTTATTTAATACGAATCAGTTTTATTTAATTCCAATCAATCAGCAAGAAATTTCATGACCTACTTTTATTATTTCTTTGCACGTGGAGCGATAAGGATTATAAACATTATATGATTCATGCTAACCACTACGAAAAGATATCACGTACGATCCTAAAGCTATTTTCCTTTTTTTTCCCCTTCTTCTATCGCTCTGTTTGGAACTTTTTAGCTGTCAGAATCTCAAAGAAATAAATATAGATTTCAATTAGAAGATTTTGCTTTAAAAGCATTTATACACGAAATGATTACCAAGAAAAAAAAAAAAAAAAAAAACAATACTTACCATTACTGTGCTGTTTCTTAAATACAAGATGATTTAACAATGCAATTTAATCTGATTTATTTTATGGTCGTTTTTGAGAATATTTGGCGTTATTGTAGATGTTTTAAAAATACTTCTTGCATGAACATTTAAAAGTTATATTTTATATTTATTTCAATCACTTGGTACAGAATTGAATTCTACATTGGGTCGGGTAATCGGATAGTACCCGAACCCGACTAAAGTTCGGGTCGGGTTGGCGGGATTTTTTTTTTCTTTCTTTTGACGTGGGTCGGGTTGGAATTTGATTCGTTCGAGTTAACTTTTTTTTTTTTCTCCAAAAGATGATGCTGAATATTTGTTAAAATGGTAAAAGCCGGAATAATTTGATACAAGAAAAACATAATTATGGACTACTTTTCCGTAAATGCATTAAAATATGGATTAATTTTCCTTCATTTTAGTTTCTGGTTTTAATATTTCGGTTGACAAAATTTGTTCTTGTCGGGTCTCGAGTTGACTTTAAGTAGAATTTTCGGATTCGGATAGGATACAATCCGACAGGGGCCTCGCTAGGGGGGGGGGGGGGGGGCAGGGGGAGAGCCTCCCCCCCAAACGTTCATGAATGCAGTTACACTTGGCAAATTTACAAACTTAGTTGGTGAATTTGTGTAAAACTTTAATAAAAACTATAATACACTTTCTATTTCTGACAGACTTCGCAAAAATTACAAATCTAATTGGGAATATTATTAAACTTTTCACGAATAAGAACTAAATTACATTTTCTAATAGTGGTAACTTGGTAAAGTTATAAAACTAGTTGGCAAATACTGAAATTTGACTTGGCAATTTAAGGTCCTCTCCTCCACCAATAAAAAGTCTTCGCGATGGCCCTGCAATCCGGACCTTGCAGTTCAGGTTCAGAGTAGAGTCCAACATTTGATCTTGTAGTCTGATTTTACCTGCTATTGTTTTGTTATGGATAGAGGGGGGAAATGTATTTTTTCTAGAAAAATACATTTTTTACAAATAGATTATTTTCTTGTAGTTATATTTTCTTGGAAAATAGCATTTAAAAAAATATCCACTAATTTGTTTTATGTATCCTATGAATATTTTTTAAAATCATTTTTATAGGATTTTCACTTAAAATGTACATATTAGAGATCTGCATGGACCTGGTTAATCTCTTTTTATTAGACTCGCGCCGGACCGCGATCGAGCTTAATTTTTATCTGCGGCCGCTCCGGGCCGGGACTGGAGAACTACTTTTTTTTTTTTCGGGGCCATGTTAAACCGGCAGGTTTTTGCGAAAATAACAGTGAAATTTTTCCTTTGTTCGACGAAATCTTTAGAAATTTATTTCATTTTATTAAATTATAGAGAAATATATTTAAAAAAATCTTTATAGAGCTTCAAAATTATTTTTTCTAAAATATTTTTCTTCCATTTTAAACTATATTATTTTTTCTAATGAGTTATCATTTAAATGAATTTCTCTAAGTAATCAATAATGTTGCCATTCCATATTTCATAGATTGTGGACATACTAGTTTAAATTGCAAAATGTTTGCATGAGTATGTAAAAAAATATATCTTAAATAATTTTATTGATAGGATCCCGGACTTGATTTAATTGATTTTTCTTGGCTGGGTGGGCCAAATTTTTAGCATAAATGGTTCAAGTTTAGCCCAGGCAGGGCCAATATATTTTGATCGCCTGGGTCTGAAAATTTCGGCTCGCCCACATTATTTTAAAATCTCATTAATATGAAATTTCTCATCTTTGGTATCTGAATTTTTGGGAGTGAAAAAAAATTTTTAATTGCGCGTAAACGCCGCATCGCTTGAAATTTCAATTTAAAACACGTAAACGCCGCGGCGTTTCTTCCGTAAATTACGGTATTAAAATCTTTTTTTTTTTATAATTCCATAATAATAAAACCAGATTTTAACTTATTTATTATTATCATTATTTTTAATCTGGAAAAAAAGTCACTTTTTTTCCCCTTTAAAAATAACAAAATTATTGTCAGAGGTAATCCAAGAAATATTTTCGTTTTTCTACACCCCACCAGTGGCCGAGAGGTTCTGCTCTCAAAAGCTGGTAGACGGGAGGTCCTGGGTTCGAACCCAATCGCGCCCGTCGGCCTAATCGTTCGGAGTTTTTTTCTAAACTTGGATTTTTGTGCGTAAATACGGGTTAGGTTCCGTTAGAAAGACCCCCACGGAGGGCATCCCCGCCTTTCCGGGCCCATTTCGTAGATAATTAGCTATCATAAGCAACACAATACACAAATTTTTCCACAATATTTTTTTTTTCATGTCAAAAAGTAAATATAATTATTGTGTTAATTGCATACATTTCTGGCAAACATTAAATACCATTTATCTCAGTTTAATTTTTTGAATTGCAACAGCAGATAATAGGTAAATTATCACAACAGTAACTTTGAGAGAACTGGAAGTAATATACAACTGGAGCCATTAATGGCATTTTACCACCTAGAAAATTCGTTATTATTATTTTAAACAATAATTACTATCCCAGTAGCAGAAAGTTATGGTTGTGTCTGAGACAGCAATTCAGTGGGATGAAAATTGTCTGCGGGAGTAGCGTGTTACATTTTCTTATGTACAAGCATTATGAGTGTTAAAATAGACAGCGTTCTTACTGATTAATACCAGGGGTGATTCTGAGTAAAAAAAAAAAAAAAAAAAGAAAAAATTCTGAAATTCACAGCAAAATTTCCGAAAGGTTACAACAGGGGGGGGGGGGGGGGGGGGGGGCGAAAATCCACTACCGGCACTAATTATGTTTTGGGTTTTTTTCGCGATCTTTTGACGAAATATGCCGTTTATCTCGATCTTTTGACGAAATTTGCCGTTTTTTCGCGATCTTTTGACGAAATCTGCTGTTTTTTGCGATCTTATGAGGAAATTCCTCGTTTTTTTCGCGATCTTTTGACGAAATTTGCCGTTTTTTCACGATCCTTTACGAACTTCGTGTTTTTTCCTCGATTCTTTGACGAACTTCGTGTTTTTTCTGAGATTCTGTGACAGAAATTTGCGTTTTTTCGGCACCTCTGGGACGAAATTAACGTTTTTCCCGGGATTTTTTGACGAAATTCGCGTTTTTACAGTGATCCTTTGGCAGAAATTTGCACTTTTTGCGATTTTTTGACGAAATTCCGCAAATTTTCCGATCTTTTGACATAAATTTTCCTTTTTTCGCGATCCTTTGACAGTAATCTACGTTTTTCGTGATCCTTTGACAGAAATTTGCGTTTTTTCGCGATCGTTTTACAGAAATTTGCATTTTTTCCGCGATTGTCTGACTAAATGTGTGTTTTTTCCTCTGTCCTTTGATGAAATTCAAGTTTCTTCCGCGATTTTGTGACAGAAATTTGCGTTTTTCTTGCGCCCCTGGAACGAAATCCACGTTTTTTCGGGATTTTTGGATGAAATTCAAGTTTGTACAGCGATCTTTTGGCAGAAATTTACGTCTTTCGAGATCTTCAGACGAAATTCCTCCATCTTTCCGCAATCCTTTGACATAAATTTGCGTTTGCTCGCGATCCTTTGACATACATTTGCGTTTTTTCGCGATCGTTTGACTAAATTTGCGTTTTTCCCACAATCGTTTGTCTAAATTCGCATTCTTTCCGCGATCCTTTTACTAAATTCGCGTTCTTTCCGCGATCCTTTTACTAAATTCATGTTTTTTCCGCGATCCTGTGACAGAAATTTGCATTTTTTTCAACAACCCTGGGACGAAATTAATGTTTTTTATCCGGTCTCTTTTGACGAAATTTGCGTTTTTACAGCAACCCTTTGGCTATAAATTACCTATTTTTCATGCGAACGATTGCCGAAATTGATATTTTTCGGCGACCATTTGTCGAATTCGCGATATTTTTTGTCAGAATTTTCGTACTTTTTTTTTTTAAAGGAAATACTTTTTTTTTTTTTTTTTTTTTTTTTTTTTTTTTTTACAAGTTAGCAAATTTATCTGCAAGGTCCAAAATAAATCTGCGACGCGCGTCTCGAACTTTCTGCTACCGGGATTACTATAAATAATATAAAACTACTGTATAAAAAGGCACACAGTAATTCGCTCAAAAATATTTATTTTAATCACTGGAATCAGAAAATCCTTCAAAATCGGAAGTTTGAGTCCGTCGTAAACAAACCAATAGTATCTCTATTTCCAAAAACAGAAATAAATAATAATAGCATTTAAACAGTAAAAAAACATTACAAACACGGGAAAATTCTTTAAATTTCGCGGCATAGCGAAAAAAATTCACAAATTCGACGATTTTTGAAATTTTTTCGGGTTTAAAAATTATAGAAAAATCACGATTTTCCTTTTCTTTAAAAAAAAATCTTTGTATAATCCGCACCGTGTATAAGCCGCAGCGGCTGTTCCAAATGTTTTTTTCTTGTATAACCCGCGGGCTATACACCCGAAAATACAGTATATATTTAATTAATAATTTAATCTGTTTTCAATCTTTGACATGGTTCTGTTTATATTTAATTTCATTAGATACTTATTTTTTTTTATTGTTAATACAAAGTAAGAAATAGGACAGAAAAAATAAAGAAATTAGATAAGAAGTTTAACTTTGTGTGCTAGAAGGACAAAGGGTAGGGGGAGAAAGGTGAAATTTCAGGGGAAGTGAAATTTAGGTGATGAATTATTTACCTATTATTATTATAATGTTACAAACTTAACAAACAAGTCTTTGTTTGTAAATTAAAAAAAAATAAAGAATTTAATAATTATTTTAATTGGAAAACGCTGATATTACATAAAGGACATTTTAATTGAAAAAAAAAATGTCAGCTTTAAACTTTCTGAATTCATGAAATGTTTATTGTTTTTCTTTCCAAAAAAATACATCTATAACAACACATTCAATTAATGGAAATGTTTAACTGAACTCAAACTTACACACATAACTTTATTTACAAATTTTGCTTCATGGATGCAAGTTTATAAATAATAACTTAGTACACAACTATAACAAACATACAGGAATTATTTTACAATACAAATTGCATAAATACACACAAAGTAGTTAGAAATAGAAAAAGTACAAAATGCAAAATTTCAATTTCAGAAATAATACAATAAAAAAGAAAGTTATTAGGCTATGCTTAATTCATTTATATTAGCGGTTGCTAACTTCTAAACCTCACGGAACACTAAATTCAAAATTTGAAATCACACGGACTACTAATAAGAATTTTTTAACAATAAAAATGTATTTGTACAATACTTATCACAGAATGTTTATTCTATTAAAATGAAATGTACCTATTCAATAAAATAAAATTATAAATGTGGGGTGTCACTTTCTTGCCTATGTGATTGATACCACTATTTTTTAATAATAATCACCGTCTTATTTAATCATAACAAAAAGCTTCAAAAGTTTGTTTAATTGTATCAAAATTATTAAGGCTGTTCTCAAATCCAAATAGCAACTTTATGACATAAGTTTAATTCATTTTTTTTCGGGAATGTATGAAAGTAGCAGGTTTGTTGATGATGTAACTACTACAATGTAACTGTAATGACTAT
Organism: Maratus speciosus; assembly: GCA_963932465.1. NCBI lineage: Eukaryota > Metazoa > Arthropoda > Arachnida > Araneae > Salticidae > Maratus > Maratus speciosus. The sequence continues at coordinate 459,338,206 of OZ010798.1, forward strand.
GTAATCGAGCTGTTTCTTCCGTTTTTTTGCAAACGCAATAGATCTTTCAAAAAATAGTGTCAAAGTGAGCATTTTGAACTGCTTTTCCATGCGAAAGAAAAGATATCCACTCAAGAAAGGTTGAAAAACATGTTTGTCACATGATCAAAATCACTTCTAACTCAATAGGCAATTTATGGATCAAAAAATGGAAAACACAGTTCGATTCCAAATCGCTTCCATGGTCAGGCTTTCCAATTTTATATCTTTTCGTTACAAAATGAATTTGTAACTGCGTAAAATCGTTTTGCGCTTGTTGAGCAGAGCAGTTGAGAACAGCCTTAACGTTAATTTCAACCTTACAAAATAATTGAAGCTTATTTAAGAATCACGCATTTTGATGTGATATTTATTACTGTTTGTTTAAAATAAGTTCATATACGGAATCAACGACATCGCATGAACACAGAGAGCAGCTCTTATTTCACGCTGAGACCAGTAACGAGTTTTAATTGTTGTGACCCAATCATTAAAATATTTGTTTCGCACAAATATGTAGTTCAAAATTAAGCCAAAATTTTCGTTGTTTTTCCAGTCAATAATGCATATTCCTATTCGGGAGAGTCCAAAATTAATACTTATCTGTGTTAATACAATACAACAAATAAAGCATATACTAAATAATCTCTATTAATATAATTCCCAATGCCCGCTATAATTTAAAATTTCAAAACTACACATCTAAATTTTTACAAATACAGGATTTTTTTAGAGTATTATCATGTTATCATTAATAGTTTTAATATTTATAAAGTACAATTATTAATTTAACATTAAAAATCCAAATTATGTCCAAAATTTTCTGAGGAACACCGAAATTTTCTCAAGGGCCACCGGTTGGCAACCTCTGATCTATATAACAATGAATCCTAACTATTCCGCAAAAAAATCCATTAAGAAATCAAATTATAATCCACAAACCAGTTTTATTAAATGATATATTTAGTTTAAATAAATAAAGAAAGAAAACAGAGTAGTTATATATATATATATATAAAAAGCGGATTAACTATATGATACCACACTTCAGTGCTAATTTTCATTTTCGGTTAATTAACATCAGCTATATTAATATATTAATATATAAATATAGATCAGCATCAAGCTAAGTTACATTGCATTAAGAATATGCCCAAACTTGTATTTTAAGTTTATTATACAAGAAGGGGTTCTGCCCCCCCCCCCCCCCCCCCCACCTGGCCAGCTTCTGCACAACGTGCACAGGTAGTAGAACCCGGCAGTTAGTAGTAGTGTGGCCATAACGCTGGCAATTAAAGCAACGTAGAGGATTAGGAATGTAGGGACGGACAGTACAATTAAGGTAACCATCTTTAATTCTTTTTGGTATGGTAGGGCTATTGAAAGTCAGAATGATGTGCTTTGTGGGAAGGACTTGTCCATTCGGACGGAGTGTAATACGTCGTACATCTATGACATTTTGATCATTTAAATTTTGTAAAAGTTCATCCTTGGTAGAAAATAAAAGATCTGGTTCGGATATTACACCACGGCTTGTATTTAGGGTTTGATGTGCTTTAACAGAAACAGAAAATGGACCTATTGTATTACAATTTGATAGAAATTCTGACTGGCTGGCTGAAGTAACCTCAACCAATAAATCCCCAGACTGCAGTTTTTTGAGATTATGACCATCACCGAAAAGAGACTGAAATGTTTTTGCAATAAGGAAAGGTGAAGTTTTCTTAAATGAACTATCGGACAGGCTATCAGCACGTTTGATTACAAAGAAGCGAGTGAAAAGATTGCTCTGTACAGTTTGTTGCTCTCCACATGGGAGAGGATTTGAAGGAAGTGAAATATTTCCATCCATGTTGGGAAAAAAATCAATTCAGACCCCGGCCGCACCACCCACTACCGAGCCCAACAAGGGGATGCATATTCGTGCACCAGTGCTAACCAGGGCCCATACAGTCACAAGACACTCCTATGCCAGTCTCCACCCTTAACGAGATGGCTAGTAAGTACTCGCTCACTTGATCCCCAGCCAGTGACAAGTCAGCTGACCAGCCGATTGATGCATACGGGACCAATATGCACCTCCCGTCTACCTGAAGCAGAGGCCAAAGCAGTGTGTTGATTTCCCTCAACTTCCAGGATCCCCCTTTCCAGGGACACGGGTCGCCACGCACGGCAAAACACGTGGGTGGTTTACAATTCCCCATGAGTCGATATGCAGGATGATATCGGCTCATGCAGAATTGCCCTCACCTCCGAAGAGGTAACCACAATGAGAGTGAAAATAAGGGGAAAGAAAGACAAGAGGAATAAGAAGAAAAAGAAAAGAGAAAGATCGCTCAGGAACCCGGGGTTGCGAAGCCCGTGAATACCTAAAGAAGGTATCCCCCTGGGGGGCTAAAACTTGGGGAACCTGATATTATTTTAAATCGAATTATTACCAAGATCTTCTTTGTTTGCTTGTCCAACTCGGTGAAGCGAATTCATCCACGAGAGAATCATCAAGTTCTGCAATATAAATCGCTATTTTTCAGACAAAGAGCATTCACACTGTATGTTACTACTCTTCCATGAATACACTCTAAATGTTTGTAAAACATTGTGTTTTTATCAGAAAGCAATGACATCATTTAAGAAGCTCGGCAAAACAATCTGGTATCCAATGATTTATAAGACTTATTTTTTTTTTTTTTTGTTTATAATAGCTCCATGTTTTACCAGAAGTCATTCATTTATATTTTTTCAAAATTTGGAAAATGTTATGACACGCGGATTAATAAAATTGCATTCTTTCAGATTTTAGATTAGAATTAAATAAATGCAAAGAAAATAAGTCACACAAATATTCTTTAAAATACATTTCTGTAAAGAGAAAGTGTTGTATTGTTTGTAAAGTTAAATTGCAATAAACTAAAAATCATTTAATTGATAAATAAAAAGGAAATAAAACCAAAACTCACCGGGTTTTATAACATACGATATTTTTGACATAGCACGTATTTTAATTAAAAAAATTTTTCCAGCTCTTATGAGAAAATGGTGACAAAAAGATACAGCAATTCACTATTTTCCTTTTTTTCGCTTTACTTTCAACAGAAATGGAGTATTTCAGTTGCCACAATTACGAAAAATGTAATAAAAACTACAAAAAAAATTAATATCTTAAAATAAATTTGAGATACAACTTTCAGACAAATTGCATTTAAAAGAACATTTTATTCCTTAGACGATGGTGTAAAAATATAAAATGTGCGATGTTTAGATGTTTAAAATTATGCATTGGAGAAAACTGCAAAACAAAAATTTCATTTCAAAGTGTTGCCATTCGCAAAATGACGTATGCATTACACACAGATATGCGTTTCCTTTATAATATAGATAAAAAATCATTCTCGGCAAGCTCCGGAAAAGATTAATCTAAAACACCTTAGCTGCTTAAAAAAAAACAACAGGTGTGTCATCTTCTTTAAATAATTCTTCCCCCCAGGGGAATACCTTCTTTAGGTATTTACGGGTTTCGCGACCCCGGATTCCCGAGCGATCTTTCTCCTTTCCTGTCTTCTTCTCTTTTTGGTTGTCTATCCTTCTCTCTTTGTTTCACACTTTTTAATCTTCTCTTTTTCATTTGTTATCCCTCTTTGTTCCAGTTCATGTTCTAGTTTTTTACTAACTTATTTGTTCAAATTGTTCTTTGTTCTACTAACATTGTTCTCGTTCTGTTAAAAAAAAAAGTTTAAAAAAAGACAAAAATACACCTTTCTCTCTCACATTACTTTTTCTTTTTTACAATAGTGGATTTTTTTATTTTCACGTGAGACACTCTAGGTGTTGAGGTTTTTTAATCTCATCGCCTCGTTTCTACCTTTTTAGGCTGATCTCGAGTCCCAGAGTGCAGGGCATCTCCGAATTCCGGTTCCGTGATCGGTGGACGCCATACTTGTATGGCGGCAGTTAGGAATCCACTGGGCGACTGGTGTCCTTTCGACGTAAGGGCGATGTAGATTGGACAGAGCTGTAAAGGCTTACCTACGACAAACGAGTTCCACTGTGAAAGAACTAGAGTTTGGAGATGCTATCGAGTTTAATCCAACGTTCGAAAAACGTGGAAGTTTGTTCATAGTTTTCACCCTTTTGAGACCTGCGCCTAAAGTAACGGTAAGAAGAAGGGTCGGTGACCAGGCCCGATGCCTGGCGTTTTTCAATCCTTTCTAAATATGGCTACAATCTCAGGAAATAAAAAATGCGATGTGGAAGTCCCACAAGCTAATAAAGAGAAAAATAATGCATTGAGCTCTGGGTCAGGAGCTACTGTTAATCAATTCAAAAAAGATTCATGGGATGAGAGAGTCGAAGATTCTGTTTCCAGTACGGAATCTAAAGATCCCGACTCTCACGAAAGTAAAACTGAAGAAAGATTCTTCATCGTCAAGCGCCAAGATGGGAGTTTTGATAGAACATCACCCTTTTTGATTAATAAATCTATTCAAGGACTGGTTGGCGAACCCAAAACAATAAGAAAACTCCATACAGGTGAACTGCTAATTGAAGTAAACAATAGTCAAGAGGCAGCTAACTTAAAAAAATGTATACACTTTGCTAACATTGCTGTCACAATATCGCCACATCGTACTTTAAACTCATCTCGCGGAGTGATCTCCGAGCTGACCTCTTGTATGTTAGTGAAGATGAATTACTGGAAAACTTAAAAGAACAAAATGCCACAGAAGCTAGAAGAATCAAAATCTACCGTCGGGATGAACAGATACCCTCTAACCAAATTCAAATACCTACAAAGCATATTATACTTACTTAACACACCCAAGATACCAAAATATATAAAAGCTGGTTATTTATCATGTTCTGTCAGACCATACATACCAAACCCACTGCGTTGCTTTAATTGCTAACGCTTTGGTCATTCAAAAACAAATTGCCGTGGTAAGGAAACCTGTGGTCGGTGTAGTGAAGTTGGCCACAAAAGTGCGCAATGCAATGCTCCATCTTGTGTCAACTGTAAAAAAAATCATCCATCTTACGCTAAATTATGTGAACAGTGAAAAAAGAAAAAGAGATACAGACCATACGCACAAAAGATAACATACCGTACCCAGAAGCCAGAAAAATCGTCGAATCCAGAACACCCAAAGTTGGTGTGTCATATGCTGCTGCCTTAGCTAAAACCGTTCATAAAACATATCAAAGTATTGCAACACAAACCGAATTCCCAATTGAAAATAATTGCCAAGGAAGTCAAAAAGAAATCAACCTGTCTACTAATTCTGGTAAAACAAATAGTTCAACGCAATCTAACATTCCTAAGCCGCCGAAATCTATTTCTTCTAAGTCTCCGAACTCTCTTCCTCCTAAGTCACCAAAATCCGTTCCTCCTACACCATCACAAAATGCCTCTTCAAAATCATCACTATCTCATATTCTTAAAAGAGGTTCTCAAAATACCACCAAAAGAGAACATCGAAAAACCAACCATAGATCTGATGCAGATAAATTCAATCTACCAATAATTAAAGCCACTGTTTGATCTGAAAATCCAGCCAAAAAGATAAAGAATAAAACATCCAAGAATGAAATCCATCCAAAAATGAAAGAAAAAATGGAGGAGGACAATGCTGTTGCTCTTCACCCAGATCCGGATGAAGAATTTAACGATGGAGATAGTATGTCTGCTATCTCCGGAAGCAGATAAATTTATCAAAAAAAAATTAAAAAAACTCAGTCGTGACTAATATTATCTCGTGGAACTGCCGTGGGTATCACAATAAACATGACGAAATCCGTAATCTTCTCTCTGACAATCAACCATTATGTTTAGCTCTACAGGAAACTCATTTAAAACTCAATGACAAAGCAAAATTATGACATTATGCTAGCTACTGAAAAGATTTTACTGGTAATGAAAGGGCCACTGGTGGAGTAGCTCTTTTTTTCTCTCGCAATTTACCCCATACTTACATTAATTTAAACTCAAATTTACAAGCTGTTGCAGTCCGTGTACATATAAACATCTCGTAACAATATGTACCATTTATTTACCTCCGAACCATAAACTCAATCAGCAGATCTGGATAATCTCCTTATCCAACTCCCCACTCCATATATCATTGTTGGAGATTTAAATGCACACAGCCCACTCTGGGGAAATGGTGATTCTAATCACTGTGGCAATATTTTAGAAAAAATGATTTCTGACAACGGATTATGCCTGCTCAATAATGGTGATCATACCTATTTTCACGAGCCAACACGTACATTCCATGCAATAGATCTGATAATCTGCACACCATAACTCTATCCCTTTTGGAACTTCTGGGTTTCAAATGACTTACACGGCAGTGACCACTTTCCAACTTTTATTTCTATGAATTCTCCTGATAGAGATTGTAATAACTCTCCCAAAAGATATATATATGACAGAGCCAATTGGCCAACTTTTACTGCACTTGCAAACATTACAGTTAGCATAATTGAGGGAAATATTGACAAAGCAGTTCATAACGTAACTCACGGTATTATCACTGCTGCTGACGCTAATATTCCCAAAACTTCATCTGCTCATAAACACAGAAAACCATGGTGGAATAGTGATTGCCAAGTAGCAAAAAACAGAAGGCTTGGGGTCTATTTCGCAGGTACCCTAATAATATTAACTATATAGCATATAAAAAGGCAAAGGCAGAAACTAGAAGAGTGCGACGTAAAAGCCAACGTGAATTGTGGGTTAAATACGTCTCAAGCATAAATTCTAACACATCAAGTAAAGAGCTCTGGCAAAAATTAAAAAAATGTATGGGCCTGTACTCTGAAAGTCATATTTCCATTTTAAAACATAACGGTCATATCATTACTTCTAAAAACATAGCTGAGACAATAGGGAATACCCTAGCATCTATTTCAAACTCAGATTCATATCCAGAACCGTTTTTAACGTACAAACTGAATTGACCAGGATTAATTTTAATACTCATAATTCATTTTCATATAATCAACCTTTCACTATATCAGAGCTGATTGATTGTTTGCGAGACAGTCACTTATCTGCCCCATGTGATGATGGCATCACATACATCATGCTCAAGCACCTCTCTCCACTCTCTCTTAACAATCTCCTTTCCCTTTTCAACAGGATTTGGGTGGAACATACTTTCCCCCGATCTTGGAGCAGAGCGGTTGTTATTCCCTTTCCTAAACCAGGTAAAGATGCTAGCAATCCGAATAATTACAGGAAGATCGCACTTTCTAGTTGCCTTTGCAAACTATTAGAAAAAATGGTCAATCGCCGCCTTGTGCATATTTTAGAGACTAACAATTGCCTTGCCGCATTTCAAAGTGGGTTTCGACGTGGTAGGTCAACTATCGATAACCTGATACACCTTGAACATTACATTCGGACAGCTTTTCTTAAACGCTACCATTTGGTGTCAGTATTTTTTGACATGGCGAAAGCCTATGACAGAACATGGCGTTATGGGATTCTTCGTGATCTTACCTGGACTTTCGTGGGATCCTCCCAATTTTTATTAAAAACTTCCTTGCCATTCGAACATTTCAAGTTCGAATTGGGAGGATTTTTATCCAGTTTCTATGTACAAGAAGAGGGTGTACCTCAGGGTAGTGTCCTGAGTGTCACCCTCTTTGCTATTAAAATAAATGACATTCTTAATCAATTACCCCCTTCTGTCAAGGGAGATTTATATGTTGATGACTTCCGCATTATGTGTATGGGACAAGACATTCGTTTTATTGAGAGACAACTGCAAAGTGGAATAAAAAGTATTCTTAGTTAGACTAACAAAAATGGTTTTTTAATTTCTATTGACAAAACTTCTTGTGTGCATTTCTGTAGACGGAGAGATCTGCATCCAGATCCTGAAATTTTTATCGGTTCATCTCAAATTCCTGTTGTGGAGAACGTTCGTTATCTCGGCTTATATTTTGACAAAAAACTTACTTTTTTACCACATATTTTACAATTACGGACAAAATGTGAAAAATCGCTTAATTTACTTAAAGTACTTTCTAATACATCTTGGGGAGCAGACCGCACTTCTCTGCTTAAAATCTATAGAGCTGTAATTCGTACAAAAATCGACTATGCCTGCCAGGTCTATTGTTCTGCCCGTAATTCTGTTCTTAAAAAACTTGACACTGTGCACCATAGCACACTCCGTGTTTGTTCTGGTGCATTTCGTACATCTCCAATTTTAAGTCTTTATGTTGACTGTAATGAACCAGCATTATACCATACTCGTGAAAAACTATCATTAGATTTGTATTACCGTGTCCTTTCTCATCCTGGCCATCCTCTTCACACCTATATTTTAAATACCAACAATGATATTCTTTATCAGCATCGACCCTCTTGCATCCCATCTTTCGGAGTCCGAATTAGGAATATTATTGACAATGGCCCTCTGAGTAATATTGAGGTGAGCCCATGTATATTGCATGCAATCCCTTTTTGGAAACCTCTCGATATTACTTCGCTTCATCCTTTTAAAGGATACGACAAGAACAATTTGACTCCTGCAGTTTTTCAACAATTATTTGCTGTACATCGTGCAAATTTTAATACCTACACTGATATTTATAAGAGCGGGAATATCGTTGGCTGCGGGGGTTTTATATTTATCGGCTTCACGCATCAATGTCTGTCTTTACAGCTGAGTTGATTGCGATAGTGAGAGCGATGTTGCACATTTCTCCTTCATCACATATACTGACAACACATCCTTCATCATATATACTGACTCAAATAGTTCTTGACGCAATTAGATTTTTTAAAAAGCATCCTTATGTTTCAGCTACCCTGGATTTTTACAATAAATTGACAAGTCGTGGTTATCGAATTTTATTTTGCTGGGTACCTGGACACATGGGTATTCCTGGAAATGAAAAGGCAGATGAGGCGGCAAAACTGGCTCTTAATCCTTTTTACCATAGAATTCCATTCTCAGACGTTAAACTACTTATAAAACACTTTATTTGTAATAAACTGCAAGAGAGTTGGGATTTGGAATACAATAATAAACTGCACCATACCAAACCAACAATAATGACCTGGTTTCCGATTTATCCAAGAAAAACTGATGTTATTCTGACTCGTCTGAGAATCGGATATGCAAGAATCACTCATAAACATCTTTTACTTCGGGAGGATGCACCCATGTGTCCACATTGTCATTTTGATTACCTGACCATTCATCATGTTTTAACTGATTGTCCGAGCCTCCGGCATTTATATAGAATGTATTTTAACACATCACCAATCTTGACAAACCTCATTGGGGAAACACCTCATGGGGCACTCTTTACCTTTTTAAAACACGCTGGTTTTTATTTTGAGATTTAGTTTTTATAAGCTTCATAAGTTTGACTTTACTGACATCTGGATGGAAACCCCATCCAGATAGCGTTGCTTTACTTTTACTTAACTTCCATTTACTTTGCTTTACTGGGTTTCTATTTTTACTTTGTTTTTTTACCCTTGTTTGACGACTACATCTGGATGGGTACCCCATCCAGATGGCCTTTCAGTTTACATTTTATCTCATTGCATTATTTTTTCTTGACTCGCTTTTTGTTTGGCGCAGCATGTTCCTATAGGGATTTTGTGTCATAAAATCCAGTACAACCAACCAACCAACCTTAAATGATTGTACCCATTTTGCGACACTTTGTGCATCATTAGAATCATATACACCATTAACTCGCACTTAATGTTGAATATATCTTTCTTTGTTATCAGATGCCTCCTATCATAATCTGCAGAATTATTTTCACGGATGTTATCTAAAATGGTGGAAACAGGTATTTTCTATTTTAATTGGGCACATATGTTTAATCTTTCTTCTTCAGGGATATGTACTTTGCCAAGACTATTCTTATGGCCAACATGTGTATCAGTAAATTCAACAAATATGCCCACTTTTTTCTGTTACTTTAATCATGGATGGGCAGTTAGAATTGATTCGATTACTTCCATAATATTTAACCAATTTTTTTTGTTTTTCCTCTACCTTCTAATACTCCTTCTGTGACCCCAAAAATAATAATAATAATGTTATTTTTTCGTCATATTTTCGTTTTACGCCACACTTTCAAACATATTCGGCATGTGTTGATTGTTCAATATTTTTTTCCACTCTCGAAAATCATCAAGAGAATTTAATCGAAGTTCAGTCCTACTTAATTTAATCTCATGATTAACCTCCAGCTGTTACTCATAGTTAATTTTGCTGTGAAAGTTGGCTTTACAGAATGGACATATGACTTCATTTTTGGGAAACGTGGGTTCCACTCCATGGATTTTTTGTAATGTGCATATAAATTTGACGATTTTGAAAAAGTTTTTTCACGCACCACACACTTGTGCTGCATAATCTCATAAACATCTCTTATTTCGGGAGGAAGCACCCTTGTGTCCCCCGCTGTCACTTTGATAACCTGAGACCATCTGTCATATTTTAACTGACTGTCCGGGCCTCCGACCTCATAGGGCATCATGGGGCCCTCTTTACTTTTTTAAGACATGCAGGTTTTTATTTTTAAATTTAAATCTTTCTTTAGTTTAACAACAACTTAGAATTTTCTTTTACATTTTTCTGACATCTGGATGGGAATTCCCATCCAGACTGAACTTTTTGTTTTAAAACTTTTACGCTCTATTGTTTTAGGTTTTAAATTTTTTTATTCACGTACACTTGTCTGACTGCATCTACACCATCCAGATTGCTTTTCTCATTGCTCTTCACTTTTTTGAGTTTTGGTCTATTTTTTTGGCACAGCATGGCCTTTAAGGGATTTTACACCATTAAACCTCATCCAACCAATCATAAAATATATCATCTGTTTTATTCTTTATAAGAAAAACCTCCTTTTTTTTCAATAACATTTGCTTTAGTTACAATTTATCGTAGCTTAAAAATCAAGTTTTCCTGTCCGAAAGCAACATTTGTTAATCTTGAATAATATTTAACTATTACATTTATTAGAAAATCCTGTAAAGCAATGGCATTATATGCTTTTAAGCATGTTATTCTGATATCTTTCAGTACACGAAAGGCTGCCTCTGTATAGTTATTAGTGTTATGTTGCGTATTCTTAACACAGAGGCATAATGCCATGTCGCATTATTCTTTTCTTAAGAGACTTCTGCTTACATGTTTTATGTAAGTTTCCTTACACAATGCAGCTATACTGCCATTCAACAATTCTTCCTCTTTTTTATTCATTGTCGTCAACTGTTTTTGCATAAATAACTCTTTTGAACTGATTCAAAAGGTGTATGCGCTAATCTGGCGATATATTATTTTTGGCATTGTATAGCCACCTCCATAACGCTTGCATTAAATGGAAATAACTTATTATTAGGGAAAATATATTTAAGGCCATTTTTTAATGCACTGCAGTCACCTTTCATAAAATTAACAATTTTTGTCAAAATATTTCACCCCAAAGACTATGAAAGGAACTAAATATTTCTTTAACTCTCCTTTCTTTGATTAGAATGTAAAGCAGCACCAATAGGCTTTAGTTGCAACCATTATTGAAATCAGTAAAGTATTAAGCTGATCACACGAACTTGTGTCAATAAAAAAAGATCTATTCGAGAAATCTCTGCGTTAATGGTTTCAAGAACATATAGTCGTTGAGCCAGAAAAAAAGTAGTGATTTTGGTTTCATCTCTGAGAACTTGATGATATATACCTTTTTGGATTCACAATGGTCCAAGGAGTTAATTTTATAATGGTACTGTAAAATTTGTGGTAGCTTGAAGACGCCATATTGAAAAGATGAGCGCCATCTATCACACATAGATACATATGATTTTTTTGCCAGTATCATATAATTAAAGATATTTCAATGAAAAAAATGGAAAGAACAAATATTGTTGAATATAAAACGTTATACAAATTATATATTTATTAAGATTTTATTTTAACATGATGCTTATCTTTACCTTTACCTTTATTAACATTTTGAATGGGATATGACATTTTTGACATTTTTTTTTTGGAAGAAAACCGAAATCCTGTTTTGCATTTTAATGCATATTATTTTCATGTGGATAAGACACAGCAATTCTAGAAAAACCTAATACTTGTGAAACTATTGTACTTAGTCTGTTAAGAATTAACCCCTTCGGGACCACGGGAGAATATATGCATCTTCGGGAATATGTTTCCATGTCTTGTTTTTTATACCACTAAAAAAGATAAGTAAAATTTTCCTTTTTTAATTAAAATATTTTCTTGATTGCTAAGCTAAATTTAATTGTTTGACAAAAAGCCGTGTCAACCGCATAAAATTCATGTAAAAGATGCTGGTCCGGAACGGGTTAATAAATAACAGAAATCTTAGTCTTCTTCACTGATATCATCATCATCATCAGTTTTCTGTGTCCAAATAACTTCCATCGTCATAGAACAGTTCTATATTCTGCATATGCTTGTATATCTGAGGTTATTAAAAAGACACGCATATGATGGTGAGACACATGTTCTTGAACAAGAACATGACATCAGTTTCAAAACAGCTTCAGGAGCAGGAGGACTGCCATTCCATTGGACCTCTAGATAGCCTTTTCCTTCACTATCTGTTTCAAAAATCCAACCATATTCATCTGGGGATGGAAGATCATCAGCCTGTAGACACTTCATCCAAACAAGACAGTGGTAATTAGCTCGCATTACCTGTAGGTAGAGTGCATTACTATATGACAAAAGGCGATGCAGCTCTACAGACTCCTTTTCGACAGAAAAAAGATATAGAATATAGCGCAATTCATTGATGTCTGAGTATTTGTGCTTTCCATAATAGAGATAGAAAACTTATGATTCAAGGTGTTTCTTTGTTTTCTCTGATATATCAGCTTCTGTATCAAGCGCCTTAAGAGCATTTCGAAATTCAGTATTCTGAATCATCATTTTCCCTTGCCTGCAAAAGCGCTTACTGTATCGCACCCGACAGTGAATGCACTTCAGGTAATGTATTACACACCGCTTCACCTAGAAGTCCATGCATCTCACTCAAGTTGTAGTACTTTACTTTACCCTGTCATTGGATCCACATTTTACAAATATTAACCCTTTCTAATTTTTTTAAATCGTTTCCTAAAGAAAACAGTATAATAACTGCCACATCAGTATCTATAGACATAGTATTAGTTTGAGTAAAAGGTTCTGGGAAATTTTTTAATCTAATAGTTACCAGAATTTGTATCCTATATAGGAGTACTAGTGGTACAGTCCAGACGTGGCTCCATCTGATTATGGTTTCTTTCGATCAATGCAACACTTTTTAAACAGCCGTCGGTTTTAATTCTTTAATGAAGTTGAAGAAGCATGTCAAGAGTTTTTCGATTCCATGGAGCCGCCATGGTACTTCCAGCAAATCCGAAAACTGGCAAACGATAGCAGAAAGTCGTGGACTATGATGGTCTCTACTTTGAAGAATAGTCCTTGTTGCTTTTGTTGTTAATTTGCGCATAACAGCGCAACTTTCACAAATTTCCCAGAACTTTTTGCTCAACCTAATAATATTTCTAAATCCAGACGCTAAAGCATGGTGTGCGCGAAATAAAAGTCGCGTATAACCTTTTCTTGGAAGCAAGTCAATTTAGTGGATTCTTCAACTAGTTATTTCGTGAATTTATAGCATTTTTCTCCGTGATAACATACAACATTCGTGTATTCAACTATTTCAGATAATGTTCATTTTCCCATTCTTGAGAAACGAAATATATAAGTTCGTTGTTTTTCCCCTCATAAGTTAGAAACGGCTTCCATTTTCGTACTGGGTGTTCAGGAGTATATACCCTTTTGAGCATTACCAACAGTTCCTATTTTTCGTTTATTTCTTTTTATTGCCACCTGGCTGTATGTATCAAATACAACATCTATTCTTTGAGAGGATGTAGAATCTTGTATTATTTTAGAAAACAGATTCTTTGATAGTAGTCCAGATGATTGTAGCTGCTACAGTAGCTTTGAACAAAGAACATTCCGTCAATGATATTAACAACACCATCATTTGCATTCTTTCAGCAATCGCAATTTTGTCATAACATCCATCAGTTTGAGTTTTCAGTTTTTCGCATTAAACAACCAAGTGTTGCTAAGGGCTATGGAAGAGGCCCTAGGTGGTAGGAAAAGGAGTTCTCATATCAAAATTTCTTCGCTCTGCAATGATTGTCATCTGAGCAAACAGATTTCTTTCTGCCTAGGCAACAAACTCCGATTTATTAAATTTTACACTCTGTTTCTTCTTAAAGTCTGAAAATGTCTTTAGCTTCTTTATCTTTGGAGGTTTGAAAAACTTGTCTGGCTTTGAGTCTGCAGGCAGATATTCTCTCTTGAAAGTTTGGTAAGCTTCTTCACCCATCTCATGAGCTTTGACCATGTCTTTGACAATTTCTAGATTTTTCATTGCTCCAGTTGATTTTATTACCATGTCTAGATTTATTCATTCATTGATAATGATGTTCTGTAAATATGAGATATCACGTTCGTCTTTCTGTATCATACTCAAAAACAGATCTGGATGTAGAACTAATTTTGGATTTTTCACGAATCATGTGAAGAAATGCTGCCCTGATATCTAAAATATCTCTCAACTGTGGAAGGCCTTTGACTGAACTTCGACGAACATTTTGACATTGAAAATTTGGCATTCTTTCACACCAAAACGACATAGCAATTCTATCTCTTTTTTTCTTAGCAACTAAGTGTCCACCAGTTGGTGTTTCATGTGCTAATCTCAAAATTTCTTGTCTTCTACTTGCAGGTACAACAAGTTGAACATAATTTTGTTTTCCAACCTTGCCTCTATGATACAATAAACCGGATTCTACCCAATAATTATTTTTCTGCCGCTTTGCATCTTCAAAGCATTTATTTAATGTAGAACAAGCCAATTGCTCCTTTTTCAACAGTTGCGCTATTGAAATTGAACAATTTCCTTCTGGTCCTAGTTACAAATTTTTTCTGACAAAACAGTTGCCTCGACAGGAGTAGGAATTGGTTCCAAATATGAAGCTTCTTTGTCTTCATCTTCATTATTTAGAAACCACCTTCCCTCCACATTGAATACAGATTTTTCTTTGTTTTCTTCAACTGGGGTGATATCTACCTCATCCCCTAAATACAACTTCTGCTGTTCTTTTAACAGAGCGAAAACCTTGGGAGTGATCAAAGCTTCTTCGTGTAATCCTTCTACTACCGCAACCTGTACTCGTAAATATGGAATAACCTCATCTTCTGTCCGAAGAGTGAGCGGGACGGAAACAAGCTTTGCTTTTACAGGACTCCCTATTACGGGTCTCAAGAATACCTTTCCACATGCCTGTAAATATTCTTCCGACACCACCGACTTCCGCAGCACTGTAATCTCTGCACCACTATCGATGATTCCCTGAAACTTCTGGTTACAGGTTCCAAGATCTACCTTAAGGAGTCTCCCATCTGTTTCCTCAACCGGAATATTCACATTCAAACAAATTGCATTTAGACCCTTTTTCTCAAGATCGCTTTAGGAAATTTTTCCTCTATCTTGTTTTACTGTATTCAATTTGGGACAATACTTATCCACATGCCCTTCCTTGCCACATGTGAAACAGGCATATTTTGTGCGAAATTTTCTTTTATCTCATTCCACTCCGAGAGTCTTCAGTCTTAGATTCAAATTTCGGTTTACCATCTCTCATATCTTTTTTTGATTCCGAACTATAATTATTCCAACTTTGATTTCGAGAGTTAGATAAATTTCTCTTTGGAAATTCTCTTCTTTGGAGTCTCTTCCGATTCACGAGTGACTGCGAAGCCCAAAGTGTCGTTATCCAGGTGTCGTTAAATTCTGAACTCTATCGAAAATGTGTAAGACAAATGTTTTCGAACAGTTACTATTATTTGAATTCAGGAATATAAGTTTCACATTTTCGAAATTTTTGCGATTACGAAATTAAATGATTATTTCTTAGCCGAGTTTTCTTCTTGATTTGATTCTTTCATTGCTTCCAACACCATGTTCACTAATCTTTTTCCTGTTGAATACATTTTACTATAATAATTACAACATTACTTCAAAATACAAAGAAAACTATATGGTAGGTGCAAATGAAACCGAAACATCCACTACATGAAATCAACAGGTGGAAGGGATCGTTTGGTAAGGTTATGTTGTAATCACACTGGCCTGATAAGGAGGGGATACTGTTGAGAAACTTTTCTCAAAAAGGGCCAGTGTCCAACTAGCAGTGACATTGGCCATTTTTACATTAACAGTAAGTAACAGACAAAATATTTTGTTTTCAATGATCTAATATTGGGATGTTTTTGTCCCTTTTAACAATTACTTTATATTGCATCCTGAATTCATTTGTGCATTTAACTCATATTTCTCAATTTTGGACATTGGCCCTTTTTGTTCCAAGGTACAGAAATATACAGTACAGGACCTATTATTATCCGGAATCCTCGGGACCGAAGGCTTTCCGGATTTTGGAATCTTCCGGATTTCGGGTTCTCCTGAATTTCGCGTTTTTTCCGCGATCCTTTGACGAAATTAGCGTTTATTTTTCAGATCTTTTGACAAAATTAACGTTTTTTTGCGATCATTTGACGAAATTCGCGTTTTTTTTCCGCGATTCTTTGAAAACATTTGCGCTTTTTTGCAATCCTTTGAAGAATTTTGCGTTTTTTTCGATCCTTTGACGAAATTCGCATTTTTTTCGCAATTTTTTGCAATAAATTCGCATTTTTTCGCGATTCTTTGACGAAATTAACGTTTCTTTCTGCAATTCTTTGTCGAAATTATTGTTTATTTTTCATGATCCTTTGACAAAATTTGCATTTTTTCGCAATCCTTTGAAGAAATTTGCGTTTTTTCGCAATCCTTTGAAGAAATTTGCGTTTTTTCGCAATCCTTTGAAGAAATTTGTGTTTTTTCGCGATCCTTTGATGAAATTTGCATTTTTTCACGATTTTTTGAAAAAAAAAAATCGCATTTTTTTTTGCGATTCTTTGACAAAAGTGGCGTTTTTTCGCGATTATTTGACAAAATAAGTGATTTTTTTTTTCTGGAATTCATTGACAAAATTGGCGGTTTTTTTTCCACGATCCTTCGACGAAATTAGCATTTTTTTCACGATCTTTTGACGAAATCACGTTTTTTCTGCGATCTTTTGACGAAATTAGCGTTTTTTCCGAAAGCCTTTGAAAATTAGTGATTTTTTCCACGAACAACTGACGTTTTTTTTAACGAATCATAATGTAAATTAATTTATACTAAAATTTGAGAGAAAAATTATTTTTTTCCTAATTTTGGGGGGGGGGAGGGGGTCCGTGTTCCCCCGCCGCTGAAGTAACATATTTTAGTGGTTACACACTGAAACACAACGGACTGAAAAAAAAAAAATTAGAAAACTGGAAAGTTCGAAAATTTTTAGAGAAATTCCAAAATTTTTGTAAAAATTTACAAATTTAGAAAATTTTCAAATTTCTTTTTCCGGATTTCGGGTCCTTCCGGATTTTGGAATTCCGGATAATGGGTCCTGCACTGTATCTGCATGTGTGTATATGTGCACATATAAAATTAACTGGTGTTGTATGATGATTTTCTGTTTTCTCTTATATATCTCATTGATTGTTTGTATTTTATATGATGGATATTTTTCATATCTATTATTTTTATTTTTTAGGTAAACTTAAAAAAAAGTGTCAGTGGCAACAAGATCTGGGGCGAGATTCGAAATGGGATAAAGATGGATAGTGGCAGAAAAAAGCTGATTGAAAAAAAGATATTCAAAATATTAAAAGAGATTTTAATATCAATACTGTAGTTCTAAGACACCAGAATGATGTAGTAAGCGTAAAATTATGGATAAAAACAATGGAAAAAGAAACAGATAACTGTGTTATATATTTTAAAGACCAGGGAGAAGAAAATAGTCATTCCTTGTTAAAAGATGAAGATTTCGTTACTGTAATAATGACTACTTTTCAAAAAGAAATGTTAAAAAAATATGGTGAAGATAAAATTTGTTTGGATGGACCCATGGATTAAATTAGATTTTAACTAATATACAGTATTGGTTATAGACGAATTTAAATATGGTTGCCCAGTGGCATTTTATTTTTCATTTAGAAGCTGCAAGGAACTACAGTAGAAGATCTTTATAATGGACACCTAAAAACTCAAGGTTGTGTGTTATATAGAATTTTGCATTACATGGATCACCTTTCATATATCATTGAATTTTAATAAAAAAGCTAAAATCTTTAACAATGATTTTACACACAAATAACATACAGAACAACAAAAAATTCCCATACGATCGTTTCAATATGAAATTGAGAACCTGATTTCTTTAACCAACTTTTGTTTGTCGTCTCAAAATACTTTTGTGTTTCTAGGGAAGTTTTATAAAATGTCAGAAGGTTTAGCTATGCGTAACCCTTTAAGCCCAGTTTTGAGTGATATTTATAGGCATTATTTTGAAGTTAAATTATTTAAATTAATACAATTCCTATTTTATACATGTTACGTAGATTATTCCTTTGCTTTGCTTGATTTGTCTAAGCATAATATTAACGCTTCTTGATTTATTTAATTCAATTGATCAATGTATACAGTTTACTTTTGAAATTGAAACTCAACAACGTCAATTTTTCTGGATGTCCTGGTAATTCGTAATGATTGTGAGTTTTTGACGACAGTTTACCGAAAACCTTTTGCTGTAAGTTTTCCCCCTCATTATAAGTCCAGTCATCCCCCACATCAAAAACTTGCAGCTTTCAATACTCTTATTTTCTGTGCATGTAAAATCTGCTCAAATTCTGATTTATTTAATAGTGAAATTAACTATATAAAACCAGTTGCCATCGATCGTGGATTTAGTTGGAATATCATTAACCGTATTTTATCTAAACCTACGATAACCACCGATTCTGTTACAGCAAATAAAGAATTTAAAAATATTATTGTCTTACCTTATTTTCCTAAAATCTGTACAAAAATTTCTCATTCTCAATAAGTTTAATTTTAAAGTTGTTTTCTCTCCAACCAATAAAATTTCTTTCTCCAATCTTAAAGATCCTATTGACGACCACAATACCTGGGGCATTTATAAAATTTTTTGTGAGTGCGGCCTCTCTTACACTGGGCAGACGAAGCATGTGCTTAGAATTAGGCTGAAAGAACACCAGAATTACGTTAGAAAGCAGGAATTTGAGAAACCTACTATAGCGAAACATTGTTGGAATTCCAACCACCAGTTTAATTATCCAGAGGCTAAAATTATTCAAAAATGTAACTCAGTTTTTGATCTAGACTTTTACGAAGCTCACTATATTCATTAAATGATATGACCAGCATCCCTTTCCTTTCGACAGTGCGGAGGGATCCTGCACAGTGACTCTTTTCAGTTAGTTCTGGTCCATTACGTCATTTCTTTAAACTACATAAACCCTTGTTTTTGCCTTTTCAATCAGTCCATAAGCCAGTACTCGGGGCTATAACCGAGGGGTTCTTTGAACCCATTTACTTTTTTTTTTCTCTATGAGGAAGGGTATCCAGAAATCCTCGAAATGATTGTTTCTAAAATTAACCAATCCACCTTTTTAACGCAGATTCAAATGAACTTTCTCCAAATCATCCGTGTTTCTCCTAAGGGTTGCCAGTAAAATCAGCCGATGCATGGTTACCACGGAGGAAATTAAGCCGAAAAATGAAGTGGGCATTTTAAATCGAAATCGCATATAAGAAAATATTGGTCTCAGAAATTTGTAAATGGAATAGACAGACGCAGAAAAAAATCTACTTTCGTTTGGTATAAAGTTCACATTTCTGCGATGTGTATAAGTTAAAATATCCACTAAAAATCGATCGATAAAAATTTATTTTCTTTAATTGGAAAGACAAGGAAAAAAGATTTCATTTCGGTGCGAAAGCAGGTGTGCTCAACTTCAGACATGACGGCGACCTTGCGGTTTTCGGTAGTGGAATATTTTAATACGAAATTTTATCTTTTTAAATATTAAATTTTTTGATAAATTTTTTTGCCATCCGGACGGGAAATCTCTCGCAGATTTCATACATACCCAATTCAAAGCGATAACTCAATTAGAAGCTGAGATATGAATTATTATTTAATTAATCTGTTTCATTTCTATCTAATGAATAGAATAAATGGAGGCACATGCTTTTTTAACCATGAAATTATTTAAATTGGGAAATCTAACAATTTGCGTGAGGTTTTTCGACGCCGCTCTATGAGACAAGTATAACTTATTCATTATAAGAAAGTTTGTAAGTATTCATACCACTATTTTCGAATAGTAATTTCTGGAAATATCTTAAATTATTGGTTGAGATCGCCACTCGATCTGGTTGAAACTTTAAAATAGTTTATAACGCATAAGAAAAATCGTAAAAAAGAATGGAGTGTGATATTTCGAGGGGAGACTAGCGTGCTTCGCCCGCTATCATATAATTTGTATTTGTAAGGTTTGGGTAAATGGAAAGGGGGGGGGGGGGAAATACTTTTGATTAAATATCCCAAAAGAGTTTCATTCTGATGCACTTTTGTTATGAATAGTTTGTGCTCCCTGATGGTGGAATGTGGAAATAACATAAAGCGATTTTGTTAAAATTAGGAAAGTTCGCATTACAGATATTATGACAAAGACTAGCGTGCTTTGCCCGCTATCGGATTATTTCAGCCCGTGCGAGGCTGATGTAAAATGAGATGCATTCTTCCAGCGAAATTGAAAAGCGTGTTTTGCCCGCTATCACATAGTTTTATTTTGTTAGGTTTGTGTCAATGGAAAAGGAGGGAGGGAACTACTTTTGATTAAATATACCAGTTTGTCAATATGACAAATATTATTATGATAAAGACTAACGTGCTTCGAAAATCTAATAATTTGCGTGGGATATTTGAACAGAGCTATGAGATAAGTATAACTCATTCATCATCAGAAAGTTTACAAGTATTCATACCACTATTTTCGAATAGTAATTTCAGGAAATATCTTAAATTTTTGGTTAAGATCGCCACTCGATTTGTTTGAAACTTTAAGATAGTTTTTAGCACATAAGAAAAAGTGTAAAAAAGAATGGATATTTCGAGGAGGGGGAGGGGAGCTAGAATTATTTTTTAAATCTTAGCGTTTGTTACCGCAGACCGCCACCATCCGGGCCCATGTATCTACAGAAAGATTGCGTAAAGGAGTTTTGTTCAGATATGCTTTTGTTAAGAATACAGTGCATTCCCTGGTGGTGGAATGTGGAACTAACATAACACGATTTTGTTAAAATTAGGAAATATAACAAGGCGATCTGTTTGAAACTTTAAGATATTTTATAACACATAAGATAAAGTGTAAGAAAGAATGACACGCGAAATTCCGGGGAGGGGGGAGGGGGGCGCTAGATTTCTATTTAAAAAATTAGCGTTTCTGACCGCTTTAGGTGACTTTTTGAGGGAGTCCTGAGATATATGCTACTTATTGAATATAAAATTGTCTAAAGTTTAGTTACCACTATTTCCTAATAGTAATTTTAGCAAATATCTTAATTTCTTATTAAGACCGCCACCACCTCGAGTAACATATCTACTTATAGGTTGTTTAACGGAGTTTCCTTCCGATACAGTTTTGTTAAGAATAGAGTGCGCTCCTTGGTGGTGGAATGTGGAACTAACATTTTTGTTAAAATTAGGAAATATAACAAGGCGATCTGTTTGAAATTTTACGATAGTTTATAACACATTAGAAAAAGTTTATAAAAAATGGCGCGTGAAATTTCGGGTAGGGGGGGGGGAGGGGTGCTAATTTCACTAATTGATTTATTTCTATTATATACTTATTTTACAAGGCAGTCACGTGATGTTTCATTGTAGTATACTTCTGAACGGTGTCCGATTTTTAAAAATACAGCATAAATGTTACTTATGCCAGTTAAAATGTCAGAAGTATTGATACCACTATTTTCGAATGATAATTTCAGCAAATATAATAAATTCTTGGTTAAGACCGCCACCCCCTCGACTAGCATATCTCCTGTTAGGTTGTTTAACGGAGTTACGTTCAGATACAGTTTTGTTAAGAATAGAGTGCGCTCCCTCATGGTGGAATGTGGAACTAACAGACCGCGATTTCATTTAAAGTAGGAAATCTAACAAGGTGATCTGTTTGAAAGTTAACATAGTTTAAAACATATAAGAAAAAGTTTATAAATAATGGCGCGTGAAATTTCGGGCAGGTGGAGAGAGGGGGAGGAGCAAAATATTTATTTTTTGTTTCATACCATTTCAGGTGCATTTTTTTTACGGGGTCCTCAGATACATGGTACTTATTAAATATAAATTAGTCAAAAGTTAAATTACCACTATTTCCGAATGGTAATTTCAACAATTATCTTAAATTCTTGCTGAAGACCGCCACCCCCTCGAGTAACATATATACTGATAGGTTGTGTAAAGGAGTTTCGTTCAGATACGCTTTTGTTAAGAATAGAGTGCGCTCCCTGATGGAAGAATGTGAAACTAACACACCACGATTTCATTTAAAGTAGGAAATCTAACAATTCGATCTGTTTTGTTATAAAGTATTTAAAGTTTATATTATAATGAAGTATAAAGAAGAATGGCGTGTCGCATTTAGAGGGGGGGAGGGTGAGGGAGGGGCGTGAACAAAATTAGAAAATATAGCTGGACGATCTGTTTGAAACTTTAGTATAGCTTATAAAAAGTAACAAAAATTTTAAACATCAGGTGTCAAAAATCATGGTGACCATTACCCCACTTCACCCCCCCCCCTCCCTCCAAAGGGGGCAATTTTCTAAATTTGGCAGGTACCCGTCATGTGATATATCGTAGCAATTCAAGGGAAGGGGGGGGGGGGCACGAACAAAATTAGGAAATATAACAAGGTGAATCTGTTTGAAGCTTTACGATAGTTTAGGAAGGATTTGCCAAAATTTAGAAGATGTTCCATGGCGATAAATGTACTGGACGTTTTGAAAGGAATATTAAACGAAACCCTTTGTGCGATCTATGATCACACTTACCCACTTGTTTCGATGCCTTCTTTAATTGAATTAAAAAATGAAGTTTTCTTAACAATATTGGATAATGTTTCAAAATTTATGTGTAATTAATGTTTTCAGGGTCTTTTTGAAAATGCAAAATAAGTTTTTTTTGTAGACTTTGTTTTTTACTGTTCGACTCTGTATTGAATGAAAGGCCATTGTATGATGAAATTATTAGTCTACTGCAAAGGTAAGCGTACTGTGTATTACTTGTGGCTAATTTTTAGCGTTTCGTTCATCTGACGGAACCCTATTCGTCTCTCTCCTCTGTCTGTCTTTCTGTCCGTCACAGAGCCCGTTCTCAGAAACTATACATATTGGAGGCGTGAAATTTTGCATACTTATAGCTGATTACCTCACATCAAAAGACAAATCAAAAAATTTTGAAAAAGTCGTACATTTAACCCTTTGGGTTCCCACATGTGTATTTTAATCAATTCTTTCTTTGTGAGACTCTAATTAGGTTGCAGGCGTGAAATTTTACATACTTATAGCTCAGCACCTCGCATCAAACGACAAATCATAAAATTTTCAAAAAGTCGTACATTTAACCCTTTGGGATCCCACATGTGTATTTTAAACAACTCTTTCTAATCGAGCCATTATTTAGGTTGGAGGCGTTAAATTTTACATACTTATAACTGAGCACCTCGCATCAAACGACAAATCATAAAATTTGCAAAAAGTAATACATTTAACCCTTTGGGCTCCCACATGTATATTTTAATCAATTATTTCTATGTGAACCCTAATTAGGTTCGTTGGTTGGTTGGAGTCTTATGGCACAAAGTCCCTGTAGGGACATGCTGCGCCAAGAAAAAGTTGAGTAAACATAGTTAAAAATTAAAAGTTACATTAAAAGATTGTCAGAGATATAAAAGTGAAAAACAAAACAAAATGAAGAAAGCAATGTGATGATACATGTAATTAAAATAATCCACAAGGAAAGCGACAATACACAAGGTTCTAAAAGCCAAAAAATAGTTAAAACACTAGAATATTTAAATTAAAAAATTCTAAAATCTCTAAAGTTATGAAAAGTTATATGTTCAAGAAATAAAGCTTAAAATGTTATATAATACTGCTTTAAGAACGAAGTTATAATTCAAAATTTTAAAACGATATAAAGCTACGTAGGATGAATAACTTCAAAAACTGTATTATTGTCATCGTTATCAGAGTCATAACTACAAGAGTCCATAGCCTCTTCTGCATAGTTGAGCAGCTGTTTGTGATCTTTAATATTAGTTATTGCTGGGCTAAGACATGATTTATTGCCTTTTCTCTTCACAGTTTTCCACTGTGAAGAGATTTCAGTTGGAGGTTTCTTTCTTTCTTTTTGCGCGAAAGTTTTTTCATTTGCTTTCGGAGTTGGACAAACAATAGGTTTCACTAATTTGCTTTTATCTGTAGCTGGCGTTTTTTTTGTCTTATGTTCGGTTGATATTTTTGATTTAACTGATGATGTTCGGGGAGAATTAGGTTTCTGTAATGATAGAACTGGAGATGAAGCAGCCTTAGTTTCAGTCTGATGATTAGATGACTTTTTGGATCCAACTGGAGATTTCTGAGAATGAGTAAGTTGATATTCTATTGTAACTGGTTCTAAGGATGGTAGCCAACGTTCCAATAATGGGGTACCATAGCATTTACTACCAAGAGAGATGTCCCAGGTTTTTTTAGGTGAAGTATTGGTTGAATGTGTCATAGATGTATTATTTGGTGGAAAAGAGCAGTCGGTCTGGGTACTGATGTGCCTTACAGATTTTGGTTGTTGTTTGAGTATACTGGAGTATGATACCCCAACAAAGGGGGTCCTAGATTCAACAAGTTTACGGGCTTCAGGGTAGGAAAGTTTTTGAGTAATCTTAACTGCAAGAATTTCCTTTTCACGGATCCAGTTAGGACAAGAGCGAGAGTACAATGTATGGTCACCTTTACAATTAGCGCAGCGTTCTGGTTTTTCGCAAGTTTTACCGTCATGGACGACTTCTGCACAACGTGGACAAGTAGCAGATCCACGACAGGTAGTATTAGTATGCCCATACCGCTGGCACTTAAAACAACGCAGAGGATTAGGGATATATGGCCCTAACTGGACAGTTTAAATAACCAGGTTTAATTGTAGAAGGTAAAATATGGCTATTGAAAGTTAGAATAATGTGTTTAGTAGGAAGCATTTGCCCATTTCGACGGATAGTGATACGCCGTACATCTATGATATTTTGATCACTTAAATTAGCTAGAAGTTCTTCTTTTGTAGAAAATAAAAGATCTGGTTCAGATATGATACCACGGCAAGTATTAAGAGTTTGATGTGCTTTAACAGAGACAGAAAAAGTACCTATAGTATCGCAATTTGACAGAAGTTGTGACTGCCTGGCTGAAGAAACCTCAACCAGTAAGTCCCCAGACTGCAATTTTTTGAGCGAGTGACCATCACCCAAAACAGACTGAAATGTTTTTGCTATTAGAAAAGGTGGAGTTTTTTTTTGAAAGAACTATCTGAGATACTATCAGTGCGTTTAACTACAAAAAAACGAGTGAATAACGTCTGTACAGTTTGTTGCTAGCCACTTGGGAGAGAAATAGAAGGAATGTTAGTTTTTCCATCCATAATCGAAAAAATGAAAAAGAATTCAGACCCCGGCCGCACCACGCACTACCGAGCCCAACAAGGGGATGCACATTCGTGCACCAGTGCTAGCCAGGGCCCATACGGTCACAAGACACTCCTATGCCAGTCTCCACCCTTAGCGAGATGGCTAGTAAGTACTTGCTCACTTGATCCCCAGCCAGTGACACAAGTCAGCTGACCAGCCGATTGATGCATACGGGACCAATATGCACCTCCCGTCTACCTGAAGCAGAGGCCAAAGCAGTGTGTTGGTTACCCACAACTACCAGGATCCCCCTTTCCAGGGACACGGGTCGCCACGCACGGCAAACACGTGGGTGGTTTACAATTCTCCACAAGTCGATATACAGGATGATATCGGCTCATACAGAATTGCCCTCACCTCCGAAGAGGAAACCGCAACGAGAGTGAAACATAGAGGAAAGAAAGACAAGAGAAATAAGAGAAAAAGGAAAAGAGAAAGATCGCTCAGGAACCCGGGGTTGCGAAGCCCGTGAATACCTAAAGAAGGTATCCCCCTAGGGGATACTGGGATGGGGCTGCTGAATTTACACTCATGTTCAAATTAAGAGAGAATTTTCAGATTTGGTCAATTATCTCTAGGACTACTGGACAGATTTTTTTTAAATTAGGTATGTACATAGGTTAATATAATGAAAAAAAACAAACACTCAAATGTTATATAAACACGCATGATCGTGCATAAGAGTCATTAGCATCAGAAAATATAACACAGAGCTTACAATATTGACCTAGAAAATGGGTTAATAGGGAAAATGGTCTTCTCTACACAGCTCTCACAGTATACAGACAAATTCATAACGAATTTGATGACTCATAATGAATTCATACTAGAAATCAGTGGTAGTTAGTTTCGCTCTTCCAGCAACGCTGTTTATAGGCTGTTGGTAGTTCTGGGAGAAGAAAAACGAGTTCCAGTTATCTTCCACAGAGCGTTCTAGGCATATACTCTATAGGGTTTACGTCCAAGGATCTGCCAGGCTGCAAATATCCTCAGTTTCCAGAAATCCGTCGACTAGATTAGCTCTATCTGGGCGCGCATTGTAGTCCATTAAAATGAAATCAGAGCCAACTGCATTCCTTAAAAGCCGAACATAGAGGTCCAAGATATATAATACCTAAACATCACACCAGTCACAGAGCCTTCCCAAGCAAAGGTAGGAGTGTGCGCCCGTCAGACATGATTCTTGGCCAGACCATCAAATCTCCCCTGCCATAGTAATATCTTTATCGTACGTTGAAAGGATCCCTGGTTTTATCCAGATGAAAATGCATCGAGAATTAGTGTTTAGGCTTAACCGAGACTTATCAGTGAATAAAACGTTCCCCATTGATACCTGGTCCAAAGTTTAAGATCTCTACACCAAGCTAAACGGGTTCTCCTGTGTGCAGAAGCGAGTAGGATGCAAACAACAGGTCTTATTGTAAATAGCCCTCTGTCATGTAGCTTTCTGCAAACACTAACCCTTGAAACTTGGCTTCATGTGGCCGCATAAAGGTCATCAGAGAGCCGAGAAGCTTGTCAACTCCTGTTATCGACAAATAGTGATCTTCATTAGACGACCTTGCCTAAGCTTTCTCTCTAAGGATCCAGTATCCTTAAACTGTTTACAAAAGGTCGACACGACACTGGGTATTACACTGAAGTCATTAGAAATTTGCACTTGAAATTACCCTGTTTCCTTTCTCCCTGCAATTCACCTCCTCATTCCATCATCCAATCCTTGGTTGTTACTCATTTTTTCTGTTTGCTTTTGAATTTCATGGAATGTTGCAAAAAAGACCAAGATATTCGCTGAGGTGTACGAGCACTAAAAACTCGAAAATTGCCACGCTCACTTATAAAGACTGTCTCTCTACTTGCTCTGCCCATACACACGTGTACGCTTATGTATTCCACACTAAAGAGTTACATCGCTGTTTCGAAGCAATAGGACAACCCCGGTTTGTATTTCTCTGGAAGGCAGTATAAATGCATTTGAAAAAAAGCTTATCACTGAAATTTTATCATGGTTTCACAATGCTTTGCGGACAAAGAGTATTTTATTAAAGGGGACAAAATGACCCTGTCCGCCATTTTAGGAATACATGCAAATATTTCAAAAACTAACAAATCTATAATGCTGATTTTTTAAAAAGAAATATATGTTATCTCTTTATTATATATGTTATCTACGGACGAAAGTGCTCAGGTGTCAAAATGACCCCACCGCCGTTCTAGTGTTGAACACTAAATTGATCCCCAACCTGTTTGTGTCAGTTTTGCCATTATTACAAGAATATGTGAAATTAGTTCAGTCTGGAATACCACTTGCTCACAAATACCATGATAAGCAGTTTGAATTCAAGGAATCTTTCTTTTCTTGTTTTGTAAAGTCAGAGGTTTTACCATCATTAGGGGATTCAACTCAAAAAAAGAAGTATTGATATTAAAAAGAAGTGCCACCAGCTTCCTATTCGTTCAGTCTTTATAGGTGAGAAAGCAAAAGTATTAATTGCCTCTGTACCAAAATCACAATGTGACAAAATTAAGTCATTTACAGATAACGTTATGAAAGCATGCTCATATATGCTTGCTCACAGGAATTGCTGAAGAAAATGCCCATTAGTAATGAATTTTTTTTAAATTTGTTTCCAGTGTTGACCCCATTTGCAGGAATAATTCCCTTGCCTTGAAATTAATGAAAGAATTAACACAATTGGTAACAAACATTTTATTGTAGGAGAAAAAGAACTTTTCAACTGATGCTTGCATTCACGAATAACTTTGACCCAGAGTCAAACCCCTGGTCCAGTAATCCCAAGTTGAGCTTTTCAACCTAGAGTTGAAAACTCATATTCACCATCTACACCACGGGTAAAGTTATTGAACTCATGATGTGTATTTTAAATCACATCATCGTACGAGGTGATGACATTACTACCTCATTTATTTTTTTTTTCTTTCGCGTAGTGGGGAACTGGACTTTTCTTTTGCCCGCGGCCATTAGCCATAGCTCGAAGCATCTTTAGAGTAGAGCACAAAGGGGGGGGGAATTTGTGACGAGCGGATCGGAAAAAAAAAAGGATGGCTCCACATCTTCCGTTACAGTAAAGGGATTTATCTTTGCAGAGAAATGGCGAAAGACACGTTTAATGGTTACAGTGCGTATATTTTCATATTAAGCATAAATTTAATGATAAAGTAAGAATACATTTTTTTTTTTTTTTTAAAGAAAAAAAAATGAGAAAGCAACCATTTTATGGAAGGCTTACACAAAAGATCATTATAGGTTTATGCTTTATAGATAGTATGCATTGATTCACGGATAGATTAAAATAGAATCTAAGTATATGTCAAAAATATACCAATTGTCAATATGTGTAAGTGTGTTTTTATATGTATATAAATTACTTTAATCTATATTTTACTCCAGATAAATATATATATATATAAAAATATATATACATTATTGTAGTATAGGGTTTATTTATGTATTTGTACGTTATCTGTAAATGAAAAATATGCCAATATACATCTACTGTTTAAGTATAAGAAATTTTTCTTACATTTATATTTTCGGTTTATTTTGGTAGGGATTAAATTTTATTCCAAATTCGAAAGTCATTTTGTTTAGCTGTTTTGGCAAATATAAATTATTTTCTTTGGAGTTCTCAAAATTCAGGCAAGGGAAATTTAATATATTTGAATGCAGACGTCTGGATACTACCGAGCGGTCCATCAATGCTTTCATCTGTTATATCATACTGCTGAGAAATCTCCATATTATGGACTGGACCATTTATCATGAACTGGATCACACCCTATAACCACTAAAATGATGAAGGAACTCATTTTTTTTACGACGGGGATAGATGATGTGATTAAAATACACATCATCAAAACCATTGATTTAAAAGAAAATAAAAGAGAAAACCCCAGCGTTCAGGAGACCTCCCAGTAGTAAAAATCATTATCAGACACATTTTTACAATCACCATTTACAAATAAGCAGAACTATAACAAATTTTACGAACGGACAGTTTTACGACAATGTTCGGACATTCGATTTACGATACTGGACTAGAGGCTTTCCCTCCAGGACACACAGCTGGAAGACAACGAATGGGTGGTACAGACATAGAGGCAGGCAT
Source organism: Maratus speciosus (assembly GCA_963932465.1). Taxonomy (NCBI): domain Eukaryota; kingdom Metazoa; phylum Arthropoda; class Arachnida; order Araneae; family Salticidae; genus Maratus; species Maratus speciosus. The sequence goes on from OZ010798.1 coordinate 459,368,120, forward strand.
ATAATTTTCAGAAACGACCATTTAAATCTCAAAACGGCAGAAGGGAAAACAGCAGATCAGATCCCATTGGATGCTGAGAAGAGTAAATAATAAAAGGGACGAATAAATTAAAAAAATAAAATGAAAGAGGAATACAACGAGAGGAAAAAAAGAAGGGAGTCTAAAAAAATGTTTTGCTAAGAGTGTTTCGAAAAAAAGAAGGTGCTCTCCATCAGTTCTCACATCAGCGTGCTGCAGTTCTTGGTAGAATGAAATTCGAATGGAAGCCAGTGTACCCTCTTGATATGGATACTCACCAAATACGGATCTGTCTACATATAGTGCTGATGTCTCCAACAAATTATGATTCCTGTCAAAAAAGGTACATTTTTATTCGATTCCCTTCTGCCTGTTAAACGGATGAATTATAGCATTTTAAATTGAAATATGCCCTTGCCTACCCTTGTCTGTAAATTAAAGACAGAATATCGTTTACTGGTTTAAAATGAGAATTACTCAAAATATTGTATGAATTCAATTGTTTCCAATGGAAATCATTCAGTAAATTATATGTGTTTGTGTTGTATATGTGTTTTTTTTTTATCTAAATAAATGTTATTGTTTGTGTATAAAGCGATATAAGTGTAAGTCAATGATTCATGCGTCTGTTTAATTTTATTAATTGTTAATTTAAGCATTTTTAGTTGGCAGCTTCAAAAACACACAGCGCAAGTAGATTGAGTTTATTTTTTTATTATTATTAACGAAGATTAATGATTGAGATGTTTCCTTTAGGTATACCAAATTCCCAGAAGCGAAACGATCACTAAGATTTAAATTATTCCATTCAGCTAACTAAAATATATGCTTAAAAGGGGTATGGGAGAGATGACTAATAAAAGGGGTAATGAGAGCTAATTAGATGTCTATAACGTTGATTGTAAAATGCAAATTTCTTCCCATCAACTCAGAATAACTTAATCCCAGTTCAAACTAAATGCTCATTGGGTAAAAGCAATCATGTGATAAATTGCGATTTCCTCATTCGGACCTGTTTATTTTGATCACATTTTTATTTTCTGCCTTTGACTTGGAACGTGGAGTGATTCTAGCAAAAAATGGATCGCAATACTTTTTCAGTTTTTAAAAAGGAATTGTTATTAGAATTAGTGAACAAGAACTCAACATAATTGAGTGCAAAGAAATGAACAAAGTTTCTTTACTGAAAAAAGCGGAAGCTTTTGAGGACATAAGAAAACTATTTAACGCCTCTCTGCACATGTTTCATATACGACAAAACAGTTACGCAAGAAGTATAATAACTTTTAAAAATGTACTTCCAAAACCTGTGCTGAGTTTAGAGGAAAGAGGTTGGAAAGACTGGCAGAGGAAGTACATCTTCAAGTGATATTAATGAGATGGAAGAAAGAGTATTACAGATGGGAGTACTGACTATGCCTCTTCAAACCCAGTATGATAGTGGCATATCGTACATGGATTATATTTTATCTCAAGGTAAGCATATGTGATTATTTTTTCTTACCATTCAACGCTTTTGCGAATTATTAGGATATTAATTTTAAGCTATATATATGTATATATTTCATTTCAACTGAGACTACTACCTCCAACTACAGATGAAAATTGTAGCCAGAATCGTCCAGTTGAAGTAAGTTACATTGCAAATAACTATTTTTTTATGTTATAAATTCTGTGGTCTTTCTACAAGTTCTTCATATAAATGTTTTTTATTGAGCAGTATCAAACCAAACCTTTCACCTGGTGCTACTTTTATTGCAACTGAATAATGTGTGCTCATATCACAATGTATGATCTTTTGTGTTTTGAATTATGATCATAGATCTTTATAAAATCAAATTACATGAATTTTTAAAGCAAAAATGAAAGTTAATGTCCATTGTATGCATTAAAGTGGTCATGAGTGTTATGTCATAGACTTAGAGGTTTTTTATTTTTTTTTTATAATTAAATTCATCTTTATAATTTCCCATTATAAATTGTATATTTATTCGCCAAATTTCATAATACATTAACTGGAATGAGCCTATAGGTTAAAGTAGGGTAATGACACTCAGCGGGCAATCCCGCTCACCTAAATATCACTGAACAGAATAGAATTGAAAACGTGCGATCAGTACTGGCACTTATCGAACTTCATCATAAGTTCCCAGTAAGGATATAGTAACTGTCGGAAGGAAAGTATTTTTGTGTCCTCACGTTATTAGTTTGAAGTTGTTTTAGAATAAAATTCTACAACATCTAACTTGTAGGCAAGTGTACACTCTTATTGTCAAATGTTAATTTACTCATTATTTCTACAAAATATATACATGCTGTACGTTTATGCTTTTATTTATTTTTGAAGCGTTTTGTTACGCCAACAATAAATAACGCCAACTTAAATCTTGTATTCAAATTTTGAGCGCAATTACCCTACCCTGTCAGGCATTACTGCTCAATCCATTGTTAATTAAATGAAACGATAAAAAAAAAAATTCTTAAAACCTTTATGCAAATTAGTTGATTGCAAACTGTTTCTTATGATTTGGACTTATACCTCCTTAATGAAATATTGATTTTTTGTGTAAATTTGACTAGCTATTCATGTTTTCCTTAAAGTGAGCGTCATTACCCTACTTTCCCCTACATGATTGATAACTATAACATAGTTGTCTTCATTTTGCGACTGTTTGACAAATTTCACAATATTTCTCCCATGCTCATTTGAAAGATTTCTTGTTTTTTAAAAGTGATGGATAGACTAAATTTGATATTTTATCCAGCAATCGATCAACAAATTTCAGTTTTTCTTGTGGCCGATCTACAAATTTTTTTTTTCTCTGCAACCGTTTGAAAAATTTCGCATCTTGAAAGTACCTTAAATTGAATGCAGAAAAAAATATTTTTTAATGAATTACTTAAAAGGAAACTACAGTAAAAGTACTTTAAAATCAAACCTTGAAAGAAGACTTAACTAAGTTTTTTAAACATTCTTGTGAAAATGCAGGGAAAGCCTTACGAAACTAATGTTTAATAGCTTTAATTTTGTTTTTTTTTTAAACTAATATATATTTTTTCGTTTGTATAATTTTCAGGATTTAGATTCTGAAGAAGTACAACATGATGTGACAGAAGAACCATCTAATTTAGTAAATACTATAATAGAAGAAAATCATTCACAAAATGTCCTTTCAGCAACTCCCTTAAATAACAGAGTTAAACACCCATGAGCGTTGCTCTTATTTAAAAAAAAAAGGGTAAAATCAAAGACTCCACCAGTAAGTGCAAGCATAAAAGAAGCCCAATTGTTAATAACAGAATTGAAAATGAAAAGAGGAAAGCCGAAAGGGAAGAAATCGAACATTATGAAAGAATGGATCTTCTTAACAATAAATATGAAAATCCTGGGAGTTTAACCTTGAATTTTAAATAAAGGTTTTTTTTTTTTTTTTTCATTCAGAATCTTTTTTGTTATTTACTAAACACTGTATTGATAGGAAAATACCAGAAGAAATATTAGAGCATTCTGTGAAATATTATCAGTAGGATCAAAATGAATTGGGTTACACCATTAAAAAACAAATTGTAACAGACTTCGACTGTGCTAAGGAAGAACTATAAGCTCAGTTAAAAACCTTTACCAGGCATGTGTTCATAATGCTTCAAAACAATATTCGGAAATACAGCATCTAAAAGCACATCTTTCGAACATTGAAATAACTATGGATATTGACTTTGCAGAAAATTATGCCACATACAGAAATCATGAGTGCACACTGGCTAGTGCTACTGTAACAATTTATACTTGTGCAACTTATTTTTGTGAATTAGATGGAACTTTGCAGCATCAATCATACACAGTTATATCTGATGACTTAAGTCATAGAAAAGATTTTGTGAAAATATTTAATGAACAAATTTTAAATGATTTGCAATATAACATAAAAAAAAAGTTTATTATTGGTGTGATGGAACTGCTAGCCAATTTAAAAACAGATACATGTTTGCAAATTTGCTGTTACATAAAGAAGAACTTCGTATGAATGCAAATGTCATTTTTTGAAACAGACCACAGAAAAGGTGCAGTAGATGGTATTGGAGGTGCATTAACCCGGAAGAACTCGCTAGTGAGAATGACCAATTGCTTTTCTTTTACTTTACATTCATATAATACCAACTATTTTTGGTTGGCTTAGTACTTTTATTCACAAAATAGGTAAAATAATTGTAAAACATTTTGAAATTTTAATTAAAATGAAAAATGATTTAAATAAGAGTCTTAAAAAAGTACGACTGCGAGAGAAAATCTCATGCAGCGAGTTCTCCTGGGTTAAAAAATAAAGTTTGGAGAGCTGCTGTTGTTCAAGGGAAAGAAAATGTAACCAGTCCTAGATCATTTTTTGAAACTGCATATAAACTGTCATCTGAGCAAAATAAAAGTAATTTATATAAGCAAAGATGTAGAAAAAGATACAATAAAATTTAAACAAGTTAGAAATTGCACGTCAAACGTGGCAAATGATGTGCATTCGTACTATAACTAGTTTTATAACTATTTTTTGCACTACATATTGTATACTGAATGTATATTTTAGGGCACTTCACAAGTGCATGTCAATTTCATTCTGTTCGAAAGGCTGTAACATCATTAAAATGTTCTTGCAATATTTTTTTTTCCATTGGCCGTCATGTAACATAAAACTTTTGTCTGTCCCTGTAATTAAACTATATATCCGATTTTCATAAAATTGGGAATGACTCGACAAAATTATGCAACAATTATATATTTTAAATTTCAAATGATTCGGTTGGGTAGTTTTTCCCTGTTATATGCAGACGGACAGACAGACTGAACGATGACTATAAGTGCTATGTATTTATATAATCACAAACACACCTAAAAATGATACAATACCCTTAAATCTATATCACTTTATTTCATACGTCCTGCAGGCTCCAATGTCATTGAATATTCTTTGAACTCGTTATTTTCCGGACCCCAAATTATGAAAAAAGTTACAATTTTCACAGAAAATAGTTTCAAAATTCAACTGAACATTCTACATCAGATTCATTGTTAATAAATGATGGTTTAAAAGAAAGTGACTAGGTTGCTATTTTATATGATAATAATTGGTGGTATGGTGAAATAGTAGTTATTCAAGATAGAACTATGAAATTAAACCATAATCCAGTATCTGAAAAGAAATTCAAGTATCTTGAAAAGCCACAACTCGAGTCAATTCCAGTTGAAAGCTATCTATCTGTATTATCTTGTGATCCAACATCAGATCAAACAGCACGTTTTTTCCCCCCTATGATTCAACAATAGCTCTAAACATAAAAAACATTATCAATAACATTTGCAAAAAAATCTTAATAACCAAACTGCAGAACTCCCAACTTTCTTGTGAAACTTCTCTTTTTGTTTTTAATTTAAATAGATAAAAATATATGCAGATATGTATATTTACAATTACATTAAAACTACATTGTTATTATTACGATGTTTTTTATGTTTGATCTGCAAGTCATTTATGTATAATGTCTACAACACAGATTGAAATTTGAGTGAGTAATTCTAGATTTAAAAAATTTATGAAAAATAAAATATTGTTAATTTGAATTAAACCGTTAGGGAATGGGTGCATATATGCACCCTCAAAAAGTTCTTACAATGCTTGAGTTTCATACCAGTAAAAAAGAATAGTAAAATTGATTTTATTTAATTACGATATTTTCGTGATTTTTCAAATTAAGTCAATTAACTAACAGGGGCACCAAACGAATAAATTTTATGTAAAAGAGGCTGGTCCTGAACAAGTTAATGTATATGCATTGAATTCTTATCAAAAATATTTTTTTTGTTTTTTAAGTAAAATTCACAGATTTTCTAAAAAGTATAAAGACTTTCAAAATAGAAGCTCTGTCATGCCTGCAACGTCTATAATTATTGATTTCTCCTGAGTTTAATTTTTTTTTAATTAAAATTTAAATGCATTTTGAAGCACTGTTATCTATTATAATAATAACAATTCAAATTATTCATTCAGCTCAATATTTTATAAACAAATAATTCATTGAACTTTGTAAATATCATGTGTCCGCAACGCCCACAATACAGTGGAATCACCCCGTATCCAACTTTACAGCCTATTTGACAAGCTTTTTTCAAAAGGAGAAAACAGCTTAATTTCTCAATATTTTAAGAGTTAGAAATATGTTCTGTTAATTATAAAATTCAAAATTTTCTACATTGTATGAAATAAATTTGAACTTTTTTTTAACTTATTTTTTATGAACTTTTTTTTCCAGATGAAAATGTAGTTGAGGAGGACTTTTTAGACCTCAATGGAGATATCTTGGAAAGATATGACCTCAAAAGTCTGAGAATAAAGTTGGGAGACAGTAAAAAAAGAATGCGTATTGTAAAACAGAAGAAAATTGACAAGGAAGACTCCATTACTGTGACTGTCTTAACATTTGATTCTGATCAGCATCTTAATTTGTCAGATATATAAGCACTGCTAGCAATAATATAGTATTGAACAATGTATACTTATCCGAGACCAGTGGAAACATAGTAAGAATCTTTTTTTTTTTTTTTTTTTAATTAGAATTTAACTTGTTTTTTAATATTTAGCATAAGTATTTATACTTTTCATTTTAATGTTGGAATGATTTATTGATAGTATTTAACAATAATAAGTAACATACTTTTTCAAACATACGATTCAGAATCTATTATTTATATTCCACCAATATCAACACCAGTGCCAGCAAGTCAAAATTCATATAATATTTTGCCATTTGCAATTTCTGAGGTGAGTTAAACATGTTTAAGTTATAAACTTTTTTTGGGATAAATACATTAATAGCTTTATTTTTACATTTCCCTGTTGACCATTTTGAGAATTAAATAATTGTTTAGGTTTAGTTTCCAATGCTTTGCTAATCTAGTATACATTTTATGTACACTATGTAATAGAATAAAGTTAGCTGATTATGTTTAATACCAGCTCGAGTTTTTCTGTGTTGGTTCACCAACAAAACCTAACTGGATTTTGGTATAAGACCTTTGACTTCTCTTTAAGGAAAAAAAATTATTATTATTATTTTTTTTTTTTTTTACAGGATTTTGCATTATAATATATACCAAAAAATTATAGTAAAGGACAGTGGTGGAGAAATGCATAAATGTACTTGCCAGTGGCAAGTGAATTTTTAGGCAGTACAATATAGGATCTATTATCTGATGTCCTGATATCTGGAATGCTATACGATTCTAAACCGAACTTTAGCAAAAACTTTCATTTCATAAAAATTTGCAGTTTTTTTTTTTTTCCATATTTTATTGAAGAGTTCCCCCTCACTGACAAGCCCGTGTTAATACGTTCACTAAGCTCCAGGTTTCACTGCAATACAAGCAATATTTAAAGTAATATAATTCTATTGATTTAATGTTTTTTTAATACATTGAACAATGATTAATACTTCCAAGGATTGCATTCATATTCGTTATTAAGTTTTTTATAAAATGTTCAAAGAATCATTTTTTTTTAACATTTAAAACAAAATGCAGAGAAAACAACATTACAATTTTGCCCTTTTCCAAGACAGTCGGAGGGTTAACATGCTTTATAACTCAATATTTTTAATATTTTTCACTTTTCCTCATACATCTCAAGGTCCGTAACATCCCACTACCTCCCCCCCAAATGAGGCAAAAAATCGTAAAGTAATCAAAGACACTTACTGGGATTTAAAAGGTATGTAAATATGTATGACTGTGGAGAGTGAATGCTAATAGCCAATCATCGCAAAATAAGATTTTTTGTATAATTTGACAAATAGGAAAACATTATGTACTATAAGATTAAATCTATGCTAATAATAATATTAAGTTGTTTGTCCGTTTATTTGTCTGCAATGGCAATCAAAATCTACCTCCTGTAGAAATCCGAATTTTAATTTTAACCTTTTGAAAAAAATATTTTCTAAATGTCACTTAGCATTTGAACATGTTTTCTGCAATCAAAAATCTGTTTTTCATGATAACGGCAAGCTCCGAACTTTGACGTCATTTAAAGGCACACAGACAATTTGGCCAATCAGGAGAACGGAAGAAACATTCGAGTTATCGTCATTCATCTGTGCACAGTGAGACGGGAGAAAAGGAGAGATGATATTCGGATAAGATAGAAAAGTGATTATTCGTTTGCTGTTTAATGGCCATTTCAAGAATACAGTACTTTGCATGATTTTTGTTCTTTTTTTAATCAAATTTTTTTTACAAAATAGGAGAAGGGGGGCTAATCGAGAGGTGCGGATTAACGGTAATTATGCATTTCTTTATCTTTCAGCAAATTTGCAGAAATCTACATTTTAAGTGTTGATAATTTTGCCTCTCATATTTTCCTGACTGCTTTTCATGCGATAAGAAATTCATAAACAAAACAGAAATAAATATGTAAGTCAACTTTCAATAAATTCCCCTCCCTCTTGGAATGCACTTTCAACTTTGAGACATAAAAGTAGAGTGGTCAAACCTGGAAATTGGATTGGTTGGTTGGTTGTATTGGGTTTTATGGTGCAAAATCCCTGTAGGAACATGCTGCGCCAAACAAAAAGTGAGTCAAGAAAAAATAATGAAATGAGATAAAATGTAAACTGAAAGGCCATCTGGATGGGGTACCCATCCAGATGTAGTCCTCAAACAAGGGTAAAAAAACAAAGTAAAAATAGAAACCCAGTAAAGCAAAGTGAATGGAAGTTAAGTAAAAGTAAAGCAAAGCTATCTGGATGGGGTTTCCATCCAGATGTCAATAAAGTCAAACTTATGAAGCTTATAAAAACTAAATCTCAAAATAAAAACCAGCGTGTTTTAAAAAGGTAAAGAGTGCCCCATGAGGTGTTTCCCCAATGAGGTTTGTCAAGATTGGTGATGATGTGTTAAAATACATTCTATATAAATGCCGGAGGCTAGGACAATCAGTTAAAACATGATGAATGGTCAGGTAATCAAAATGACAATGTGGACACATGGGTGCATCCTCCCGAAGTAAAAGATGTTTATCAGTGATTCTTGAATGTCCAATTCTCAGACGAGTCAGAATAACATCAGTTTTTCTTGGATAAATCGGAAACCAGGTCATTATTGTTGGTTTGGTATGGTGCAGTTTATTATTGTATTCCAAATCCCAACTGTCTTGCCATTTATTACGAATAAAGTGTTTTATAAGTAGTTTAACGTCTGAGAATGGAATTCTATGGTAAAAAGGATTAAGAGCCAGTTTTGCCGCCTCATCTGCCTTTTCATTTCCAGGAATACCCATGTGTCCAGGTACCCAGCAAAATAAAATTCGATAACCACGTCTTGTCAATTTATTGTAAAAATCCAGGATAGCTGAAACATAAGGATGCTTTTTAAAAGATCTAATTGCGTCAATAGAACTATTTGAGTCAGTATATATGATGAAGGATGTGTTATGGTGATGAGAAATGTGCAACATCGCTCTCTCTATTGCAATCAACTCAGCTGTAAAGACAGACATTGATGCGTGAAGCCGATAACTAAAACTATTATTGTCGATAAAAACCCCGCAGCCAACGATATTCCCACTCTTAGAACCATCTGTATAAATATCAGTGTAGGTATTAAAATTTGCACGATGTGCAGCAAATAATTGTTGAAAAACTGCAGGAGCCAAATTGTTTTTGTCGTATCCTTTAAAAGGATGAAGCGAAGTAATATCGGGAGGTTTCCAAGGAGGGATTGCATGCAATGGACATGGACTCACCTCAATATTACTCAGAGGGCCATTGTCAATAATATTCCTAATTCGGACTCCGAAAGATGGGATGCAAGAGGGTCGATGCTGATAAAGAATATCATTGTTGGTATTTAAAATATAAGGGTGAAGAGGATGGCCAGGATGAGAAAGGACACGGTAATACAAATCTAATGATGGTTTTTCACGAGTATGGTATAATGCTGGTTCATTACAGTCAACATAAAGACTTAAAATTGGAGATGTACAAAATGCACCAGAGCAAACACGGAGTGCGCTATGGTGCACAGCGTCAAGTTTTTTAAGAACAGAATTACGGGCAGAACCATAGACCTGGCAGGCATAGTCGATTTTAGTACGAATTACAGCTCTATAGATTTTAAGGAGAGAAGTGCGGTCTGCTCCCCAAGATGTATTTGAAAGTACTTTAAGTAAATTAAGCGATTTTCACATTTTGTCCGTAATTGTAAAACATGTGGTAAAAAAGTAAGTTTTTTGTCGAAATATAGGCCGAGATAACGAACATTCTCCACAACAGAAATTTGAGATGAACCGATAAAAATTTCAGGATCTGGATGCAGATCCCTCCGTCTACAGAAATGCACACAAGAAGTTTTGTCAATAGAAATTAAAAAACCATTTTTGTTAGTCCAACTAAGAATACTTTTTATTGCACTTTGCAGTTGTCTCTCAATAAAACGAATGTCTTGTCCCATACACATAATGCGGAAGTCATCAACATATAAATCCCCCTTGACAGAAGGGGGTAATTGATTAAGAATGTCATTTATTTTAATACCAAAGAGGGTGACCCTCAGGACACTACCCTGAGGTACACCCTCTTCTTGTACAAAGAAACTGGATAAAATCCTCCCAATTCGAACTTGAAATGTTCGAATGGCAAGGAAGTTTTTAATAAAAATTGGGAGGTTCCCACGAAAGTCCAGGTTAAAAAGATCACGAAGAATCCCATAACGCCATGTTCTGTCATAGGCTTTCGCCATGTCAAAAAATACTGACACCAAATGGTAGCGTTTAAGAAAAGCTGTCCGAATGTAATGTTCAAGGTGTATCAGGTTATCGATAGTTGACCTACCACGTCGAAACCCACTTTGAAATGCGGCAAGGCAATTGTTAGTCTCTAAAATATGCACAAGGCGGCGATTGACCATTTTTTCTAATAGTTTGCAAAGGCAGCTAGAAAGTGCGATCGGCCTGTAATTATTCGGATTGCTAGCATCTTTACCTGGTTTAGGAAAGGGAATAACAACCGCTCTGCTCCAAGATCGGGGGAAAGTATGTTCCACCCAAATCCTGTTGAAAAGGGAAAGGAGATTGTTAAGAGAGAGTGGAGAGAGGTGCTTGAGCATGATGTATGTGATGCCATCATGACCTGGGGCAGATAAGTGACTGTCTCGCAAACAATCTATCAGCTCTGATATAGTGAAAGGTTGATTATAGGTGCTTGAGCATGATGTATGTGATGCCATCATGACCTGGGGCAGATAAGTGACTGTCTCGCAAACAATCTATCAGCTCTGATATAGTGAAAGGTTGATTATATGAAAATGAATTATGAGTATTAAAATTAATCCTGGTCATTTCAGTTTGTCTTTTGTACGTTAAAAACGGTTCTGGATATGAGTCTGAGTTTGAAATAGATGCTAGGGTAATCCCTATTGTCTCAGCTATGTTTTTAGGAGAAGTAATGGTATGACCGTTATGTTTTAAAATGGAAATATGACTTTCAGCGTCCCATGCAATTTTTTACTTTTTGCCAGAGCTCTTTACTTGATGTGTTAGAATTTATGCTTGAGACGTATTTAACCCAGGATTCACGTTGGCTTTTACGTCGCACTCTTCTAGCTTCTGCCTTTGCCTTTTATATGCTATATAGTTAATATTATTAGGGTACCTGCGAAATAGACCCCAAGCTTTTTGTTGTTTTTTTGCTACTTGGCAATCACTATTCCACCATGGTTTTCTGTGTTTATGAGCAGATGTAGTTTTGGGAATGTTAGCGTCAGCAGCAGTGATAATACAGTGAGTTACGTTATCAACTGCTTTGTTAATATTTCCGTCAATCATGCTAACTGTAATGTTTGCAAGTGCAGTAAAAGTTGGCCAATTGGCTCTGTCATATATATATCTTTTGGGAGAGTTATTACAATCTCTATCAGGAGAATTCATAGAAATAAAAGTTGGAAAGTGGTCACTGCCGTGTAAGTCATTTGAAACCCAGAAGTTCCAAAATGGATAGAGTGATGGGGAGCAGATTATAAGATCTATTGCATGGAATGTACGTGTTGGCTGGTGAAAATAGGTGTGATCACCGTTATTGAGCAGGCATAAGCCATTGTCAGAAATAATTTTTTCTAAAATATTGCCACGGTGATTAGAATCACTGTTTCCCCAGAGTGGGCTGTGTGCATTTAAATCTCCAACAATGATATATGGGGTGGGTAGTTGGAGAAGGAGATTATCCAGATCTGCTGATTGAGTTTTATGGTTAGGAGGTAAATAAATGGTACATATCGTTAAGAGTTGTTTTATATGTACACGGACTGCAACAGCTTGTAAATTTGAGTTTAAATTAATGTGAGTATGGGGTAAATTGAGAGAGATGAAAAGAGCTACTCCACCAGTGGCCCTTTCATTACCAGTAGAATCTTTTCGGTAGCTAGCATAATGTCGTAATTTTGCTTTGTCATTGGGTTTTAAATGAGTTTCCTGTAGAGCTAAACATAATGGTTGATGATCAGAGAGAAGATTACGGATTTCGTCATGTTTATTGTGATACCCACGGCAGTTCCACGAGATAATATTAGTCATGACTGATTTTTTTTTTTTTTTTTGATAAGTATATCTGCGTCCTTTTATCCGGAGATAGTAGACATACTATCTCCATCATTAAATTCATCATCCGGTTCTGGGTGAAGAGCAACAGCATCGTCCTCCTCCATTTTTTCTTTGATATTTGGATGGATTTCATTTTTGGATGTTTTATTCTTTATCTTTTTGGCTGGATTTTCAGTTGAAACAGTGGCTTTAATTATTGGTAGATTGAATTTATCTGCATCAGATCTATGGTTGGTTTTTAGATGTCCTCTTTTTGTGGTATTTTGAGAGCCTCTTTTAGGAATATGAGATTGTGATGATTTTGAAGAGGCATTTTGTGATGGTGTAGGAGGAACAGATTTTGGTGACCTAGAAGGAAGAGAGTTCGGAGAGTTAGAAGGAATAGATTTCGGCGGCTTAGGAAGGTTAGATTGCGTTGAACTATTTGTTTTACCAGAATTAGTAGACAGGTTGATTTCTTTTTGACTTCCTTGGCAATTATTTTCAATTGGGAATTCGGTTTGTGTTGCAATACTTTGATATGTTTTATGAACAGTTTTAGCTAAGGCAGCAGCATATGACACACCAACTTTGGGTGTTCTGGATTCCACGATTTTTCTGGCTTCTGGGTACGGTATGTTATCTTTTGTGTGTATGGTCTGTATCTCTTTTTCTTTTTTCACTGTTCACATAATTTAGCGTAAGATGGATGATTTTTTTTACAGTTGACACAAGATGGAGCATTGCATTGCGCACTTTTGTGGCCAACTGCACTGCACCGACCACAGGTTTCCTTACCACGGCAATTTGTTTTTGAATGACCAAAGCGTTAGCAATTAAAGCAATGCAGTGGGTTTGGTATGTATGGTCTGACAGAACATGATAAATAACCAGCTTTTATATATTTTGGTATCTTGGGTGTGTTAAGTAAGTATAATATGCTTTGTAGGTATTTGAATTTGGTTAGAGGGTATCTGTTCATCCCGACGGTAGATTTTGATTCTTCTAGCTTCTGTGGCATTTTGTTCTTTTAAGTTTTCCAGTAATTCATCTTCACTAACATACAAGAGGTCAGGCTCGGAGATCACTCCGCGAGATGAGTTTAAAGTACGATGTGGCGATATTGTGACAGCAATGTTAGCAAAGTGTATACATTTTTTTAAGTTAGCTGCCTCTTGACTATTGTTTACTTCAATTAGCAGTTCACCTGTACGGAGTTTTCTTATTGTTTTGGGTTCGCCAACCAGTCCTTGAATAGATTTATTAATCAAAAGGGTGATGTTCTATCAAAACTCCCATCTTTGCGTTTGACGATGAAGAATCTTTCTTCAGTTTTACTTTCGTGAGAGTCGGGATCTTTAGATTTTGTACTGGAAACAGAAGCCTCTACTCTCTCACCCCATGATTCTTTTTTGCCCTGATTAACAGTAGCATTTGAGGCAGAGCTCAATGCATTATTATTGTCATTATTAGCTTGTGGGGCCTCCACATCGCTTGTCTTATTGTCTGATATTGTAGCGATATTTAAGATATAATGTTTAAAACGCCAGGCATCGGGTCTGGTCATCAACTCTTCTTCTTACCGTTACTTTAGGCGCAGGTCTCAAAAGGGTGAAAACTATCAACAAACTTCCATGTTTTTCGAACGTTGGATTAAACTCGATAGCATCTCCAAACTCTAGTTCTTTCACAGTGGAACTCGGTTGTCGTAGGTAAGCCTTTACAGCTCTGTCCAACCTAAATCGCCCTTACGTCGAAAGGACACCAGTCGCCCAGTGGATTCCTAACTGCCGCCATACAAGTACGGCGCCCACCGATCACGGAACCGGAATTCGGAGATGCCCTGCACTCTGGGACTCGAGATCAGCCTAAAAAGGTAGAAACGAGGCGATGAGATTAAAAAACCTCAACACCCAGAGTGTCTCACGTGAAAATAAAAAAATCCACTATTGTAAAAAAGAAAAAGTAATGTGAGAGAGAACTTAGAAAAAAGGTGTATTTTTGTCTTTTTTAAAACCTTTTATACTTTTTTTTTCTTCTTTTTTTTTTTTTTAATAGAACGAGAACAATGTTAGTAGAACAAAGAACAATTTGAACAAATAAGTTAGTAAAAAAATAGAACATGAACTGGAACAGAGAGGGATAACAAACTAAAAAGAGAAGATTAAAAAGTGTGAAACAAAGAAAAAGGATAGACAACCAAAAAGAGAAGAAGACAGGAAAGGAGAAAGATCGCTCGGGAATCCGGGGTCGCGAAACCCGTAAATACCTAAAGAAGGTATTCCCCTGGGGGACCTGGAAATTGGAAATGATCTGTTTAGGAAAGGAAGAATTTATAGAAAAGGTGCAGTTATCTTTTTCAAAACACTTGGCAGTGTGCTGTTTACAGAAAATCTTGCTAAATCCACATGTTATTTTATTTGACATTGCGTTCTATGATTTTTGTTAGAGCTAAATCTTTGTATATTTTTTAATTTTAAATTTACTAGTTAATCTCTATATTTTATTTCAAATTAATTGTTAAAGTTTTGTAAGTTTATTCAATTCACGTTAAATATTTTTATTCTTTAAACTGAAAATGTCAATTCGATGGTGTGAAAACAAAAAAAAGAAAGTGGATCGCACTTAGTATCCAGGATAAAGTAGCAATTTCCTAAAAGGTTGGATAAAGCCACTTCAGCTAAATTGTTTGTGGAAGAATATGGTGTTGGCCTTTCAACCATATAGATGATGACAAAAATCAAAACATAATTTGTTGTTGCAGTTTCATACAGACTGTGATTCAAGATTGCTTCAATATAGACAATAATGCTCCAGTTAGTCATCAGATGACAGACAGTGATGGTTGGTTGGTTGATTAGAGTTTTATGGCACAAAGTCCTCATAGGGACATGCTGCGCCAAGAAAAAGTTAAGGAGTAAAACATAGTTAAAAATTAAAAGTTACATTAAAAGATTGTCAGAGATATAAAAGTGAAAAAACAAAACAAAATGAAGAAAGCAATGTGATGATACAAGTAATTAAAAATAATGCACAATGAAAGCGACAATACACAAGGTTTTAAAAGACAAAAAATAGTTAAAGCACTAGAATATTTAAATTAAAAAATTCTAAAATCTCTAAAGTTATGAAAAGTTATATGTTCAAGAAATAAAGCATAAAATGTTATATAATACTGCTTTAAGAACGAAGTTATAATTCAAAATTTTAAAACGATATAAAGCTACGTAGGATGAATAATGAGGTGACTTCCGCCGTTCTACAATAATAAACATTTTTTAATTAACAAGTAGGCGACAGATGGCGCCACATATGCTACTTTGAAAAGACCTTTTGGAACAGAAGAGAAGAGAGGCAGTTGTGAACTGATCGTCGCTGTTGTTGCACGCGCTAAAAAACGATTGACTCCACCGCTTATACAATGTGCATTTCACATGGAGAAATTCTTATCTGTTAACTTATTTGTATTTGTAATTTCTAATTAAATGAGTGTGTAAATTAGCAAGCTTATTATTAAGTCTGAAGTAACGCACTGCTATCATTATGATAGATTTATAATTAAACAAGATTAAAACGGATTGAATATCCGTAGTGAGAAGCTCGATCTAATGACATCCTCAACTGGTGACTGGACTAAAACAAGCCCTTCTGATCGCTTATGATGGAAGTTTACCAGGTGTGCAAAGCTGCAAAAATCAATGGTATGTGCCATTTTCTGTGTTAATATGTGGTATTCTCTGGCCAACTTATTTAATTTATCAATGATTTTATATAGTTAAAAATTTTTCGAGCCAAACGTCCTTAATGTTCAAAATATTATTTCTAAATTGTGTATTTATTTAATTAGTGCTCTATCTATCATTTATTGCCCAATTATACTTTCACAATGCCTGATGATAGTATTGCTGCTCCGCCAGAAAATCTTGCTAGGGTAGCTGTTAAAATTCCTCCCTTATGGAAAAGTAATATTTCGGTATGGTTTGTACAAGTCGAAGCAAATTTTGCCGTCGCGCAAGTAACAAACGACGTTACAAAATATAATTATTTATTATCTGCTATCGATACTGAAACTTTAAGTGCAGTAACAGATTTAATTTTAAATCCGCCTCAGGATGATAAATATACTGCTTTAAAAGATAGACTAATTAAAGAATTTTCTGATTCGCAGTCTCAGCAAATTCGTAAATTACTTTCCGAATTAGTGTTAGGTGATAAATAATGTGCTTTAATCATAACACTTTAAAATTTATGATGATTATGCACGTTAAAATGTAATTAAATAAAGCAGATAACGCATATGGAAACTTTTGGCTGGGAAAAGGATTATCCTGGAAGTGAATATGTAGAAATGGTATTATGATCTTTATGAAGGCAAAGTAAAAACGTATGCAGATTAAACAAAATAAAGATAGTTTATTTTTTATTCCAAACACAGACTTGACATTAGTAGTAAATAGCAGCATTCATTTTAAACAGACATTTTTGTAGACCTTGATGACAATGTTTCACAAATCAGAACAAACATTGTTGTTTGAAAATATCACAGTATTGAACTTTAAGATAAAACATAATTATACAGATAAAACTAACATACAAAATCCAGAACGTGGTCCAGCCACGTTCAGTAACTTGAAATACTTCTTCCATTTAAAGGAAGATAAAAGTGCATCCTATTAAGATTGGAATCGTATATTTATATAAAAATGGTCGGATTGAAAACGTCGTTTCAGATGAACGAACCAATCAGAGAACGGCATCGAATCGATGCAAAGCAAGATTCGATGAAAAGATTCGATTTGAACACGATATTCTAAGTCGTGATCTGGCGGGAGAAATATCATCACGGAAGTTGAAACGTAGTCGAAAGAAAGTTTTTGGCGGTGAAGTACGGTAATGAAATGAAATTAAAAACGGCAAAATGGTATGAATTACTATGGATGTTAAAAGGGTCAGGAAACTTTTATTATAGCTGGATATTGTCTAGAATCAATAGAGAGGGTAAGTAAAAGTTTAAGAAATATTTATTACTGTCAGTATTTAAGAAATAAATAAATGTAAATAAAGTAAATGAATGACAATGAACTTAAAAATAAAATGAAGTTTGTGAAATGAGGTTTTATGACAGGAGATGATAAGAGGCAATGAGAAATACAGTGTTTGTATCTCTATCAAATGCCCCCCCACCCCCCCCCCCCCTCTCATTGTCTCTTAAAAAGAGATAACTTGTAAAAACAAGTAAACTCAAAGACGAGGGATTTAAAAAAAAAAAATCCAAAGACTATCACCAAACAGCATCTTCACAAAATTTTAAGTTTAACAACATAAAACTATAAAAAAAACTTGATAGTAATAATGGACAATAAACTGGAAGGGTTTTTAAACTTGAAAATTTTTAACTTTAAAGTGCAAACCTGAAACATTACACCCCAAAAAAAAAAATTTAAATGCCCCCCCAATATGAGGACTTGAAAAATGGTTCAATTTTGAACCTCAAAAATTGAAACAACCTAAATGGTTGAAAAAGTGAAGTTTGAACTTCATTAGCAAATTTAAAGAGAAGTTTCGAATACTTCAAAAAGATTAACTAGGAAAAATTTAACAATCTAACTAGAAAAGTTTAACAATTGATGATCTCAACAATTTAAATTGAAAAATGAAGTAGTAATGCATGGAGAACTTGCTGGATAAAAGAAAATGATCCAATTTAATGAAAGCTTGTTGGCTATAAGGTACACCTTCTAAGTCCAAGACCAGAGGTCGACGTAATCCAGACAGAAGGTTTAAAAAGGTCCAACAATGTTAAATGCAAAATTCTCACACAGTTACTTAAAGAAAAAGATGAATACGTACCAATTCAAAAATCTAACAATTTCCAATTTGGAAATGTCAGCATCAGCTCAATATGACAACTTGATCACGATATTACATTAAATACAATTCTTTATTACAATTATATAAAAAAAAATTATGTAGATAATTAAACAGTTAATGATGATTCATATTCCAGACATCTAGGCTCGAAAGACAGGAACTAACGGCTCTTACAAACTAACTAGCTTACGTATTCATAAATGAATAAAGGGCTCATTCATACAACTCGCAGTCTTCTGGTGCACCAGAATCAATTAAACCACATAAAATAGGATGGCGCTCTAGATGCCTAGGATGAACAAAGCAAGAATTAATGATATGCATAAAATAAGTTTCAATGTATAAGCACAGTTAATCACAATATCGGAGGTCTTTCAAATATTAAAAACTGTTATGTAAAATAAACCTCTTTAAAAAGAATTCTTTAAAACTTATGGCATGATCAAGTGACGCTGATCAAATTAACAAATGTGGCAAATTAACAAAGTTAAGTAGCAAGCGTCTACACTAATCCTTTAACACTTGTGAATAACAATTTCAGAAGGTACAGTGTAGTGACAGAAAGCTTGAAAAACAATTTTTACAATTTAATTCACCATAATAGCATTGAATGAGGTATGATTTATATGAAAAATTTATATATGAATGAGATACTTTAAACTTAAAACATATTTAGCTTAAAATTAACATTACATCAGAAAAATTAACTTTAAGAAGCTCATCTCACCAACATTCCAAACTCAGAAACCCAATTAACATTTAATGACAAGGAAACCTTCGGAAAAGTGGTATTTTAAAAAAAATGCATCTGGACTCCAAATCCCTGCCCCCCCCCCCCCCCCCCTCCCAAGCGGGGAATCTTAAGAATCGTTGGAAGGACCTGGGATAACCTCAGGTGCAACTTCTACAACGTAATCTCGATTACCCTCAGCATTAGAAGAGAGGGACAGAATCATTGGGGCCCAGTGCAGCTCCACTGTGCCAAAAGCCCCCTTCCCCTTTATAGGAAATAAGACATTTTTCACCGCTACAGACATTTCATCGTTAAGCTCTTCAAATTTAGAAAATAAAGCTTTATTAGAACAAAAATGATGGCTAGCGCCACTATCGAAAATCCAGTCACAGTCACCATTAACTTTACTCAAACTTGAGTGAGAGATAAAGAAAACTGACTTACGTGAGGAATCTGATAGTTTTGCACGAGAGCACCATTCCTGCCTTGACAAAAAGTAAGAGAACGGAAACGTCTGCGGGACTTGGTCTGGTCTCTGGATCGTCTAGGAGCAACAGGTGATATGTCAGGAGAGTCATCACAAGAATCAGCAAAGGAGTCGATGAAGGAATCAGCAGATGGGTCAGATGAATCGGTGCAGCGTCTTTCTGAAGAGCAATACCGGTGACGATGGTGAGAACCCAATCTTTTTCTAGAACTGCGACGTATATAAGGCATAGGAGAAGCATTTCTTGGAACGCTGAGGGCTACCTGGGACTCTGGCATAGCAATTTACTTGTACATGCCCTGGTTTGCCGCACCTCCAGCATCTTCTACGTTGAATTTTACGAAAAGTAGATTTTTGTTTCACGGAAGATTGCTTTTCAGCCGTTTTATAAGTATTGGAAATGTTGACATATGTTGCACCATCTTTGTCACGTAATTTTTGACGGGTCTCTTCAGCTTCTAATTCGTCGACAATGAGGTCAAATTTAAAACTATCATCTGGCCTGGCTAAAACTTGCTGTACTAATGTGTCATATTTTGATGGAAGAAAACGTAGAAACTGATAGCTGAGATAATTCTCGGAAAATTTTTTATCAATTTGTTTAATTTCCATGAATATTTTCTTCAGCCTTGTTGCAAATAAATTCATTGTTTCCCCATGTCGTATCCTTTCCTCCATCAAACTATTGAAGACTGTCATATGGTGGGTGCGGGAGTCTGGATGAAAGTTTTTATGAAGGCGTTCCCATGCATCTACTGGTTCAGAACAATCTGCTATTAACCGTTTGAACTCAGGTTCAATGTTAAGGTAAATCAGCGATAGAACCTTATTTGCACGGGTTTTAAATTTTTCGACGTCTTCAGCAGTGACTGTGGTACTTACTTCAGGGACACTCTGTTTTTTCTCAACAATTTCCCATAGGCCCTTTTCAAGTAGTAGATATTTCATATCACAGCTCCATGTGGAGTAATTTCTGGAGCTCAGCTTATCAATTATGTTAGTGGCCATTTTTGGGAAAAGAGGAAAAGTTTTCAAAATTTAATAAGAAAAAAACACTTTTAGTAACCACAGTATGACTGCCCCCCCCCCCCCCTTAATGATCAGCTCTTCTTCCTCTGTCAAGCTCTTGTTTTTGGAAAAAAATTACTAATTTTAACATAAAAGTTTCATAATGTTAAATCATAAAAATAACAGTCTATTGTCATAATAAATTGTAATGAAAAACGGAAAAAAAAGTTCGGAAATCGGCAAAACTATTCGTTAAATAATACAGAGTTCAGCAATCAAAAATTAATTCAGCTTTAACAGGTGAAAGGTCAGCAAAATTAACTCAAAATTTCAGTAAACTAAAATAAACCTTCTTGGTATCTTCTATAAAAACTGCAAATTAAAATTATTTCAAAACAAACTGAATCACAAGTCGGCAAAATCAAAAAGGCAAAGTTCGTAAATCAGGAAAGTAAAAGTTCGTGAAAATAAACCAATTATTTATCAAACTAAATTAAATCTTCATAAAACTGCATAATTATTCTTGATTATTGCAAATAATAACTGAAAACCAACATATTTCGTAATTAAACTGTAACTTAAAAAATGTAAACAAAAACGTAAAGATCGCTCACTTGACTGAAAACTTCCACTTTTTCAAACTTCTTCAGGCTTTCCCTTTCTTTCCACCATAACCCTTTAATGTGCTTTAATCATAACACTTTAAAATATATGATGATTATGCACGTTAAAATGTAATTAAATAAAGCAGATAACGCATATGGAAACTTTTGGCTGGGAAAAGGATTATCCTGGAAGTGAATATGTAGAAATGGTATTATGATCTTTATGAAGGCAAAGTAAAAACGTATGCAGATTAAACAAAATAAAGATAGTTTATTTTTGATTCCAAACACAGACTTGACATTAGTAGTAAATAGCAGCATTCATTTTAAACAGACATTTTTGTAGACCTTGATGACGATGTTTCACAAATCAGAACAAACATTGTTGTTTGAAAATATCACAGTATTGAACTTTAAGATAAAACATAATTATACAGATAAAACTAACATACAAAATCCAGAACGTGGTCCAGCCACGTTCAGTAACTTGAAATACTTCTTCCATTTAAAGGAAGATAAAAGTGCATCCTATTAAGATTGGAATCGTATATTTATATAAAAATGGTCGGATTGAAAACGTCGTTTCAGATGAACGAACCAATCAGAGAACGGCATCGAATCGATGCAAAGCAAGATTCGATGAAAAGATTCGATTTGAAAACGATATTCTAAGTCGTGATCTGGCGGGAGAAATATCGTCACGGAAGTTGAAACATAGTCGAAAGAAAGTTTTTGGCGGTGAAGTACGGTAATGAAATGAAATTAAAAACGGCAAAATGGTATGAATTACTATGGATGTTAAAAGGGTCAGGAAACTTTTATTATAGCTGGATATTGTCTAGAATCAATAGAGAGGGTAAGTAAAAGTTTAAGAAATATTTATTACTGTCATTATTTAAGAAATAAATAAATGTAAATAAAGTAAATGAATGACAATGAACTTAAAAATAAAATGAAGTTTGTGAAATGAGGTTTTATGACAGGAGATGATAAGAGGCAATGAGAAATACAGTGTTTGTATCTCTATCAATAAAAAGCCTTCTGTTTTGCTGTGGCAAATGAAAGAATTAGCGCAAAATTCAGTTTCCGAAGACTTTCTAAAAACAATTTGGCTAGAGCGTTTGCCGACACATACACAAGCGATTTTGTCAGTTTCAAGCGCTGCTTTACAGGAACTAGCAATCTTAGCTGACAAAATAAACGAAATTAAATCGGAATCTGCTGTGTATGCCGTTTCTAAACCCGTTGAAACTTCACAAAGCGAACAAAACGCAGTCTCAAAATTACAAACGCAGATCGACCAATTAACACTGCAAATTTCAGAATTATCCAAAAATGTGTTTAGGCGATCGATGTCTCGCGGGCGGCCGCATTACAGAGAAAGGCACTAAAGTCAAAATAGACGGTTCAGGAGTGCCGATCGTAAACAAGATTCATCTGATTCATCCTGTGGTTTATGTTATTATCATCATAAATTTGGTAGTGAAGCAAAAAAGTGCCGCGAACCTTGTACTTTTAACGAAATTCAAAAAAACTAGTGGCCGCTGCTAGGTCAACAAGCGAAAATACCCTTGGCGTAGCAGCATTAGAACAATGTAGATTACATGTTTTTGATAAAAACTCGGGTTTAAAATTTCTAATTGACAGCGGTAGTGATATTTCTTGTATCCCCGCCTCAAAGCAATTAAGTAAACAAAACCCTTCTAATTATCTTTACGCTGGAAATAATTCCAAAATTCCTGTTTATGGAAACAAACTCATGGACCTAAATATTGGCTTGAGAAGGAATTTCAGGTGGTCATTCGTTATTGCAAATGTCTCTTGCCCTATAATTGGAGCCGACCTTTTAAGACATTTTGCTTTGCTTGTAGATTTACACAAATTCCGATTAATTGATTCTGTAACTGGATTGTCCACTAAAGGTGAACTCACTTGCACAACTCAGCCCCAAATTAAACTGATTTCTGAAGACATGTCTTTTAAAACTATATTTGAAGAATTCCCAGACCTCTTAAATCCCATTCCAAATTTTAAGAAACCAACATGTCATGACACAGTTCATCACATAGAAACTACGGGACCTCCACTTTATTCGTCACCTCGCCGATTACATCCAAAAATTTTAAAGGAAGTTAAAGAAGAATTCCAATATCTTATGGATGAGGGTATATGTCGCCCTTCAAAATCTCCATGGGCATCCCCTATTCATGTTGTACCAAAACCGGATGGTTCTTACAGAGTTTGTGGTGATTATCGACGGTTAAATTCAGTAACTCTTCCGGATCGTTACCCAATACCTCACATTCATGATCTTACAAATATTCTCCATGGAAAGAAAATTTTTTCAAAACTAGATATAGTCCGCGCTTATTTTCACATTCCTGTAAATGAAAAAGATATCCCTAAAACGGCAGTGATAACTCCTTTTGGAAGCTTTGAATTTCTGTATTTAAACTTTGGGTTAAAATGTGCAGCAAACACGTTTCAAAGATTTATTAACGAAGTTCTTTACGATCTTCCATTTGCTATCGCTTATTTAGATGACATTTTAATTTTTTCGGAAAACGAATCTGAACACCTAGAACATATACGAGCTGTTCTGAGCAGACTTTCTAAATACGGACTAAACATAAATGTTTCAAAAAGTGTTTTCAAACAAACTAATGTATCATTCTTAGGGCATGAAATTTCTCCAACCGGAATTCGGCCTCTTCAATCCAAAGTTGAAATTATTAAGCAATATCCGCGACCAGAAACTCTTTTGGAACTTCGCAAATACATTGGATTATTCAATTATTTTAGACGTTTTTGTCGCAATGCTGCAATTATTCTCGCACCCTTAACAGATTTGTTGAGAGGAGCCAAAAAGAAAGATTCAACCCCTATTGATTGGTCCGAAAATGCTATAAATTCTTTTGAAGCTTCAAGAAAAGCCTTAACTGACGCAACTCTTGCATTTCCTACAAACGATGGCCAATTAGTGCTTCATTCGGATGCTAGTGATTTTGCTATTGGTTCTACATTAAGTTTAGAAACAGAAAAGGGCCTAAAACCATTTCATTTTTTTCCAAACGTCTAAATGAAACACAATTAAAATATTCTAGTTTTGATTGTGAGTTGTTAGCGATTTATGAATCGGTTAAACATTTTAGACACGTTTTGGAAGCCCGTCAGTGCACCATCTACACTGATCACAAACCTATTGTTTATGCATTTAAAAAAAGAACTGATAATTACACTAACCGACAAAGTCGGTGGTTATCATTTATATCAGAATTCACCACTGATATACAATTTGTAAATGGAAACCAAAACACGGCAGCAGACGCACTATCTCGAATTAATGAAATACAAATGCCTACTCCTATAGATTACAACAAGTTAAGTATCGAGCAAAAAGAGGATGCAGTACTTAAAGACCTTATGCAAAGCGGTCAATCCAGTTTGGAACTCAAATTAATCACCCTTCCTAATTCTACAACAGAAATTTATTGTGACATTTCTAGAGGCAAAGCACGCCCATATTTAACCCCTAACTTTAGAAAACAGGCATTTTGGAATTTACATGCACTTTCCCATCCTGGAACTAAAAGTAGTGTAAATCTATTGCGACAAAGATTTATTTGGCCTTCCCTAGCTAAAGATTGCCGAACTTGGGCTCGTGAATGTTTGGATTGTCAACGCTCCAAAATCACTAGGCACACGAAAACTAAGTTGGGAAAATTTGACCTTCCAACAGATAGATTTTCACACATACATTTAGATATAATTGGGTCTTTACCAGAATCAAATGGTAAAAGGTATTGTTTAACTGTAATTGATAGAGCAACACGCTGGCCAGAGGCATATCCACTAAGTGACATAACGGCACAATCAGTTTCATTTGCACTTCTCTCCGAATGGATTGCTCGTTTTGGTTGTCCTGAAAAGATCACCACTGATCAAGGCCGACAGTTTGAGTCTGAACTTTTTAAACAATTAGCTCAACTGCTAGGTGCTAAAAAGTACCGATCATCCCCATACCACCCACAGAGTAATGGGATTATTGAAAATTGGCACAGGCCCCTAAAATGTGCATTAAAAGCTAGACGAACTGAAAAATGGACCGAGGTACTGCCAACAGTGTTACTTGGGTTTCGTGCTGCACTGAAAACAGACCTAAAAGTTTCACCAGCAGAACTTGTTTTTGGGTCTGCACTCAGACTGCCTGGGGATTTTTTTGACGACAATTCCCTTATTAAAAGCCCTGAAGAATTGGTCCAGCGATTAAGGAACATTTTCCAGGATTTCAAACCACTGCCAACAAAGTCCCATCATCGCATAAAACCTTTTGTATCACAGGACCTCAACACGTGTACCTATGTATTTGTGCGCCACGCCGGTATGCAACAATCCCTCCAACCACCTTATGATGGACCTTTTGAGGTCATCCAGCGAGGTGATAAACTTTTTAAAATAGCCATAAAAGGTAAAATTGTCAACATTTCACTGGATAGACTGTAGCCGGCCTTCTTAGTGAACGACGCACCTACCCCTGAATCAACAGCCTCCATCCCTGAACCCTCAACCTCTGAGACAAGGGCTTCAACTTGTGACTCGGAACCGTCTCGTACCACACGATCTGGCCGAACTGTCCGATTTCCAGATCGTTTAGTAGAACATTGACATATCGTTTGCACTAGGAAGGGGGTGCTGAGGTGACTTCCGCCGTTCTACAATAATAAACATTTTTTAATTAACAAGTAGGCGACAGATGGCGCCACATACGCTACTTTGAAAAGACCTTTTGGAACAGAAGAGAAGAGAGGCAGTTGTGAACTGATCGTCGCTGTTGTTGCACGCGCTAAAAAACGATTGACTCCACCGCTTATACAATGTGCATGTCACATGGAGAAATTCTTATCTGTTAACTTATTTGTATTTGTAATTTCTAATTAAATGAGTGTGTAAATTAGCAAGCTTATTATTAAGTCTGAAGTAACGCACTGCTATCATTATGATAGATTTATAATTAAACAAGATTAAAACGGATTGAATATCCGTAGTGAGAAGCTCGATCTAATGACATCCTCAAATAACTTCAAAAACTGTATTATTGTCATCATTATCAGAGTCATAACTACAAGAGTCCATAGCCTCTTCTGCATAGTTGAGCAGCTGTTTGTGATCTTTAATATTAAGTATTGCTGGGCTAAGACATGATTTATTGCATTTTCTCTTCACAGTTTTTCACTGTGAAGAGATTTGAGTTGGAGGTTTCTTTCTTTCTTTTTGCGCGAATGTTTTTTCATTTGCTTTCGGAGTTGGACAAACAATAGGTTTCACTAATTTGCTTTTATCTGTAGCTGGCGTTTTTTTTTGTCTTATGTTCGGTTGATATTTTTGATTCAACTGATGATGTTTGGGGAGAATTAGGTTTCTGTAATGATAGAACTGGAGATGAAGCAACCTTAGTTTCAGTCTGATGATTAGATGACTTTTTGGATCCAACTGGAGATTTCTGTCAATGAGTAAGTTGATATTCTATTGTAACTGGTTCTGAGGATGGCAGCCAACGTTCCAATAATGGGGTACCATAGCATTTACTACCAAGAGAGACGTCCCGGGTTTTTTTAGGTGAAGTATTGGTTGAATGTGTCATAGATGTATTATTTGGTGGGAAAGAGCAGTCGGTCTGGGTACTGATGTGCCTTACGGATTTTGGTTGTTGTTTGAGTATACTGGAGTAAGATACCCCAACAAAGGGGGTCCTAGATTCAACAAGTTTACGGGCTTCAGGGTAGGAAAGTTTTTGAGTAATCTTAACTGCAAGAATTTCCTTTTCACGGATCCAGTTAGGACAAGAGCGAGAGTACGATGTATGGTCACCTTTACAATTAGCGCAGCGTTCTGGTTTTTCGCAAGTTTTACCATCATGGCCGACTTCTGCACAACGTGGACAAGTAGCAGACCCACGACAGGTAGTATTAGTATGCCCATACTGCTGGCACTTAAAACAACACAGAGGATTAGGGATATAAGGCCTAACTGGACAGTTTAAATAACCAGCTTTAATTGTAGAAGGTAAAATATGGCTATTGAAAGTTAGAATAATGTGTTTAGTAGGAAGCATTTGCCCATTTCGACGGATAGTGATACGGCGTACATCTATGATATTTTGATCACTTAAATTAGCTAGAAGTTCTTCTTTTGTAGAAAATAAAAGATCTGGTTCAGATATGACACCACGGCAAGTATTAAGAGTTTGATGTGCTTTAAGAGAGACAGAAAAAGTACCGTTAGTATCGCAATTTGACAGAAGTTGTGACTGCCTGGCTGAAGAAACCTCAACCAGTAAGTCCCCAGACTGCAATTTTTTGAGCGAGTGACCATCACCCAAAACAGACTGAAATGTTTTTGCTATTAGAAAAGGTGAAGTTTTTTTGAAAGAACTATCTGAGAGACTATCAGTGCGTTTAATGACAAAAAAACGAGTGAATAACGTCTGTACAGTTTGTTGCTCGCCACTTGGGAGAGAAATAGAAGGAATGTTAGTTTTTCCATCCATAATTGAAAAAAAAAAGAATTCAGACCCCGGCCGCACCACCCACTACCGAGTCCAACAAGGGGATGCACATTCGTGCACCAGTGCTAGCCAGGGCCCATACGGTCACAAGACACTCCTATGCCAGTCTCCACCCTTAGCGAGATGGCTAGTAAGTACTCGCTCACTTGATCCCCAGCCAGTGACACAAGTCAGCTGACCAGCCGATTGATGCATACGGGACCAATATGCACCTCCTGTCTACCTGAAGCAGAGGCCAAAGCAGTGTGTTGGTTACCCTCAACTACCAGGATCCCCCTTTCCAGGGACACGGGTCGCCACGCACGGCAAATACGTGGTGGTTTACAATTCTCCACAAGTCGATATACAGGATGATATCGGCTCATACAGAATTGCCCTCACCTCCGAAGAGGAAACCACAACGAGAGTGAAACATAGAGGAAAGAAAGACAAGAGAAATAAGAGGAAAAGGAAAAGAGAAAGATCGCTCAGGAACCCGGGGTTGCGAAGCCCATGAATACCTAAAGAAGGTATCCCCCTGGGGGAGACAGACAGTGAAATTTGTGAAATGATGACAGCGATGATGACAAGAATGAGGTGGTTGAACAAATGATTTTTTACAGTCAACAATTAATACGAGGCATGGATCAAAAAAGTTATCTCCATGAACGACAAATAATGTACTTATATAAAATTCAAGAGCAGCTTGTAAAAGAGAAGGATTACAAGCAGACCACCTTAAAATAATTTTTCCAAAAAACTAATTCACAAGCATCTGCATCTAAACATAACAACTAAATTTTATCTTTGATCTTATTCATTTGTAATTTTTAGTATAGTTTAGAATTACTACGTTTTTTTTTTTTTTGTTTTTTTTTTTTTTTGTAAATAAAAATTAATCAAACTTTTCCTTAAATGTGTTTACAGTATTAAATACAGTGTTTTTAATGTTATTTTTGCTAACCTGTATTTATTATGCACATTTTAAAGTATTTCTGGTAGTGTTCTTAAATACGGAAAAACCCTTTATCCGGAATGCCCCAGGTCTAAGGATTCCAAATAACAGACCCTATACTGTATTTGAAAAACTGCAGGCTATATAAAAAATGTCGAAAACAACATTTAAAACAAAAAAAAAACTATTTAGCAGCTTTGCTGTATTATTTATAGCTGCAAAATGGTGTCATGAAAAATAAATGTCATCATAATTCGTAAATTTTATGCACTGAATACTAATTCTTTGATTGCTTGTAAACATTATTCTGAAGGAGAAATAATTCTTGAAGCTCTGACTAACTAGGGGCTGCTAACGAGATGGCTAGTAAGTGCCTGCTCACTTGATGCCAACCAGTGACACAAGTCAGCTGACCAGCCGATTGATGGTTATGGGACCAATATATCCTGTCTACCCACGGGTCACCACACATGGCAAACACGTGGTGGTTTGTGATGCTCCATAAGTCGATAGCAGTACTTGTTGTGGTTCTGTTACTGTCTACAGTGAAATACGTTTAACACGAAACTGAGGGGACCGAACAATTTTTTCGTGTTAAAAGAATTTCGCATTAAAAGATTCTTAAAAAAAGAAAAAACTCACAAATAATTTCGACGTCTTGAAATTTTATTTCGATTTTCTGTTAAACTACTAGTAAGTTGCAGCCAATAGGATAAAAAGCAAGTAAACAAAATATTATTATTATTTTTTTTTCTGAAGGGTAGCGGATCAGATATGTTTTTTCGAAGTGTTTTTTTCAACATTCTGAGATCTTCCTTGTTTGAACCAAATAAGTTAGGCTGTCTCTAAAACTTCGTGCTTAGCAGTTCTCATACGTTTTCTTTCAGGCTTAAATATACTGTGCTCAAACATTAGCGTAATGGGATCCCTATTTTTTTTATTGTTGATAATGTAGAACTGGCAATGCAAAACTCTTTGCAGATTTCTTTTTTTCTTCTTTCTTTTTCATCAACTTCATTAAGCAGCAGTTTATTTTTGTACCTATTTCTCAGCCATTATGCTCATAAAACATTAGCTAATTTACAAAAAAAACGAAATTCTCTGATTTTCACCAAAAATTCAGTGGTTTTAACACAAAATTTACCAATTTCAACTCAAACTATCTAGCTCGAAAGGGAATTTTTTTCGTGTTAAACAATTTTTGTTTCGTGTTAAAAGAACAAAAATGCATTAAATTGGATTATATACTGTCCAGACCGCTATATCACTTCGTGTTAACCGATTTTTTGTGTTAAGCATTTTCGTGTTACACGTATTTCACTGTACATTGTTCAGAAGTTGGTCATGACGGTAAATCCTGTCAAAACTCTGAACACAGCATAAATTGCAAGGGTGACCAGCATACTCCTGTTCTTGTCCATACTGGATATGTGAAAAAGAGATACTTGCTATTAAAATAACTCTAAAAATTTCCCACCCTGAAGCTCGCAAACTTGTTGAATCCAGGACCCTGCCTGTTGGGGTTTCTTACTCTAGTATACTCAAACAACAATCATAAGGCACATAAGCACCCAGACCGATTTCTCTTTTCTACTAAGTTAATTCAACTATGACACAATCAACCAGCACTCCAAATAGAGAAAGCCGTGATTGTCTGTTGTGCTACTAAATGTTATGTGACCCCAAAATTAGAACATTGGCTACCATCTTCAGAACCTGTTATAATAGAATATGAAATTAGTCACAAAAATCTTCTACTCAATCCATAAAGTCAACCAACCAAACAGACTGAGGAGACCTCACTTGCATCCTCAATAGGGTGGTTCAGCTGTCTATGTAAAAAAATAAACTTTCACTAATATACCAGGCCACCCCTCAAGTTTTTTAGACTTGTGTATAGTAATATTCTGGCAGAATTTGAACTTCATATTTCAACAGCAAGAGAGTGCTTAACACCCACTAACTTCATAAGTTTGTGTATTTCATTCAAATTTTTCTATATATATGTTTAAAAAAAAATAAAGCCCTCCAAAATTAATTTCATGGAAAAGAATAAAACAATATAGAAGTAAAAAATAGAAATGTAAACATATTTGGTCTTTAATAATACAAAATAGTGTCTAAAACTAATTTTTTCATTGTTTCTGATCATTTTCTGTTGGGTTCTACGACCTGCAGCAAGAATTGCTTTTAATCTTCATAATTTGTTATGATTTTATTGAAATCTCCATTAAGCCATGATTCGTACGCTTTGGAAAAAATAGAAAAAGTGCTGGAAAATATCGCTAGCTTCAACAAATGTCGCTGAAAAATATCAATTTCAACAATCGTTCGCATGAAAAAAATCAGTAATTTTGCCAAAGGATCGCTTAAAAAATGCGAATTTCATCAAAAGATCGCAGAAAAAAACGTGAATTTTGTCCAAAGGACGCGGAAAAAAACGCGCATTTCGTCAAAGACTAAATAACCGAAATTTTCTTCTGCTTGTTGGTTTAAAACCATCTCGTGAATTTCACAGTCACTTAATGTGTTAATAACAGGAACGTACTTGTAGACTGGTAGGCAGATACAGACCATCAACACATCGAATTGATGAATGAAATTCTAGGATTAAACAGAACTCGATTAGCATATTAAAATGCAACTGATCTGTCAAGTCATATCTTGGTGGAAATTACCTGCAGATCCGATTTTAGGGGTTGATCGGTAGGTCTACCATTGTGTTTTTCTGCACCCAAAGGTATAAAAACATGGATGATTAGGAGCAGGAAAACACAATTTCAAACCTACGAGTCAACCACTGAAATCCGGTTTGCAGGTGTTTTCCACCAAGATATGATTTGGCAGACCATTTTAAAATGCGAATCGAATTTTAACTGATCCTGGAATTTCAGCTGCTTACCGGTCTAGTAGTTTTTCATTGTTGCATTCCTAATGGGTACATCACTGTCTGTAAAAAATGCCAAAACTTGTTTAAATCCGAAATCTGTCAGCCAATTCCTTAGTACGTAATAATAAGAGAGAAAGAAAAAAAAAGAACAAAATTGCATCAGTGTCTTAGTGAATAATTTCGCTAAAATGCGATTTCTTCCTCATGAAGAAAAAAACTGAATGCTTGATATAAGTGTGGGAGGAAGCATCGAAAGCTGCTGAAAAAAATAAAACAAAAAGCAATATCTGATATGATTTGTATAATTTTTTTTTTGTTATAATTTTTTATTGTTTGTTTCAACAATTTTTTTTTTTTCCCCTCCCTCTTTGAATATTGCCGCTGGAAAGTCTGAATTTCGGGTATCTGAACTTTAGACTTTGTACTGTACTTCTAATATGATCTATTCATTCGAGCTCATCAATGTTATGATTACTCTGAACAGACCCGAAACTAGCCTTTTTTGCACCCGATGCAAACAAGGATTTTGGTGCCCGCCCCTCTTCCAAAAAGTATATTTACTAAGAGAATTTTACTAATTTTCTAATAGCCGACTTATTTTAAAATATGTAATACTGCAATAATTCTACAATGCCTAATCCAAGAGGGGGGGGGGGGGGGCGTCATGGGGGATCATGACCCTCCTCTGAACACGAACAAAAATGTTCTAAAGATCATTTTTAAATCAAAATATACAGTAGAGTTTCATTATCCGAATCCCACTTAACCGAGTTATTTTCTTTTGATGGACTGATGACTTCCATTATTATGAAACAACTATTATAAATGAAGTGTTAGGTGAAAATGAAACAGCAGCCGTAAAAAGTTAAAATTTTGATTTTCTGGTCAGAATGGGGAAAAAAAATAACCATATTTAAAAAAAAAAAAAAAATCATGGCCATTTTGTTTTCCATTCTGACCAGAAAATCAGAGTTCTAACTTTTTACGACTGCTCTTTCATCTTCACCTAACACTCCATTTATGATGGTTGTTTCATAAAAATGGAAGCCATCAGTCCATCAGAAGAAAATGATCCATTCCAAAGGTATCTTTTATTTGGTGCCCGGGACACATGTGCCCTCTGCTCCCCCTTAGTTTCGGCCCTGACTCTGAATGGCAATAATAATTTCATTACACTTCCCAGTGGTTAAATTTTTTATCTCACTTTCAGCAGCATAAAGGCCGCTTTAATTCATGCACTCTTTTCAACATATTATACTGGGTAAGTCAAAATGAATATAGCGATTACAAACGGCTATAACTATTTAATGGAAAAGAATTTATTGACGAGATTGACACAGAATGTAGACGGAACTTAAAAATTTTGTATACATACATCATAGATGTTCTATGTGAGTTCCCTTGTTACATGGACAATATCTCTAGAGAGTAGTCCATTTTGGTGACTGAACAAATGCTTCAGAATGTATGGCGTGAAATGGACTACCGTTTAGATGTTGTCCGTGTGGCCAAGGGAAGTCGCATAGAACATGTATGATGTATGTATACAAAATTTTGAAATTCCGTCTACATTCTGTGTTAATCTTATCGATAAATTCGTTGCCATTAAATATAGCCATTTGTAATAGCTATATTCATTTTGACTTACCCGATATTTTGAGTTCCATCTTATAGTTAATTACTCTAATGATTAATTTTTTTGGATTCGGACAAATACAACTGAACCTTTTCAAAATTTGAGCATGCAGCTAAGAGCGACTAAAATGTCCCACAATGCTTTTAACTATAGCTAACATGTCAGAAATAGTATGGGACGATATACCTGATTTTATTATAAGCTGCACATTGTAAATATTGTTCTACACTTCTAACATCAGCTTATTTCATTATTCAATGACAAAAAGGGGGGAGTCTGCTTATATGTGGGTCAGATTTTGGTAGAAAAGTTATAAGCCACAGAGCTTTCTGACCAGCGTAAGCAAATTGATGTTTGATCAACAAATCATTTAAAAATAGATTGCAAAAAGTCTGGATTGAGTGGATGTGTTCGGTAGATGTGCAGAAAACAATGGGCAGCAATTTGAAAAGAGCGGGAATCAGGCCCGTATCTTGCTGGGGGCCAGGTCGGGCAACGCCCGACCTAGCACACTTGACTGGACACTCTGATCGACACATTAAATTTCCAAACTTTCCTTTGCCTCAGCAAAAAAAAAAAAAAAAAAAAAAATTAGAATAGACCGTAAGTTAACTCCTTAAAACTTATCAATTCAAACAAAACAATTTAAACAAAAAATTCATTTGTGAAGACTTTTCTTTCATTCCAAGAGCTGTAGGACATTTTTTGTTTTGTTGCTTTGTAGAAATTTACCTTACCGCCTCCCCAAAGTGTCAAACTACAGACTTTAGAGAAAAATCGTGTTTAGAGATTAAACTCTTAACTCCTTTCCTCAAACTCATTAACTGATGTCCGTGAAAATCGTTTTCTTTGTAAACTGTCATACGTGAAATTTATTGTTATCAGGTAGGGGGATGGATTTTCAGTTGCAGTTGGCTACCTATTTTATGGCTTGACAGGATAGGTTCCACAAAATATGCACCTATCATGTGTTACAATCATGTGGTTTTGTGATTGTTAACAACACTATCTTACTTTTGGGGATTTTCAACAAAAGTGAAAAATGTTCTTTAAAAGCTTTCTTGACACAATTGTAAATTATAAAAGTTTGTGAAATCAATGTCACACAGAATCGCAATATCTAGAAAATGCTTTTCAGAGTAAAGGGTTTTATAATTACTTTGTTAATGTCATCTATGATTATTTGAATTTAATATTTTATTATTTGAATATTTTATGTTAATTAAATGATATAAATGTAATTTAGAAATGAGAAGATTAAAGAAATTAATTTTGTCCTTTTTACAAGTACAAAAAGTATTTGTTTCTTCTGGTGCTTCCGCCCCTATGTTAATTATTCTACTTTTTACTTGTTTTGTTACTTTTTGCCTACAAATATCCAAATCAGTCACATAGTTTCTGTATGAGAAAGGGGAAATAAATGTAAGACTGTGAAATGGAAATATAAATTGAACAATTGACAAAAATACTAAACGAGCATTAATATTTTAAAGCCATGAAATACTCATTTTTATTTAGTATTACCTTGACTTATAGCTACAATTAACAAACAATAATTACTTAAGGCTGTTTGTAAAAAACATTTTTTTTTTGCTCGACTTTACGAAACTTTATAATGTGTTCGCGGACTTATTTTTAAATGTAAAAGCCATGGCAGTCACAGGCAGAATTACTGAAGTAATTTAGAATCGAATAGCATTTTTCATTTTTGACAAATGCGTCGAATCTTGAGCTTTAAACGATTGTGTCTCAGAGTAACGATCTGCACGAGGCGGAATTTCCAGGTCCGGCCCGAACAAAATCTAACCTTGGCCCAGCCTTGTGTAAAAATTAAAAGTCCGGCCCGAGCCTTGCCCATACAAAAATCGGTGAAAACGGACCCGACACGTGCAAATATCAACTAAATCAGGGCTAACTCAATTTCTACAAAAAAATCAGTTTTTTTCTTAACATACAGTTAAGATTCTTTTAAAGAATACTGCATGAGTATTTATGGGATAATTTTACAGTAAATTTTAAAGTTACGATATGTTTCTCAAGATAGAAAATACATAATAGCGACATTAATGATTACTCAGAGCCTTAGACATTTAAACACTCAAATAAGGATGCGTTAAAAAATTAATGTGGTTTAGAATAATAGAAAAAAGGAAGGTTAAAAACTTGATAACTTTTGAAGCTGTATAATAAAAATTAGATTTGTGAAAACATTTCTGTGACCTTTATTAAGGCTTTTCTCAAATCCAAAGGATTTACTTTCTGAAACATTTCTGAATTCATTTCTATTCGGAAACGCATAAGACTAGCAATTGTTCTTATCCAGAAACTATGTAATGAAATGGTGTTATACATTTTTTGATAACGGCAATATGTCATTGGGAAAATATTGTCAAAGTTAGTGTTTTGAATCGAATTTCCGGAAGTGACAGTACGGGAATGGAGAAAAACTTGCAGTCACGTGACAAGAATCTCTTATATCGCGATAAGTAATTTATGCAAAAATAGAAAACGCTATTCGATTACAAATCACTTCGATTGCCATGCCTGTCAATTTTATGCCTTTACAGTTAAAAAAAAGTCAGAAGATGTGTCAGAAACTTTCGCATTGTTGAGCAGTGAATTTGAGAACCACCTTAATGGGTATATTTCCAAAGATTCCGTTAACAGAAGTTCATTATCACTATTAAAATTTTTTAAAAACATATTGCCTGTCCTACACATCCTGTCCAGTTACGGCCAAGCTCGACTATGTAGTAAAAAAAAAAAAAAAAATACAAGCCTGATCACTGCCCGGCACCAGTCTGCTGAAAAAATTGAGCCCGGCTCAACGCCATGTCCGATGCCGATCTTTATGCTGGGCATGTTGCATTTCTGTATTGATGTTGTCAAACTAGCACCGAATCGTGACGCACATTTATACTTAATCTCCCAAAAGTCATATTAATGACAAATAGTTCATACATTGTTGGTTTCGTCTAAATTTTTATATCGGACCATTAGGCCCGCTTAATTTTTTTTATCGGCCCGGCCCGGCAGGCAGGCAGGTACGTTCAATTATTTTGCCAGCCCAGTTCGATGAAAAAATTGCCCTAATTCTGCCGGCCCGGCCCTTTTGAAATTTCACCATCATTTTGCCGGACCCGTGCAGATCTCTATCTCAGATGATCTTTCTTAGACTCAAAAATTGACTTTTAATACATATTTTTCACTTTTTTCTGAAATATAATTTGCCTTTATAGAAAACAGAAGATGCTATTTTTACTATCGTGGGGTCAGAATAAAAATAATTGCAACTTTATAGCATTTAAGCATAAAGATGATTTTGTGATTGTGTTAGAGAATAGAAAGTTCGAATGGAGGCCATAATAGTGAATTATGTTGACCTATATTTTCATGATGGTTTTTATTTGTGTGATTCTTGCAGAACAGCTCGGCGTCTCCCGTAATGTGATGATATTAACCTTAAATTTGTGTTAGATTATTTCCTTAATCTGATTTTTTCTTCTTTTTTTATACTTTTAAATAAAAATATTTCCAAACGAACCTCGTATCGGAGGCCCCGCAATATTTACACCGAATACGACATTTTAAAGTAAAATTAAAATGTGCGCATTTTAAAGGCTAGGGGTGTTATACATTGTCAAAAAAATCGTCTTTTATACGCATTAAATTATTCGTCATTAAAAAGAAAAAAAATTATTGTACTTCTAGTAAACATGCTTTTTCCATTAATTCTTCACAGATGTCTGAAAAAGAAGGAAAATTCCATTTAGTCCTTGCATTCATGCTTATTGGCTGCATGCTTATTGGCTGTACCAAAGTTCGAATTTATTTTTTAAATGAAAAATCGAAAATTCAATGCATTAAAATATCTAATTTATTTAAAAACAACAAAAATAATGCTTTTGAATTTAATAAAGCAGCAGTTTTCTCATTCATTTAAACTTAATCGCAATTTATTTTTTACGGTATAAAAAATATATATTCGCACGTAAAATATTTTCTAAAAGAACACGTTTAAAATATATATAGTAGTTCAATCAAGTTAAGGCTGTTCCTGTTCAACAAGCGCAAAACGTTTTGACACATTTACAAATTCATTTTTTAATGGAAAGATACAAAATTTGAAAGCATGACTATGAAAGCGGTTTGGAATCGAACTGTGTTTTCCATTTTTTTAATAAATAAATTACCTATTGAGTTATAACCGATTTTGATCACGTGACAAAGACGTTTTTCTCCTTTCGCTGACTGGTTTTTCTGCTTTCTTCGGGAACTTCAGTTCAAAACTTTGATTTTGTCACTATTTTCTGAAAGATCTATTGCGTTTGCAAAGAAAAACGGAAAAAACAGCTCGATTATATAGTTCCTGAACAACAACAACTACTAGTTTCATGCATTTCCGAACAAAAATAAAACTTATGTCATAAAGTTGCCCTTTTGGATTTGATTGAGAGCAGCCTTAAAAATTTGATTTTATTCAAAAAAAGCAACATTTTCATCTAGAATTTAATTAAAAATACAATATTCATATTTTACATCTAACAATCAAATTATGTTTTATTAAAAATATGTCTACTATGTAATAATTTTTATCCTCTGTTATTTTATATGTGTTAAAACACCACCCATAATTTCATAACGACGAAATGTTTCTACAATTAAGTTTAAATTTCCAAGCCTTGTGAACAAGAAATTTAACAAGCTTTACTAAGCCCTCATTTGAAGAAACCCATATCTCCATTACAAACTCTCCTTCTGTCAAGTCCGCGCCGGCCTAGTGGATAAGGTACTCGATTCGGGACGCGTGGGCTCGGATTCAAATCCAAGCGGGTCCACGGAAAAACGAGAGACGTATTTTTATATAAAAAAAAACTTTTTTTTTTTAGATTACGGAAATTTTCTATCCTAGAATATCTGCATTTGAACAAAAAATTGATGATTCGGAATTTTAAAGAGGGCGGATTTTTTTGTTCTTATCAAACATTTAATATTTAAAAAAAAAAAAAAAACAACAGTTCTTATCGTTCAAGTTCGTTCAGTCATAAATATGATGGTTTTAAGGCCTGTACACAAGATTCGTGGAAAACTATTGATATTTACTAGTAAGACGCTGGTAAGAAGATTTTTTTTCTATTATCTAAACTGTATGAAATTGTTATCAGTTATAAACACATATTATGGTTTTGAAGCATGCGTAAAAACTTGGTAAAAATATATTTAATTGTGAGAGGGTTACCTGTTTTGGAAATAAATAATGTTATTAACGTAATTAACAGGGCCTTCTTTATATTAAAATTTAAATCATCTAAAATTCCATAAATTCTGTAAAACCTGCGTAAATGGAACCTGTCTATAACAAAATCATGTCTTACATGAGAGCATTTCATGGTCCCGTTGAAAGGAATATCATACAATAAGTAACGAATTCAGGGGGTAATCCGGGAAGTGGATTCTCCCCTTAGCATGAAAATATCACTCCTGGAAGCTTTGTAATTTTGTTCTTATTAAAGTTGTAGAAGTGCTCATCCACTCCATACTGTTCTACCACTCCGGGAGCATCAGTAATCCCTCCCAAAAACAAGTGGGTAAGTGTGATCACGGATCGCACAGAGGGTTTCGTTTAATATTCCTTTCAAAACACTTTATCCTTTTGAAAAATCTGTACATTTCCACATTTCGTAACCAGGGGCGCAATCTATTCTACACAAACCTCTATCCGAACGAAACACCGAATTACATACTATCCGTAGATATATTAGTCGATGGGATTGGGCCCATAGCACCCGAGATAAGTAGGCACCCCTGGCGGTAAAAAGTGGAACTAAAATATGTAAGGATATGGCGCATAATATGAAAGAATGGTCAAAGGGATGACGGCAAAAGTAGGAAAAGTGCTCCCACGGTGAAAAGGGCGGAGGTTAGAAAAATTGCTTAAAATACACAAGTTAGAGTCCGGAGTAGTAAATAATATAAGACTTTTTGAAAATTTTATGATTTGTCGTGTGGTCTGTGGTATTCAGCTATAAATATACAAAATTTCACGCCTCCAACCTAATTAGGGGCTCACTTAGAAAGAATTGTTTAAAATACACATGTGTGGAGCCCAAAGGGTTAAATGTAATACTTTTTCGAAATTTTATGATTTGTTATTTAATGTGAGGTATTCAGCTATAATATGTAACATATATGTAATTTGAAGCATGCGTAAAATTTTAGTAAAAATATATTGATATTTAATTGTGAGAGGGTTACCTGTTTTGGAAATAAATAACGTTATTAACGTAATTAACAGGGCCTTCTTTATATTAAATTTTAAATCATCTAAAATTCCATAAATTCTGTAAAACCTACGTAAATGGAACCTGTCTATAACAAAATCATGTATTCAAAATTTCACGCCTCCAACCTAAATAGGGCTCACTTAGAAAGAATTGTTTAAAATGCACATGTGAGACCCCAAAGGGTTAAATTTACAACTTTTTCAAAATTTTATGATTTGTCGTTTGATGGGAGGTGTTCAGCTATAAGTATGCAAAATTTCACGTCTCCAAGCTAATTAGGGGCTAACTTAGAAAGAATTGATTAAAATACACATGTGGGAGCCCAAAGGGTTAAATGCACGACTTTTTCAAAATTTTATGATTTATCGTTTGATCTGAGGTGTCCAGCTATAAGTATGCAAAATTTCAAACCTCCAACATGTATAGTTTCTGAGAACGGGCTGTGTGACGGACAGACAGACAGAGGAGCGAGTCGAATAGGGTTTCGTCAGATGAACGAAACCCTAAAAATTTATTGTACTCATCATAATTTTCACACTGAAAAAAATGGTTATGAATTTTTCCAGAATAAAAAAAAGAAAAACCAACAAGTATTTTTTAATAAAAAATTAAGATATTTGCTGAAATTACTATTCGGAAATAGTGGTAACTAAACTTTAGACACTTTTATATTAAATAAGTAGCATATATCTCAGGACTCCCTCAAAAAAGTCACCTAAAGCGGTCAGAAACGCCAATTTTTCAAATAGAAATCTAGCCCCCCCCCCCCCCCCCCCCTCCCCGGAATTTTACGTGTCATTCTTTTCTACACTTTATCTTATGTGTTATAAAATATCTTAAAGTTTCAAACAGATCGACTTGTTAGATTTCCTAATTTTAACAAAATCGTGTTACGTTAGTTCCACATTCCACTACCGGGAATGCAGTCTATTCTTAACAAAAGCATATCTGAACGAAACTCCTTTACGCAATCTTTCCGTAAATACATGGGTCGGGATGGTGGCGGTTTTAAACAAGAATTTAAAACATTTGCTGCGGTAACAAACGCTACGATTTAAAAAATAATTCTAGCTCCCCCCCCTCCTCGAAATATCACACTCCATTCTTTTTTATACTTTTTCTTATGTGTTATAAACTATCTTAAAGTTTCAAACAGATTGAGTGGCGGTCTTAACCAATAATAATTCAATATATTTCCTGAAATTACTATTCGAAAATAGTGGTAAACTTTCTCACGATGAATGAGTTATACTTATCTCGTAGCCCTGTTCAAGAACCCCGCGCAAATTATTAGATTTCCTAATATAAGTTATTTCGTGGTTAAAAAAGCATGTGTCTTCATTTTAATAGACGCATTTGTAAGCAATAAACCGATTAATTAAATAATAATTAATATTTCAGCTTGTAATTAAGATAGGACTTAGAAATGGGTATCAATGAAATCAGCGAGAAATTTCACATCGGGACAGTTGCGTAGGAACTTTGTACAAACAGGGGGAGCCGGGGCATATTGCGGAAAGCTAGTGGCGCCGCGGATCATTTCGTTCATTTTGGAGGGTTCCTTCATAGTGTTGCACGTTTCACAAACAGGAGTATAAAACAGAAGCATATCAAAAGATCACCAACTCTTTAATCCAGTTAAAATAATTTTTAATAGATATACTCGATACATAGAAACTTAATTTATGTGCGATCCCGAATACAATATTCAAATTTAAGGCTTCTCCCACTTCCATTTACCAAAAATTAAATGCTTTCTGTCGTTTTGCTTACAAATTCTTTACATATCTCTTCCAAATCAATTTTAAAGGCCTCCTGTTTATAAATATGTCATCGGTGCAGGTAATTTGTAGAAGACCTATTTAAGACCCCCTTTTTTCTGGAAATCGGGAGGGTTGTAAACAATGAGAAAAAGGGTAAAGGCACAAACACTGTACTCACCACCCCCTCTCTCTCTTCTCTTTGTTGTTTATTGTGTGGATTTCCTAGAAAAGTATACTTTATTTTTTAATTCAGCAATATATCGTAAACAGATGTTTTGCGAGAATTTCTCCCGGGGAAGCTGAGCCTGTTTGAAATATTCCAGGGGGAGCCACAAAGTTAAAATTTCGTATTAAAATATGCTACTATGGAAAACCGCAGCGTCGTTATGTCTGATAGCTGCTTTCCCGCGGAAAATAAATCTTTTTTCCTTGTCTTTCCAATTAAAGAAATAAAATTTTTCTCGATCGATTTTTAGTGGATATTTTAACTAATACACATCGCAGAAATGTGAACTTTATACCAAATGAAAGTAGATTTTTTTCCTCGTCTATCTATTACATTTACAAATTTCTCCGACCAATATTTTCTGATATGAGATTTCGCTTTAAAATGTCCACTTCATTTTTCGGCTTAATTTCCTCCGTGGTAACCGTGCATCGACTGATTTTACTGGCAACCCTTAGCAGAAACACCGAAGATTTGGAGAATGTCCATTTGAACCTGCGTTAAAAAAGGTGGATTGGTTAATTTTAGAAGTTAATTAGCCCTTAATTCGGTTAATTACAGACTTTTACAAAATTTTATGATTTGTTGGTTGATGTGAAGTGTTCAGCTATAAGTACCCAAAATTTCAAGTCTCTAACATGTATAGTTTCCGAGAACGGGCTCTGTGACAGACAGACAAAGGAGTGAGACGAATAGGGTTTCGTCAGATGAACGAAACCCTAAAAAGTGCCTAAATTCAACACTCCAGCTATGCCTGCTAAGATGAAAACTTGCCTGAAACGGAATTATTTTGGGAAATCCATATTTACGAAAACAGTTTATGGAATGGATAGACAGTAAGATGAAAGAATATCACTCTTCAACTACATTGGGAAGCGCTTTAAACTTATAGTGAATACTTAATATATATTTTTAAACGATCGTAAAAGACTAAAAAAATGAAGAAAACATTTTGCCCCTCTTGGAAAAACATTTGACCGACCTGGAAGGATCGTCTGGCTACAGGCCTGGCGGGAATCGATGTTATCATGATTCTGAAATCATTTAAAAAGTGTGGTATTAGCAATGTTTTGCATGGCACTGAGGTTGATTGTATTTACGAAAGTGATGACAAAAATTCATCAGATGCTGAGTCTGATTTTTATGATGAGGAAGCAACAGGACAGGACCAAATTGAACCTTTTGGAGATTCAGATAGAGATTCTGAATTTGAAGGATTCGTTTGAGGTTTCTTAAATTTTTTTATATAAGTATTTTTGCTTGTTTAGTATTTCTTTAAAAATATCTTTTTTGTCTGAAAACATATTAGAATTTTTTTAGGGTTGGCTTATATGCATGTCGTAAATTTTACCAATATTTTGTCATTCAAAATAGGGGGGTTGGCATATGCGAGTATATACGGTATTCATAAACAATAAAATTATATTCACTCATAATTTTTCCCTAATTTATTTTTGTGTGGTTTCACTTCATCTAAATATATTATATTGAATTATAAATATGCTATTAAAGAGAGAATTACACTATTTGTTATTACTTAAAGGTCATTTGAGCCAAAATTTTAGTTTTTCAACTTATATTTTTTTTTTTTTTTTTTTTGGCAACATTGAGGCAAAATATACATAAAAAATTGATGTATGCACATTTTTTTAAGTTGCTTTATGCTAGTGATTTCTATTATGATACTTTTAAACAGCTGAATGATAAAAATTTTATTTTCGTGCTCCAGTTTTTACACATTTATTTCCTTAACACAAGGAGTTTTGAATACATCTTAGTTTTTAAACGCTTTGGAAGGGGTTTTAACCATAACCTCACCCTTTCTTTTGTTTCTTTGCCAGTGGGTGCATATAGTCGATTTTGCATTACAATTCATAAATGAATCTCTGAAATCATACTTACAGTATTAATAATATGAAGAAATGAAACTGTGGATTAAAAATTTTAATTATAAAATAAAATGAAGATGTGATTTAAATAGTGGATGTTGAGGCCCCTAATCTGCAGAATTACATTTTATAATCAATATTTGTACTGCTTTAAGCATAGAACTGTTTTTTCAAATATGAATTATCAAACATTGCAAATAAAAAATGATTCTTTGGAATAGCATTTGTAAATTTTTTTAAAAGTTTCTTCATCTGATTGGGGAGTGCCTGAGTTTCCTCCTTTTCCCGAGTCTCTGCCCCCCAAAGATTACCATTTATAAATGAAAATACATGCTCTCTACTTAAAAAAAAAAAAAAAAAAAAAAAGAAAAAAAATTGATTGAAAATTGAATTTAATCAACTGATTTAAACTATGTTCAGCTTGTAGTATGTAGTTAAGATTTTAAATGTAGTTTGATATCCTGCTATTTAATTATATATAATGATATTAGTTTTAATCTTTGATATTCTGCTATTTAATTATATATAATGATATTAG
The DNA here is from genome assembly GCA_963932465.1 of Maratus speciosus. Classification (NCBI taxonomy): domain Eukaryota; kingdom Metazoa; phylum Arthropoda; class Arachnida; order Araneae; family Salticidae; genus Maratus; species Maratus speciosus. The sequence continues at coordinate 459,412,178 of OZ010798.1, forward strand.
TTTTAATCTAGGTTAATTTATTTAGATATGAGTTTATTCTGTACTGTAATATTCTGGGTTTATTCTCTAATGTTATTGAGTAAAACAGTAATAAATTAAGTGAAAAGTAGCATTCATAATATATATATATATTATTTACATTAAAAAAATATATTTTATTAATTGAAAACCTGGATTCATAATATTTTTATAATCATTTTATTTAGATTTTTTTTTATATTATTCTTATAAATCTTCACAAGTATTTCATTTTTCTGTATATGAGTTTGAATATCTTTTACCAAAAGAATCATTATTCAAATTTATTCTTTATTCAGCCATATTTTTAAACAATGTTTCATTATTAACCCATAGATGGCGCCTGTAGCACATAAATAGGTTTGTTTACAAACGATAACGATGTTTACATTTGTTTTCTTCTATCAAGTAGTTGTGTTTCGTTAGTAAGATTATAAATATCCAAGATTAAAAATCGTTTTATTTACTTATTTTACAGTACAAAAATTGAATCCTTAATTTAACTCCTTACTTTTTAATGACAATTTGTTAATTTAATTGTTGGTTTATATGTTTTCAAAAGTAAACACACTTTTACATGAATAGTTTTAAGCCTAAATTAATAAATTTACGTATAATTTATCAGTAACACGTGGTATTCGTTACACTAGGTAAGTTTTGCATATGAGCAATGTTATTTAAATTATTCATAGTTTTACAGAATTCCCCCTTTTTTTTTTTGGTTTTGGTTTTATGCTTTTAAAATGGGTAGTCCTGTTTGCTTTCAATTTTCAGTGTATTTGAAATGACGTTTCTCTTTTTAATTAAGATCGGCAGTAGGAAGGTGCATTTTTTATATAATTCTGTTTGCCTAAATCCTGTTAAAATTTCCCACATGTTTCATGTGTCATCAGAAAAAAGTGTAGAACAGTTTAAATTGTAACTGTATTTAAAAAATAAATGAGATACATCACTTTATTTCACAAATTTTTCATTGTATTTTCATTTTTAAATGTTTAAATTTATCACAAAATAGAATAGGTAAATTTTGAAAAACAGTCTATTAAATCCTATGCACATCCTTATTACATGAATTGTGACAGACAAAGGAGTGAGACGAATAGGGTTTCGTCAGATGAACGAAACCCTAAAAAGTGCCTAAATTCAAGACTCCAGCTATGCCTGCTAAGATGGAAACTTGCCTGAAACGGAATTATTTTGGGAAATCCATATTTACGAAAAACAGTTTATGGAATGGATAGACAGCGAGATGAAAGAATATCACTTTTCAACTACATTGGGAAGCGCTTTAAACTTATAGTGAATACTTAATATATATTTTTAAACGATCGTAAAAGACTAAAAAAATGAAGAAAACATTTTGCCCCTCTTGGAAAAACATTTGACCGACCTGGAAGGATCGTCTGGCTACAGGCCTGGCGGGAATCGATGTTATCATGATTCTGAAATCATTTAAAAAGTGTGGTATTAGCAATGTTTTGCATGGCACTGAGGTTGATTGTATTTACGAAAGTGATGACAAAAATTCATCAGATGCTGAGTCTGATTTTTATGATGAGGAAGCAACAGGACAGGACCAAATTGAACCTTTTGGAGATTCAGATAGAGATTCTGAATTTGAAGGATTCGTTTGAGGTTTCTTAAATTTTTTATATAAGTATTTTTGCTTGTTTAGTATTTCTTTAAAAATATCTTTTTTGTCTGAAAACATATTAGAATTTTTTTAGGGTTGGCTTATATGCATGTCGTAAATTTTACCAATATTTTGTCATTCAAAATAGGGGGGTTGGCATATGCGAGTATATACGGTATTCATAAACAATAAAATTATATTCACTCATAATTTTTCCCTAATTTATTTTTGTGTGGTTTCACTTCATCTAAATATATTATATTGAATTATAAATATGCTATTAAAGAGAGAATTACACTATTTGTTATTACTTAAAGGTCATTTGAGCCAAAATTTTAGTTTTTCAACTTATAATTTTTTTTTTTTTTTTTTTTTGGCAACATTGAGGCAAAATATACATAAAAAATTGATGTATGCACATTTTTTTAAGTTGCTTTATGCTAGTGATTTCTATTATGATACTTTTAAACAGCTGAATGATAAAAATTTTATTTTCGTGCTCCAGTTTTTACACATTTATTTCTTAACACAAGGAGTTTTGAATACATCTTAGTTTTTAAACGCTTTGGAAGGGGTTTTAACCATAACCTCACCCTTTCTTTTTTTTCTTTGCCAGTGGGTGCATATAGTCGATTTTGCATTACAATTCATAAATGAATCTCTGAAATCATACTTATAGTATTAATAATATGAAGAAATGAAACTGTGGATTAAAAATTTTTATTATAAAATAAAATGAAGATGTGATTTAAATAGTGGATGTTGAGGCCCCTAATCTGCAGAATTACATTTTATAATCAATATTTGTACTGCTTTAAGCATAGAACTGTTTTCTCAAATATGAATTATCAAACATTGCAAATAAAAAATGATTCTTTGGAATAGCATTTGTAAATTTTTTTAAAAGTTTCTTCATCTGATTGGGGAGTGCCTGAGTTTCCTCCTTTTCCCGAGTCTCTGCCCCCCTGCCCCCCAAAGATTACCATTTATAAATGAAAATACATGCTCTCTACTTAAAAGAAAAAAAAATTGATTGAAAATTGAATTTAATCAACTGATTTAAACTATGTTCAGCTTGTAGTATGTAGTTAAGATTTTAAATGTAGTTTGATATCCTGCTATTTAATTATATATAATGATATTAGTTTTAATCTTTGATATTCTGCTATTTAATTATATATAATGATATTAGTTTTAATCTAGGTTAATTTATTTAGATATGAGTTTATTCTGTACTGTAATATTCTGGGTTTATTCTCTAATATTATTCGGTAAAACAGCAATAAATTAAATGAAAAGTAGCATTCATAATATCTATATATATATATTATTTACATTAAAAAATATATTTTATTAATTGAAAACCTGCATTCATAATATTTTTATAATCATTTTATTTAGATTTTTTTTTATATTATTCTTATAAATCTTCACCAGTATTTCATTTTTCTGTATATGAGTTTGAATATCTTTTACCAAAAGAATCATTATTCAAATTTATTCTTTATTCAGCCATATTTTTAAACAATGTTTCATTATTAACCCATAGATGGCGCCTGTAGCACATAAATAGGTTTGTTTACAAACGATAACGATGTTTACATTTGTTTTCTTCTATCAAGTAGTTGTGTTTTGTTAGTAAGATTATAAATATCCAAGATTAAAAATCGTTTTATTTACTTATTTTACAGTACAAAAATTGAATCCTTAATTTAACTCCTTACTTTTTAATGACAATTTGTTAATTTAATTGTTGGTTTATATGTTTTTCAAAAGTAAACACAGTTTTGCATGAATAGTTTTAAGCCTAAATTAATAAATTTACGTATAATTTATCAGTAACACGTGGTATTCGTTATGCTAGGTAAGTTTTGCATATGAGCAATGTTATTTAAATTATTCATAGTTTTACAGAATTCCCCCTTTTTTTTTGGTTTTGGTTTTATGCTTTTAAAATGGGTAGTCCTGTTTGCTTTCAATTTTCAGTGTATTTGAAATGACGTTTCTCTTTTTAATTAAGATCGGCAGTAGGAAGGTGCATTTTTTATATAATTCTGTTTGCCTAAATCCTGTTAAAATTTCCCACATGTTTCATGTGTCATCAGAAAAAAGTGTAGAACAGTTTAAATTGTAACTGTATTTAAAAAATAAATGAGATACATCACTTTATTTCACAAATTTTTCATTGTATTTTCATTTTTAAATGTTTAAATTTATCACAAAATAGAATGAGTAAATTTTGAAAAACAGTCTATTAAATCCTATGCAAGTCCTTATTACATGAATTGTGAATTAAAAAAAGTAAGCAGAATAATAATAAAAAACAAATCATTTTGTTTGTTTATAGAGATTAGGTGAAAGCTGTTCTTTCCCCAGAATTTATCATCAACCAAATTAGTTTTCTTGTTTATAAGATAATTAGGGTGATTAACCCTAGAATATTAACCTTTATATTTAGTACTTAAATACTAACCATGAGTAAAATTTACTCCATATTTAAAATACATTTAAGGCATATTAAAAAAAATAATTATTATATATTCATACATTTAAATTTACATAAACATACATTTAAAACATAAAAAAAGGGGTGTGTGAGTAAAATTTATGCAGGTTAGTATTCTAGAGTTACGTAAAGCTTGCCAAAACTCAGTTTCAGTGGTGGAAAAAAATGGTGCAAAAAGAATTTTTAGTTAGATCATATTCTCATAAGTGCGATGAATTCTAGTTACCTGAAACTGAAAGTATGTATTGAATTGCGATTTTGGCCAAATACCCATATATTATGTCTCAAAATTCTTTATTGCATTCCTTGGGACAGAAGTTGTGCAGATTATAAATTTTATTGTTAAATTTACTTTATAAACATGGTCCAAATATGGCTGGACAAAGTAATTATACAATCATTCATTATTTTTATTGTAATAGTAATTATTTCATTAAAATGCTCCAAATTAAGGAGATTAGGAAAAGTTGAACTAATGAATGAAATTCTGTCTTCTAGAGAGCAGCATTTTTTTTTTTTTTTTTTTTTTTTTTAATGTTTATACGAGAAGTTGTATGTTATATAGAGAATTGCTTATATAGACTTGTGTTATAAAAGTCTTCTACTGTATTATACATTATAACATCTTTGTTCTGGAAACTTCAGTAATCCAAACATTTCTGAACGATTATTCTTTTAGTTTTTCTTTTAAATTGTGATGTATGCATTTTGCTGGTTTTTTATCGAAAGATAGCCAAAATTCAAGGAGAAAACTATCGTAACACTGGGATCATTTTAAGCAGTGGACAGAGAGAGTACACTTATCCGAGTTGCATTGTGAATAAACAATGAAAGTTATGCCATATGGCAATTTTTTTTTACTTAATATCTTTATTTAAAAAGTGTTTGGATGTATACCATTGCACTTAATAGTAGTGGATCAGTGGAACTCTTAATTTTCGCCATGCTAAAACCAAATGGATTACATAAATATTTAGTAGTGCTCATTTATCATCTGAATTTCTGTGAACATACCGAATTTTCCATCTGTATTCAGTATAACTTGATTCAGATACCTGATTTAATGATTTCTTTAGATAAAATTTCAAAATGGCTATTTTAAATAATGATTTGTATATGGTACATTTTAATAATACAGTCGAACTCGCTTATAACGAGCTGTTATTTAACGAGAACCCGGATTTGACGAGGAAATCAGAAATACTTGGTTGGTACAATGTTAAGAATATGGGAGCATAACTCGCTTTTAATGAGCAAACCCCGATTATAGCGAGCAATATTTTTGCGATTCATAAAATTTCTATTGACTTCTACCTCTCCAGCTCAGCTAATCGTTTCGTGGAAAAATTCGTTTAATATTTCGAAGTCAACAGAAAGTTATTTGAGTCGTAAATCATGAGAAAAAGTGATGTCGCCATTTTTCATCGTGTGGAATGCACGTGCGAGGACCTCCCACGATAACCTTGAGGAGACGTACAGATAGGACTGAGGTTGCTGATTGGGCGTACGTTTATTCTGCGTAGGAGTGGCAGGATAGGAGACTTGTGTGGAAGTCATTCTTCTTCTGTCTGCCTTAATAGAGTACGCTTGTCAAATTTTATCCTGCGATGTCGAAACGTAAAATATTATCAGTCTATGAAAAAGTAAGGATTTTACAGGAATTAGAAGATGGCTTAAAAATTTTCGAAATCTGCAATAAGTATGGTTTATCTTCTTCTACTGTTTGAACACTGTTAAAGAACAAGGAAAATTTAATGACTGCGTACGATCAAAATAAGAATGACTGTAAATGTTTGAAGAAATATGCTAAAGAGGATTTGGACGAAGCTTTTTTGAAGTGGATGAAGGTGCAATGTAGTGCAGATTTACCTGTAAGCGGTCCCACTTTTAAAAGTTCAAGAAGAAAAATTTCCTGAACAATTTGACTACCGTATTTTCCGAGAATAACACCGCACCGAGTATAACGCCACAGTTACTTAAAAAACAAAACAAAAAAACCTAGTTTAACGCTGCACCCAGTATAACGCCACACCGGGTATATCACCGCGCTGTGCATAACATCACATACATTATAAAAATATACCAAGTGCAATTAATTAAAATTATTAATTGGCGGACATAGAATTAAACATTTTGAACTTAAATAATTTATCTTTTAATTAATTGAACAATTAATTCCATTATCAACGTTATTTATTTTAACAAACAGAAAAAAATAATAATACAGTAGCAACGAAAATTGATGTTATACATTTGAAAACCCATCAAAATCTTTGTCCTCAGTATCACTGTGGAATAATTTTTAAATTTCAGGCGAGAAACTGTGATTGGTGTCTATGAAATCATCTGCATCATTCGTGTCACTATCAAAAAAATGAGCCAGCAGATCGCATCTCGTTTGTTTTGGATCCGTCTTGCACGCTTGATTGTATTTAAGATTAATCGAGCTGTTGCCAAACGCAATGCTGAAAGTAATTATGAACATAGAGCAAAATAGTTTTCCTGTAGTTTTATCGGCTCTGGCGAAGAATGAACGAGGGAAAAAGTGGGAGGAGTTATTCCTTATATGGCATGCAAGATGCCAGGTGAACTTGAAGAGGATCATTGTGATTGGATGCTATGCCCGGACAAAGTGCAATTTTTTGCTCATGAAAATTGCATTGTTTGTAAACATGTTGATACCTTCCCACCGTGCGAGACGTTTTTTCTTTTCAGAAGTACAACATAAGATCATGGTTTTTTTTTTTTTCTAACCAGATTTAAAATTTTTAAATAATGATTGGCAGTAAATTTGGTACTATTTACAAGCTGCACCTAGTTATTGGCCGCATTTTGTTTTCAAACCAGAAAAATCTAGTTTAACGCCGCAGCGTTATTCCCGGAAAATACGGTAGTCTGGATTTATATGTTTGAATGGATGGCTTGATCAAATTGCTACCGTAATGCTGAATTGGACATTTCTCAAGAGGGGCACATTTTCGAGGAAGAATTAGACAACTTGAAAAATATGGAAATGAGTAGAGAAGAATTTGAAAGTTATGTATCTGTTGACGTCAATGTTAACACTTCCAAGATACCTACTCCTGATAATATTGTAGCTGAAATTCTAGCTAAAGATGAAAAAAATTATGAAATGAACGATGATAATGACGAATTTCAAGCTGAGCCGCCTCCAACATACTCAACGGTTTTTGAGTGCGTAGGAAAGCTACAAACTTTTTCCGAAGCCAAGGGTGCAAATGACGATGTTTTTCAAGCCACGAGTCTTCTCCGAAGAACAATAACACAGAAAAAAAGAGAGTAACACAATTCAAAGCAAATTAACCAACTTTATTTATACTGGGCCCACCAATGGCTGATAGGTTCTGCTCTCGAAGCTGGTAGACGGGAGGTGCTGGGTTCAAACCCAATTGCGCCCGTCGGCCTAACCGTTTCAGAGTTTTTGTGGTTTCTTCGAAACTGTGGATTCCCATGCGTAAATATGGGTTAGGTTCCCTTAAAAAGACCCCCCACAAAGGGCACTGCCCCCCCCCCCCCCCAGGGCCTATATCCCACGTGTTGATAATCGGCCGTCATAAACACAAACCAAACCAAATCATTTATACTGTAGAGAAATAAAAAAATAAGTAAAGTTTGTATAATAAAGTAAGTGTGCATGAATTGTTATATTTTTTTACAAGCAACCAGTTATAACAAGCAAATTTCACGGTCCCTTCGCACTCGCTGTAACCAAGTTCGACTGTACAAGTAAATTTTTCCAATCTCCTGATACAACAGTTGATGTTTTTCAGTCTGAAATTTCAACAACGCTAAAATATTTTGAAGGCTGGGTGCAACACCGGGTGCATTTTAAGCAGTGGACAGTACCCTTATCTGACTTGCATTGTGAACAAACAATGAAAGTTAGGTCATATGGCAATTTCTTTTTTACTTTATATTTTTATTTAAAAAACATTTGGATATGTCCCATTGTACTTAGCAGCGGTGGATCAGCGTAACTCTTAATTTTCGCCATGCTCAAAGCAAATGGTTTACTTAAATATTTAATAGTGCTCCTTTATCATCTTAATTTTTGTGAACATACCGAATTTTCCATCTATATTCAGTATAACCCGATTCAGATACCTGATTTAATGATTTCTTTAGATAAAATTTCAAAAGGTTCTTTTTTAATAACGATTTGTATATCGTATGATATTTTATTTACAAATAATAAAAGTAAATTTTTCCAATCTCCTGATGTAACTAGTTGATGTTTTTCAGTCTGAAATTTCAACAACGCTAAAATATTTTTAAGACTACCGCAACACAGGGTGCATTTTAAGCAGTGGACAGTCTTTATTATTTATACTTTCATAATCTTTGTTGGTAATTTGTAATTATTATTAATGGTTTAAAATATATATATTCAAATGACTTACAGGATATATATTCAAATACTGCAATTGTATAAAGAATTTTATTAACAACTCCGGTTACTGTTGCAAGTGCTGAAAGAAATTTCAGCAGTTTGAAAATTTAAAAAAAAAAAAATTCTATGATCCACAATAACCAATGACAGGTTACTTGCTTTGGGAATAATAACCATACTACATGAAATTGCAAAATCACTTCGATTTCAATGAATTAGTAAACAAATTTGCAGAAAAAAACATGCAGAATTTTTTTTTCAAGGCAAAATATAAGGAACTGCAAATGAAATTGCATGTAATAGCAAACAAAAAAGAAAGTCAAATGCTGAAAGAAGTTTCAGCAGTTTGAAAATTATAAAAACATTCTAGTCTACGATCCACTATAACCAATGACAGGTTATATGCTTTGGGAATAATCACCATAGAACACGAAATTGCGAAATTACTTTATTTCAATGAATTAGTAAACAAATTTGCAGATAAAAAAACATGCAGAAAATTTTTTTCAAAGCAAAATATACGCAACTGCAAATGAAATTGCATTTAATAGAAAACAATAAAGAAAGTCAAATCTAGATATTTAATTTTATTTCAACGTTATATATAAGATAAAAATTTCAATATGCTGCATACATTTTAATCTGATAGAATTAAACTAAAAATGCAAGATCATTTTTTATACTTATTAGAAAAATATTGTTTTTCGCAATATTTCCCATAACTATTCGATGAATTTGACGTTATTTTTTTGCGATTGATCCATGAATTTCGAGTTTTTTTAACACAGAAGGCACCATGGTGAGTTTCCTAATTAGTCCCTGCAACTTATTGCCACAACTCTAAGAATTCTTTTCATGCAACTGCTAGATGATTTTTTTTTAAAAATTTCACACAACCGATTGATAAATTACACTATATTTTTCCACAATCAAATGACTAAATTGACAATTTTTTTCTCGCAATTGACAAATTTCATGATTTTTTATTGTGACCAATTATGAAATTTCATGTTATTCATGACCAATTGGCAAATACTGCCGTTTTACCTTGCGACTGATTGATAAAGTTCATGATGTTTCTTCCATGCCCAATTGGAAATTCCACGTTTTTGTTTTTCAGGAATGGATACCTTTCTAAAAGGCGCTTAAAAAATTTCTTTTTTTCTTTTCTTCTCTGCGACCAATCAAAAAAATTTCGCATCTCCGTTCCCCCTCAACCAGTTGACAAATTTTGCTATTATTTTCCATCAGCCGAAAATAGTGATTGACTTAATTCACATTTTTTTTTTTTTTTTAACAGCCAGTTTGTATATTTTGCATTGAAATTAACTAAAAGGGTACATAAAAAAAAAGCAGTAAGAGGAACATCGGGTGCATAAAGTAGTTTAAAAAAGGCTGCCGGGTGCGTGAAATTGTCAAACAGTAATTTTCTCTTTCCTGAAAGCACCTTAAACTGAATGAAGATAACAGTTACATGAAAAGTACTTTAATATCAAACCCCAAAAGAAGATTTAAGTTTTTTTGAGCATTCTTGTGAAAATGCAAGAAAGCCCCGAGGCACTAATGCTAAATTGCCTCAATTTCATTTTTACAACTAATATACTAATTTTCTTCTCTTTTGTATAATTTTCAGGATTTGGGAATAGATTTTCAAGAAATAGAAGTTGCTATGCCAGAGAAGCAATTCCATTACAGTAGAGGAAGATACTCAAATTAATTCATCCCAGCTACCAATTCCATCAAACAGAGTTCCCAGCAGACACTCGCAGGCATTAGAATAGTTTACGAAAAAAGTAAAATCAAAGGCCCCAACAGTTAGCACATGTTTTAAAGCAGCCCAACTCTAATAGAGGAAAGTAAAAGCAGGGTTGAACATGAAGAAAAAAAGCAGAAAGAGAGGAAATAGATAATGATTTAAGAAATGGAACTAATCAAGAAAGAAATTGAATTAAAACAAAAAAAAAAAACGTTGATTACCATGAAAAAATTTTGGACATTTTAGATTCAAATCTTGGGAGCATAACCCTGAATTTTAAATAAAAGTTTTTTCTTCCAGATTCTGTTTCAATCCATTTATTCATTCAATATTACAATATATTCAATAAATCAAATATACTGCGTGTGAAACAAGCCAAAACTGAATTTTTATTCACAACTTTATCATTAATGAAGATATTTCAATGTGATTTGTTTCATATTAATTTTTATGTTAAATGTGATGACATCATTGAAAATAACAGAATTTTGGTCAATGACACAGTATAAATAATATCAACTGGATAAAGGAATGCTTAGCTCATGGTTCTTTAGGTATGAATGGTTTCATTTTCCAGCACTTATCATATCATATTTCACAGAAATCAAAGCAAGTCAATTGAAAATATAGTTATGAAATCCAAGTTTGACCTCCTGTGAGATGAGATACAGTAGACTCCATCAAATCTGCACATGTAAACAATGAAACTTTCAGTTCAGATGTAGGGGCAAAATTACAGAATTTTTTAGTTTTATATTATTCTGTATATATTTTAGTATGTAATTCTCCATAATATGACTGAACTCATGGTTTTTCATGAAGGAAGTGTAATTTTATTCCTGAAAAAAAATCAAGTTATTGCTGATATCACTGGTAATCACAATATTTTTACCAAATATATTTATGTATTAATCAACTTTTTTACTTTATTATTTTTATGTGAATTAAAGAGGGTACTTTTATGAGGAAAGTTTCATTGAATAATTCAAGGAAAATGTATCTCATCTTTATTATACACATTTAATTATACATAAGTTATTTACTTGACCTTTGCTTATAATAATTTAATCATTTTTAAAATTTTAGTTTATTACAATATTTAATTATTTTAATATTTTACTATATTACAAGCATTCATTATAATTTTGATTGCATTATTACATTCAAATTACTGTTTAAAAAATAAAAACAAAGCAATGACCACAAATCCGAAAAATTCTAAAATCCTCACAACCTCTGGTCCCAAGCTGTGTGGATTTAAATGAGTCTACTGTACAATGCATTTATGACTCAATAAAAGGATTATGATTATGGTTTCCTGATTAAAAAATGTCTGTCTTGATACCTATTATGAACTCATAAAGTTTTTCCCTTTTGTTTAGAAACTTATTTTTGAAAAAGCAAGAAGTAGAAAATTCACTAAACAAAATTTAGGAACTTGAAATTTGTACATAATTAATTCCTATGAAAATCCTAATTAATCATCATTTTAACCCTCCTCATGGTTAATTTTCTTAAGTTATATTTTACAAACAGCAAATAAATAATCTAAAAACATTGTATTTTATTTAAATATGATTTTGTTTCTAATTATTTTAAATATATTTATAAGTTGACTGTTGAAAGTAGAAATAGCGAAAAAATTTTTAAATGTGTTTTAAAAGGTTTTTCTTAAGTATTCGGTTCGGCACCGAATAATGGGTGGGCTGAATTGTTTCATATTCGGTGCATCCCTACTTTCAAATTTGAAACATAAAAGCTTACAAATTATTCAATTATAGAGATATAAGACAATTGAAACGGGCGAAATCTTTCTGTCAAAGAGAAATAATATCATAGGTAAACATATATGAAAGGAATAAGAATAAAAATCCTTTTAAAATGGAAAATTTAATGGAAAATTGCTATTTTTCTTAACTTTTAAATCTTACATTCTACAATCTGTTTTACCTCTTGTAACTTAGTTTCTCATAACAAAATTTGTTATACTCATTAAAATCCGGGAGTAAGATAGAAAATGTTGGCAGTTGAACAATTCTCCTTTAATTGCAATTACAGGCCTGTACATGACAGATCCTGGGAATCGTTTGTTCTTGACCACATGTCAATCAAGAGCTAATTAACCAATTAAACTAAATGTTCCTCCCAAATTGATAGATTTGCCCCTACTGGAAAATATTACAAACTCCAACATATTAGAAAGAACAAGCACGAAAAAGTTCAGATCTTGCCCATTTGAGATGCCTGGGCAAATTATGACCATGTAATTGCAGAAAATAATTGTAAATGGCTCGTGAGATGACCGATCACACCCAAGAAAATGATGGTAAGATAGAGTGATAAATAAACGAATTCTATCTACAAAGAGGTTCCAGAGTCCAATCACTATCTCCCACATCAAAAAGGGGGAAGTATTGATTTTTTTTTTTTAAGCACTAGTGATGAAGCCTTTGAGACAGCTGTATGTGGTTTATACATACTTCTATTTGTGCTTTTTAACGTTGCTGTTCTTTCTTAATTTCTTAATATTAACTTCCACCTCAAGTCCTTACATTTATATATATTCGTATATTACTTTCAAACATATTTAGTACTATGTATTATACATACTTTTCTTTGAAGCCTGCAAATTAATTCTCTATTTGAGTTTCCAGTTTTTCCCTTACATCATGGGTGGAAAGTCGAATATTATTCAATTTTTTAATTTGTGGATTCCCCGCCCCCCCCTTCAGGAAAATTTGCGTAGCCAATGGCCATCGCAGTTTTTAGATTTATTGTTGCAATGACAAGCATGGGATTTTTTTTTCGCACCAAGGGCAAGAAAAAGAGGGATCTCAGGCCACTGGTGAAGAAATTCATACATCCAGAAACTATATTCATACGTACACGCTTAGCTAAACAATATACAGGCATAGAAAAACTGAATTAGGAATTCACAAAAAAGGTGAGTTTGTTTCTGCGACGGAAAAAACTAAGATAAATTCCATCAGATAAATTCCATAGAAAACCAGAACAAGCACCTAAAGGCAAGTATAAATGTTGGTAAACTGCCCAGCATACACATCAGTATATGGCCCTTTTTTTTTACCGGCAAACCAGATTAGACAAATGGAAGGAACTCGGAGGCAAGAATTGAGGTGCTTTCTGCCTTTCAAAAATTATCAACAAACAATTTTTATTATCAAGTTAGCAACAGATGGCGCCACATAAACACTTTCCAAAGACTCTTTGTAAAGAAGAAAATAATTCAGTTGCTGACTAATCGCCATGATTGTTACACATGTCTCACCCATGACTTGCTCTGTCCACGATGAAACGTGTGTGTTACATTGTAAACATACATTTGCTAATTTTTATTATTTGTGAATTGTGATTAAATGAATGTTTAAAAAGTTTATTTTTAAATCTAATGAGACACTGTGATATAATAATGTTAGTTTTCGAATAATAACTATATCTCTTATGAGAAATCTAATTCCAAGCCTACTCCAGATTCATCAGTTTCTATTAGACATCAGAAAGGTTTACCCTGGATATGATAAGGAAAAACAATGTTTAAGCTTTCTGTACAAAATAATGCTGTTTTTAGCTCTAAAATGGCTATGATGGGCTTTGAACTAAAAGCCATGAAGGAAATCCAAGAAATATTGCCAGGCAATAAAGTAAAAGGATGTTTGTTCCATTACACACAGTGTATTATGAGAATGGCGAGTCTCTTCTCTTTATATACAATTACCCTCCCTCAAAAAAGTTTATATTTCAGATTTTGTCAGTCATCACAGGTACCTACCTATATTTGGAACAAGTTTTCCCTTTTGTGTATTGCTTAAAGGAAAACAAAAAAATGACCACCTATAAACATTTATTTTCCAAAATAATGTAACTGTCTGAACAAAATAATGCTGCTTTTAGCCCTAAAATGGCTATGATGGGCTTCAAAATATCGGCCATGAAGACAATCCAATAAAATATTGCCACACAAAAGTAAAAGGACGTTTGTTCCATTACACACAATGTATTATGAGAAAGGTGAGTCTCTTCTGTTTATATAGAATTCCTCCTACCTCAAAGAATGTTATATTTCAGAATTTGTCAGTCATCAGAGATCAGACTTCAAAATATATCTTCTGAAATTGCACAAAAGCTAAATAACTTAATCAGATTTATAGTACAAAAATTTGCAGTAAATGAGCACTATAAGAACAGAAATTAATAATTATCAATATTATTTTTTAAAAGCTTGCAACATTTAAAAAATGAGATTTATTATCATTAAACACTTTACTAATTTTAAAAATACATGTGAAATTAAAACCGGTATTGATTGCTACAGCTGTATAGTATGCAACAAAAAAATTAATACACCCCCACCCAGTGAGAAAGCTTTGAAATAGCAATCCTGACTAAGATATATACATACATCATGTATACATACACTAGGACTTCACTCAGAGGGATTAGTCTGAGCTATATTAATGACAACATATCAGGTTGTAATGAAAGTTTCCCGCCATATCTAATATAGTCTGTAGAAACAGATCGCGTTGATGGGTTTGCTCATATTTTGTCAAACGATTTTTGGCATTTGAAAGAAAGAGACATGCTTTATAACACTGTGTTGTAAAATTTGTAAAAAAAAATATGGTTATATATAATATTGCAATTAATTATATACATTATAATTAGTATTATGCAATGGTGATTTGGCGGAAAACTTTCGTTACAACCTAATATATTTAATAATAACATGTGAAAAGAAAATAAGATGATGTCCTTAATTGACCATAAACTGCCGCAAATTCAAATGATGAAAATGAGCAAATTGAATCGTAGAATTACAAAATACTATATATAAATTCATATACACTGTTAAAAAAATGGAAAAGCAAACCAAGCAAGACAGCAATGCATATGTATACAATTGGAAGTACACAATAAGTTAACAATAATACCGAAAATAAAACACTAAAATAACTTATATCAGAATCTCTTTGAAATGATGTCATGAAAATAAACAGATGCTCTGTCGAACAATGACTCGTTTGCATTTAATCACGAAAAAAGACTAGCATAACATTAAAACTGGTTACAATTTATCATCAGTTGCTATGCAATTAGTGTTCAAGCATGGGTCAACAAAATGAAAGAAAAAGATTGCTTCTTACTTTACAAGCCACAAGGTATAATCAGTGAAAACTATATGCAATTAAACACAGGATTTCATTCTCCTGATTATGACTAATGCACAAGGTGAAATTAAAAAAAAATTCAGGTGATTGCATTTGCATTGATGTAACACATGGCGTTAATAGGTATGGTTCTGAACTTAAACCCTCATGGTTATTGATGATATGCGCCAAGGGTTTTCATGCGAGTTCTTAATTTCCAGTCGCACAAACCAAGATGTGCTGAACATTTTTTTCTCAGTTAATAAAACAAAAATATGGACCATTATCTCCCAATGTATTCATGTTGGATATGGCAGAATGTTTTTATAATGCCTGGTACTGCACAATGGGAATCCCAAACATAAGGTTATTTTGTACATGGCATGTGTATCGAGCATGGAGAAACAATTTGAAGAAAGTAAAAGGAAAGGAGAAATGTCTTGAGGTTTATCACAAATTAAAAACTTTATTACAAGAGACTGACAAAACTGCTTTCAACTTAATGATTACTGAATGTATAAATCTATGGAAAGCATTAAAAGATACAGTAGAGTTTGCCAGTTATTTTGATGAACAATATTGTAAAAATGCAACATCCCAGGCTTATTGCTACAGATTAAATTCTGGGCTAAATACAAATATGCATATATCGAGCAGATGCACAGAACAATAAAATACATTTACTTGCATGGAAAGAACATCAAGCGGCTCGATAAACGTCCTTTGTAATTAAACTGCATTTCTATAAATAAATTTGGTCGTTATCGTATTACATTAAACTCTATTGGATTTTTGAATATGTTGATTAATTTGTCATTTTTATAACTTTATGTAATTTTCTGTTCAAATGCTATAGGTAACAGAAAAAAAGGGTACAGAAAAAACAAGGATACTCAAAAAACAAGAGCCAAAGGATCCAAAAACCTTAAAAAAAGAAATTTATCAGGAGCTCAGAATCATAAACAGGTTTTCTCAACAACAGCCTTGTCGAAGAAGAGACAGGAAATTTTCAAAACAGATAGAAGAAATAGTCTGAAGAATTTAAGAAGGAAGATGATTGACAGGGAGGAGATTAACAAAATATTAAGAAAAATTATTTTAAAGGAACTTAAAACTATAAAAACTGGGCTTATTGCTACAGATTAAATTCTGGACTAAATACAAATATGCATATCGAGCAGATGCACAGAACAATAAAATACATATACTTGCATGAAAGACCATCAAGCGGCTCGATAAAGCTACCTTTGGAATTATGAACTTTGTACAAGATAAACTTGCTGATAGATTAATAGCAATCCACAAAGAAAAAATTACTAGCAAGGTAAGGGATCTCCGAAAGAAACATAAAACTAGTCAATTAAAGATGTTTCTAAAATAAAAAATGGGGATAGTAGGTTTGTTGGTTGAGGTTTTATGGCGCATAATCCCTTAAGGGACATGCTGAGCCAAAGAGACTAGAAACACAATGTACGTAAAATTAAAAAAGCAATCTGGATGGGAGATAACAGGTAGCAGATTGCATCTACATAAACAAGCAAGATTTATTCTATCAAAGAAGTAAAAACAGATTGCTGATGTAAAATAACTTGCCAAACATGAATACATAGGTACATATATGCACATGCATTGATTGTGCCATGAAATGGAATGTGTGTAAGCACATTCATTTATTATATAAATACAGAAAGGATATGATAACATCAATCCAGAAAATGACTTGCATATTGTTGAAGACAATAATATTGAAGAAGCTCAAGCTATATTGGAAACACTCAATAACCCCAATGATGAAAATTCAAGATTGGATAAAGAAAAGGCATGTTTAAAAGCAGATTTTCTCGCTCTGATTCTATAATTACAACAGAAGAAAAACTAATCCTGAAAAAAAAAAATAAATAAAAAAGCTTCTGCAAAGCCCATTTTAATGGCTTCATGTTCTGAACATGCAAATAATCTGCCCAATTCTATAATTACTGGTCCTAACAAAAGTCTTGCCACAAAAAAGGTTATATTACATAAAAAGAAAGAGAGCAAACATAAAACAACTTGCAAAACTAGTAGTTGAAGAAACTACAAGTATTGCAGCATCTTTAATTTTATCAATAGTACAAATACTAATACATACGAAGCAGCTGTATTGGCATCACCTTCAATCCACAATCTTTTAAAAGACTCTCCCACGGTTTGAATTTTAGAACGAATCATCTCCCTTTAGCCTAAATTTTAATTAAGTTCTTAATTTTTAATTATATAATATGTCTGTATATAAACCGAAGGTACCCATTTGGGTACCGCTTAATTAAACTAATTAAAATTTTTGAATTAAAGTTTTAGTTTATATTTATTTTATTTAGTGTCATTTACAGTATATACAAAAAAATAATAATAATTGAGTGCATTATTTTAGATACGGGTCTTAAGAGGTTAAGAAAAACACTAAGTTCTATTTCATTTTTTCATTGTAAAGAAACAAGGACACTCGCATATTTTGTAGAGTGAGTTTAAAAATACATGTTGAGAAAAATTCACAGAAGACCTCCATTAAAATATAAGCAATGATGTTTGACGAAAAAAAACGACTGCAACAAGTAAAACTAAAAACATGATTTCCAGTTAAAACAACCACCACTATGACTTGGCATCTTCAGGATACAGAAAAGGAAAAGTTCACACAAAATAGCATGCAACCGCTCTTTAAATAGTTATTCTTTCACCAGTGTGCATTTGCAGAGAAACACCCCCTTGCATGTAAATACGATCATCTCACGATGACATTGTTGCCTTATGGCAAAACGAAGTCTTGATGCAGAAGAGCTGAGATTACAAAAAGCGATCAAAGTTTAACATAACTAGCGATCATAGTGAGCAGAAACTGAAACCGGAAATAAATGTGCTGCAGAATGATGTACGTGGCCATTTTGAAAACAAACCAGAATTAGAATTGCCGAAATTATAATTGAATAAGCGAAATTGATAATCAAAATGAAGGAGAGATTAACCATTGAAAGAAACTGATGATAAAATAAAGTGTTGAAGAAACAAAGGGAAATAAAAGTAAGTACCATTTGTATAAGTGTTCAAGGACTAAGTTGGGCTAATAATAATCTTGTATGCACGAAACAGTTTACTCAGTTGTTCAGAGCTGTTGGGAGAGCAAGGGGATTTAAAATGTCTAAGGGAGAATGGATCTTTCCGGGACGCACCTGTATTTTGGACTCGTCCAAAGTCCATATGTTGTTGCATGCAATTTGATCTCTGATTTGAATGAATTCTTTCTATTTTTATATTATATTATTATTGTGTTACTAAGTATTTTACTTGCTTTATAATGGCCTCTGAAGCTATTGCATCTACTTCCTCTGAATCTACTACAGCTTTGGTAAAGAAGTATGGAACTGGATATAACGAATCTTATAGGGAAGAGTTTTCGTGCATTTTACCCTTCATAAAAGGCAGCTCTTTTGTTTTCTGTAATGTTTGTTACATTGATTTTTCATAAAGGTAGAGGAGATATAACGAAACATCAATCCTGACAAGCACCAAACTGTCGAACCATTGTTCAGTAAAATGTTTCATGCTAGCAACATAGCCAAAAAGTACAGTTGTGCAAGAATCAAAAACCACAGCTGGGTGAAAAGTGAAAATTCCATGAACAGTGAAACCAAAGTACTATTTTTTTTTTTTAGATTCATAAAACAAATAATATTTAATTTATAAAGTCATGTAATACATTTTTTTTATAGCTTAGAGTGTGAATTTTCTGAAAACATGCAGTTTAAGTATAAAAAGTAAATTAAATAAAAGTATTAGCTCTAAAAAGATGAGAGTGATGAGATTGAGAACATTTCACTTAAATTATGGTAAAGTTTAACTTAGGCTAGTTTTTGTATTTGAATATTCTATTTATAAAAGAAATTAGGGAATATATATTATAAATGAATTAGAATTCATAAATAAATTTTGATGCATTGAATTGTTACATCCTTTACCAGGCAAATGTTACATCTGTAACAATTTAATTATCCCATGTATTAATTAATAATTATTTTAATGTTTTCAAAATTGCAGTTTCAAACAGCTAATACCCTAATAATGAATTATTGAAGAAAAAATTAAATGTTCTTCCTTAAAATTCACAGGATTATGACAATAACTGCAACTATATGCAATTTTGACTGTTTTGTGAATTACGTCCGTAACACCTAGATTTTATTTTTTCAAAAATTATGGGAACATTTTTCAGATTTCAAAATTTAATATTTTATTTACAATCCTTGGACCGACCTTAAATATAAAATAATCCATGCAATAAGTAGTTTTTTTACATTATTTATGAAGCTTTAAAGTCTGTTACGTCCGTAACCATGGAATGACCCAGCTGTAATAGGAGAAATGGCAAAAACTGAATGAGAGGCAACTGTTTCTAACAAAGAAAAAACCATTTTCCATTTCTACAGATGAGAGCAACAAGGGAGAAAAGAAACTGTACCCAATTGTTGTAACCTATTCGAGACAAATGAGAAAGACGGGCTACCGCGATGCATTAAACATATTTTTTACAGACTGCTGGAGTCGCGTGATGCTCGAATGCACCAATGAAGGTGTGCGAAAAGAGCATCAAGTCACTCTAGCGGCCTGTAAAAAAGACACGTGGGATGCACCGCAGTAGCATTTCTTTTTCGCTTCCCTCATAACCTATTACAGTGATGACAGCAAGCATATTGAAACTTCTCAATTATGTTGTCTGTGCCGGTGTTAGAAGGTGATAATACTGGAGAAAACATCTCAAAACGTATTTTAAATTATTTGAAATACTTTGATGTACCGTTGGAGAACTGTTTGTCTTTAGGGGCTGACAGTGCTTATGTGGTGATTGGTAAGAAAGCTTGAGTAGCCAGTTTTCTACTGAAAGAGATGCCTCAATTATTCATACAGGGATGCTTGTGTCACCTAATAAATCTAGCTGCTGTAAAGGGGGAAGCCTGCATGCCCATTAATGTAGAGGAATCTCTTATTGATATTTATTATTATTTAGAGAGAAGTGTCAAGAGAAAAGAAAAGCTAAAGAAATTCCAGTTGTTGCATGTTAAATGTTGGCCTAAATAAACCTTCCTTGTTCACTTATACACTATTTAATTACTTTATTATTCATATCTTTAATCTAACCTTTCTTTTTCAACTTCAACTCAAAGCAGCTATTTTTATTTCGTTAATCCCTTTTCAATAACACTCCATCTAGCTTGAGTTTATTTTTCAAACTCGTTTTCAAAGCTCGCTATGACGTCATTACGTAACTTTAATCGAGTTACGAAATTCGCCGTGACAGCTGTATTCAAAACTTTGTGGGTTCAGCAGATGACTTTTTTTCTGTCATATGTAAATGATGGAATGACGTAACATTGCATCTTACCGGCAGTTTAAGCATTTTAGCTTTGACATTTTTCTTTCTTCTTCGCTGCAGTTTTCCGATAGAAATGTTGTTTGGGGAGTAAAAGGTTGGTCCTCAAGTCATATATGTTATTTTAATGTGAAAGAAAAGTCACCTGTGTTTTAAGAAGCAGGATGGTAACAGGTTTACAGTATCTTTTTTTTTTAATTCCAGCCTATTGTTCATGTTTAACTATCCACATAAAAAATAATGTCACAAAGCTCTCCTTTAAATATCATTTGCATGTTATATTAAGATTTGCATTTGCTGATAAAAATAAAAGCAACGATATGTCAAAGAGCAAGAATGTTACGATAAACCTGTTTTTCTTCTGCCATTGTGAGTACGCAACTTAAATTAATTGTAAGTTTGTTTTTCATTTAATATCTTTTAAGTTTATTTTTAATTTAAGTTCATTTCTTTATTTAATTACGTTTGTGAAAATAAACATTTAGATATTTTTTAACTTAACTACGTTTTAGTGTCATTTATTTAATACTCTGCCATTCTGCCAGAGTTATTTCTTTTTCAGCCTATTCTGCGTATTTTGCTTATAATTTAAATGTTTTTGTTTAAGAAGGCCGATGTATTAGGATATTTTTTGGCCGGCCCGATATACTGGGCCATCATTAAAGAAGTAAGAAAAGTTTTGAAACATGTGCCAACACGGTGGGGCTTTCATTAGGTGGTTGCTTAAATAAGTTAATTGAGCAATGGGTACCATTGACACCATTTTTTAGAGAGGAACTTCAAAATAGGCAGGATGCTGCTTCAAACTCTAATCTACAGACTATTGCATTACAAAACTCAATCAAGGTACCCAATCTAAAGCAGCTGATGTATCTACAGGCAAAAAATGATCAACTGCTTGTGTACCATCAATGGTCAAGAAAGCAAAGAAATCTACAATCAACGTAGAATCTTCAAAAGAATAATTTACCTATATTTGAGGAGTATAATATTGCTCCCCAGTCAAAGGATCTTAAAATCCATGTTCTAAAGCAGGGCATGAAATTTCAGTTTAAAAATCACTAGCCAGACTAAACTTTTTGCTCGCCACTATTTTACACTCATTCAGAGAGCAATGTCGGCCACCACACCTGCCCAAAAGTGAACTATTTATGACAAACTGAATTTAAATTGACCATTCTTAGAAGGAGCTATCTGTTAAATCCAGAATATTTAACATTCATGAAAAATATGAACAATTTTTTAATAAAAACATGTATAAAGATCAATTTTTTAATGTTAACAGATGTAGTATGAAGAACTTTCTGGTAACCGAAACCATAAAAAAAATGTAGAAATTCTGAGCAAATCATCCGGTGTCTCAGAGAGTTCCTGTATGCATCTTGAGTATGTTGTGACAGCTGAAGCCTCTCTCACACGAAACTGTGCTCACTGATAGAACAGCACAAAATGTTAGAAACTGGGGAATCTTGCTTAACACTTTTCACTGCAAAACTTCTTCAGCATGTCTTTCAGTGTTAGTGAAGAGAATAAACTTGAATTCTGTCCACTCTGCCAATACAATATCCACTTTTTCATTAAAGGGACTTTGGTTCAAATACATGAAGAGTTTATTTATTTCTTCTATCCCAAGTTCAAGAATTTTTTTCTTTGGGAGGCGAACACTTCCCTTAAAACACTTTCACGTGTCACTGGATTGAGGCACAATATTCTGAGTGTATATAGTTTGATATGAAACAGAACATTTTAAAAGACTAAACTTACTTGTCAACCTTACTATTCGCTTGCCGCTGGCGAGCAGAAATTTCGCACCTGTTCTAAATCTATGTCAATAGAGATGTTTAAACGTCTTATCACGCTTTGTGGTTCCTTGTGCGATGAAGAACTCACCATTTCTTTTAGATGTTGATTAAAATACACAATCTAATCAAAACCTAGATAGTGATTGCTCAGGGAGCTTTTAATATTATTTCTTGTTTATCTGAAAATAAACAAGCGCAATTTAATAAGAAAGTCTGTGAATATTATGTGCATTATATGAGATTTAATTCCCATTTTCGGATGAAGTTCTCATTTATGCTGAGGTAGCAGACCTACATAGAATTGACTAGTTGTCATTTGGGAGCATAAAATATTTAATCAAGTGTTTTCAAGCCATACAGAAATCATTAGGCAGTAATGATGATGACAAATAACAGTCTCAGTATTGTTCTGTTCAGTGGAAAGCATTCCAGACAGCATCAAAACATAAGCAAGAATGGATGTTAAGTGGATAAAATAGTGTGGTTTTTATGAATGCAAATACAATTTACTTACTAAATTCATGATATCAGTATTAACACTTCCACATAGCAATGCAGAATGTGAATATATTTTTAGCTGCGTTACAAAATCTCAATTCTGGTCACAACTCAGTTCAAAGACTTTAGAAAACTTATTGACTGTGAAGTCAAATATGACCAAGTCATGTTTTGAACTAAATTTTGATGCTGATTTTTAACAAAAAGCAAAATCAGCTACTATGCTTTACAAATCAAATAGTGCTTAATATTATCTTTTTTGACATTTAGTTTTGTATACTGTTATTAATGTTTCCCATTTAGAAGTGAACTCTGGAAAGACTAATAAATAAAAGCATGTGCTCAAGTTATTGATTGTTTTTTCTCCCTTTGTTGTGTGCGGTGGTCATCCGTACAATTTACTTTTCATTCAGAAATGTCACTGTAATGCAGTGTCAATTATTCTCCCAACGAAATTAAAGGGATGCTTATCTATCTTGAAAAATGTGCAGAGTTAATTTTGGGAGAACTTAATAGAAATTCCAGTTATGTCAGCAAAGAATGGAATATGGCAGTCTTTGTAAATGCTATTGGCCTTGGCAAAAAACACACTGGTAAACAATTAACAGTTAAGTGGAAACACTTAAAATGTAGAAGAACTAAGTAGAAAGCAGCTGCTATTTTAAAGCTTTCACAAGTAAAACAGGAGACCTGCAATTAAGAGCAAATTAACCGATCAAGATGAAAAAGTTACAAGCTTAATTGGCAGAACATGCTTTGAGGGAGCCGTTCCAAATAATTTCTTATTCCAGGCTTATTTATTTAAGGTAAGTCCTATACCTATATTAAAGGATAAAGATTAACCCTTTTTAGGTGCGTTCGTAATTATATAAATACGTAGCACCTATAGTCGTCGTTCAGTCCGTCCGTCTGTCCGCATGTAACAGAGCAAAAACTAACCAACCGAATGGTCTGAAATTTCAAATATATGATTGTTGCAAAATTTTGTCGAGCCATTTCAAATTTTATGAAAATCGGATGTATAGTTTAATTACAGGGACAGTCAAAAGTTTTTCTTTACATTACGGCCAATGGGAAAAATTATTGCAAGTGCATTTTAATGATATTAGAGTCTTCCGAATGATCTGAAATTTTAAAGATATAATTGTTGCAAAATTTTGTCGAGCCATTTCAAATTTTAGGAAAATCGGATGTATAGTTTAATTACAGGGACAGTCAAAAGTTTTTCTTTACATTACGGCCAATGGGAAAAATTATTGCAAGTGCATTTTAATGATATTAGAGCCTTCCGAATGATCTGAAATTTTAAAGATATAATTGTTGAAAAATTTTGTCGAGCCATTTCAAATTTTAGGAAAATCGGATGTATAGTTTAATTACAGGGACAGTCAAAAGTTTTTCTTTACATTACGGCCAATGGGAAAAATTATTGCAAGTGCATTTTAATGATATTAGAGTCTTCCGAATGATCTGAAATTTTAAAGATATAATTGTTGCAAAATTTTGTCGAGCCATTTCAAATTTTAGGAAAATCGGATGTATAGTTTAATTACAGGGACAGTCAAAAGTTTTTCTTTACATTACGGCCAATGGGAAAAATTATTGCAAGTGCATTTTAATGATATTAGAGCCTTCCGAATGATCTGAAATTTTAAAGATATAATTGTTGAAAAATTTTGTCGAGCCATTTCAAATTTTAGGAAAATCGGATGTATAGTTTAATTACAGGGACAGTCAAAAGTTTTTCTTTACATTACGGCCAATGGGAAAAATTATTGCAAGTGCATTTTAATGATATTAGAGCCTTCCGAATGATCTGAAATTTTAAAGATATAGTTGTTGTAAAATTTTGTTGAGCTATTTCAAATTTTAGGAAAATCGGATGTATAGTTTAATTACAGGGACAGTCAAAAGTGTTCCGTTACATTACGGGAATGGGAAAAAATTATTGGAAGTGCATTTTAATGATGTATCAGACTATGCACTTTATGAAGTGCAAAAAATTATACATTCAGTACAATATGGGGTGCAAAAAATAATTATAAAACTAGTTATAGTACGAACGCACCTCATTTGCCACGTTTGACGAGCAATTTCCAACTTGTTTTGAACTTAAACCATTTTAAAATTAAAGAGATAAAATTCCCAATTTTTATCTAACTTTGCAAGGTCATGGTTTAAATCTGATTTGCCCCCTGTTAACTTTATCTTCCGGCCTAACATTTATCAATTTCATGCTTCAAAATTGTTTGATCTTTAAGAGTAAAAATTCTGACTTGATGCAATTATCAGTTCTTGTGGTCAGAGCTAAAAGCCCAGATTTGCCAAATCCATAAAACATGGTGCCTGGATATTTTCTATCCTTTTAAATGAGATCGCCTCCCATTTGTTTAGTGTCACACTCCAGTGGAAATAGTCTGTGTTTAAGAGGGGACAATGAAAAATCCATGACCTTTTTTACAATGATGGAGTGCTAAAATAACCGGCCCGACGAACTCTCAACCCACCTGGGCCTGGTTTTTAGAAAAAGAACATCAGGAAACTAAAAAGGATAATAAACCAGATCCCAATGAATCCTTCTATCATCTTATTTGACTCCTACACACAGTGAATGTGTCACCTTAACCTTAAAAGCAAATCTAGATCACGAAGGATTGCACAATCTCACTATAATAGAGAGCTCTGTCACCTCCGGTATTCCTTACATATATTTGTTTTTTTACTCCTATTCAATTTTAATAATAAACATAATTGTGTATAGATATGTGCATTCAATAATGTAGACAGAGGTACATGTAATTGCTTTAAAAAGTTGTGTTAATGATAACTAGCTTTTTTTTAAGCAAATTCAATCGTAAAAGAAAAATAAATCCGACTATTAGTCTTTTTGTTTCTGACTGCATGAAAGAGTGCAAAGCTCTATCCTAGTTATTTCAATTAAAATGTCAAAAAAGTTAACTTTGTGATTTAGTGTACAATTCTATTTTTTATGCTAAATATTTTTTCTAAATGAAATATTTAGCACCTTGTTATCCTCTTCCAAGCAGAACGTATTTTGAAAATAAAGCTCTCCCAGAATTGTATGAAAGGTTACAGCATTTCCATTCTTCAAGATTTAAAATTCGCTGCATGTATTTTATTTACTACAGATATATGGACTAGTTCTATCAACAACGAATCTTTTATTAGTTTAACTGCACATGTTATTGATGGTATGAAATGAAACAAAGAATATGTACATTGAATTGTAAACATTTCCCAGAAAGTCACACAGGAATAAACATATCTGACATCTTAAATGAAATTTTCGAGGATTGGAAAATTTCTCCTGCACAGCAACATATCATTGTTCGAGACAATGCAGCTAATAGTATGCTTGCTACAGGTAAGTTATTATTTATTATTGTGTTAAATTTAACTATAAAAACTATTAAAAAAAAATACTATAATCAGTTGTTACATAGGGCTTGTTAATCATAGAAGTTTCATTCAATTACATATTTTAACTTAAACATTCAATATTGATTTTGTATTATAATTTCAGGGCTTCTCACAACTGAATGTTTAAATTGTTTTATCCACACCCTACAACTTGTAATAAACGAAGCCATATTATCTCAAAAAGCAGTTATTGATATTCTAGCTAAATATCGAAAATTGTTGCTCATTTTTCTCACTCACCTCCTGCAACCACTTTTATTACAAGATAAGGAGACCAGGAGAATGCTGCCACCCTGCCTAAACTAATCGAATTTTAGATAATGAATGCACCTGCACTATAGCGGGCAACAATAGAAACAGTCCCTAAAGTGAGAGTGATTTTGCTGTACGTCGTTCGTTTGTTCTAGTGAAAAATTTTGTTTTCATCTAGTTGCTTCTTATTTTGGAGCTTTCAATGAGTAGATATAAGCACCTTTTATTGTAACATTGGGTATTTAAAATAATATTACTGGTAATCTACATACATTCGCCGAAATTTTGATGCAAGGTGTTGAACAACTTCGGTTGATCTTTTGGCTTTGCTTCGGGATTTCCGCCATATTGTCCTCTCGGGGTAATGCCGTCACCATACAAATCGGGTGAGAAATGGCCTCATTTGAAGTTAGTGGAGCCGATTCAGCAGAGATTTATATTTGACTTTTGAAATATGGAGGCGCGAATGTACACTACTCTTATGTTTGATGAAGATCGAGAACACCAGTCTAAAATATTCAGGAACAGGCAGGATGCCTTTTTACTATATGATGACACTTTTATTGATATCTTTAGACTTTTGAAAGAAGTAGTAGGAAGAATATTGCATTGAGGAAAATGAAGAAAGGTCCAGTTTTACGTACAAGAGCTGGTGATAGATATGTTGTCCAATGAATATGTTAACAATTTAGTTCAACAAGGTGAACTAAATCTTGTGGTTAGAGCTAAAGCCCGGATTTGCCAAACCCATAAAACATCATGGTGCCTGGATATTTTCTATCCTTTTAAATGAGATCACCTCCCATTTGTTTAGCGTCACACTCTAACGAAATAATCTGTGTTTAAGAGAGGACAACGAAAAATCTATGACCTTTTTCACGACGATGGAAGTGCTAAAATAACCAGCGCCGCACAATGTAGCATTTTGTAGAATTGGTGTGTGATGAACTCTCAACCCACCTGGATCTGGTTTTAGAAAAAGAACATCATGAAAATAAAAAGGATAATAAAGCAGGTCGTAATGAATCCTTGTATCATCTTATTTGACTCATATCCACAGTGAATATGTCACCTTACCTTAAAAGCAATCACGAAGGATTGCATGATCTCACTATAATAGAGAACTCTGTCGCCTCCAGTATTCCTTACATATTTTCTTTTTTACTCCTATTCAATTTTATTAATAAACATAATTGTGTACAGATATGTGCATTCAATAATGTAGACAGAGGTACATGTAATTGCTTTAAAAAGTTGTGTTAATGATAACTAGCTTTTTTTAAGCAAATTCAATCGTAAAAGAAAAATAAATCCCACTATTAGTACTTTTTTTGTTACCGACTGCATGAAACAGTGCAAAGCTCTATCCTAGTAATTTCAATTAAAATGTCAAAAAAGTTAAAGTGAAAATTTTTAATAAAGCGTATTAATTTATGATTGGGAACATTACTCCTAACTAAACTAGAGGACGAATGAAACATGTATCTTACATCCTTTCCATTGCGGCATAGCACGTGATCCTGCCGATGAAACTATCTTCTAATATTCATCAGAAATGTTGCACGAATTTCCCGGATCACCATTATAAATGCTCGTGTTATTCAGTAGCAGAGAGTACTAAATCGGTGAACAATATACATTTATTTACAAATTAATAAATTAGAAAATCGATGAAGTTGTACACATGACAAAAAGGCACGTGCTCCGAGCAGTGTGCAAGCAGGTATAAGTGAATGCACTTGCAAAGCACTGGCTCTGGTCTCGGCAGGTTCGTCATAAAGAGAAAATCATTGGCGCTTGCAGGGGAGCTAGAATTCATGTGGCAGCCAAACATTTGGCGCGTGCAGCCACAACCTGACCAAACATTGTGTCCATCACAAATCTGATACAGATAACACAAAATTTGAAAAATTTATGATATGCTAGGCCATTTATAATCAAAAAACCATGCATAATTTTACGAGTAAACTTTCTCCTATCGTTTCTGTTTACATTGGAAGTTTACACACTCACAGCCAATCACAGTCCAAAAGAACACGTTATGCAGCTTCCAGATTTTTATAGAGGATTGGTTTTATGCTTGCATATGGAAACGGATGCAAAATGAAAGCAGGTACGACAGCCACATATCACCCCTTCCTAAAAAACCGGTTTGATTTTAGTGTGATTGGAAATGGTGCTTAATTAGCAATTATAAATTTTGTCATTATTTTGGAAATGTCCTTTATAATTTAATTGCATTTCTATTAATAAATTTGGTCGTTATCATATTACATTAAACTCTATTGTATTTTTGAATATGTTGGTTAATTTGTCATTTTTACAACTTTATTTTCTGTTCAAATGCTATAGGCAAAAGAAAAAAGGGTACAGAAAAAACAAGGACACAAAAAAACAAGAGCCAAATAATCCAAAAACCTTAAAAAAAGAAATTTATCAGGAGCTCCGAATCATAAACAGGTTTAGGTTTTCTCAACAGCCTTGTCGAAGAAGGGACAAGAAATTTTCAAGACAAATAGATTCTTAACGAACTATTTCTTCTTCTAAGAAGGAAGATGTGAAGATTGACTGGATTCTAAGAAAAGCAATTTTACAGGAACTTAAAACTATAAAAAATAAGGTATGTTTTAATTATAATTTTATTTTTGAAAAAAAAAAATTGTAATACTATCAAATTTATTTATTAGAATTAGATAATGCCCATCAACATTTAACAATAAACAAATTGAAAGTTTCATTAGGGAAATGTTTGAATATTTAATTAGTTCCTTTTAGATTAAGTATTGAAAACTTCATGAATTGTTATAGTGTATAAGCTATTCTCCTATATGCAGTATGCTTACTAAAGTCCCTTGACACCCTCTTAACTTCAGAATGGCTGCTGCTATATTTATAAAAGTGGTGTCTACGTATAGTAAAGTGATGGCCCAGTATATTGGGCAGGCCATAAAATATCCTAACAGATCGGCCATCTTAAACAAAAACATTTAAATTATAGATAATACAAAATTGAAAAAGTAAAAAACGACCTTTGTCGAAATCGATCTCAGCTATTTGATTAAAAAAAAATCATTTGTAAATATTGAAATGCAAACGAGATGTCTTAAAAAATTTCTCCTGATGGATTAACATTAGTAAATGCGTGTTTTCGCATGTCTGAATGGGTGCGTGCATTGATAGGGATAACTCCCCCATGTCCGCTGTAACCATGTAATCGTCACTTGAAGAAATTTTTTGTGGGTTTTCTTTGCACAAAAAGAAAAGAAAAATGTGCACACTTTTACAAAGAAAAAAAATAATAGTAAATTTATAGTGCACCAGCTTAAAGGTTAAATATAAAATACGCTGTATCTTTATATAGTATTAGCTTAACATTAATTTTATTTTCAACATAACTTGAAAATCCGACTTTTATTTATTTTATAAAGGCGGCCAATAAAAATTTGCACCCGAGCGGCAGGTACAAATGGAATGTTTAACTCTTACATGAAGATATTAAAATCATTATCATACATAAATACAACATTTTTTTCTTGTGTTGTTTAAATATGAAGTATACAATTTTTTTCTTCTTTTATAGTGTAATTTAATTGCATTTCTATTAATAAATTTGGTCGTTATCATATAAGATTAATTGGCAGAACAGGCTTTGGAATAAGAAATCATCTGGAATGACTCCCTCAGTCTTATTTATTTAAAGTAAGTCCTATACATATATTAAAGGATAAACATTAACCCTTTTTTAGAACTTAAACCTTTTTAAAATTAAAGAGATAAAATTCACAATTTTTATCTAACTTTGAAAGATCATGGTTTAAATCTGATTTCCCCTGTTAACTTTATCTTCCGGCCTAGCATTTAAAATTTCATACTTCAAAATTGTTTGATCTTTAAGAGTAAAAATGCTGACTTGATGCAATTCTCAGTTCTTGTGGTCAGAGCTAAAAGCCCAAATTTGCCAAACCAATAAAACGTCATGGTGCCTGGATATTTTCTATCCTTTTAAATGAGATCGCCTTTAGTGTCACACTCTAGTGGAAATAATCTATGTTTAAGAGGGGACAATGAAAAATCCATGGCCTTTTTTACGACGATGGAGTGCTAAAATAAATAGTGCCGCTCAACGTAGCATTTTGTGGAATTGGTGCGCGACGAACTCTCAACCCACCTGGGCCTGGTTTTAGAAAAAGCACATCATGAAAATAAAAAGGATAATAAACCAGGTCCTAATGAACCTTTCTATCATCTTATTTGACTCCTACCCACAATGAAAATATCACCTTAACCTTAAAAGCAAATCCAGATCAACGAACCATGAAGGATTGCACGATCTCACTATGATAGAGAACTCCGTCGCCTCCAGGATTCCTTACATATATATATATCTTTTTTTTTTTTAACCCCTATTCAATTTTATTAATAAACATAATTGTGTACAGATATGTGCATTCAATAATGTAGGCAGAGGTACATGTAATTCCTTTAAAAAGTTGTGTTAATGATAACTAGCTTTTTTTTAAGCAAATTCAATCGTAAAAGAAAAATAAATCCCACTATTAGTACTTTTTTTGTTACCGACTGCATGAAACAGTGCAAAGCTCTATCCTAGTTATTTCAATTAAAATGTCAAAAAAGTTAACTTTGTGATTTAGTGTACAATTCTATTTTTTATGCTAAATATTTTTTCTAAATGAAATATTTAGCACCTTGTTATCCTCTTCCAAGCAGAACGTATTTTGAAAATAAAGCTCTCCCAAATTGTATGAAAAGTTACAGCATTTCATTCGTCAAGATTTAAAATTCGTTGCATATATTTTATTTACTACAGATACATGGATTAGTTATATCAACAACAAATCTTTTATTAGTTTAAATGCACATTTTATTGATAGTACTGAAATGAAAAAAAGAATGTGAACAATTTTTGTTTACATCAAATGTTTACATCATTTGTAAACATTTCCTAGAAAGTCACACAGGATTAAACATATCTGACATCTTAAATGAAATTTTTGAGGATTGGAAAATTTCTTCTGCACAGCAACATATCCTTTTTCGAGACAATGCAGCTAATATACTTTCTACAGGTAAGTTATTATTATTATTATTACTTGTGTTAATTTAACTATAAAAAAATACTATAATCAGTTGTTAGGTAGGGCTGGCTGGCTTCTCATCGAATTTTCATTCAATTATATATTTTAACTTAACTATTCTCTCATACCTTCTGTGGCAAATTGTGCTCGTTTATATGCTTTACCTAAAGTTCATAAACCTGATATTCCATTTCGCTATATCGTTTCTAATATTGGTACTGCGTCTTATACACTTGCAAAACATTTAGTTTCCAGGTTTTCCCCCCTCATGGTTAACTATTTATACGTCAAGAATTTCAGTTCAATTTGCCAATAGAATTCGTATCTTCAATACAACAGGTTATACTATGTTTTAGTTCAATGTCAAATCTCTTTTTACAAATGTTCCTGTACAAGGTGCATTAGATTGTTTGAGAAAAAGATTGAATGAGTTTCACTATTATCAATATGAAATTGATAACCTGATTTCTTTAACCAGCGTTTGTTTATCTCAAAATATTTTTGTGTTTCAAGGGAAGTTTTATAAAATGTCGGAAGGTTTAGCTACGGGTAACCCTTTAAGCCCATTTTGAGTGATATTTACATGCATTATTTTAAAGTTAAATTATTTAATTTAAAACAATTTCCATTTTATACACGTTACGTAGATGATTCCTTTGCTTTACTTGATTCAATTCATCCATGTATCCTAGCTTCTCTGGATGTCCTGGTAATTCGTAATGATTGTGAGTTTTTGACGACAGTTTAACGAATAAATTTTGCTGTAAGTTTGCCCCCTCCTTATAAATCCAGTCATCCCCCACATCAAAAATCTGCAGCTTTCAATACTCTTATTTTCCATGCACATAAAATTTGTCGAATTCTGAGTTACTTAATAGTAAAATTAACTATATAAAAGCTGTTGCCATGGATCGTGCATTCAACTTGAATATCATTAGCCGCATTTTATCTAAACCTCCAATAATCACCGATTCTGTTCCAGCAAATAAAGAATTTAAAAATGTTATCTTACCTTATTTTCCTAACATCAGTACACAAATATCTCGTACTCTCAATAGGTTTAGTTTCAAAGTTGTTTTCTCTCCAACCAATAATTTCTTTCTCTAATCTTAAAGATCCTATTGACGACCATAATACCCGGGGCATTTATAGAATTTTTTGCGAGTGTGGCCTCTCTTACATTGGGGAGACGAAATATGCACTTAGAATTAGGTTGAAAGAACACCAGAATCACGTTAGAAAGCAGGAATTTGAGAAACCTACAATAAATAAATATTGTTGGAATTCCAACCACCAGTTTAATTATCCAGAAGCTAAATTTATTCAAAAATGTAATTCAGTTTTGGATCTAGATTTTTACGAAGCTTACTATATTCATAAACATACTTTTTCCTTAGTGAATGATATGACCAGCACCCCTTTCCTTTCGCAAGTGTGGTGGGATCCTGCAAAGTGACTCCATTTTATTCAGTTGGTTCTGGTCCAATACGTCATTTCTTTAAGATATATAAAATCTTGTTTTCGCCTTTTCAATCAGTCCATAAGCCAGTACTCAGGGCTATAACCGTGGGGTTCTTCGAGCTAATTTTAATTCTCTTTTTTTCCCCTCACTGACGAAGGGGATCCGGGAATCCTCAAAATGATCATACAGGGTTTTTTGTGTCATGTCTGTACACATTTGTGCGTAAAATCGTTGTTAAAGATTTTAGCTTTTGCATTAAAATTCGCACAAAGTGTTTGATTTATGCTTTTAAACACTGAATATTGATTTTCTATTATAATTTTAGGGCTTCCGACAGCAGAAAGTGGAAATTGTTTTATCCACCTCTACAGCTTGTAATAAAACTGGTACTTGAAAAGCAATAACTCAGAAAGAAACTTTTCCCCGTCAACAGTGAAAAGTTTACTCCAGGTGGGGAGGAGTCTAAAGAAATAACTCAATTAT
Source organism: Maratus speciosus (assembly GCA_963932465.1). Lineage (NCBI taxonomy): Eukaryota > Metazoa > Arthropoda > Arachnida > Araneae > Salticidae > Maratus > Maratus speciosus. The sequence goes on from OZ010798.1 coordinate 459,446,105, forward strand.
AACTCACTAACAGAAAACTAACATTTTCCACCGATAGATGGTGGTAGTCATCTGATGATAAAAAGATTGCTCTGCATTTTCCAATTCTGAAGAGAAGCAGGAGTGAGCGCTCGGAGTGTTGGTTTGGTTGTGAAGGTGACTCGACATTATATAGTGATGTATAAAAAAAAATGTTTCCTGATTAAATTTTTTTGTTTGTGTACATAAATCAGTGTTTGTGAATGTTAATTAAATCAAGAAAACCACCTGATGGCCTCTTCATTTATAAAGTGTACTTATTATAAAAGTAAACCATCGTCTCCTACATCAAAGACCGAAAATTACGAAGCCATATTATCTCAAAGAGCAATTATTGATATTCTAGCTAAATTTCAAAAAATTGTTGCTCATTTTTCTCACTCACATGCTGCAACATACGTTTAACTGTACCCACATAACATGGGAGCATTTACCAATAAAATACAAGAATAGTCCTTATCTTAAAAAAATATATCAATTAAGGGTGTATATGTAAACCCCTTAAGTGACACTCATTTGAAAAAAATACTAGTACAGGAATAACATATGAAGTAAACAATGAAAGCTCCCCTACAGTAAACTCTTCTAAAGAACCAATACAGCAAGCAGGATTTGATGTTAACTGTTTGACTGCAGAGGAGCGCTCCTCTTATGTGCCAAAATTGTATGCTGCACGAAAGTGCTCCTCTTGTTTTATGCTAAAATTACGGAGAGGGTGATAGGGCTCCTATTTCTCTGCATATACATTTACTAAAGATATATGGACTAGTTCTGTCAACAACGAATCTTTTTTAGTTTAACTGCACATTTTATTGATGGTACTGTAATGAAACAAATACGTATATTGAATTGTAAACATTTCCCAGAAAGTCACACAGGAATAAACTATGAAAAATATAAAAAAAATTACTATAATCAGTTGTTACATAGGGCTTGTTGATCATAGAAGTTTCATTCAATTACATATTTTAACTAAAACAATGAATATTTATTTTGTATTATAAATTTAGGTCTTCTGACAACAGAAAGTGTAAATTGTTTTATCCACACTCTACAGCTTGTAGTAAACAAAACAATAATCTCAAAGAGGAGTTATTGATATTTTCGCTAACTGTCGAAAATTGTTGCTCATTTTTCTCACTCACCTCCTGCAACAACTTCGTTACAATATACGGGAGACCGGGAGAATGCCGCCACCCTGCCTAGTTTAAAAACTAATAGCAGTTTGAAATAGTGAATGTGCCAGCACTATAGCCGCCAACAATAGAAACAGTGCCTAAAGTGAGAGTAATTTTGCTATACATCGTTCGTTTGTTCTAGTGAAAAATTTAGTTTTCATCTAGTTGCTTCTTATTTTGGAGCTTCAAATGTGTACAGATAAACACCTTTTATTGTAACATTAGGTATTTAAGATATTACCGGTAATCTACATACATTCGCTGACATTTTGATGCAATGTGTTGAACAACTTGAGTTCTTCTTTTGGTTTTGCTTGGGGATTTCCGCTATATTGTCCTCTCGGGGTAATGCCGCCACCATGCAAATCGGTTGAGAAATGGCCTCATTTAAATGTTGTGGAGCCAATTCAGCAGAGATTTATATTTATGACTTTTGCAACATAGTGGCGCGAATGTACACTGCACTTATGTTTGATAATGATCGAGAACACCAGCCTGGAATATTTACGAACAGGCAGGATGCCTTTTTACTATATGATGACACTTTTATTGATATCTTTTAGACTTTTGAAAGAATTAGTAGGAAGAATATTGACCTGAGTGAAATAAAGAAAGGTCTAGTTTTATGTACGAGAGCTGGTGATAGATATGTTGTCAAATGAATATGTTAACAATTTAGTTCAACAACATGACAGATATAATTTCCTCAAAGGAATACAAAGTGCACCTGCAAATTGGGAAAAAGAAAAAAAAATGAGTTTTGGCCTTAAGCTGTCAAAATGGGCTGCCTACCCTTTTTATAACTCTTTCTGCTGCAGAATCATGATGGCCAGAACTAATCAAGATTTTAAAACAAACAGTAGATAAAATAAGCATTACAATAGATTCAGCAAAAGCCATGGAATAAATTTCGAAAGTGTGTTCAATCTGTGAGGATCCTGTTCTTGTATTTTAATCATTGTTTCCATGAACTTAAGAAGACTTGAAAGACCAAACAAGGACCATCTGTCTTTGAAAGTCTTCATTACTATTACAGAATAGAGTTCCAAGGAAAACCGAGAAGTCCACATCTGCACATGCTTATATTGCTATGTGATGAACCCATTTTCCAATCAACCCAACAAAGCACTTTTGAAGATAGCCTCATCAGTTGCTAAAGTGAAGATGACATAGAAAATCAGACTACCCCCCTTCGGGACAAGCGTTACATATACATGACACATAAGATGCTCAGAATCCTTCATTATTCCCACTAGTTATTTTTTGTTGTACATTTTGCTGTATTTAATCAAGGCATTTTCTAGGTTCAATTAGACAAAAATTTCTATTTTGAAAAACCACCGATAAAAGATCTGTAAAAAATGCTGGTCCAAAAGGGTGCTCTGTTATTGAAAGAACACTTCTCCAAAAGGGATACAGCCAAGCCAATTATTCGTTAAATTGCAATTTGTTTGGAAGAGTTTTTTTTTTTCTTTAGATCTTTTCTTTTCATTTTCTTTTGAAAATTGTGCTGCAAAAATTATTTTTTTTTTCTTTTCTGCAGCAATACATATTCATATGTATATATGTATGTATGTATATATATATATATATAAAAGAAATTTAGTAGTGCCAACTAGAGATGGAGACTGAATCAAACCAACATGTGCTATATTCAAAATATGAGTTTTTTAAAAAATATGTTATAAAATTTAAGTGACACCTTGATGTGGCTTTAAAAGGTTTGTTTTAAAATTCAATTTAAATTATTTTTTATTTAATTAAAATATTATACATCTAAACAATACTTTTAATTTTCCAATACACTGTTAAATATATCACCTTCATTGAACCTATATTATGCATTGAAATGTATATATTTCAATAAATTAATTTACCTTTATTATCACATTAATCAAAATAGTAAGTAAAATTTACGTAAATAGTTTCTTTGCATCAAACTATCCATTTGCTTACATTTCAATTAGTTTAGATATAAGAAGCCATTTCTAGGAAATTTTGCCACCTGTTATGGTTTAGAAAAAGAAACTGAAGCAAAAGATGTACTTGGATGAAAATTTAATATTTTAAGTACAGGATTATTAATACATCATGGTGTACCATGGATCAGTACAGCTCAGGCGGTATATTGGTGGATTGTGAAAAATTAACAATCCTGGAAATGAAATGTCCACTTGGTGGTCTTAATGTTACAGCAACTCAGTTGGTAAAATCATTAGATCATATCTGTATATAAAAAAAAATGGACAGAATACTCTTTAAAAATATGTATATATAATGTAAAATTTAGGAATGTGTACATAGTTTTAATATTGATCGTTTCTGTAAATATTAGTACATATTTCTATTGTGTTTTAAAATATACTGCTTTATAGCAATTCAGTGAGAATTTATCATTATATCAAATTGAACACAAAGTTAATTTGCCATGCATAGCTCAGTCTTCACTGCTGTAATTATTCTGATTTATGTAAAGGGGGGGGGGGGGGCTCCCCCTCCCAGAAAGTTTGAGATCTTATGCTTTTTAATAGACAAAAGTGAAATTTCCCCTACGGATCTCTGAAATATATCCCCCCCCCCCCCTCATGCAGAAATCCCTCCCAAAGAAAAAAAAGGTATCTAAACTCAACACTTTCCTTATTTTCTTTTAATCAAATTAACTCATGCATTCGCAAAAAAAAAAAAAAATTGAATTTGAATCAGGTTTTACAAATTATTTATTCCAGATGCTGTTCAGAAGGAAAACAAAATATCACCGCCAAAAATTGAAGGAACGCAGATATTATGTGAAGAAATCTAAAAATATTCAATAAAATGTTAAATGTGCTTCTTATTGCTATTTTACAGTATTAACTCATGCATTCACAAAAAAAAAAAAAAAAAAAAAAAAAAAAAAAAAAAAAATTGAATTTGAATCAGGGTTTACAAATTTTTTATTCCAGATGCTGTTCAGAAGGAAAAAAACACATCAAGGGCAAAAATTGAAGAAACTTTGAAATCATGGTTACATGCCATGCAAAGGGAACGCAGATGTTATGTGAAGAAATCTAAAAGTGTTCAATAAAATGTTAAACGTGTTTCTTGTTGTGGGTTGAGTATTTATTAATCTATCGAACAATATTTCAGTTTATCTGCTTCAGAAATTAAACACAATTGTGTAAAACTTAAAAACAGTGCCTTCTTAGAGCAGTAAGAAATATGATTGTGTAATATCCCTATTGGCATAGGACGATAAATAGATTTAAGGAAGTTCTTAAAGTGGCTCTCAAGGCGAAACTGGTAAATATTTCATGAAAAAATACTGTGAAAGGACGTAATATTTTTCATACATTTATTGTAAAATATTATTAAAGAATTTAGTAGAAATCAAAAAAAAAATTTGGGTATTAAAATGATATGTACATTAAATAAAAGGGATTCAAGTTTTGATTTGCTTAAATTGAATTATTACTACATGCTCTTATTGGAAACTAAAAAAGGTAAGGTGAAAAAATCTACAAAACTAAAATCTGCACAACCTCTGGTCCCAAGCTGTGTGGATGTTTATATTATGGTCAAATCCAATGTGGGATGCACTTAACAAATGCACATCAATATTACTTTGTTCTTTATTCATCAGTAGACAAAATTTATGTAATAATTGTCATAAATTTGGGGTGGAAAGTACATTGAACAGCTTCATTCATAACTCCATAAAGGATATTTTAACTATGTCTTACCTTATGTGCATTTTTATGTACACTAAAAAATAAATTTGGGGTGAAAAGTTTATTGAACAGTTTTATTCATCACTCTGAAAAAGATATTTTAACTATGTCTTACCTTATGTGCATTTTTATGTATAATAAAAAATAAAACTTATTGTTTTGTTAAGATTACTCAAAAACTTTCGTACCCTGAAGCTCATAAACTAGTTGAATCCAGGACCCCATCTGTTGGGTAACTTACTCTAGTATACTTAAAAAACAATCAAAACCTGTAAGGCACATAAGCACCCAGACCGACACTTCCTTTCTAGCAAGTAATTCAACTAAACACAATCAACCACCATTCAAATAAAGAAACCTGTGATGTTTGTTGTGGTAGTAAATGCTATGCTACCCCAAAATTAGAACGTTGGCTACCATCCTCAGAACCTGTTACAATAGTATACCAAACTAGTCAGTCACAAAAACCTTCAGTTCAACCCAAAAAGTCATCCGAACTCCAGATTGAGACTAAGGCTGTTAAATCTAAAAAAACATCACAGAAACCCCATACTAGTCAAACTGTGAAACCAAGCAAAAAAACTTGCGTTCAGAAAGAAACAAAGACAATCCGGGGTTCTTCACAGTGGAACACTATGAAGAAAAAGAACAAGAATGGGCTAAATCCATCTGTTATTAATGTAAAGGATTCGAAGCAGGTGCAGAAATATGTGAATGAAACAATGGAAATGGAATCATATGACTCAAGTGTTGATGATGAAAATACAGTTTGAGGAATTTTTAGCTAAGTGATTTTACTCATGTGATTTTTAAACTTTTTTTTTATGTAGTATTTGTACATCATTTTAAGTTTGTGTATATTTTAAGTTATTACCTTATAACTCTACAGTTTTTAATTATAATACGCTTGTCTTTTACTATGAACTTTTGACTCTTTTAAATGGTTTTATTTATACATGTTACTGTTTTCATTAATTTTTTTGTTTTGCTCACCTTTTCTTAATTGTTTTTTTTACTCAAATTTTTGAGTTATATATATTTTTTTTCTTTCTGACTGTCTTGGCTAACCATGTCCCTAATGGGACTTTGTGTCATAAAACCCCACACTACCAACCAACCAACCAACCACTTTTGTAGTGGTGACACTAAACATCAAAGGGATGGCATCACTGCTTGCATATCGTAAACAGCAGTGTGTGCTCCATTTGAAGTATTTTTGTCAGCATCTTTTTCTTTATGAGATTTTTTTCCCTCTCGGGTGGGTGTCAAACAATCCAAGTGATAAAAAAAAGTTTTGAATTTAAGTGCACACAATATTCTGCCAAACATATTTAAGAATAAATAAAGTTTTGAATTTTTTCTTCTGTTATTTCCTTAATAAAAAAATTCCAATGACACATTCCAACGAGAGATTCCAATTTCGAAAGAATCGTCTGCCTCGAAAAGAATAGAATCAAAGATTAGATATTTAAAGTATAGAATAGAGCATAAAAATTTCACAAACATACCGTAAAATCCCGTTAATACGTCCCTATCGATCAAATGCCCCCCTCATTTTATAAACAAATTTGAAATTTTCAAAAAATCCCGAGAAAGTGCCCCCTAAAGATTGCTGAAAAAAACCGCAAATTTCGACAAAGAATCACGAAAAAACCGCAAGTATCATCAAAGGATCAGGAAAAAACAAGATTTTCGTGAAAAAAAAAATCACTAAAAAACTCTGCAGATTTCGTCAAGTATCCCCCCCCCCCCAAAAAAAACCCCCACACATATTGTGAAATGATCGCGAAATCCCGTGTAAGTGCCCCTCTGATTATTTTATGATTTTTCGTCACGTTTGGGGGAGGGGGCGAATTCACAGGATTTCATGGTAGGTAAATTTCGGAAGCTTGTTAGTTGTCCTCCCTTGTCACTAGTGATGCTAGTTACCAGTGTCCTTACAGATTTTGCTGTAACCGTCCTATCTTCTGTGCTGAATTTGGTATTCTATATTTTGGAATATAGTTAATATTAACCATGGTATAGTTGACGGAATTACTGTGCACCACTACCAGCACTTTAAGTGACATTGAATATCGCATAAAGGGAGGAAATATAAATTTAACTAAAATTTCGTTAATATATCTTCATTATCGTTACAGTTCTCAACAAATATCTGGGTTCAATTTGAATTCTTTACTTTACTAATATTATAAAGAAGCAACGTTTGTTTGTTTGCTTATTTGCATTGGGTTATTGCTGGAACAGAACAACTGAACCGATTTCAAACGTAATGGTGGCAAATCTAGGGGATTATGTAGGTGGCACTCCCCCCCAAGAGAGTGAAGAAGCATAGAACGTTCTAAAATTGCGATTTTTGAAGTCAAAACTTCTTTAGGCGCATTGAGCTTTTTTTGAGATGGAGAAAAACCACCGATTTGGAGACACTGCTACTTAACCAACATGCTAGCATTTTGGCACATAGACACTAGCACGCCAAGCAGTGAATGACAAACTTTTCCCTCTTCAGCTCAATCCGCAAAAGAAGAATGAAGCTAAAACTCACTTTTTCTCCCGACGTTCACACAGGAACACGCACAAAATTTACATTTTCGTTACAGTACTGTTGTGATTATTATTAAAGACAAATACTTGATACTTTTATTAATGAAGTGAAAGCTTCTTTGGGCGCGTTTGGCATTTTTCAGGGATGAGATTGACCAAAAAGCAAAAAAGCTGAAACAGCGCGAATGACGTTTGAACAATGGCAGTTATGAATTTCAAGCGCAACAAATATAATTTCAATTAATATATATAATTTACACACAATTTAGCTTTGTGTGAATTAAAAAAAAATTATTAACACGAATTAGGTAGAAATTATTTACTTACTCTAATGAAAAGTTTTTTTTTTACCAAGATACAGAACATTAATGTGAAATTTGCCGGGTTTTTTTTTGCGATCTTTTGGCGAAAATTGACGTTTTATCGCGATCTTTTATGAAAATAGCCGTTTTTTTTTTTTCGAGATCTTTTGACGAAAATTGTCGTATTTTCGCGATCTTTTATGAAAATTGCCGGTTTTTTCGAGATCTTTTGACAAAAATTGCCGTTTTTTCGCGATCTTTTGACGAAAATTGATGTTTTTTCACGATCTTTTGACGGAAATTGTCATTTTTTCGCTATCTTTAAACGGAAATTGTCGTTTGTTCGTTTTTTTAGACGGAAATTGTCGTTTTTTCGAGATCTTTTGACGGAAATTGTCGTTTGTTCGTTTTTTCTTTATGGAAATTTTCGTTTGTTCGGTTTTTTTAACGGAAATTACCGTTTGTTCGGGTTTTTTTACGGAAATTACTGTTTTTTCGCGATCTTTGGACAGAAATTGCCGTTTTTACACGATCTTTTGACAAAAATTGTCACTTTTTTTTTTGTGATCTTTTGACGAAAATTGACGTTTTTTCCGATCTTTGACGAAATTGGGGATTTTTCTTTGAACAATTAACAAAATTGATTTTTTTTCTTTTTTTGACCATTTGTCTAAATTCGCGATACATTTTATGTCCGAATTTTTTTAATTTTTGGGAATGACTGCCGTAATTCTTCGGACTTTTCGGAACAAAATCATACCTGGTTCAGCGATCGCGATGAAATAGGATAACTCCCGCATGCGATAAATGACTTCTCGTAGTTCAAGTGTTGAAATATAAGCATATTTTGGTGCGGATTAAAATCATTTTGTGACTTTTTTTTTTTTATTTAAACGAATGAAAAACGGATGTCTGCACGAAATAAATTCTTGAAAAATGAGAAATTAAAAATCGAAAAAAATAGCAAAAAAGTAAAAATTTGAAAAAAACGAAAATTCAAAAATGACAAAAAAGCGGAAAACCGCAGATGAATCTCATGCCTGATTTTTTGAGATGGGAAAAACCATTGAACTCGTGATACTGTTATTGTAACGGACACCTCTGTATATAAGTATGTACATGTATTGTGCATGGTTCGGTATGAGGAGGGCGGGCAATTAATTGTTATTGATTGCTTAATCAATAACAACAATTTACAGGCAAGCGCGCCGCATGCTTGCCTGTGCGCTATTGGTTACCGAAATACACGTACAAGAGTTAGAAAAAGGAAATATCATCAAAAACATCTCATGTAAAAATTAGCCAAGTCTCGTGACTCTTACTAAAATTTACTACCTAGCTGTAGCAAAATAAAATTATCTTTATTCAACTGTTGTTATTTATGTCAATAGTTGGCAGTAAAAGTGAACTATTCGATCAAATATCGGGTAAGTTTAGCAGAAAAACTCTCGTTTTTAAAATTAGTGTTATTTTTGCGTTATGGTGTATGTCATAGCATCAAACTATAGCGATATTTCTAATAATATGGTAGTGGTTTTAAATATAGCAAAAGCATAAGCGCAATTATTTATCAAGTAATGTTAACATACTTGCAGAATTATTTGACTTGCAGAAATATTTAAATTCACCAAAACAACATTTGGTAAAACAAATTATTTTACGGAGAATTTTACGATTTCAAAAAGTGGTGAAAATTAAAAATCCTAAATTAAAAAGTAGCCCACTATATGTGTAACACAATATGTGTAAAGTGGTCGAAAAAAGTCTGCAGTGGTGTGAACCGTCCACACAACTACATATGTGACTTTTGTCTTACTTAAATGTTGTATTCAAACTCTGAGCGCAATTACCCTACCATGTCTGGCATTACCGCTCAATGGATGGTTATTTAAATAAAACGATAAAAAAAATTCCTCAAGCTTTTTATGCAAATTAGTTGATTGCAAACTGTTGCTTATGCTTTGGAGTTATACTTTGTTAATAAAATATTAATTTTTTTTGTCTAAATTTGACTAGCTATTCATGTTTTCCCTTAAGTGAGCGCCATTCTCCTACTTTCCCTTATATATTTGTACTGATTTAGTAAAACAGTTCGTTAAAGTCTGTAATTTTCAAATGTTATATATTTTAAATACTCACTTTCATAGCAACAATGTTTTTCACTGGATTTCAACACTGGATGTGCAGATAGGTATTTAATAAAGTTTGTGAACAGAGAATTGAATTTAACTTAAATAAGGACATGTTTGAAGAAAAAGTTCTTTATTAAGTCAAAAAATGAGCAAATACAAATAACAGTTATAAATAGTGATTCCTCAAAAGGGTGGGTCACCATGTGGCATTCTTATATGTTGGCATCACAATATATCTGTAACTGACACACCATGCCAGTAGTGCCAAAGCAAGACCAGGCTTCATCAACAAAAACTGTAGAGGATATGTATCCTATGGCTGAAGCGTATGAGGATTATATTCTGTACAACTGTCAATACAGATGGTTTGAAGAGTGACATTTACAAAAAACTATCAGAATCTGAAAAGCAGTGTTCTATTGGATTATTGTGGTTTCTGTCACTTGAATTGAACCCAATGCAGAATTCATTGCCTAATGATCTAAGAACAATTTTTAGTTCTCCAGAATTTCTGCAAGTTTCAGATAAGTAGCATATCTTGATGAAAAAAAGCAAAAATTGATGAGGAGGAAAGAAAATTTATTAGTGAAATTACTCTAGGTCAAATTGCCAGTTAAGAATGGAGTATTCTTCACCAAAACAGACTTACTGCAAGTAATTTTGGTAAAATTTTGAAAGCATGTAATGGAAGCAAATATCCTCCTTCTTTATTTAAACAGATTTGTGGATAATATAACTTGGATGGAATTAAAATTATAATGTGGAGAAGAGACAATTAAGATAGGGCAAAGTTGAGTTTCACACAGCATGTCAACAAAGAAGTTAAAAACACACAATTGTGGCTCCATGAAAGTGGACTTTTAGGATCAAGCCTCAATGGTTTTGTTCATGGAGAGAATGCTGTAGTGGAAGTAAAATGCCCATACAAATATAGGAATTCTAATCAAAGTGAAATTTTAGCTGATAAAAACTATACAATTCACTTAAATGAGAATAACTGTTGTGTAGTAAACAAAACTCAAGAGTGCTATGATCAAATCCAAGGCACCTTGTATATTTGTAAATACAATGCATGTTATGCAGTTATATAGACTCAAACTACTGCACTATTTCCTGCACATAAACATGAGCTATGGGCAAAAAATATAGATATTTTATTGAACTTTTATCGTGATAAATTAGTGGCCTGTAGTACATAATAAAAGTAAGGTGCACAGCATCAAGTTTTTAAAAAATAGAATTACTTGCAGAACCGTAGACATGGCAGGTATAGTCAATTTTTGTACAGATCACAGCATGATATATCTTAAGAAGAAATGCACGGTCTGCTCCCCAAAAAGTATTTGAAAGTACTTTAAGTAAATTAAGTGATTTTTCATTTTTTGTCTGTAACTGTAAGATATATGGTAAAAAGGTTAACTTTCTTTCTCATTGGAGGTCGAGAAAACGGATACTGTCCACTATACAGGAATTTGAGGTGATGGTGATACAATAAAAATTTCGGGATCTGGATTAAAGAAGAAACATTTATAACAACTTTTTTTTCCAATGTGTAAAAAGAGAAAGAAGCAGTGTTTATTATTTTAAATTTTTATTTTTTTCTATTTTCAATGCAAGGAAGCATTACTGTTTTAAAAGAGGAATGCAGGTTTTTTTTTTATGTTGCATTAGAAATATGATTTTTTAGGGGTAGAGACAGAGTTAATCCTTTAAGTGCATGTACGAGATAACTTCTATTATTTCATAAGAGGGAGGGGCTTTTTTTTTTTAAGGTTTTTACTTAGGACCTATTGGTCAGAATTGAAAATGTGATACAGCTAAATGTCAGAAATTATTAACATAGGTCCATACTAGAGGACATTGTTTATTCTAGTTATTTTCCTACAGGAACTTCTGATTATAATTCAAAATGATATCTCTAAATGTCAGAAATCAATCTGCAATTACAGTAATGGGGACTCCTTACATTTCTGACATGCCTGCAGCCATCCCAACTCTGATGATTTTTCATGCAGTGGTGTCCCCAACCCTTCACTTAGAAAGATCTTTGTTTAAAAATATAAAATCATACAAATTCTGAGTACACTCACAAAAACAGACAAAGCACTAGATTGAGTTAAAAAGGATTTGTTTGGAGCGATTTACACTTAAAATAATAAATTTAAAAAAATCACACTAATTTGAGTTTTGCTTGGAAAAACAAAATAGCGTAATGAAAAAAAAAAGCCTTGCTAGTATTTATGAAAGTCAGATGTTATTCCCAATATATACACTCAGGAACATTGAAAATAGCGACCCAAGAAGAAAGCTATGTACAATCACGAAACTTTACTTTTGTAATTTCAACACACATTACGGTGTACTTATTTGCAAAGTCTAACACAGGTAGCAGAGCCGCATTAGCAGCTGGAAACGCGAAAGCTGAAAGAATCCCTAAACCTCGTTAAAACAAATTATATTTATAAAGATTCAATTACTATTTAACTTTAAATGAAATCCAAACAGCTGAAATAGAAAGCATTTGTGATGGTTAAAGAAATAAACAAACTAGATTTAAAAGACAATACTAACTTTTATTATTCGTTTAAATATACTTTAAAAATAGAATGATAAAACAATTCCATATATATTCTAATGTCTTACTTATACAAGTGAAACTAACATTATACTCTTGACATATAACTTCATGACACATTCAAATTACTCTACAAGTGAACCAGAGTTCTTCATGATCATAGTACAGCTTAATTACTTTCATCGAAGGGTGAAAATCATCTTCATGAGCCACCTCCATATTCGAAGAACCGGAGATCTATTGACGCAAAAGAAGAAAGCCATGATAACAATAAACCATCATCTTCGGGGAAAGACGTGACTAACTCTTATTACTTTTTCTAAATTGTAAAGTTAATTTTAACATCTTAACTATCGCCGAGAAACAAACTTATCTTTTTCCAAAATTGAAAAAGCCACTCCTAGTACCATCGATGAAAAATAAAGACAGCTCGCAAAAACGTTCTCTTGCTTAAAAGTCAAATTCCAAGTTGACAATAAAAACAATCTTATCCAGAATTAAAAACTGTAAGGAGATACGAGACTAAAAGAAAAACAGCATCATCTTTTCAACTCGCCAAAAAGAGACACTTCACCATATGACAGCACGGACTGAAAACGCATATCTATATAATATCACGTTGAATGAAAGCATATTTATATCATTCAACCACACAAGAAAGACAACTGCTACGCAGCCCAGAAGTTACATTCTCCGATCTCTGAAACGCCAATGGAAGAAAGAAGGAAATGTCATATGCAAAACGAGCGACCGGATGACTAACGCCATCTCATGTTCATTCGTAACAACTCCTCAGTTGGATCAGAAGATTTCGGATGTATTGCGTCACGGACAAAAAGATGTGCAAAAGGCCGGCTCTTACAATAGTAAAGTGAAACGTAAATAAAGTATATGTGTTATGTTGTAAAAGCTTTACATAACATTCCCCCTTCTTAAATTTACATAAATTTAATTTTGTATATTTTGTTAATTTTAATAATCTACTTCCATTTACCATCTTTCAATTTTGACAGCAAATTTTACTAAGTTTTAAATATTAAATCCTATATCTTTCTTTTTAATTATTTCATTTAAAATTACATTTATTATATTCTATTATCTTTTTCCATTTCTCTGATAAACTTTCATAACAATTGCTGAAATCATTTGCCAGAGAAACGAAATTATAACTCCTACACTTTCCCTTATTTTTATTGCCTTGCATTTACTTGGTACACCAAAAAGAAGCAACTTTTAAAAAGGATTTCTCTCTTATTTCAAAACAGGCAGGAAATTCCTTTTGACGTCACAAGAACTCCCACGTAGCGAACATTCCTTCTTTTCCCGCTCGTGAGAGTGTTGCCATTCCACGGTGATTATTCCGCCGCTAAAACATTTTCCATCGCTACATTATCGATATTCTGACCTTTGGAGTTTTCTGATTGGCTATTCTGCCGACATCGGTCTCCCGATTTTCGGCAGGCGTTTCAAAAAAAAGATTCAGTTTGTTATTTTTGTCGGAGCACTCCAGACCAATTTTCTTATCAGGAATTTTCAATTTTTTTTTCACCGTTGGGCGTAAGCCCCGGTGAGCGTACCATGGGAGCAGATCAACCACCACCATAATTAAGTAAATCTTACCTCTTAAAATTTGGATGAAAAGAAGATGGATTTTTTCTTCATGTTCTCAATGTCAAGTTCCCACCATCATCCGTTGGATGCTGGAGTATCTAAAACCAGAGAACCAGCATTGCATCAGATTTTCAACGATTTGTGAATATGCCTATGAGTTTCTTTGTGCATCCTCCGTCATCAATATGTGTTTCTTGTTGGTATCCTCCATCATCAATTACAATACTATCCCATGTATATTGCATTTTTATGCATTTAAACTCAACCATCATCGTAGTGCCATAATATTATTAGATCCTGTAATCAACACTTCTATTATCTACAATTCTCTTTACCATCCAGTTTTTCAGACTTTGTCTTATAAACTTTCACAAACTGTATTCCGTTCAAGAACTGTTTTCATTTACAAAATTCAATATTTATATAAAGAAGTCTGTTCTAAAGCACTATTCAATACAAATACAAAATAACGTTTATCCTAATACAATAATTTATTATTTTATTCTTAATATAAAGTGTAAATATGCTCCGGATCTGGATAGATTTCAATGTGTCTCCTATTATACAATAAAATACTTGATTATACAATTGATTTCATTCATTTTAACTGTGAGTGCATTTTATGTGTGATGTTCAACATGGGGTGAGTAATTACCATTTCTTATTTATTTATTTAGAAATTCATTATCTTCTAGTTTATTTAAATTTATTTACGACGCGTACTACTTAACCACTATACGTATGGCCATAGTGTGATTTCGGGGAATGTGAATTGAATTTGTTTCGATCAGATTTTCTTTTCGAATTTTTGCTTCAATTTACATATCCCGGAATCTCACTTAACAATATAGAGTAAAGAAAGAAACTTAAAGCCTGGAACTAAAGCTTGGAAATAACAATAGAATAAAGGTAAGTGGAACTAAATAAAGTGTATTTAAATAAAGATAAGGAATTAATTATATTTGTAAATAAAAAGGTAAAAGTGAACTGTTATGATAGGGATATGTACAGGGATGAGAAAGGGTCTGTTTACCTAACAATGTGATATGCAAATGATCCAACTTTTGTGCCAATACGCATGCTCATACACGCCGACATGGCGCTACAATCAGGAAGAGGGTGCTATATAAGCCAGCGCAAAATCGAAGATTCATAAACGAGACAATTACCTGCCGATTGAAGGAAGACTTTGGTAAGTGAAACATGCCAGGTAAACAGGCTAGAAGACATTTCTCACAGTTAAGCGAGTTTGAGAGAGGCCAGATGATTGGGATGAAAACTGCAGGCTGGTCGACACGCCGTGTTGCTGGCCAGGTGGATCGTTCGGAGTGTGCCGTTAGAAAATGTTGGGAGCAGTGGGCACAGGAAGGTACCCACGTGCAGAGAACTGGGTCTGGAGCGACCAGGAAGACCACGAGGAGAGAGGGTCGAAGGATCGTGCGGCAAGCACTCGTGGACCCCACAGTGATTCGTTCAGCGATACGAGCAGACGTAGGCGTAGCAATTGTTCCACAAACAATTTCCAGATGCCTTGCAGAAGCAGATCTAAACTCCAAGCACCCTTTTCGTGCACTCCCTTTAACACCAGGACATCGGTGACTACGTCTACAGTGGTGCCAACCCAGATCAATTTGGAATGTCACAGATTGGCAAAACGTTGTGTTTAGTGATGAATCAAGGCTTGTTTTGGGGACAGATGACAACCGTATACGGGTGTGGAGGCGCCCTGGTGAGCAGTACAAATTCCTCACACACTGCCTGCACAGCTGGGGGCCATAGCCTATGATAGCCGGTCCACTCTAATTGCGATTCATGGAAACTTAACAGGCCAACGTTATATTGATGATGTTCTTGAACCCCATGTAGGACCTTTCCTAAATGGTCTCCCAGGGGTGATTTTCCAGCAAGATAATGCTCGTCCGCATACAACAAGAGTTGCTCAAGATTTCCTACGTCAATTTCAGACTCTTCCATGGCCGGCCCGCTCCCCCGACTTCTCCCCTATAGATGTGTGGGATCAGCTAAAACGTCAGATGCTATCGTGTCATTCGGTACATGATTTGGAGTTGGCTGTGCAAGATTTGTGGATCATCTGCCTCAGGCCAACATCAGGTGTCTAATCAACTCTATGCTGGACCGTGTGGCGGCATGTATTGCAGCTGGAGGTGGTAAAACACGCTATTGAAGTTGCCCTGTATTTGTGTCATTGCACACCCTGTATTCGTTTAATTGTCTTGATTTTGAGATCAAGTGAATCTCTCATCTGTATCATTATGTGTATTAAATTTCATTTCAATCCGATGCTTTCTTCTTGGGTCGCTATTTTCAATGTTCCTGAGTGTATATATATATATTTTTTTTTTCTTTTTGAAGAGGGGGGGAGGCAGTAGGCAGCATTCCAGGAAATTCACACTGATTTAAAATTTCAATTCTTCTAAATAATATATGCTTTATATATAATTATTCTGAGTTATTGTGCATTTTTCTTTTGTAAAAAGATGCAGAAATGAATAATTCTATTTCCTTGGAAGCTGAAGTTGAAGTGCCATTGTTGATTAGAAGTGCTTGGTATCAGGGTAAATTATTTTTTCATTTTTTTCTATTTATGCAACTACACAGGAGTGACTAAAAGAAAAATTGATGAAAGGAAGAAAGAGCATATCAGAGACCTAAGATTGAATAAAGAAACTACAGCTCTATCAAAAAGAGAACCTTATAACCTCATACATTACAAAGTTTACAGATATGGTTGGTTGGTTGGTTGGTTGGTTGTATGAAGTTTACTGGCGCAAAATTCCAATAGGGACATGCTGTGCCAAAACAAATAGACTAAAACCAAACAAAAGTGAAGAGCAAAGCAATATGGCTGAGGTATCCCATCCAGATGCAGTCAGGCTAGTGTAGATGAATAAAAAAAAAAAATTATCTAAAACAACAGAGTATTAAAGTTTTTTAAAAAAAAAAAGTGCAGTCTGGATGGGCCATCCAGACTGGAAATCTCATCAAAAAAGTGTAAAAGAAAATTGCATGTTGATGTTAAATAACGAAAGATATAAACGATTATATTTCAAAATAAAATCCAGCATGTTTTAAAAATGTAAAGAGTGCCCCATGAGGTTTATCCCCAATGAGGTTTGTCAAGACTGGTGATGATGAGTTAAAATAAATTCTATATAAGTGCCGGAGGCCCGGACAGTCAGTTAAAACATGATGAATGGTCAGGTAATCAAAATGACAATGTGAACACATGGGTGCATCTTCCTGAAGTAAAAGGTGTTTATGAGGGATTCTTGAATGTCCAATTCTCAGACGAGTCAGAATAACATCAGTTTTTCTTGGATAAATAGGAGACCAGGTATGATGGTGGGTTCTTGATGTGGTGCAGATTATTATTGCTTTCTAAATTCCCAACTCTCTTGCCAATTATTCTGAATAAAATGAATGACAAGAAGTTTAACGTCTGAGAAAGGAACATTATGGTGTAATGGATTAAGAGCACGTTTTGCCGCCTGATCTGCTTTCTCATTAGCAGGAATGCCCAGGTGCCCAGCAGAATAAAATATTATAGCAACGTCTTGTCAATTTATTATAAAAATCTAACATGGATGAGACAAAAGGATGCTTTTTAAAAGATTTTATTGCGTCAATACAACTACAGTACAGAACCATTTATCCGGAATGCTTGGGGCCAGATATATTCTGGATAACTGTTTTTTCCGATTAACTAGTTGTGTATGAAAGCAGCATCCATTTGATAAGTTTTATGGAATATATGTGGTTGTGGCATTATTTCTGATATTAAATTATTAGATTACTTGGATATCAATGCAAGAAAGATCAAAAGTTAACCAGAGTTTAAAAAAGGAAAATTATGGGAATTCCTTAGGAACAAAAATTCTTCTGTTTCCTCTGCATGATAATTAAAACATTTTAAAATCCAATAAATATGTTTTTATTTCAAACACTAGATGTTGTCATCAAATTATACAATTGTTTAAGCAAAGCCTATGTCAAACTGGCAGTGTATGACACCTTTTTCTGCAAAGATTCTTAAATCAGCCTATCATAAATATCATTCCGAATAACTGGTTTTTCGGTTAACTGGTTTCTGAATAAATGGTTACATACTGTACTTGAGTCGGTATAAATGATGAAGGATGTGTTATGGTGTTGAGAAATGTGTAACATGGCTCTCTCTATCGCGCTCAGTTCAGCTATAAACACAGAAGTAGATGAATGAAGCCGATAGCTAAGAGAAGTGTTTTCACAAAAAAACCCACAATCAACAATATCTCCACTTTTAGAACCATCTGTATAAATGTCAGTGTAAGTATTGAAAATTGATCTATGTGCAGCAAATAATTGTTGAAAGATAGCAGGAGGCAAGTTATTTTTATTATAACCTTTAAAAGAATGGAGAGAAGTAATATTATGAGGCTTCCAAGGTGGGTGAACATCTGAGGTACTTGGACTAACCTCAATATTACTCAGAGGGCTATTGTCAATTATGTTTCTGATTCTGACTCCTAAAGATGGGATGCAAGATGAATGATACTGATAAAAAGTGTCATTGTCTTTATTTAAAATGTAGGGATGAAGTGGTGACCATGATGGGAAAGGAGACGGTAATAAAGAACCAAAGAGTTTCTGGAGTATGGTGTACTGACGATTCATTACATTCAACATACAAGCTTAAAACTGGAGACGTACGAAATGCACCAGAGCAGACACGAAGTGTGCTATGGTGCACAGTGTCAAGTTTTTTAAGAACTGAACTAATGCAGAACCGTAGACCTGGCAGGCATAGTCAATTTCGAAACGGATTACAGCACGATATATCATCTTAAGGAGAGATGTACGGTCTGCTCCCCAAGAAGTGTTTGACAACACTTTAAGTAAATTAAGCGATTTTTCACATTTTGTCCGTAATTGTAAAACATGTGGTAAAAAAGTCAGTTTATTATCAAAACACAGGCCAAGGTAACGAACATTGTCCACTACAGGAATTTCAGATGAACCAATATAGATTTTAGGGTCTGGATGCAGTCCCCTACATCTACAGAAATGCACACAGGAAGTTTTGTCATGAGAAATTATAAAACCATTTTTAATTGTCCAGTTAAGAATATTTTTGATTGCAGTTTGCAGTTGTCTCTCAATAAAACGCATAATCCTGAAGTCATGAACGTATAAATCTCCCTTCACAGTTCCCTTTACTTTCGCCATGTCAAAGAATACAGACACCAAATGATTGCGTTTAAGAAAGCCTGTCCGAATGTAATGTTCAAGATGGATCAGATTATCAATAGTAGACCTATTACGTCGAAACCCGCTTTGAAATGCTGCAAGGCAATTGTTACTCTCTAAAATATGCACAAGATGGCAATTTACCATTTTTTCTAGAAGTTTGCAAAGACAGCTAGAAAGTGCGATTGGCCTGTAATTACTTGGAATTGTAGCATCTTTACCTGGTTTAGGAAAAGGGATGGCAATAGCCCTGCTCCAAGCACGGGGAAAAATATGTTCCACCCAAATCCTGTTAAAAAAGGAAAGGAGATTGCTAAGAGAAAGTGGCGAGAGGTGCTTGATCATAACATGTAATGCCATCATGACCCGCGGCAGATAATAAAATGTTTGCAAGACAGTCATTTAACTCTGATATGATAAATGGATGATTGTATGAAAATTAATTATCATCAGTATTAAAATTAATCCTGGTCATTTCAGTAGTTCTTTTGTAAATTAAAAATGGTTCTGGATATGCGTCTGATTTTGAAATTGATGCTAGGGTACTACCTAACATCTCAGCTATGTTTTTGGGAGAAGTGATGGATTGAACGTTATGATTTAAAATGGAAATATGTGTTTCAGAGTACAGGCCCATACATTTTTTCACTTTTTGCCAGAGTTCTTTACTTCAGGTGTTAGAGTCTATGCTAGAGATGTAGTTAGCCCAGGACTCCCGTTGGCTTTGCGTCGCACTCTTCTAGCTTCAGCCTTTGCTTTTTTATATGCTATATAGTTGGTATTATTTGGATATCTACGAAATAAGCCTCAAGCCTTTTGTTGTTTTTTCTTTGCCATTTGACAGTCGTTATTCCACCATGGTTTTCTGTGTTTATAATTGGATGAAGTTTTTGGAATGCTAGCATCAGCAGCATTGATAATACATTGAGTTAATTTATCAAGTGCCTTGTCAATATTATCGTCTATCATGTTATTTGTAATGTTTGCAAGTGCAGTAAAATTTGGCGAATTGGCTCTGTCATAAACATATTTTTTGGGATAGATATTAGAATTTCCACTAGGAGTAGTCAATGAAATAAAAGTAGGAAAGTGGTCACTGCCATGTAAGTCATTTGAAACCCAAAAGTTCCAAAAGGGATAGAGTGATGGGGAGCAGATCATAAGGTCTACTGCATGAAAGGTGCGGGTTGGTTCATGAAAGTAAGTGTGATCTTCATTATTAAGAAAGCATAAGCCATTGTCAGATATTAATTTCTCAATAACATCCCCACGTTGATTAGAATCGGTATTTCCCCATAGCTGACTATGTGCATCAAAGTCTCCAACAATGATGTAAGGAGTGGGGAGTTACAGAAGGAGATTATCAAGAGTAGCTGACTGAATAGACTGATTTGGCAGTAAGTATAAGGTGTAGATTGTTATTAGTCAGTTTATATGAATACGGACCGCAACAGCTTGTAAGTTTGTGTTTAGATGAATATGGGGTAAATTGCAAGAGATGAAAAGAGCCACTCCACCAGTGGCCCTTTCACTGCCAGTAATATCTTTTCTGTATGTAGCATAGGTGCGCAATTTTGCTTTGTCATTGGGTTTAAGATGGGTTTCCTGTAAAGCTAAACATAGCGGTTGATGGTCATGAAATATATTTCAGATTTCGTCATACTTATTATGATAGCCACGGCAGGTCCACGAGATAATATTAGACAAGTCCTAGCAAAATTTATCTGAGTCATTTTATCAGGTGATAGTTGACATACTATCTCCATCGTTTAATTCTTCATCCGATTCTGGGTGAAGACCTAGTGCATCTTCATCCACCAAACATATTTCATCTATTTTATCATTTTGCTTTGGATGGGTTTTATTTGGGAAGTTTTATTTTTTTCATTTTAGTTGTATTTTCAGATGATACACTGGATTTAATTATTGGTAGTTTATGTTTTTCTGCATTAGATCGATAGCCCGGTTTTAAATGTGTTGTTTTAGTGGTATTTTTGAGAGCCTCTTTTATGAAGTGGAGTTTTTGAAAAATTAGGTTGTGCTGATTTAAAAGAGACAGTTTCTGTTTGCGGTGATTTAGTAGGAACAGTATACGGTGACTTAGGAGAAAATGATTCCAGTGGTTTGGAACTGATTTCAGCTTAGGAAGAGTAGATTGCGTTGAACTATTTATCTTACAGAATTAATAAATGGGTTGATTCCCTTTAGTTTTGGTTGGCATTTTTTTCAGTGGGGAATTCGGTTTGGGTTGCAATACTTTGATAAGTTTTATGAGCAGTTTTAGTTAAGGCAGCAGCATACGAAATGCCAACTTTAGGTGTCCTGGATTCAAGTATTTTTCTTGCTTCAGTGTACGATATATTATCCTTTGTCCGTATTGTCTGTATTTCTTTTTCCATTTTCCATTGTTCACAGGATTTAGAATAGGATGGGTTTTCTCTTACAATTTACACAGTGAGGTGGGACCTTACAGTCAGCACTTTCGTGGCCAACTGTACTGCACTGACCACATGTGATTTACCACGGCAATTTGTTTTGGAATGCCCAAAACATTGGCATTGAAAGCAGCGTAGTGGATTTGGGATGTACGGTCTAACGGAACATAATAAATATCCTGCTTTTATTGATCTGGGTAAGTTGGGTGAGTTAAACTTGAGTATAATGTGCTTGGTGGGTATTTGTACTGGATTTGCTGGTATCTGTTCGTCTCGGCGGAAGAATTTTATTCTTCTGGCTGCAATAACATTTTCTTCTTTTAAATTATCTACTATTTCAGATTCTGTAACATGCAAGAGGTCGGGTTCAGAAATAACTCCACGAGATGTATTGAGTGTTCTATGCGGGCTTACAGAGATGGGAATATTTGCAAAATGTGTGCATTTCATTAAGTTCGTGGCTTGTTTGCTTCAATATGAAGTTCACCAGATCGTTTTTTTTTTTTTACAGTCTTATGTTCACCCATCAATCCTTGGATAGATTTGTGAATCAAAAAGGGAGATGTCTTGTCAAAGTTGTCTTCTTTTCTTTTGACAACAAAGAATCTTTCAGAACATGAATCAGCATTGGAAGTAATATCTTCTCTATCGGCCCAAGATTTGGTAGAACATGGGGTTGTAGGGCCTCCACATCGCATGTCTTATTTTCTACATTTGTAACCATATTCATTAGAGATTTTATGAAACGCCAGACATCGGGCTTGGTCACCGACCCTTCTTCTTACCGTTACTTTAGGCGCAGGTCTCAAAAGGGTGAAAACTATTCACAACAAACTTCCACATTTTTCGAATGTTGGATTAAACTCGATAGCATCTCCAATTCTAGTTCTTTCACAGTGGAACTCTGTAGTCGTAGGTAAGCCTTTACAGCTCTGTCCAACCTAGAATCCCTTACGCCGAAAGGTACCACTCTTCCGGTGGATATCCTAACCACCGCCAAACAATATGGCGTCCACCGATCACGGAACCAGAATTCGGAAATGCCCTGCACTCTGGGACTCGAGATCAGCCTAAAAAAGGTAGAACCAAGGCGATGAGATTAAAAAACCTCAACACCCAGATTGTCTCATGTGAAAATAAAAAAAAACACTTGTGAAAAAGTAATGTGGGTGAAAACTTAGAAACAAGGTGTATTTTTGTCATTTTTCAGCATTTTAAACTTTTTTTTTTTTTTAACAAAAGAACCAGAACAAAGTTAGTAGAACACAGAACAATTTGAACAAAATGGTTAGTAAAAAAAAAAAAGCAACCATGAGCAAGACAGCAACCATGAGCAAAGAGGGATAACAAACTGAAAAAAGAAGATTAAAAAGTGTGAAACAAAGAAAAAAGGATAGACAACCAAAATGTTAAGAAGACAGGAAAGAAGAAAGATCGCTCGGGAATCCGGGGTCGCGAAACCCATAAATACCTAAAGAAGATATTCCCCTGGGGGACTTTCACTTTTTTGATTTTCAATGTCTTCCCAATCAGCCAAGTCGTTCGGAACGTCAGACAAGAAGTCCGTGCATTTGACATAAATATTTGTATCGTCTGCCATGATAAAAGGGCACAAGGACTTATACAAATAAAAAACTTGATGACTTGTGTAACTTATTGTTACCGAAACAAAGCACCAGCAGAAAGCAAAAGATACTAAAATGCTGTCGCCGACAACTGAGCGATACTGTGCTCACGACACCACTTCAAAAGTCTATCACGACACTACTTCAAAAGTCTATCACTTTTAAAATACAGTCAAAACTATCCAACATGGTCATACTCTCATATTTGAACTAAAAAAAAAAAAAATCCACGTCTTCAGCCTTCCACACATCTGTTCTCTTCGCTTCACTTCATTCCCTTTGCAGATCAAATTTCTTTTCCCTTTGACTCAACAGCACGACTTATCAGTCTAGAATAGGTGAGACACGGCAGCACGGCCTATCGGTCCAGAACAGGCAATTATCAATTGACCATTCTAGGCGTGGACAAACACTGGGCCAAAACTTGTCCGGCAACGCAGGATCTGAAAGATCTTCAGAGTTTTTCTTCGAACGTTACAATGCTATGCACACGACACCACTGTGGTATCGCCGGTGGTTGGCAGCTAATTTGCACCTGACACCACTGTGGTGTCACCGACCATTGACCGCTAGTTTGCACACGTTACCACTGTTGTGTCGCTGGACAGCATAGTGTTAACAGAATCCAGTTGATGTGAGCGCATTGAGTCCATAATCAAGATAGCACGTGGTTAAAAAAAAGCACCTTTTTGTTTCTAAACAATTCCTTGAGCCATTCTAACATAATGTTTTCATTCATCCAACCCTTTTCGTTGAATGAACAACCATGAACTTTGAAAATTCCCCTTTCGGTTTAGTCTTTTAAAAACAACCAGGGGTTTCAGTTTTTGCACATTTGCTTAGCAGGCTAGGACACATGTAAAAGAAATCTTTTCATTCACAGTTGTTGTTATCAAGATTGTTTTTCTCCTATATTGTTAACTCTTCTGTTGGGTGGGGAATCAAAAGACAAGGGGACTTCGTCCATATTTATTATTTGACTTTCGTTTAATTTTCTTTCGGCAATAATTTTTTTGACGAGAATCAAAAAAGAGAACTTCTTTACTTGCCAGTCCGCAGGTAGCTTTTGGCCAACTGTTGTTCTGATACAGATGGATAACTGCTTCCTTTTCATAAATCAGTAACACAAGTTAAGGCTACCTCTGAAATCGTTAGACCCATCTGCTGAGCAATAAGTTTGGCTTGCCGGCGAATTGTTACAGTTGACATCGCAAATCCTTTTTCACATTGATCTTTGATCCACGCAGCTAAATTGTCCTCCAAATTGGACCATGCTATAACTCTAGTCCTTCGCACCCGCTTCTGCCTCGGAATTTGTTGCCGAGTAACTTTTTCTGATTTCCACCGACAAATATAATGCTCGTCGATCTCATATTCGCGCCCGGCAGCACGGTTCCCTATCTTCTCTGCTCTCTCAATCACCGCGAGCTTAAAACCAGCAGTATAGCTCTTTCGTCTTGGAGCCATAGTTAACAAAATAAATCGTTGAAAAACACACGTTGCACAGCAAAAAGGATATAAACCGAAGTACTAGCAAGAAGCAAATAATATTCACAACTGAACCGGTTATCAGGTATTTTCCCACGTGAGTTCATGCTATTTCATTGGTTGAACATCTAACACCCTCCTCTCACTCGGTGTTGCCAGTTCGCTACTTTTTAAAAAATTTAGATTGCTTGATTGCAGCAACTTTTTCGAAGTAGAAATATTTGCCTCATTTAATAACAGATTAAATAAGGAATTAAAAAATACTTACGGACCATTTTTTTAAAGTGAAAAGTACTAGACCCCCTACTCCCAGAATTCCCGTCTGAAATGAGAACGAAATTATCTTCTCATGCTACTTCCAGTTAGTAATTCTTTGTTCGATGGTCAGTATCACTGAAATGAACTGAAGTGACTGTGCATCGTGATGCCTTTCACGAACCAAAACAAACTTTTTGCTTTAGTTCTTCAATTCAATATCTTCTTTGATATTATTGTGTAAATGTTCGTCACCGAATTCCAATATATTTTGAGTGATTGTTATTTCTAATCCGTAAAGCATTTTTAATATTTTTTGTTTGGATAAAAAATCATTTTTGGATCAAAAATTCGTTTACATTCATTAAACAATGTGAATTACAGAAAATTGCGGATTATGGATTCTTGACTGTCGGATACTTGAGTTCAAACATTCAGCTGTTCAAAGTAGTGACTTTCGTGATTAACAGCAACAGATGAAAGTATCTGAGCATATTTTTGTAAGGCATGTTAGTAGCAGATGCCTAACAATAGAAACATCGCTTGAGAGATTTCTTGAGCAATATGATGCTCTAAAAACTTTTTTTGAATCTTCTCCATCTGCTAAAAAATCTCAATCTGATAGATGCACTCGTTTCAAAGATGCATTGAAAACACTTTACCAGAAGCATTGTTTTTAAAGAATGTCTGTCCATTATTTACTGGCTTTTTAAAATTATTTCAGAAAGAAGAGCCCTTTATACACATGTTATATGATGAAATGCTACTAACGTTAAAAGGCATAATGAGAAGATTTATTTTGTCTTGCGCATTAGATTTCACTGGTTTTGAAGTAAAAAAAATTGATGTTGAAAAAGGTGAAAATTGGCACAAAAAGCCAGAGATCAACCCTCACTGAATTGGCGGCACCATCTCCGCTCCATTTGTTTCGACATCACATCTGGCCCACAGACTCCTACGTGGCGGTTATGGATTTCTGCTCCTGATATTCCACGTGCCCATTCATAGCAGACAACAGCTCTCACTTCCTCCTTTGACAACGAATTCACAACGCACTTTCTCTCCGTATCTACCGGGAACATAATGATGCAGAGCCCTGATTTTTTCAAGAGGCACTTTTTTAAGCTTATAAAGGGTACGACAAATGTCGTAACTCACTTGGTACTTATGTAGAAAAATAAAGTTACGTCTTATCTTTAATGTTTCATTACATTTTTTGTCTTTCATACACACCTCTGTCCACAGTTGCCAGGGGAAACTTATTTTCCGACTCACCCGCGTATTAATTCAGTGAAAAAATCATACAAAATGTATAATGCTCGTTTGGCAGAAGAAACTGTTGTTAAACAAGTTGACGGAGCGGTAGCACAAGAAACTTCAGAAAGTAAAGAGTCCCTATTAAAAGAAAAAGACAAAGAGCTAAAGTCTACCTCAAGCAGAGGCCAAGCAGTGCGTTGGTTTCCCTCAACTGCCAGGATCCCCTTTTCCAGGAACACTGGTCCCCACGCATGGCAACCGCGTGGGTGGTTTACAATTCTCCATGAGTCGATATACAGGATGATATCGGCTCATGCAGAATTGCCCTCACCTCCAAAGAGGGAACCACAATGAGAGTAAAACAAAGAGGAAAGATTAGACTAGAGAAGGGAGAAGAAAAAGAAAAGAGAAAGATTGCTCAGGTGCCCGGGATTGCAAAGCCCGTGAATACCTAAAGAAGGTAACCCCCTGGGGGTGAGAAGTTGTGTATTATATGGAGAATTGTGTTATAAAGATATTCTACAGTAATAAAAATGACCCAATCAACTTTTATGATTTTAACACTTTCCAATATTTACATATAGTAAGGGAACAGATGCATCACATTCCATTTAAAACAAAAAATTGGGTTTTCTTTTTCCATCAGGGAGAAACCATTTTCGAAATTTATTCAGTACTGGTGCAGTATTGGAGTCGAATAATTCTTAATAGACTTAGAAACTTCATCAGAAGTTTAACGAATAGTTTGGAAATGGACAAATTGTCCAGCTATACCTCCATTAAGGAATGTATTTCAGCAGAAAATGTGTTGACACCATTACAGCATAAAAAGAACTTTGAGATCTGTCATAAACACAACGAAAGTTATGTTCAATGGATAGTGAAGGCCAAAACTAACCTAGACTATTATTTAGAGAACCGTCAGGTAAAGGATTTTAACTCGTTAAAGGAACTGATCGTATCGGATAAAATTAAAGACTCATTAACTAGCAGTATGAAGTCACATATACTAGTGAAAGAGGGGTCAAAATGGATGACACCTGTTGACCTGGGTAAGGCACTAGATGTGTATGTAGAAGCAATCCCAAACCAAATGAGGGGAATTTTTATCGCGAGAGAGACACCAAGTTGTACATTCACTCCTACCAAAACACAGGAAAAAGAAAAGTAGAGAGGCATGGCAGTAATGTTAGATCTCCCAGAAAAAAATAGTGAGAGATATAATAAAAAAATATGAGAAAAAAATAGTGCGAGAGAACTGCTCGCCCCCTTAGTAGCAATGAGGGAGGAAATAGTGAGAGCAAGGGGTTTACAGAGGAGAAAGGGGAAGTAGTTACATATTTTATTTGCAGGGGTAATCACCATAGCTCAGAATGTACGCAGAAGAAAGAAATGGTCCGTGATGATGAGAAAGAGTTAGTTGGGTCAGTGCTAAAATTGGATGGACAGGGATGAATTGTAAAAGCAGGAAGAAGAATAATGATTTGTTACTGGTGGTGGAGCTTAATATTGCAGGGCAGAAAGTTTTTGTCGTTAAAGATTCTGGTGCTGAAATCTGAGTGTTTCAGAAGGATTTGATTTGAGATAAATTTATGACTGGAGGTCAGATTTACTTAGGTCCCAGCGATAGGAAGAAAGCAGGAAGTTGACCTAAATAAGGAAAGTCAGATAGTGTACCTATAGGATTAGAGGGCCAAGAAATATGCGAAACTGAGGGGGGACGGGTCCCTTAAAAATACTGAAACTGAAGGAGAAAAGCAGACTCATTCAGATCAGTCAGATCTGCACAGAAAACCACTAAGTATGGAGCGGGAAGAAAGAGAAATGTTCAAATGGTAAAGAAATATTAAATGAGGACCCTAAAATAGCGAATATAGGAAATGGTCAAAAGCAAATTAATTCCAAAAAATGTAAAATGAACTATAAAAACAGTAAAGTTTATAGTAATGAGGAGGAGTTTATTAATTTAATTAATGAGATGGCACTTAATACGAATTCAGCACTTAATTTTGTTATTATTAGAGAAAACGAAACTTCTAATATGCGTGCTTCTGTCAACAATTGACCTAATAAGAAAACTGTAATATGTAATATTAGGAAAATAACAAGTGGAAATTGTTGAATATTTTAAGAATGGTAATTTAGCTTATGAAATAGTGTTTTTTCTGTGTGTTATTAATAATGGTGTTTAATGTGTTTAAAATTGTATATTCATGAGTGTAAAATATCTAATAAGTGATTATTGGTTGGGTAAATATGATAATTAAGTGTAAATTGTAGAAATGACTGTAATGGAGATGAGTAGAGCGAGATTTATGTAGTGGAAATCTCGTTTTCTTTAATGAATACTAAATTTAATTGTTGTGTGATTTTTTTTTTTTTTAATTATAAGTCAACGATGGAATTTAAATTATAATGTGGTGGATTATACTAATTTGGCAGATAAATGTAACATATCACATAGTTGTGTGAGCAGGATTGTTGCATTGAATTTTAACATGCTATTAAATTGGATTTGATGTTTGTAAAAACAAATTAAGATTAATGGAATTGAATATTTGTTTAATAGCAATTAGCTTTTGATTAGTATTTCTTGTTTTTTTAGATAAGTAAGGAAAAAAAAAGGGAAATATATATTTAATGATCGCTGGTAGGTGTTGGGAAGTTATGTAAATTAAAGTTTATTAGAACAATGTGTTATAAATAATAAAGAAATGCCTTAATCCATTTATTACTGTCTGTGGTGTTTCATGTGATCTTTTAATTTAATGAGTGATTATTGGAAATTGCTAAATGAGGTGGAAACAAAATTAGGAAATTAGAATGTTTCCACAGGTTTAACTTTAAAAAAACATGATAACAGTACTTAGGAGTGTATGTAGCACAAGTAATATACACTTATAACTTCAAACATATATAAAATAACTACTTATAGAAAGTTTATCAAATATTTAGGGTTTGTGTGAGTAATTGTTATCCATTGTTTATAATGCAAATGTGTTAAGAAGTTTACGTGATTTGATCCTATTATCACTCATGGGGAATGGATCTGGTACAAGGAAAATTAAATGATAACCTCCACTTGAGGACAATATTGACTTAAAGGGGGGGGGGGAGAACTGTTGTTATTGACTGATACTTGATACCACCATAACTACATAGAGTGGTTGCTTAGTGACTTTCCATTCATCGTTTGAAAACGGATGACTGAAAGTGGAAGGGAGGTGTCACATTTGTGGCCTCGGAACTCCCACAACCCTGCAGCCCCAACGCATCTCTGGAATCTTGAAGTGGACCGTCTGCAGATGCTAGGGGTCAGGAAGAGGAAAACTTTAGAGGAGAGAGCAGAACGAGCCCGTGACCAGGATGGGTGAAAATGTTTTTTGGCAATGCTGGTGTGCCAAAACATTAGA
This sequence comes from Maratus speciosus, assembly GCA_963932465.1. Lineage (NCBI taxonomy): Eukaryota > Metazoa > Arthropoda > Arachnida > Araneae > Salticidae > Maratus > Maratus speciosus. Next base: position 459,475,892 of record OZ010798.1, read on the forward strand.
TCTGTTTTTATTTAATGCTCTCAGAAATACGGGATAGATAGGCAGTGAACCTAGCCTGTTAATGCATTATCAAATTGTAAATAGTTGTATGTGAATGTCATTAAATGTTTTTATGTTTAGAGGCATGCGTCATCATTGGTTTCATCAGTATTAATTATTTAGTTTTCCACAGTAAGACTAGATAATGTAAAATTACATTTAAAAAGTGAAATGCATAAAAAAACAGTACACAAACTGAAACTACAGAGAAATATGAGAAGTAGGGCTAAAGAAAACATGAAAGAAGATTTTGAAAAAAGTTTTTTCATAGTGTGAGAAAGTTTTATGAAGCAGCTTGTACATATGCTGTTAAAAGGCTCCGACTTACGAGCGATATTTTGAGTCATGCAGAAATACCTGATCCATCTCTTAGGGCTCAAGTCTCATTTTCTTCTGTAATGTTTTTTTTACAGATCGCTTTTGTTATAGCATATCTTATAATGATTTGGATGCTGTGGAACTGGAATTTTCCAAGTATCAAATAGACCCTTTAAGTGATGATATATTATCCTGCAATGCGGATGTTGCATGGAGTAAAATTTTGGAAATAAAAGATTCAAACGGATCAATTAAGTATCAATTTTTGTCTAAAATAATGTTAACAATTCTCCTAATACCACACAGTAATGCTGCTAGTGAAAGAGTGTTCAGCATTGTTAGACACAACTTGAGTTTTGTTCATGCCTTAACATTGAAACATTAAATGCATTACTTAATGAAAAAGTCAGTTTCTTGTCTAATAATGAGTGTTGTTATAAAAGAAAATTTTCAAAAGTAGAAATTGTAAATGCTAAAAAATGCACTGTACAATACATGAAAAATTGAAAGGTTTACCTGCAAAATAAAATGTTTTTTTCTCTTAAATCTTTTGTTTTCTTTTTGTTTTTTATATGTTAATAATAACAGAATTTATCATGATTTAAAATAGGTATTGTGCTAGGTTTTCTTGTGTAAAAAAAGTAATGTCTTGCTATTTTGATCTAAAATGATATCTTGTGTTGTGTTTGGTGAAAGGGAAAAGAATCGACCAAAAAAAAAATTTCAATCACGGATTTTATTTTTCAGGTCAAATTTCCTGATGAATACCAATGGAATAAAGGTAAGTTTTATATTTTGATCTGTAAATTTTTTTCTATTTTAATATGTATGATAGTTAAATCATAGTATTTAAAAAAAGTTTTATTTATAAATGTGTTTACTAGTTTATTTATATATGTGTTTGTATATACATAAACATTGTACATATATATATATAATTTTATGTGTATATACCGCATACCAGAAACTGTGCAACATGGCAGCGTGTTAGATTATTTTAGACCTTGCAGATTAATCAACCAGCTTAAAAATAAATACTGGGCTAAAAAATGTACTTTGTTTTAAGAGTTATTGCATTTTTTATTACATTTTCGTTGTAAATTACAATTTTTTCTTATTTTATTGGTTACTGTAAATATTTATGATAGCTTGGTTCAGCGTTAGTGGGCCACAGATAAATTTTGGTTTGCTGCAGATAGACACCAAAAATTTTGACTAAACTAGTTAAAAGATGCCATTGCTTCGACTTGAAATATGGAATGTTTATCAGAAGACATTACATTGAGAATCTCGCACTAATAATAACGTTGAGGCTACTCATCGAAGGATGCAAAATGAATTCTGTGTGGATCACCTAACAATATGGAGATTTATAGAAGGCAAAAAAAATTTCAAAGTGACCGAGATATTTGTACGAGGAATTTGTTCACGGAGAGCAACCACTGAAAAAACGAACAGAACACCAAATTGCAGCGGTGTTCAAAAGATGCCACTGCTTCAACCTGAAATATGGAATGTTTATCAGAAGACATTACATTGAGAATCTCGCACTAATAATAACGTTGAGGCTACTCATCGAAGGATGCAAAATGAATTCTGTGTGGATCACCCAACAATATGGAGAAAATTCAAAGTGGCTGAGATATTTGTACAAGGAATTTGTTCGTGGAGAGCAACCACTGAAAAAACGAACGGAAAACCAAACAGACTGCGAAGAAGCAAGTGAAATTCAATTTGGACTCTGTTGGTACCTCACGTAAGAAGCCCAAGAAATTACCAAAGGACTCAAGAAAAATAATATAAGAAAATCCAGAGCAGATGACATACAGAAGGACTAATAACTGAAATGTAAATGTAATTGAACTGTGGTTACATCCAAGCATCCATCTAATATTACAAGAATATTTTTGTTATGTATATTTATTCTCTGATACCATGTAAACAACTCAGGTGCCCGGGGTTGCAAAGCCCGTGAATACCTAAAGAAGGTATCCCTGTGGGGGGACAATAAAAGAGATGCAAAGAAAAAGCTACATTTTCTGGGTTGGCAAAAAATTTGGCCACAAGCACATTTGTGCTAAATCCTGGAATTATGTATGATGCTCTTGAAGAGTTATCTAGTTTATCTCAGGAATTTCAAAATCGACAGACTACATTAGACGATGCTCATAGATTAAAAAGACTGCAATTACAGGGATGGTGAAGCCTGGTAAACATGCTTCAGAGGCACTTGAAGGTATAAAAGTTTCGAAATTTAAAAATGTTTCTATTCCAAGAAGGTGGGAAATCCATGACTAAAATTAACCCTGGTCAATTTTACAGGTAATTAGCTGATTCAATAGAAATCAGAAAGTTTTCTGTTCAACGAAGAAATATTGGAACTAATTACAAGGACCTTATTAATGAAATGAAAGTCCTCCACCCAAAATTTTGGCCTATTGCAGAATCAATAGAGATTATGTATGGGAAAGATGAAATTATGTAGCTATCAAGATTTCATTTTGATGAAAGAAAACTCTTAATGGACTTCAGAATTTTTAAACATTTTTCTGCAAAAGAAATGAGAAGTGAACTGAAAAAATTAATTTCTATAGTAAATTGCATCCCAGCATGCAGCGGCGAGTGCGAACGAGGGTATTCATGTCGAATTTTAGAGATTAAAAATTTTGTGACAGCTCATGCTTTAAGATGACAAAAATTACTAATTATCCGTTAAAGAGCCGAATTTTTTTCTAAATAGATCCCTGTGAGTTGTTTCTATTAATATTCAGTTTATATTTATGTATACCATCTTACAGTTACAATAATTCTAAACGTATGGTGTACAAAAAAATGTTTTAAGAATTGTTACATTTGCCTAATATTTGTAAATACACGTTTAAGAATTAAATAAAGGCTTGCTCATTTTTATATTTATTATCATTGATTTTTGATTTAATACTAGAACGTCCAACTGGTGTCATTTCAACACCCGCCAAATGATAAAATGTAGATTCAAACCAGAATTTTTTTCGTAAAATCAGTTAAATTGTCAGCAGAGAAAACTCAGTTAAATACATAAAATAGTTTAATCTAAAAATTCTGGTGTTAAATTTTTTTTTATAAAGTTGGATAAAATTTTTGGATGTTCTAGTGTTAATGGCCTAGTTGCTTGGTTTCTAAATAAATGTTCTCTTGTCAATTCTATAAGTTGTAATCAATTCTGTATGAGATATTAAATTTATGAGTATTGTCTGAATAAGTGTCTTTGATCTATATTATATTTTAAAATGAATAATATTTATTATTTTTAAATATGTCATAATAAATGATTAAATAAATAAAACATTTTTTTATGTACTATCACTTTAAATTATGAAGAAGAGTGTCAAATAACATACAGTGTTTAATTTGTGCCAGAGCTCTCAGCTCTGGAAATTCTTTACTTCAGTGAATATTTAAATACTAGACGAAGCTCACCAGGGTCTGCCAGAAAATGGGACTCTTTCCGAGAAACTGCTGCTTGATTAAGAAAGAAAAAGTATATCTTTGACGAGTTAAGATTTTCTGAAAATATTCCTTACAAATATTTTTACTTGTTCATTTATTATATATAGCTGTGAACTATTTCTTTTTTTGTGTTAACACTATTTCTGAATCATAATCTTTACCATATTTAATCGCAGAATTCTGCAATTAGGCAAAGATTACTATATGGAAGGAGTGATAATTAAAAAGTGGAATAGTTGACAGCTAAGTATATGCTTAATTTTTTTATTTTGCTAAAGAAAAAAAATGCTTTCTGCATATGACAATGTATTATTAGTCATTTTCTTTAAGAATAATTTATGTATAAACAGAAAAAATATTAGGCAAGCTTCCTTAAAGACAATAGAATTTAAATCCAAAAAAAAATTTTTTGTCTGTATAAATGAATGTAAAATATAACCATTCAAGTGAAGGAATTCAGTGTGTGATTGTACCACACGTAATAGTGGAATGCCCCTGATGAATTTACTTCTAAAATGATTATTAACTGGCAAAAACTATTAATTTTACTTTAGACTTGTAGAGGGACATCTAAGGAACAGATCTAAAAAGAAAGAATAAATTTTATAATTCAATTTATTAAGAGTTATTTTCTGAGGAGGGGTAATTTGGAAGTATGGTTAGGCTTAGCTAAATGTTGTATGATAGGGATACTTTTTATCTCTGTGTTAACTTTAGTAAATGTCTAATGCTCAATATTTTTTTTTTTTTTTTTAATGACTTAATTTTAACACTGAAAAAAAAATTATTTTTAAATTTTATTTTTTAAATCTAGTTTAGAAAGAGAATAATAATATAAAAAAACAATGTTTTAAGTAATAATAAGAAACAAAAAACACAGAGCCAACTGACCATAAGAAAGAAGGAAAAGAACATCCAAATTCAAATAGAAGAGTAATTATAAAAAGTAAAAGAAACAAAACGCCCACCCAATTACTTTTGAAAAGTTGCCACTTCTGTCCCCCAAGCTACCGTTTGATGCATTGTACACAACAGACTACATCCTTATCATTTACAACGCGTCCAGGCACTAGAACCAAGAGACTACAACAATCGTATGGATTTTGTATGGTGGTTTTTGCAAATAACTGCTGCAGACCGACTCTTCGCAGCAAATGTTCTCGGATGAGACTGCGTTCTCATTAGAGGGTGTGGTGATAAACTTTCACTACCTGCATACATGGGCGGATGAAAACCCACAGGCTACACATATGCACAACGAAAATGTTCTGTTACCATGTGAGCTGGCATTGTTGGAGACTTTACTTGTTCTGTACATTGTCTCAGAGAGATTTAATGGTTCCATTTATCTAACATTCTTGCAAGAGGTTTTGCCAGAAATGCTCAATGATGTTCCAATGCCTATTCATTGATGCATTCGATTTCAACATGATTGGGCTCCTGCACATTTCAGCACAGACATCAGAGCACATCTGCAGGCTACTTTTCCTGGTGGCTGGATTGGTCGTGGTGGACCAATCGCATGGTCACCATGATCACCAGACCTGTCTCCCTTGGATTTTTTCTTGTGGAATTTTTAAAAGGACTTGTGTATGAAACACCTGTTGCAACACCGGAAGACTTGTTGTGGCAGCAGGATGTGTTCGAGAAACACCTGGTATCTTTGAGAAGGTGCGCCATTCCACGCAACGTAGATGCCAGGCGTATCTCGATGCATCTGGAAAAAACTTTGAACATCTGCTGTAGGCTCAACATTTGGATTGCATTAGTCGCATGTCAGTGAGTAATTATCAATAAAATGATCTGTAATGGTTTTGTTTTTTCTCTTTGTGTTATGCATTATTTTAGACGTACTGTAGCGGCCCCGGATCGCAGTTGCAACCCTCTGTTCCTATGCGATTTTTTATCCTTATTGTATGACTGATCTACCATGTCATTTTGTCCACATTTTTTTAAAAATCACGCTGTATATGAATCCAATATATATAATATGCATCAAAAGTTTCATTAAAATAAATTTAATAGATTCGTTTTAGGGACTTCTCTATAAAAAAAAATTGATTTTACCCCACCTCATCCTATGATCCCAGAGCTCTCTAAAATTGGCACTTTTAGAGCTGAAGTGGAAATACCCTGGGATCATAAGATTTTTAACATTTTCAATACTGATTCAGAAGCTGTTTCTGGCAGCTGGGGTTGGGTTGATTTTTGACTGCCAATTATCTATTCAAGGGATATAGGCCCAGGGGGGGAGTACCCTTCGTGGGGGTTTTTCCAAGAGAACCTAACCCGTATTTACGCATGGAAATCCATGGTTCGAAGAAAACAACGAAAACTCTGAACGATTAGGACGACGGGCATGATTGAGTTCGAACGCAGCACCTCCCGTCTACCAGCTTCGAGAGCAGAACTTCTTGGCCACTGGTGGGGTGTGGCAGCTGGGGCTTGTTGATAAGTGACCTAACGGTGAAAAGACCAACAGCAAGGATGGAAATATGGAAGAAGTAAGCACAACTGATATATGAGGGCTTTTGTTGTGTTATAAATGGTCCTCCACCAGAATACAAAAAATACTAGAAAAATTTTAGGCAACTCTAATTCAAAAATATAGATTATCATATTGGAGAAACTTTAAGCATATTTCTTCTGCTAATGTTTTTAACAAATCTCTAACTTCAAAGGTCATTGCACATTCCTTAGAAAATGCATCAAATAGTTAACATTGTTTTTATTAAAAAATACTTAATTATGTCATTCTTGTTTTTATTTCACTTTAAGTAACATTTGATATTATCACATCTATACATAATTTTTGGTGGTATATTGTATCAATCTTTACAAAAATTTTAGAAATTGATGTTCATATATTATTTTTAATTTTTACTGTTATTTGTAATTTCGAACTTCACAGAAATTTTGACAAATTTTATGAAAGATTTTTCAGACAATGTTTGATTGTATTAAAAATTCTGAGGACTAGGGTAAATTATTTTTAAAAGTACTTTCTTTTTACGTTAATCACAAATACTTGGAGGAGTTTGAGTGCATGTAAAATAATGCGAGGAATTGGAAGAAGAGTGTCATTTACGTTCTGCAGACTGTTTTTAAAGTTTCTACTTGTATTGCAGACTGCAGAAAAAAAATTCTGCTGCTAGGTTTCATGACACATATACAAGTGTAAGTTCGCTTTTCCTAGTTTTTATTGGCTGTGTCTTTATGTTGATAAAGAGCTTTTGTCTTAGGCAGTGACTTTTTAGCCCCCCCCCCCCCCCCCACAAAAAAAAACTTTTTTAAACTTTACATTTGAAGCTGAAATTTTTAAATGTTTAAATAAATATAATTATACAGGAAAATAATTATTGGCTCTTTGATATTTTTTAAAGCTAAGAATAGACATTATAAACTAATTTAGAAGATCAGTTATTTAATGATAAAAATAAATAAAATGTCATTTTATGACTTAAAATGCTAATAATTGTCATAAAGATGTGGTTTATACATATAGGTTCTTATTAGTTAGACCTCTGGATGAAAATTCGCCAACTTTGATTAAGGCTCCAGTCCCTGCTGGCAAAGGCACTCACAAGCTAATGCTAATCCTATGTGGAGGGATTTTTCTAATATCTCGTTTGAATTCCGACATTTTTACATGATTTTTTTTTTTTTTTTGTATTGAACAGCTAAGATCAGTCTTTACATCGCATCTTTTTTACTTTTTCTATTTTGGTCGCAGATATTTTTTAGAATGACACTCATTTTCAGAACTGGTTTTGAAAGTGAAAGTAACTTTATAAAAAATATCTGCGACCAAAATAGAAAAAGTAAAAAAGATGTGATGTACAGACGGACCTCAGCTATCCAATGCAAAAACTAGTTGGATATGCCAATCCCAAAACTTCTATCTTATACATCTTAATATTTCAAAATCTAGTTACACATGTTAATACTTCAATATTATTAGTTCAATATTATACCAACTTTGATTTTCATCTTAAATTCCTGCTTCAGTCAATTAAATGAACTAAAAACGAGTTAATCTATATCATATTTCTTAAAATTAATAGTTTTTCCTTATTCTGTTGTTATCAGATGTTTGCCAATAGCGGCTTAGCAGGAAGCGAGTTTCCACGTTTGCACGAGCCGCCGATGGACAACAGAACTACGAAAAATCAAGAAAAGTATACAAAAATCGCTATCACAGAGCCCCTTTACCGCGCGATATTTCCAAATTCGAGGAGGACCTGTTGGCCAAAGCCAAAAATATGCACAAAAAATTTGGTTCAATTGTATGCATAATTTTATACACTTTTCGACTGTACAATAAAGAAAATGTCACAAATATCTCTATTACAGTGCCCCCCTTCTTGCAGATTTTTTTCAAATTCAGGGAGGACTTGTTTGCCATAGCCAGAAACGTACACAAAAAATTTGGTTCAATTCTATGCATAAATTTATGCAATTTTCGAGGTACAATAATGAAAATGGCGCAGAGATCCAATTATAGCGCCACCTTCTGGCGGTATTTTTTCAAGTTCAGGGAAGACTTGCTTGCCATAGCCAGAAACATACAAAAAAAATTGGTTCAATTCTATGCATAACTTCATACACTTTTCGATGGTAGAATAATGAAAATGGTACAGACATCACAATTATAGCACACCCTTCTGGAGGAATTTTTCCAAATTCAGCGAGGACCTTCGTGCCATGACCAAAAACAAGCACAAAAAATTTGGCTCAATTCTATGCATAACTTCATACACTTTTCGATGGTACAAAAATCGCTATTACAGCGTCCCTTACCGGTGAATTTTTCCAAATTATGGAAGGACCTGCTTGCCATAGCCAAGAACTTAAAATAAAAATTTGGTTCAATTCTATGCATAACTTCATACACTTTCGGATGGTATAATATTCAAAATTGCACAAAAATCGCTATTACAGCACCCCCTACCGGCGAATTTTTTTTCCAATTTCAGGGAGGATCTGCTTGCCATAGCCACAAACTTAAAATAAAAATTTGGTTCAATTCTATGCATAAATTCATACACCTTTGGATGATACAGTATTCAAAATCGCACACAAATCGCTGTTACAGCGCCCCCTACCGGCGATTTTTTTCCAATTACAAGAGGATCTGCTTGCCATAGTTAAAAACTTAAAATAAAAATTTGGTTCAATTCTATGCATAACTTCATACACTTTTTGATGGTACAATGGGGACAGACAGACGGACACACAAACATTTTCTATAAACATGTTTTTGGGGATCTCTGACCCCTAAAACGTGTAAATCCGTCGAAAACCGGAAGTCGAAAAAAATTTCGATTACAATACTTTCTTCTACTGAAGATAGAAGAAAGTAAAAAAATACTTAAAAATGTCAAAATGCAAATGAGATATTAGATAAATCTCTCCCCATAGGATTAGCTCGTGAGTGTCTTTGCTGGCAGGGACAGGAGCATCAATACACAAATTTTGATCGGTTTTTTGATTCGCGTATTAGAGGGGTTCACCTGTATTGTGAAATTAATCAATTGGTAGAGGGGAAAAAAGCGTTAAATTCAGCATTCAATCAAGAGAAAAAATTGCAAAATTCTTCAGTCAGTTGCAAAAAAGTAAATGAAATTCGTTGATAAGTTGCCAAAAAAAAAAAATACATCAGTTGATGGAGGAGAGAATCGCAAAATTCAATTGACCGCAGGAAAATATCGCAAATTCTATTAGGGGACTCCAAACAAACCAGTTTAAAATATTTAGGGGGCAAGGTACAAGTGTGCCCTATTTGATAAATTCCCGCCCAGTGTCCCTTTTTTCCTAGAGCCAACACTAGGTAAAGAAAAGATTTTTTCTAGTTATCGCCGAGTGCAATTAGGGACACATTTCACTCTCTTTAAAAAATGAAAGGCAGCTCTCTTAATGCTTATATTTAATACGCAATTCCTCATTTTATATCTGAGAAAGTTTGTTTTACTAAGTCTAGCAAAAATAATTAAATTTGCTTGTTAATTTTTAAATAATAATTCTAAAATGCTCCCTGGTCAAGATCCTGTGTGCCAGTTTGCTATAAGAAAAAAGAAATAATTTTGTTAATATTTAGTATATTGTTAAAAAGGCAAGTTTGTAAACTGAGCAGTGAACAAGTTAATAATTATTTTGTCGATGAACTTATGCAATTAAAAAAAAAAAGCTTACCAAGTACTGTTATTTCTTGAGTCAATATTTATATATTTGTCTGAATCCCAGAACAAGTGACACACTTGGCGACCATCAATTTGACAAGGCGATAAATTGCTATAATTTCTTCTGCTAGTATCACTTTTTTTGTATTTTTGGTTTCGCCTACCTGAAAACATCGTTTTATTGATGTCATTGATGATGGATTCTGAAATTTGAGATTGTAAAATTAGCTCAGTGGCATTTTGACAACACAACTCAATGTTTTGTAAGTTGTAGTAGAAGGGAGACATTTTGTATTGTTTTTTAATTGTAAAAATTAAAATGACGGCAAGGCAAATTTTGATATTTTTAATATTTGTTAATTTTTTTTAGCTGTGTTAGTTGTAAAATTTGCAGGTTAAAGTAACTGTCTGATTTAGTTTGAAATTGTGAGTATTTGTTCATTTTTTTGCTGAAAAGTTAAATGAATTTTACTGAAGACTGGAAATTTTCGAAATTATGGCAATTCAACATTTTTTAGAGTTGTGTTTGAAGAAATGTCTGTTAAGGTATGTTAACAATTTTATGCATATTTTGTTGTAATGTTTTATATTAGCCGTTTATTGTATATTTTTCATGCATGTGGGCTTTATAAGTTTTGTACATTTTGAGATTACTGCACAGCTAGTTTGCTAAATCTAGTTTTTTTTTTGGTTTATGAACGCATTTATACATGAACTTACTAATTGCTGCTTTAAGAAGTTTCGTGCATTTCTGATGCTGCACATCTAGTTAGCTGAATCCAGTGATTTTTTCTTCGGTTTATGAATGTGCAGCATTCATACGGGAATTTACTAACTGCCACTTTAAAAAGTTTCCTGCGTTTTTCAGATTGCTGCAGAACTAGTTTGCTGTATTCAGTGATATATATATATATATACACATTTTCATGAACACGAAGCATTCATGCTTCCGTAAATTAGAAACGAACTGTTCAATGTTTACTCTGATACATGTAGGTACTTTCATTAAGTCATTACTCTGATTTGGAAAGGTAGTTTAAAAATTTCGTATTTTCAATAAATTTATGTTGAAATCGTTTTATTTTGAATCTCATAAAAATGAGCTTTAATGTGCTTTCTAAAACATTATTTATAAATGTTGCATTTCCCATGATGATGACGTAGTAAAAAACAGTCTGGCGGCAGTTAGGAAAGTGTACCAGTCAGTTTTCAGGTTGCCACATGTGGGGTTGTTGGCATGTGTCAGAAAAGTCACCAAATGTGGTGTCTCGCCTGTTCTGGGATTGTGCCATATATTTTATTTTAGTAAAATATCAAAAATTCTATTAGGTGACTCTAAACAAACCAGTTCAAAATATTTTTTATGAACAATGTACAAGTATCCAATTTTTTTTTATAATAGTGTGCTCTTTTTCAAAAATTCCCGCCGGCGGCCTTTTTTTTCTAGAGTCAACGCTAGGTAAGTGAACGATTTTTTCTAGATATCGCTGAGTGCAATTAGAGACATATTTCACTCTCTTTAAAAAATAAAAGGCAGTATACTCTTAATGCTTAAACTTAATACACAACTCCTAATTTTATATTTGAGAAAGTTTGAAAACGTTTTACTAAATAGTAGTCTAGCAAAAATAATTAAATTTGCTTGTTCATTTTTTAAATAATTTTAAAACGCTCCCTGGTCAAGATCATATGTGCCAGTTTGCTATAAGAAAAAAGAAATCATTTTGTTAATATCTAGTACATTTTTAAAAAGGAAAGTTTGTAAACTGAGATCAGTGAACAAGTTAACTATTTTGTTGATAAACTTATGCAAGTAATTTAAAAAAAAAAAAAAAAAAAAAAAGAAGCTTACCAAGTACTGTTATTTCTTGAGTTAATATTTACATATTTTACTTTTGTCATGGTGAGTTACGGAATTTCGACTTATGATACCTACATGTTATATTTTTGTTATGTGCCTTTATTTTTATGCGAGAGTTTAAGCTAAAATTTTTTTAAAATCTTTCTTGCATATGATTCAAGGTACATATTTTAAAAATATACCAATAATAGAAAATCATATGCTAAATGCGGAAGAATAATCATGGGGGAGAGAGACAGTGACAAAAAAAATGACCATAGTATTACCCATTTGAGTACATGATTTTACAATATTACTAGAATTCACATTTATTGCTAAAAGAATTACGAATTACATTCAATCTTAACTTTTTAACATTATTTTATCATTTACCCAGGATATAATCTTTTAGCGACAATGAAATTTTTAGATTGGTCACCAAATTCAATGAGATGCGAGCATACAGTTTTGAAAACTGTTACATAACACTCTTTTCGAAGAACGTTGTCGTAAAAATGCTTCAAAATATTGGAAATCATTTAATCAAGAATTTAGTTCAGTACATTCATGAATTTAAAAACGAAAGATAACCGAATTCGCGGCGTATGTAACATACATTAATGCGTACACTGTGAGAAACATGTGTCTGCATATAACAAAAAAATTATAACTTAAAATTTTAGGATACACGAGATTAAAGTAGTATATGCATGACAAGAAACCCGCCATAACAAAAATTAAACGTGCTAATGTTGGCTTAAGAAATAACAATACATGATAATCATTCACATTCTTTCGAATAAAAGTTTATCAACACAAAAATTATTAACTTACTCACTTACCTCAGTTCACAAAGTATTTGTTTAGTATAAAAATAGTATTAGTATTAAAATATTCGGAATTGAATAGTTAAGCGTCGTTTACACGGAGCGAGTTTACTAGCTACAAGCCGGCGAATTCACTAGCTGCTAGTAAACTCGCCCCGTGTAAACACGTTCGCTAGCGAACTATCTGGCAGCTCAGCGAGTGGGAAAAAAGTTGAAAGCTCGGCTACTTTTCTCGCTACTCGCTGGCGTGTTAGCTACCTGGCTAGTAAACTAGCTGTGTGTAAACGGTGTTGCTAGTGAAATCGCTGCGAGTATTCAGTGGTTTCGTGGTTCTGCATATGTAAACAATGTCGACTGGAGTAGTTCGTGCCGGCGTGAATGAAACAAAATAGATTTTTTCGAACAAAATTAACAAATAGGATACCAATAAATAAAATATTTTTGAGAATTATTCACTGTTTGAAATAACTACCATAATTATCACAATGTGAATGTTATAATTATTTTAGGTAGATATTTTAAAATACTAATGTCGGGGAATTGCAGTTATCAAATTATTGAGACTGTACAGGGTATTTAAAGGGCAATAATTGGAAGAAAAAAAATCCCCAAAAAAAGTTTTGTATCAGTGCATAGATTCGTGTATTTTCCACAGTTAATATTCCAATAAGTGCAATTTAAAAATTAAATGTGATTAATTAGATTTTCAGTTAAAAGATTTTATGCCCTATTAAACATCATTGAAATTGCATTTTTACTTTCTTCTATCTTTACAAGAAGAAAGTATTGGATTCGTAAAAATTTTCGACTTTCGGTTTTTGACGGATTTACACGTTTTAGAGGTCAGGGATTCCGAAAAACATGTTTTTACAAAATGTGTGTCTGTATGTGACACAAATTTTGTGGGCGCTCTATCTCAAGAACTAATGCACGGAATTTAATAGAAATTTATATTCAAGTAGTCCCTGATATAAATTGGTGCTGATTAGTTTTTGGTGTAAATCGCCCAACAGGTGGCGCTGCTATGCTGCATTTTTCAGAATTTCCCCTACAGCTCTATCTCAAGAAGTAATGCACGAATTTTCATCAAACTTCAAATTCAGATATGAAATGGTGCTAAATTGATGTAATTTCTTGTACTATTTAAATGATTTAATTGACATGATTTATATAGAAGAAAGTTTTGTGATGGCCGCAACAAACTAGTTAACAGTGATTTCATGGGGTGTCCATTACTGAAAATAGACAAATGAAGCGTTACAATAATGGACACGGGTCTTAAAACCTTAAAAATTAATGAAATTTTATAAATGAGCATTAGAATATAAAATTCAAATTTCATCGTTTAATTTCGTATTGCAGTAATCTGCGTGTTTTATGTTCCATAACACAGTGTACTCTTGGTATACATTTAAAAAATCAGCAATATCATTTGCGTTCCACTTCATTTTTCCACGAACACACCCACAAAAGAAAAAAAAAAGCAGGAAAACTCTGCACTTAATATAAAAACACTGTTTACAGAAAAAAACATAAAAGAAAGCTTTAGAACGCAGCAAGTGATGCAATAGCGAGTTGGCTACTGAGCGAGTAAACAAGTTCGTGTGTAAACGACCACTATCTCGCTAGCTGACTCGCTCGCTTCTTTTCTCGCCGGCTTGTAGCTAGTAAACTAGCTCCGTGTAAACGAGCCTTTACAAACAAAATTTGTTTCAACATTGGTTGGTTGGTTTGCCATAAGGTCTCTGACTGTTTGAACGAACGGTCTGTTCAAGTTGGACGCGCGCGCGCTCAGGAGACAGGAACATGGAGTGAGTCAAAGGGTCTGTTCAGAAGCGTACGGCGTGCCCCATGGAGTAGGTCTTCACGAAGAAAGGAATTTTAAAATTATTTCATCATTTTTATGGTTCAAAAAAGGTAAAACCAACGACTATATTTCTTTATCCTTCCGAAGCATTGTCTTCGTAACAGAAATACATGCCTATGATCACTCGGATAAAACCCAAAATATTCAGGAAAAGCATCACGTGACCTGGTCGGGATTACAGTGCCTAGCTATCTTACGCTCGATCCTAGGATAGGCGTTCCTGCAATCGATCGTAACTTGGTATTACAATGCCTCAGTGCAAGTCCTTGTCCCTCGGCGTAAGTCCTCCTGCAGTCAGCAAATCAGAGGCCGCAGTTACAGTTGTTGTGGTTGCGCAAGCATCCACTTGCACTTAGGCTGGGATTATAGGCTGGGAAATAAAAAATTTGACTGATCCTGTTTTATGGAAACATATACCTGGTGAAATGAATCCAGCAGATCTGCCATCTAGAGGGTGTAAAGCAAGACAGTTGGTATCTCTCAAATGGTGGGAGGGTCCATCTTGGCTTAAAGATTCTAAAGAATATTATAAATATATGGATTTCAAGTGCCAAGACATAAACGAAGAAGAAATTGAAAAAGAAAAATTAAAGTCTACAAAATTACTGGTAAATGTTGATGAAAGTCCAGAGAAAAGCTGGTACTACCAGTATTTTTCCAGTTATGAGAAAATCGTACGTCTTGTTGGTTGGATACTTCGTTTCAGATATAATTCTTCTAATCCAAAGGAACAGATCAAAGGAGAATTGATGAATCTTGAATTTAAGAGAGCAGAAACGAAGATAATTTGGATGATACAAAAGGAATGTTTTTCCCATGAAAGTGAGGGGAGATTGAAAACTCTGGAGACGTTTAAGGATGAACAAGACATAATACGTGTAAAGACTAAGATTACGTATAGACAAGACAATATGAATTTCCTCACACCTATGGTTGTTCCTTCAAATCATGAAGTTGTCAAACGATTAATTTTACATTACCACCGCAAAAATTGTCATGCAGGTCCTCAGATTCTTCTGAATTTGCTTAGAGAAAAATACTGGATTTTGAATGGAAGAAGAACTGTGAGCTCTGTTCTATCAAAATGTACCATTTGTAAAAGATTTAATTCGAAGAATTTATAATCTTCTCCAGTTTCTCTGCCAGAAAATCGAGTGAAAGATGCAGCTGTATTTCAAATTATCGGCATTGATCTGGCTGGCCCTTTGTTTCTTAAAAATAAACAGAAGAGTTGGGTTATCTTATTTACATGTGCCATCTACCGAGCTGTGCATTTGGAGCTTGTGACTTCAGCTTCTACAGAGTCATTTTTAACGGCTTTGCGAAGATTTGTATCTCGTAGAGGAAGATGTTCTGTTATATATTGCGACAACGGTTCCGATTTTGTTGGTGCATCCAATTTCTTAAAAAGATTGAACTGGAATCGCATACAGAAGTATGGAGCAATAAATTCTTTCAAATGGAAATTCAACCCTCCGACTGCTGCTTGGTGGGGCGGATGGTGGGAGAGACTCATCAGATTGATGAAAGATCTATTAAAAAGAGTCTTAGGAAAAGCCTGTTTGAACTATGAAGAGATGATAACTGTATTAGCTGACTGCGAAAGTATTATAAATTCGCGACCACTAACTTACATGTCTGAGAAAGAGTCCATCAAACCCATATCACCGGACATGTTTCTGAAAGATATTCATGAATGTGGTTTACCAGACGTTGATGCGGTTGAGGAAGGTTCTCTCACTAGAAGACTTAAATGTAGGCAAGAACTGCAAAAAGAGCTCAGAAATCTATTTAGATTAGAATATTTGGGTCTCCTTATCCAACGACCAAATGGGAGAAGATTGCAACGTTCAATTGCTGTAGGAGATATAGTGTTGGTGGGAGCAGATAACAAGAAAAGAATCAATTGGCCCTTAGGACGGGTTACAGAGCTCATTCGGGGCAAAGACGGAAAAGTTCGTCTTTTGAAGTTACAAACGTCTCATTCGCAGATGATTCGGCCTATTCAAAGAATTTACCCTCTGGAAGTGTCATCAGTGGATTTTACTGAAAACAATTTTCCTAAACCAACTTTGAAGGAAAATCAGGTTGAGCCTGCAAAAGACGAATCGCAAATTAAAAAGACGAGATCTGTTAGAATGATAAAGGTTCCAGAAAGACTCGATTTATGACGTTTATGTAATTGTTGTATTTATTTAATGTGAAGTTTTGATTATAATATATAATCAAAAGGTGGGAGGATGTTAAATCTATTGTCCATGTTTATTTATTTGTTATTGTCCTCTCATCTTTATTCTCGTGATACCTTTTAGATATGATGTAACGTGAATCAGAAATTGTATTGTTTATTATTGTTTGAATATTTTTATGGAAGAAGGTAAAAAGCTTTACCGGTAAATAAATTATTTTTGATTTGAGAAGTTAATTGACTTCTTTATGTACATTTTAAGTTCATAAATACATAATTGGCGTCCGCATTATATTCTGAAAGCTGGGTTGTTAAAATAACATCCTTTTTGAACGCTTTAATTAACATTGCGCTTAATCTTACTGCTGCTTCTCGAGGCTAACGAGAAAGGCAGGCTACCGCGGTAGGTCCTATTCTTCTTTTTTTACAGACCGCTGGAGTCACGTGATGCTCTTTCCGCACACCTTCATTGGTGCATTCGAGCATCACGTGACTCCAGCGGCCTGTAAAAAAAGAAGAATCGGACCCACCGCGGTAGCCTGTCTTTTTCGTTAGCCTCGGCTGCTTCTAAGCTGTCGTAAGATCGCGAGGCACTGTAATACCGTTTACGTTTTGTTTATATCGTAAGTCTCTAAGTTGATCTTAAGTGAGGTACCGTAATCCAAGCCTTTATTTATTTTAAAATGATTCACCAGTTGCTGTATATTTTCCGTGATAAATGGAATGCTGTTAATTGTAATGTATTTAATAGGTTTGCACCTGATGGCAGCACATACTATGTAGTAGTACTACTACTTTAACTTGGTGGTCTCGTGGTGTTCTAATAAAATTGCTAACTAAGATATATCATGGTGTCAGAAGTATAGTGACCCATGTATTTTTGTTAAATATTTCAAAAGAAATTGAAGCAATATGGCAGGAAGTTTACCTAATATTGCAGCATTTGAATTGGGATCAAATCCATCCGAGTCAAGGCGGTATTGGAGGCAAGATTTTGAAGATTACATAGAAGCTTTGAAATATGCAAGTGAATCCGAAAAAACAAAAACAGCGCTCTTCCGGCATGTTGGCGGTGATGAGTTAAAAAAGCAATTTCGTGCACTTGATCTGAAGCCAGAAGGAGGAGCCAGTGAAATAACATTGAAGCAAATTTTGGACGAATTTGATAAATATTTTCAGGACTATGTGAATGAGATATATGCTTCATTTAAATTTTTAGAAATCAAGCAAGAAAGTGAAGAAAAATTTGCGGACTATTATTCACGTTTACGTAGAGCCGTTATTGAATGCAATTACGGCAACCTTGCGGATCGGATGCTTCGTGATAAAATCATTCAAGGGTTGGCTGATAAATCGCTACAAGAGCGATTAATTCGCGAAACTAGTAGAAAGAAGAAGACGTTGCAAGAAATTGTTGCTGAATGTAAAACGGCCGAGCATAGTAAAGTGCAGGCCAGGGAAATGTGCGGTAAAATCAGCAGATTGAATGTCGATGCAATGAAGTGGAAAGATGGCCGTGCACGATATCATAAAAGAGAAATATTTTGTAAATACTGTGGCAGATCTCACGAACCAAAGAAATGTCCAGCCTTCGGTACAAAATGCAGACACTGTGAAGGAAAAAACCATTGGTCGAAAGTATGTCGGAATAAAGTAAACAACAGTCAACAGGTGCGTCGACTAAATGCAGTGGAACGGAATAATGACAGTGATACGGAGTTTGTTTATTTGGGTGAACTGAAATATATAAATCAACTTGAGAGTAAAAAATCAAATTCAGTATGGCTACAAAAATTAGAAGTTAATGGAAATGATGTTATATTTAAGCTAGATACAGGTTGTCAAGTCAATGTTATTCCAAAGAGTCAAATATTAAAATGGAGTGAAAAGCCAATGGTGAGAAAATGCAAACAACCTATACTGGATTACTGTGACAACGTTGTGCCAATTCTAGGTGAGTGTTTTCTTAATTGCAAAACTTTAAAGAAAGATATGACATGTAAATTTTTAGTAACCTCTTTAAATGCTAGTCCAATATTAGGGCTCGAAGCCTGTGAGAAATTAGAACTTATCCAAAGACTTAATAATGTTATAAAGCCCATGTATAATTTTTTCCATAAAGCACCAGAAGATATTTTCCAGCAGTTTTCTGATGTATTTACAGGAATTGGTCGCTTGAACCGTGTTGTAAAAATAAAATTAAAAGACCACTATATTCCTCACATAACAGCCCCACGTAAGATACCACTAGCTCTACATGACAAAGTAAAGAATGAGTTGCAGAATATGGTAGAATATGGAATAATTGCAAAAGTAGATGAACCAACAGAATGGGTAAATAATATGGTTGTCATTAACTCACCTAAAAAATTGCGCATCTGTTTAGATCCAAAGGCTCTAAATGAAGTAATTCCTCGACCTCACTACCCTATACCAACAGCTGATGGTCTTATTGCACGACTTCAAGGATGTAAAATATTTACTATTCTAGATGCAAAAAATGGTTTTTGGCAATTGCCATTAGATAGAGAATCTTCATATTTAACTACATTTACAACACCTTGGGGACGGTTCAGATATTTAGTTCTGCCTTTTGGGCTTAATAATGCTGCAGAAGAGTTTCAGATGGCTATGGAGAACACGTGTGAAGATATGCCTGAAGTAAACCCTTACTTTGATGATCTAGCCCTTGGAACATCCTCTATTGAAAATCACTGCCAGTTACTACATAAAGTTTTAACACGTGCTAGAGAAGGAATAAAAGGAACTTTAGTACAAGCTCCATGTTTACAGTATTTTAATAAAGACAAAGCTGTAACCGTTTCAGTGGATGCCAGCCGTTATGGCTTGGGAGCTGTTTTACTGCAAGATAATAAACCAGTTGCATATGGTTCTGCATCATTAACTGAAACACAGCAACGGTATGCTCAAATCGAAAAAGAGTTGCTCGCTGTAATTTTTGGTCTTGAACATTTCAATTATTATACATATGGAAGACCAGTTGAAGTGCAGACAGACCACAAGCCATTGTTGGGATTAAGCAAAAAGCAGTATGATGCCATATCACCGAGACTTCAACGTATGCTTCTCAGGCTTAATAGGTATGATTACAAGCTTGAATATGTCCCCGGAAAACTTCTTCTGATAGCCGATACACTTTCTCGTGCTCAGTTAGTCAAAGAATATTTTGCCGACGAGGAAGAATCAGACACAAGTGTTAAGATAAATCTACTATCTCATGCATCAGTAAACAAGTGGAAAGAATATGCAACATTTACGACCAATGACAATGAATTGCAAGATGTTTTATACCATATACAAAATGGTTGGCCTGAAAGAAAAAATACACGACATTTCGCTAAGCCCTATTGGCATTGCAAAGAAGAATTGTACTGTACAGATGACGGTATAATTTGTCGCGGTAAAAGACTTGTTGTGCCAAAGGTTGCAAAAGCAGAAATATTACAAAAGTTGCATTTAACACATAGGGGTATAATGGCTTGTAAAACGAAAGCAAGATAATATTTTTATTGGCCATCAATGAACTGTGACATTGAAACTTTTATTGAGAAATGTAAAACTTGCCAGCAGCATCAGCGTAACAATCAAAAGGAAGTTTTGCTTGATCAAGATGTTCTAGAGAAGCCCTGGCAAAAGGTTGGTTGTGATTTTTTTTTTCTAAAAGGCCAGCAATATCTGTCATTAATTGATTATTTCTCAAAATATGTTGAAGTCCAAATAGTTAAGAATAATAATGCACCAAATGTCATAATTGCCTTCAAATCTATTTTTGCAAGACATGGAATTCCAGAGGAGTTGGTCAGCGATGGGGGACCACCATTCAATTCAGAGGAAGTGAAAAAAAATTTTTAAGAATGGAATGTGGAACATAATCTCACATCACCATACTTTCCTAGAGCTAACGGTCAAGCTGAAAGAGCAAACAATAAAAAGTCCCTAATTAAAGCATTACAGGATGGAAAAGATCTATATACGGTCTTATTAGACTATCGTATTCAACCATCTCAAGATCTCCCCTCTCCAGCTGAACTAATAATGGGCAGACGACTGAGGACTCTTTTGCCATGTCATCCAGAAAACTCAGGCCAAATTTTCCGTTAGCTGAAGCAAAGGAGTCTTTAGAGAAGCGACAGATGATTCAAAATAAATATGCTAACAAGCATAGTGCACAACTCTCAAATTTGAAAGATAAGGCACAAGTTTGGTTTCGCCAAAAGATGAACGAACCATGGAAGCAAGGAACTGTCATTCAGGTTGGTCCTCAACCTCGATCCTACATTATTAAAGGGATAGATGGTAATATTTACAGAAGAAACAGATTTTACATCCGCCCTGATAAGTTCGAATTAAGTCAATCTGTGAGATCAGTAGAGGATTTTTATACAGCAACTACAGATTCAGATACAATAGATAATAAAACAGCTAAGTTACAAACGGTGTTGCCTCAAGTGCCTCTACGGAAATCTTCAAGAACAATTATAAAGCCTCAACGCTATAGAGACAACTAAACTAAACTATGTTTAATTTAGAACTTTAAATGATTTATAATTTTTAATACTTTTTAAATATCCGTTGCCTTCATAACTCTCTTGTTTATTTAAAAAAGGGGCATGTAACGTATTTAATAGGTTTGCACCTGATGGCAGCACATACTATGTAGTAGTACTACTACTTTAACTTGGTGGTCTCGTGGTGTTCTAATAAAATTGCTAACCAAGATTGTGATATCAACGTATGAGATTTGTTTGTAATCTACTATACTGGATGGATTTCAATGGAATTTGCACTGTTAGTTAGACATTTTTCAGAGAAGGTTTTAGTATATATATTTCTTATTTTATGATTGCATATTTGTGGATAACATACCAAAATACATCATAAAGCATGAGAAATAAATGGCACTCAAAATCCTGTTAGTATAAGCAAAATACTTACTTATACTTTCAGTAGAAAATTTATAAACATTTTAATCATACTTTATTCAATACAAAACTAGACGGCAAACCCATATACTTTATCTCTTTAAAAAAATACATGTGCAGATATTTTTAGTTAAAATCATCTACATCTATTATCAACCAATCCACTCAACTCATAATTAAGAGAGTATAAAATGTTAAGTGAATTTCAGACTTTGACATTTTATTAACATGCATCTAAACTGTGTGCTTAGCGTCAAGCGCCCGCTTATAAGTCATCGTTAATATATACAGGGACGGGACGAGATTGCACACACAAGGAAATTTACAACACAGAAAAATACTAACGGGAGCCCCACAAAGAGTGTGTAACGGTGGCAGCGGGATTCGAACCCGCACACACCTACATTCGCAAGCGATTAGTAGTGTGATGCCTTGCCACTCAGCCACAGTGGGCCCGAGTTTCAGAAACTTGCTCAAGTCATAATCTTGATTTCGGGCACGTCCGCTTCAAAAACTTCATGCTAAGTGATTCAACTATCTCTGTAATAACTAGTATCTAAGCAATTAATAATAGCCGAAGATAAGAACACAGACGGCATTTATTGACGTAAACAAACTTCAGAATAATACAAACGATTACGATTAATTTAAGGACGATACAGTTATGACCACAGTTATTACATCTCCCTTCTTTAGAAAGTAAGTTCGTATCCATTATTCTGTGTCTATTTTAGAGTTCAAGTCTCTTTATAGGTTTCACGACTCTGCAGATCTTGTGGTGATGATGACGGGATGGTGTTTAGCATCGTGTGTGACAGAACTGGACGATTCAGATGGGGGAGCAGGTTCATCTGGAGGTAGAGAATATTCTGCATTCAGTGGTAGAATCCTCTTCCTCTCTATGTTGACTTTAATCTGAGTTGGCTTTATGCGACTAGTGTTGCGTCTGAATGTGACAGATGGAGTAACCACGTTGTATGACCTAGGTGCAGTTTGAGAATCTACCTGAGCAGGAATCCAATTCCCGTGTGCTTTTCGCAGCAACACATTTTTATTTGACTGGAGTAGCGCACGTTCTGATGATTTCGCAAAAGCATAGTGATAATACTTTTGCTTTAAATGAGCTTCAGCAAAATGCTCTGCTGAATTTTGTAAAGGTATAGGTTTTAGGAGATCTTCGCTTATAGGAATTGTAGTTCTAGTTGATCTGCTAAACAATCTTTGGACAGGGGAGCCAAGATTATCTCTGGGTGTGTTTTGAAAGTTCAAGAGAGCCATGTAGACATCTTGACCAGATAGTTCGCATTTTTTGAGGAGGTTCTTTCTTTTCTGTCTGGACTGCACGTTCAGCTAAACTATTTCCTTTAGGATAGAAGGGACTAGATGTTTGATGGTGAAACATCGACTGCTTAGAAAATATTTCAAACTCCCAAGATGCGTAATTTTTTACAGTTGTCAGTTTCTGGAATTCTCGGTATACCGTGCAGTGTTGAATTCAGACACTTTTCTCTGGAAGAGACTTCTGTGGCTCCGGGGGAGGACATTATAGAGTTCCGGAGGGAACTTGCACTTTTTGACCCTTGAAAACACAAAATCTCAAATCTTCCGGGGGGGAATGTCCCTCTCCCCCGGGCCACCCCCTGAATCCAACACTGATACCGTGTACACTAAACCAATCCTTCAGAATCTCGATGGTGGATTTACTTGTCAAATCCTTCAGAGGTTTAAAGTCTATGTAGCTTGCGTAGCTGTCAGTAATAAGTAGATAGTATGTACCTTGAAATATGAAGACATCGGACGCAAGAATTTCTCAGTGCAGCTTTGGAATTTCTTTTGGAATCATAGGCTCGGTTGGCTGAGCTTTCTGAGTATTTTGACACTTGACAGGTTTCACAGCTTTCTATCATGTAAATTATGTCTTGTGACATGCCGTGCCAAAACATGTATTCGCGAGCTCTTCGAAGACAGCTTGTTATGCCCAAATGTCCTTTATTCCTTAATGCTTTGTTCTGATTCTCACTCACTTAATAGTGAAATTCACTATCTTAGAGCTATTGCGATTGACAGAGGTTACAGCCCTTCTATTATCGATACTGCTTTACGTAAACTACAGCAACCACGTCCCACTAACTCAAATCAGTCTTCTTCTCTCTCCATCAGCACCATTGTGTTACCTTTCTTTCCTAAATCCAGCTTTCCTGTTGCCAAAATTCTTAGACAGCATGACTTCAGAATAATTTTTACCCCTACGAATAAGCTCACCCTCTCGAAACTCAAAGACCCTATTGAGTTATACAACTCATGGGGTATCTATAGTATTAATTGCCAGTGCGGTCTGTTCTACATTGGACAGACCAAACGGGGTTTAAAATTTCGTATTAAAGAACATCAACAATATATTCAAAGACAGGAAACCAATAAATCTTCAATTGCTAAGCATTGCTGGGAGATGAATCACTCTTTTGATTTTAATTCAGCCAAAATCATCTCTAAACCCACTTCTGTACACGAACTGACGAATTTAACTTTCTTGAAGCATTTCATATCTACAAAAATTATGACAATATTGTTAATAGTATATTTGCTATTCCCCCTTTATCAGATTGCTGGAAATATTTCATAAAATCCTTATTGCTTAATCACTACCATATTTTTTTTTGCTCATTTCTGGTGGCATTTCCTACACTAGTCTCTCATTCGCTGGTACCCAGGTTTTCCTGTTTCCCCACTGGGTAATGAACTTCTCAGTTGAATCCACTTCTCCTCTATATAAATGAGCAAGTTTCCGTTATTCTTTGCACTAAGGACGGTACGCTTAACGCTAGCGAAACTAGTCTGCAAAATTTTTGTTTATTCTGGCGTTTTTAACGTTGCTTTTAAAAACGTATATCATTCTGCGCCATGTAGCATCTTAATAATTAATTACCAAAAGCCTTTTTCAAATCTAATTTCGTGAAATATTTCGATCCGCTACATTAGCTACAACTTCTTCTAAAGTTTCTAATGGAAACTGCCTTCGCAAAAGTATTGTATTCAAATCAGATGGATCTATGCAAATTCTTTCTTTTCTGTTCTGTTTCACGATAACCATATGGTTACATATTGGTTTTCTTAATAATCCCATCCTTAACCATTCTATCAAGCTCCTGTTTTACAATCTTTCTTATCCTGTTTCACAATCTTTCTTATCTTAAACGGAAATCTTCTAGGTGGTTTGATCTCTTTTTGAGCGCATTCATCTGAAAATTCTGCTGTGTATGCAAAAATTTTTAGACACCATATTCCTTGGAACAGATCCTGAAATTCTTCCTCCATTGCGTTAACCAGTTCAAGTCTTTGAATTAATCCTGCCTCGAAACAGGTAATTCGAACTAGGACTGGACTGATTCCTTCACGTGCTATTATTAATTTAAGTTGCATACGCTTATCTTTAATTTTGCATAGATCTCACAATTCCCCTGTCACATCAATAGCATGACCCGAATATGAGAGGAGCTTACGGATATTTGAAGGTTTTATTTTTAAATGTAATTCTTTTTCTAAGACAAATGGTATAAACTTACACTGGGCACCGGTATCAAGTTTCATAGGAATAGCCTTATTGTTAATTATGACGGTCTCACACCAGTCTGATTTATTAGCATTGACGCTTGCTATCAGGAAATTTTCATCTTCCGTAATCGTGTCAACATTTTTAATTTCTTGCACGTTGTACTTTTTCCGGAATTTTGACCTACATTTCTTTGCAAAATGGTTTTGTTTTTGACAAAACTTACATTTCTTGGGTACTATCATAATTTCTACAATCACTTATCAGTTTAAAGAATTTATTATTAGAACTGGGTTTACCTATCAGGGAATCAATCTTATGCGACTGCGTGAATTTTTTCGATATTGCACAAATTATAGGTTGTGATTTATTATCATCAACAATGTTTTTTAATTACTTTGAAGCATTTTGGAAAGCAACACAAATTTGCACTGCTTTATCTAAATGGAGATCAGCATAGCTTAAAAGCTTTTCACGAACATCGTTGTTTTCAATTCCGACAACAGTTCTATCACAAAGCAACTCTTCTTCCATAATGCCCAATTTACAGCGAGATGCTTGTATTTTAAGACGAGTTAAAAAATCTGTAAAGCACTCACCTGACTTTTGATGTATCTGATTGAATTTATACCGCTCAAATGTAAAATTTACCTTCCGGGTGAACTATCCCTGTAATTTGTCTTTGATGACCTGTAAAGTTTCTTTTTCATCTGCTCCTAAGACAAATGTTTTGAAAATTTGCTGTGCATCACGGCCTATATATGACATAAAAGTAGCCACTTGAACTGTTTTACTTTTGGAACTAAGCGAAAATGCATCCGCGTAGCATTCGAAGCTTTGGAGCCAATCTTCCCATTGTTCTTGTGTATCCGCAGTAATTTGCAACGGCTTTGGTGGACGTAATCGACCTTCCGACATTATCGAATGCAGTCAGATTCGTATTTTAAATGAAAACAAGTTAAAATAGTAATCTGACACCATGTAATAACGTGTATCTAAGCAATTAATAACAGCCGAAGCTAAGAACACAGACGACAGTTTTTGATTTGATTAGATTTGAGGACCACCTAATTGGGAATCGCTTTGGGCCTCTATGGCTGTTGCCTCGAATGATCCCTTATTTTAAACACAGAAATAATTACACAATAGACGACATTTACTGACATAAAACAAACTTCAGAATAATACGAACGATTACGATTAATTTAAGGACGACACAGTTAGCACAATCTCAGTGCGAACATAGTATAATTAAGGCTCCTATAATCCGAGCTGACTCACGCCACCATTTAATTGCCGGTAGGAGAAGAACGACTGACTACGCCGCGTGGGTAACAATCGCTCATTGGTCTAAGTGGGAAACAAAATGCTTGACGATTCAGCCTGTGTGATAGGAACCCTAGTATAAGGGTGTTATGCAAGATGGCGTCACGAACAGATTTTTTCTGCTGCTGTAGGACATCTATCGCTACCTTTATCAATGCGTTTTCTATTTGTGTGTCGTACAGCTTTTTTCATTGTTCTTCGGTAGAAGTCACGTGGTGTGAACTGCTCCATACTATATTCGTACTGAAATAGTTGAGTCACTTAACTTTTTTGAAACGGGGAACACGGAATTAGGCTTTACCTGTTCACATTGCAAAAAGATTTAAGAGACTTAATTTATGTTTGTTTTATTGAACACATACACCAGCTTGTGTGCTTGACACCAGGGCCCGCTTATAAGTTATCGTCGATATACAGGGACGAGATAGCACAAGGAAATTTACAACACCAGAGAATTACATCCTGCGGGCTCCACAAAGAGCGTGCAACGGAACCGGCGGGATTCGAACCCGCCCCCATCTACGCTTTCAAGCGATTAGCGGCGTGGTGTCTTATCCATTCAGCCACGGTGGGCCCTTAATTTATGTTAAATTAGTAACTACAACGTCTAACTATACATAGTTTATTATTTATAGTTGAATTCATTTTCCAATAAATTTTCAGCAGTGAACTTACGCTCGAAATTATTGAATATTTAATACGTGATTTATCGCATTGCTAACTAAGTGTAGAACCAACAGGGTTGTGTGAAATGTCCAAGCCGGGAATTGAACCCGGAATCCCTGAAATAGCGCTCCAAATCCTCTATCATTTAAGCTACGAGGACGATACCCAGCTTAGCATCTCTCAGTTACATATGTTGAAAAGTCTGAAACTGCAGCCCAGGAGGAAATGGTCTTCATAAATGTGATAATAGCTGAAGCTTAGAACACGTAAGAAGACATTTACTGACATACAACAAATTAAGAATAGACGGCTTGCATTGACGTCACATTGCTATTAGCAACGACTGGTACTCTAATATGGTATAGCATCTGGAGCCCACACGGAACGTCAGAACTCCCCGTTTACCATTAAAAGTACGTGCTGTCTTTCTGTTTAATTTAGATTTTTCTTATTTTTATCTGAGTTTTCGACGCGTAAGTATTTTTTTTATGTATGTTCACCGATTACTGCGAAACTATGCTAACGATTCATGTGATTTTTGCTTTAATTGAAAGAGGATACTCTCGAATTGGTACCACTTCCATTTCATTAAATTTGGTTCAGTAATTTTTTAGTAATGGACTAAAAACTAATACAATCAATGATTTTTCTCAAATTATCTTTCATTGTTGTAACCGTTTTCCCAATCATAAGCATAAAACTATGTATTCATATATTTTAACATCAAGTTGTCGTCAAACTTGGCGCCCTATTGCAAAATATCGCGAAATTTGGCGACAAAATAAGTCGCCATAAATGAAGCCAACTTGGCTGTAGCTGACTAATTTGGCGACATTGCCTTTCAAATTCAGCAATGGATCTACCAATCGGTTTCTTCGCATTTGTTATTCGCCAGTCATATTTATAACTATATGATAGCCAGTAAGCATGACGAGTTTGCATTTTTAAAAGAATTTCAATTTCTTATAAATAAAAAAAACTGTAACCTAATATATTTTTTAGCTATAAGTAAAAAAAAAACACACGTCATAAGATTGAATGAAAAATAAAATCTAAACTATAAACATTCACTGGTGGTGCCACTTGAAAGAATACATTTAAAGTCGGTTTTATTTTTGATAAAAAAAGTTTATATCATAATAAATATCATGATCGAGATTAATTCGTTATTATTATAGTGCTAATAAGTCAAATGGAGAGCACCACATTCGCCTTATATTTGGGCTTCATATGAAGCTATGCCAGATTCTTCTGAACATGTGACGTCATGTGCAAGCCGTCTATAATACAAACAATTACGATTAATTTAAGGACCATAAGGTTATGACTACAGTTGTCACATCTCCATTTTTTTTTAAAGTTAAGTTCGAATCAATCATTCCGTGTCCATTTTAGAGGTCTTGTGGTGACGGTGATGGGATGGTGTTTAGCATCGTGTGTGACAAAGCTGGACGATTCAGGTGTGGGAGGAGGTTCATCTGGAGGTGGAGAATGTTCTGCATTCAGTGGTAGACTCTTCTTCCTATCTTTGTTGACTTTAATCGGCTTTATGTGACTAGTGTTGCGCCTGAACGTGCCAGATGGAGTAACCAGGTTGTAGGACCTAGGTGCAGTTGGAGAATCTACCTTAGCAGGAATCCAATTCCTATGTACTTTTCGCATCATTACGTTTTGATTTGGCTGGAGTGGCGCACGTTTTGATGATTTCACAAAAGCATAGTGATAATACTTTTGCTTTAAACGAGCTTCACCAAGCTGTTCTGTTGTATTTTGTAAGAGCATAGGTTTTAGGAGTTCTTCGCTTATAGGAATTGTAGTTCTCGTGTTTCTGCTAAACACTCTTCGGACAGGCGAGCCAAGATTATCTCTGTGTGTGTTTCGGAAGTTCAAGAGAGCCATGTAGACCCTTGACCAGATAGTTTGCATTTTTTGAGGAGGTTCTTTGCCATCTGGACGGCACGTTCAGCTAAACCATTTCCTTTAGGATATAATGGGCTAGATGTTTGATGGTGAAACATCCACTGTTTAGAAAATGTTTCAAACTCCCAAGAGGCGTAATTTTTACAGTTGTCGGTTTCTAGAATTCTCGGTATTCCGTGTACACTAAGTTAGTCCTTCAGAATCTCCATGGTGGATTTACTTGACAAGTCCTTCAGGGGTTCAAAGTCTGTGTAGCCTGAGTAGTTGTCAGTAATAAGTAGATAGTCTGTACCTTGAAATGTGAAGACATCGGACCCGAAAATTTCAGCTTTGGAATTTCTTTTGGAATGATAGGTGCGGTTGGTGGAGCTCTCTGAGTTCTTTGACAGGTTTCACAGTTTTCTATCACAGAAATTATATCTTGTGTTTGACAGGTTTCACAGTTTTCTATCACAGAAATTGTGTCTTATGACATGCCGTGCCAAACATACATTCTCGAGGTCTTTTTAGACAACTGGATATGCCCAAGTGGCCTTCATCGAGATTCCTTAGTGCCTTCGATCTGTATTTTTCTGGGACGATGATTCGTAGTCCCTTTAAGTTCTTTTTGAACAGACAGTTCATCAACAAATGGTAGGTATTTCTGGCATGACGTGGATATGTCTTTATTCTTTGGAGCAGGGGCGCGCCGACCCAGTGTGCAAAGTGTGCACCGCACACAGGCGCCAGAATAGTAAAGGCGCCAAATAGTTTAAGGCAAAGCTGAAAAATTTGAAAAACTTTTATCAAATTTAAATTTATTAAAGCGGTATTTAAAATCGAAAGTGTGTCATTTCTAATGACACATTTATGAGTTCATTTTTAGTTTTAAGATATATGAAACTTGCAGATGCTCGTCAGCGGCGTAGCTTTAGGGTAGGGGGGGTCTCAAAGCAAAAGGCGCCATGGTGTCGAAAGGTCACGATCGTAGGTCGCCACTGAAGGCTTAAGGGCGCCGTCATGCGCATAAAATAAATTTTAAAAAAGCGCTAGAAGCATAAAAAAAATCGGAAGGGCGACCGCGAATGCCCCTTTTGACATCCCTGCTCTAGATCAGACCTGTCCAACTTTTCAGAAAACAAGGCGCACTACAGCTGGGGGCAAACATGGAAAGCTCCATTATTCAAATGATTGAAAATATATAACACTTCTATCTTACTGTAGTATTGGTAGTGATACATATACTGACGACATAAAAAACGAGTAGTATATTAAATGGCACAATGGTAAAGCAGCATAAACCCCCAGGTTATGCACGGTTCCCATGTAAATGTACATTGCCGAAAAAAGTACAAATCAATCGCAGCAATCGGCTACATTATAACAAAAAACAAAAAATAAATAAAACAGAATGGAGCTCAAAATGCAATGCATTTAAAAAGAAAAAGAAATGAAAAACGCCATTCGATTCCAATCCAATTTAATAGCCATGCCTAACATTGTATGCTTTTACGCATAAAAACGAGCCCATGAGCATGTAAGGAATCATGTCATTTACAGTAGGGAAACATGTTTTTGAGAATAACCTCAAAATGAATTACGTTTTATTGAAATTTTAATTGGATATTTTATAGATTTGCTTCTAACAAATTATAATAGATCAAGCGCTAGTTTTACTCGCGTACAGAGAGTTCATACAATAAATTTATTAATTTATAACTACAATCTTACAAAATATAGTTGTTAAACGAATAATAAGACTTTTCAAATAACTCGGAATTATTTTATTAAATATTTTTGAATAATTGCTTCAATAATTGAATTCAATTGGAATGAAAAAATCCCTGCCGGCTCGGGCCTACAGGCAGAGGTAGATTTCGAATTAAGTACTAAATTCACCAACAAAACTTAAATCAAGATTAGAGATAAACCCAGTTCCTTCACTAAGAATGAGCTCTAAGGGAGCTAAACATTTTGTAAAAATTCTAATATACACGAATACACACACGCAGGTATATGGAATAGGTTTAAAAATGGCTAAAGCAAATTCAGAGAACCTCAAAGTGTTAAAATAGTTAATATTTCCATAGTCGGGTTTTTATCATGTTTTAATAAGTTTTTTCAAACTCACATGACGTTACATATCCACCTACTGAGGTCCATTATATTTCCAATGTGACGCAATATATATATATATATATATATATATATATATATATATTTAATTCGTCAAACTATTTATTTCATTTTGAGTTTTCATGGGGATATCTTGCTCTAGAAAACTTATGACGTAATATACAATTTGTTTTCAATTCGTCAAACTGTTTATTTAATTTATTTTTTCACGTGAAATCTTACAATAGAAAAGCAATTGTTGTGGCGAGAATTTTATTGCTTTTTTTTAATTGTTGGCATCTGCTATAACGAAAAATATTTATTTTTTCCTATCATTGTTGTGTAAGAGCTGGTTTTATCAGAATCATGTTAAGACGGTATATTCAAAATTTTGAGCCCTCCCCATTTCCATTCCCTTGGGCCGATTTTGCTCATTTTCAATCCCCGCCGAGATATTAACCATCTCAAAGTTGTTGGCGAGTTTGAAGACGATCCGTGCATAATTGCGACTTTTATCGTGCGGACAAAATTTAGTACATACATATACATACATATATATATATATATATATATATATAAACTTTTTAGGTGGGGATGGTTTTGGGTTCCTGGGGTCCTATAATGAAAAGTTATGAAGGAATTTTTCAAAATTCGCACCATGGTAACGACTGCAATAGGTAGTATTTCTTACGAAATCTACCTGAAACGCTGGCTATTCATCATTGTGATCCGCCTTACCTAAAACAAAGGCCTTGTACAAAGTTTAATATTGTCATTGTGCCTAGTACGCTTTGAAAGGAGGTTACAAAGTTGCATGGCCACTTTGGTCTGTGCCACGTCTTTTAGATAGGTTTTTAATTAATATCTCAGCTAATCACCGACAATTCTTTTGGAAAATCATTATCGACAGTCCTTGGATGATTTCGCGTCGATAGGTACCTCGAACTAGAGGTCTGCACGGGCCGACATTTCAAGGCCCGGCCCGTACAAAAAGAATATTGGCCCGGCCCGGTAAAAAAGTTGAAAGTTCGGCCCGACCCGTAGAAAAAAATTTATAGGCCCTGCCCGGCCGGTTAAAAAGGTAAAAGTTCGGCCCGAGCCCGGCCCGGCCCGAAAAAAAGTTAAAATCTCGGCCCGAGAACGGGCCGGCAAGTGAATTTCTACAAAACATTGATTTTTATGTCGATTTGGTTAAAAGTTTTCCTCGTATGAGGATATCAAGCCAAAAATATTTATCTTAACTTTTCTTTTCATGTTTATAATCTTCATTTTTATAGAAGTGCCGCAGGGTGCGATATTTATTTTTTTAATGAATCTCTATTTCTTGTATGTAAATGTTTCAGTTATCATTAATATTGTTAATCCATATTCCATGTATTGAAGTGTTAAATATCTGAAAAATGCTATACAGTAAAATCTAAGACTGAATTGCATAGAAAAGAAAAAAAAAATGCGTTATAGACAAGTTCCCTTCTTAGCAAGTGTAAATGTATTATATATTATTTTCTTACGTAGTATATTAATTTTGTTTGTTATTAATTTTTATAATTTTCTTACGTAGTATTAAGTAGCATATTAAGTTTGCATGGATCAACACGTTTTTCAGTTTAAAACAAGATTCCTTCATAGACAGGTTCTTTTTCACACGTTTTATTATATTTTAATTTAACTATATTTTAATAAATATAGAAATCTACTACTCTTTAAAAAGAATGAATTTGAATGTTTAATTGTAGAATAATGGCGATTTAAAAATGTATGCATTTTTTGACAAAAAATTTGTGCCAAGCCTAATTTTACTGACCTTTGAATGGACCAGGCCATTCCGAGACAATGATTTTCATACGGGGTGGGTGAAAACTAGGAATGAAAATTTTGGGCCATGAAGATTAGGAATGAAACCAGTACCCAGGTGTGTGCAGAAAAAATAAGTTAGGCCCGGCCCGAACCTTCAGGAAAAAAGTAAGGCCCGAGACCGGGCCGTAAAGAATAGTGACCCGGCCCGGCCCGGCCCAGCCCGAGTGCCGTGAATGAAAATTGGCATCACTACCTCGAACTCTCCTCAACTCCCCCGCTGAGCGTCAGCAAGATAAAGTTTATGTATAAAGGAAAACTGCGATTTTCTGAAAAATTGTATGACCTAGGATAATCTCTATAGTTTTCATTAAAGGTTTAAATAAATTCCTACTACTTCTAATTTTTTCGTAATTTTATTTTCAGTAGATTTGGAAAAAGTAGGGGAGACATAATTTTGCCATACATTTTCGACGAATTTCTGAAAACATAATTGTATCTATTATTGTATATATTTTTGAGTTCTGCGTTACGAGGTTTTTCGAATGATCCTCTCCCCCCCCCCCTCCTTTTTTGTCTTAAATACGTACCCGTTCATGGGGGGGAAAGTTGCTAATTGTTGAGATTTGTTATGTAAATGTTTTTCTAAATTTTTGGAAAACTGTATGGGGTAGTAATGAACAAATTCAAACTTTAAATTAACCTCTACTGATAAAAAAAATTCCTGCCGGCTCGGGCCTACAGGCGGAGGTAGATTTCGATGTTAAGTACTAAATTCTCCAACAAAACTTAAATCAAGATTAGAGATAAAACCCAGTTTCTTCACAAAGAGCGAGCTGTAGGGAGCTAAACTTTTTGTGAAAATTGTAATATACACGAATACACACACACATATACATGGAATAGGTTTAAAAAATGGCTACAAAAAATTCAGAGAACCTTAAAGTGTTAAAATATGTTAATATTTCCATAGTCGGGTTTTTATCATGTTTTAATACGTTTCTTCAAACTTACATGGCGTTACATATTCACCTGCTGAGGTCCATTATAATTCCAATATGACGCAATATACATATTTTTTTAATTCATCAAACTATTTATTTTGAGTTTTCATGCTGAAATCTCGCTCTAGGAAACTTATGACGTAATATTCAATTTGTTTTCAATTTGTCAAACTATTTAATTTTACACGTGAAAATTTTGCAAAAGAAAAGTAATTGTTCTGGTGAGAATTTTATTATTTGTTTTTTTTTTAATTGTTGGCAACTGCTATAACGAAAAACTTTTATTTTTTTCCTGCCATTGTTGTGTAAGAGCTGGTTTTATCAGAATCATGTTAAGACAGTATTCAAAATTTTGAACCCTCCCCATTTCCACCCTCTTGGGCCGATTTCGCCCATTTTCAATCCCCGCAGAGATATTAGCCATCTCAAAGTTGTTGGTGAGTTTGAAGATGATTCGTGCATATTTGCGACTTTTATCGTGCGGACAAAATTTAGTACATACATACATATACATATATAAACTTTTTAGGTGGGGATGGCTTTGGGTTCCTGGGGTCCTATAATGAAAAGTTATGAAGGAATTTTTCAAAAGTCGCACCATGGTAACGACTGCAATAGGTAGTATTTCCTACGAAATCTACCTAAAATGAATTAAGAGGAGAGGAGTGAGTGCTTAGTAATATCCAGGCCAAAATCTTTAAAACAATATGTCACGTGAAAAAATTAATTTTCTCCCCCACGAGCAGGAATGCCACCTAATAGTCTGGGGTAAAGTCCTGCATCGGGTCGGGTTACCCGTTTTTACCCCAAACCCGACCCGCACTCGGCGCTATATTTTCGCGTTGCGGGTCGGGTCGGGTTGACTTTAACTATTTTTGTTTCGGGTTCGGTTGGCTTTCATTGTTTCGAGTTCGGGTTGACTTTTTGACTCTTGCGGGTCGGGTTCGGGTTGATCCGATTTTTTAAAAGAATGTGGAAAATATTTTTCACGTTAAAAGCCTTTATAAAAACTGTTAAGTGAGATTCCGGGATATGTAAATTGAAACGAAAATTCGGAAAGAAAATCTGATCGAAACAAATTCAATTCACATCTCCCGAAATCACACTATGGCACTGATCGTATAGTGGCCAGTACAATAGCGATGTAAACAAATTTAAATAAATCTGAAAATGAAAAACAAAACAAATAATAATACTCACCCCTCTTTAGTAGAAAATTCATATCTATACTCCTATTATAAAGAGGAAAAAATTGTTTATTTGTAGGAGGTAAGCTCTGGAACTACCGAACCGTTTTCAAAAGTAATGGTATCAAAATGATAGTGTTAGTCCAAATTAGAACATAGGCTATATCTTATGTCGGTGCCACTACTTCATAGGGGGTGTACGAGCAAAAAACGTTCTAAAAATGCGATTTTTGCGTTACTGAAGGCCCTAGAAATATGAAATTTTGAATATTAGTTACTTATAAGATATAAATGATGTCTAAGAACAGTTCTTAAACAATTCGAAATTTAAATGGGGTGAAAATGCGCAAAAAGCGTTCTAAAAAACGTTCTAAATGGTAGTTTCTACACAATCTCATGAAATACCAAACCGATTTAAAAAAATAATGGTGTCAAAATGACGATGACAACCCTTGCTCCAACATAGGATATGTTTTATGTCGGT
Organism: Maratus speciosus; assembly: GCA_963932465.1. Taxonomy (NCBI): domain Eukaryota; kingdom Metazoa; phylum Arthropoda; class Arachnida; order Araneae; family Salticidae; genus Maratus; species Maratus speciosus. Next base: position 459,511,607 of record OZ010798.1, read on the forward strand.
GCCACTATCCAAAAGGGGGTGCGGGAGCAAAAAACGTTCTAAAAATGCGATTTATGTGTTACTGAAGGGCCTAGAAATATGAAAAAATTTAGAAATTGCACTAGACATTTATTTGATATTTTGAGCGGATACTTTTCAACTATTTTTGTTAGGAAAGCGCAAATAATATTTCATTTCTAACACAAGTATTTTCACGTGAATATTAAAAAGAGAAAGAATAGTTTGGTCAAAATTACGTCAGATTAAAAACGATTAATTTAAAATGTCTCATTTAAAAGAACTTTCTTTTCGCTTTGTTAAAAAATACCGGGAGACAAAGATTCTGTTTACATAATTCCTTTTATATTAGCTTATTTTGAAATGTTGTTACACGTGTCTACGTCATCAAGTTATTTTTATTTCGACGTTTTATTTGTATTTTTATTAATGTTGTACTAATTTATTTGTTCTTTCGTTATTTAAAATAAAAATTATATCAATTTGTATAATTTGGCGAGTGGTTTGGCGATTTATATAATTTGGCGAAATTAGTCGACGGGATAATCAAGTAGTACCGCAGCAGATTTAGCGTTAAAATTCCCCAATCAAAGAGGAATGAATAGAAATCCGTTTATAGGGAGATCGCCACTGTTTTTTAAATTATAATTCCTTCTTACGAAATCTTTTTAAAGCCGATCAAATTAGCGTGCATTTAGAGTGTGCGGTGTCTGGACGGTGGTTGGCGAGCGTAGCTTGTAGGGGGCCGAGCCCCCTAGTAATGTAAAAAATATCTCTAGAAATGTTGAAAATTTGAATTTAAAATAGAAATAAAACCTCCAAAAATTAGTCAAATTAAAAAAATTAATGCAATGTGCACACCGGCAAATTCTAACGCATAAAATGGTCTAAAAATGATTGCATTCCCATGTATAGTTTTTGCTACTATAAAACTTTTTTAATGCAACGATTTTGTCCAACTTTAGCATTAAATATCTCTTAAAATAATTCTTCGATTTGAAAACTGTCTGCATCAGCGTGTTTATCAAATATTTCTCTATAATACCACCGATTTTCATATTTTTGTACGCAAAATTTTTCTTAATATTAACGAAGAAGGACCTCCTGTCACAAAAAATTCAAAACCGGCGGCGGCGGCGGTGGTGACAGCGGTAGTTACTTTTTTTTTTAGAATAGAGAGATTTTAGGAAATGGTATTAATTTAAACTGTTGCCAGCTGTATAAACAACGCAAATAATAATGTTTGCTTCAAATTAAAAATTTATTTACACGTGACTATTATTAACAGAAAAAAAACTTTCTAATTAGAATTAAATAATTACGTGCGAAAAGCAGGAACTTATTGAAAATTGCTTCATAAAAACTATATTTACACGTGCATTTTATAAGGATATTGTAAAATAATAAATTCATTAACATGCGTTAGAAGTCTTAAATAGGAGAAATTACGTCACATTACACTTATTACGTAAAATGAACAAGAAGTAATATAGCAAAACAGTTTAAATTTAAAAATTGCGCGAGACTATTTTGATATTTTGAGATTATATTAATAAGATTAATATTAATTTTATTGAACGCGTTTAGACTGCTTTCGAGCGACTATTTAGTAATTTAATAAAAATAAAAAAGATTACAAGCTGAAAATGAATTGTCATCGACAAAAAATATGATTTGAAAGAGAAAAATCTGTGATGCAGAAAATAAAGAAATTGTTTAAATGGTTTAGTTAAGATTCGTTAACCTTCTGTGTCGTTTCCGTCAAAAGAAGGCATTGGTATTTGTGAAATATATTTGCATTTTGATGCAGATTTGCTTGTTATATTAGCTTATTTTGAAATGTTTAACTAATTTTATTTAATCAAAAACGAAAACAGCCATTGTATCTTTTAACAGCAGCTGATTTTTCCTTAAAATTCCCCAATCGAAGAGAAATGAATAGAAACCCGTTTATAGGGAGTTCGCCACTGTTTTTAAATTATAATTCAATCTTTCAAAATCTGTTTAAAGCCGATCAAATTAGCGTGCGTTTAGAGGCTGCGGTGTCTGAACGTGGGTTGGCGAGCGTAGCTCGTAGGGGGCCGAACCCCCCCTAGTAAATATAAATAAAGATCAGATCTTAAAAATTCCGGGAGTAATGGAGGTAAAAGAAGCTGATTTGTGGGGAGGGGGAGCAAACAGCTGAAGCACCCACTTTTTAGTGATGTCCGTTTTTTGTATAGCTGCCAACATTCCTTATTTTTAAAGTCAAACAACAATATTTTAAACCAGAAATTTAATTTAATAAATGAAATAAAAAAGAACCCTGTAGAAACAAGACACATTTCATTAAATAAATTTTCTGGTTCAAATTCTTTTACTTGATCTGGAGAAAACCATCGGAAGGTTAGCTTGGCAGCTATGCATTTATACTGATTGAAAAAAAAAATAATATTTTTTTTTTTTTTTTGGGGGGGGGGGGGGGGTTGTTTAGGAATATGGGGCGCCAATTGAAGTTCTGCACACAGCCGCCGGATACTTCTGGCGCGCCCCTGCTTTGGAGGCCACCCGGTCGAAATGAAATGTTTTACTGGAGTCAATTCTGGATATTTGTTAATTCTTGAAGAGCTTTTAAACATTTATTGGTAGTTGGAATTGAAAAAAGGATTAGAAGATTGCTTTCTTCTAAGGAATCTTGATAGTGGCAATATCTGATTAGCAAATCTGCTATATGTAATACTTTAACACGTTTGTATTGAACTTTAGGTTCATACACTGTTAAAAATATCGTGAAAAATTACCTCTGTTTTTAAAGGCTATCTTTTCTCTGACCAATCAGAACGCTCCATAGGTTTTTATGCAGCGTTCTGATTCGTCAGAAAACAGATAGCCTTTAATAACAGAGGCAATTTTTCACGATATTTTTAACGGTGTACTGCTGAACTTCTAAAAACAGCTTTTGGAGTCTTGGGGGAATTCGATCGATGGTCTTCTTGAAAATAGAGTCTAGAGGCTTGTGATCTATTTCAATGACCACATCTTTTGCGTAGATGTACTGGTGAAATTTCTAGCATCCAAATTTCATAGCCAGCTCTTCCTTTTTAATCTGCATGTAACTCTTTTGTGATGAATTTAGCGCTGCTGATGAATAAGCCATGGGTCAGCCTTCTTGGTGTAAAACAGCACCGAGAGCGTAAGCGCTGCATCTACAAAGATTGTAAAATCTTTGTTCTGATCGAAGTATGCAAGAGTAGGAGATTTTTTCACCAAATTTTTAATTTCACAGAGATCCTGGTCTAACTGCGCCTCCCATACCCAAGCGGTATTTTTCTTCAACAGCAATCTCATGCTGTGAGTTTTATCTGACAAGTTAGGTATGAATTTCTGAAGGTATTGTATCATTCCAAGTAGCCTTTGTAAATCTTTCTTACTGGATGGAGTTTTCATGCGGTCTGTAGCTGTGACTTTATCAGGATCAATCGTTATGCTTTCAGAAGCAAGCACGTGGCCGATAAATTGCACTTTTTGCACATGTCCCGATTCAACTTTGCTCCTGCACCTTTGAGGGCTTCAAAAACTGATCTGGTTCTGAGCCGGGGGGGTATTTATGTTTAGTGCATGGACTAGAATGCCATCCATCAAGTTTTCTACACCTGGAATGTCTTGAAAAATTTTGGTCATAATGTTTTTAAATATCTCTGGAGCTGTCTTTATGCTAAATGGAACTCTGAGAAAAGAATATATTCCACAGGGTGTGGTGAACGTGAGAAAAGGCAGTGTCGTAGGTTAAACTTTTAGCTGTCAGTAGCCTTTCTTCAAATCTAACTTTATGAAGTATTTGGAGTCTTTCACATCAGCAGTGATTTTTTCAAGCGTTTTTAAAGGATAATGCCTTCGCAGCAGAATTTTATTCACTTCAGAAGGATCAATGCAAATCCTCATTTTTCCTTTTTGTTTTACAATAAGCATTGGACTAGCAATAGGATTTGGTTCTTCCACCTTCCTTATAATTTTGTCTTGGACTATTTTGTCAAGTTCTTGCTTCACTAAAGGTTTAAGAGAAAAGGGAATTCTTCTGGGGGTTTAATGTCAGTTGGGTACATTCGGTAGAAAAATCTGCCATATAATCAAAATTTTTTATGCAGCCGGTTCCGTGCAAAAGTTCTTGAAATTCATCTTCTAGCGTTTTTACTTTATCTATCCATTGAATCGGACCTTTGTCTGTGCATGTTTTGCGACTTAACACTGGGCTTATACCACCATGTGTGATAATTATCTGTAACTGGATCTTTACTTTTAATTCTGTAGGGAACTATCGATTCTCCCGCAACATTTATGGCATAGACCAGGGTTGGCGAACCTTTTTGTTGCCACGTGCCAAATTCGATCAAAAAATATTTTACGTGACTATGACGTGCCAACTAAAAAATAATGGTTTAAAATTACTTAAAATTCTCTATCAAAATTTAAAAAATATGAGTAACATACATGTAGGTATTACAATATAACAATTATGGAAAAAAATATATTTTTGAAAATAATCTAAAAAATTTAATGCGATGTAATTTGATTTCTGTTGTTGCATTTTAATATCAAGTTAATTGTAATGCAAACTGAACCGGATTTATCTGGCAAGTGCTTTCAGTTTCAGTTTTGATATTATTAATTTGTGAAAACAATGACTTGAAAGAATAGATAGCAAACGCCAGTTTCTTTGAAAAGCTCTGAAATAAATTCTAAGTTGCCACAGCTTTACCATCGGATAGTAATGTCTAATAACCAATTCTTATCTATAGTTTTCAAATATCGTATTTGTAAGAATAATTTTTGAGGCCATAATTAATTAGATTGGAATATAATATGACACAATTTAATTTTTTCAATTTACATTTAATCGAATTTAGAAAAGATCAGTCACAATTTTGTGTATTTTGATTTAAAGCCATAGCACTGCCGTGCCAAAAATATTCTTTCGCGTGCCATAGGTTCGCCGTCACTGGCATAGACAAAATAAGTAAGAAGTTTGTGGACAGATGAGGGGCTTATTTGTAACCTCAGTTCTTTTGCTATTTTATAAGGCATGGTGTTACACTGCGCGCCTTTATCTAATTTCATGGGAATGGCTTTATTTTTAATAATGACGATTTCAAACCAATCATCATAATTATTTGCATCTACTGCCCCAATGACATAGTTGCCATCAGCCACTGATTCAATTTTTTCTATTTCCTGTACTTTACATTTGTACTCTGGTCTGCATTTCTTAACAAAATAATTCAGTTTTTGACAGAGATTGCATTTTTTGCCAAAAGCGGGGCATTCATTGAAATTATGAGAGGTGCTACAGTTTCTGCAATCATTAATGTATTTAGAGATTTTCGAGTTTCAACTTATTTTTCGAATAAATGCTTTTCTGCCCCTTCTCGAATTTGCTAGAAATTGTTGAAATTAACGAATCAGGTTTGCTGTCACTAACAATAATTTTTAGTTGTTGCAAAACACTTTTAGAAGCGAGACAAATTTGCACTGTTTTATCTAAATTGAAATCTGGATGTCGCGGGCATCATTATTTTCGATTCCGACAACTATTCGGTCGCGAAGTAATGGACCCTATTCTGGCGACGCCAAAGTCATGTGCTTTGGAGTGTGTTCAACAAGCACGCGCGCGCGAGCTCAGGAGGCAGAAACATGGAGTGGGTCTATATCATGGATGTAGTGTGTTCAGGTAGTGCACAGCGAGGTGCACAGGTAGACACGTAGTGTGTTCAGGAACAGATCATGGATTTGATTAATTAAGGTCCTATTTATAAAGATATTTTGTTAGAGCAGCAATGTGTGCTAGATGGCCGAATGGATAAGGCAGTGACCTCGAGACTAAGGATTCTGGGTTCGAATCCTTCCGATCCCATATTGTGTCACAATTTTTTTTTTGTTTTGTTTATTGGTTGTTTTATATTTTTCATAATGAATAAGATATTTTTGATGAAGATATATTTTTTATTTTTATTATAGTAATAAAATACTTATTTAAATGTGAGAAAATGAGGTATTTCGAGATGAAAGTTTTACATCTGAAAGCCTTTTAAATATTCAAAGTTTCGTTTCTAAGTATGTACATGTATAATGGTATAAACATTAAGCAAATCCAAATGAAAAAATAATATATATCGCACGTAGGATAATTCCTTGATTTTTTTTTTTTTTTTTTTTTTTTTTTTTTGAGTACTTTACGAGTGAATTTTTATCGAGACTAGGCTGGAAATCATATTTTACTTTGAACATTATAAAAATAAAATGTAATAGTTGTAGATTATTTTAACTAAAAATATCTGTACATATATTTTTTAAAGAGATAAAATATATAGGTCTGCTGTCTAGTTTTGTAGTGAATAAAGTATGATTAGAATGTTTATAAATTTTCTACTGAAAGTATAAATAAGTATTTTGCTTATACTAACAGAATTTTGAATGCCATTTATTTCTCATGTTTTATGATGTATTTTGGTCTGTTATCCACACGGTATTAAAATATGCAATCATAAAATAAGAAATATACATATTAAAACCTTTTCTGAAAAATTGTCTAACAGTGCAAATTCCATTTAAATCCATCCCGTATAGTAGATTACAAACAAATCTCATATGTTGATATCACAATCTTGGTTTACTAACAGCATTTTATTTATCACGGAAGATATAAATCAACTGATAAATCATTTTTAAATAAATAAAAAGAAAATTGTTAAAAAGTTAAAATTTTTAGATCACCAGTTGAATTCTTAAATTGTATCAATCAACCTACCAAACAAAGCACAAACACATAAGCAGAAAACGTACAATCACGTGATCAAATCGCCCACACAATTTTTTTGAGCAGCTCGCGCGGAATTTGTGTGCGGTTGGTTAACTAATTTTAAATGCCAAATGGGCTAAAGTAGATAAAGAAGGTCACGTGATGTTTTTCCCGACTATTTTAGATTTTATCTGAGTGAACATAGGCATGTATTCCTGTTACGAAAACCATGTTTTGGAAGAATAAAGAAATATAGTCGTTGGTTTTACCTTTTTTGAACCATAAAAATAATGCAATAATTGAATTATGTTAAAATTCCTTTCTTCGATAAGACCCACTCCATGGCATAAACTTCTGAGCGCGCGCGCGGCACGAAGTGCACCTCTGAACACACTCTTGGGGAAACATTCCTGGCATCGTAGCCATTAATTATCCAACGACTCGTTTCGTAACTCATGGCTGCATGCCATAAAATAGTAATGAAGCATATTCTTGCGAAGTGAGGTCACGTGCTTTGGAGAAACATTGCCGAAATCACAGCTTCGAACCCAAAGGGAGAATAAGGTCCATTCATCTTCCATAATGCCCAATTTACAGCGAGATGCTTGTATTTTAAGACGAGTTAAAAAATCTTTAAAGCACTCACCTGAATTTTGGTGTATCTGGTTAAATTTATACCGCTCAAATGTATAAGGAAAGGGCATGTTTACAAACAAACACTTCCGTCAACCAATCTACTATTACATTTTTATCTTAGCGATCATTGCAGGAATCGCACTTGGCGACGTAGGCCAATCATATCATATATCTGTTAAATCAATCTGTTAAAGACCAATTAAATTCTAGGAGTTCATGTGTATAGTAGGAGTAATAATGAATGTACAGGTTTTTCTTGGTTACCAATTGTAATTCGACCAACAGTGACGTCCTTTCCTTACAGTTTTGTGTACTTACTTGTACTGACAACCCTTTCCTTATAGTTTACCACCAGAGTAAAGTATCCCTGGAATTTATCTTTGATGACCTGTAAATTTTCTCTTTCATCAGTTCCTAAGGCAAATGTTTTGAATATTTGTTGCGGATCACGGCCCATACATGCCATAGAAGTAACCACTTGAACTGTCTTACTTTTCGAACTAAGCGAAACTGCATCAGTGTACCATTCTAAGCTTTGGAGCCAGTGTTCCCATTGTTCGGGTGTATCCGCAGTAATTTGCAATGGCTTTGGTGAACGAAGTCCTCCTTCAGACGTTATCGAATGCAATGGACGACAAGCATTACTGACGTCATACAACGTCACGATGGATTATAGCTAATCAGCTTCTCGATTTTTCTCACAAGCGCTCACCAAAAGCCAATCAAATACCCCAATGCTTGTGGGAAACATTGCGAGCTCACCCCCCCCCCCCCAGTGCGCGTGATCAATTAGATTCGTATTTGAAATTAAAACAAGTTAAAATAGTAATCTGACACGATGTAATAACTTGTATCTAGCAATTAATAATAGCCGAAGCTTAGAACACGTAAGACGACATTTATTGACATAGAAGAAACTTAAGAATAATACAAACGATTACGATTAATTTAAGGACGGTACAGTTATGACTACAGCCCAGACGCATTGTAATAATTTAGCACACAACTTTTACAATTTTATAAAATTTCTCAGTATACGAAAGAATTCCAGGTGCACAAAAAGAGCATCACGTCTCTCTTGCGGTCTGTAAAAAAAAGATACGTGGAATGACCCGCGGTAGCTATCGAAATACAAGGCAAGTTCAGGGGCGTCGCCATGGGGGGGTATGGGGGAGCCTCCCCCCCCAATATATGTGAAGTTGGGAAATTTGAGCTTAGAGTTGGGAAATTCTAGATTTTTGAGACATTTTCTTTTTTTAAAGTAATGGTAAAATTACGAAATTTTTATTGTTTTGGTACTTATTTTGAGTACTGCAACAGTAAACAAGTTAAATTATCAAAAGAAATACAAAAAGAAATCAGCCACACACAATCTATCATTGTATTTTTCAGTTCTACAAAAATATTGTACATCTACTAGACCTAAATTTCTCTACTCCTGTCCATCAATAACTGACTAACCAGTTCCTTTATTTCCTCCAAAACTTTGTTCCTTTCTCAAAAATTTCACCCTACCTCCCCTTCTCCTCCCAAAAGAGAATACAGCTATTTTAATCCAAAGGGATTGCAGCTTCTTTTGAAAATTGGAGATCACTTGTAGCACAACAGAAAGGAATGTAGTAACCTACTTGAAACACAGCTATGGGTAAGAAGATTTGATGAGTTTTCACAACTTTTTTGACTAATTTTGTGATTTTTGGACAATATTTTACACATTCTCGCGATTTTTTTGCCACAAAAATTAGATAACCCTTCGCTGTCAAGTAAAGAGCGTTATATGAGCAAATGTGGATATAAAAAGTCATTAGTTTAGATAAATTTGTCACATTTTACTTTTATTTGTGTGCGGAAATATATATCAGTCCTGTTCGTTTATATTCATATGTGTTTATAAAATTTTAAACCAAAAGTCCAGTGTTCTGTGTTTTAAAGCTGTTCTAAAAAGGTACTATAAATCTCAGCACGAAGAAACCCTTCATAATAGGAAAAGAGTTTTCGTGCAAGATTTTGGAGCATCTAAAAATCCCTTCGAGGATGAAAAAGATAAAAAATGGACGATTTTAATTTGGAACAGAAATATGACCATGAAAGCAGTCCATCAACTGAAGAAAAAATCGACATGCACTGTAACACTGACACGTTGCACTTGAATAAAATTTTGAAGAAATAAAGATTTCCTTACAGACAAGCTCACAAACAATTATGAATATTAAGATGTGACTGGAGAAGCTGAGTTCCGAAAGCACCGTAAGAAAACGGTTTCACCAAAAGCAATAGATAAAAATAATAGCACAGCAATGGACATTGATACACATAAGTTTTACAGTAAAAAATTATAAGAAATACAAGAAAATTTCAGGAATTTAGTTATGGGCTTAAATGACAATGTTCCCTATATCAAGAGAATATTGCAGCAATGCATTCCATATTTAAATTACAATTGTGCAAGGGAAAAGTTAATAATGTTTCCACCTGGATATGAGAAACCGGATGTTCATGACTTGCAGAGTCAAATAGAAATAAACCAAATCTCAACTCCCTTAACAAACCTTTTACTCATGCCATGAAATTCAAAGACTATTTGGGTCACGCCGTCAAACTATATACTCGTACCTTAACATTCACAGTAGGTTATCTTTATGGCGTTGCATCTAATAAAAGAATCTTTTGTCAAATAAAAATTTAAAAAATATATATTGCAAGCTACAATGAGTGATGACAGACTTGACAGCCTAATGCTTTTAAAATATGAAAGTGAAATAGGGAATTTTATTAAACTAAGCGATGTTATTAACATGTGGGCTTTTTTGAAGACCACAAGAATTAATATTAAGTAAAAACTAGTCGGATGTGCCAATCCCAAAATTTTCTTCTATTCCATACATGTTAATGCCTCAAAATTTGCAATCACAGTGCCAAAATTAAATGACAATTCTTTGCCTATAATAACAAACTCTAAAGGTATAGATTTGTTGAATTATGCGCATTTAAAAAGGAGATATAAGCATTGCATTTTTCAAACAAATCATTGAATTTTGGCACCCAGCCACCAAAATTCCTTACTCAAAGTGCACAAAAGCGATAGCTTTGGACAGTATAGAAGGATCTATTTATGTGGAATATGAAGTTTGACTGAATTCCATGCATTAGTTTTTGAGACACAGCTATCGCAAAATCGTGAAAAATGCTGCATAGCAGCGCCACCTGCTATATGATATACATAAAAAGCTAATCTGCATCAAATTATATCAAGGTATAACAGAATATGATGTTTGATCAAATTCCGTGCGATAGTTTTTGAGATATAATTATCGCTAAAATCATGTAAATTGTGAAAAATGCCGCATAGCAGTGCCACCTGTTGGACGATTTCCGCCAAAAACAAATCAGCACCAATTTTTATCAAGGTACAGTCAAACCTCGTTAACACGAACTGTTTCCGATTGCCTCGTCCAGTTGTATGTAATGTAGTTAAGTTCCGATAACACGAACTAATTTTAATACGAACAAAAAGTGTTTCCCCTTGAGTGTTCGTGTTAACGAGGTTCGACTATATGAGTGAATCTCTGAAGTTTTATTAAATTTCGTGCATTAGTTCTTGTGTTAGAGCGCCCACAAAATTTGTATCACATATAGACAGACAGATATTTTCTAAAAACAGTCGAATCGTGTTCAGGACTTATTAAAACGTATAAATCAGTCTAAAACCGGAAGTCGAATTTTTTCACGAATCCAATACTTGCTTTTTGTAAAGATGGAAGAAAGTAAAAAGCGTATTTGTTATTTTAGTAAACAAACCCATAATTAGAATTTTTATGTTTTCAGTTTCAGAATTTTTCTTTGGAAAGGAATTTTTTATGCAAAAGTATCATTATAATTATTACACATGTTGTGCATATCATTTTAGTTGAAAATTGGAGCAATTTGTTTCAAGTTGGGAAATTTTCGAATTCTCCCCCCCGAAAATATATGTGTGGCTACGCCCCTGGGCAAGTTCACTGTGTGACGTCAAGGTAATGACGTCACGATCATGAGAGTACTCGGTTGGAGCGTGGGCAACGAAATCATATAGTTAATATGTTATATATAGTTAATACAAATAATAAAGATTATATAGTTAAGATTCTGAAAAGAAAACATAAATGTTTTAATCTCAACAGACAAATTTTAGATCTAGGTTGGCAAAGTGTATGTGAAAAATTTTTGTTTTATAAAAGAGGTGCGAGATAGAATTAAAAAATAGTCGTATGTGGCAGCCTTGTAGTTAAATCCCTGCCATTTCCACCAATGTTAACAATTTAGCGGATTTTTTAAAATTCATCTACCAAAAATTTCGAATAATGATTTTTGCTTTCTTTAATGACTGAAATTCGGTTTATTAAAGTAAAGGTCGCAAGTAAATCGAAAATTGTGGTAGGCAATTTGAGTAAGGTAAATGTTTTAAATTGGCACCACTACTTCCCACAGCAACTTTATCTTTATTTATCTATTTTTTTATGGGATACAATGCATAAATCCAAATATATTTCAAACATTTTTTTAATTCAAAAAAAGAAATTTTAAATTATGAAAATTTTAATGAATTTATGCTAAAATAAATTATGAACTACATTAACTTTCACACAAAAAATTGTAAAAATCAATGTATGCAAGTTTATAACTTATCCCAATCATTAATTTTCGAGATGTAGATAATTTTTACTTTTTGATGGCCTAAAGGGATCGTTTCCTGTTATCAAAAAATCCAGAGAAAAGAAAATATTTGAAAGCAACCGGAAAAAAATCGTAGCTTGTACCTTTTACATAAAGTGAATTTGTTTTTCAACTTAAAAAATGTTCTATAATGCTTTCACACGATATATATATATATATACAAATTTAAGTAACTTAATTAGCCCCTCTACATTTTCCTTAAATATATTCGTGAATGTTTCATAATCTGTAAATAGTGGGTCAATAGTCTTTATTACTTCCCGCAATTTGAACTTTCCACGTTGCATAGTTTACGAGTAAAGCGGCTGTGACAGACAGACACAGGAGTGGTCTTATAATTATTCCGTTTTTACTTTTTAAGTACAGAACCCTAAAAAATAAACTTGTAGTCAAACAGTTAATCGATTTAAATTACTTAATCAGTCCATTTCATATATTATGGCAATAACAGAACGTGATAAAAGTGAAAAATTTCTCCTATAAACTCTGTTTTTTCCTCAATTGAAACATGTTTAGAGTTTTTTTTATTTAATTAGCAAAAATAAACATGTTAACAGTTTTAAGTTAATAAGATAATTTAAAAACAGGAAAAAATCTGAGTCAAAATCAGTATTTTTTAAACATTTTCCTTTTCCTAACAACCTTTCATAATTTTTGGAGACTTTAAATCTATAGTCTCGAGGTTTTGGGAACAAGGGTATCAGTTCCCTTGCCTCACCGCGGTGTTTACACGACAGGACATATGTATGTGTGTAATCGATATTAGTACAATAAAAAGAGAAACTTGATTACACATTGAGAAAAGAAAATCTGTATTACATTACAAATGATCATTAAAACAACAATGTACAGTTTAATGGACTTTACCCACGAATGGCAACAGCCACACCTCTGCGGGGTAAAACCCTCCGAAAAAGACTTTTTATTGGACGAAGGTACAGCGCCTAGAAGATACAGTGTGGAAAACGGCTACAAAATAGTGCTAAAAAATTGAATCCCATAAATGTACAACGATGCTGAATAACAAGATGTCGATCGTAGCGCCATCGTAGTGATTTAAAAACGATAGTCATTCTAAAAGAGACTATTTAACCTATTTCACGTCATTCCTTAACTAAATTAGCTTATAACAGACCAAAATATCTTATATTTATAGTTTCCGATATTTAACATTGTATAATTTTTGAAAACACAGTGATTATATTGAAAAGAGTTACGAGATGGCGCTCGTATCAGCATATTGCCGCTGAGCATTGTTGGAGATTTATGGGATACAAGTTTTTAGCACTTTTTAAAGCATTATAGGAATAGCCGTTTTCCACACTATCTTCTAGGCGCTGTAACGAAGGGGGAGCAGTGTTAAAATGTTCTTCACGCCTATTGGTGTTTTTCTTTTATTTACCCACGGCTGAAGTCACATGGGTAAAGTCCATTGGAATCATCGTCCCAACCGACCTCTTAACAATCCATTTTCAGTTCATGCATCACCTGTCCAGATTTGCTGGGCGCCTGGTGCTGCCTACACTGTTAAAAATATCGTGAAAAATTACCTCTGATTTTAAAAGGCTCTCTATTTTCTGACCAATGAGAACGCTACATAAAGACCTATGAAGTGTTCTCATTGGTCAGAAAATAGATAACCTTTAAAGACAGAGGTAATTTTTCAATATATTTTTAACAGTGTAGGCTAGGGCGTAACAATGGACTTTACCCGAGGCTAACGAAAAAGACAAGCTACCGCGGTGGGTCCGATTCTTCTTTTTTACGGACCGCTGGAGTCACGTGATGCTTGAATGCACCTACGAAGGTGTGCGAAAAGAGCATGACTTGACTCCAGCGGCCTGTAAAAGAAGAAGAATCAGACCCACCGCGGTAGCCTGTCTTTCTCGTTAGCCTCGGACTTTACCGATGTGACGTCACCGCGGGTAAAAACGAAGCTAACGAAAAAGACAGGCTACCGCGGTGCGTCCACTTCTTCTTTTCTTACAGACCGCTGGAGTCACGTGATGCTCGAATGCACCAATGAAGGTGTGTGAAAAGAGCATCACGTGACTCCAGCGGTCAGTAAAAAAAGAAGAATTGGACCTACCGCGGTAGCCTGTCTTTCTCGTTAGCCTCGGGGTAAAAGAAGAAAAACACCAATAACCGTGAAGAGCATTTTAACACTGCTCTCCTTCGTCCAATAAACATACATTTTACGAAGGAAAATTCCCGCTGAGGCGTGGCTGTTGCTATTCGTGGATAAAGTCCATGCCTGTAGATTGTAAACTAGAAACTATCTTTTCGAGCGTCTATAACTTGCACCGAAACTTTTCCTGATAAAAAAAAATTGCATTTTATAAATATTTTTTATAATGGATTTTTGTAAAGCGATGATACAGCGCCTAGAAGATACAGTGTGGAAAACGGCTACAAAATAGTGCTAAAAAATTGAATCCCATAAATGTACAACGATGCTGAATACCAAGATGTCGATCGTAGCGCCATCGTAGTGATTTAAAAACGATAGTCATTCTAAAAGAGACTCTTTAACCTATTTCACGTCATTCCTTAACTAAATTAGCTTATAACAGACCAAAACATCTTATATTTATAGTTTCCGATATTTAACATTCTATAATTTTTGAAAACACAGTGTTTATATTCAAAAGAGTTACGAGATGGCGCTCGTATCAGCATATTGCCGCTGAGCATTGTTGGAGATTTATGGGATACAAGTTTTTAGCACTTTTTAAAGCATTATAGGCATGAACATAGAATAGGGTTGGTTGGTTGTATTTATGTCGGCCAATTATCAGCACGTGGGATATAGGCCCTAAGGGGGGAAGTGCCTTCCGTGGAGGTCTTTCTAAGGGAACCTAACCCGTATTAACGCTTGGAGAACCAAGGTCCGAAGAAAACCACGAAAACTCCGAACGATTAGGCCGACGGGCGCGATTGGGATCGAATCCAGCACCTCCTGCATAGAATAGGGAATCCCTATTCTATGTTCTTTATTATAGGAATAGCCGTTTTCCACACTGTATCTTCTAGGCGCTGTAGTGATGATGAAGTGACGATGGAATGAATACATATAGAGCTGTGCAAGGTGACGTCAGGAACAGGTTTTTGCGGCTGCTGTAGGACATCTATCGCTACCTTTATCAATGCTTTTTCTATTTGTGTGTCCTACAGCTTTTTTCATTGTTCTACGGTAAAAGTCATATGACATAAACTGACCTATAAATATTTTACACCAAATACCACCTAAAATAATTGTTGTAGTAGAATTTATGAAGAAAGATTCCTCGATTTTACCTGGCCGTCCTTTTTTCAGCAAAAGGAAATTTCGATTTTAAAATGAATTTTTCTTTACCGATGAATTCAAAATCACAGATCAAAAATAAAATTAGAACTATTTATGGATGTCAATTGTAAATGTTAAAACTAATACTAAATGTTAAAAATAAACTGTAAAGTAAATGAAGCTTTTACATTTATGTTCAATTGAGATATAAAAATTTGAAAGTATTCATCGTGAGACAGGTGAGCATATTTCTTTCCTGAAAAGCCTTTGAACTGTATTTTTCTGTTTTATGATGCAAAAAAAAAAAAAAAAAAAAAACTTCTTCTAGGATTTAAAAAAAAAGTCCTTTGAAATGCAGTATTAATATCTAAAATGTATGGTATTTCTAGCAAACATTTATTTATGTTGCAACAAAAAAAGAAATATTTTACTACATCCTTAAATAAAATTTTAATCTAGTGAAATATATGTATTTTTAGCTCAATTTTTTTTTATTATCTTAGAATGTTCTTTCGCCTTTTCTAATTTATTATAGGTTTCTTATTTGCTTTTATAAAGCTTTAATGTTGGTGTATGTAAATTGTTTGTGTAATGTGCCCAATGAAACTTTTAGACTGGGAGGCGGCAGCACAGACAATCACCTTATCGAGTTCACGGCTGAAATTCCAGAATTAGTTAAAACTCGATTCGCATATTAAAACGCAATCGGTCTGAAAAGTCATATCTTGGTGGAAAATACCTGAAAACCCGTTTTGAGCGGTTGACTCGTAGGTTTACCATTGCGTTTTCCTGCACTCAAAAGTATGAAAACATGGAGGACTGGGATATACTTATTTACATACGAGAAAATGAGGTATTTTGCGGTGAAAGTTTTACATTTGAACGCCTTTTAATATTCAAAGTTTCGTTTCAAAGCGATATATGTATATATTAAGCAAATGAAAAAATAATATATATTGTGCGAAAATATCCTTTAGCGTGTAGGATAATTTCTTGATGTATTTTTTTAGTACTTTAGGAGTGAATTTTAATCGAGACTAGGATGTAAATCATATTTTACGGTGAATATTAAAAAAATAAAATGTAATAGATGTACATCATTTTAACTAAAAATATCTGCACATATATTTTTAAAGAGATAAAATATATAAGTTTGCTGTCTAGTTTTGTAGTGAATAAAGTATGTTTAGAATGTTTATAAAATTTCTATTGAAAGTATGAGTAATTATTTTGCTTATACTAACAGGATTTTGAGTGCCATTTATTTCTCATGTTTTCTGATGTATTTTGGTCTGTTATCCACACGGTATTAAAATATGCAATCATAAAGTAAGAATATATATATACTAAAACCCTCTCTGAAAAATTGTCTAACAGTGCCATATTCTCCCCTTCGGTTCGAGGCTACAGAAATTCGTCAGCTTGGGAATAACATTCATAACCGCGCCATTGAAAAGCATTGTGTTTAGAAAAGTTATGCTTATAATTTATTTTATACGGAGTTTTAGACCTTTTCAGGGGCAGATATGGGTTATACATGAATTCTTTTCTCCATTTTAAAGCAATTGCACGCATATTTTTCATTTTATTTATAAAATAAAAATTTTAGTTAATACGTATATATGGATTTTAATTAATATGTACAGAAGTATTGATCGAAAAGAATTCATACAAAATAAATCTGCAGTTTTTTACACATGCATTTACCATTATTTCTGCTGCATCAAACGACGCAATAAGGTAAACAAACGCGATAACCGCTATTTTTACACCACGTGATTCCCACTATGACGTCACGAGAATACTGTCCATTTTATTGTAATCCATCCAAGTACAAAGAAATCTCATAATATGTTGATATGACAATCTTGGTATATTAACAGCATTCTATTTTTCACGGAAAATATAAAGCAACTGATAAATAATTTTTAAATAAATAGAAAGAAAATTGTCAAAAAGTGAAAATTTTTAAATCACCAATTGAATTGTTAAATTGTATCAATCAACCTACCAAACAAAGTACAACAACTCAGGGAGATGCACAACATAAACACAAAACCTCAGAGGAAAGATAGGAGTAGAGACCAAACCCTATTGTTCTTTCAGTTATATTTTGAATCCAACATGTTTTCGCTCTCATCGCCAAAAGGATGTTCTTTTACCAAATTGGGGTTTACTTATATTAGAAGTCTGTGCACAAAGCGTGATCAAATGACCCACAAAATTTTTCTGAGTCGCAGGCGCTAACTTTGGAGTGAGATTGGTTAAAAAATTTTAAACGCTGAACGAGGTAAAGTAGATGAAGTAGGTCACGTGATGCTTTTCCGGAATATTTTGGATTTTATCTGAATTAACATAGGCATATATTTCTGCTCGGAAACCATGTTTTGGAAGGATAAAGAAATATAGTCGTCGGTTTTACCTGTTTTGAACCATAAAAATAATGAAATAATTGAATTTTTTTAAATTCCTTTCTTGGAAAAGACCTACTCCATGCCTAAAATTTCTGAGTACGCAGGCGGTGTTAGCAGCACTTCTGAACAGACCGCTTATGAAGGTAGTCTTCAGCTCTTTTGGATCTTGTAAAATGGCAACACTCCATGATGAGATGTCCACGTCCATCCATGCATGACTCTTCATGATCCATGCCATGCCAAACGCGATCTATGTTGTTTCAAAGAAGCACTAATCGGCTGGAGATTTTTTGGTTTTCTGCTCGGTTTCCTCTTCGTCAATTATAATTAATGAAAAATTCTAATTTCATATTTTGTTTATAAATGTAGTATCTAGTAAAATTGCACCTTTACTTACCTTGAAGCTGTGCAGTTGAATTTTTTTAGTCTTAGTAATAGAAGTAATTTGTTTTTAACGTACATTTTTTTAAATTTTTACAGCAGTTAATGAAATTCCGAATTCTATATAAATAAATAGAACTATTTATCATAATTGTCCTTTGTCGTTTACTATCTCGTTTCTATCGTTGTATATCGAACCTGTTCATTGCGATAATTCATTTTAGTATAAAACTGTCTATTTGGGTAATTTAACTTTTTTCGCTTTGTTTTATTCATTAGACATGTTTGATTTACAAGTAAATAATGGTCAATTATATTGTAAACAGAGATCGAAATCGTGACGTATTTATAAATTCTTCCAATAATTGTGATGGTGAATAATTGTTCTCTGAATTTAAACTAATTTTTAGGTGTACAATTGGTAACACACTTCTACTTCGAGAAAAATTCTTACAATAAGTTATGTTAATAATTGTTCGCTGTTGTGCAATGTTGTTTTTTTAAAAATTGGGATTTTTTCCTTACTATTTCAAATACATATGGTATGATCCATGTCAATTCAGGCAGCCAAAGAAAAAATCTTACCTTCATAGTCTCAGAAGTTTTTGAATTGAACATATGTTAAAATTCAATAAAAAATAAGATACTTGCATACTTTGGTTTTGCCCAAAAAAATTCCTGGCCCGAGATACAGCCGCCAAAGATGGGATCCTGGGCACCATTTCCAATTCGCCATTTTCGATAAAAATTTTAAAGTGCTCTATCTCTAGAACGGTGCAAGATATTTTGTTGCGGTTCTTTTTATTTTAAAGATAATATTCTTCTGTTTAAAATGATATATCCAATTTTGAAAAATGTATTCAACTTTTCTTGTGGCAACCTTTTGAAAAAAAAAATTTTTTTTTTCGAAAATGCCAATCCTAAAAATTTTGATTTTTATGCTGTTGATCAATACCATTGGGAATTATCTTCACTGTAAGGGAGAACTTCCACTTTTGAGTTTAAAAAATTTTAGAAACATTTAAAAAATTCAGAGAATTTTACAGAAACTGTATACATACAGTTCCAGTAAAAGTACCTGAATTTTTGCTTATTTGTATCATATTTGTAAGGATAAGCCTACTACATATCCGAAACAAGTTAGAAATTGCAATATCAAATGTGGCAAATGAGGTGTGTGCATAGTATTAACTAGTTTTATAAATATTCAGATCTTGGTGCAATAAGTGTTACACTCTTGGGCAAAAAGGCATGAATACAAAATTTACTATAATACCATATATTAAATTCAGTAATACGGAAGTAATATGAATCTATCTTAAAAGGACTTAATCGCCATGGCAACCTAGAATCATTGCCTATCATGGTTTATCATTGAATCAATTATGTATTATAGGATTTTTAAATAGAATGAAGAAAACTTTTATTAATGTCTTTTATGTTTTAATTTGATTTTCATAGCATTTAAAGTGATACATACTAGTGATGAAACGGATAGTGGTTTGGCCGAATACCGAATATTCGGCCAAGTTGCAGCCGAATATTCGGCCGCCGAATAATGAACTTATTTTTGCCTAAAAACAAAATATGGTATGCACTATATGCACAATTCTTGTATATTTCACATTTAAAATGTATTGTTTTCTTTTAAAAAATTATTTATATACAAATTTTTAATTTTTTAAAGCATTATTTTACTCTGAAAAAATATTCGGCCATGTTCGTCCTAAAAATTGCCTCAATAATATAATTCAGACCCCCCCCCCCCCAAAAAAAAAAAAAGTTCTTAGCAAAAGTTCCTCATCAGGTACTGTCTAGTTACATTTTAATAGATATTATATGTGTTGTTGTTACATTTTAAAATAATGACAAAATTTTAAAAGTACTAGGAAACATAAGTTTCAGCTTTCAGATGAAATAAAATAAAAAATAAGAATATCTTAAGAAAAACCACTGATAGAAAGGGTGAAAGGAATACCCTCTAAAATGGTGGAAAGAAATCACTGTAGACTTTATAAAGCTCACAATTAACAAAATTTTTATTTATCTTTATTATTATTATTATTTTTTTTTTTGCTGTCAGCAGTGAAGCCTCTTTAGAAAGTGCGCCTCAATGTGAAGAGTAAAAGAAATTAGTAATTTTCTTTCTTCCCAGCCACTACTAGAAAGACAACAGCGTCCTTTGGGGTGGTGGGCGAAAAATTCGGAAGACTTTCTAAACGTTTCACAATTAGCCAAAAAGTACCTTTCTGCACCAGGAAGTACCATATATAGTGAGAGGTTATTTTCAGAAGCAGGTAACATTTACGGAAAAAAAAAAAGAAAGACTATCATCTGAGAATGCTGATTATTATTATTTCTGCATCACAATTTACGTTTATTGAAAACATTTTAACTGTTTTTTAAGGCATTACAATGCTATTCTTGAAAAAAAAATCTAAAACGTAAATGCATACTAATTAAAAGAATTTAGTATTTACATTTCTTTCATTATTTAATAAGAAATAGTAACAGGCTTAAAAAAAATCACTTAAATTATATTTCACTTTTAAGCGTATTTTACTAAAAAAAAAAAAAGAAAAAACCCCTTAACTATTGCAACATATACGACTTAAATATCTTATACATATAATACATCTATATCTAATCAATCATATATTTATGTTCTTTATAGATATAATTCAAAATATTATTGAAAGAAATATTTTTTTATGTAACAAGGGTTAAATGTTAAACTTCACATTATGATTAAAAAAAAAAAAAAAAATTGAATTAGCTTGTTACAGCTGTATTAAAACAATTTTGAATAGATTAATTTTAAATTTAACAGATTATGTTAGCTTATTACAGATACTTTTTGTACTTACTGATACAGCATAATTTTTTTTAACATGATTCCTAAATTAGCCTCTTATATAAAAATGGGTAGATAAAACCCATTCGCAGTATGAAAGTTAATGGGGAAAAAAGTGTTAGTTAATTTCAAATAAAATTTTCATTATGTATGATGAATATAAATTGTCAAATTAAAAAGTTATACTGTGTAAATATAAAAACATTTATTACAGTGTATTATTCGGCCAAGGCCGAATAATGGACTTGATATTCGGCCGAAGCCGAATATTCGGCAGACAGGCCGAATATTCGGCTTCGGCCGAATATTCGTTGCATCTCTAATACATACTTTATTACAGAGGTTTACAAAAAATTACTTCCTGTGTCATAGAAAGTGCATAGTGTTTACAGGGGCACACAAAAGATTTCGGATACTTTACCTTATTGGAAATACTGTACATTAGCGATGATTGCTAGAGGTGCATTTTTAGTTGCGATATGAGTTTTTAAGTTTAATTAAATATTTCCATATTACGTTGTGTGTATAAAGGCTGTATATCATATACAGGGCTACACAAAAGAAATCGTAAGGGTATTGCTGGAAGTGCATTTTTAGTTGTGTTTGAGTTTTTAAGTTAAACTAAATTTTTCCATATTACGTTGTGTGTATAAATGCTATAGATCATATACAGGGCTACACAAAAGAAATCTTAAGAGTTTACTGAGTATGAATGAAAGTAGCTTAAAGGTGATTTTTAAATGAGTTATGCATTTTTACACTGAACTACATTTAGTATACTAAGATATGTTTGGAGAATATAGATAAAATGATATACAGGTTCACGTAAAGAATTAGATACATGGCCATCTATGGATGATGATCTCTGGAAGTGTGATTTCACTGGTTTTAAGGATTTAATCTTAATTAAATATTAGCTAAATAGTGGCATGTATATAAAGATAGTAGATAAAATACAGGGTTGTATGAAAGTATTCAAGTATGCTTCCGTCTATTGACATAAATTTCTAAAAGTCAAATTCCGACCTATTTATGTGTTTTTAACAATTTCCAACATAGTTGAAATTCTTTATGGATTCGATTTGTCTGCCCATCTGTCTGAACTCTAACTTGTATTAATATAATTTGTATTGCTGTGTAATTGATATATGTTATTGAGATTGTTTTACTATGTTCGGTATTGAAAATAAAGTATGTATCACTTCAAATGCTATGAAAATCAAATTAAAACATAAAAGACATTAATAAAAGTTTTCTTCATTCTATTTAAAAATCCTATAATACATAATTGATTCAATGATATACCATGATAGGCAATGATTCTAGGTTGCCATGGCGATTAAGTCCTTTTAAGATAAATTCATATTACTTCCGTATTACTGAATTTAATATATGGTATTATAGTAAATTTTGTATTCATGCCTTTTTGCCCAAGAGTGTAACACTTATTGCACCAAGATCTGAATATTTATAAAACTAGTTAATACTATGCACGCACCTCATTTGCCACATTTGATATTGCAATTTCTAACTTGTTTAGGATATATAGTAGGCTTATCCTTACAAATATGATACAAATAAGCAAAAATTCAGTGACTTTTACTGGAACTGTATGTATACAATTCCTGTAAAAGTCTCTGAATTTTTCAAATGTTTCTAAAATTTGTTAAACTCAAAAGTGGAAGTTCTCCTTTACAGTGAAGATAGTTCCCAATGGTATTGATCAACAGCAAAAAAATCAAAATTTTTAGGATTGGCATTTTCAAAAAAAAATTTTTTTGAAAAAAAAAAATTTTTTTCAAAAGGATTGCCACAAGAAAAGTTGAATACATTTTTCAAAATTGGGTATATCATTTTAAACAGAAGAATATTATCTTTAAAATAAAATAAACCGCAACAAAATATCTTGCACCGTTCTAGAGATAGAGCACTTTAAAATTTTTATCGAAAATTGCGAATGAGAAAGGATGCCGGGGGTGTCATCTTTGGCGGCCTGTATCTCGGGCCAGGAATTTTTTTGGGCAAAATGAAAATATACAAGTATCTTACTTTATCTTAAATTTTAACATATGTTCAATTCAAAAACTTCCGAGACTATGAAGGTAACCCCCCCCTGCCTGAGTTGATATGGATTCAGCCATATTGTAAACGTCGTATATAAAAACTTGGCTGTATTTAATGCTTTGAAGTTTAAGTTTTCACAATTAGAGTAATTTTTATGTCATATGGGTCATTCTATATCAAATCAACCAAGCTTACAACCTGACCCCTACAGATTTCCATGTAATTTAGTGCACTAATAGAACGTATGAAAAATGTGATAAATGTTATCACATTTGTAATGTTGAAATAAATGTTGTTCATAAACGTTAGTTATTTTTAACGTTTTAGTTAAAATAAGGATAATTACTTGACGATAAACATTACTTCTTTAAACACACAAAATGTAACCAGGGTTCCTATGGGTCGGGGAAAACAGGGAATTCGAAAATTTAGGCAAAAAGTCAGGGAATTTTTGAAATATTTGAAAAGGTCAGGGAAAAGTCAGGGAATTTTTTATGTACTACTTAAGTCTGAATTTCTATTATCGTTGTAAATGAAGAAATTTTTATTCATCCAATCAAAAATTTTTATTTGAAATTTGTGCGAACTATATAACATGAAAAATAATTAAAAAATCGGGAAATTCATACAGTACATACTTTTTTTTTTAGCATTTATCTAAATTAAAGTCCATTGTGAAGGGTTTTACAACAATATGTAGGCTGAATTTTTACTGAGAAAAGTCAGGGATATTTTTAAATAGTCAGGGAAAACCTGGAAAAGTCAGGGAATTTATCAGAATTGCGTAGGAACCCTGGTAACATTTATTTAGACATCACACACAGCAACTCCAATACACACATAAAAAACAATAATATCAACATATATATAAATCTCATCGTAGAACATCTCACGTTTTTTTTGTCAGAGTACAAAATAAATTGAATACATGGAGTAACGAAAAAAATGTCTTTGTCCAGAAGTTCGTCTTTTGACAAAATAATTTAATTTTCATGTGCGACTTTACTTACAATAAGTTATTTTTTTTTTTTTTTTTAGATTTTTTGGGCCACCGACTTTCAAAAATATGAAAAATTAAAATTTTGTAACACAGCTTCTAATTAAGGTACAGCCCTAATTTTAGTCATTTAAAAGCTTTTGAGTTGTACTTTAATATGATAGGAAGAATCCCATATCCTATGTGCCTATGCCGCTTGGCAAACTTGGCGAAAAAAATTGCGCCTTAATGCCGTTTTGGCGACATGAAAATTTTTCCAAGATGGCAGAAAAACATCATTTTTAAATCTTTATATTATTTATAAATCAATGATTTTGCACCATTTTTAAAAATAGAAAATGATGTAAAAACAAGGATTTATAAATAACAAAGATTTAAAAATGTTTTTCTGACATCTTGGAAAAATTCATTACGATGCAGCTATAAAGTTATTTTAACCAACTATCAATGGCTGCACGTGCCATCTACGCTTAAAAATTTGCCTCATAATCCGTGAGGAACGTGGTTACATTTTTATACCAATGGGGCTCTGTATATTCCAGTGACTAAAGGTCGTAGCTATTCGATATTGTTAGCATTTCCACCAGCAATACAGTCAAACGTTGTTTACCATGTATGACTTTTTGGCTGGGTCGCCTTTCCCACCAGGATTTTGTTAGGAAGCAAATTAAAGAAGGGCAGTCTTGTCTATGTTGTAATCATCTTTGGGTTAACAGCCTTGAATTAATTTTGGAAGTTCCTGATCTTTCAGGTGACCAACTGTTCGATCAATCTCGGCATTCAACTCGCCGCATATGGGGCAATCGGTAATACCAAGGTTCTCCTTGTAAACTGTAAGGCAACCCTGTGAAGCTTTGAATTCTGCTGATTCGTTTTCTTTGCTGCTAACTCGAGGGCCTTTTCTTCAACAAATATCTGGTTACAGGAATGTCAGCCGAGTGCTTAGACTGAAACTACAATTATAGAGGATTTTCTAATTCAGAAAATCGTCCTTCCAGCAGGCGTGTTTGTTTGGAAGAGCTTGGTTCCGCTTCAGTTAAAGCATCTTTTATTTCTTCTTTCTTGCTTAAAATTGTGTTGATGGTAGAGTATGGTATACGTTGCAACAAAGTTTTTTGCCTTGCGCCAGGATTGTCCTCTGCCATCCTAATAATTTGGAGTTTACTCTACCGAAAGAGCTGTCATTTTTATGCCGCACAATGAAATTATTGGCATTATCATTTTTGGCAGAAATCTTTTCCAAGACTCTGCTGAGTTTTAAAGTAACTTCTGAAAAGTGAGTGATATTAAGTTAAATTTTGATTTTTTTTGATTAATTCTATAATAGTGGGGATTTTATAAGTGTACTCATTGAGTTCATAGAGATTTTCAATAGGGGGGGGGGATTGGTTTTTCTTTACGTTTTTGGGGGTTTTGGGACTTTTAGCATTGTTCTGTGGAGGTTTTATCGGTTGCTTCAGTGTATGATTTCTTAAATTGGTGTTTAATTGTGAAGTTTTTACATCCTTTTTAGCTTGAAGGGTGTGCTAGATCACAATTGGTACAATTCAGGGGTGGTCTGGGTAGCTCAGTAGCATTTTTATGGAGACAGGCTGTAGAAAGATGATCCACGCCACAACCTACACAGCTGGGGTCCATGTTGCAGTTGGCAGCTATATGATAGAATTTCTGACATCGATGGCATTGGGTAGCCTTTTTTGCTACTCTGAACTTCTCTACATTTACACTGATTTGAAAGATTGATTTTAAGTTGAAAATTCAAAGGAAGAGGTTTTTTCCCCTCTATACGACTTTTAAGTTGAAACTTTGATAATGGTGTAGCCTTTAAAGGTTGTTTTCTTTTATTTCGTCTATGTAAGTAGAGGTTGGTAGGCCTCTAATTACCACTTTTATCAGAATTTCTCTGTCTGGGACAATGTAGAATTGTATTTTTATGCACATTTTATTTCGTAGAGTAACTGGGAAAATTTTGAGGAATTTTCCTGAAAGTTTGGCTTTGAATTCAAACTCTCCACCTCTTGACAAGTTTTTGGTGAATTTAATAATATTCGATATTCCCGTGACCATTATGGCTTTGGGTTGTTTGCCTTCACTAACTTGCAGTTTGGATTCATATAGCTGAATTATCAGGAGAATCTGAATTTTCGTCATTTTTAGAGGAAGTTGAATTTTTGGAGCTTACTTTTCCTTCTTTTTTTGGAAACTAACTTAAATTCATCCTCAGCAACATATGGGAGAGAAATATTATCAGTTTTTACCGAGCGGTAAAGATAACTAACCATTTGAGGGCATCATAGACATCAGTTTCATTATTCCTTCAAAGAAAGTTGTTTGAATTTTTTCAGCATTAGTGACCTCATGAGGAGGATCAATCTATAAAAATATATATATTATGTTAAGCACTAATTCGTGAGAAACACTACCATTTATATTAATACATGGAAATTATTCCAGAGAGAAAACATTCGCCGTGGATACAATATTTCAAATGAAAATCAAATTTCAAATTCCAAAGTAATTGCTTAAAAGGCGCAAAGGCCAACATAGTGAAAAAGATTCCAAGCCGGGACTCTAACCCGGGCCATCAGTATAGCGCACTGACGTTCTACCGACTAAACCACTTGGAACGATACCTAGCTTGGAAAATTTCTCACTATTATATGTTGGCAAGGCTACAAACGCAACATCCAATAGCAGCTACAATATTCCATCTTGTGCTGCGTTTGTAGCCTTGCCAACATATAATAGTGAGAAATTTTCCGAGCTAGGTATCGTTCCAAGTGGTTTAGTCGGTAGAACGTCAGTGCGCTATACTGATGGCCCGGGTTCGAGTCCCGGCTTGGAATCTTTTTCACTATGTTAGCCTTTGCGCCTTTTAAGCAATTACTTTGGAATTTGAAATTTGATTTTCATTTGAAACACTACCATTTAATTAATATAAGTTCATATAATTTGTACAATTTATAATTTGTAAAATAGCATTACAATTATATTGTATATAATGGAACAATCTTTTTTTGCTATATTGTATGTATAATATGTAAATAATGTAGTATACAATAATGCTACACCACATATATTATACGTTTGAAAAAACCAGATTTTCCCCGAGGAAAATTTGGTTTTTCATGAAAAAACCCATGTGGGTTGGGTTTTTAAAAAAAAATCCGTTTTTCTGCGAACCCTACCTTGGCCTGATCCGGGAAAACTGTTAAAATTTCCTGGCTCAACCTGATTAAATTTCTTCAAAATATTGATTTTTATGTTGGTATGGTTAAAAATTGTTTCGTATGAAGAGTTCTGAATAAAAATACTTTTTTTTTCTTATTTTTTTTTCATGTTTATAATCTTTATTTTAAAAAAGTGCCTAACAAAATCTCTGAAGTACATCTCATTCTCGGAACATTCGTATGAATTTCCCTGTGACCTTGATGCGACATTTACCTCATACATTTTTAAATCCGTATTATTCTACAATAAACATTAAAATATAGTATATATAAGAAAAATAATATATAGTACATTTACACATGCTAAAAAAGAAACTTGTCTAATGCATTTTTTTTTTTTTTTTTTTAATGCAATTTAGTCTTAGTAGATTTTACTGTATAGCATTTTGAAATATTTAACACTTTAATACATAGAATATGGATTACCAATATTAATGAAAACTGAAATATTTACATATACGAGAAATAGATTCATTAAAAAAAATAAATATTGCAGCCTGTGGCACTTCTATAAAAATGAAGATTATAAACGTGAAAAAAAAATTAAGATAAATAATTTTGGTCAGAACTTCTCATATGAGACAAATTTTTAACCAAATTGATGTAAAAATCAATGTTTTGTAGAAATTCATTCTCACTGGGGCTAGATTTTAACAATTTTCTAGCCGAACTTTTAGCTGTAAATCGGGCCAGGCTGTTTTAAATCTTTTACCGAGCCGGGCGAATATTTCTTTTTACGGGCGGGGCCGAACTTGTAATTTTTGTATCGGCCAGTCTGGACCAATTTTTCCTTCTACGAATCGGGCCAGGCCCGGGCTTGGAAATTTTGGCCTGTGCACACCTCTAAGTGTCTATACGATATTCCTTTATATATTTTTAGTCTCTAAAATAGGCACTAAATCAGTGCAGTGCTTATGATGGTGTGGCGCTTACGTCAATATACTTAAAAAAAAAAAAAAATTCATTGGTGTGGCACTTACAGTGGGTCGACGGTTATTCCCGAAAAGTTGGTACATTATTAAATAAAAATATATACGTTACAGTATGTATTGTAACATTATTGGAGATTTCATTTTAAGTACCATACTTTCCGGGAACGTGACGTGACACACGCGAACAATTAATGCTGCGGCTTTAAACTAAATTTTTGTTTTGAATATAAAAATACGTCCTATAATTAGGTGTCTTGTAAATAGTACTGACAATCTTTATTAAAAAATTTGGAAATCTGTTTAGAAAAAAAAAATTATATTTGAAAATAAAATGTCTTTCATGTCATGATGATCATTTCAGTGTTTTTATCCTTCAATTCACATGCTGCCAATACTTGAAACAAAAACCATATACAAAATGCCATTTGTATACAAGTTATGATGTCAAACATATCACCAACTGTTGTGAACAGATGAGTTGGCAATCACAGCTCTGGAACATTACGAGATCATGTCTTTACCGAAAAACGGGATGAAATTATGGCATGTGATACATTGCCGTAGACTTGGGGAGGCTAAATATAAAATGCATGTTATATAAAGGAAATGAGCCTAATGCTTTTTTAAACTAAAACTTATTAACTAATGTGACATAACACGTTTAACAATTGTAATGGCTCTAAATTTGGTATTGCATATTATTTATAATGAACGTGGCATTACCTTATACCAAGTAAGATGATATACCCAACTTTAACCTAATTTTTAATAATAATTAAAAGAAAAGGTTACTGCAGTATTATATTAAGTGTGGTTTTATTCCCGGAAACAAATAACTGGCTGGTTTCAAAATACGGAGAAACTGGTCATTTGCCCGGCACACTGGCTTTCTATGTACCGAAATAATACCCTGCTTAGACATGTATATCTCATCAAATCTTCTTTGGAAGTCAATACAAACGGACCCGATGTACATGTCTTCAAGGCTTAAAAATAGAAGTTGCAATATTTTTAGCAGGTCTAATTTGCATTATAAAAACTTTAACTTCAGCCAGAAATGGATACCTGTCGGCCCATATTTTAAAATAATATCCCAACCAATTAAAATGAAATAGCTTTACGTCTGATAATACACCTTTTCATCATTATATAATAACATAAATGAACTTGACTTCCAAAAAAAACTATAAAGTGAATAATTCTTACTGTACCAGGCAGTCCAAACACCGCAGGTATCCATTAAAAGTTCCATATTTTACTTGAAGATACCAAATCCTTTTACAACAGAGTTACATCGCTGGATAATTTCTCTTAATGGATTTAGTATTAATGCCTCAGCGAGTGCAATAGATTCAGCAAACTTAGTAATACCCATTGCAACAACCGTAGGAGTACCATTCTCGGTGTATTGATTCTGACAGTAATCAATGTTCTCTTTAATCAAAGCCCTAATTCTCTCAAAGTAAGCCTCTGGAACCATCTTCTTGCAATATGAGATCCTCTGTTGATTTTTATATGCAATAAAGCCCTGCCAATGTTTTCGATTAATAATCGGACAGTTTTGTAACATATATAAGGTATTCCATTGTAACGGTGTTATATTGTGGTTCATCTTCACTAAAACTAGTAAATTGTCAATTTAGTATGTGGACCTAGACTTCCAGACATAATTTAAAGTGGACTCATTCTTTTTAAATAACACAGAGTGGACGCTGGCTGCGAGATAAGAATGGACCTCTTCCTAATTTGGAAAGCACGCTCTAACTGATATAAAATCTGATACCGATTCAAAAATTGATAACTCACAGCCGCACGTTAATTGAACCTGAACCGCCGCATCTTTTTGTAATCTTTCTTAATAGTCAAGATCAACTCAAACTATGCTAAGCAATGACATTTTATTAACATAGTACATTAACAAGTTAATTATTAGTCCATTAAAGGTTCAATTTACATAACAAGTAGCAATTAAACAAACTTGAAAAACATATTTGCCTTCTATATCAGGTATGTTTACAGTAGCAAATATGTCTCCATTAAACCGTCCTGAAATACATTGGGAAAGTTTATCAGTTTTAAAAAAGTCTTTTGAATTACAAGTGCCCCAGGGTTTTTTTTTTTTTTTTTTTTACATCATCAGAATCAAAGTAAACTCTTAAATTGTTTAGCAGGGTCATGGTGTGAGTAAATCCAGACTGGGTTAAAATCCAAATAAAAATATGGCTATCTTGCAGCATTTCACTTCGCTACATTTCTGTAGCCTCATATAGAAATTCCCCATATGCAGCTATTCTTGCACATACAGGGAATTCTAAAATGCTGGTGTTCCCTGTCATCATACAAATAAACTGTAGAAAACAGTAGTAATGTAGACAATTTTGTCGTAATACGCTGGCATCCTTTAAGTTTGAAGCAGTTAAAAACATATGGTTGAAAATCGGGCTTTTTCTAGAGTTCTCTACAGTGAATATGTAAATTACATTATGTACATAATTACAATATTTATCTATATAAATTTTGCACACGTTACGCCATTTAATTATTTACACAAATTTGTGTAGATTTTTCAACATGTCACACATTCATTTACACCACAATAACCATTTCTAATTGGTTTGGTGTAGTTTGTTCTACACACAGGATTGATCCACATTTAGTACCTCTAAAAGCTCACAGGAAAGATATTATGCGAAGCTTTAAGCACAACACACAACTTTTCATGATTCAATAGAGGTTGGATCAGTCAGTGTTGCTAAATGCTGCTTAGAAAGATTCAATTTACACTTTTTAACTATGTTTGAAAGTATTAAAAACTAGGATAAATGCATTAAAATCTTAAATTAAGAAACAAAATTATTTCCATAAAAGAACGCCTATTTTACAATGTGCAGGTGCATAGGAAAGTAATTTTAACCTGAAAATACTTGTGAACGGAGAGAGCTATAGCTATGCAAGTGAGGTAACATTATATATAGTAAAACGACTTCGCCCGACCTAATGCAAACAACAGCAGTGCCCTGTGGTGAAATTTTGAAGATAGCCATTGCAAATCGAAAATGAAAAGAGAGCAAATTTTCCAATAAGTTTTAGAGTATCAATTAATTATTACGAAATGACATTTTGTTGACAGATATTAAATTGTCCCTGTATACCCACAAATGTCCAAAATGCATTCTATTTTGTGTAAGCGTTTGAAAGGAATAAATAGCCAGAAGTATGACGAATTATGCAAAATTTATTGCATAAATATGTAATTACATCAATGCATTTGATAACATGCAAAAAAAACATTGTCTCACAGTGATAAAAAGTTAATATTCGGTATGTTCGAAAAGTTTGCCATTGCTTATGATTTACATTTGTATTCATGAAAGTAATTTTGCATGCACATTTCTCAGCACAGAAACTGTCACACTATTGCAAGCATCTTCAATATAATGACATAGATCCAGCAGACTTGTAGGTGGAGTTGCATAAACCTGATCTTTTATGTAACCCCTTAGGAAGAAATCCAAAGGAGTGAAGTACGGCAATCGTGGAGGCCTTTCAACACTATCACCATATCCAATAATTTGTTGTCCAAAACAATCTTTCAGAAAACTTCATACTGCCGCGGCTCGTGTGCAGGGGCAATGTCATGTTAAAACCACAAGTCCCTTAATGGGGACGGGATTATCATCTATGAAGTCAGTGATATTCTGTAAAAGTTAGAGGAACATCTGTCCATTTAATGTTCCTTTGTGTAGAACACTGGTTCCAGTAAGCGATCCTTCCAGATACCACACATTAATGGACTAGCATCCATTAGTGGGTGCTGGACTGACCCATTGTGACTGATAGTGCTCCAATAAGTTGACAGTGCCTTGTCTGATGAAAGAATGTTGGACAAAAAAGATCTGAGTTACCTTCAACATTAATCAATGTCCAATTGCACCAATCAAATTGGCACTCATTATACTGTGATGATAGTGCTTTCTGCAGAGTGACACGAAGGGATGTGCCAAGGACCCCAAGTCTCTGTCCTCCCCCCTCCTCCTATGCGGGAAATCTTGAGAACTGTTGGAAGAACCTGGGATATCCTCAGGTACAATTTCAACATGATCTTGATTATCCTCATTAGGAGAGAAGAGGGCATAATCCTCGGAGCCCAGTGCTGCTCCACTGTGCCCTAGACCTCTGAATGATTCATTGATAGAAACATTGGATTTCAAGAACAAAAAATCTTCGTAAAACGATGATGTTTTAAGATTTTTTGTTCTTATTCATTCACACCAGTTTTAACTTAGTTTCTTACATTGGATGTCTCCACTATTTCATCCTATATCCCCTTGTTTGGAATGCATACCCAACAAGAAAACCCTTCTTTGCTCTAGCATCAAGCTTCCAAGTTCTCTGTTTAGGTATTCGCACATAGGAAACTATACCAAAAGGTTTTAGGTGGCGAACAGAAGGTTTCTTAAAGAGTCTTCCCCAACAACATAGGACACACTCTATTCCATGAATAAATAAAATATTTGAGGGCCTCGGGCCAAAAGCTAGGGTCAAGATTACTATCAATAAGAAGTGTTCTCATTTCATCGCCTGGTGTCAACATGAATCTCTCTGCAACGCCATTTTGTTGCAAAGTGTACACATTGGTAAACTCATGATGGATACCCTTGTCATCAAAGAAGTTCTTGAAAGAAATATTATCAAATTCCCCGCTGTTGTCCGTTCTGAAGCTTTTTACCTTTCGGTTCAAGTATGTCTCAGCTCTATTAATGTCTCTTGATACCCTTGTCATCAAAGAAGTTCTTGAAAGAAATATTATCAAATTCCCCGCTGTTGTCCGTTCTGAAGCTTTTTACCTTTCGGTTCAAGTATGTCTCAGCTCTATTAATGTCTCTTTACTACATCAAAGGTATCAGATTTCAATTTAAGAGGATTTACAGACACACGACGAAAAAAAGTCATCTATAATGGATAAAAAGTATTTTTTTCCATTTCTTCCTTCAACACGACAAGGACACCGAAGATCCATATACAATAGCTTTAGAGGATGGTTTGAGCGGATATCTTTATAATATTTATGAGAAACACTTATCAGTTTACAAGATTCACAAAACAAATCTGTTTCATTCAAGCCTGGTAACCCCCATACACCATGTTTACGGCTAGTATTTGACTGATGTGGCCATACCTCTGATGCCATAAAATATTCTGTCTTCTTTCTTAACTGAAAGAGATTAAAATTAAACTGACTTAGAACTGGAAACAGGAATTTTAGGATATAACCGGTAAATACGGTTTTTAAGGTGGGCACTGAAAAGGTACTCATCCCCCCGACAGATTTTCACTTCACCTTTATAACCATAAAAACTTAAACCATTAAGGTCTAACTGAGGCCCCGAGATTTGATTCCTACGTAGTTGATCCGAATGCATAACATTACGTAAAAACTCATTGACCAAAACGTTATTTGATATCCCCTTTTTCTTTTAATAGGAAAAAAACATTTTTCACTGCTACAGACATTTCATCCTTCAATATTTAAAAATTAAATTTTTATTGCTACAAAGTAATAAGGAGGCAGTTTCACAACATCGTGGCCTTCCTTTTTTAATAGAGAATTGATTTTCTAGCTGTTTGTTTAAGGCACATTATTTGATATTAGATCAAATAATTCTGCTTTTCTTATACTATGTACATTGTTTTCGTTCAGCCATTTTTTCAGGCATATTTTGTGGGCACAGTTGAGTGTTTCTTTAATGATATATGGAGCGTTATCCATGACATTGACGCTATCAGGTTTCAAATTTGGCAATAATTTCTCCTTGATGAATTTTTCAAAATTAAGAGTTCAATTCCCTGTGGTAATCTTAGTGGTAGTGGAAGCTTTATATATTAATTCTGCTCCTGGTATAAACCATCTGAAGAACCAGCATGGACAACAATTAGACGATTTTTTGAATTGTTATCGACATGGATTCCTGTCGTTGAATCATCTTGCCAACATTTTTCAAATGCTTTGTTGTTGTCCACCCACATTTCATCAATGAAAACAATGGAACGGTTATTTGATCTGTGTCGCTTCATTGTTTGCAAATGTCGATTTCTCCAGAAAACAATATTCAGTCTATCAACTAAAATTTTTCGTTTCCTGTTACTTTTGCTAACGGAAATTCATTGAATATAGAATTTGCTGTAAAGTTTCTTTTTTCCATGGAAATGTGATTCTTTCTCTCAGTAAGGGAAAAGGATTCGAAATAGAAAGCACTTTTTTCTGCTTGGTATAAAAGTCTTAAACTGTCTGCCTTATAACACTGTTGTCAAAATCATCCATCTCACATTATAAATGTGATGGTTTCTTACGGTGCTTACCGGGAGAAGAAAAACTCCTATCTCCATTTGCATCAAAATATTCTCATTTTATTTTCTTGACAGTTGACTCAGAAATGTGAGTCACTGCAGCAGCTCTAGTGCATGCTTGTGCAATAGGCAAAAACAATGATTTTGCAGACGCTTCAGCGGTGAAAAATTGAAAAACATTATGAATAATTACCCACGCTTGAGAATGAAGTATCTTACCCTTCTTAAAGTTTGTCATCTTAATCAGAATTTCAGTGTAATAAAAAATTCTGAAATATATACAAAATCAAATATATACTAAGTAAAAAAAGAAAAATAACAAAAGTAGGAAAATCCAAAAGTGCTGAATGTAGAATTGATCTCTGTGGAAGCACAAGAAAGACAGCAATAATTCTAGGAATGTCCGATTGAACAGGGAGGAATTGGCGAGAACAATAGCCACACTCCCCTTAAATAAAGACAACTTACCAGTTACCCGGGCACAGAACAAGCTGTGATGGATTCCAGAGTATTTCTTATCTCGGGCAGACAGTAGCTAACTAGTAAAAGTTTTGTCATATCACTTTACTTTGTAATGTTCAAAGACAGATTAAAAATTTACTCACAAGTGGGCGAGTATTTCCCCACCTTAGGTTAAAAAATATTAATACTATACCAAATCTGGCTTCCCAAGGGGGGGGGGGAGGGTACCTTTAGGTGTTTACGAGCTTCGCAACCTCGGGCAACTGAGCGATCTATTCCTTTTCCTCTAATTTCTCCCCCTCAGGGGATACCTTCTTTAGGTATTCACGGGCTTCGTAACCCCGTGCAACTGAGCAATCTTTCGCTTTTCCTCTTATTTCTCTCGTCTTCTTTTCCTCTTTGTTTCTCTCTCATTGTGGTTTCCTCTTCGGAGGTGAGGGCAATTCTGTATGAGCCAATATCATCCAGTATATCGACTCATGGAGACTTGTAAACCACCCACGTGTTTACCGAGTGTGGCAACCCGTGTACCTGGAAAGGGGGATCCTGACAGTTGAGGGAAACCACCACACTGCTTTGGCCTCTGCTTCAGGTAGACAGGAGGTGCATATTGGTCCCGCATGCATCAATCGGCTGGTCAGCTGACTTGTCACTGGCTGGGGATCAAGTGAGCGAGTACTTATTAGCCATCTAATAAGTACTGAGATAATTCTAATAAGTTCGGAGATAGTATGACTACTATCTCCGAATAATTTGACGAAGTTAAATTTAAAAAAACCCTCAATCATGACTAATATTATTTCGTGGAACTGCCGTGGTTATCACAATAAACATGACGAAATCCATAACATTCTATCTGACCACCAAAGTTTATGTTTGGCTCTGCAGGAAACCCATTTAAAAGCCAAATTACGCAGCTATGCAACCTACAGAAAAGATTTTACAGGTAAAGACAGGGCCACCGGTGGAGTGGCTCTTTTTGTCTCTCGCAGTTTATCCCATAATCATATCAATTTAAATACTAATCTCCAAGCAGTTGCTGTCCGTGTACATATAAATAGACTAATTACTATCTGTACTGTTTATTTGCCTCCAGATCAACCTATACAGTCTGCAAATCTTTATAATCTCCTTCTCCAACTCCCCCCTCCTTTCATCCTACTTGGAGACTTCAATGCACACAGCCAACTGTGGGGTAACAATGACTCTAATCAATGCGGTGATATAATATAGAAAATGATATCTGACAATGGCTTATGTCTGCTTAATAATGGAGATCACACTTATTTTCATGAACCAACTCGCACCTTTCATGCAATAGATCTTACTATCTGCTCCTCATCACTCCATCTCTTTTGGAACTTTTGTGTTTCAAATGACTTACATGGCAGTGACCACTTTCCTACTTTATTTCATTGACTACTCCTAGTGGAGATTCTAATAACTATCCAAAAAGATATGTATATGACAGAGCCAATTGGCCAACTATTACTACACATGCAAACATTACAAATAGTATGATTGAGGATAATATTGACAAAGCACTTGATAATATAACTCAATGTATTATCAGTGCTGCTGATGCTAGCATCCCTA
Source organism: Maratus speciosus (assembly GCA_963932465.1). Taxonomy (NCBI): domain Eukaryota; kingdom Metazoa; phylum Arthropoda; class Arachnida; order Araneae; family Salticidae; genus Maratus; species Maratus speciosus. The sequence continues at coordinate 459,548,289 of OZ010798.1, forward strand.
AAACTTCATCTGCTCATAAACACAGAAAACCATGGTGGAATAGTGATTGCCAAGCAGCAAAGAAAAAACAACAAAGGGCTTGGGGTCTACACCTCATGGGGCACTCTTTACCTTTTTAAAGCATGCTGGATTTTACTTTGAAATTTAACTCTTATTGCTTTCAGCGATTTAACGACCCAATTTTATCATTTACACCTTGTGTCATCTGGATGGGAGCCCCATCCAGACTTCACTTATTTTAATACTTTTACTGTTTCTTAGTACTACTGCTCGTAGTTCTACTGCTCTACTGTCTTAGATTTTAAAATTTTGTGTTCATCTACACTTCTCTGAGTACTTCTGCATGGGATACCCCATCCAGATTGCTCTTTTTTAATTTCATCACTATTGTCTTACTTTTGTGTTTTTAATCTTTTTTTTTGGTGCAGCATGTCCCCTAAGGGATTTTGTGCCACAAAACTTAATACAACCAACCAACCTTTCTGTTAAAATAACCCAAAATCTCTCCTACCCTGAAGCCCGTAAAGTTGTTTAATCTCTGACTCAGGACTCCGTCAGTCGGAGTCTCCTACTCTAGTCTACTCAAACAACCAAAATCTGTAAGGCACATCAGCACCCAGACCGAAACCTCTGTTCTACTGAATAACTTATCAATGAGAGTACCACTCAACACTACAAAGATAACTCGTGATGCCTGCTGGCGCTCTAAATGTTATGCTACCCCATCATTAGAACGGTGGCTATCATCCTCAGAACCTGTTACAATAGTATACCAAACTCCACAGTCACAAAAACCTACAGTTCAATCCAAAAGGTCATCTGAACTCCAGAATGACTCTAAAGGTGTTATTACACGAGGGGTCAAAGACGCTTCAGATTCCAGGCGTCTCCATGTTATTCCTATGGCTGCAGGGGAGTCGCTTGGAGAGCGAGCAACTTTTTTCTGTTGGAGCGTCTTGGACGCCTGAAACGAGGTGAGTCGCCAGTAACAGCCAATAAAATGCTTGGAAATCTGACGATGGAAAAGCCTTTTCCCGAGCAACCAATGAAATGTTCGGAAACGTAAAAAGTGGGTCGCAGGACATGGAGATGCCTGGAATCTCAAGCATCTTTGACCCCTCGTGTAATAACGCCATAAGGCTGTAACATCAGCGAAAACTTCACATAAACCTGATACTAGTCAAACTGACAAACCAAGCAAAAAACTTGCATACAGAAAGAGAAAAAGACAATCCGGGTTTCTTCACAGTGGAAAACTGAAGAAAAAGAGCAAGGTCTAAGTCCATCGTTTACTAATATAAAGGATCCGAAACAGCTGCAGAATTATATCGATGAAGCAATGGAATCAGGCTCTTTTGAATCAAGTGCTGATGAAGGAAATACAGTTTTAGAGGAATGTTTACGTAATTGATTTTACATTGTTTTTTATTCATGTGATTTTAACCTTGTTTTCATGTAGTATTTGTACATCCTTTTAAACTTTGAATATTTTAACAGTTATTAATTTAATAATCCACGGTTTTTAATTATAATATGCTTGTCTTTTAACTATGAACCTTTGATTCTTTTAAACGGTTTTAGATATATATATTACTGTTTTCATTAATATTTTTGTTTTTCTCACCCTTTTGTTATTCTTGTTTTAATCATTTTTTTGAATATAAACGTTTTTTCATTTGACTTTGCCTTGGCGCAGCATGTCCCTACTGGGACTTTGCACTATAAAACCCCATACAACCAACCTCTAATTTCTCTTATCTTTCTTTCCTCTTCTTATTATTAAAACCTTCCAGCCAAATTTTGGAAATGGCTATTTGTTGAATAAAAATGTATCTCTGGAGATTTGCTGTTGGAGGTCTCTTCAGCCAAACACTCGCAATTTCTCATAAATTGTACAACAATTGGCTTCCTTTCTGTTTCAGTCCAAGCACATCAAACTTTACGTACAACCCATGGTGTAATATCTGAACCAGAACTTTTATTTTCTAAAAATGAACTATAAAATTTAAAAGATCAAAATATCATAAATGTACATCGAAACAATCTGTTGAAATGGGCAAGTGCTTTTTGTAAAGCACATTATTCTTACTTTCAATGCCCATACTTTACCAACAAAAATTAAAGCTGCTTACCTGAATGGCCTTTCCGTGATTATATTCCGAATCCTCTCCTTTGCTTTTAAATGCAAGTGTTATAGCCATGGTATAGCCTGTCATGGTTCAACTACCTGCACACTTTGTCCAGAATCTGGGAATGACAGTAAATCTTGCAATAACTCAGAATGTTATGCAAAGAGTAAGGGTGATGATACAGACTATTCACATTCTTGTACAAATTGGATTCATGAAAAAGAAATCCTTGCTGTCAAAATTATGCAAAAACTTATATATCCAAAAGCTCATTAACGTGTTGAATCCAGAACCCCATCTGTAGAGGTTTCTTTTTACTCCAGCTTTCTCAAGCAACAATGAAAAGTAAGGCACATAATCATCCATACTGAATTCTGTTTTCCGCCAGATTAATCACCTGTGTTACTTTAATCACCTGTGTTACTATCATCCAGCACTTAAAAAAAAAAAAAAAAAAAAAAAAAAATCCTGTGATCTTTACTCAGCCACTACTGGAAAACATACAGCAAAATTAGAACTTTAGTCACCATCATCCGAACTTGTTAAAATAGAATACCTGACTAGTCAATTAAAAGTCAACCGAACATGAGACTGAAAAAAAAAACCCTGTTTTTACCTGCATTTAATTTGCAGAAACCTAATATTCGTCTTTCTGAAAATCCCTGACCAAGAAAGTTCTTTCCTAAAAGTAGTATATTACATGAAGAAAGAAAATATAGAAAAATACCTCAACTTTGAATAAACTTAATTTAACCAATATCTTATTACAGTACAGGACCCATTATCTGGAATTCTAAAATCTGGAAGGACCCGAAATTCGAAAAAAAAAAATTTTGAAAATTTTCTAAATTTGTACAATTTTACTAAAACTTTGAAATTTTCGAAAATTTTACAGATTTGTAATTTTTCTTGGTCCATTGTGTTGCAATGTGTAACCACTAAAATATGCTACATCAGTGATGGGGGAACACGGTTGCCCCTCCCCCTCCCCGAAATTAGAAAAAAATCATTTTTTTTGTCAAATTTTAGTTTAAAATTTATATTGCGATTCGTTTTTTAAAAAATCATCAGATATTCTCATGCTCTCTCTCTCACTTTGACAAAATATTATGGCTACACAATTGTGTTACTTGAATCAGGGATGATAAAAATCAGGGGTGATCTGAAAAAAAAAAAAAAAAATAAAATTCTGAAATTCACAGCAAATTTTTTTAAAAGTTTACAGAAGAGGGGGGAGGGCTCCTCTGCACTAATTATGAGTTTTTTCCGCGATCTTTTAACGAAATTCTCGTTTGTACACGATCCTTTGACGAAATTATATATATATATCCTTATATATCCAAAAGCTCATTAACGTGTTGAATCCAGAACCCCATCTGTAGAGGTTTCTTTTTACTCCAGCTTTCTCAAGCAACAATGAAAAGTAAGGCACATAATCATCCATACTGAATTCTGTTTTCCGCCAGATTAATCACCTGTGTTACTTTAATCACCTGTGTTACTATCATCCAGCACTTAAAAAAAAAAAAAAAAAAAAAAAAAATCCTGTGATCTTTACTCAGCCACTACTGGAAAACATACAGCAAAATTAGAACTTTAGTCACCATCATCCGAACTTGTTAAAATAGAATACCTGACTAGTCAATTAAAAGTCAACCGAACATGAGACTGAAAAAAAAAACCCTGTTTTTACCTGCATTTAATTTGCAGAAACCTAATATTCGTCTTTCTGAAAATCCCTGACCAAGAAAGTTCTTTCCTAAAAGTAGTATATTACATGAAGAAAGAAAATATAGAAAAATACCTCAACTTTGAATAAACTTAATTTAACCAATATCTTATTACAGTACAGGACCCATTATCTGGAATTCTAAAATCTGGAAGGACCCGAAATTCGAAAAAAAAAAATTTTGAAAATTTTCTAAATTTGTACAATTTTACTAAAACTTTGAAATTTTCGAAAATTTTACAGATTTGTAATTTTTCTTGGTCCATTGTGTTGCAATGTGTAACCACTAAAATATGCTACATCAGTGATGGGGGAACACGGTTGCCCCTCCCCCTCCCCGAAATTAGAAAAAAATCATTTTTTTTGTCAAATTTTAGTTTAAAATTTATATTGCGATTCGTTTTTTAAAAAATCATCAGATATTCTCATGCTCTCTCTCTCACTTTGACAAAATATTATGGCTACACAATTGTGTTACTTGAATCAAGGATGATAAAAATCAGGGGTGATCTGAAAAAAAAAAAAAAAAATAAAATTCTGAAATTCACAGCAAATTTTTTTAAAAGTTTACAGAAGAGGGGGGAGGGCTCCTCTGCACTAATTATGAGTTTTTTCCGCGATCTTTTAACGAAATTCTCGTTTGTACACGATCCTTTGACGAAATTAAGGGTGTTTTTGTGATCCTTTGAAGAAATTTTTTTTTCTATCTTTTGACGAAATTTGCTGGGTTTTTTGCAAGATTTTGACGAAATTTGAGTTTTTTTCCTATGATCCATTGACTAAATTTGCGTGTTTTTAACGATTTTTTTAAGAAGTTTTTTTTTTCGCTATCTGACAAAATTTGCATTTTTATGGCGAGATTTTGACGAAATTTCCGGTTTTATTCACGATCTTTTGACAAATTTGCAGTTTTTTTCCCGTATTATGACGAAATTTGCACATTTTTTTGCGATCTTTTGACGAAATTGCGGGAGTTTTTCGATCTTTTGAAGAAATTTGTGTTTTTCCGTGATTCATTGACGAAATTTGCATTTTTCCTGCGATTTTTTTTTTGACGAAATTCGGGTTTTTCCCAAAATTTTTTTGACGAAATTCGGGAGGACCTGAAATCCGGAAAGCCTTCGGTCCCGAGGATTCCGGATAATAGGTCCTGTACGTACAATCAAATCATCGAAGCTGCTGAATATTACTTTGGGGTATTTTAAGGACTTATTTTGTTTAAGTTCTTAGTACTCCTCAAAACTATTTCATTTCTAAGGAGTCTGCACAGACACAGGATCGAAAATAATCTTGTAGCTACACATCATACTGCACATTTTAAAATTAATTTCTTTATTGTAGTTCATTAAAATATGTACCATATAGCCTAGCTTATAACATACAACACTAATTTGAGAGCACATATTTTCATTTCAAGCATATATGCATATAACACGGATCAAGCTTTTCCCACAAAAACAAACTAGAAATATCTTTTGTTTGCGACATGCAAACGGGATCGTTTCTGATCTGCTCAATTCTTATCCTTTAGAATCTAAATAACTCGTGCCCCAAATATTTGGTTTGAAACAGGTTCTGTCTATTATACGCTCAAACTGCCTTCCTCCCCATCTGTGCGAATGCGTTAATCTGACCAAGGCAAAATTTCCGTTTTACACGTCATTCTTCATTCGGTCGAAGCTTTCAGTTGTGTTGATCCTAAAGCCTATAAAAATCAGTTCTTCATCATAAAGTATGCCTCCAGCAAAGCCAAATAAATACACATCAGGATTTAAATGCAAAAGAATAGCATTTTTGAGGAAAATGGTAATCACGCTGTAGGTAAAATGTTCGTAGATAATGAGTGTCCTATTTGGGAGTGGTAGAAGATGGATGCTATGTTGAGATTCAAAATGTGCACTGCATACAAGTATTAAAAGCTGGCATATTTTAGAGGAAAATGTTGCCCAGTGGATAACAGAAAAGCTAAAATGGACAAACAATAACGAGAAATAGTGTTCGTTTATTCACTTTACAATGGGCAAAAAAGAATCCCAGTGAAAGTGAAACTTTTAAGGCAACAATGAGTTGGTGCAATTGATTTATGAATTGCAAATATTTTTGTTCTTCACCTAAAGACAAGTTACACAAACGCTTCCAAAGGAATTAGAATAAAAACTGTCATGTTTCCTGAAATTTGTCATTGATAAACTAAAAGAGAAAAATAATGATTTGTCTCAAATCGGAAATACAGACAAAATGCCAGTAGTGTTCGATATAATAGGAAACAAAAGTGTAGAAATAAAAGGAGTAAAATCTACTCCATTTGAAACTACAGGACACAAAAAAACGCACTTCACAGTGGTTCTTTCTTGCTTACATAAAATACCAACTTTTAACCAACGGTAATTTTCAAATGAAAAACAAAGCCAGGTGGTAATTTTCCTAGTGGCGTTATTTATTGTTCAGGTCCATAAGAAGTGTTGGATGGAAATGGGTTAACATTCTGGATAAAAAATGTTTGGGAAAAGCATACAGGAGCTTTAAGAAACCAGAAAGTCTCTTGGTTTCTTATCCCATACAGCAGATGGAATTGAAATGAGAATAAACCAATCTAATACAGATGAGGCAGTAATTCTAGCTGGACTGACTTCAAGAGTTCAACCATTATATGTTTCCATAAACAAACCCTTCAAAGAAAGGTTAAGTTGTCAGTTGAACACATGGATGCTAGAAGGAGAAAAAACATTTATGAAAGGGGAAGGAGATCTATCCAACTGGCTAGAGTAACACGTATGTATCTTTAACGCTTTAGTCTACGGATGGCGAGTAAAATTTTTTGATCTCGTAAATTTATTAATTGTAATTTAACAAACGATAAGCATAAGAAAAGCACTTACATATGGATAGATTAAAACTAAAGAGATGGTGATACTTTACACCAATGTTCATGGAATTGAATGGTAGATAAAAGGAGCATGAGGAAAAATTGTATATTATACATACTCTGCTGACTATCCTCCATCGTTAGGTGGTCGCGTAGGGCATGGAGGGGATCTACAGACTTTCGCCACTTGAGGTGGACAACAACAAAGAAGATCGTGATGTGTTAGACATCCGGACTTTGGGGATCTACTGGACTTTTACCACTTGTGGTGGACAACGACGAGGAAGATGATGATGTGCTAGTCATCTCTGCGAGGAGGCTCAGGTGTCTTCGGTGCCTAAAATCAGGTTCGTTTAGCCACGCGGAGATTGGGTTTCTTCGAGGAGGCGTCACAGCAGTTGTCGGACCTGGTAAAAGATATGAGAAATGTAGCCTTAACTGCTAATAGCGCTACATTTTGACAAACTGAAGAGATGGTGATACTTTACACCAATGTTCATGAAATTGAATGGTAGATATAAGGGCATGAGCAAAAATTGTATATTATACATACTCTGTAGACCATCCTCCATCGTTAGGTGGTGGCGTAAGGCAGTGGAGAAGACTGGGGGGATCTACGGACTTTCGTCACTTGAGGTGGAGAACAAGGAAGATGGTGATGTGCGAGACATCCGGACTGGGGGGGTTCTACTGGGCTTTTACCACTTGTGTGGACGACGACGAGGAAGATGGTGATGTGCTAGACATCTCTTGGAGGAGGCTCATGTGTCTTCGGGGCCTAAAATCATGTTCGTCTAGCCACGCGAAGATTGGGTTTCTTCGAGGAGGCGTCACAGCAATTGTAGGACCTGTTAAAAGATATGAGAAATGTAGCCTTAGCTGCTAATAGCGCTACATTTTTGACAAACTGAAGAGATGGTGATACTTTACACCTAGTATTCATGGAATTGAATGATAGATAAAAAGAGCAAGAGGAAAAATTGTATATTATACATACTCTGTAGACCATCCTCCATCGTTAGGTGGTGGCGTAAGGCAGTGGTGAAGACTTGGGGGGATCTACGGACTTTCGTCACTTGAGGTGGAGAACAAGGAAGATCGTGATGTGTTAGACATCCGGACTTTGGGGATCTACTGGACTTTTACCACTTGTGGTGGACAACGACGAGGAAGATGATGATGTGCTAGTCATCTCTGCGAGGAGGCTCAGGTGTCTTCGGTGCCTAAAATCAGGTTCGTTTAGCCACGCGGAGATTGGGTTTCTTCGAGGAGGCGTCACAGCAGTTGTCGGACCTGGTAAAAGATATTATGAGAAATGTAGCCTTAACTGCTAATAGCGCTACATTTTGACAAACTGAAGAGATGGTGATACTTTACACCAATGTTCATGAAATTGAATGGTAGATATAAGGGCATGAGCAAAAATTGTATATTATACATACTCTGTAGACCATCCTCCATCGTTAGGTGGTGGCGTAAGGCAGTGGAGAAGACTGGGGGATCTACGGACTTTCGTCACTTGAGGTGGAGAACAAGGAAGATGGTGATGTGCGAGACATCCGGACTGGGGGGGTTCTACTGGGCTTTTACCACTTGTGTGGACGACGACGAGGAAGATGGTGATGTGCTAGACATCTCTTGGAGGAGGCTCATGTGTCTTCGGGGCCTAAAATCATGTTCGTCTAGCCACGCGAAGATTGGGTTTCTTCGAGGAGGCGTCACAGCAATTGTAGGACCTGTTAAAAGATATGAGAAATGTAGCCTTAGCTGCTAATAGCGCTACATTTTTGACAAATTGAAGAGATGGTGATACTTTACACCTAGTGTTCATGGAATTGAATGGTAGATAAAAAGAGCAAGAGGAAAAATTGTATATTATACATACTCTGTAGACCATCCTCCATCGTTAGGTGGTGGCGTAAGGCAGTGGAGAAGACTTGGGGGGATCTACGGACTTTCGTCACTTGAGGTGGAGAACAAGGAAGATCGTGATGTATTAGACATCCGGACTTTGGGGATCTACTGGACTTTTACCACTTGTGGTGGACAACGACGAGGAAGATGGTGATGTGCTAGTCATCTCTGCGAGGAGGCTCAGGTGTCTTCGGTGCCTAAAATCAGGTTCGTTTAGCCACGCGGAGATTGGGTTTCTTCGAGGAGGCGTCACAGCAGTTGTCGGACCTGGTAAAAGATATTATGAGAAATGTAGCCTTAACTGCTAATAGCGCTACATTTTGACAAACTGAAGAGATGGTGATACTTTACACCAATATTCATGAAATTGAATGGTAGATATAAGGGCATGAGTAAAAATTGTATAATATACATACTCTGTAGACCATCCTCCATCGTTAGGTGGTGGCGTAAGGCAGTGGAGAAGACTGGGGGGATCTACGGACTTTCGTCACTTGAGGTGGAGAACAAGGAAGATGGTGATGTGCGAGACATCCGGACTGGGGGGATCTACTGGGCTTTTACCACTTGTGTGGACGACGACGAGGAAGATGGTGATGTGCTAGACATCTCTTGGAGGAGGCTCATGTGTCTTCGGGGCCTAAAATCATGTTCGTCTAGCCACGCGAAGATTGGGTTTCTTCGAGGAGGCGTCACAGCAATTGTAGGACCTGTTAAAAGATATGAGAAATGTAGCCTTAACTGCTAATAGCGCTACATTTTTGACAAACTGAAGAGATGGTGATACTTTACACCTAGTATTCATGGAATTGAATGATAGATAAAAAGAGCAAGAGGAAAAATTGTATATTATACATACTCTGTAGACCATCCTCCATCGTTAGGTGGTGGCGTAAGGCAGTGGTGAAGACTTGGGGGGATCTACGGACTTTCGTCACTTGAGGTGGAGAACAAGGAAGATCGTGATGTGTTAGACATCCGGACTTTGGTGATCTACTGGACTTTTACCACTTGTGGTGGACAACGACGAGGAAGATGGTGATGTGCTAGTCATCTCTGCGAGGAGGCTCAGGTGTCTTCGGTGCCTAAAATCAGGTTCGTTTAGCCACGCGGAGATTGGGTTTCTTCGAGGAGGCGTCACAGCAGTTGTCGGACCTGGTAAAAGATATTATGAGAAATGTAGCCTTAACTGCTAATAGTGCTACATTTTGACAAACTGAAGAGATGGTGATACTTTACACCAATGTTCATGAAATTGAATGGTAGATATAAGGGCATGAGCAAAAATTGTATATTATACATACTCTGTAGACCATCCTCCATCGTTAGGTGGTGGCGTAAGGCAGTGGAGAAGACTGGGGGGATCTACGGACTTTCGTCACTTGAGGTGGAGAACAAGGAAGATGGTGATGTGCGAGACATCCGGACTGGGGGGATCTACTGGGCTTTTACCACTTGTGTGGACGACGACGAGGAAGATGGTGATGTGCTAGACATCTCTTGGAGGAGGCTCATGTGTCTTCGGGGCCTAAAATCATGTTCGTCTAGCCACGCGAAGATTGGGTTTCTTCGAGGAGGCGTCACAGCAATTGTAGGACCTGTTAAAAGATATGAGAAATGTAGCCTTAACTGCTAATAGCGCTACATTTTTGACAAACTGAAGAGATGGTGATACTTTACACCTAGTGTTCATGGAATTGAATGGTAGATAAAGAGAGCAAGAGGAAAAATTGTATATTATACATACTCTGTAGACCATCCTCCATCGTTAGGTGGTGGCGTAAGGCAGTGGAGAAGACTTGGGGGGATCTACGGACATTCGTCACTTGAGGTGGAGAACAAGGAATATCGTGATGTGTTAGACATCCGGATTTTGGTTATCTACTGGACTTTTACCACTTGTGGTGGACAACGACGAGGAAGATGGTGATGTGCTAGTCATCTCTGCTAGGAGGCTCAGGTGTCTTCGGTGCCTAAAATCAGGTTCGGATAGCCACCGGAGATTGGGTTTCTTCGAGGAGGCGTCACAGCAGTTGTCGGACCTGGTAAAAGATATTATGAGAAATGTAGCCTTAACTGCTAATAGCGCTACATTTTTGACAAACTGAAGAGATGGTGATACTTTACACCAATGTTCATGAAATTGAATGGTAGATATAAGGGGCATGAGCAAAAATTGTATATTATACATGTTGGCTTAAGTTCAAATATATGTTTTTGTAAAGTTAAGTTTATTAAAATAAAAATACCTTTCTATATTTTCCCAATTAGTTTTCCCAGTTTCTCTGCTCAACCAATAACAATGTTTTTTCAAAGAAACAGTAAAGTTTCAATTGTTTGTTTAAAAATGTTTAAGTTCATTTAAATGTCTGTAAGATATCAGTTTACTATTTTTGAATATTAATTACTTACTTGGAAGATGCTATGAACTTTATTTTACAGTTGTACAAAGTGTGTACTTTCACTAGCCTATTTGCCACATCACAACCTTGTTTACATGTGACTATGGTTGGTTGGCTTCATGGTTGACTGGGTGTGTGGCAGGGAAACCATCTCATGTCAGTTAACCTGCAGTTAGTTGGTTTCACTGCTTCACACTTGCAGTTTAAATTTGCATATTAACTTTTAACTGTGTGCTTTAACCTCCTTTTCTTTTAGTATTTAAGCCAGTTGTTTTGCTTGGAGGTGGGCAGTGGCTGGTGCAGTTGCAGTTGCAGGTGCAGTTGAACATGGCGGTTTTTGAAGTTGTCTGGTACAGCAATACAAATTTGAATTTTACTACTTAGGCATGAGGCCAGCCAAGCCATGGAAAAGTTATATGGTTGTTATTGCATTTTTCCTGTTGTTATACTAACAAGTTTTTACTTCAAATTACACTAACCTCTGAAAAATAAAATATGTTACTTCTTTTAAAAACTGTTTTTACTGATGGTTTTCTACACCAATGAAGATAGATATAATTTTGATAACATAGTGATCCACGGCCCAACAATACATACTCTGTAGACCATCCTCCATCGTTAGGTGGTGGCGTAAGGCAGTGGAGAAGACTGGGGGGATCTACGGACTTTCGTCACTTGAGCTGGAGAACAAGGAAGATGGTGATGTGCTAGACATCCGGACTGGGGGGATCTACTGGACTTTTACCACTTGTGGTGGACAACGACGAGGAAGATGGTGGTGTGTTAGACATCTGCAGGCTCAGGTGTCTTTGGGGCCTAAAATCATGTTCGTCTAGCCACGCGAAGATTGGGTTTCTTCGAGGAGGCGTCACAGCAATTGTAGGACCTGGTAAAAGATATGAGAAATGTAGCCTTAACTGCTAATAGCGCTACATTTTTGACAAACTGAAGAGATGGTGATACTTTACACCTAGTATTCATGGAATTGAATGATAGATAAAAAGAGCAAGAGGAAAAATTGTATATTATACATACTCTGTAGACCATCCTCCATCGTTAGGTGGTGGCGTATGGCAGTGGAGAAGACTGGGGGGATCTATGGACTTTCGTCATCTGAGGTGGACAACGACAAGGAAGATGGTGATGTGCTAGACATCGAAACTGGGAGGATCTACTGGACTTTTACCACTGGTGGTGGACAGCGACGATTTTGATGTGTTATGAAATATTATGAGAAATGTAACCTTAACTGCTAACAGCGCTACATTTTTCAATTTTCACAGATCACTTGCAAAAATTGGCTTATCATTAAATCCATTTTATTTCAGCTCCCATACAATTTTACGAGGTGTATATGGTATAAGTTTATAAAGGTCCATACTCTGCAGACCATTCCTCCATGGTAGCGGTGGCATAGGAGAATGGCGAGGACTAGGGCCTGATGGTTAGCAAGGACTGGGGGAATCTACCTCACCACTATTTGTAGATGATGATGTCAAGGATTAGTTACATGAAATATAAAATAAAAAGACTTGTCACCCGATCAGGGGAAAGGGGTTACCTTCCTTCAAAGTCAGCTGTGTATAATTAAGGATACCTTCCAACATACACGGAGAGAGTTTGAACTGCAACTCCTCGCAATGACATACCTCATGCCGTTCAGGTTGCAATCTGCATTCCACCACGAGTGTTGCATGAAAGGTCCACATCACTTGAAAATGTTGAATTTTCCGCGTACGGTCCAGCACTGTCAGGGTCCTTTCGATATTGTATTCCGGTCCTTATTACATGTGTATTTTGAGGGGGGGGGGGGTCTGAGGTATCATCTACCACAATTAAACTATAAACCTTCAAATGATACAAGAGCAAGTTTCTATTTTCCAAGGCATCAAAGCCCTTTAAAAAAAGATGTATGTCTCGTCTTGTGTGGCAACGGATGAGCTATGTTCTGCGAAATGTGCATTAGGCTGATAAAATGTTCCATATGACTGCAATGCAATTGGGAAAAGGTGACCTCTATGGTGCATTTGTTAATTTGCAAATAAAACCGATGAAAACATTGTGTTCATTGGACAACCACCCTGGACCTAGGCTTCTTAACAATTGGATGTAATCCAAGGAAAAAGGATTAGAAGAGTTTAAGTAAGCACCACGGTGGTGTATCAAATGTTGAAATTCTGGCATGCCCCATAATGTATGAAGTTTATCGTTTAGAGGCACAAAGTCTGTAAAAATTTTTAACAAAATATCCACAGGTAAATCGAGCAATTATATCGGAGCCGCTATGTCAAATAAAAGATCCGAAGCAAGAAACTTCCCTACATTTATCCTCTCTCTGTTATTGCGTCACACCTCCTTCCTCTGATTCGTTTGCCCGCTGCGAGATCCTCCCAATTCTCCCGTAATGTGGGTTATCCTAGTAAGAGCTCGTACTGTTTAAGTGAATAATTGAATAACACCTTTCTAAACAATATATCAATGGTGAATACGAAGGTGTGTGCAAAAATGCTTAATTTGTGTAGTTAAATTAAGTTGGCAGCTCTCAAGCTGTGTCATACAATTTATTGATTTATTTAGCTAATTGATGGTGACACCATTAAAATTTTTCTTGTCCTCTCTACATTTCTCATTGAATTGTATTTTAGGTAGATTTCGTAAGCAATACTACCTACTGCAATCTTCCTATGTTGGAATTTTTGAAAATTTTTTGCATTCATCATGTTTTATGTGACTGTCTGGGCCTCTGGCACTTGTATAGAATTTATTTTTTTGCATCATCACCAATCTTGACAAACCTCATTGAGGAAACATCTCATGGGGCACTGTTTGATTTTTAAAAATATGCAGGGTTTTATTTTGAAATATAATTTTTTTTTTGCTTTCGTTTGTTTAACGACCCAGGTTTATCTTTTACACTGCCCCATCCAGACTGCATTTTTTTAAATTACTTTTTTACTCTAATGTTCTTTGAATTTAAAAATTTTTACTCATCTACACTTCTTTGACTACATCTGGATGGGATACCCCTAGATATATTTGAAAGTGTTAATATTTATGGGAAACATGACAATCGCTGTTGAATTATTTGTTTAATGTAGGAATTATTTTAATAATTAATAAATTTACAAAATTACACAATAAAACAGTCACATTAAAAACAAAACAAATATTTTTTTACTACTTTCAATGTAAAATACAAAAGAAATATTTATTTACAACCTTCCACATTAGAAAATATAGTTTCAAAACATTTTTTTTACAATCCAGTTATCCAGTTTCACCTATCTTGCCGTGGTCACAGTGATTTTTACTCTGCATACATCTATAAGGAAGAAAAGAAAATATATATTTCTACCTAACTTTACAGGTGCATTACATCCATTCAAAAGTAATAAAACAGTATATATATACACAAGATGTACAACAATTTGATATTGTTTATTTCTTCAAAAGATCTTACAGTAAAATTTACAGTTATTTTTAAGAGCTTCATCATTTAAGCCGCAGGAAATACTCTGAAAAACTATGAAAAGTAAAAAACAGCGTAAATGCACATCTTATTTTATCTTGGAAATTCAGAACTGTCATTGTTCAAATGTCGTTTGCGCAGTTTTCTTCTTTTTGATCAATCTCATCCCTGAGTTTAAGTTCATGGGTGAAACATGCATAGGATTTTCATTCAGCCTCTTATGTAACAAAAAGATGCAAAATTCGGAAGAAATGAAAATATTACAGAAATGAAAAGTAATATTAGCTCAATATAGCTCAAGAATTAGGCACATCAGTGAAGGTCAAACATTGCTTAGCAATAGAGTAGACTCTCTCAAATCCGAACCCTAAAATTCACAAACACCTAATATCCACACATCATCACGGATGTAAACAGTGAAACTTTCAGTTCAGATGTAGAAAAAAAATTAAAGATTTTTTTTTTATTTTTACTACATATAACTGATCTTTGAGTTTGATAAATTGCATGCATTACTTCTTGAGATAAACCTTCTGGGGGGGGGGAACCATAACCAAACAGACACATTTTTTCAAAAATAGTGAAGTAGTGATTGGGACATACTAAAACATGTAAATCCATTTAAAAAAAACTTATGTCAAATATTTTCATGACAAAGTTTTCTAGCTATTATAAGAAAATAATAGATCATTCCATGTTTATAAAATAACACATTAAGATATGGAAAACAAGAGTTGAATCGAAAGAAGTAAATTAAACATGTGCTGCCAAAATTATGCATTCTTCAACCAATCAGTTGTGACAAGCAACAATTTAAGAAGCATGCAATAAACAGCACCCATCATTTAATCTAGATCACTATACTTCTTTACCAAATAATAGCTGAAAGTTTCTCAAAGTTTTTTTCTTAATTAACAATATAATAAAACTTTAATGAACTATGACAAAGAAAACATATCACCTTTCTAACGAAAAAAAAAAACAACTGAAAATAGTGAGGAAAGCATTAAAAAAAACAAGCAAATTTAAGGGGAAAAAAAACTAAAGCAAAAAAATTGTCTATTATACATGTTTTAAATCAAAGCGTAAGCATGATACAGAACCTTCCTGAAACTACCTGGTAAAAACTTTTGAAATTACTTTTTTGAATTCGCAACATTTTTGCTCATATTAACTTGTGAACAGTGTTTTCTTCTTTTACTGGGATGACCTGCAGGTATAGGTCTGGTCCTTCTTGTAATGCCTTCTCTGCGCCTGTTAACTGCTTTCGGCTAAATCCTAATTTTCCTTTTTTGTGAAAAAATAGCATTAATTTGAAATATTTTTCACTCAAAACATTGGGGTTCCATATCTTTTTCAAGTTTTCAATCATTTTTTTAAAAGTTGGACCGAGTTTATTAAAGGCAAAATCCTGTTAACTTCCGTCAAAAATTTTTGTTTGTCTTCTTCTGTTGGTTATCCTTTGTAAGGTCGTAGGGTTAGCACGGGATCGAAAGTCACGTCGGGATCAGAATCATCCATTATAATTTTTTGAGGAGTAGTAATATTAATCCTCAAAAAAGGTTAACGTCTGACAGGAATCACCCAGTGCAATTGTTGCAATGGACATGGCAATGCCAAATACCATTGTATTGCAAAGTTTAAATGCTGCATCAGTAAAAACTGATGCTTGCAAAACCCACCCATTTTGCCACTTACACAAGTGCAATAGACAATTTTTCCATCGACGACATACCTGATATTATCCCTGTCACTGCTGGGCAGAATTGTACTTATCATCATCTATCTTTTTGTGAGGTCTGCTTTGGACGGTTTCATTTTATCTACAAATTCTTTATACAAGCCCTGTTTATTGTGGCATCGGTTATATGCTAACTGTAGCAATCTTTGTATCATATAATTATTAAATACTTTAACAATGTATTCAACAAGGGAAACAACATTGTAAGCCTTGGTCCTTGATTAAATAAAATCTTTCAGCACTCTAATAGCTGCTTCACAGATATTATTTGTGTTGTTATTTCTGGTAATTAAGTTAAATGTATCGAGTGTGAGCTGCTCTTGCCTCCTTTCGAAAAACTTTGTGAATCGATTCACAAATTTGGGGTATTTTTCTTTAAGATCAAGCATAGCTTGTACATGCTTTTCTAAATCTTCTTCTGTTGTGGCATACATGACCTAAAACAAAATAAACTAATAAAAAAAAAATTATGATTGCATAAAAAAGTTATTTTATTACTTATTAATTATTGAATTTTCTGACAGGTTGAAAATTGAACTCTAAATGTATTGAAATTTTGAAAGTCTATATTAAACACTAGCAAGATCTATTTTAACTATTTTTTTTTTCGGGGGGGGGGGGGAGGGGGACAGGGAGAAATAATTTAAGCTCATTTAAATACTTCTACAACAAAATAGCAAATAGAACAGCAAAAAAAGGAAAAAGATTTTTACAGATTTTTAATTGCATGAGATGCAAGGGGGTGGAGGGCAGGGGTGTTGGAGAATCTTGATTTATATATCATGATATATATATCTTTATATATATCCTATTCGATACTTTCATATGTTTGATACTAAGTTTCAATTTGTCCATTTTGCATTTATTTTTTGATAATTTCAGTCAAAACAAGTTTAACTGAAATTTTCAACTATTATTGATTGTGCTATTCTATAGCTAAGAACTATAGCTAGTCTTTTTCAGCTTCCTGACCCCCCCCCCCCCCCACTCCTAAAAAAGTCTTCCAAGCTTAACATTTGAAGCTGAATTTTTAAATTTAGAACAGAACATAGAACTAAAAATTATATGGGATAATATTTACTTAAAACTGGTTATTGAAAGGTAAACTGTCTAATTTAGAGAAGTTATTTACAGATTGATTAGAACCTTTCCTGATTTTGGTTTTTTTGTTTAAACTGTACAACATATTAGGGAATGAAAAAGCACACTAGCTTACACTTACGTTAATTTTTTTCAATGAAAACAAATTATTTTGTATACAATTTATCTTTATAAAACAAAATTTTCTTTGGGCTTGAACACACACGATCCTTATCATGAATGGCAAGTGTTTGAAATATTAAAACAGACTCTTTGAAATATTAAAATCTTCATCTTCCTGGATTGGAAAACCTTCATGGATTCGAGGTGTACAATCGAATAAGAGTACATTCTGTTGTTGAAAGAAGACTCTTCTTGCTTACATAGAGTACATGAAAAATATCCATTATGATGCTTTGTTCTCAAAATAAATGCTTTTGCGGAATCATCACAGCATATTCCTTTAAGCCTAAGAATATTTTTCCATCAATTGTTAAGCCATTTTTAATTATTGATATAATTTCTTCAGTAATCTATGATAATAAAAATCGTACAACCTGCAGGTTTCTTTAGACCATAATATACGCCAGTTGGGAACATTTTAGATTGCAGCTCTAGAAGGTTGATAGCTGAACTTAGAATTAGCCAAAATTCACCAGAACTGCTGTTCTAATCAATAATTCGACTGATTTAACTCTACGTAAACAGTCTGCCGACAATTTTGATAATCTAAAAGATAAGTTCATGTGATAATAATGAGCAGGATCTAATTTATTATTTCTACATTTCTAGGGATATTATAAACTGTGCGAGCATCTGAAGGAAGGGAACGAGAAAACATATTTGGTACATGTGAAATAGTCAGTAAAAAACTTAAGCTTTAACTGTAACTTAATTCATTTTACCATATTTTATTTCGACTTTTCTTGGCAGAGCATGTCCCTGAAGGGACTTTGCTACTAATACAGAAAAATAACAAATAAAAAAAAATATTACTCTTGTATTTGAAATGACACAAAACTTATTTTCTATATTATTATAAAAACAATTTATCTGCTACTAAAAACATCTTTAATGTTATATTTTGAAATATCCATTTATTTCTTGGAGGGAAAAAAATACTGATGGAGTTGTGTTAATGCATTAGCAAAACACCCATTTTGAGTCGATTTTACAAAATTTATTCTTTTTCTGCTTCAAAAAGGACAATTCTGTTTCTAATTTGTGTAATTGCTCAGTTTCTTCAGATATCAAATTTTGTGCAAATCATGTCTACAATGTTTGGGGTTACTGCAGCTTTTGTCAGTCTTTCTGTTCTCTCTCTAATTAGTCCCAGTCCAACTTCCTTATTATTTTTTTAACTTGCTGATCAATTTGTTATTTTCACTAATCTGCATATCCACATTTACTCACTGTATTTTGGTTTTTAAAACCTTGTGTATTGTCACTTTCCTTGTGCATTATTTTAATTGCATGTGTCGTCGCATTGCATTCTGCTTTGTTTTCTAACTTATGTGTCTCTGATAGTGTTTTAATGTAACTTTTAAATTTTAACTATGCTTTATTTCTTAACAGTACTTTATTTCTGTTTTATTTCTAATGAATTTTAAATAGGACATTCTATTAACATAAAATTTAGTTCTCATTTTCTTCCTAAAATGTATTTTCTTACAATGTCGTGCAATTAAACAAATAAAAGATTTAAAAATAATGTATCTTTTGAAAAATATTTATTGGAATATAAAAAATACTGATTGATCCGCATGAAGAAATTACACATAGCTGCCTCCACCTCCCCGTTCAACTTTCGGCAACCCCTTATAACCCCAGAAATTTTTAAGGTAATAAAAAATTTTAGTGTCCCGAGCCCCCTTAATATATATTAATGTCAGTAAAAGATTTGGGAAAAAAGGATGTTTGGGGTGGAAAATATACAAACTTCCGTTTCTATGCCAAAATCTTGGCAGTTTTGGTGTCCCTAGTGGCACAGGGGGAATGGCACGCTGAGCATCTCGGAAAGGCACTAGCCGGGATGGGATTTGGCTCTGAGAACGTTGTACAGGAACAGATAACATGTCAGAGGATGCATCGGATCTGTCAGTCTGTCCCAGAAGAGCCTATAAATTTTTTGAAGAATAGTCTAATAAAATAAAAATTCCTATATACATTGTACTCATGTTGCAGTGATAAAGAGAGTTGGCAAACATTTTTGCAACCCATTTTTAATGTTTTTATATTAGCTGGACGCAAATGTCGTCAATAGCATATTTTAAACCGCCCTGTTTTGCATCCATTCGGGGGAGGGGTGGGAATCGGGCACCTTCCAGGCCCCAATGGTGGAATTCGGGGCCTAAAATCAGGGCGTCTAGCCATAGGTAGATTGGGCTTCTCCGAGGAGTTGTCACAGCAGTTGAAGGACCTGGTAAAAGATATTAATATGAGAAGTGTAACCTTAACTGCCATTAGTGCTACATTTTTCAATTTTCACAGTTCACTTGCAATTATTGGCTTATCATTTAATCATTTTTAATCAGCTCCCATACAATTTTACGAGGTGTATAGGGTATAAGTTTATAATCGTCCATACTCTGCAGACCATTCCTGTATGGTAGCGGTGGCATAGGAGAATGGCACAGACTTGGTGCTGAGGGTTAGCGAGGACTGGGGAAATCTACCTCACCACATGTTGTAGATAATGATGTCAAGGATTATTATAAGACATTTCCGGGAATAGGGTAAGGAATCTCCCATTCCCCAACGACTGTGGTATTCTAGCCGTGAAGTCAGGGTCTTGTATCCACGGTAAATTGGGGCTTCTCCGAGCAGCAGTTGAAGAAAGTGGTAAAAGATATTAATATGAGAAGTGTAACCATAACTGCTATTAGTGCTACATTTTTTTCAATTTTCACAGTTCACTTGCAATTATTGCATTTATTGGTTTATCATTAAATCCATCGTTTTGTCAACTCCCATACAATTTTACGAGGTGATAGGTATAACGTTATAATTGTCCATTTATCACATGTGGTGACTACTTTAGAATATCTAAAAATTAATGCATTAATTAATAATTATGTTATAAACCTATGAAAATGTTGTATTGTCATGGGAAATGCACGTTTGTACCTAATTTGTAAAATTATAATCTTATCAGTTAATGGATTAAAAATCGATTGCAAAATTCTATTTTTACTCACCTAAGTTTCAGTTAAATAAATAAGTGTCAAAAACATTTTTTTATTTTTAAAATCAGTAACGTCAGTCAGTAAAAGACTGCAGCAAGACACAATATTAGAAGTTCACAGTAATCTATGAATAATTCAATCAGATTGTACCTGCTATGGGGCTGAGAATAGGTCTCGAGTCGGGTGGAGCACGTCTCCTGTTTTCCTGAAGAAAGTGAAAAAAAAAGTTACTTACATCAAATATAAAATAAAAAGTCTTGTCGCCCGATCAGGGGAAAGGAGTTGCCTTCCTTCAAAGTCAGGGGTGTATAATTGAGGGTAGCTTCCAACATGCATGGAGAGAGTTTGAACCGTAAGTCCTTGCAATGACACAACTCATGCTGTTCAGGTTGCAATCTGCATTCCACCACGAGTTTTGCATCAAAGGTCCACATCACATGAAATGTTAAATATTCTGCGTACAGTCCAGCACGGGGCAGGGTACATTCCTTTCGATATTGTATTCCGTCTCCTCATACATGTGTATTTTGAGGGTGTCTGAGGTATCATCTACCAAAATTAAACCATAACCCTTCAAATAATACAGGAGCAAGTTTCTATTTTCCAAGGCATCGAAGCCCTTTAAAAAGAGGTGCATGTCTCGTCTTGTGTGGCAATGGATGAGCTATGCTCTGCAAAACGTGCATTAGGCTGATAAAATCTTCCATATGACTGCAATGCAAAATGAAAAAAGGTTACCTGGAGCATGCATTCGTTAATTTGCAAATAAAACCGATAAAACATTGGTTTCGTTGTACATACCACCCTGGACGAAGGCTTCGTAAAATTTTGACGTAATCCAAGGAAAAAGGATTAGAAGAGTTTAAGTAAGCACCACGGTATTGTATCAGATGTTTAAATTCTGGCATGTCCCATAATGTATGAAGTTTATTGTTTAGAGGCCCAAATTCTCTAAAAATTTTTTAACAAAATATCCACAGGTAAATCGATAAATTATATCGGAGCCGCCATGTCAAATAAAAGATCCGAAGGTAGAAACTTCCCTACATTTATCCTCTGTTTGTTCTTGTGTCAAACCTCCTTCCTCTGATTCGTTCACCTGCTGTGAGATTCTCCTAATTCTCCAGTAACGTGGGTTATCTAAGTAAGGCCTTGATTTGTGTAAGTGAATAATCGAATAACACCTATCTAAACAATATTTCAATGGTGAATACAAAGGTGTTTAGAAAAATGCTTAATTTGTGTAGTTAAATTAAGTTGGAATCTCTCAAGTTGTGTCATACAATTTAATAATGAAGGAATTAAGGGATTTTGGCATTCGCTTGGAAAGAAAACATTTTCATTAAAACTATAATTTTTATGAAAATATGCAACATGTGAGTAACACAAACAGGGGGGTCATTTTGAAGCAGAAGGGAGGACTGCAAAATTATATTATTGAAGAACCTCAAAAATATAACACATTACATACCACTTAAATAAAAATCACTCAGTTGAACAAGTTACATATATTTCAGAAAATTACAGTACATACATTATAACTCTGATATATAATCGAGGAAAATACATTTCTAGCCACGATGAACTTTTAACCCTTTACTTCCCAGTACCCTTTAAAGTTAAAATTCTGACCTAAAAATTTGTAGGCACTCTATTTAGGCCTAAAAGAGTATGCAGTTAAGATTTCATCAAGATTGCACTTCCGGTTCTGACGGTTTTGGGTGGTTTATGATGTAAACAACTGGGAGACTAGAGCTCTGAAAAGGGCAGCTAAGCGAGCATTGCGGTGAAGCGCAAGAATGAGTAAAAGCTTTTGCTTATGGATGAGAAATAATTGTATTATACATGTGTAGCAGATTTGGCGTTATCCGGTGTTCACCACGAGGAGGCCTGCTACTTTACACACCATACCCCACCATTACTAAAATCAGTAACGTCAGTCAGTGAAAGACTGCAGCAAGACACAATATTAGAAGTTCACAGTAATCTATGAATAATTCAATCAGATTGTACCTGCTATGGGGCTGAGAATAGGTCTCGAGTCGGGTGGAGCACGTCTCCTGTTTTCCTGAAGAAAGTGAAAAAAAAAGTTACTTACATCAAATATAAAATAAAAAGTCTTGTCGCCCGATCAGGGGAAAGGAGTTGCCTTCCTTCAAAGTCAGGGGTGTATAATTGAGGGTAGCTTCCAACATGCATGGAGAGAGTTTGAACCGTAAGTCCTTGCAATGACACAACTCATGCTGTTCAGGTTGCAATCTGCATTCCACCACGAGTTTTGCATCAAAGGTCCACATCACATGAAATGTTAAATATTCTGCGTACAGTCCAGCACGGGGCAGGGTACATTCCTTTCGATATTGTATTCCGTCTCCTCATACATGTGTATTTTGAGGGTGTCTGAGGTATCATCTACCAAAATTAAACCATAACCCTTCAAATAATACAGGAGCAAGTTTCTATTTTCCAAGGCATCGAAGCCCTTTAAAAAGAGGTGCATGTCTCGTCTTGTGTGGCAATGGATGAGCTATGCTCTGCAAAACGTGCATTAGGCTGATAAAATCTTCCATATGACTGCAATGCAAAATGAAAAAAGGTTACCTGGAGCATGCATTCGTTAATTTGCAAATAAAACCGATAAAACATTGGTTTCGTTGTACATACCACCCTGGACGAAGGCTTCGTAAAATTTTGACGTAATCCAAGGAAAAAGGATTAGAAGAGTTTAAGTAAGCACCACGGTATTGTATCAGATGTTTAAATTCTGGCATGTCCCATAATGTATGAAGTTTATTGTTTAGAGGCCCAAATTCTCTAAAAATTTTTTAACAAAATATCCACAGGTAAATCGATAAATTATATCGGAGCCGCCATGTCAAATAAAAGATCCGAAGGTAGAAACTTCCCTACATTTATCCTCTGTTTGTTCTTGTGTCAAACCTCCTTCCTCTGATTCGTTCACCTGCTGTGAGATTCTCCTAATTCTCCAGTAACGTGGGTTATCTAAGTAAGGCCTTGATTTGTGTAAGTGAATAATCGAATAACACCTATCTAAACAATATTTCAATGGTGAATACAAAGGTGTTTAGAAAAATGCTTAATTTGTGTAGTTAAATTAAGTTGGAATCTCTCAAGTTGTGTCATACAATTTAATAATGAAGGAATTAAGGGATTTTGGCATTCGCTTGGAAAGAAAACATTTTCATTAAAACTATAATTTTTATGAAAATATGCAACATGTGAGTAACACAAACAGGGGGGTCATTTTGAAGCAGAAGGGAGGACTGCAAAATTATATTATTGAAGAACCTCAAAAATATAACACATTACATACCACTTAAATAAAAATCACTCAGTTGAACAAGTTACATATATTTCAGAAAATTACAGTACATACATTATAACTCTGATATATAATCGAGGAAAATACATTTCTAGCCACGATGAACTTTTAACCCTTTACTTCCCAGTACCCTTTAAAGTTAAAATTCTGACCTAAAAATTTGTAGGCACTCTATTTAGGCCTAAAAGAGTATGCAGTTAAGATTTCATCAAGATTGCACTTCCGGTTCTGACGGTTTTGGGTGGTTTATGATGTAAACAACTGGGAGACTAGAGCTCTGAAAAGGGCAGCTAAGCGAGCATTGCGGTGAAGCGCAAGAATGAGTAAAAGCTTTTGCTTATGGATGAGAAATAATTGTATTATACATGTGTAGCAGATTTGGCGTTATCCGGTGTTCACCACGAGGAGGCCTGCTACTTTACACACCATACCCCACCATTACTAAAATCAGTAACGTCAGTCAGTGAAAGACTGCAGCAAGACACAATATTAGAAGTTCACAGTAATCTATGAATAATTCAATCAGATTGTACCTGCTATGGGGCTGAGAATAGGTCTCGAGTCGGGTGGAGCACGTCTCCTGTTTTCCTGAAGAAAGTGAAAAAAAAAGTTACTTACATCAAATATAAAATAAAAAGTCTTGTCGCCCGATCAGGGGAAAGGAGTTGCCTTCCTTCAAAGTCAGGGGTGTATAATTGAGGGTAGCTTCCAACATGCATGGAGAGAGTTTGAACCGTAAGTCCTTGCAATGACACAACTCATGCTGTTCAGGTTGCAATCTGCATTCCACCACGAGTTTTGCATCAAAGGTCCACATCACATGAAATGTTAAATATTCTGCGTACAGTCCAGCACGGGGCAGGGTACATTCCTTTCGATATTGTATTCCGTCTCCTCATACATGTGTATTTTGAGGGTGTCTGAGGTATCATCTACCAAAATTAAACCATAACCCTTCAAATAATACAGGAGCAAGTTTCTATTTTCCAAGGCATCGAAGCCCTTTAAAAAGAGGTGCATGTCTCGTCTTGTGTGGCAATGGATGAGCTATGCTCTGCAAAACGTGCATTAGGCTGATAAAATCTTCCATATGACTGCAATGCAAAATGAAAAAAGGTTACCTGGAGCATGCATTCGTTAATTTGCAAATAAAACCGATAAAACATTGGTTTCGTTGTACATACCACCCTGGACGAAGGCTTCGTAAAATTTTGACGTAATCCAAGGAAAAAGGATTAGAAGAGTTTAAGTAAGCACCACGGTATTGTATCAGATGTTTAAATTCTGGCATGTCCCATAATGTATGAAGTTTATTGTTTAGAGGCCCAAATTCTCTAAAAATTTTTTAACAAAATATCCACAGGTAAATCGATAAATTATATCGGAGCCGCCATGTCAAATAAAAGATCCGAAGGTAGAAACTTCCCTACATTTATCCTCTGTTTGTTCTTGTGTCAAACCTCCTTCCTCTGATTCGTTCACCTGCTGTGAGATTCTCCTAATTCTCCAGTAACGTGGGTTATCTAAGTAAGGCCTTGATTTGTGTAAGTGAATAATCGAATAACACCTATCTAAACAATATTTCAATGGTGAATACAAAGGTGTTTAGAAAAATGCTTAATTTGTGTAGTTAAATTAAGTTGGAATCTCTCAAGTTGTGTCATACAATTTAATAATGAAGGAATTAAGGGATTTTGGCATTCGCTTGGAAAGAAAACATTTTCATTAAAACTATAATTTTTATGAAAATATGCAACATGTGAGTAACACAAACAGGGGGGTCATTTTGAAGCAGAAGGGAGGACTGCAAAATTATATTATTGAAGAACCTCAAAAATATAACACATTACATACCACTTAAATAAAAATCACTCAGTTGAACAAGTTACATGTATTTCAGAAAATTACAGTACATACATTATAACTCTGATATATAATCGAGGAAAATACATTTCTAGCCACCGATGAACTTTTAACCCTTTACTTCCCAGTACCCTTTAAAGTTAAAATTCTGACCTAAAAATTTGTAGGCACTCTATTTAGGCCTAAAAGAGTATGCAGTTAAGATTTCATCAAGATTGCACTTCCGGTTCTGACGGTTTTGGGTGGTTTATGATGTAAACAACTGGGAGACTAGAGCTCTGAAAAGGGCAGCTAAGCGAGCATTGCGGTGAAGCGCAAGAATGAGTAAAAGCTTTTGCTTATGGATGAGAAATAATTGTATTATACATGTGTAGCAGATTTGGCGTTATCCGGTGTGCACCACGAGGAGGCCTCCTGCTACTTAACACACCATACCCCCCCCCCCGCCCCCCCCGAAAAAAAAAATATATACATATGAAATACTCCTATATACAAAATTATTTACAAATTTTTACAAAAACTTAGTTTTTACTTTCCTGATATTTCTGAAAGCAAGTCACTCCCTTTTTAAAAAAGCACAAGCCGACATTACAGGATTTGCACGCAAAACTTGTTCTGCGAGGCTTCTGCTTAGTACTACAGTACGCGCATCTTCTGCTCGTACTCTTTATCGGCATATGCTCAACGTTACTGAAACGCTTGTCTTCAGAAACCTTTACTTTGAAGGGAGGAGCATCATCGGGGTTTGAAGGAAGTCGTCTCTTCAAGGTAGATTATCCGACTCTTTCATGGCACAGAGGGAATAAATCAATTTTAGTCGGAATTCCTTGGCAGTTTTTATTTCATTCCCGGTGAGCATTTTGTGTAGTATATAGCTGTTAATTACAGCTACATCAACAAAATGGAAAAAAATTCTGTGCCAACACTTCTTGCTCTTACGATCTACCTCGTAAAGCGATATAAGTCGATCAAATTTGTCAACAAATCCCATGTTTGCATTGTAAGTAGAAATTGCGTTTTCACAATTTACACTCACTTTTTTGCCGTCTTTCTCCTTCCGTTGGATTTGGATGAGATCAACAGCATCAGGCAAAGAAGACAGGATTGTGACGCTACGCTTGTCTTTCCATTTTAGACAAATTAGGTTGTCACTACTGACGGCCCAGTCATAATCGCCTCTTTTTAATTCTTTGTCCAGGGAGAGTAAGCGATGGGGCAAATTTTTTCTGTTCAGCATGACAGTTTTGCATGCATATGTTTGCTTGGTTTCCAAGTATCAGAACAGTTCATGAGTGGTAAAGTAGTTGTCCATAAACACACGGTGATGTTTTCCATGCAGAC
Source organism: Maratus speciosus (assembly GCA_963932465.1). NCBI lineage: Eukaryota > Metazoa > Arthropoda > Arachnida > Araneae > Salticidae > Maratus > Maratus speciosus. The sequence goes on from OZ010798.1 coordinate 459,575,351, forward strand.
TGTCATTTCTGTCAGTCTTTTCACCACATTCTCTCCCAGGTTTTTCTCGACGATTTCCTTCTTACCCGAATAAATTTCAAACTCGCATGCGTACCCACTCTCATCACACCGCATCCATACTTTGAAACCCCGTTTTATAGGTTTCTTGGGCATATACTGCTTGATAGAGCTGCGACCCTTAAACTTGATCATGGATTCATCTATCAATTGATACTGGCCGGGATGCAGCGCATCCAGAAAACTCTTCGATAGATAATCCAAAAATGGGCGCACCTTATAGAGACGATCAAAATTTGCTTCACCTCTTTTCGGTTGAAGCACGTTGTTATTTAGGTGCAGGTTGCCGAGAATCCACGCAAATCTGTTTCTAGACATATGGCGACTAATGAAGAGATCTCGAAGGGCTTCTTCATTAGCCCAATAATCTGTATAACTCGGCATCCTCTTGATGCCCATCATCATATTGATGCCCAAAAAAATGTAGAGCTCAGCTATTGTGAGCGGAGAAAATGGCTTTGAGCTTTGGGTAGCATACAAGTTTGTTTCAAACACAATATGTTCGATTAATTTTATGCAAAAAATTTCTTGGAAAATCTCAATTGGAGATTTTTCTGGTAACTACCAGAATTTTTCACATGGCCCACTAACTGAACTAAAGTGCGGCAACGTCTTTAGCAGCTTCTGTTTCGAAATCCAGGTAGGAATCTGGGGCTGCGTAGAGGTGCCTGGTTGGGGTAAGTCATCCTCATCATCACCTGATATATCCTCATCAGCCGCCGACACATCATCACTCTCAGATTGCAGTATTGGTTCTGGAGCGTATACTTCAGTATCACTATCTGCAGTCTCGGATTCGCTCTCCGAGGGCAATTCTTCAAGCACTTTTAGTGCTTCGGGAAGACTAAGGCCTCTCTGTGCCATTACAATAAAAATATTACAATTTACAATTAAATTAATTTACAATTAAATGCGATAAACTATAATTATATTTACAATAAAAAAATAAAATTTAAAATATGTATATATATAAAAAAATATCTATAATTACATAAAATGATCAGTAGCAAAATTCCAAAGCGAGAGCAAGAAAATCGCGCAGCTCGTCAGTAGAGATGACTCAAGAGCTACTGAAAAAATACTGAAATAAACACAGCACCCCACAGAATGGACCCCAAGGTTTCCCTTCCAAGTGAATAAACACACCCACGCAACATTCCCTAGCTTCGAAGTTCATTCACCTACTCTCTATTATCCTCCCAAAAGGAGAAAAACAAAGTCGTAAATCAGAAGTCACAAGTGATCGTACTCAACGGAGCAGCCGTAGTTCGTTGTCTATTTTCTCAGTGGTTTACATCATCAACCACCAAATGTAAATTGTTTATTTTGCGCATGGTTTCTGTGTAAAAAATAAAAAAATATATAGAATAAATAGCTTAGAGTACAGTCAAGGAAATAAGATTTTTTTTTTTTCCTAGCAGGTTTTTTAGTATTTTAAAATAATTTTTAAATTATGCCTCTGAAATATGGCTCCTTTTTATAACGTCATTTAGAATGAATGCATTCTTCGCTTGTGTGGTGCTGCCATCTTTTATCAATCTGAGTAGATAAAAGTACAAAATGGATCGAATAGCATATATTTTCGGCTAATTTTAGCAGTTTTAAAAGCGAGTAAAGATCGGTGGTTTAAGACCTAAACCACTGGGGAGCAAAGGGTTAACAAAACTCTGTGAAATGTTTCGAAAACTATTTGGTACACTTTTCTGAACAAATGGTTACCATAATACTTGATTTGAGAAGCAATGTCCGCTTAAAATAAATAAAATTATTTGTAATGACAAAAATGAAAAATTCTGAACCATTTTGTAAAATGGATTAACAAATATACGTAAGAAAAGTCTAGAGAAAAAAACTGTATACATGCTCATATTTTTAACTATATTTTTTATAATCATGCAAAAATATAATTTTTTACTCTTCAACTGAATCATGAGTTTATCAGTTTCTATAAACTACCATTTTTAAAGATTACATTGGGCTGGAGCTTTTTTAAGAGGCAGTATAAATAGTTTGAGTAAAGTCTCCACATCGAATGATTATTTGGAAGCTGGTAATCTGTCTAGACGAATTCTCATACCTTCCTCGTTGCAAAGGGGATAGTAGGGCCTTGAGAATGGGAAACAGGCAAATTTGTCAGGGATGATGGTACCTTTTGTGGTAGTAAACAATGAGATGTCATATTCACCAATGAAATAGGAGGAACAAAAAAATATGCAATATATACACATCATATTTGATATACCCTATATACTCGCATATAAGTCAACCCCCTAACTGTCGTATGCAAGTTCTGCAAAAGAATACATATCGATAGACAAAATTGAAAAGTATTGATATGACCAGCATTTGAATTTCAAAAGGATATTAAATTATATTCTCTTTGAAGAATTTGTACTGTACTTGAGTCCAGGTAATTTCTTTATTTTCAGGGCTTTTGTTATTCCTTTTCATCTAGTGATCAAGTAATAATTTATTATTTCTTCTTTGATATTGCAACATGTTGGCAAACAATATTACTGTAATATTCTTTGAGGCTGCAATGACTGCAGTATCAAATGAAATTTCTTTGTACATCTGTAGCCATCTTCCAGTCTTGCGGCATATTCGTTATACACCAGATTCCATTGTTTGTAATCCATCTAGGTTGCATTGTTCAGTGAGTAACATCCTATGTCGAGGCACAAGTGGTTCAGCATCGTCTACTGCATGAACAATGGCATCTTTGCAAGCTGAAAAAATTTCTTTTTCAACAATTCAGCTAATGATGCGCCTGCGATATAATGTATGTCATTTTCTTGCTTAGGTGATGTTGTCATTGGCCCAGATAAAGTTGTTGCACTTCCAGCTGTAAATTTAGTCTAAACTCAATGGTAAATTTTCTTTTGAAAAACTTAGAAGGTGGAAATCATTGTCTGTTAAATAATCTGTGTTTATCAATTCAGAAACTAATTCAGATACACAAACACATTTTAGCTCTTTTGGCTTGCAGTGCAGTTGGCTTCAATCCTGCTTTTTATGTATCTGAGATAAAAACATTCTCTAATCCATACAGGCTCTCCAGATCCTGAAATTTTTATCGGTTCATCTCAAATTCCTGTTGTGGAGAATGTTCGTTATCTAGGCCTATATTTCGACAATAAACTTACTTTTTTACCACATGTTTTACAATTACGGACAAAATGTGAAAAATTGCTTAATTTACTTAATGTACTTTCTAATACATCTTGGGGATCAGACCGCACTTCTCTCCTTAAAATCTATAGAGCTGTAATTCGTACTAAAATCGAATATGCCTGCCAGGTCTATGGTTCTGCCTGTAATTCTGTTCTTAAAAAACTTGACGCTGTGCACCATAGCGCACTCCGTGTTTGCTCTGGTGCATTTCGTACATCTCCAATTTTAAGTCTTTATGTTGACTGTAATGAACCAGCATTATACCGTACTCGTGAAAAACTATCATTAGAATTGTATTACCGTGTCCTTTCTCATCCTGACCATCCTCTTCACACCTATATTTTAAATACTAACAATGATATTCTTTATCAGATTCGACCCTCTTGCATCCCATCTTTCGGAGTCGGAATTAGGAATATTATTGATAATGGCCCTCTGAGTAATATTGAGGTGAGTCCATGTCCATTGCATGTAATCCCTCCTTGGAAACCTCCCGATATTACTTCGCTTCATCCTTTTAAAGGATACGACAAAAACAATTTGGCTCCTGCAGTTATTCAACAATTATTTGCTGCACATCGTGCAAATTTTAATACCTACACTGATATTTATACAGATGGTTCTAAGAGTGGGAATATCGTTGGCTGCGGGTTTTTTAATGACAACACTAGTTATCGTCTTTACGCATCAATGTCTGTCTTTACAGCTAGGTTGATTGCGATAGAGAGAGCCATGTTGCACATTTCTCATCACCATAATAAATCCTTAATCATATATACTGACTCGAATACTTCTATTGACGCAATTAGAATTTTTAAAAAGCATCCTTATGTTTCAGCTATCCTGGATTTTTACAATAAATTGACAAGACGTGGTTATCGAATTTTATTTTGCTGGGTACCTGGACACATGGGTATCCCTGGAAATGAAAAGGCAGATGAGGCAGCAAAACTGGTTCTTAATCCTTTTTACCATAGAATTCCATTCTCAGACGTTTAACTACTTATAAAACTCTTTATTCGTAATAAATGGCAGAGAGTTGGCATTTGGAATACAATAATAAACTGCACCATACCAAACCAACAATAATGACCTGGTTTCCGATTTATCCAAAAAAAACTGATGTTATTCTGACTCGTCGGAGAATTGGACATTCAAGAATCACTCATAAACATCTTTTAATTCGGGAGGATGCACCCATGTGTCCACATTGTCATTTTGATTACCTGACCATTCATCATGTTTTAACTGATTGTCCAAGCCTCTGGCATTTATATAGAATATATTTTAACACATCATCACCAATCTTGACAAACCTCATTGGGGAAACACCTCATGGGCACTCTTTACTGTTTTAAAACACACTGGTTTTTATTTCGAGATTTAGTTTTTATAAGCTTCATAAGTTTGACTTTATTGACATCTGGATGGAAACCTCATCCAGAGAGCTTTGCTTTACCTTTGCTTAACTTCCATTTACTTTGCTTTACTGGGTTTCTATTTTTTCTTTGGTTTTTTTACCCTTGTTAAACGACTTAATTCCCATCCAGATAGCTTTTCAGTTTACATTTTATCTCATTTCATTATTTTTTCTTGACTCACTTTTTATTTGACGCAGCATGTCCCTATAGGGAATTGTGCCATAAAACCTAATACAACCAACCAACCTTACAGGCTCTGTGTCGAAGGCTAAATAAAATTGCAGCTTTCTGAAAACATTTCTGAAGCTATATTCATCACAATAATGGTTAACATAATTATACCTGTTTGCACAGGCTTCCAACTTTTATCAAATATCATATGTTGGATAGTGTGAATAAATTTGTGAGGAACTAAAAATTTTCAGCTCTGTTGTCAAGCGTGATTCCTTCCTTGCTGTGCCTGACTGACATTTTAAGCCAGTTTGTACTGTAATGTTTGGGCTTAATGAATTGGAGAGTGGAATTCAATCCAAAGTTTGAATTGAACAAAATTAATCCCGATTCATAAGCTCAAAACTACACTACAGCCGATGACGTAAGTGGTAGACATTGCTTAATGTGTTTTTTAAGAATTATTTTAATTTATTTAAGATCAAATAAAATTATATTTACTAGTTATCGTAGCTGAAAAAAAAGAAAAGAAAACACTCACCCAAGTACTTGAACACAGAAAGATAATTCACAAATGACGTTTATTTAAACATATATAAAATTTGCTAATTTGAATGCATTCTTACATTATGAAAAGATTATCAAAATGAATGTAAAATTTAATATAACTTTAGATAATTGGAGATATATTGTCATCTGAGAAAAAGCAGAAGTAAATTGTTAAAATATGAGATTTAAGCTAACATAATAGAATGTGAAGTTCTGATATCGTGATGTTATAGAGTCTGATTATTTACGTAATATTTCTTTTAGTTTTAAGGCCTCCGAAATGAATAAAGTTCAGGAACGTAAAGTCAAACTAGGGAATAAAGTTCAGGAATATAAAGCCAAACTCGGATCGTAGAAGGACTCTTGTATTTGGAGAACTGGAAACATGCTGTTGACAAATTTCCTTCAGGAATGTAGATTCTATTTCTTTTTATTAAATGCGCATCCGAACCGAATGAGAAGTTACGGATTTGGAAAATTGGAAATAGGATGTTTGAGAACTTCCTTCAGAAATGCAGATTTTGACGATTTCAGTTCGTTACAAAGGCAATTTACTATTTATTGCATCGACAAAAAAAACAGATAATCAATTCATATTTTTATAGCAAAGAAGTATGGTTGATCGAAGAATAATAAAATGTCGATGAGCAGAACAACAATTCAAGGCTTCCAATTAATGTTCTATGAAATTTACTTAGAAATGCTTCTTGAAGAAAAAAAATTATATTTCCTTTAGATGATATACGGCCGCCAAGGCCTAACAAAACGTCGATCTCTTCTCACTGGCTAGCCGAACTCTTCTGCCGCAACAGCCGGCTAAAAAAGGCACGGCGTCGCAGCCCCCACAAGTTACTTGCTTTAACGGCTCCCTGGTGAAGAAAGATGACTTTTCCAGAACCCAGAGTTTCAAACATCAAAAGCCATTACAAAGCGCGCCAGCCAATCCAAAGCGCCTATCCTCCCGCGCCTGACGTCACACACAACGTGCGTGTTCCAAAAGGAATGTTAAACGATTTAGCAAACGTCCGGTTTTGAACTAAGCGTCTGTTTGGCAAAGGGGAATACCCTTCTTGTTGGAACTTTCAAAATGTCGGAAAGAATGATCTCATGGCGTTGCGCGCCGAAATTAAAAATGAGAAAAGATAGAAAATATATTTTTGCGTATTTCTGCCAAAGTATTTATCACAAGTCACTGAAAATTTTGCAATCGGCTAGAAATAAATATTTCTATCCACATAATATAATTTAAAAGGGAAATATTGATAAATAAAAGATTTCTATTTTTTATATTTTAGACTTAGAAAATTCCGATGTGTTTACACATTTCGCAATGTATGTTGAAAGAAATTTGAAAGTTAAATTACTGAAATATAATAAAATACTAATTGCACTTAAATAATCTTAATAAGAGATAATGTTTACATTGAAAAATAAGGAAATATTGAATTATTTATCATTAAAATTTTCATTATAAGTTTAAAATTGTGATTAGAAATTAGGTGTTTGAAAATGTTAATTTAAGTTGTAAAATTGAAATAAATTATATTATTTAAATTAATTTGAATGGGAAATGATGCATTATATTTTTTATGATGCAACACAGTTGTTCAATTCTCGAATGAACCATGCAGTTGTCAGAGCATCAGCTGGCAATTAATGTAGCCTTACAGCTGTTTGAATTGAAAAAAGCTGTGCTGCTGAGGCTACATTCATTTTTGTATACTCTGTAGGAAATAGGTGCTCTCTGCTCAGATGTTGAATCAACCTTAAATATCATTATGTATTCCCACAAGTTTTTCAAAAATTTACTCTGTACAAACTTTCATGGAAGATATTTGTCAACAGCATCTTGTGGAACAATCAGATCGTGTTTAGAGAAGGCGCCTCTCAATTTTTTTAGGAAATGTGGAACATCAGCTACAGTATGATTTTTCTTTAGTTGAATCACCTATGGTGTTTCATGTTTTCTAGAAACATGCACACCAAATTCAATCCACATTGCTTGATTGTTTGATCACATATCTAAACATGAGCTTTAACTGAAAGGCCTATTATCCTCACAACTGATATTGTTGAATCCATAAGCTGATACATATCCAGCATCTTAAACTAAAAATTACTTAGAAATTTTTCATTAACAGGCCCCACTTGCCTACATCACAGAAAAAAGTTATGTATATATATATATGTTCAACAATTCTGAATATTTACCACTTGTCTTAATTTTTTTGGAAAAGAAAAAAACTAAGGGAAACGTGACTAAAAGGAATGCGACAACTGTATGGGAATTGCCAGTTATATTAATATTTATAATTGACAAGAAAAATGCACTTAAAACCTTTGAGCTAACAATCTTCTTGCTACGTTTAGAAAGCAACTGAAATTTCAGCTCACTATATTGTCGATATCTTTCCGAACACTCTTCCTCAATTTTTCAATTATCTCACTATATCTTTCCAAGTTTTCATATTTGCGTTTATACCCCTATGCGCCGCGGATAAATCTTCTTTTGCTCTGGCAAGAGCTCTCTCCCACCTTCGTAAGCGGCTCTCCATTTTCTGGATATGCCCAATATTAGCTGAAAGAACTGAAATAAATAAACGCAGGGTTCGTGGGGACCGTGGCTTGTAAACGTCATCTTCGAACAAAATCGTTCTTCTTCCGGCGACGGAGGTGTGGGGTGATCAGGATTGCTATCTTCCTTTTTATCATCGGTCTCCATCAAGACGTCAATGATAGAAGTGCAAATGGGGCTATCACAAACTGGACATTTATAACTTTGTTTGATTTTGCAATGCCTGCCTTAAGCAGAGATTGGGAAAGCTATGGTTGCATCGCAACTTGATCATCGGCGGCTCCAGCAAAGAACAAAAGCGCAATATTCCACCTGTTAAATAAAAATCTTTTTTTATGTGGTATAAACATTTTTTATTATAAATTTGAAAAAAAAATTCGAAACCTAAATTAGGTGTTTTATTCAAATCAACTCTGTTACCATTTTCAATTGAAGGTCGGTCCATTCGTTGTCGTTCAAATCCCAGAGGCTATCATCCCTTTCAAAGTATAAGGAAGATCCATCCCTCAAATACTTGGTCTGAACCTTTTTCGTGGGTTTGAAATGCTTTCGCACTGGAAAACAGAAAGTCCGTGGGGGGGGGGGGGGGTGTTCTTCATTCTTGTAATCAAACAGCGTCTGTAATAATCCTTCCCACAGACTTGCCAGAACTCGCTGGCTGTGAGGTGGAAACGAGTTTGATGATAGGTAATTTACATTAGGTAAATTAGGATAAATTAGGTCCGTGGGGGGGTGGTTCTTCATTCTCGTAATCAAACAGCGTCTGTAATAATCCTTTCCACAGACCTGCCAGAACCCACTGGCTGTGAGGTGGAAACGAGTTTGATGATAGGTAATTTACTTCCGGTAAATTAGGATAGGTATTGTAGGGCGTAACATCATCGAATAATACGTAACGATGCCCGATAGCCATGGACAGTTCAAATGTCAAGCGACTGTCTTCGCGTGTATTTATGCCAATACTAATTCCCCCAAAAAGATCCATAATTGAGCGTGCTAAAGTACTTTTCCCCGAATTTATTTCACCCTCTAATCCCAACTACCTGTTTTTGGTTCGAGTAATCTGATAAGATTGAAAAACCTCGGTTAATAAATGTATCAACTTGCATTCCCCGTGCCATCTTCTTGTCTTTTCAGCCAGAGACCAAATTGTCCCGTTCAAAATCGTCTCCACGCTCCCACCACTCATATATGCCTCTAATTTGTTGTTTAACAAACATAATATTAGGAGTCCGAGCAATTATTTCGGGGATGTACGCATGGATGACTTAAGAAGCCGCAACGGAATGGCGATGTCTATCAGGCATCTTTACAAACAATTTAGCATTTTCGTAATGTTCATCTGCAAATTCTTTTGTTTCTTCTTTATAAGGGTTTTTTTAAATTTCAGAATATTGGTAGGTTTGGTATAAGGATTAGTAATGCGGCGGTTAACTGCATAATCAATAAAAATTTCAAATTAAACGGCACTTTTTCAACTTTTATGAAGCGGGTGCTATCGGTTAGTTCCTCAGAAACATTTCGTAGAAATTTAAATAGTTCGTTAGCTTCAGTTAGGTAGGTCAATATTAAAGGCGTGTTAATTATAATGTTACTTGTCATAAGTTGTTCGCGAAGAGCTTCTTTAATAGCAGCAAGCATTAGTTCGACAACACAAAAACACATGTCCTCGCCTCTGTTGTAATATTTCCCGAAATATTCCCGTTTAGTCTTTTAGTTGCGAAAAAATACTTGATCAAATCCAATTTACACAACAAAAAAGCAAAAAGAAAAATTAACTGGTGCGGTTGTTAGCGCTGGTTCGCTCAAAATGATGAATAAACAGAGGCTTAACTATCCCTTTTTTAGCAGGTGAATGCAGTGAACTGACACTAACCGACTAGAATTGACATCCGAGGCGAGAGAGGTCGAAGCTGCAAATCCAGAATCGAAAAATTAAGAACTTGACTGCACGGCTCCTCAACAGCCGAAGAGCCGGCGCTAGAGACAGAGTCCCCGGCTAAATCTAAGGAGGCACCGGCATCAGGTGCGGACAATACTGTGGAGTCGACGGCAGGTTCGGCCTCAACAGTGGCAAGCAAAGGTGTTCGGGTAGGAATAGTAGGAAACTTCATCATAAATAAAAAACCTTGAGCTAACGAGAAAACTCAAGCGAAGATGTAAGTGCAAAATCTAAAGTGAGAGTGAGAGTTTAGATTAAATATTTGTAAAAATATTCAAATAGACTACAATGTATTTCAATTTCCCTAACTTCTTTCATGTCACTCAAACAATCCTAAGAACCTTATTTGCCAAGCGAGTCTTCATTCCCCTTTCATCCAACAACGCAGCAATCTAATTTGCCTAGCCCGCTCATGACGGAAACAAGGGAGGAGTCGGTATCTTTTTAGATATTCTTTTAAGTAACGACGACCGTTACCTAAAATCTCACTCTAACAATGTATTTTAATACTAGACAGCCCAAAGCCACTAAAATGAAATATTTACAAATTTAATCTTTAATTAGTGGATTTTGCAAATTGACTAATGTTGCACATACTTGAAGTATAATACTTGCTTCGCCCTTAAATTGATGCGGAATTAATTCTAGAATCTCAAAAGTTTTTATACACTGGATTTGCCTTTCTACATGTATTCTCTTTCTGGCTAATTTTGTGGTAAATTATAGCCTCCTGTTCAGTGAATTTGGGGTTAAAAAGAAATGGTGGTATATTCAGGGATACACCGATAGGCAGCTTATCATGAATCACAAAACCTTTGTCGGCTAAAAGTAGTTCACCAGCCCAGATTCTTTAAATAACACTTTGTCAGAAATAGACCCGGTGTATAAGTTGCTGGCAAAACAAATAACATTATTTGGTGTGACACCTACCAAGCCCTTAAAGGTCTGTTTTTTTTTATAATGCAAATATGTTTGACATTTAGCCTCCAAGTCTGAACAGGGGTTTTCTCTCTCTCTCTATATATATATATATGTATATACAGAGTGTCCCAGAAGTAATGGGACAAACTTTAAGGGGAGGTAGGGGACATCACAAGGATTCAGAATTGCATAGCAACCCATGGCCGGAAACGTCATGGGAAGGTAGTATGATAGGTACAAGGGACGAAGAGACACAAGACTGAGATCATCTGAAATAATTTATTGGTCAACGATATTACATTTACTCTGACAGATGATATGTGAAAATGTTACAAAAGATGTTCAAAGTTTCCACCATTGCTAGCAATGCATGCATTACACCGTCGAACCATGGATCAGCGGATTCGCTCAGTTACACCTAGATTTTATTGGATATCCGCAGCAGTACAGTCGAATCTTGCAACCAGATCCATATCAGAATACACAGGCGTTGCGTACAAAGCACTTTTCAGTGCATCCCAGGGAAAGAAATCTATGCTGCTTAAATCAGGAGACCGTGGTGGCCTTAAGAGTGGGTCTTGTGAGCAACACCACCTAGCGGCGAACGAGGCCGTTTCCGACCATGGATTGCTATGCAATTTTGAATCCTTTGATGTCCACTACCTCCCCTTAAAGTTTGTCCCATTACTTCTGGGACACCCTGTATACATATATTTCTGTGCTATCTATAATAAAATGAGTGTTTTCAAATTCACGTTCTTTAGTCTGAGTTTTTTTGACGTTGCTTAAAGATGGCACAGCATTACCTTCAACGATGGATGCAAATAAGGCTTCATGTATCACAGACAGAAAAGTGTGAAATATATTTCTGATTGTAGTATCAGAAACACTGTACCTAACATTTAAGTCTTCAAATGTGTAATTTTGTCTTAGTTTTTGCAGCGTTATGAACAGCTGTTCTTCAAATGGTATGGATTCTACTTTCCATCTAAAAGTATAATCTATATCGAAACGTGTAATATAGCCTAACAGCATTTGAAAAATAGATGCATTTGGTAGTCCTGTAAACATAAGCACATGACTGTCCTTTTCTTTAATAGATGCAAACTGAAATGATGTTTGTTTTCTAACTGTTTTCTTCAGTTATTTGATTTTTTTTTTTTTATATAAAATTCATCCTACAAACTTACATTTTTGCTGGTCCCTTCTTCAACATGTGAAATTTCTGTATCATCAGCATTCTTCACATTATCCTCATTAAAAGATTTATTCAATCTTCTGAAAATTAACCAGAAAATTATATAGTATTCTGAAAATTATATAGTATATTTCATTACAATGGTTGGGAGCAAGCAAAGTGAAATGAAAAAGGTTAACTGCAGAATATTATGGATAATAGTTTTCGTTTAATAACTATTTTTCCCAATCATTCCATTTGACAAAAAAAATTCTATGTTAGCAATTTTTTGTTTTAAAACCCACAAAATTTTTTGTTTAAAACCCACAAAATTTTTTGTTTAAAACCCACAAAATTTTTTGTTTTAAAACCCACAAACAACTTATACATTCCATTAAAATTCTTTTGCATTTTTAATTATCTTTCACATCATTATCATCGTGTGATCTTAATTTTGATAGAATAAGCAACAGTATTAATTTTGTGAAATGTTATATTACTTTTATTAATCTAGTTCGAACTAAAAAACCGGTGTAAGAAAAACATTTTAAAATTAATTCAAATTAATTAATATTTAATGTAGTATTTAACATAATTATGTTAAGTTTGTGTATTTTTTTAAAACTACCGTAAAGTACTGAAAGTAAGCTCCCCCCCCCCCCCCATATATGAATTTTTCTTCTTTTGAAAAAGTGCCACTTATAAGCCCTCCCCTTTAAATTTTATTTTATGCATCAAGATTTAAAATATATATATATATATATATATATATATATATATATTGAGACAAAAGGGTCACACATTGGACATTTGAAAATGATTTTTTAATCGGGTCGATCATTTGTCCTGTATATCGAACATTTGTAACTGAAAAAAACTTAGTATATTTCTCTTTAGATTCATGTATCATTTATTGTAATATGTCCAGTAGTTTTGAAAATATGATTTTATTTTGATGGGTCCATCATTTGTCCTGTATATTTAACATCTATTTTTTCTGTTTTTCAACACGATGTGTATTTCTCAAGTTATTCAACTATTTCCAGACTTTTTGGACACCCTGTATTAACAAATTAATTTTTTCTATAAAATAAAAAAAATGATAATTAAAATTCATATTCGTTTAGCAAATTCTTTGTCTGCATTTAAATCTAATGCCAATAATTTGTTTGATCAATCATATTTAATAATGCTTGCATATTATTGTTAATAGAAATCAAAATGTCCTGTTGCGACGACACTGACGGAACAACCTGTGCCACACTCTCTGCAAGGCTTGTTACTTGCTGGAACATATTCTTCTGCATTTCTAACGCTGTTGTTTCAAAATTTCGTAATTCCGTTTGAGTTCTTTTTCTCTTCCTTTCTCTGTGCCTTTGCCCGCATATTGTGGAACTATCTGTAAAGTATTAAAAATGACAGAAAATAAGAGATATAAAATAATAATCAGTGGTATGTATTATAAAAAAGCACCATCAAACATCATGAGTATCTGTAATACAGTATGGAACCATTCATCCCGAAACCAGTTATCCGGAATGATATTTCTATTTGACATATATCAGAATCTTTGAGAAAAAGTGCCATACACTGCCAGTTTGACATATGCATTGCTTTAAACAATTGTGTAATTTGATGTCAACATCTAGTATTTGAAATGGAAACATATTTAGTTGTATTTTAGATGTTTTAATTTTTATGCAGAGGAAAGATGAATTTTTGTTCCCAAGGGATTTCCATAAATTACCTCCTTTCAAACTCTGGTTAACTTTTGATCTTTCTTGCATCCGATTTTTAATCCAAGTAATCTAATAATTTAAAATCGGAAATAATGCCACAACCAGATAATCCACAAAACTTATCAAATGAATGCTGCTTTAATGCCCAACCAGTTAACCGAAATAGCCCGTTATCCAGAATACATCTGACCCCAACCATTCCGGATAAATGGTTCTGTACTGTATATCATTGACTCATTGTACTGTCTGGCTCAGACAAGAAAAACTCTGGAACTGGTTTTGACTCTGTTCTGTTGTCAGGTTAACTGGTCAGTCGACTTTATTTTATGGAGGTGTGGTGTTTTCTTTTCTCCTGTTCAATCGGTCATTCTGAGAAACAAGTTTTAAAACTTCCGAAAGCAGGAAATCTACTCAGGGTTTTTCTTGACTGAGCCAGACAGTACTGTATCTTATAATTTTTCCTATATAAACATCCCATTAGACTGCAATTTTTATTTTAAGTTATAAGTTATAGTTATTTTAAGTTAAGATGGTTTAGTTTTCAATCTTGTTCATCTACACTTGGCTGACTACATCTGGATGGGATCCCCCATCCAGATTCCTTTTCACATTGCTCTTAATTTTTTATCGGTTTTTTAGCCTATTCTTCTTTTGGCGCAGCATGTCCCTTAGGGGATTTTGTGCCATTAAACATCATACAACCAACCTATATAAGCACATATAAATTTATATATAAGAAAGTTTAAATAATAATAAAAATACTTACTGCTAGATTTGCATACATGCCATGAGTTTTTTGGCGTTGCCTGCTGTGTATTTCTTATTATCTCTCTTTTTTTTTTTTGCTAGACATTGCATTATCAATCATTTTATATATTACAAGAAATACATATAGGCCAATCAACTGTTCTTTGCACCAAAGATAACTTTTTTAAAATGAATAAATAAATCAATTTTATTTATGAATGCTTACTAGATTAATAAACAAATTTTTACACATTCTAACCAGCAGTACATTTTTTTTTTGTTTCTAAAAGCCTATTTTTTGCTTCATGAATACAGATTTATATTTGTCTCAGTCAATTTTTTTTCCTGTCACCTACGTTAATATGAAGAATCTGAGATATTAAGTTATTTTGGAATTTTGCACTGCTAAAGCATTGATATATGGTCTAGCTATTCTTTGGATGAACTAAAATTGCAATTCGTAGATTTAAAATGTATTTTTTAAATTTTTGGATGAAGAACAAGAATAGTTGGACAGAATAATTGATTTACCAACATATTACATTATCACAGCGGTTACCACAAATACTCTGTTTATATATACTAGCTGACCCGCCCTGCGTTGCCCGGGTCCGTGGTAATATTTATAAAGAAACCTGTAATTTATATGAAACTCTATTTTGTCTGAAATACGTACCCACTCACAGTGTGAAAATGGGGGAGAAGCAGTTGCAAATTGTTGAGATGTTATGCAAATTTTATTCATAAATTTTTGTAAAATTGTATGCCATAGTCATGAACAAATTAAAATTTTAAAACACCGTCTACTGATGAAAAAATTAGTTAAGAGGAGAGGAGTGAGTGCTTAGTAATGTACATACCAAAAGCTTTAAAACGACCTCTGTCAGAAAACAACATATAAAGGATACTCATCGAAGAAAACGCTACAGTTGTAAGGACAATTATCGTCACCCGCCTTCCAAACTCGAAATTCAACTCTCCCACCTTCTTTAAAATTTTAAAGTGTTATCATTCACGTAAGTTAATTTCAATTGTATTCGTTTTTCATGTCAATGGCAATTTACATATGCATAGTCGCCCAAGCATAGAACGTGTTTCTTGAACTTTTTATGAAGTAAATAATTTCCGTTCTTGAGCGATTAAGAATCCATTCACATGCGATTCTTATAAAACTCCTAATATATCACAAAATGCACGCCATATTAAGTATTTCATGAACTCAAGGATTTTTCACTCAGTTCTTATTCTTTTGTTAATATTTTCTCATCCTAATGAAAACATATGTTATACTTTATTGAATGTTTTCACATTCAAAGTGCAGTGCAAAGTTTAGGCATAATTCAATAAAGCGAAAATTTTGAGTGTTCGTTATTTATAATCTATCTTCCTGTTAAAATTGTTGACTACATTTTTAGACACCCATGAACGGTGAACACATAACATGCGATAAATTGTCACAAATTAAAAAAAAAACACAAATTTTGTCATAGATCGTTGAAAAAAATTGTGAAATGATCATTAGAAAAAAAAAAAAAAAAAAAAAAATTCCGCCAAACGACGCCAAGAAAAACAAATTTTGTCACTGATCGTTTAAAAAAAATCATGAAAAAAAAAACGCAAATTTCGTCAAACGATTGCTAAAAAAACCCCCGCAAATTTCAGTAAACAATCGAAGAAAAATATTGTAAATTTCATCAAAAGATCGCGGAAATGCATGGCAAATTTCGTCAAAAAAGTGCAGAAGCATATGCTAATTTTGCCAATCTGTAACTGAGAAATATCGGGAACTTCGACAAATGGCCGCGGAAAAGAAAAACACAAATTTTGTCACTGATCGTTGAAAAAAAAAAAAAAAAATGCAAATTTCATGAAACGATTTGGGGGGAGGGGGGGGGGGGAGGAATTGTGCATTTTGTGAAACGATCGTAGAAAAAAAGAACGTGAATTTCAGTAAACAAAGAAAAAATATTGCAAATTTCATCAAAAGATCACAGAAACGCATAGCAAAGTTTGTCTAAAGAGTGCACATTACGAATTTTGCCAAATGGCCGCAGAAAAAAAAAAAACACAAATTTTGTCACAGATTGTTAAAAAAAACCCACAAATTTCATGAAATGATTTGGGGGGGGGGGGGGGGGGAATCGTGCATTTTTTGAAACGATTGCTGAAAAAAACATAAGTTTCAGTAAACGAAGAAAAATATTGTACATTTCATCAAAAGATCGCAGAAATGCATAGCAAAGTTTGTCAAATCTTTGGCTAATGGTCACAAAAAAAATAATGTGAATTTCATGAAAAATCTTGTAAAAACAATCACTATAAAAATAAAACACAAAATTCGATAAACAGTCGAGAAAATAATTGCAAATTTCATCAAAAGATCGCGGAAATGCATAGCAAATTTTGACAAAAGAGTGCAGAAGCACACGTTGAATTTTTCCAATCTGTCGCTGAGAAATGTCGGGAACTTTGACAAATGGCGACAGAACAACAACAACAAAAAAAATAAAAACATAATTTCTCTTCACTGAATTATGCCTAAACTTTAAACTGCTATGCCTGGCACCACAGTTGCAGAAAATTCTCCAAGTGTCTGTGACAGATACTTCAGTGGCAGAAAATAATCTGCTGGTAAAATATTTTACAATTGAAGCATTAATTAATCAAACCACCACTTAGCTCCAATGTCTTTAAGCATTTTATTAATTTTTATAGATAATAATCTTAGTTTTGTATTAAGTAATAAAGAGCTAAACATAATTGTAAAGCGAAACAATAAAAGGTTGATGGAAAAATAATCTGCAAAAGAGATAAGAAAATCTGTGACGGCTGTCTCCCATCTTGAATTTTCTGCTACTGGACCTGGCACTATGAAAACATTCAGTAAAGTGCAAGATATGTTTTCATTACGATTTCTTATCAGTGGGAAAGTGGAGAGAAAATATTAATAAAAGGAAAAGAACTGAAAATGGAAAATTCTGAGTGCGTAAAATAGTTATGATGTGCATTTTGTGACATGGAGTTTCAGAAGAATCGCACATGAATGAACTCTTAATCGCCCAAGTTCGGAAATTATTTACTGAATGTTTTAAAAAAACATTAGATTCTTGGGGTGATTAGACAAATTTGGAGTTTCAGAATAATCGTCCAAGAATGGATATGTAGTCAGGTATAAAATGTACGTTGTCATCGCCCAATAATGTCAATAATAATAAATCAAAACATTGAATATTTGTATATGAAGCAAACTGAGTTCAATAAAAATTTTAAAAATGCAGAATCAAAATTAAAACTTATATTTTTGTTTATTTAAATGAAAAAGTTTAAATTCTACATACAACATTTCGAGTTATACCGATTAATAAGTTTTATCATGTTATGGTTAAGCATCACAAAAAATTTCAAAATATTAACTCAATAAATAAAAACTAATTTAAAATAGGTATGTCCCGGACCTCCTTAAATGAAACAGAGTTCAATAGCAAATCTTAAAACCAAAACATACATCTTATACTTTTGCTAAGAAATGAAAAGAAAACATTCAGTGAAGCTTTGATTCAGCAGATATGTGAAAAGTTTAGTTTTCAGGTGAAAAAGTTTGTAAAAAGCCTACTTTTATGACAATTTCGTGAAGGGTCCTTTTTTTAAGGTGAAAAGTTTTGTGAAGGGTTCTGCTTTGATTTGAAAAAATTTGTGCAGGGTTTTGACATGAAAAATGTTGTGAGGGGTCCTGTTTTGAAATGAAAAATTTTGTGAGAGGTCCTTTAAAGAACCCAATTTTTCCTAAACAGATCCCTGTGCTTGTTACATATCATGACTTTGATAAGAAATGAAAACACTCAGTAAAGTGTAAAAAATATGTTTTCATTGGGATTTGTTATGAAACTCGTAATATATGGGGAAGTGGAAAAAAAGATAAAAGAAAAACCCAAATAACTTCATTCATTTCCCCTGAAAAGAAATATTTGTTTTATTCCTATTCTTGGGCGATGACAACATACATCATCTTAATCACCCGAGAACGGAAATCATTTACTGAATGTTTCCATTTTTAGAAAGTACAGTTTTCATCTTACACTTTACTATAAAATGTACAGTTCTATTTTTACTAAGAAATGAAAACATTCAGTGAAGCGTTGATTCAGCAAATTTGAAAAAAAAAATTACTTTAAGATCCCAGAAAGTTCAAGAAACATTATACCTACTATTTTATTCTTGGGCAACTACGCATATGTAAATAGATATTAATACGAAGAACGAATACAATTTAAACTTACGTGAATTGTATTATATCATTTCTTATAAACAATATAAAAAAATTATAAAATAATGTCAATAAGATTAAATCTTATAGTAACAAAATAAATAACGCATGGGAAATAAACAGTGCAATTTCCTGCTACAGTTAGGCTAGGAAATGCAGCCGCTGTATCTCATATTTACCACCTGCTCTCATTGGCTGGTTTCTTCTTTGCCGCGGATTGGCTTAGAGCTGTAAATAACCTGTAACCCATAAAGTTTTATTGCAGCGGATTGGCTTAGAGCTGTAAATAGCCTCTAGCATATTACGTTTTAATTTTTTTTTTAAATATCTAAATTGAAATTTTAAAATCCGGCGGTGAAGTGTACATTCCGGTAATAGCATCTACACATGACAAAAATTTCAGAGGCGTAGGTGTTATAATTACGGCGCTTTCCGCGGTCAGGCAGGCAGACATGATAGCAATATATACCTGTCTTGTCACCGTACGTGTATCTTCATTGATAAATCTATTTATTTTTATTTCACTATTTCTTTTATTAAAGTACTTTTTATTTACAGTAATATTCTATGGATTATAATAAATTAACTTACCTTATTTCCTTTTGCTTTCTCTTCTTAAATAACATTGTTTTATTTTCTTTCTTAACTTACGTGTCGTTACTTCGTTGTTTACTTCTGTCATGTTTCAATAATTCCACTGAGTACTTGATGACGTAATCCTGACAGCTATCGTGTAACGATGTACAAATCATGTCGTTATCTTTGCACGTGTTTGAAGCTGTCAGTTGCATTGCGTAATGACCTAGTTTTCGTTTTTCCGGATCGTATAAAGTGCCGGCCAGTAGATTCTTATCTGGCCTTTCTTACCTTGACCTACTAACCTCTGATGCGAACGACAAGAAGGTGGCGGTGTGAATGATGGAGTTTCGTAATGTTTATCTTGTGTCTTAAAGTGGATTCATGGTGAAGTGTTTTTATAGTGAAATGAATATGATGGCTTTGAATAGTTGTAGTCCAGTTATCTATTGGTGATAGTCTGTGTGTCTACACCGTTGCCTTTACTAGAGGATTTTGTGTAAAAAGGAAAGAACAGACCAAAATTGTAGAAAAGAGGATTTAGATTAATTTCCCTTCCCATTAACTGGATTAATTGTGAGGCAAGAAAAATAATTGTGAAAAAAGTAGTAACTGTACGAACTCTGACAATTTCCAGGAATTTTCTTGAATTTTCAAGGAGTGTGTTGCACATCCCAGGAATTTTAAGGGTCCTTCAGAAAAATTTTTGAATTCCAGGAGTTTACAAGGAATTCCAGGACGAGTACAAATCCTGTTGTATATAAAGTATTTGTATGTTTGCAAACACACTGCAAGCTAGTCTACTTATGTTAAACATTAACTGTCATCTAATCTTGTTCGTGGTTCTTCATATCTCAGTCAGTGCTGCGAGTGATCCTTCTTCTAAAACAGGGCTGCAGAATGACATTGAAAATAGTGGCTTTAGTAGCCTCCAATGAAAAAAATAGTCAACATATTAGCCTTTGCTCGAAAATTGTAATCAAAATAATAACATAGTTACTTTTAAAAAAGGGGAGAAAAAAGTATTCATAATAACTGAAAGGACTTTATGAATGACTTCATCTTATTTCAGATTTTATGATTCTGCTTAAATAACGGAATATAGAATATGGTGATTTCTTCAAATCACAAAGCAAGTTGCCCAATGCTTGTTATGAATAAGGTATGATTGGTTATTACAACATTAGCAGTAAAAAATTTCTTACCGATCATCTCCGACACTTCTTTCCATCATTTCAAGAGTTTCCTGGGGTCAGGAAGCAAAGTTTTTGAAGGGGAGGGTAAGAAATAATGAGCGGTAATTGCAAATGCCACACAAAAAAGAAAAATCTCTCGTAATAATAAAAAAAACCTATTTGGATGGAATCTTCTACATTTATTTCATGCACACACATGCAATTTATCTACGAATGTTTTTAAATTTACATGAAAGTCACGATTTTTTTCCTTGGGGGAATTCCGTAAAATCAATTCATCAGTCACGTAAATAAATTGCGAATTTTTCTAATCAGTATTGAAAAAAATCGTAGACATCAATATTTAGCAACAAACTGTTCGTATTTTGCAACAATTAAAAACATCCCTGAGCCTACCGACCAATCACTGCTACGCCGAGCTTATTATTATTGTGATTTTCGTGGGCTTACAATTAATCATGTACTTTATAAAACAAGGTAATAACTTACCTGCTGTGGCAGAATTTTTAGAACAAGAATTTGAGACTGGAGTTATTCCGAGAGACACTGGGGAGGCGAAAGTTGTCGTTGAGCTTCCTACTTGTTTCATAATGCTTTTAATTGTATTCATTTCATGACGAAAAAAACAGCATTTTTTGCGAAAAATCACGTTTTTTCTGAACTTTGACCTCAATGAGGCACGGGTTAATATTATCCAAATGAGCTAAAACTTTTCCAAACTTATTTTCTAACCAATTGGCAACTTTCTGGGGGGTCCCCCCGACAAAATCCGAAAATTGATTTCATGTGACCTCCCTAGTCTGGAACTTAACAGGCGCAGAGAAGGCATTACATTAACTGCTGTCGGCTGAATCCTAATTTTTTTTTTTTTGTGAAAAAGTAGCATTAATTTGAAATATTTTTTCCCACAAAACATTGGGGGTTGGACATCTTTTTTAAGTTTTCAGTCATTTTTTTATATTGGATCGAGTTTATTAAAGGCAAAATCCTGTTAACTTTTGTCAAAAATTTTTGTTTGTCTTCTGTTGGAGATTCTTCGTAGGGTAGTAGCACAGGATCGGAAGTCACGCCAGGATCAGAATCATCCGTTAAAATTTTTTGAGGAGTAGTAATATACTAATCCTCAAAAAGGTTAACGGCTGACAGGTATCACCCAGTGCAATTGTTGCAGTGGATATTGCAATACAACGGCATTTGGCATTGTCAAGTTTAAATGCTGCATCAGTAAAAACTGATGCTTGCAAAACCCACCCATTTTGCCACTTACATAAGTGTAATAGCCAATTCTTCCATCGACGACATACCTGATATTATCCCTGTCACTGCTGGGCAGAATTGTACTTATCGTCATCTATCTTTTCAATGAGGTCTGCTTTCGACGGTTTCCTTTTATCTACAAATTCTTCATACAACCCCTGTTCATTGTTGCATCGGTTATATGCTAACTTTAGCAATCTTTGTATCAGATAATTATTAAATACTTTAACAATGTATTCAACAAGGGCAACAACATAGTATGCCAACGTCCTTGATAAAATAAAATCTTTCAGCACTCTAATAGCTGCTTCGCAGATATTATTGGTGTTGTTATTTCTGGTAATTAAGTTAAATCTATCGAGTGTGAGCCACTCTTGCCACCTTTCGAAAAACTTTGTGAATCGATTGGCAAATTTGGGGTATTTTTCTTTAAGATCGAGCATAGCTTGTACATGTTTTTCTAAGTCTTCTTCTGTTGTGGCATACATGACCTAAAACAAAATAAACTAATTAAAAAAAATTGTGTTTGCATAAAAAAGTTATTTTAATACTTATTAATTATAGAATTTTCTGACAGGTTGAAAATTGAAGACTAAATGTATTGAAATTTTGAAAGTCTATATTAAACACTAGGAAGATCTATTTTAACTATCTTTTTTTTGGGGGGGGGGGGGGACATGGAGAAATAATTTAGGGTCATTTAAGTACTTTTACAACAAAATAGCAAATAGAACAGAAAAAAAAGGAAAAAGATTTTTACAGATTTTAAATTGCAGGTGTGGGAGGGGGAAATCTTGATTATATATCATGATATATGTATCTTTATATATATCCGATATTAAATTTTAACTAGTGGTGGCAGTGAAATCCAATACCACCCTAAATTATGATACCGGGTGCAGGACCAGTGTGGCGATGCATAACGCAACAGTTCAGCAGCCTCTCACCACCGTACCTAAAACTCTGTGGCTGTACAATACAAGAAGGATCTGGGCCGACAGTGCCCATCTCTGTTTTCTTGACCCTGGGCCCCGAGGTGCTATGCAGCCTGCGTCCCGACCAGGTGGTCAACCTAACGCGAGACCCTTGGTGTTTAGTTCCCAAGCAAGCTTGGTACTCATTTTATCGACCCCAAAGGGATGAAGGCTGAGTGAACCTTGCCCAGTCGAGAGTCGAACTCTCGACCTGCGGTGCGGCAGACAGGCGTGCTGACCACTACACCACTGGGCTTCGCCACCGTACCTCCAAACTTGAATCCGCCCATCATGATGTTGCAGGCAGAAGCGGGATTCGTCAATAAACACAATGTCGTTCCTTTCTGTTGTCCATGTCCTCCGTTCCTCGCACCATTCGCGGTGCAAACGCCTGTGGTTTTCAGTCAGGGGTAAACGAAGCAATGGACGCCTTGCGGACATTCCACTCTGCTGCAAACTGATGTATATAACTTAACGTATATACGAATTAAAGATTTGTAGAGCTGCTTATACAGCAGAAACGCTCATGCTGGTTCCCAAACCACCATAAAAGTAGAAGGACTTAAAAGTTAATGATGTTAAATTCAATATAAGTTAATCTGCAAAAGAAAATATATTAACTATGTGTGGTGATATAAATGAGAAAACCAAGTTAAAAACTAACAAAGTTTATTTAAGTCAAAACATAAAAATAAATAAAAAGTTAAAAAGGATTATCAATTAATTTTAACATACTAAATCACTTATCTGAAAGTACTGGAATTAACAACTTCATGAGAAACAAAATATTTAAACATCATGGCTTGTGAAAAACTACTTGTTTCTTGAAAAAATGCAATGAGGCTCATGAGTCTGTAAAAACATCCATCACCTAACTCAATGCTTCTATTCTAAATGGCAAACGCAAACAGCGATAAAGCCAACTTTCTTGATACACAAAAATAGACGAAAAACTTTCTTTCATTTTCCGATGATCACCACGGTCAATGACTACTTTCACTACGATCAATGACATTCAACAATACCGGTTCACGATATACATCTGTTCCAGGAAACAAAGAACAGTTGTTGTTCTCCCACAGCTCCACAGATGGCCAGTCACACGTAAGAAAGAATATAACCGTATATCACACAAAAAATGACCTTCATCACTTCAACAGTTCAGCGCCCCGGCGAAAAAGATTTAAAACAATTCAAACAAATTTATAGCTGATCCACTTACACGAGTACGACTTTCACAAAAACTTAATTTATAGAACTCGGAAAAACGTTTTTGAATGTCAACTACCATCGCGCACCGGTCTAAAAATAACTGCCGTAAAAGAAAAATTCGATGACTAGACTTGTCACCTACATGTTACCAAACTAATCGAAACTGATTAAGTCCGGCAATCACGATGTATATATACGCCGATCATCAATACAGTTAGCAGTTAAAAGACGAGACAGCATTACAATTCCATTCACAATCTATGAATCTTATTAGGAGAAACAGAATGTCGCAACTCCTGTAAGCGAGACGTCACTGATCGGACACCTACCGCCATCTTGTAGCAGCCAGGAATACTACGATCAGATGTTGAAAGGAAATGAAGCCAGGCGTTGAGAACTTCGTAAACAGAGCATCGTGAGTGACAAACTCACGGTAGGTAAATGATAATGCAAATACTTAAGACTTATCTAAGGGAGGTTTAAAAAGGAAAGGATATGCTTCAAATCTGAAGCGTTTCTGCAGATCTAGTCGTTCAAAACCTCCTTACTATATCTTCCCATTACCTTCCTCGATGCATCAAAAATGTGTTTAAATGCATGGTCCAAAGTGAGCCAAAATCAGTAGCAAATTGTTTACGGAAAGCAAGATTCATCAGGAACACTGTCCCTAGCAAGCTTTTAGATGAAGAATTTTTACCTCCCCCAGTTGCATGGGAAGAGAGCATATAATTTGAGTTTTGAGATGTTTTTGTTACACCAATGCTTTATACATTTAAAAAAAAAAAATTAGTATTCTCAATTGTTAAAATATTTTAAATGTATGTGTGCCCTGCACCAATCATACTTAGGAATGCTATTCCCGTAACTGATTCTAATTAGCAATAATATTATACATATATAATATATTGCAGTTGCAGCATTATAAATTAATAAGTATACAAAAAATAACTAAAATAAGATACATAAGAATAAAATTTATTTAAAATTCGTTAATTAAAAATAAAATGTATGCAAGAATAATGCAGGCAGTAAATAGAATTTCAATGTATACAAAAAATTTAAAAGAATGTAAAAATTTTAATATTGCATAATATAAAAAACTGGTAAAATGAATATAAGAAAAAATTAAACCTTAATGTTTCTTTCCTAAAGAAATATTAGCTTTTGTACATGCCACAATGCTGTGAGATGTTTTCTTTTTAAAGCATTTCTTTGGCATTATAATGAATTTTTAACAGGTTTTTCCTGGGCATATATGGTCGTCCTGACTGCAGAGATTGGCATCCTCTAAATTTTGATTTCGTCTGCTTATTGCTGTTTGCTGAACACCAATTTTTTTGTTGAACAAAGACTTATTTTTTGCCGTAGCAAAATCTAGAATATTTTCCAAATGTCATTAATGCTGACTGCAGGGCCCTTTTAGTTTTGATATTCTGGTAGTTTTTTTAGAAATTCTGAAATGGTTCAAGCATTGTTTCATCGCTCTGAACTGTTTCTATAATTTCTTTAGATACATTTTCAAAATCATTAATAGCATTTTTTACAACCAGTGAAAGTGGTTAACTCGATTCTTCACTTGATAGTATTTCTTTGGCCTCTTTACAAATTTCATCTGATTCTTGTGGCGGCATGAAACGGCATCATTAGACTGGAGTGCTTTACTTGAATTTGATGGTTGTAATGGTAGAAATCATTGTTCAGGAAGGTTTACCTTTCCCAGTGCAATGTACAAAAGTTCATGTTTTGGTGGGCACAATTTCAAGTCCTTTTTATAAAGAAGGGACACTTTCTGTAAATGCTTACAGATTTTACCAGTCTTTCCAATGAAGCACATACACAAATCTAACTGCAAATCTATAACATACTTCATCTTTATTGTTTCATTTTCCACCTCAAAAGTGTTCATAGAAAACAGAATACGCGTTTGTTCTCATTAATATTCTATCCTTTAATGCGCAAACAGCTATTTCACTAATGTTATTAGTATTTTGACCTCTTAATATGTTTTCACGTCTAAAATCTAGAGCCCACATATTGTTTGTGCTAAAGCTTAGTTCCACTAATATTTAGCCATGGGAAAAATATGAGTTGAATAGTTCCCAGAACTTGACATATTTTTTATCAATAAAAGAGTGCAGAAAGGCATATAGCCTCAGTTTTTTTAGTCATAATGTTTAAATTCTAAAAAATTTGCCAGAGCAACATTTTCAATAAAATCTGTATATTCCAAAGGAATGTTATCACATTCTTCTTCAGTAAACTTCCTTTCTGTGACACATAATAGATGTGACAGATATAATAACAGATTTTTAATTTAAATTTCGGCATTTGCACTGTTTGTACCAATGCAAGCAGCATTTTTTATTAGAGAACATGACATTTACCTGTAAGTTTTTCAAGCAGTTGTAAAACAAAATTCTGTACCTCTTATTTAAGATTTAACAAAGTTTTATCTGTTACTGCTTTCTTAGCATATAGTTCTTGTAGCAGTTTGTCGGCTCTAAAACCCAAGCTAATTTTGCTGATTGTGAAATGTGTTTTTTTATCTGAAAAATTGAAATTACACAAATGTTTCGCCCCCAGGGGGATACCTTCTTTAGGTATTCACGGGCTTCGCAACCCCGGGCACCTGAGCGGTCTTTCTCTTTTCCTTTTCCTCTTCTCTCTTGTCTTTCTTTCCTCTTTGTTTCACTCTCGTTGTGGTTTCCTCTTCGGAGGTGAGGGCAATTCTGTATGAGCCGATATCATCCTGTATATCGACTCGTGGAGAATTGTAAACCACCCACGTGTTTGCCATACGTGGCAACCCGTGTCCTTGGAAAGGGGGATCCTGGCAGTTCAGGGAAACCAACACGCTGCTTTGGCCTCTGCTTCAGGTAGACGGGAGGTGCATATTGGTCCCGTACGCATCAATCGGCTGGTCAGTTGACTTGTCACTGGCTGGGGATCAAGCGAGCGAGTACTTACTAGCCATTTCGTTAAGGGTGGAGACTGGCATAGGAGTGTCTTGTGACCGTATGGGCCCTGGTTAGCACTGGTGTACGAATGTGCATCCCCTTGTTGGGCTCGGTAGTGGGTGGTGCAACCGGGGTCTGAATTGATTTTTTATCCCATTTGGATGGAAATACTTTACTTCCTTCAAATCCTCTCCCATGTGGAGAGCAACAAACTGTACAGAGCAATATTTTCACTCGCTTCTTTGTAATCAAAGTTACTGATAGTTTGTCCGATAGTTCATTTAAGAAAACTTCACCTTTCCTTATTGCAAGAACATTTCAGTCTGTTTTCAGTGATGGTCATAATCTCAAAAAACTGCAGTCTGGGGATTTATTGGTTGAGGTTACTTCAGCCAGCCACTCAGAACTCTTCTGTTAAAGCACATCAAATCCTAAATACAAGCCGTGGTGTAATATCCGAACCAGATCTTTTATTTTCGACCAAGGATGAACTTGTACAAAATTTAAATGATCAAAATGTCATTGATGTACGACGTATTACACTCCGTCGTAATGGACAAGTGCTTCCCACAAAGCACATCATTCTGACTTTCAATAGCCCTACCTTACCAACAAGAATTAAAGCTGGTTACCTTAATTGTCCTCTTCGTCCTTACATTCCTAATCCTCTACGTTGCTTTAATTGCCAGCGTTACGGCCACACTACTACTAACTGTCGGGGTTCCACTACCTGTGCACGTTGTGCAGAAGTTGGCCACGACAATAAATCATGTGAAAATCCTGAACGCTGCATAAATTGCAAGGGTAATCATACTGCATACTCCCGTTCTTGTCCAACCTGGATACGTGAAAAAGAAATCATTTCTGTTAAAATAACTCAAAATCTCTCCTATCCTGAAGCCCGCAAAGTTGTTGAATCCAGGACTCCGTCAGTCGGAGTCTCCTACTCTAGTCTACTCAAACAACAACCCAAATCTGTAAGGCACATAAGCACCCAGATCGAACCTTCCATTCCACTAAATAACTCAACTATGACAGTACCACTCAGCACCACAAATATACAAACTCGTGATGTCTGCTGTGGTTCTAAATGTTATGCAACCCCATTATTGGAACGTTGGCTACCATCCTGAGAACCTGTTACTATAGTATATCAAACTAGTCAATCACAAAAACCTGCAGTTCAATCCAAAAAGTCATCCGACCCAGTTCAATCCAAAAAGTCATCCGACCCAGTTCAATCCAAAAAGTCATCCGACCCAGTTCAATCCAAAAAGTCATCCGACCCAGTTCAATCCAAAAAGTCATCTGACCCAGTTCAATCCAAAAAGTCATGGCCCAGTTCAGTCCAAAAAGTCATCCGAACCAGTTCAATCAAAAAAGTCATCTGAACTCCAGACTGATACTAAGGCTGTTAAATCTAAAAAACATCACAGAAACCTGACACTACTCAAACAGTGAAACCAAGCAAAAAAGTTTGCCTTCAGAAAGAGAGAAAAACAATCGGGGGCTCTTCACAGTGGAACACTGTGAAGAAAAAGAACAAGAACAACTGTTTAAATCCATCTGTCTGTAACTGAAAGGACCCAAAACAACTGCAGCATTATGTCGATGAAGCAATGGAATCCGACTCTTATGAATCAAGTGGTGATGAAGGAAATATAGTTTTTGAGGAATTTTTACCTAATTGATTTTACATTGTTTTTTACTCATGAGATTTTAACCTTGTTTTCATGTAGTATTTCTACATCCCATTAAACTTTGTGTATTTTAACAGTTATTAATTTAATAACTCCACAGTTTTTAATTATAATACGCTTGACTTTTAACTATGAACCTTTGATTCTTTTAAACGGTTTTAGATATACATATTACTGTTTTCATTAATTTTTTGTTTTTATCACCGTTTTGTTATTCTTCTTTTAATCATTTTTTTTGGATATATACATTTTTACATTTTGACTTTGTCTTGGCGCAGCATGTCCCTACTGGGACTTTGCGCTATAAAACCCCATACAACCAACCAACCTACACAAATGTTTCAGTGATATCTTACTTGTGTTTTCTTCTTTTAAAACTTTGAAGAAGTTATGGAAAAGTTCTTTCACTAATTTATACACATCAAATGCAAAAAAAGGAACAAGTGGTTCATCACTCTGATAGTGAAAGAGAAACTTAACAGGCATTGTCTTGTCATTTACCATATTTCTTAGTGTTTCAAATGATTTAAAAGTTTTTTGAATATTTCACTTTATCAACTAATTTCACGTATGTTTTGAGGTCCTGCCAAATTTCATATCCACGCAGACATACTAGAGCATTTTCCAGCCATCTGTGATTACAGAATCTCAATGGCAACTCATTATGCTCAGATGTTGATAAAAAATCTTCTATATGTGCAGGAGAATCTTTAAATAAATAATTAACTGCTCCTAAGGTAGATGCCCCCCAGGGGAATACCTTCTTCAGGTATTTACGGGTTTCGCGACCCCGGGTTCCCGAGCGATCTTTCTCCTTTCCTGTCTTCTTCTCTTTTTGGTTGTCTATCCTTTTTTATTTGTTTCACACTTTTTAGTCTTCTCTTTTCAGTTTGTTATCCCTCTTTGTTCTTGTTCGATTTTGTTACTGTTTTCTTAAACTGTTCTTTGTTCTACTAACGTTGTTCTTGTTCTTTTGAAAAAAAAATTATAAAGGTTTTAAAAAAGACAAAGATTACACCTTGTTTCTAAGTTTTCTCTCACATTACTTTTTCTTTTTTTCTACAATAGTGGGTTTTTTTTTTTTCACGTGAGACACTCTGGGTGTTGAGGTTTTTTAATCTCATCGCCTCGTTTCTACCTTTTTAGGCTGATCTCGAGTCCCAGAGTGCAGGGCATTTCCGAAATTCGGTTCCGTGATCGGAGGACGCCATACTTGTATGGTGGCTGTTAGGACCAACACCGGGAGACTGGTGCCTTTCGGCGAAAGGGGCTGTAGGTTGGACAGAGCTGTAAAGGCTTACCTACTGGCCTCCTGATTCCAAAGTGAAAGAACTAGAGATTAAGAAATGTTATCGAGTTTAATCCAATGTTCGAAAAACGTGGAAGTTTGTTGATAGTTTTCAACCTTTTGAGACCTGCGCCTAAAGTAACGGTAAGAAGGGTCGGTGACCAGGCCCGATGCCTGGTGTTTTTTCAATCTTTTTTAAATATGGCTACAATCTCGGGAAATCAAATATGCGATGTGGAAGCCCCACAAGCTAATAATGACACTAATAATGCATTGAGCTCTGCCTCAAATGCTACTATTAATCAGGATAATAAAGAATCATGGGGTAAGAGAGTCGAAGATTTTGTTTCCAATACGGAATCTAAAAATCCCGACTCTCATGAAAGTAAAACAGAAGAAAGATTCTTCATCGTTAAACGCCAAGAAGGGAGTTTTGATAAAACTTCTCCCTTTTTGATTAATAAATCTATCCAAGGACTGGTTGGCGAACCCAAAACAATAAAAAAACTCCGTACAGGTGAACTACTAATTGAAGTAACCAACAAACAACAAGCTCTGAACTTAAAAAAATGTACTCACTTCGCTAACATTGCTGTCACCATATCGCCACATAGAACATTAAATTCGTGTCGTGGAGTGATCTCGGAATCTGATCTCCTACATGTAACTGAAGATGAAATAGTGGAAAATTTAAGAGAACAAAATGTCATAGGAGCTAGGCGTATAAAAATAAACCGTAAAGATGAACAAATACCAGCTAACCAGGTACAAATACCTACCAAGCATATTATACTGACCTTTAACACACCCAACTTACCCAAATATATAAAAGCAGGGTATTTATCATGTTCTGTCAGACCATACATCCCAAACCCACTGCGTTGCTTTAATTGTCAACGCTTTGGGCACTCAAAAACAATATGCCGAGGTAAAACCACATGTGGTCGGTGTAGTGCAGTTGGCCACGAAAGTGTACAATGCAATGCATCACCTTCTTGTGTAAATTGCAAAAAAGACCACCCATCTTATGCTAAATCGTGCGATCAGTGGAAAAAGGAAAAAGAGATACAGACCATACGCACAAAAGAAAATATATCATACCCCGAAGCAAGAAAAATCGTTGAATCCAGGACACCCAAAGTTGGTGTTTCATATGCTACGGCGTTATCTAAAACTGCGAATAAAACCTATCAAACCATTGCAACTCAAACTGAACTCCCCACTAAACTTAATTGCCAACCTAGTCAAAAAGAAAACAACCTGTCTAATAATTCTGGTAAGACAAATAGATCAACGCATTCTGCCCCTCCTAAGTCACCTAAATCTGCTCCTCCTAATTTACCAAAATCTGGTCTTTCTAAGCCAACTCAAAATGCCTCTTTAAAATCATCACAATCTGTTATTACTAAAATTCCACTCCATAATAGAAGTTCTCAAAATACAACTAAAACATTATCTGTGAAACCAAACCATAAATCTGATGCAGAAAAATTTAACCTTCCAGCAATTAAAGCCACTGTGTCATCTGAAAATACAGCCAAAAGGAAAAAGAGCAGAACATCCAAAAATAAAACCCATTCAATGCAGAATGATAAAATGGAGGAAGATGATGCTCTAGCTCTTCACCCAGAACCGGATGAAATATTTAACGACGGAGATAGTATGTCTACTGTCTCCGATTAAAATAATCAGATTTATTACTTAATTAAAATTTTTCATGTCTAATATTATTTCGTGGAACTGCCGTGGCTACCACAATAAGCATGACGAAATCCGTAACATTCTATCCGACCACCAACCATTATGCTTAGCTCTACAGGAAACCCATTTAAAACCCAATGTCAAAGCCAAATTACGCAGCTATTCAACCTACAGAAAAGATTTTATCGGCAGTGATAGGGCCATTGGTGGAGTGGCTCTATTCATCTCCAATAGTTTACCCCATACACATATTGCTTTAACTACAAACCTACAAGCTGTTGCTGTCCGTGTGCATATTAATCAACTCATAACTATATGTACGATTTATTTACCTCCAAACAAAAATATTCATTCAGCAGATCTGGATAATCTCCTTCTCCAACTCCCCGCTCCATATATCATTCTTGGTGATTTTAATGCACATAGCCAACTCTGGGGAAACAGTGATTCTAATCCACGTGGTGATATTATAGAAAAACTTATATCTGACAACGGCTTCGAGAGCCAACGGCTTCGGCTTTTCACGAGCCAACACGCACATTCCATGCAATAGATCTTATAATCTGCTCCCCATTTCTCTATCCTTTCTGGAACTTTTGGGTTTCAAATGACTTACACGGCAGTGATCATTTTCCTACTTTTATATCATTGACTACTAGTGGAGATTCTAATAACTATCCGAGAAGATATGTTTACGACAGAGCCAATTGGCCAACTATTACTGCACTTGCAGACATTTTGATAGCATG
Organism: Maratus speciosus; assembly: GCA_963932465.1. NCBI lineage: Eukaryota > Metazoa > Arthropoda > Arachnida > Araneae > Salticidae > Maratus > Maratus speciosus. Next base: position 459,607,698 of record OZ010798.1, read on the forward strand.
ATAGAGACTGACATAGATATTGACAAAGCGCTTGATAATATAATTCATTGTATTATCAATGCTGCTGACGCTAGCATACCTAAAACGTCATCTGCTCCTAAACACAGAAAACCATGGTGGAACAATGATTGCCAAGTAGCAAAGAAAAAACAACAAAAGGCTTAGGGTTTATTTCGTAGGTATCCAAATAATATTAACTATATGGCATACAAAAAAGCAAAGGCTGAAGCTAGAAGAGTGCGACGCAAAAGCCAACGGGAGTCCTGGATTAACTATATTTCGAGCATTGACTCTAACACCTCAAGTAAAGAACTCTGGCAAAAAGTGAAAAAATGTATGGGCCTGTACTCTGAAAATATTTCCATTCTAAATATGAATGGTCAAACCATCACTTCTCCCAAAAACATAGCTGAGACGATAGGTAGCACCCTTGCATCAATTTCTAAATCAGACGCATATCCAGAACCCTTTTTAACTTACAAAAGACAAACTGAAATGACCAGGATTAATTTTAACTCTCATAATTCATTTTCCTACAATCAACCATTTATCATATCAGAACTATTAAAGTGCTTGCAAGACAGTCATTTATCTGCCCCAGGTCACGATGGCATTACATATGTTATGCTTAAGCACCTCTCACCACATTCTCTTAACAATATCCTTTCCTTTTTCAATAGAATATGGACAGAACAGAAATTCCCCAACGCTTGGTGCAGAGCTATTGTTATCCCTTTTCCTAAACCAGGAAAAGATGCTAGCAATCCTAATAATTACAGGCCAATCGCACTCTCTAGCTGCCTTTGCAAGTTACTTGAAAAAATGGTCAACCGCTGCCTCGTGCATGTTTTAGAAACTAACAATTGCCTTGCGGCATTTCAAAGTGGATTTCGACGAGGTAGGTCTACTATCGATAACCTGATCCATCTTGAACATTACATTCGGACAGCTTTTCTTAAACGCAACCATTTGGTCTCAGTATTTTTTGACATGGCGAAAGCCTATGACAGAACATGGCGTTATGGGATTCTTCGTGACCTTTTTAACCTGGACTTTCGTGGGAACCTCCCAATTTTTATTAAAAACTTCCTCGCAATTCGAATTTTTCAAGTTCGAATTGGGGGGATTTTATCCAGTTTCTATGTACAAGAAGAGGGTGTACCTCAAGGCAGTGTCCTGAGTGTCACTCTCTTTGCTATTAAAATAAATGACATCTTTAATCAACTACCACCTTTTGTTAAGGGAGATCTTTACGTTGATGACTTCCGCATTATGTGTATGGGACAGGATATTCGTTTTATTGAGAGACAACTGCAAATAGCAATAAATACTATCCTTAGCTGGACTAACAAAAACGGTTTCTTAATTTCTATTGAAAAAACTTCATGTGTTCATTTCTGTAGACGAAGGGATCTACATCCAGATCCTGAAATTTTTATTGGGACATCTCAAATTCCTGCTGTGGACAACGTTCGTTATCTAGTCCTATACTTTGACAAAAAACTTACTTTTTTACCCCATGTTTTACAATTACGGACAAAATGTGAAAAATCGCTTAATTTACTTAAAGTGCTTTCAAATACTTCTTGGGGAGCAGACCGTACATCTCTCCTTAAGATATATCGTGCTGTAATTCGTTCTAAAATTGACTATGCCTGCCAGGTCTACGGCTCTGCCCGTAATTCTGTTCTTAAAAAACTTGACACTGTGCACCATAGCGCACTCCGTGTTTGCTCTGGTGCATTTCGTACTTCTCCAATTTTAAGTCTTTATGTTGACTGTAATGAACCAGCATTATACCATACTCGTGAAAAACTTTCATTAGAATTGTATTACCGTGTCCTCTCTCATCCTGGCCATCCTCTTCACACTTACATTTTAAATACCAACAATGATATTCTTTATCAGCATCGACCATCTTGCATCCCATGTTTTGGAGCCAGAATGAGAAAAATTATTAATAATGGCCCTCTGAATAGGATCAAGGTGAGTCCATGTCCCTCACATGTGCTCCCTCCTTGGAATCCTCCTAATATTACCTGTCTCCATCCTTTTAAAGGATATAATCAAAACAACTTGACTCCGGTTGTTTTCCAACACTTGTTTGCTTCACATCAAGCTAATTTTAAGAACTACACTGAGATTTTTACAGATGGCTCTAAAAGAGGTGATATTGTTGGTTGTGGGATTTTTTGTGAGAGCACTTCATTAAGCTATCGCCTTCATTCTTGTACTTCTGTCTTTACAGCCGAACTCATTGCAATAGAGAGAGCCATGTTCCACATTTCTCATCATCATAGCTCATCGTTCATCATTTATACTGACTCAAATAGTTCTATTGACGCAATTAAATCAAGTAAAAAGCATCCTTATGTCTCATCCATCCTTGATTTTTATAATAAATTGACAAGACGTGGCTATAATATATTATTTTGCTGGGTACCTGGACACATGGGGATTCCCGGAAATGAGAAAGCGGATGAGGTGGCAAAACGTGCTCTTAATCCATTACACCATAATGTTCCATTCTCAGACATTAAACTACTTATCAAACACTCTATTCATAATAAATGGCAAGAAAGTTGGGATTTAGAATATGATAATAAACTGCACCATGTTAAACCAAGAATCATGTCCTGGCCTACGAATTATCCAAGGAAAACAGATGTCCTTCTGACTCGTCTGAGGGTGGGACATTCTAGGATCACTCATAAACATCTTTTACTTCGGGAGGATGCACCCATGTGTCCACATTGTCATTTTGATTGCCTGACTATTCATCATGTTTTAACTGACTGTCCGGGGCTCCGGCACTTATATAGAATTTATTTTAGCTCATCATCACCAATCTTGACAAACCTCATTGGGGATACACCTCATGGGGCACTCTTCACTTTTTTAAAACATGCTGGATTTTATTTTGAAATATAATTTTTATTTCTTTTGGTTTAACAACAACTTGAAATGTTCTCCATACTCTTCTGACATCTGGATGGGAACCCATCCAGACTGCACTTTGCATTTTTTTATTTGAAATCTTTTATACTCTTATATTTCAGCTTTTAAATCTCCTTATTCATCTACACTTGTCTGACTGCATCTGGATGGAACCCCCCATCCAGATTGCTTTTCTCTTTGCCCTTCATGTTTTTTTTTATGTGTTTAGTCTATTCTTTTTTGGTGCAGCATGTCCCATATGGGATTTTGTGCCATTAAACATCATTCAACCAACCAACCAACCTAAGGTAGATGTAATGTCCCTTCCAATAGTAGATGCTGTTTATAAACCAATAGTAGATGCTGTTTATAAATGCATTTAAAATATGCAGGCCACAACTGCCAACTGATACACATTCGATGAACCTTTGAAACAGCAGTTGACACTACCGAATGTTTGAATGTGCCATTTTGATGTATGTAAATTACCCTCTTCTGTCTTGCCACTGTCCGGGAATTTCCCTCTACATTATACTTTTACATAACAATATATCTATCTCCTCTATATTCACTTTTATTAAATTATACATTTCATATTTTTATTAATTTAAACGTCACTCTACTTACCTTCAATTAACTTCTGTTATCATCCCTTTAATTTATCAGTTCAAAGTTTAATTTATCAGTTCAAAGAATAAACTGTTCTATATAGTGAACCATAGATATCTTGAAAATATTATCAAGCATTATTTGATTAATAAATAACAAAAGATTTGTTTCAAAAATGTGTTTTTAGTGGGGATCTATTTAAAGTAACTTTTAAATATGTAGTTATTACGTAATATTATATGATGCCAGAAGTAAAAGCTTTTTCACAGACTTTTACACTGATTTATTTGTGTTATTTCAATTCAAATTACTTTTATATTAAGTTAATCAATAAAAATATAATAAAATTTCTTAACTTAATACCCTATACTTAAAAAAAAGTAAGGGTACCCTTGCTCTCACTTCTTAAAAAAACAAAAAACCTAATAAAACCCTAAAAACCCCAACCAGGTCCCTGGTTTTGAAATCCTGCAAGAAATGCACTATTTTTTAGGGTAAGGAGTAATTACTATTTTTTAGACGAAAGGGCAGGCAAGATGCAGCACTCACTTATCACTGGTCGAGGAAATTCTGCAATTACAGTAATTCCAGATTACTTTCTTTGTATTATCCAGCTTAGTCCCCCCCCCCCCCCCCCCAAAAAAAAAAAAATAAATAAAAATAAAATAAGGTATTACTACTCTTAGACATTGGAAGGCGACATATATTGAGAAACAATGCTGTTTATTTTTATCTTCAATAAAATATTTTTAACGTTATCTAAATCGTAAAGTTCATCATTTAAAAATCAAAAATTATAAGAAACAGAAAATAGTATTAAAAGAAGAAAACAATGGTTAATGAGACAAATTAAAATCTTTTCAACTAATATGCGAAAATGTTTATTAAAAAATAATGTATAAAGAAGGATATTGTAACGTGAACACAGATATTTAAAACAAAAAATTAATAAACCATAGAAAGCAGCTTAGATTTAAGTATAATTTAAATATTTCTCTAATTAAAATTTTTATAATAACAAGCATGAGTAAAAAATTTACCTGAAGGATTCTAACGAACCTACATTCCACAATGTCATCAATAATTGTTTCCACAATGTTACAGAAGTTAACCTGATGAATTGTGGATCCCTCATTATCTGAAAAGAAAAATACTGTTAGATTTGCTAAGATCAGATAGTCATAGAGTTTAAGATTTCTTTTCTTTTTGGTAATACTACTTAACACTATCCAATTGGTAGAATATTATTATAAACAATTTTTTTTTGTAAGTTACTATATTACTTAAAAACTTTGAAATTTAACCATAAAGTCAACTTGACTATATATTAAAAAATTTGAAATTTCTAGATTGAAATTTAATTTTGTTTATCTCCTTTGATAGGTTTTAACAACCTTTTGACATAATGGTTTTAACCATGATTAAATAAACCTGATTAATACCATTGCGGTTATATGTAAAAAAATTGTCCAGCTTATTTAATTTAATCGGAAAAATACAATATGCTACACAATTCCAAGCACTGTTCTAGCTAACTTTAAACTTAGTATAATTCATGCAAATCTTTGCTTTTATATATATAAATAAATGATGGAAAAAGAGATTATGTAGCCTGACAAATTAAAAAGTGTAACAGCAAAGATTCAAATGAGTGTAATGAATTTAATCATTCATTATCATGACTAAAGATGCAAAAAGTATGGTGCAGTTTTATTCGATTTAAGTTTTTGATTAAAAAAGATTGAAATGTTAAAAGCCTTAGAATAATCCAATAATAAGCACGTGTGAAATAAATATTACATTATTTACTATCCTGAAAATTGAGATTCAGATATATTTTAATTTAAAGTTTTAAATGTTCAATAATGTTACGAAGGGGAAATTAAATGAGACAAAGAAAAAAGCATGTATCTATCAGACAGAAAGTACTTGAAAAATATTTATTAAACATGCCATGCTACCGACAGACTCAACAGTTCTTCTATTTAGTCTGAAATGACTAACAAAGTCCGTCTCCCTGATATTTGAGACAACATTTTCAACATATGCCTCCATGCGAGGCACATCTCTCTTCCTTAGAGGATGTATAGGCATTGTATGCAATTCTGTCAGTATATTATCATCATCAGATTCACTGATAGACAATTCGCTGTCAGATGGTTCACTATCAGTGTCAGTAAAAACTGATGATGATTCTGAATCCTCTATTAAAAAGAGAACAGCTTTAGCAATTACTTCTGCTGCGCCCGTGTTGCTATAATCGTAAACAAAACAAACGTCCAACCCTTTTTCCCACACTATGCCGTTCCACAAAGGAATCACTCTGAACTACCATAGCTTTCACATGGAAAAAAGTGCTATAGCACCCATGTGACAGTGTGACACTTTAGGGTGCTTGGGGTGGACGTGCCCCAAGATGTTCATACTCAATTACACCAAGCAAAGAACATGAAATGTGCGGGAAAACAATGTACAAATCTTCGAGGTTGCATAACCCACCTTGCTTTTCCACGCATTTTCCATTCTTTGGTTAGTGAAATTGTGTCAGAACATCTTGGCTACAACAAAATTTGTGCAAAATGGGAAGAGTTGATGAGTTTAAGACTGCACTGAACAACTGGCTTAATACGGTACTAGTGGTAGCCGAATATAGCATAGAGATTGTAAGGCTCTTTAAAAGATATGACAAATGCCTAAATGTGCAGATTGATTATGTGGAGAAATAAAGTAAGCTTCACTTAAATAGTGACATAATTTTTTTGAAGAAATGTTTGTTTTTAAGTTTTTACAGCCAAACGGGTATTAGGGGGAAGTAGGGGAATGGCGCTCACTTAAGGGAAAACATGAATAGCTAGTCAAATTAGGACAAAAAAATCAATATTTTATTAACGAAGTATAGCTCCAAAGCATAAGGAACAGTTTGCAATCAACTAATTTTCATAAAAGTTTTAGGATTTTTTTTTATCGTTTTATTTAAATGACCATCGATTGAGCGGTAATGCCCGACATGATAGGGTCATTGCGCTCAGAGTTTGAATACAACGTTTAAGTAACACGAAAGTCACATATGTAGTTGTGTGGGCTGTTCACAGCACTGCAGACTTTTTGCAACCACTTTACACATATTGTGCACGACATATAGTCGGTTACTTTTTTTATATTTAGTTTTTTTATTTTCACCACTTTTTTGAAATCGTGGAATTCTCCTTGTTTAATGACATATTAATAAGGGCGAAAACAGGGAAATTTTACTATTTCAAAAAAGATGTGTCAATAAAAATTTAAATTTAAAAAAAAGTTGCCCACTGGCAACACTTCTTTTGTAATTCCACGCGAGCGCCATTACCTGTCATCGCCATGTTGGGTTTTATTGCATTATAATTGGAGTAACAACGTACTACAAAAATAATTAAAAGCATGAAAGTACAGCTAAATGTATATATTTTGTAGACATAATGAGTAAATAAATATTTGAAAATAAGAGTGTGCACTAACCTTCAAGTTAGATGTTATAGAATTTTATAATAAAACAACTTCAAACTAAATAACTTGAGGATACAAAAAAACTTTCCTCCCGACGGGCACTAAATCCTTACTGGGAACTAAGGATGATGATCGCTAGATGCTGATACCTATTGCACATTTTCAATTCTATTCTGTTTAGAGATATTCGGTGAGCGGGATTAGCCTTCTGAGCACCATTCCCCTACTTTCCCCTATGTAGAAAAGTTAATTATACTCAGGGTTGCTACTCCTGTAGCAGAATGAAATTCCCTGACTTTTTTAGGTGGAATTTATGAAAATTTCAGTTTAGCAGTGTAATGTGAACTGGACAAGACGACAGTAAAATAAATATTGTACCACGTGAAAATATAAACCTTTTCAAATATATATCACAATTAAAATTTTCACATATGCACCTCACACACAAAAAAGATGCTCTTAAGACTGCAAAAGAAATTGCTTTCCTTAATAATTTCTGAGTATTTCGAAGTGTCTTATAAAATGAAGAAAAATATATACATATAATACAATATTTTTGCATTGAATGATAACTTACTTCACTATCTATCACAATCTCACTTAAGTTTAACTTTAGGTAAAGGGGGTTGAGAAGCAAACATTTCAGGGTGGAGGTTAAGCAGATTTGAAATGATTTATTAGTTGCATTAAATGTCAATAAAAAAAATATTGCATAAAAAATTATATTAAACAGGTAACATTTTTAAAATATGTGTGGAGATGACAGTTGGAAAAAAGAAAAGAGGAAGAAAAAGGGAAGAGGAAATTTTAAGAGGTGATTAAATAAAACTTATTTACAAAAAAACATGGAAGATTTTTCTCATTTACCATGCGACAAAGGTTGTACTTATTTGGCAACTTCCATGAAACTTTATTAAATCCCCTGACTTTTCCAGGATTTTGGATAAAATATAGAAATTCCCTGACATTTTTCTGACTTATTAGACAAATTTCTGAATTCCCTGAATTTTCTAGGTTCTCCAGGTAGCGTAGCAACCCAGTATACTGTAGATACAGTAATAGATACAGTAATCCCTTAACATTCGTGTGGGCTAGGTTCGCACAAACCTTCGCTAATATTGAGACTATCTTCCTGTGGATATAGGGGGATTAGGTTGTATTATTTTTGTTTTTAATGGAAAAAAGGCAATTGAAATGCAAAAATATATTTATTAAACATTAAAAAGTACAAGCTGTAAATAAATTTCAATAATTATAAACATATTGTACAAAGTTTATTTGCTAGTTGATGGCTGAAAATACTTATTGACAGTGGCGCCAACTTATATGGGCCCATGGGGCACGAGCCCACCCAATAATTCTTGAATCGATAACGTACTTGGTGACTAAAATTTATTTTTTTTTGACATTTAGTTTTTTGCACTTTCAGTTCTTAGCAACTTTTATGCTATTTATAATAAATATTAATGTATTTATGTGGAAGAATTTATGAGAATATAATTTAATTATTTACCAAATTATAATTACAATAAATTTATATTTTACTTAGAAAAACCATAATTTGACTTTGGATTATTCCCTTTAGTCATTCGCTCCTCCTCCCCATCCAGATGACTTTTCTATTTCAACTCATTTCATTATTCATTTTTTTTTTTTTTATTGGATGTCATTTGCTTACTCACTCTTTTATTCTCTATTCTCTGTTTGGCGCAGCATGTCCCTAAAGGGATTTTGCACCATAGAACCCAATACAACCAACCAACCAACTAACCAACCAACCATTCGCTCCTCCTCTGCCCCCCTAGTCATACACACACAAACTAAGGGGAAAAAAGTATGTGTTTTTACTCAAAAATTTTTGAGCCCACCCAATATTTTTCAAAAATATACAATTGTTATACAATTGTTTGGAAGAACAGACCTTTTGTTTAAGAATTTCCATATATGGAAAGGTTACGGTCTCGATTTCTCTTTTAAATTGAAGACTCCTCACCAGTGGAGACAGCATGCTACTGCTTTCTAAATAAGTTGTTGTTGAAGCCTTAAAATTTCCCATATAATTTTGCAGAAAATTTTCATTTGCAATAAAATTTTTAAGTTTTAGAAAATTTAGGATTTTTTTATTTTAGTATCAAGTTATGTTTTGGGTTTCTTGGAATTACTAATCTATATTTTGACTTAGGCAGCTAAGTCTAATTATCTGTATTAACTTAGGCTACACAATACAATGCAGCTGTCCAGTGTCAAATAGTTTATGGAATTGATACAACAAAGTGAGTTTATTTCATTAAAAAAAAAAATATTCCTTATAAAACAAAATTCGCGAATAACTAAGTTAAGTATTCGTGAATGTTAAAATGTTCTTCATTTTCTATTTCGCGAATAATTAAAACTCGCGAATGTTAAGGGATTACTGTCTTGCAGATGAATTTATTTATGATTGTGAAGTAATGATTAGGTCAAGATTAAACTATTAAAATGTTTAACAAACTAGTTTCCACTGGAAAAATAAATAAATAGAAAATACTACAGTCAAGTTAGAGAAAGCCTTTATTGATGTTGACGACTATAATAAAAAATTGCAAGTATTCCAAAAATCTCGTTTCTCTTCCTTCAGAAAGTTTCAACATTGCTCAATTATTTGAGCTGTATCGTTTCAAATGAAACTATCTTTGTTTATTACTATGGACTTCACTGTTTATAGTTATAAGTCATGACCGACTCAAGATGTGAGTGTAATTTATAAAGCAAGCAAGGCATGTATGACAAAACTTTGAGGATGCTTTCCACATGCTCACTAAAAGCTGCAGATTTAACAGTAACAGAAAATTTTTAATTTGAAACCGCAGAAGTGTTTCAACTATTGTTTAAGAAAGTTCTAGTATAACAGATGATCATTTACAAAAATCATTATAAAAGATAAATCGAGTTTGTATGCATACCCAAGACATTTTTTAATCAGATGTCATTTGTATAATTAGAAAATCATTCTGTGTTGTTGACAAATTATGTATATTTTATGTATGTATTAATTACTTTAAAAAAACATTTTGGAATTTTCGTTTTCAGCTGAAAATAAGATTAGTGAAATTCATGAAGATTATTACTGGATACATAAAAATTTAAACTAATTTATTACACATATAAAAAAAATACAGTAAAAACAAGGCTGTTCAAAGAATATTCTGGTGCCTGTGTGAACATTTATTTGGGCAATTAATTAAAAATAGTTCAAAAATAAGTAAAAGTTGGGTCATTCCATGTGAAATGAGCCCCCCCCCCCCCCCCCCCCCAAAAAAAAAAAAAATTGTGGCCACATAGTAACCAATTTAAAAAAAACTTCCTCAAAACCTCGATTTTGTTTTTAATGTAAGTTTTTATGCTTAAATAAACAATCCTGAAATATATTATTTTGCACTTGCTCATAAATAAATATGATCTACTTATATGATGATTTTTGTTAATAGCTGAGATAGCCTGAGATTACCACTGTCATAGCTGATTTGCTCATTTTGCATGGAATGACCCAGTTACCAAATTCTGTCATTATTCTTCATATTAATCTAGGTAATATATATTTGAAATACACCTCTGTCAAACAGGGGATCATATTTGAAATAAAATTTTCATCTTTTGCGACATCTACTTTAAAAAAGCTACAGTCATATGAGCTATAAATTACAAAATCACAAGCTTCTATTCCTAATAAAAATAGTCCAAGCTGTGTATTTGGCCGTAATATCTGTGATGAGTCTTCAAGACATACTTAGTCACTGTCAATAGTTAAAAAATCTAAATGTTCTACTAACTCGCATGCAGTTTTGTTGATTCCTTCAACTGGGCATTTAATCTCAAGCAATCTCAATTTATTATCATTTGTTAAAATTACCCCATCAGGGCTAAATCCCAAATATGAATACTGCCGATGGACAATTAATCCAGTTTTTACCACCCTTACTACAGACATCTCAGAAAACTTTTTTCCTGCTGGATTTTCATACTCGAGGCCATATGCTGTATTTCGTTTGAAAGTGTTAAAAAGTAAATTCTGTATTTTTGTTGGCCAGTTTGGATTTTTATTTTTGGCATATGTATATAAGGCATAACAAATACTGCCTGTAATCCTTTTCTGCCGTTCTTCGGCCCATCTGTCAGAATTTTAATGTACAGTGTTTATAGCTAACTCAACAGCTGCATCTTTAGTAATCTACAAATTAGAAATAAATAATCAGTTATGAATGCATACATTATTTATAAATAAACAGAGATGCAACATTAGTTTTTTTAACAGCATTTTACGTCATAAAAATTGGTACTACTAAGTTATCCTGTTGATCAAAAATCTATCGCCAAACTATAAGATTAAATGCCAATAATGGTTGATCGTAAATGTCACATTCACTTGACTTTACGCAAGTTACACGTGTTTACGTCATCAAGTGATTTTAAATTTGTATTTAATTAATGTTATACTAATTTATTTGTTCTTTCGTTATTTGAAATAAAAATTTATGTCAATTTGTATAATTTGACAAAGTTGGTCGACGTGATAACTAAGTAGTACCTAAAAATCTTTGTCTCCATCATTAAATTGTCAACAGAAGAAAGTATTTACATAATTCGATATGATAAAGATTTTATAAATAATTATTGGAATATTTATCCACATAATTTAAAATTTCAGACAAGCTACCCTTACAAGAACATTATCCCTATAATATGTCACTGATTGTATGTCTGCAGGTGATAAATCAATAGAGCACTGGAGAGATGGCATACAGCTCTTTTCCAAAATATTACCCAGTAAAGATGATATATCTAATTGTTCTATATTTTCTGCAACATATGTTACAGGCCTGCTAAATAATAATAATTTTCATTAATAACTCTAAACTATCATTGCTATATATTGCTATATCTCATAGCTATATACCGGGTGTCCCAAAAAGGACTGACTGATTTTAAAATTCAATAACTTCCAAACGGTGACAGATATTAAAAAAATTCTTGCAGGAGGGCTATGCATAAAGTCAAAAGTTTTATTACAGTGATTTTCGATTTTAGTTCGAATTACAAACAATAGATGGCGCTGTAAGCAATAGTCGCTAAATACAGGCTCGATTTTTGGTCCTTTCTGTTGTTCCATGCAGAAAAAGGAGATAGAAATGTATTATCCGGGCCACGAAGTACCAAAAATCGAGCCTGAATTGAGCCTCTATTGATCGTAGCGCCACCTATTGTTTGTAATTCGAACTAAAATCGAAAATCACTGTGAAAAAACTTTTGACTTTATGCATAACCCTCCTGCAAGAATTTTTTTAAAATCAGTCAGTCCTTTTTGGGACACCCGGTATATCTACAATTAAATAACACATACCTTTGGAATGGTGTATTGTTTTCTTTTTTCCAGGCTTCGTATCTTTTCTTATTTTTGACATAAGCTGAATTCGGCAATAATTTACATACTTCAGAAAGTATTCTCCTTTTTATTTCTTCTGAAAGTACATGAACCGGTACGGGATTTATGTGACAATAATCCTGCAATGGGATTGGTTTATTCTTGATATAATGCTCTTTGTTTTTCTTCCAGTAGCATTCAACATCTGTCGTTGATAATTTTTCCAGTGCTGTTAGTCAAATTCATGATGTTTTTTATTTATTTTAGGAATACACTATGTGAAAAAAAATATATATACTAGAGAACAGGAATTCTGCTTTATCAGAATTTAGTGTCGCCTCTGGCATTTCCATTACTTCATTTTCTTCTGATGGACTGATGGCTTCTATTATTATGAAACAGCCATTATAAATGAAGTGTTAGGTGAAGATGAAAGAGCAGCCTTAAAAAGTTAGAACTCTGATTTTCTGGTCAGAATGGGGGGAAGAAAGGGCCATAATTGTTTTTTACGGCTGCTCTTTCATCTTCACCTAACACTTCGTTTATAATGACTGTTTCATAATAATAGAAGCCACCAGTCCATCAGAAGAAAATAACTCGGTTAAGCGGGATTCTACTGCAGTACAAAACATATTTAAATTTTAAGACTTAAAGTACACGTTTTATTTTATGTAAAATGACGTCATTCGCATCCGCTTAAGAATTTCACAGACCAACAGTAAAGCATGCATAGTACATCACTATCGCGAAATAATGCACTAATGCAGCAAAAAGATATCGTCATTCAAGAAAATCGAAAAAAAAAAACGGCTATCTAATGATTCATAGATACTTACAATTAAATATAGTATATAATAGCTCCATTGTTTTAACAGAAATCATTCGTTTATATTTTTTTCAAAATAGCACTTATTTTAATTACATTTTCTTTCGGTTGTTATGAGAAAATGGCAACGAAAATATATAATTACTATTTTAAAACTATTTTTCCTTTGCTTTCTACAGAAATGGATAAAATGCCGTTGCCAATATTATGCAAATGGCTCCAAAAACTACAAAAAAATTAATATTTCAAAAACAAATGGAGATACAGTTTTCAAACAAAGTGCATTTAAAAAAACTTTTTTTTTTCCAATAAGACGGTATAAGAACTGAAAGTGTGCGATGCTTAGAGGTTTAAAAAATTGCTAAAGAGTATTTAATCGTAATGATTTGTTTTGGAGCTAGCCTTGGTAAGCTAACATTATTTTTTGGACACAAAATATGCTGGGAGAAAGAAATAGCATACCAGACCGGAGGCTAATAAAACTCACTTGATCTTTATAGAAGATATTTAGACATTTTTAGAGTGATTTCAAGCCTCTGTTTTTAGTATTAAAAATGTGAAGACTATCTTTTTAAATATTTAATTTCATAACCTTATTTCGTTGGTTGGGACATGTAACCGTAACTTAATCACTGAGAAACGTTTGTGGCTGTTGCCAAATAGCAAGCTACAAATACAGCCTTTTTTTCGCGCTACGTAAGAGAAATATATATATACAGATTTTTACGTTGCATCCATTATAGCCAATTTTTTATACTTATGGCTACTCATATAGAATAAATATATTAAATTTAAGAAATCAAAAAACCCGACTGCGTAAAAGCAAACTAATTATTTCTTATCAATATGAAACTATTTTTTATATTACTTACCTTTTTTTTTCTTCTATTGATGACTTTTAAGTTGTGTTTAATTATTAGCTCCTATCTACAAACACTATTTTGATGAGGCCTATAGATGTCTATTAAGAAGGTTAGAGTTACAGTAATGGTAGAGATCCGAAGTACACAACTTCCAAGTTGTGTAATATTTAAATGGAGCTTCTGACTGCAAAATGGTCAATGAAACATCATTTTCATTTTGAAAGACCTATCCAATGATATGCCACTCAATAGGGTACGTAAAAATTATTTTTCGTCTCTACTGCCATTTTGTAGTTTACGGCCGCCATTTTTGAATTAAAAAAAAACAAAACCTTGCCTATAACCATCGGAAGGTTAAGACGAATCGATAGAGATCTCATTCATTAAAATCCATCCAGCCGCTGGGATGTTTCGAGGGTATAAAGAAATCCACATTCACAGATACGCGTGAAACACGTAACCTTTCTTTTCAGTCTGGTAAAAATGGGTGCTTATGTATTATCCAGGCCCAAACTTATACACTGTGTAATGGACAATACCAATAATACTAATTAAAGTAAGCCATGTTTTTTCACAACATAGTTTATTTTATATTGTAATTTACAGCTTATAGATTTTTTAAATTTATTTGTTAGAGTGTATTTATTGTAATTTATTTTATATTATTTATCATTTTGGTGTAATGGAGAAGTACTCGTATTTTTGTCACGCTGTTATTTAATGAACCGATTTGGATGAAACTCAGAAACAGTGACTTACCCAGGCCCTCACTTAGTCCATTTGAGGCCTTCAGCAGTAGGGAAGAGGAGGAGCCTAAATTGGGAAATGGGAAAATGTCATGCTGTTATTTAATGAACCGATTTGGATGAAACTCAGTAACAGTGACTTACCCAGGTCCTCACTTAGTCCATTTGAGGCATTCAGCAGTAGGGAAAAGGAGGAGCCTAAATTAGAAAATGGAAAAATGTCACGCTGTTATTTAATGAACCGATTTGGATGAAACTCAGAAACAGTGACTTACCCAGGTCCTCTCTTAGTCCATTTGAGGCATTCAGCAGTAGGGAAGAGGAGGAGCCTAAATTAGGAAATGGAAAAATGTCACGCTGTTATTTAATGAACCGATTTGGATGAAACTCAGAAACAGTGACTTACCCAGGTCCTCACTTAGTCCATTTGAGGCATTCAGCAGTACGGAACAGGAGGAGCCTAAATTAGGAAATGGGAAAATGTCAAGCTGTTATTTAATGAACCGATTTGGATGAAACTCAGAAACAGTGACTTACCCAGGTCCTCACTTAGTCCATTTGAGGCATTTAGCAGTAGGGAACAGGAGGAGCCTAAATTAGGAAATGGGAAAATGTCACGCTGTTATTTAATGAACCGATTTGGATGAAACTCAGAAACAGTGACTTACCCAGTACCTCACTTAGTCCATTTGAGGCATTCAGCAGTAGGGAACAGGAGGAGCCTCAATTAGGAAATGGGAAAATGTCACGCTGTTATTTAATGAACCGATTTGGATGAAACTCAGAAACAGCGACTTACCCAGGTCCTCACTTAGTCCATTTGAGGCATTCTGCAGTAGGGAAGAGGAGGAGCCTAAATTAGGAAATGGAAAAATGTAAATAAAAAAAAAAGATGTAAAAGAATTAGATATGCAGAAAAATATACAAATTTGAACAAAGAAAAAAACTAGAAAACAGGAATTATGGCTTTTCAGAATTTAGTGTTGCCCCCGATTAATATCTACCTTATATATATAAAATCCTAATGAAACGAATTTATGAAACGGGTATATGAATCGACTGATTAAACAACTGATTATGTTTCAAGCGATTTCTCCTAAAATATGGAATACTTGCGATGAAATTAACACCAAAAATCAGCATTGATCTGCAGATCTCAAAACTGGTATTAGAATTTGTGACCCTCGTCAAGGTAATTTCGAAGTTTTTCGTCGATGTCGCGAAATCCAGAGGGCGTAACATAATCGAATAACACGTAGCGATGCCCGATAGCCATGGACAGTTGAAATGTCAAGCGACTGTCTTCGCGTGTATTTATGGCAATATTAATCCCCCCAAAAAGATCCATAATTGAGCGCGCTAAAATATTTTTCCCCGAATTTATTTCACCCTCTAATCCCAACCACCTGTTTTGGGGTCAAGCAATCTGATAAGATTGAAAAACCTCGGTTAATAAATGTTTCAACTTGCATTCCCCGTGCCATCATCTTGTCTTTTCAACCAGAGCTACCAAATTGTCCCGTTCAAAATCGTCTTCACGCTCCCACCACTCATATATGCCTCTAATTTGTTGTTTAAGGTAGGTAGGTCAATATTAAAGGCGTGTTAGTTATAATGTTACTTGTCATTAGTTGTTCGCGAACAGCTTCTTTTTTAGCAGCAAGCATTAGTTCGACAACACAAAAACACACGTCCTCGCCCTTGTTGTAATATTTCCCAAAATATTCCCATTTAGTCATTTTAGTTGCGAAAAAGTACTTGATCGAATCCAATTTACACAACAAAAAAGCAAAAAGAAAAATTTACTGGTGCGGTTGTTAGCGCTGGTTCGCTCAAAATGATGAATAAACAGAGGCTTAACTAACCCTTTTTTAGCAGGTGAATGCAGTGAACTGACACTAACCGACTAGAATTGATATCCGAGGCGAGAGAGGTTGAAGCTCTAAATCCAGAATCGAAAAATGTAGAACTTGACTGCACGGCTCCTCAACAGCCGAAGAGCCGGCGCTAGAGACAGAGTCCCTGGCTAAAACTAAGGAGGCACCGGCATCAGGTGCAGACATTACCGTGGAGCCGACAGCAGGGTCTTTCTCAACAGCGGTAGGCAAAGGTGTTCGGGTAGGAATAGTAGGAAACTCCATCGTAAATAAAAAATCTTGAGCTAACGAGAAAACTCAAGCGAAGATGTAAGTGCAAAATCTAAAGCGAGAGTGAGAGTTTAGATTAAAATAATATTTGTATAAATATTCAAATAGTCTACTATGTATTTGAATTTCCCTAACTTCTTTCATGTCACTCAAATGATCCTAAGAACCTTATTTGCCAAGCGAGTCTTCATTCCCCTTTCATCCAACAACGCAGCAATCTAATTTGCCTAGCCCGTTCATGATGCAAAAAGGGGAGGAGTCGGTATCTTTTTAGAAATTCTTTTAAGTAACGAAGACCGTTACCTAGAATCTCACTCTAACAATGTATTTTAATACTAGACAGCCCAAAGCCAATAAAATGAAATATTTACAAATTTAATCTTTAATTAGTGGATTTTGCAAATTGACTAATGTTGCACATACTTGAAGTATAATACTTGCTTCGCCCTTAAATTGATGCGGAATTAATTCTAGAATCTCAAAAATTTTTATATGCTGGATAGGCCTTTCTACATGTATTCTCTTTCTGGCTAATTTTGTGGTAAATTATAGCCTCCTGTTCAGTGAATTTGGGGTTAAAAAGAAATGGTGGTATATTCAGGGATACACCGATAGGCAGCTTATCATGAATCACAAAACTTTTGTCAGCTAAAAGTAGTTCACCAGGCTGAAGAATCTTTATTAGCCCAGATTCTTTAAATAACACTTTGTCAGAAATAGACCCGGTGTATAAGTTGCTGGCAACACAAATAACACCATTTGGTGCGACACCTACCAAGCCCTTAAAAGTCTGTCTTTTTTTATAATGCAAATATGTTTGGCGTTTAGCCTCCAAGTCGGAACAGGGGTTTTCTATATATATATATATGTATATACAGAGTGTCCCCTTCCGTGTTGTACCAGGAAAGAAAGTCTAAGGCAGCGCCCATTCGAATAATTTTGTGGGTCTCCGTGAAAATCTTTGGTACCCATCGAGCACAGAACTTCCGATAGCCTAATTTTTCGGTGACAATTTCGTACAAAACAGTCCGAGAAATGTTCGGAAATTCTTGAGAAAGTTCCGAGATTGTGAATCGACGGATCTGACTAATTTTGTCTTCAATTTGTTCGACGAGATTATTACTCACTACAGACAGCCTCCCACTGCTTGATTCATCATGGATGCTTGTTCTTCCTCCTTTGAAAAACCTGACCCATTGACGCACTATACTTTCACTCATAATGTTTGGGCCATATATGGCACACAGTTCACAATGAATGTCCGCAGTGTTTTTGCCCAAAGAAATCTTGTTACTGCTCGTACAATGCATTTGGCAGGATTTTCAATAGCAGCGCACATTTTGTGACGTTATAACGAGGAAACGCGCGTAGTTCGACACTCTCCTTAAGATTGCTGAAATTTTATGGAATTACAGATTGCTTGATTTAGTAATGGTTGCGCTCCGCCCACTACTAATAGTGCCACGCCTCAACGAAAGTTAATTTTCGAAATGTCCTTTTATTACAAATATAAAAAAAAAAATAGTGATTTGGATAGAATAGAACGAACAGCCCTGTTGAATAGGCCGGTGTCAGAAGTCTGTGACGATGGAATTTCAAAGCTGATTTACCGTTATGATAATTGTTTTAATTAATACGGCAATTATGTTGAGAAGTAGCTGAAGAACGTGTCTTTCATACGTAACTAATAAAACATGTTTCATTTCATTAGTTTTTTTTTAAATTCATAAACAGAGGTTACTTTCCGAATTGCCCTCGTATTACTTAATGCACTTGCACATATTATTTGAAAGCAAGTTTTCTTTTATGTTTATTTTGTGATAAAAACACCTGCATTTCTGCATTCTTTGGTAACAATGAAGACCTGTAATTTGTTATAATGTTGCCACTAGTACTAAATACTCTATTTGAAGGAACCCTTGTTCCTTGAAATGCAAAGAACTTCCTAGCCAATGATTTTAATTTTGGAAAACTATTTTGATGAGATTTCCACCATATAAATGGATTTTCATCCAAGCTTATTTTAGGCATTGCTAAATAGTTATTTATTTCCATTTCTAATTTTTTTTTTCTTGTATTTAAAGTTGGCTCATGTGATGGGTCATCTTCATCTTCAAACAACTTTGATAAACCCTTATTCTGAGTAGCAACAGGCACAGTGATTTCCCTAACACTTGACTCATCATCTTGATTTAAATATAAATCAGCAATTCCCTTAATCCCTAAGGAAGAATCAATGAAACCTAATCTAAATCTTGGATCACAGAATGAAGACATTCTTAATAAGGTTAGTAAAGGCTCATTTTCATATCTTTCAGATAATGGCATTAGTATATCAGTCTTGTCTTTTTTTTTTTTTTTTTGCAAGTTCACTGTCTTGTTCATTTAATTCAAGATTTTTTAAAAATTTTCCTGTACAGTGGCAAGATGGATGACGCTGTTGTGCAGAGAGCTATGTTCCACATATCTCATTACCATAGCTCATCCTTCATCATTTATACTGACTCAAATAGCTCTATTGGCGCAATTAAATCATTTAAAAAGCATCCTTATGTCTCATCAATCCTTTTATAATAAACTAGCGAACCTCGCGGCTTTGCTCGTGTAATAGTTGAAATATGCCAAGTGATATTTATATGTCTAATTTTTATTAAACATTTTTAAAGTGTTTTTGCTTCTGCACCCCCTTTGGGGTAGTGGCACCGACATAAAACATAGTCAATGTTAGAGCAAGGGTTGTCACCATCATTTTGACACTATTATTTTTTAAATCTGTTTGGTATTTCCCGAGATTGTCTAGAAACTACCATTTAGAACGTTCTTTAGAACGCTTTTTGTGCATTTTTACCCCTTTTAAATTTCGAATTCTTTAAGAACTGTTCTTAGAAGTCCTTTATATCTAATAAGTAACTAATATTTAAAATTCCGTATTTCTAGGCCCTTCAGTAATGTAAAAATCCCATTTTTAGAACTTTTTTTGCTCCTGTACCCCTTTGGGGTAGTGGCACTGAAATAAAATATAGCCTATGTTCTAAGTTGGGCTAACACCATCATTTTGATACCATTACTTTTGAAATCGATTCGGTTGTTCCAGAGATTACCTTTAACAAACAAGCAAACTTTACTACTTTATAATATTAGTATAGATTAACAAGACGTGGTTATAATATTTTATTCTGCTGGGTACCTGGACACATGGGTATTCCTGGTACTGAGACAGCAGATGAGGTGGCAAAACATGTTCTTAATCCCTTATACTGTAAAATTCCATTGTCAGACGTTAAACTAGTTATAAAACACTTTACTCATAATAAATGGCAAGAAAGTTGGGATTTAGAATTGTATAATAATAAACTGTACCATATCAAACCAAGAATCATGATCTGGCATCAGTTATCCAAGGAAAACGGATGTTCTAACTCGTCTGAGAATTGGACATTCTAGGAACACTCATAAACATCTCTTACTTTGACATGATGCACCCATGTGTGCCCGCTGTCATTTTGATATCCTGACCATCCATCATATTTTAACTGACTGTCTGGGTCTCCGGCACTTGTATAGAATTTATTTTAATTCATCATCACTAAACTTGACAGACCTCATTGGAGAATCATCTCATGGGGCACTCTTTACTTTTTTAAGACATGCAGGTTTTTATTTTGAAATATAAATCCTTCTTTGGTTTAACAACTTAGAATTTTCTATTACATTTTTCTGACATCTCGATGGGAATTCCCATCCAGACTGCACTTTTTATTTAAAAACTTTTATGCTCTATTGTTTTAGGTTTTAAATTTTTTTATTCATGTACACTTGTCTGACTACATCTACCCCATCCAGACTGCTTTTCTCATTGCTCTTCACTATTTGTGTTTCGGTCTATTTTTTTGGCACAGCACGGCTTCTTAAGGGATTTTGCGCCATAAAACCTCATACAACCAACCAATCATAAAATATATCATCTCTTTTATTCTTTATAAGAAAAAACTCCTTTTTTTTTTTTAGAATTTCATATTTTTCAATAACATCTTTTGCTTTAGATACGATTCTATCGTAGCTTAACAATCAAGAGTTTTCCTGTCCGAACGCAACATTTGTTAATCTTCTTGAATAATATTTTATCATTACATTTATTAGAAAATCCAGTAAAGCAATAGCATTATATGCTTTTAAGCTTGTATGATATCTTTCAGTATACGAAAGGTAGCCTCTGTATAGTTATTAATGTTGTGCTGCATAATCTTAACATGGAGGCGTCATGCCATGCCACATTGTTCTTTTCTTAAAAGAATTCTGCTTACATTTTTTTGTTTTTTGTATAAGTTTGTATAAGTTTCCTTATACAATGCAGCTATACTGCCATTCAACGATTCTTCCTCTTTTGTATTCATTGTCGTCGAGTGTTTTTGCATAAATAACTCCTTTGAACAGATTCAAAAGGTACATACGATAACCTTGCGATTATTATTTTTGGCATTGTATAGCCACCTCCATAATGCTTGCATTAAATGAAAATGGTATAATAGTAACCTATTATTAGGAAAAATATTTTTAAGGCCATTTTTGCCGAAACGTCAGTGAAGGCTTACTCTGGAGACACGAAAAGTTTTGGTTTCTGTTAGTTCCGCGATAACTGCCGCAAAAGCATCCGATCGGATTGAAATTAACTGGGCATGTTGATGATGTACTCGGACTTAGCTGTACAGTTTTTGGTTCATTCGTTCCGGAAATATAGAACATTTTATTTTGCTCTATAATGATTTTCTATGGCAAGTCAGACGATTTTCAGATTTTCATTTGTTGAAAGAAATGGCTCATATGAAAAATGGATTCGAATGGTAAATTTTTGATGCTGAAATTTTTAAATAAGATTATTAAATTATTCCAATTAGTTTGAAATTTTGTCAATATATTTGCGAGATTTTTTTAATTAGGTTTACAATTTTTGGGGAAATTTTATGCATGTTTTCCAATAATATAAAGCATTTTGTTTTATCAATTTGACATAATACATATTTCATTTATTTCCTTTTCTTTCATCTGTTGCCTAGCAATGTATTTGGTCCTAATGATATTAGTATAATTGCGTGTATAATGTTTGAGTAAACCAACGTCAAAACGGATGAATTAATGCATTTGTATGTTTGCATATAGATGGATTTTAACCCAGAAATAAAAATAGGCAATATTTCATTTATTTTATTCAAATATTTTGCTAAAAAATACAAAAGCTCATTATTTTCATAGAGAATAATGTGACATTTTCCCATAACATTAACCAACATTTCTTTCATTGTTGCCAAGAAAATAAAAACACGGATTAATATTTTCTCTTAAACAATTTTCATTTGAAATATTTTGTCGTGAAATAGGAAAATGAAAAAAAATTTTAAGAATATAAAAATTAATATGGCGGCATATTGGAAATAAAAAGAAAACTCTCGAGTATTTCTTAATATAACAAGATGAAAAGTTTTGAGTAAGTACGCATAGCAGGTGAATTAGACGTCATTTATCGAAAACAAAGATGCTGGAATAAAAAGATCTTGGGTAAAATAAAATTAACTATTATTCACGGAGGAAAGAGATGGATGGAGATGCAGTATGCCGTAAAAACAGTTTGCAATACGATGTGCGTTATCGCTCAGATTTAAATGCCCTCATTCGGCCCAAACAAAACAAGCACGTGGAACAGGGACCGAATTCTTTGACTTCATAAGTGCATTTTTTCTGTAAAATGAAAATGATCTGCTTATATTTAAGCAATAAGCATTCTAAGGTAGCATTTCATTGTATTATGAATTAAAAACTGTATTACTAAAAATATTATTCCTTTTTTTATTTTATTTTTTTAAGCACGTCGTTGTGTTTGTGCTGAATGTAGCGGATTTTAGGGTTACATTTTTGGCGTCACTTAAGATTTATTGTCTGCGTACGGTTAACATGAAGATTTTATTTTAAATTTTAATTTTATTAATTTATATAAAAAAAAAAAAACCTATGCTTATCCTTATAAATCACAGCGTAAAAAAAAAAAAAAAGATAACCATCTGCACAATCAATAAAAAATTATGAATGTAAATTTAAATAGACTACGGGGGGTTAAGGGGGGGGTCCCCCCCCCCTTAAGAAATGCAATTTTTGATTTAAAAAGTTAGCAGAATAAGTAGCTCATCAGAATTTCAGAACATCAGTGTATAACCACTTGTTTAACACTTATAATTTCTGAAACTTTATGAAGTATTTTGTATTCTTATAAATATTTATGTAATTTGAAAACTTTAAAAAGCGATTTCTAGGAAGTTGAATATTACGCAATAAATGTTAAAAAACAATGACTTGCAAAGATGAAGTTGAGGCTCCTGATCTGCAGATTTACTAGTTTAATGCACTGGAGTCACCTGTCATAACAATTTTTGTCAAAATATTTTCACCCCAAAGACTACGAAAGGAACTAAATATTTCTTTAACTCTCCTTTCTTTGATTGAAATTTATTCATGGTTAAGGAGAGTATATAAAGAAAAAAAAATATATTTATTTCCAAACAATTAAAATGAGGCAAATTATTGAAAAATACAATTTTAATACCACTGCACATGAGTTATTTTATCTTAAAATTAAGTTAGTAAATAAATATTTTCAATGCATAACAAACGAAGAACTATAATAGAAATTTAGCTAAAAATGAATTGAAATGTACTTACGTGGATTTGGCGGTATGTTGAATCGCCCTTGTGACGTGACACTATTCCTTTGGCACAAGTGGGGCCGATTAATGCCATTACTTTGTTCTGAATATTAGTTAACTTCTCGGTATGTTTTAAAGTAACGGTGCCCGTTTTGTTTAATTTAAATTTCAGCTCGGAAACGTTTGCTTTTGTTTTAGACTTCATGGTATTCCATTTCTTTTTAACTTGTTCCCAAGTACGCGTAACTATTAGCCAAAACTATTAGCATTTATCAAGTCGGCACACGTTCTCCATACTTCTGTTTGCTCTTGCAAATTTTGGATATTTTTTCCGAATTGACCCGGTTACTAAATCAGGGTACAACTCTAAAAAGCTCAAAAGAATGTTTAACTCTTCGTCACTAAACTTTTCTGATCTCATTCTTTTTGCTTTTTCCATGATGTTAGGTCAAAAAATAGAAAACGTGCCAAAATGTGCTTCAAAACAGAAAATATGCAAAGCGCGAAACGTCAAATGGTGCGCACGATTGATTTTTCAACGAAGTGATACTATATGCGGATTGGCTTATCGTTTGTGCAATCGTTATCGATTGCCGAAGCCAGATCGGGGATAAGGGAAGCCGAAGCTAGTTTGAGATGACCGGTCTGAATAGGGTTTTAAGGATTCCAAATTAGTGATCGCTAAGGTTTAGGTAGTGTTCGCTATTTTGGAATCCTTAAATAGCGGACATCTGAATGCTTGCCCAAAGCTTCATTATGGGACAGAGTTGCACACCAGAAAGCAGTTGTAAGAGCATTTTTATGCGAAAATACTTTGCCATTTAGTTTGGCAACGGTACTGCAAAGTGCATGAGGAATGAATTGGTACAAAAACTGAAGGGAAATTTTTTTTCATTAAACGTTGATGAGGCAACGAATAATACAATGGACAAGATCCTTAACGTATCAAAGTCGTTAGAACTCATAATGTTGGAAACAATATTTGCCACTCTAACCAGCACACAAAAATTTAATTGAAAAGTACAACATCCAAAAGAAAAAGTTAAGATGAAGCAATGATGCAAGAGCTTTATGTTGATTCAATGGGGATCATGCTAAGCAGTGTTGCCAATGTGCAAAAATGAATTTCTGTTCATCATGGCTTCACTTTTTCTCCTTCAATGACTTCCAATTTACTTTGTTAATATGTGCTGAACAAATGCACAGTCAATCACAGTGTGTCCGGCAGACAGGATAAAGGTTTGCTTTACTATCGAGGAATAGTTTTGCAGAGAGGATACGGTATAGGTGGATTTTTTGCTAAACTTTTTTGCAGCGCTATGCCTTTTTTGATAAGTGGTGCTAAGACAATTGGCAAGGAAGCGCTTCGAACAGGCACTATGGTTTCGACCGATGTGTTGTCAGGTGAAAATTTTAAATCCTCTCTCAAAACACGATCAAAGGAAACTGGAAAGAAATTAGATAGAAAAGCAATTGAAAAAATGGATGAAATGATTGGCCATGGAAAGCTTAAAAGAAAGTGCAAACCTATCAAACGCATCATTTCATCTAAATCACGCAAGGTGCAAAGACGTGATATTTTTGACTAATTTATACATAGAATACCATGGTTTTTCTTTTAAAAGATTCTCCAGAATGTTTTAATTCGGAACTAGAATTATTTACTTTACTTCCCACACAAACAGTTATTGAAAGAGGACAATGGGTGGGATATCATCCGCTTGCTAATGCTTCTGATGGAGGACCTGTAGAATTTAATGTTTCAGGAAGCGGAGAAGAATATCTTGATTTATCGCAAACGCAGTTGTATGTCAAAGTAAAAATTTTGAAAAATGATGGCAAACCTATTCCGGATAAATGTAAAGTGGGGCCCGTCAATTTCTTTTGCATTCCATGTTTTCTCAAGTCGATATTAGCCTGAACGAAAGACTCGTTTCTTCTAGTAACAATACTTATCCTTACAGAGCTATGACAGAGAAGTTACTGAATCACAGCTTTGATGAAAAAAACCTCTCAACTTTCCTCAGAATTATATTTTAAAGATACTGATGGTCGTATGAATGTTGTAGATCCTGCAGATGCAAATCCTAATGAAGGGTTTAGTAAACATGCTGAAATGATTAAACTGAGTGTTTCAGTTTATATGATTGATAGATTGCACCCGGATATGTTTCCCCAAGAGACTTCTTCTTAACATGGTAGATGTGAAAATTAAACTTATCCGTAGTAACCAGAATTTTGTTTGTTGGCGAGTGAAGGGGAGTTTAAACTTTCTTTAGAACATGCCTCTTTATTTGTTCGAAAAGTAAGAGTTAGCCCAGGTGTTGTCTTAGGACATGCTAAAAGCTTAGAAAAAACGACAGCGAAATACCCTATTAACAGAGTACTCTGCCTAGCATACTCCATTCCTACCAGTAATATGAGTTTTGTTCAAGATAACATTTTTACAGGCCAGATGCCCAATAGCATCGTGATCGCCTGTGTGGATAACGATGCATTTAACGGCAACTATAAAAAATCCCCTTTTGAATTCAAGCATTACAATATTAATTTCATTGGTGTCTATGTAGATGGTCAACCTGTTCCTCATAATCCGCTACAACCTGACTTTGACAATAATTTATTTATCAGAACCTATCAGAACTTATTTACGAATGCAGAAAACAAAGGTTTGTACCTTTTCAAGATCAGAGTTTTCACAGGGATATTCTTTATTTTGTTTTGAGTTGTTGTCACCTGATTTATGTGATGGTTCACATCTAAATCTTATTCGTCATAGCAATTTGAGACTAGAAATTAAATTCGGAACAACTTTGGCACAAACAATATCTTTGCTAGTGTATGTTGAATTTGAAAATTTAATTGAAATCAACAAATTTAGAAATATTCTGTATGATTTTTGAAAATAATAAATTCATCGCAAATTCATAAAATTTTATCTCGTGATTCTGTTTTTGCGAGGTATTTTGAAGGCGTTTTTCCTTCCGACAAAATACCTGAAATTGAAAAATTTCCCTGTGCATTAGTACTTAATACTGATAAGCATAATGAAAAAGTATCCCATTGGTTAGCAGTTTACATTCAAAACAAAAAGACTTTGAATTATTTGATTCTTACGGACTTCCTCCCGAAACCTATGGAGAAGACATAACAAGATTTCTAAAGAAGTATCATCGAATTTATTGGAACAATGCAAGGCTTCAAAGTTTAACGTCCAATGTCTGTGGGCAATATTGTATTTTCTTTATTGTAAAAAGATGTCAAGGACTTTGTATGAATTCTATTACAAATGTATTATCAAGAAGGAAGAATGATTTTCAAATGTATCAATTTGTCAAAAAAAGATATGGTGTAGGGGAGACCTGGGGAATGGCGACACCTTAAGGAAATTAAATTTTTTTCACCTAAAAAAAATGTTTATTTTTTAATAGTAAAAATTTTAAAGCTGAATCATTATCTTTAGTATCTGTATAAATTTAACCGTAATCATAACTGTAAAGTAAGCACACATAAAAAAAATTTCTTTCAACCTCTGTACAGTGGCGGGATTACCCAGTGTACTGGGGTAATTATGCCACTGTATCGGGGTAATGATGCCACTCTTAATGACCTAGTAAATACATAAAATGGATACTAGGAAACACATAACCTACTAAAAATGTTTAGAAAGCAATAATTTATCAAAATAATGAATAATTACAATGTTCCTTTTGCTAAATTTATTAATCTGCTAAGCTTACAATTTAACTCAAATTGGAAAAGTCACCCTTTGCCATGGTGGCGGCATTACCCCAAGAGGGCAATATAGTGGAAAAACCCCCTGCAAAGTCGAAAGAAGAACCGAACTTGTTCAACGAATTGCATCAAAATGTCGGCAATGCATGTAGATTACGGGTAATATTATCTTAAGTACCTAATGTTTCAATAAAAGGTGTTTATCTCTACTCATTTGAAGCTCCAAAATAAGAAGTAACTAGATGAAAACTAAATTTTTCACTAGAACAAGCGAATGACGTACAACAAAACCATTCTCACTCTAGGCACTGTTTCTATTGTTGGCCGCTACAGTGCAGGCGCAATCACCATCTCAAACTGCCGTTAGTTTTTAAACTAGACAGGGTGGTGGCATAACCTCGAGTGGCACCATTCCCCCGGTCTCCCCTACAGATGATTTTCAAAAAATAATAAAAAAATATTTTATCTTATTTGTGTGTGTGTTCGTTATTTCTTTTTAATCTTATCATGTATAGTATAATGCTTTTTTTGAACGAAAGTAAATGCATTTGTTTCAGAAAAAAATCATAACAAAATTTGTGTTATTTCAGTGCTGTTAGAAATTATTTAATTTAAAAATAATTAATATTAATAATAAATAATAATATAATTAATATATAGATTAAAATTATTTCCTTAAACTACTAAAATTAACGTGTTTAAATTTCTCAAGATACTATAAAAATCGAAGATTTCATTCATTCATGTCATTTAAAGCATGGAATTACTCAAGTTAGCACATCCTTCGACTGTTCTTGTTAGTGGGCTGACAGGCTCAAGTAAGAGCGTATTTGTTAAAAGATTAATTGATTATAAATATTTTCAACCAATGCCATCAAGTATTATATATTGTTATGGAAGCTATTAATCCCTTTTCAATTTCATGAAAGGTGTACAATTTGAAGTAGGATTACCCTCTAATCTTAACTCCCTTCAAGATTCTTTAATTATTATTGATGATTTAATGTCAGAGTTAGCAGGCTGTGAGCGATTGAGCAAACTTCTCACAAAATGCAGTCATCATCGAAATCTTTCAGTCATCTTTATAACACAAAATTTGTTTCATCGGGGAAAAGAAATGAGAAATATAAATTTAAATACTCATTACCTGGTACTATTCAAAAATCCTCGAGATAAAAGCCAAATAATGCATTTATCCAGACAAATGTTTCCTGGTAAATCTGAGGCTTTTCAAGAAATTTTGAATGATGCTACTGCATTACCTTTTAGTTACTTATTTATTGATTTGTCGAAGTGTCTTGCGCTCCAAAATCCTCGTCATTTTTCCAATGGATGGTTGCTACATCTGGAGTGGGGAGGAAGACGTCTTTGATCTTTTGAAACAAGCTAAAAAGTAGAAATTAAGATGAAGAAAACAAAGTAGGAAAAGTGGAGATAAAATAATAATAAAATTTATTTACGTTTTTAGTGGGATCAATCATCATTTTGTTAAAATTTGAGACATTATTCACGAATGTCATCTGATCCTTATTGATTTCATCCCCCATCTGTAAGTGAAAAAACAAATTTTACTAAAATGAAACAAGGAAGGGGGGGGGGGGGGATAAAACATAATGAAAATAAACTTACCTTCCCCAAAAACTATTTAAAGATGATTTGGCTACTTGTCTGCGCCCTGGGTTTTTAATGATGGATGCTGTTTCCAGCTTCACACCTTCTCTTTCTTCATGCTTCAGAACACAGTTAGCTTTTTCTCCTTCACTCACACATTCTGCAGGCCAATCGCTGCTCTCTTAATTTTTAAAAATCTATCAATAAATGATTTGAAAAGCTTGTCTGATTTCTTTTCCAAGTGATAGACTTCGTAGATCTAGAGAAAAAACAATGAGTTAAGTAAAATAATAATAAAAATAAATAAACTAACATTAGGAAACATAAGTTTCTTTTGGCATCGATATGGAAGCACTGGTAGGGAAAGTCCTCTTGGTGGTATTACCTTACAATGGACAATTCCGAAGTAATCCACATCTCCAAAATCTTTTGTTATGATAGTGGGGTGTCCAACAGGGTACATACAATACTTGTTGACCTAAATAACATAGAAAAAAAAAATTAAATATACACGAAAAAGTACAAAGAACATTTCATTTTTTTATAAAAAATTGTGGAGTAATGCAGAAAAAATTGTAATAATAATAATAATAACTTACCCAAAGGTACAACGAAGTAAAATCAATATATCTTATATCTCCTTCACTATATAATTTCAAGGCATTCGTTCTGTCTCCGAAGAATGCATCTCTTGGATTCAAACGATCCTTCAGGTTGAGGGTTAATACACCAATGATTTCAGTTCTGGAGAGTGTTGTTTCATCTTTTTAAAAGTATGTTCCCACATTTCGATTACTTCATGACCTCAGGCACGTAGATTCAAAATATTCTCTTCTGTCTGCTGCCTAAGTGTTCCCATGTTGACGTGTTTTAACGGATGGATCACATCAGCATCATAGCATGTACCGCAGCCATGAAAGAAGTAGCCCTAGAATCGATAAATATATAATTAAAAAAACGCTATAACAGAACAACAATAATAATACTAGTACTTGATCGAATATTTACCTGATATTGGTAGATGGTGTTCGTTTCTTCACAGAAACCATCTACTGATATCCCATTGATTTTCCATTCGCCTTTCCCACTAAGTGCATGCTGTATATGGACTCCCTGAGTTGAGGCCACATAATCCAACCAGCGAATAGAATCAGGGCTGAAATTTGTCCTTTTGAAATAGCCGTGTACAGGAACCATGGCAGTTGTATTGGGCTGTATGTCCTTGCTTCGATATGTTGCCATGCACACAGATGCAATCGTTACATACCTAAAAGGAGAAAAAAATATATATATAGGAAAACATGACTTTGAAAAAATAAAGAAGGAATAAAAAATATCTTATTTACCGAAACAGATCAAAATTCTTCTTCCAAAAATTGTGCCCGAAACTCAATACAACTACGACGTAGTATGTCGATTTCTGATCTAAAAGAATAAAAATAAATAATAATTATAATATTTGTTAAATTCAAACAAAGAAAAAACAACAATACATAAGAAAAAATATATGAATACCTGCAATATGACGGCATTTCCTCTTGAAAATCGAACACGTCTCTCTTGTGTTCATCAATCCATAAAAAAAAAGCACTGCGAGTTGCAGTTGCCATACTATCAGGGCTGAAATGATTGGTTCTCTCGAGTATTAAAAAGGTGAGGTAAAAAACCTTTTTTTAACTCGCAGAGACCAAAACTACTGGGTAATGGAGACAATGGCATTGAAAGAAAGTTTAATGAATCGATTATTGTGATGTCCTTGGATTTTAGATCTATTGACATCAACCTCCCAGCGCATGGAATCACTTCCGGTATGATGCCTTGTTTTAGCATCCACTCCATTATGAATTGTCCGTCAAACCTAAAAGTAGATAAAAGTATACAATTAATATACTGTTAAATACACACAAATAAGAAAAGGTAAAACACAAACTCACTAGCCCTTTCATGTTATGCGCGATCGCAGTAAAGCCCTTGTGCCGAGGAGTGAATAACCAACTGCAAAAATCTTCACATGTGGCGTATCCTTTAAAAATAAACTCCCTGCCATCAATATACTGTGCAACAGCGAAATTCACCTCGTGTGTGCCTGAAGATTAATCATTCTCAAAATCGAAGAAAATTAACTTATCACATGGAGTCTTCGAGCTCACACGGCGCAGGTAACACTGGTGCTCAGCAGTAACAACAAATTGCTGATAGGAAGGGCATTTTGATGTCCCGCAGCGGTGAAATTCTCTGGCACAATCTCTTTTTCGATTCACCTTGCAACATTTACTGCACTGATAGACCTAAAGAGTAAAAAGGAAAAAATATTACATGCATAAACATTCAATGATGCCATTCTTAATTAAATATATATTTATATAGATAGATATAAATTAATTTCCCTGATCACACGACGAATTTTGTTGGTTTCCGCTCACGGCCTTTTGTGCTGCAAAGCAGTCACTAGATCGGCAGAGTCGATCACAATCATTACAGCATTGAGGTTCACCCGGGTGGCAGTCTCTCCTCATGATTATATAGCATGCTTCAGCACACCGATGTCCGTATGCATGCTGATAAGGAATATCGCAATCTTTGCAATAAAACTTGCTTGCAAAAAACGCTTTCAGTGACTTCACAACGTCAAAATGACCGTCATGAAGCCACAAGTTTATACGTTTACCTTCAGGCATGTTTGAAAAGGTCTCTTAGCCCCTTTGTATACAACCTACAAAAAAAAAAAAATCTATTTTTTTTTTTTACAAAAATAAACAACATGAAATATATATATATATATATGAATTTTAAAAAAATGTAAATTTACTCAATTGCGATTATCCGAGGACAAAACGGCTATTTGCATCTCTAAGTACTCTTCAAATTGAGCAATTTCTTTTAATGTGCAAGGGCCTTTTGGGACTCCAGCGTCTTCGTGAAGTTTTATAGCACAGTTCATAAGTGCCGGACGGTCCCGTCTTTTCATCGCGTTTACCGCCGTTGTATCTTTTTCTTTGATAAAGTGGTGCACCTACCACTTTACACTGGTGTATGTACATAAACTTGCTCAGCAGCAGCCATATCTTTATTATGATATATCTGTTAGATGATATGATAGATATATGGTATCAGTATTGTTATATATCAGTCTGCAATAACCAGATTATGCAAGACACAGCAAGCCATTACAATTGTAGGCACCAAATCTGTTCTTAGCATGTGCAAGTACTTTAATTTCCGAAAACGACCCTTAAATAGTCCAAATGCTCGTTCCACTGTGCATCTGGTTTTTTACAATTTGTGATTATACGCCACTTGACGTCTCGTGAGATTGCCATTATTCGAAAAGGTGTCAACAGATTAACCTGCAGGGGATGTGCAGAGTCACCAAGCAGATGCAAATGTGGAAGTATTAACCCTGCTAGGCATCCACCTATATCTGATTTGACAAACACACGTGCATTATGTACTGCTCTCACTTCACCCACATAGCCGTCAATAAATTGCAATCTGTAAAAAGAAAAAAGTATGACAAAATCAATCAATAAATATATAATTTTGGAGAAACCTTTTTTTAATGCTCATGATTTAAGTATAAATTTACAACTGTATATGTACAGTAAAAGATCTGAAATACCAATAATTCTAATATTATAAATGTGAAAGTATGTGTGAATATTTGAATGCAGTCAACATCAAAACAGATAAATTAATGTCTGGATATTTGCATGTAGATAAATTATAACCTACAAATGAACATAAGCTTTATTTATACCGTATTTACCCGCGTATACGTCGATCCCACGTATAAGTCGACCCCCTACTTTTCCGATCCAGAAATTTGATTTTTTTTTTAAATACATTATTCAAAATCACCTGGAAAAAGAAAGAAAGTACTAAATATACAATAATAAAGAAACTTTAATATTTTTTTCATTTATTCGAAATCACATGAAAAAAGTACAAAATATACAATAATGATGATATTAATATACTAAAGTAATATACAAAGTTAAACTGATTCAAGGTCCGATTCAGTATCGGACTCACCAAACAATTCACAAAAATCCTCCGTCGTTATCGGCTCATCATGATGCACGTTTTCAATCTCTGTATCGCTACATTCTTCCTCGTCGTTATCACTTTCGAAAATGACATCATCTTCTGTGCTGTCTAATTGTTGCTTATGCAGCATTTCTTGAAAGATTTTATAATCATTTCGGAAGGAATTTGATTCCACGTATCTTTAATCCACTGAGCAATCAATGCAATGTCGAGCTTTCTAACATTACCACCCTTTGTAAATGTTGGACAACCGGATGAAATCCACTCGGCCCAATATTTTCTAACATTTGCTTTGAGGCAAACGTCTAGGGGGTTGAAGGACGGATGTCAACCCTCTCAGGATTACAGCTACAGTCGTTTTCAGTTCTTTAGTCACTTTATTCACGTTTTCATAAAAGTGGCCACGAAAGGAGTCGTAAACTAAAAGGGAAGTTTTTTTTTTTAAACAGTTCCCGTTTTTTTACCCAACACATTTTTAAGCCAGTCGACTGTTCCGTCAACATCCATATACCTCTTTTCATGGGCTTGAATCAGCAAACCAGATGGAAATGTAACATTTTTCGGCAACATTTTTCTTTTAAAAATAATCAACGAATGAAGCTTACTACCGTCGGCCAAACAGGAAAGAACGACCGTGAAACGAGTGTTTTCGTGCTCAGTCGTTTTTACCAAAATGTTTTTTCCCCCCCTTGCAGTTCACGGTTTTATTTTCTGGTAGGTCGAAAAACATGGGTGTTTCGTTCATATTTCCTATAGGGTAAAGTTCAAAATATCTCATTTTTCTTTGATCGATGACGTATTTTTGAAATTTCATAATCTTTGCTTCCAAGTCGGCTGGTAATTTTTGTGCTAGTTTAGTGCGCTGGCGTAAAGTCAACCATAACGATTCATAAATCTAGTGCATGAATGTTCTGATGCACGAAACATGTTTGGAATACCATACTTTTCTTCTGTTGCAAACTTCATAGCTCATAAACGTATTGCAGTTCTAGTGACAAGAAATCCATTCCGCCGGCACTCTACAACCCAATCATACAATACGTTTTCGGGTCATGGAAAGAGTGATTTTCCATGCGCAAATCCTTTTTTGATTTTGGGATGTTTTCTAGCTTTGCCTTATTCTTGCGCCAATCACGAATCAATT
The DNA here is from genome assembly GCA_963932465.1 of Maratus speciosus. Taxonomy (NCBI): domain Eukaryota; kingdom Metazoa; phylum Arthropoda; class Arachnida; order Araneae; family Salticidae; genus Maratus; species Maratus speciosus. The sequence continues at coordinate 459,641,936 of OZ010798.1, forward strand.
TTTCGTGAACCCCAAGCTGACGAGAAGCAGCACAGTTGTTAGACTCTTCCGCAAAAGAAATAAAAAGTTTAAATCGAGCTGCGTATGAATTGCGTTTCTGCTTTCTAATAACTAAATCAGCCATATCAGTAGAAACAAGGAGAAAAAGTGCAGTTAGAGAAACGAAGAAATAATGAATAACTGTACTATCAAGAACAAGCAAGATATAACGCTTTTCACGTGTTTTTTGAGAGTCACATGTTTCTAGCCACTCGCCAACGATTTAATTTCACATAGGAGTGATACATTCAGAATTTTATCTACTGATCTCACTGAGGGTGTGGGGGGAGGTAGTAGGCGTACATTCATCGCCAGCACCAAGCCCTTCACTCAATCTCCTTTTTTTCTCTCCTGGTATGGAAATCGGCAGTAAACGAGGGCATTTTTGACTTCTGGGGAAAAAAAAAAAAATTAAGGACCCTCGTATAAGTCAACCCCCCCAAATTGAATGTCTGTTTTTGTCCAAAATTTCTCGACTTATACGCGGGTAAATACGGTATTTTTTATTCAAATATCTATCTTTATTTAAACTTTCAACAAATGAAGTTTGTTCAAAACTACATGAGTAACTGGATGTCATTTTTTATAGTAACGAAACGTTATTTTTCACAAAAATGTAATAAATTTCATACAATAGACCACACACAAAAAAAATAAATAAAAATAAAAAGCATTGATCCCAATCAAATCCGTCCTTCTGACTTGTCTGAGAATTGGACATTCTAGACTCACTCATAAACACCTCTTACTTCCGGAAGATGCACCCATGTGTCCACATTGTCATTTTGATTACCTGACCATTCATCAGTTTTAACTGACTGTCTGGGCCTCAGGCACTTATATAGAATTTATTTTAACGCATCATCACCAATCTTGACAAACCTCGTTGGGGAAACACGTCATGGAGTACTCTTTACTTTTTCGAAACATGCTGGATTTTATTTTGAAATATATTTTTTATATCTTTCTTTGGTTTAACAACAACTTGAAATGTTCTTTTGCACTTTTCTGACATCAGACTGCACTTTTTATTTAAAATCTTTTATACTCTGATTGTTTAGTTTTTAAATTTTCTTATTCATCTACATTTGTCTGACTGCATCTAGATGGGATTGCTTTTCACATGGTCTTTAATTTTATGTTTTTAGTCTTCTTGTTTGGTGCAGCATGTCCTTTAAGGGATTTTGTGCAATTAAACATCATACAACCAACGAACCAACCCAATCAAATCCCATACATGCATCATATATCACATGTTAACTGTAAATTTAATTTTTAAAGGTAAAAACGTGAGACATAACTTAAAATAAAAAGAAGGACTATAACCATTTTTCCAAATGTTAAAAAGCAATTTAACAAATTTCAACGACCATTTGGAAAATGATTTTTTCAAAGACTAAAATTTAAGACATAAAAAATCGCACGGAGTTGATCATACATTACGTACGCCATGAATTAAACATAAAAATTGCAAGCGACAAAAATCACCTGCGACTCCTCAGGTTTCCTGAAACTTACTATAGTATTGTTTTTCATCATGTTGCAGGCCATGAAAGTCAATTTCTTTTTGCATTGTAATAAAAGTAAAAATAATCCACACGCTCGAAAAATACTCAAGTATTAGAGTTTCCATTAATGCAACTTTATTAAGCATTGTTGAGTTACAACCAGTGGAAGTATCCAGGCAAGATGTTTACGGGTGACACACGAGAATGCTACTTTACATAGTTGAGGGCAAGGCGATCAGTGAGATAATGGTTATAAATCACAGCCGCAAAACCCCCCCAGGGGGATACCTTCTTTAGGTATTCACGGGCTTCGCAACCCCGGGTTCCTGAGCGATCTTTCTTTTTTCCTTTTCCTCTTATTTCTCTTATCCTTCTTTCCTCTATGTTTCACTCTCGTTGTGGTTTCCTCTTCGGAGGTGAGGGCAATTCTGTATGAGCCAATATCATCCTGCATATCGACTCATGGAGAATTGTAAACCACCCACGTGTTTGCTGTGCGTGGCACAAGTGTCCCTGGAAAGGGGGATCCTGGCAGTTGAGGGAAACCAACACACTGCTTTGGCTTCTGCTTCAGGTAGACGGGAGGTGCATATTGGTCACGTATGCATCAATCGGCTGGTCAGCTGACTTCTGTCACTGGCTGGGGATCAAGTGATCGGACACTTACTAGCCATCTTCTTAAGGGTGGAGACTGGCATAGGAGTGTTTTGTGACAGTATAGGCCCTGGTTAGCACTGGTGCACGAATGTGCATCCCCTTGTTGGGCTCGGTAGTGGGTGGTGCGGCCGGGGTCTGAATTTTTATATTTTTTCTAATATGGATGCAAATAATTCACTTACTTCCATTTCTCTCCCTTGTGGAGAGCAACAAATTGCACAAAATTCCTCATACACTCGTTTTTTGTCGTTAAACGTACTGATAGTCTCTCTGATAGCTCTTTCAAAAAAACTTCACCATTTCTCATTGCAAAAACATTCCAGTCTGTCTTGGGGGATGGTCATTCTCTCAAAAAATTACAATCTGGTGATTTGCTAGTTGAGGTTTCTTCAGCCAAACAATCACATCTTCTCTCAAATTGCTCTACAATAGGCTCTTTCTCAGTTTCTACTCAAGTACATAAAACTCTAAATACAAGCCGTGATGTAATATCCGAGCCAGATCTTTTATTCTCTACTAAAGACAAAATTTAAAAGACCAAGATATCATAGATGTATGTCGTATAACTATCCGTCGGAATGGGCAGGTGCTTCCTACGAAGCACATCATTCTGACTTTTAATAGCCCTAACTTACCATCAAGAATTAAAGCTGCTTACTTGAACTGTCCTGTCCGTCCTTACATACCTAATCCCCTCCGCTGTTTCAAATGCCAGCGTTATGGTCACACCACAACTACCTGTCGAGGTTCCGTTACCTGTGCACGCTGCACAGAAGTTGGCCACGACAGTAATTCATGTCAAAACTCTGAACGCTGCATAAACTGCAAGGGTGATCATACAGCATATTCCCGTTCCTGTTCAAACTGGATACATGAGAAGGAAATCCTTGCTGTTAAAGTAACTCAAAATATGTCCTACCCTGTAGCCCGCAAAATTGTTGAATCCAGGACTCCGTCAGTCTGAGTCTCCTACTCTAGTCTACTCAAGAAACCACAAAATTCTGTAAGGCACATAAGCACCCAGACCGACACCTCCTTTCCACCAAGTAACTCAGCTAAAGCACAATCATTTGTTAGCCATATTCCCACTTTTCTTATCAATTGCATTATTTCTTTATTTTATTCAACTAAATATATTTTTTTTACCTTGAAACTTGTTTAGTTATGACTTACCTTTCATCTTTACAGCTAATTTATTTTTGTCCATTTGTGTAGCTATTTATTTGTTTTAAAGAGAACTTGCATCGTATCATCGGACTTTTACATCGCGATGTTTTTCCAGCCGAGCTCTATCGTATATCGTTTTCGAACTGAGCAGTAACTCCGTTAGCCGATAGGTGGCGTTGCCCGTCCACGAGTGCTCTTTTTCGCCTTTGGCGCGGCACGTGCCTATGCAAATTACTTTTTCCCACGTGCGATGGAAGGAGGGCGTTTCAGATTGCAGCTTCTCTGCGGAGCAGCTCTCGGTACTTGCCGATATAGATAAAAGGAACGGCGTGATAGCTGGTGGAGAACGTTTGTTTTTGATGCATGCTGGTCGTCTCGCTTTCGGTGTTTTGATGTCTGCCGCTCTGATGTTTATTTAACGGATATGAAGTTTGTTATTGAGTTTTACGTACGATGGAGTTGTTGAGAGAATGTTTTTAATCTTTGGATCTTCGCTATAATTCTACGATGTTTTCTTCAAGTTTAAAGATGAAATAGAGTGATGAATTCTTTTACGACAGGTGACATTTTTCGTTTGCATTTTGATTTAGAGTGAATATATTATGGCATGAGCTCTGGAGGGATTATCTTAAAGTATTGTTTTATTACGTTTATTTTCTGCACAATATAAAGTTAATCAATATTTGTTTGTTTAATTTCAAAGCCTTTATTTTTATACTATCGTATTTTATCATGAAAGAATTTTAATAAAGTTAAGTTTTTCTTTTATTTATCTGGTCATCATTTCTTCTTACACTTACTGCATAAAACAACCATATCTCTCTCTCTGCATATTTGGGGTTTTATTTTTCAGCGGATGCTTCTTACTGCGAATTTTTATCTGCTTAGTTTTAGGATGTATTATTGAAGTGCTTTATAAAAGTAATAGATCATTTTTAAGCACTAGTTATATGAGTAGTCTCATATAACATTTTTGGTTATGGGCTTCTAATACCCACGCAGAGATAGTTTCTGTTTAGCTATGCTTTATATAGTGCAGTAAAGTGTAACTACGGCCCAAGGAGGATTAAGAGATAGTTTTATTAGGGGGGGCCGTTAGTTTTCGTACGATGACCGATAATTAGAAATTTTTTTTTAATAATTTCGTTTTTGAAGTATTAATTTGAAAAGAGAAGGGAAATAGGTTAGAATTAGAGTTTTTAAGAATTTTTAATACAAAATGTTTTAACTATAAATTTTTTTTTGGCTGGTCCATAAAGTTTTTAAATTTGTAAAAATTTTTTTTGGTTTAAGTATAAATTTTTCAAAATGATGATGCAGAATCAGATTCAGAAATTAAATGCTAGTAATTATGCCAATTGGCAATCTGACATGAAATATTTATTAATGGAAAGAAATGTTTGGGATATAGTGGCAGAAATAGAGAAACCTCCTGAGCTCAATGCAGATAGTAATGGTGTCACCGATAAAGATACTAAAGATTATCATGTTAGGCAGAAATTAGCACTGTCTATGATCTATTTAAACGTGGAGCCTAATTTCAGAAAAATTATAGAGGAATGTAGTGATCCAGTAAATGCTTGGAAAAAGCTCCGTACTCATTTTTACCCAGACACAAGAAGCCGTCATATGCAAGTTTTCACTGAGTTATGTGAATGCAAAATTGCCGGTGGTGAGAGTATTAATTTATATGCTGCCAGGCTTTTACGAGTGGCGAACCAGCTTAAAAATATAAATAAAAATTTTGATGACGTCTACGTGACATTTCAATTATTGCGATTCTTGCCTCCAAAGTTTGATTCCATGGTACAGGCAATTCTCAGATGGAAAGAGGAGGAGTTTATTTTTAACGATGTGGTGACTTCATTGGTAGCCGAAGAAACCAGGCTTCAACTGAGAGAACGTGATCATAGTAAAGTGTATCCTGAAGCTCAATCATTACAGTACCAGAGAAAAGCTAGAAAGAAGTTGAGCTGTTATTTTTGCAAAAAGCCAGGTCACGTTAAAAGCCAATGCCATAGTTTCCGAAGGAGTATGTTATCCTGTAACAGAGATAGTTCACCGTCAGCCGAATTTTCATCTCATCGTGATACTTCATTAGTTAGATCCTTTAGCCCTCATAGTGATAAGAGAGTTCCACGACAATATACAAGATCTCCTGCTAAGCATCAACACAGTGATTCTCGTAGACTTGATGACAAAGTGAAAAGAGGCCGATCTAGAGACATTCGTCAGAGAAGTCCTGAACGTAAGTCCTATCTGTCGAACAGTCCAGAACGTAAGTCCTATACTTCATTCTTTTTGTCTCAAGCTAACTTAGTTGATGGAGATGCTGACTGGGTCTTCGACACAGCAGCTTCGCATCATTTTTGTAAAAATAGAGATCTTTTTATTGAATTTACCCCTTTAAATGATGAGCATATGGCTGTAGCCATTGAAGGTGTAACTTTTCCTATAGAAGGGTGTGGAACTATTAAATTAAAGTTTGGGCAAAGAATCTTAATGTTTAAGGATGTAATGTTTTCTCCTAAATTGAGGCGTAATTTAATATCTGGTCCTCGTTTAGATATAAATGGGGCATGTTTTTCTGGTGAGAGTGGCGAGGTGAAGATATCATGCAACGGACAACCCCTTTTTAAAGCCATTCTTAAAAATGGTGTTTACTATTTATACCCCAAAATTCCTAGCAAAGTTACTAAGAGAGTTAGTTTTGAAGCATCTTCTACCAGTAAGCATGATGATATGTATGTTTGGCACAGAAGGCTGGCACATGTTAGTCCTTATTTGATAGCTCATACATGTAGAAATGCGGGTGCTAGGGGTTTGCCAAATTTAAGAGAGGGGGAATTTAAATGTGAATCATGTAAACTTAACAAGTTTAGGAGGACATCTTTTAAATCTAGAAATTTTATTCGATCCAAATCTCCATTGGAACTTTTGTATACTGATGTCTGGGGTCCAAGTCAGGTTGAAGGCAGGCAAGGAGAAAGGTATTTCGTTTCTATAATTGATGATTTTTCCCGTAAAACTTCTTTATACCCTATGAGAGAGAAGTCGGAAGTTTTTGAAATTTTAAGGCAACATATTAACCGTGCCGAAAGATTTTTGGGTAGACGGGTTAAGGCCATAAGATCCGACAATGGGGGAGAGTTTGATAATAACAAAATGGAAGAATTTTGTCTTGAAAGGGGAATAAATCATGAATTTACGAATACTTTTACTCCAGAACAGAACGGTATTGTTGAACGGTACAATCAGACTGTAGTAGATGGGGCTAGAACCATGTTAAAAGAAAGTGGCATGGATTTGAATTTTTGGCCAGAGGCAGTTCTCCACTTCACCTATGTTTGGAACCGTTTATGTCACAAAAATCAGACCAAAACCCCTTTTGAACTTTTTGGCAATTATAAACCTTCTGTCAGGCATTTAAAACCATTTGGGTGTTTGGCGTATGTTGGTGTCCCTCGTCAGAAACGGCAAAAACTGGATTCAAAGGCTAGTAGAGGATATCTTGTTGGCTACGCTTTTAGAACAAAAGGTTATAGAGTTTGGTTGCCTGATAGTGACAGAATTGTTGAGACCATTAATGTCTCTTTTAACGAACAAACCAGTTATAGGGATGCGCTAAATGGAGCAGTGCTGGGCGATACTCCAGGAGAGTTTCGGTGGGTTCCTGCTACTAGGAGTGATATCGAGGATGAAGACGTTGTTGAGGAGGTCAGAGCCACCACTGACAGCTCCAACGACTCCCTCGGGTCATCTTCTAGGGCAGAGAGTGATGGTCAGGGGTCCTCTTCAGAAAGTGATTCCCCTAGTAAACCTCACACCACATTACAAGATACTCACTGGAGAAGAAAAGTTGTTCCCAGAAATACTGGTATTCGTAGGGATATTTATTATTTTGATATTGATAATGATTCTGATAGGTTAAGGTCTGCAAGGGAAGTGGAGGATTATTGTAAGGAGAATGATTTAATTTTTAGGCCTAATTTGTTTGATTTTAAAGGGAGCAATACTTTTGAGGGAGTAGTTTCTGAACCTAATGTTAACTCTAATGTGAATATTTGTCAGTCACAATCTTGACTATATGACCCAGTTATTCCTAGAACTTACAAACAAGCAATAAAATCTGATCAAAGGGATGAATGGCAAAAAGCTATGAAAGAGGAGATAAATACTATGTATGATAGAGGCGTATGGCATTTAGAAATTTTACCTTCAAACATCAGCCCTGTAGGTTGTAGATGGGTGTACACTATAAAGAAAGATGACATGGGGAAAATTGCCAGGTTTAAAGCCCGTTTAGTGGCTCAAGGGTTTAAGCAAATTAGAGGAGAATCCTATGAGGAAACTTTTAGTCCCGTGGTTAATTTTAGTGTCATCAGGTTTTTCTTTTCTTTATTAGTATCCTTTAAAGGCTGGTTACACACCCAATGTGATGTCAAATGTGCTTATCTTTATGCTCTTCTTACTGAAAATGTTTATATGTCGCAACCCCGGGGTTTTGTTGAGGTTGGTAAAGAAAGTCTATTTTGTAAGTTGGATAAAGCTATTTATGGTCTACATCAGTCAGGTCGAGTTTGGTTCTTTGAGATAAACCGTGTTCTTTTGGAGATTGGGTTTAAGAAATTAGAATGGTGTAACTGTTTTTACGTTTTAGACTCGGATTTAGTGTTATTATTGTATGTTGATGATATTGTTTTTTTTGGGAAGCATCAAAGGATTATAAATAGAGCTTTAGAACTTTTAAGCAAATATTTCGATTTAAAGGTCTTGGGAAAAACTAAGAAGTTGCTTGGTGTGGAGTTTGAGGAAAGTGATGAAGGCTTGCGGATTCACCAGCAATCCTATATTAAAGATGTTTGCAAAAGGTTTGAGTCGTACAGGTTTCCCATTTCCTCCTTACCCATAAGCAAGGGCTCTGTTTATTCTAAATCTGATTGTCCTAAGTCTGAGGAAGAGCGTAGAGAGATGTCACAGTTACCATACAGAAGTGTACTGGGTTGTTTGTCCTTTATTGCTAATAGATCCCGTCCCGATATTTCATATGCGGTAAATATAATGAGTCAATTTCAATCGGATCCAGGAATGACACATTGGTATGGCTTACTTAGATTGTTGGGATATGTTAAACACACTATTGATATGACACTTAATTTATCTTGTACAAAACCTCAGTTGATAACTTTTTCTGATGCAGATTTTGCTGCAAATCGAGATGATAGGACCTCGCTGGGTGGTCAAATTGTATTTTTAGGTAACTCTCCCATTTCTTGGCGAACATTTAAAGAGAAAAGTGTGAGTTTGTCAACTATGGAAGCTGAGTTCATTTCAATGACCGAAGCGACAAAAGAACTTCTTTGGTTTGACAGGATTCTAAGTGAATGTTTTTGTAGAAGGGTTGTCACTGGGGAAAAGATGAAGTCAGTTTTGTATGTAGATAATAGGGCTACTATTGATTTTGTAAAATCGCCTATTGAGAATCATAGAAGTCGTCATATCGATGTTAAGTTGTTCTTTGTACGGGATCTGGTTGATAAAAATACTTTTGATTTACTTTTTGTCCGCAGCAAGGATAACCTTGCTGATGTCTTCACTAAGCCGCTCACCAAGTTTGGATTAAAAAGATTTATTGAGCATATCTTTAGATAATTTTGAAGTTTTGTATTTCTTGAAATTTTACTGTTTTTGAATTATAATGTATATATTTTTTTTTATATTGTTGGTATCATATATATATACTTTTCTTTACGGTTTTTGCTTGGTGGACATTTAAATCCCGCCTGAATGTGGTGATACTTCTCGAGGTCCATTTCTGGGTGTCCGAACGGCCCCAAGGAAGCGTCTCGCAGGGGTGCCACTGTAATCTGTCTGAGTGGCATCTGGGGGTGGATTTTCGAGTTGACCATTGCCACAGGAGGGTCTTTTCGCGGGCAGGTTAACTTTTATTTTTGTAAGTCCCATTTTGATTATGTTAATATATGGAACTGTCACTAATTCCCGTCTACCTTGCAAATTACCAGCTGATTTAAAGATTGTACTTGTTGATAATATGTATGTGTTTGAATTTATTAGAGTTTATAGATTTATGTATAAGAAAAATTTAAAGTTTTTTTTTGCTTGGGCATCCCGGGAGCCTAGGCAGAAATGTATAAATATTCATATGTTACAATGGTGGATGTTGAAGGATTCCTTTTTGTTAAAATAATGGTTTAAGTATAGTGGTTCTGTCAAAGTGTGAAAAATCCCTGATCTAAATAATTTACAATATTGTTACAGGTTCCTTGTCTCTATGTGAGAATATGAGTTGATGAAATCGTGGCGCCACGTAAGGTTGTATGAAAGTTGAATGTATGATATGTATTGTATTCTAAGTTTTTTTTATGTGTAGGTACCTTGTAACTTTAATTGTAATCACTAAATGTCTTATAGACATGTGGAAGAAAATCTTGTATTGACAGCATTATCATCATTATTGTAAAAATATTTTTGATTATATTAAAAGTTGTCTAATTGTATTACAGCTCACAAAATGTCGTACGGACATGTGGAAGATTATCCTGTTTTGGCACCTACTGTTGTAACTTCTTTTCGTATTTAAATATCATGAATTTGCATATTTGTTTGATTTTTGAACTGAATTTTAATCTTTATAGATTTTTGTTTGGAAATTGAAAATGTTGGCACTGTTTGTCTATCTCTGGTGATAATATGAGACTGGAATTGCTATGTTGAGATGGTTTTTGATGTTGTTGAAATTTTTGATATCTTGAACTGTTTTGGGAGTTCTGTCTTTCTTGAAGCATTAAATTTTGGAATTTGATGTTGAATTGTTTTTAAGAGTTGAATTGTTAATTGTTTTAAGGTTTGATGTTGTATAATGTTTGTTGTAGAATTGCTATTTAATTGAAATTTTGGAATTTTGAATTGAGTTGCTGGTTGATGATTTTATTGATATTGTTAATAGTGATATTGTTATTGTATGATACAAACTTTTATTTTACAGTGAAATTAATTACATGGATTGTTAGTCGCTCTGGTGCTCATGTTTTTCGAATTTACTTTTAGGTAGTTTTCGCAGGTAGTTTTTGTTTTATTAGACTTGTTTCAGTTGACTTTTAAGTTTTTTTTTTTTGACATGTAATTGACTTTGCCTTCTTGGTATTTGGTAGCATTGATAAGAGGGGGGGCATTTGTTAGCCATATTCCCACTTTTCTTATCAATTGCATTATTTCTTTATTTTATTCAACTAAATATATTTTTTTTACCTTGAAACTTGTTTAGTTATGACTTACCTTTCATCTTTACAGCTAATTTATTTTTGTCCATTTGTGTAGCTATTTATTTGTTTTAAAGAGAACTTGCATCGTATCATCGGACTTTTACATCGCGATGTTTTTCCAGCCGAGCTCTATCGTATATCGTTTTCGAACTGAGCAGTAACTCCGTTAGCCGATAGGTGGCGTTGCCCGTCCACGAGTGCTCTTTTTCGCCTTTGGCGCGGCACGTGCCTATGCAAATTACTTTTTCCCACGTGCGATGGAAGGAGGGCGTTTCAGATTGCAGCTTCTCTGCGGAGCAGCTCTCGGTACTTGCCGATATAGATAAAAGGAATGGCGTGATAGCTGGTGGAGAACGTTTGTTTTTGATGCATGCTGGTCGTCTCGCTTTCGGTGTTTTGATGTCTGCCGCTCTGATGTTTATTTAACGATATGAAGTTTGTTATTGAGTTTTACGTACGATGGAGTTGTTGAGAGAATGTTTTTAATCTTTGGATCTTCGCTATAATTCTACGATGTTTTCTTCAAGTTTAAAGATGAAATAGAGTGATGAATTCTTTTACGACAGGTGACATTTTTCGTTTGCATTTTGATTTAGAGTGAATATATTATGGCATGAGCTCTGGAGGGATTATCTTAAAGTATTGTTTTATTACGTTTATTTTCTGCACAATATAAAGTTAATCAATATTTGTTTGTTTAATTTCAAAGCCTTTATTTTTATACTATTGTATTTTATCATGAAAGAATTTTAATAAAGTTAAGTTTTTCTTTTATTTATCTGGTCATCATTTCTTCTTACACTTACTGCATAAAACAACCATATCTCTCTCTCTGCATATTTGGGGTTTTATTTTTCAGCGGATGCTTCTTACTGCGAATTTTTATCTGCTTAGTTTTAGGATGTATTATTGAAGTGCTTTATAAAAGTAATAGATCATTTTTAAGCACTAGTTATATGAGTAGTCTCATATAACATCAACAACCACTTCAAATAGAGAAACCCGTGATGTTAGTTGTGGTAGTAAATGCTATGCAACCCCACTATTAGAGCGCTGGCAACCTTCCTCAGAACCTGTTAAAATAGTATACCAAATCAATCAGTCTCAAAAATCCCCAAGTCAATCCCAAAAGTCACCTGAACTTCAGACTAAGGCTGTTACATCTGCAAAAACACCACATAGACCTGATACTAGTAAAACTGACAAACCAAGAAAAAAATCTTGTATACAGAAAGAGAAAAAAACAATCCGGGGTTCTTCACAGTTTTCCACTGTGAAGAAAAAGAACAATAACAAAAGCCTAAACCCATCAGTTAGTAATTTAAAGGATCGGAAACAACTGCAAAACTTGGATGAAGAAATGGAATCGGAATCAAGTGCCGATTAGGAAAATGTAGCTTTTGAGGAATTTGTTCCTTATTAATTTTATGTTTGTTATATATTTCTGTGATTTTAAATTTGTTTTTAGGTAGTATTTGTACGTCATCTTGGACTTCAATTAAAAAGCAATGACCGTTAAAATATAAACAGTTTTTAATCGGAATACTTTGATCTTTTAATTATCAACCTTTGACTCTCTTAAATGGTTTTAAATATACATATTAGTGTTCTCATTTATTTTTTTTCTCACCTTTTTGTTAGTTTTGCTAAAATTTTTGGGTAATATATATTTTTTACATTGTCTTACATTGTCTTGGCGCAGCATGTCCCTAAAGGGAATTTGCGCCATAAAATCCCAACCAACCAACCAACCACAGCCGCAAAAGCCTTCTTTACATTTCTTGGCATATTCAAATTAGCGGGAGAATATGATTCACGAAATATCAGTTACTAGTAATGTATGGATAATTTTGAATTTAGAGGTACACACAATATATTAGTGTTCCAGAACATCTTCCAAATAATTACGTTGCATAAGAATTTGACAAACCCGTGAGAGGCGCAAGGATAGAAAAATAATAATTAGCGGATATGCTTTGCCATTGTGATGCCGAAATAAATAAAAACTAAAAAATTATAACGAAGTCTAAAAGAGTAAGAGCATCTGTTACTTTTTATTGATGAAAATGTGGTTGATTTCATGTGCCAGCGAAAGAATTAAAATTTATGTGGGAGAGTTTTCAACGCTGATAAAGGTAAATTATTTCTAGCCTTTATTCTTAACAGGAAAACATATGGTTTGAATAAAATTTAATATAACAAATTATAGAACGGGGTCCTTAATAAAGTAATATGAGATAAATTACGCATATGTGATTCCACATCACATATATCTCCCCTTTCACCAGAAAGATTTCTATGCTAAAGGAGGGAAATGATCATGTGTTCTCGCCATTACATATTGTTTATTTCATTGCCATTGAAAATGATTAAATTTGAGCTTAAACATGAAACTACAGAATAGGACTGGGCGATATTAGGATTTCTACATCGCGATGCATCACTGAGGCTAAACCACGATGTTGCGATGCATCACGATGTTAGACTAGGTGTGGACCTCGTGATTAAACTATTGTTTTATTACAAAAAAAAAATTATGGCAAGTCATAATAGTTTTCTTTTAATACCTAAACTTCAAAATCCAACTGGGGAATACATATATATATTTTAACCAAGAAAGTTTTAAAAAGTAGTAGTGAAGGGGGATGCACTTCTCACTGTATGTGTCCATGATTCAACTGATAACATGAAAAGAAACCACCCCCCCCTTTATTTTTTCAAATAATTATTCTTCAAAACTCCAGATTTCTAAGTGACGGTGAATTTCGGGAGTGGCCTGGGTGGAAAATTTTCTCCTTAGAGCATTAAATTGTCTTTGATTTGCGAATTGATGCTTGGTAATATATTAAAACTGAAAATTGCTCACCCCCCCCCCCCCATATTTAAGATTTACAAGCTTTAATTGTATATATAAAAAAAAATAATCATAAATGTAAAGGATGTAAAAGGATTATCATATAACAACTTTAAATGGGATTTTGTTCAGAAAGCAAAAATGTGGATAAGAATAGTATGTGTTTGATTTACAAAAACATTCAAACTAAATCCATAAAAAAGCAGCATTCCTTTATAATTAAAAAATAATAGAAATTAATATAAACTTCAAATTAATTACAAAATAAAAATTCAGAAGAGAAGTTCTCTTACTCCTACCAGCACCTAAGAATTAAATTTGCAAGTTGATACTCCTTCCTTTTTATACAAGAAAATTTCCTGCAAAATACTCAATATTGAAACATTGAGGTACTCAATATTGAATACTCAATACTGAGGTAAGTCTGCTAATAATTCATTTCATAATATTTAAAAAAAATCACAAAATTACAGTAAAATTTATAGATCTATATGTTTTGGTTTGAGAAAACATATATGTATAAGTAAAATAATAATTAATCTGATGGATGTAAAAGGATTATCACATAGTTACTTTTTTACAAATTACAAATAAATAAAATTAAAGTAAAATGTATACACTGAGATGTTTAGGATAGAAAAAATATATTTGTACATAAAGAATAATCAATACTTTAAAGGATGCAAAAAGATTGCCATATAGTCACATCTTGAAAAAAGATCTTGTTTAAAAAGAAAACACAACAATCAAGCATAAAATTACTTATCACTTATCCTAGCACTCTCAGACCTCTTTAAACTCAAATGCCAAATACTTTGCATACTGATCCCATTCTCCCTCCTCATCAGAATGTTTTTTCAAAATACCATGTACAAAAGTAATGAAATTTAGTGGAGTCTTAAAGAAGGGAAGGGTTGTAAAGGAAGGAGGGAAACTATAAAATTAGAGTGCACTTTATATCTTTAGATATTTAAGATTTAAAATATTAAATGTACAAAAAGAAATATTCACTAATTTAAAGGATGTAAAAAGATTATAAATACTTCCAGTTTCTTAAATTAAAATATAAAGTTCAATAAAATTAGAATAAAATTTATATATTTTGATTTTAAAGATTGAAAAAATATATATGTACATTAGAAATAATCATTAATGTAAAGGATGTAAAATGATTGTCATATGATCTGATTACACCTAAATAAGATTTTGTAATGTGTTTATAAAGCAAATACTCAAATAATAATGAAGGGTTGTAAATTACAAAAATATTAAATCTTAATCATCAAAATTAACATCAAGGATTAAGTTACATTCTAAAACAGATTTACAAATCTAAGAATATTTATTTCAAATTAATTAAAAATACAATAGATCCTACAGTTTAAGAAAAAAGTTTTAAAGAAGTAATTTGAAATATTTAATAGAAAGACATTCTCAATCTTTATGATATTAATAAAATACTTTGTAGTTAATTATAAAACTAAATTCAGTCTTAATTGATTTAAAACTAATATGAAGTGGTTTTGAATAAATAATTAAGAATAACATAATAATTCTGATTTTCTTAAAATATGTTAAAATATCATTAAAAAATAAACTAAAATAAAAGTTCCTTATTAAAGATAAATTGATTTAAAAAAAATTTAAATGGATCATCATACCAAAATGAACAAAAGAAAGAATCAACCGTTCTTTTCTTGTAAACACAAGAAAAATCAG
Organism: Maratus speciosus; assembly: GCA_963932465.1. Lineage (NCBI taxonomy): Eukaryota > Metazoa > Arthropoda > Arachnida > Araneae > Salticidae > Maratus > Maratus speciosus. The sequence goes on from OZ010798.1 coordinate 459,657,163, forward strand.
CTGTCACTAGGCCATTACAGGCCATATTTTCTTTTCAAATAAACATCAACATCGTTAAGTTATACCTCGCGTTATACTACTCACTGTTCATCATACAGCTGGTATCGATGTCTCTGCCTGCTATTGTTCATTCACTTCTTGAATGGGGAGAGAAACCGATGCATGTTTATTCAGGATGGGAAGAGAAACGAAACCGATGTGTGTTCATTCACCAAACCGATGTGTGTTCATTCACCAAACCGATGTGTGTTCATTCACCAAACCGATGTGTGTTTATTCACGATGGGAAAAGAAAGGGATGGGGAGGAAAAATCCGGTTTTATGTTGAGGAAGGAACTCGTCACCGATGTAATTTGATGCATCGGTACGGCTGTAAAAGGATTATAACATGGTTACCTTCTTTCTACAAATTACCAGATACAAAGGACTAAAATGTAATGTACTACTTGCCTTTAGGAAATATTTCCCTTTTATGAAGTAAAAAAAAAAAAAAAATCAATAAAATTAGGTTAAAAAATTTATACTGATAATAATCATTTTTTTAAAGGATGTAAAAAGATTTTCACATCTTAAAAAAGGACTTCATGGAAAAGAAATATGTGGATTAACTCTTAACAATCAAGTATTAAATTTTATAAAAGATTATTCTTAGATTTATAACTAGTTTCTTATTCATTCCATATCAATACAAAAATTGAAAATTCAAAGAAGGGGACACCCCCCCCCATTTTGGGGGGAGGGGAGGGGTGAAACCAATAAAATTGCAGTGCATTTTATATCTTAAGCTGTTTAAGATATAAATTTTTAAATGTGCAATATGAAATAATCATTTTATTTCAGTTTAAAAATAAAACTCAACTAATACAAAAATTGAAGACTTAAGGAGAGGGTAGGCAAATTTCTCCCCTCCTGGCACTCTCCCTCTCCTTAATTTAAATCAGTGAACCGGTTTCATTCCAAACGATCGCCGATTTTCTGCGCATGCACATTTACTTCCCATGAATGTGGAAGTTGATTTTCGTGAACCGGCAATCATGGGTTTCAGTTATGTCTCCACATCGGTCAGAACCGATGTCTGGAGATCGGCGAGATGCATTGTAAAACTGAAGCACCGATGACGACTTAAATCATTTGTAAATTGCCCCTGCCTTTTTTATAAGAGAGAGTCTGCAAAATAACCAGTATTAAGGCACAGAAATGTTGTGAAAAATTCCAAATACTCCATTTCATAAAATTAAAAAATCCATAAAATTATAATAAAATTTATAGATCAACATTTTTAAGATTGTGAAAACATAAATGTATTTAGAAAATAATAATTAAAATAAAGGATGTAAAAGGATTATAACATGGTCACCTCCTTTCTACAAATTGCCAAATACTAAGGCACTGAAATGTAATATGCTTGCCTTTAGGAAATATTTCCCTTTTATGAAGTAAAAATAAAAGAAAATCAATAAAATTAGATTAAAATTTATATACTGGTATGTTTAAGATTGTGAAAATATAAGTGTATTTAGAAAATAATAATTGAAATAAAGGATGTAAAAGGATTATAACATGATTACCTTCTTTCTACAAATTGCCAAATACCAAGGCACTGAAATGTAATGTGCTTGCCTTTAGGAAATATTTCCCTTTTATGAAGTAAAAATAAAAGAAAATCAATAAAATTAGATTAAAATTTATATACTGGTATGTTTAAGATTGAAAAAATATACATGTTTATAGAAAATAATCATTTTTTTAAAGGATATAAAAAAGATTTTCGCATCTTAAAAAAGGACTCAGTTCAGAAAAGAAATACTGGGATTAATTCTTAGCAATCAAGTATTAAATTTTAAAAAAGATTAAGAAACTAGTTACAAATCCAATAATATTATTCATTTCAGATTAATAAAAAATTGAAAATTCTAGGAAGGGGAGCCCCCCCCCCCCCCCCAAAAAAAAATCTCCCTCTTAAATTGAATGTTAAATAATTTGCAAACTGGTTTTTCCCTGAATTGGTTCTGCAAAATAAAGGATATTAAAGACATGAAATGTCATAGACATTTGTAATTTTTCCATTTACAGGGGGGGGGGGGGGTGAAACCAATAAAATTGCTATAGATTGTACATCTTTAGCTGTTTAAGATATAAAATATTAAAAGTGCAATAAGAAATAATCATTAATTTAAAGGATGTAAAAGGATTATAAATACCTCCATTTTATTTTAATTAAAAAATAAAAATCAATAAAATAAGAGTAAAATTTCTATATTTACATTTTTAAGATTGAAAAAATATATAAGTACCTAATAAATAAAAATTAATTAAAAGGATGTAAAAGGATTGTCATATGGTCACACCGCATGGGAATTACCAAGAAATTTGATTTCAATTGATTAAAAGTAATGAGGAATATTTTAAAAATAAATAACTAGAAATATAATAATTAAGATGTTATCAAAATATAGTGCAACATCATTGAAAAATAAACTGAAATAACAGTTCCTTAATAAAGATAAAGTAATCAAAAAAAAAAAAAAACATGGATGCAAATGGATTATAACACTAAGAAGCATTTCTTACTAAAACTTACTGCATCAATTGTTGCTATTTGTTATATTAATTGATTGACTACAATAGTTTTGCTATAATACATATTAAATAAAAAAACACAGAAAATGACTCATCTTATCAAAGTAAACAAATAAACCAATCCTCTTTTCCTGTCAGTACAAGATGAAAAATCAGCTGACTCTAAATGTTATAGTACATGTTCAGAGTCAGAGTAATGTGGCCTAGGAAAAATGTATCTTTGGCATCATAGTATTTTCTCAAATGAACTTCATGGTACTATTCATACAGCTAGAAATACAGGATTGAAAATATGAAGCATGCAGCGATTTGTAATTGGTATCAATTTTGGATTACATTGTTTACCTGCTTCGGTGATTGAAGGAAAAAACAGTCTCTCCTTACTCTGCCATCGGTTTTGCACATAATCGATATCTAGTTATGCACGAGTTGTTTATTCACATCGGATGCGAAACCAGATTTCCCTGTACTGTCCCATTCATTTGTGATCCCGGTGTGATGCATCGTATGTATGCGATGCATTGCTAATTCAAAGATCAGGAAATCGGTAAGACGATTTATGATTTACATCGATATCTCGCGATGTATCGATGCATCGCCCAGTACTACTACAGAATATAAAAGCAAGGAAACCTGGAGCAATGCACAAATATTGAATAGCATATTGTTACATAACACTACGTAACATAAAGGGAACGTTCTTTTTTTATGCTCTATTGTTTTAGGTTTTAAATTTTTTTATTCATGTACACTTGTCTGACTCAGGGGCGTGCCGAAGGCTGTTTTAGTGGGGGGGGGGGGTGAACTGAATTTTGCCGACTGCAAGATCGGGAGTGAGTAACAATTAAAGAATGTTGAAGTACTTCGGAATTTGTTTCTATAAATAAAACTGCATGCTGTTGTGTAATGTAAGTGTATAAATTTTAAAATACATAAAAAAGACAAATATGTTTATATGATCTTGCTTGCTAAAAATAAGACATATATAAGAGACTAAAAATTATCCTTCTGCATTTTTAAATTATCGCCCGCCTATCCTTCAGAATAGCCCATTTTCAGCTACACTGTCTAAATCCAACATGTCAGTTATGTCTGTTTCACAGGTTAATAGCATTAGTTCGTCCAGTCGCTCTTCCGACATGGTGGTACGCAAGTAATTTTTTACTAACTTTAACCTGCTGAAACTTCTTACATTACTTGCCACAGTTACTGGAATAATTAAGGCCAACTTGTAGGCCAAAGAAAGGTTAGGATACAAATGAGCCTTCCCCACAAGTTTTTGCGCTGCTGCGTTAATTGCATACCTGCCAACCTTTGAAAATGAGAAATCGTAGCACACGAAATTTAAATTAATCTGGAGGTTGGTTGGTTGGTTTTTCGTGTTTCACAGCCATCTTTTGACATTCGTAAAAGGAAAATAAGGTTTCCGTTTTTCAACTCAATATAGTAAATTTTTTCCTCTGAAAATTTTTATATGATTTTTAGAGTTTATTTTCGTTTCGCAGCATTTTTTTTTTTTACATTTGTAAAAGGACCCTGGTTTCAATTTTTTAGCCCAGTGCAGTAAATTTTCACGGAATTCGCGATTTTTTCCCCGCCATCATTTCAGGATATTCCCAATTTTTTTCTCACAATCGTAATTCGAATTTTCCTATCACGATTCTTTGTTGAAATCCACACTTTTTACCATGAACTTTTGACAAAATTCGCATTTTTTACGCGATCCTTTGACGAATTTTGCGTTTTTTTACCATAATCCTTTGACTAAATTAGTGTTTTCTTTCTGCGATCTTTCGGTGAAATTTGCGTTTTCTTACTAATCTTTCGATAAAATTTGCATAATCTTACTGATCTTTTGATGAAATTCGCGTTTTCTTTCTGCGATATTTTGACAAAATTCACGTTTTTACTCTGATCCTTTAACGAAATTTATTTTCTTCTGCGACCAATTGACAAAATTGATTTTTTTTTACACGGTCATTTGTCGAAATTCGCGATAGTTTATCGCAAATTGTGCGATTTTGCACGCTATTTCAAACCTTGCCCCTCAAGGAACTCCCTCCGAATTTTTAAAATGGTACCCTTGTTTCTAAGGAATGGAATTCCTGTATAAATATTTACAAAAACACGATTAGAGTGTTTTATGTCAAGAAGTTTTTTTGCAGCCCAGAATTTTTTTTTTCTCACGAGCATTTTTTAATGTTCGAATTTTCGGACTAATGGCCAATTTTTTAAAACTTTCGGAAATGAATACTTGGAAATTTCGGAACAGAATCACTCCTGAAAAATATGCTGCGCAGGATAAAAATCGCAACTAGAAACAAAAAATGCTTTTGTGTTTTTTGCAAAAAATCGTAGTTTAAGACCAATTTTCGTAGCATTGTAGTTCACAAGTCCAAATCGTAGCAACTACGATTTTTTCGTAGCAGTTGGCAGGTCTGTAATTGTATCCGATTCAGAACTAGCTATTTCTGAGGACATGAGATCAGTTTCACATTCCAAGTTATCTACATCTTTGAGATCATCAGGGAATAATTGACATAGTTTAGAAATGTCCTTGGTAGAGCTATACTTGAGCCTAGATGGAAGGGGGCATGCCAGTGGTTTAACTTTCTCAAATACCAACTTATGAATGTCTCCAAATGCAGTTGTAAGCCGATCTACCACCTTCAAAATTTCTGCTTTAAAATAATTCTCTCGTGTAAACAGAACTGCAGTTTCAGGATTTTCATCGATATTCAATGGAGGCCTCCGTCGCCTGTGCCGCAAATTGAACCCATAATCTTGATATATTCCATGTGTCTTGCAGATGTTGTCAGCTTCCTTAAGGATGTTTTTTATTGCCGCTGCGCCATCATTCCGGAGTTTCTGAATGCTTTCGTAAATTTTCTGCATTGTGTCGGTTCCCTCTAAAATGTTCAGGTCTTCACGTTGCAATTGCTCTGTCGCTAATTTGGTCTTAAACACAGTTGTTTTAATTGCAAGTAAAGAAACAATGAAATCGTATGACACCATTTTGCTTCTTAACCCTGCCGCCTTAGCTTGAGCATCCTTGTCAACCTTCATGTCTTCAGAAATAATTTGCAGAGTATGAATGACGCATCATAGGATGATAAAATAGCTCTGACTGAATCCGCTTGCATAGTCCATCTTGTCTTTGACAAAGATTTCAAGGTAAGACTCTTCTGAAGAACTTCCATTTTTTCTCTCAGTATGCCAAATCGCTTTGTACTCAGTGAAAAGAAGTTATAGAGATCCTGAATACTGTCATAGAACAATTTTATTATATTGCTTTCTTCGCACGCATGTTCAACACATAAATTCACTTTATGCGCGAGGCAGGGTATGTATAAAGTAGATCTAGCTGCTATTTCTGAAAGTTTTGATTGACAGCCTACATGTGGCCGGACATAGATGACGTGGTGTTGTAAGACTGTGCACGAGCTTGGGAAAGCGATATTGCAACTGACTGTAGAATTTCAGAAATAAGCTTAGCCATTCCTTCGCCTGTTTTATCCAGATATTTTTTTAGTTTTAACAACCTTTCTTCTGGCTGAAACTTTGGGGTCACGTATTGGATTACAATTGAGAGCTGGTCAAGATGAGAGAGATCGGGTGTGCTATCAGCCATAACGCTAAAAAATCCGCAATTTTTGACATTTGCAACTATTTTTTCACGGACACATGATCCAAGAACCCCAATAAAGTCGTTTTGCGACTTATTACCAAGATAGTTGGCATGGCATGGGCGAAGATAATTATCATCAATCCAGTTTTTTAAAATTGCAATCCATCTTGCCATTAATCTAATGAGCTGAATGTAGTTACCGCTGTCACTTTCTCGTCCCCGAAATGCGAGTGTTTGACGACTTAGATATCTGGTGCAGTCTAGAAGTAAATTAATAATCTCTCTGTTTCTTAGACGAATTTGCTCCGCGTTAGCTGCTGCCTCTCTACGTTGACTAGATAGAAAGTTGTCAACGTGCTTACTTTTTTGGGCCAAATTATCTAATTTATACACTGCAGCTCTGTGAGCATTGCTCGTAAAATGAGCCATTAACTTGCCTTTACGGTTTTTTCCTCGACCTTTCATCTTGCGCCATACACGAATACCAACACTGATCCAAGCTTCTTCTGCGTTTTCAGTCCCCCGGCCATCAGAGCAAAGTGAACAAGCAAAACAAAATGCGGTATCCAATACGATCGGCTGGATCACAACTTAGAAAAGTCGAGGTATCTTCCTTTTCAGAAACATTGACATTTTCCATAGAATTGCTAGTTAGGATTTTATCGCATTCCTCAATCAAACTTTTGCTGTAGTGCTGAATCCGGTCTGCAAAAGCCTTAACATTCACAGTAAAATTTTGTGATGAAAATGATTTTTCAGAAACATTTTTACGAAGCTCTGAATTTTACATCTGGATGATCTGTTTGAATATGATTATGCAGGCCTCTAATAGAAATGCAGAAATATCTACATATTGTACATTGAATCCGTTTTCCTTTCTGGAGGTCGATGTTTTCATTTGGATGAAATTTTTCTTATATGGCGATATAAATTTTTTTTTTCTGTGAAATGTGTGTGTACGTGATCACAGTGTGTGCATAAAATTTTCACTGAATTATCTGCCATCATGCGACAAAAACAAACTTTTGCAAATCTCTCTTCTTCTGTGTCTGTGACTTCATCTTTCAAGTGCAGCAACCTCAAATAACTAGCGCCAAATCCAGATCCAAGAGGTCACCAAATTCTAAGAATCAGTCCATAGCAGAAGGGAGCAATTAAAGATGCTACATGGGAAAACTTACAATAGAGATTGCAACAACCTTCCCCCCCCCCCCCCTTCCTTTCACGAAAGTCTCAAATTCTCAGAAACGCGATTCTCTCTCTCTATCTATCACCTCCGCTCTCTGACAACCCCTCCCTCCCACACAGAATCATACACAATCTTTCGTGAGAGGTTCTTTCTTTTCCCCTTTAAAGAAACAACAACAGAGAATTGAAATGATACTGACGATGGGAGAGGGGTCTTTTTGCAGGGTGTGTTCTCAACTTTCCGACTATTCTAAATTTTACCGACTCTTCCAAATAAGTGGGGGGGTGTTACACCCCCAACACCCCCCACTAGGCACGCCCCTGGTCTGACTGCATCTACCCCATCCAGATTGCTTTTCTCATTGCTCTTCACTTTTTTGTGTTTTGGTCTATTTTTTTTTTTTTTTTTTTTTTTTTTTTTTTTTTTTGCCCTTAAGGGATTTTGCACCATAAAAACCTCATACAACCAACCATAAGATATATCATATGTTTTATTCTTTATGAGAAAAATCTCCTTTTTTTGATAAATTTCATATTTTTCAATAACATCTTTTGCTTTAGATAAGATTCTATCGTAGCTTAAAAATGAAGAGTTTTCCTCTCCGAAAGCAATATTTTTTGTTCTTGAATAATATTTTACCATTACATTTATTAGAAAATCCAGTAAAGCAATAGCATTATATGCTTTTAAGCATGTTATGATATCTTTCAGTACACGAAAGGTAGCCTCTGTATAGATATTAGTGTTATGCTGCATATTCTTAACAGAGGCGTCATGCCATGCCGCATTATTCTTTTCTTAAAAGAATTCTGCTTACCTGTTTTATGCAAGTTTCCTTATACAATGCAGCTATACTGCCATTCAACAATTCTTCCTTTTGTATTCATTGTCGAGTGTTTAGCATAAATAACTCCTTTGAACAGATTCAAAAGGTGTATGTGATAATCTGGCGGTATATTATTTTTGGCATTGTATAGCCACTTCCATAACGCTTGCATTAAATGGAAACGGTATAATAGCAACTTATTATTAGGGAAAATATTTTTAAGGCCATTTTTTAATGCACTGCAGTCGCCTTCCATAAAATTAACAATTTTTGTCAAAATATTTTCACCCCCAAAGACTACGAAAGGAACTAAATATTTCTTTAACTCTCCTTTCTTTGATTTGAATCAAAGCAGTACCAACAGGCTTTAGTTGCAACCATTATTAAAGTCAGTAAAGTATTAAGCTGATCACACGATGAACTTGTGTCAATAAAAAAAGAACTCTGTTCCAGAACTTCTATTAGTCTCTGCGTTAATGGTGTCAAGAATATAAGAGAAATCTTCATCTTCATTAATTATTAAGTTACATCCCTTTTCTTGATAAAGCTGGGCTTTCTGTTTTGCTATTCTGAAAGAAAACAAAAAGCAATTAACACTATAAAAATATGTCTGAAGAGTACAGGGATAGAACTATACCATATAAGTAGAGTTGCCAGATTTGTCTCAGAAAAAAAAGGTTTTGATTGACACAAGTTAGTTTTGGTTTTTTTGCGCTATCGTCCACTTTCATGCTACAATAAACTATGTTGAATGTGCCAGTACTGTTTTCGGTGACAAATTTGTTTAAAAAAAAGTTATGTATTAATTAAATCGATTTAATCATTATTTTCCAACTTTATTTTTTTGTATATTTCTTTTTTGTTTTGTATATTTGTATGATTCTATTAACATTGTTTAACTAAACTTGCAATCATACATCCCATTACGAATGCGAATGAAAAAGTAATTTAATTCTAAGAACAAACATAAGTCAAAATCCTACAATTCAATGATGATGATCATGAAAATTTTAGTAATGGACACCCTACAAAAATAAATGTTTGTATTTAACCATAAAGGGAGATAATAAATAAAACTAAATTTTAAAACATAAGATACAGATATACTAAATTAAAAATTTTATAATGTAGATGTGGTTATAGTCCATAAAAATGTCAAATTCATATGATCTAATCCTACCCAAGAGTTAATACTTGTTTCATCTGCAAATAAAATGCAAAAACCTCAAGTTTCCCCAACACAAAAAGCAAAACAAAAATCATGTTTACCGAATAAAATATCAGGTAACACACCAACTCAAATCGCTTCACAGTAGAAAACTGAAGAGTAAACAGAGGAAATCATGTCATAGCAACTTAATCATTTTTCATTATTGTACATTTCCTGTTTCCAAAGTGTACAAAACAGTCGTTTTCATGAAGTCTCTTTACTGATAATAAACTGCTATCAAAATCTGGAATATATAAACATCACAAAGTTTTATATTTCTAAATTCATTGTCTGTTCCTCTATATTTAATTATACCATCACCAATACATTTAACATTGAGTAATTGACCACTAGCAACTTTTACTTGGCCTTGTTTTGGTTTCATTTCAGTAGAATAAATATTTTTATCATTTGTCATGTGAGTTGTGGCAGCAGAATTAATATACCAATCAACGTTAGAGAATTTATTGGAAGCTTTAAAACATTAAAAAAAAATCCCATTTTCCGGTTTAACCTCTTCACTATATGTAATCATTTTAACTTTGTGTACTCTTGTTTTATGCTGCTTGGCTTTCCATAAATAACAAAACTTCTTAATATGCCCAGGCCATTTACAGTAATGGCAAAATTGTTTTAATTTGTTCTCAGAGTTAACCCTAAAATCTCCCTTTTTCTTTGGGCCTTTAAATATTTTCATTGCTGTTTCATCATTTAATTTAGATGTTTCTAAGCGACACTCGTACGTTGTAATAAGTTTACTTTTTATGTTTTCTAATGACAATTCCTCAGAAGGACGAGCTTCTAAACTTGTAATTAAAGAATCATAACTGTCTAGAACACCACATAGTAAAATTGCAACAATATCACCATCTGGAATTATTTTACCTAAATCTCTTAGTTGATCAACAATTTTTAAGAAATTTTAAATTTAAATTTTCATTATATTTCATACTGTAAAACTTTCTTTGCAAGAAAACTTTTGTATTTAAATGTCTTTGTTCATAAATTTTATGTAAAGAATTCCACATACTTTTTGCTGTTCCCTCATGCTTGATATGTATTAATTGATTATCCTCTACACTTAAATCAATTTTCACTTTAGCAGACTTGTTTGCTTTATTCCAAGCATCTCAATCAGCTCCCGCTTCATTATGTTGTTCCGATGCAATAACATCCCATAGCCCTTTATCGGTTAAAAACATTTCCATTTTAAATTTCCATACATCATAATTACTGTTATTTAACATCGTAAAGTTCACTTTCTGTTTAGCCATATTTCATATGTTAAATCATACACAAAAATGGTAATTTGAATTGTTAAATAAATATTCCTAATTCAAAATAAAATAAACTTCTGGAAAACGTAACCTGTTAAAAATAAAATGTAAAATATACTAATTAAATGTGTAGCAAAGCAGAGTAATATGCACAGTTGAATAGGGAAATATATTTAATAGAAATACGATCTAAAATAAATAACCTAGATATTACAAGTCAAAGAATATAAAACCACAAAAAACAGAGTTTAAAGACAGTTGCCAAACAATAAAATTCAAATAAATATTTTAAAAGCAGGTGCACATGAACACATAGTTCAACATTTATTTCAAATGTCACATTATGCCTTAAGAAAGCATTCCAGACGTAGATTTTGTTTCAAATTAAAAGAAAATATTTATTAAATCATAGTGCAAAGGACATGTTTATCTGAGGTATAAGAAAAATCCTCATTGTACTAGATGAAAGTCACAAGTGCAATACCAACAAAATTTTCATTTTTGAAATTCGATAATAACACCACGCTCAAATGTGTAAAATAAAAACAATGAATCAGAAAACTCCTCCACGGAACGACATAGATGATAATTTCATGCAATTTGCAATCCTATCTTGATGAATTTGGCAATCCACTTTTCTTTAATTATTTCATTTAAAAAAGCACTATACTAACTCCAACGTGAGAATTTTAATCATAAATTTCGCCACATGACATTAAATTCGATGTGTAAATTTTAAATAAAACGCTATGTTTATTTCAGAAAATCAACGAACGCCTCAGCCATATTTGTTTACTGTTTTGCTGTCTTGTCAAGTTACCCCACCCCATACCATTCAGCAACGATACCACCCTGAAGAACACTGGCTTTCACACGGGTAAAAGGGCTGTAAAACCTCACTGGACAGTTAGCCCTCTGGGGTAAAAAGGGTGGCGTCGTTGAAAGTGTCCTGAGATTGCACATTGCATGTTGTGCTGTTATTACCACAGCGTTTTATGTTTCCTAAAGTGTCTATTGTATGTGGTTTATACGAGTGCGCCGTTGCTTTCATTTTTAATGCGACGTCTCATTTTTAACACTTTTATATTATTTCACGGGAAATTATTTGTTAATTTGTACATTTTCTTGTTAACATGGAGTCGGCTATTGTATTCATAGATTTGAAAAATGTCATCGTCTGTGGATGATAGTTCTGTTGGACATAGTTGGAAGAGACTGGTGCTAATGACGTGAAGTACAGTTTTTGGTGCCGCAAAATCAAAGAACTAGGATATTGTTCTTGTATATTGTGCTGCAGAAAATTAAATTATAGAAGCAGTGGTTAAAAAAGCATTGCCCAAACACAGTAACGATACTGTGCATCAAAAATGGGTGCGATCACTGCAACATGCTGTTACTTTGCCCGGAACTGCTCATGTTCAGGCCAAAGCTTCATTATGGGACAGAGTTGCACACCAGAAAGTAGTTGTAACAGCATTTTTATGCGAAAATACTTTGCCATTTAGTTTGTCACCAAAATTAGTTAAACTGCCAAGAATCTATCAAGTGACAAGGTAGCCTTATCAAAATTTAAAATGTTCAGGACTACAGCAACATACAGTCACTTAAAAAAGTATTGGGACATAATACAATCAAAATGAAAATTAAAATAAAACCTAAAAAATACTCTAAAATATATTCATTCTATAGATAACGATGCAAGAAAACAACAACATTTTTAAGCCATTTCATTAAAAAAAAAAAAAAAAAGTCTTACGCCCAGTCAAAAATCAAGTTTTGAGAAAACGTGACTTACCATTAAATGGCTGTTTCCTTCTACATCCGTCAAAAATGTAAATATTTTTATTCTGTGTTCAGAATATTAAATGGACAATCAAAATAGATACTATCGATTTTTCCAAAGTTTTCAAGCCCCACATTAAATTACAAAAAGTTTTGTTTAAAATTTAATTTTAACATAAAAAAATATGAGAATTTCTTTTGAGAGGTTACTACTAATATGCCATTTTTAAAGTGATTTTTGAATACCACAAAATTTTTAAGTGATTTTATGAAAGATACAAACTTAACTGAGCAAAAAAAACAACTTTATATTATTTTACGATTCGTTAAAAATAAAAAAAAGAAAATTAGGTTAATTTTTGGAACGCTTGTGTAATCAAAAATATTTATTTACTCACAATTTGAATTATTTCATCGTGACATCATATATTCTAACAAGTCGGAATTTAGTCCATAATACAACCTGCGTATGCAGGTTATTCTGGCAACCAGTTTATCCAGCTGAGGCCTTCTGGAAGTCGAACTTCTAGTTGTCCTTCGGTTGTTATGCGGATTTTCTAGGTGGGAGGCGGCTTCCTTGAGCTCAGTCAGTGGCTTTTCGGCAACAATATGTTTTCTAATAATATTCCTCAAAGGGGACCTTCCTCCCGTTGTTCCGCTGCCGCCTCTTCGGGTGCTGACTGATGTTGGGTTGTTGTTGTTGGTGGTGGTGGTTGCAGCAGGTACAAGCTTCGGAACTGCGGCCTCGCCATTTGTCTCTGGGAAGCTTCTACTACTGGCCGGTGCAGTGCGGGATCGCTGGGCAAGTCCTGCCCTCCGAAATGACAGATCAGGGCCTTTCTACTCTTCTGCATGGGGTCTGCATCGTGCTCGAAAGGATTTTCCGGAATTTGGACCCTTGCGTCGTAGTGCTCCACTATGTTTAACTCTATGTCTGAGTTTTCGTCGAGGGGTTGTATGGAGCACTTTAAGTTCAGTTCTCTCCTTTTGGGTAACAGAGGGGACAAGTCTTCTTTTCCGTATTTGAGTCTGCACAATGGACAACGGAGTGGTACTCTGGAGTGTATGCAATCTGCTTTCACCACGCTCCTGGTGTACAAGAAATGCACCCACGGGCACCTGCATCTGCTACAGAGGAATAGGAGGCGCCTCTGTTCGCCGCCGCCAGGCACTCGTCGTCGGGTCTGAAGGCTGGTAGAGGTCGGTTTTGTTGTTGTCGTCGTTGTACCTCCATGGCGATGGTCCTATCCGAAAGAGCTCCTTAGTATTTATATAACGGACCTTTTGAAATATTATCAGATGAGGAGGTCGTGAGAGAATAGATATATATATATATATTTTATAAGTGGTGATGAGATTACGATAAAAACTGACACCATATTTTAAGTGGACAATCTTTTTTGAGTCATCAAGTTCATGATGAGATGGGTCGTGAGAGAATATATATTTTTTTAAGTGGTGATGAAAAATGTTCGTGAGACGCCAGTGGTTTGTTTCTTTTAACCGATAATCTTTTTGAGTCCATCAAGTTCACGATCAGGTGATGAGAGATTTTTAATTTTATATAATTTTTTTTCAGTCTCCATAAATATTTTTCGATGCCAGACGCAGTTGATGTGAAATTAGGTCTCTGGTTTTGTACATGTCAAATGGAGACAGCTGTGTTTTACCTCTTGTACAATTCACTCTACACAAGACAAGAAGCCTACAGTTTCATTAATATTAAAACTACGGTCTGCCATAACTTTATCCCCAGGTAATAATTTGTCTAAAAGTCCACACTGTTCAGTTATTGACTTATCAGAAACTCTACTTCCAAATGAATCCGAAATAAAAGATATAACTCCTTGTGGAGCAATCCCAATTAAAAATTTTATGATGTTGTGATGTTTATAGTGTGACCACGTGGCAGTCCTGGTTTCAGCGTTCCCCTTTCAACATGATGCTAGATACAAACGTTATGAATGTGTAATCAACTTCGCAAGGGAAATTTTAAACATCCGATAACTAAAATAAAAATACCTTATATTCAAAATAAATCTTATTTTCTTTTTAATTGACGGTTTAGTTCGGTGTTTAACTCTAACGACGTTGATATTTCTTTTCTTCCTTCTTTGGTGTCTATCGCTTGTATCAAACTCCATTTCTTGGCATTTGATTGATCCAAGCTTGATGTCACGTGATTTCACAAGTTATTTTCCGCTGTTTTGGGATGGGTTGGACGCTAACTTAGCGAAACACCTCCCCTGCGAACTGTTTGCAAACAGCACAAAATCTATCTGGATCCTGGCCATAGTAGATTGACATATTAAAACTATATGCTAAATCTTGTGTTGTAAAATTTAACCTCAATTGCATAGAAAAAATCATGAATTCTTGAAATGAGGATAATGTATTTCTTTCTGTCATAGAAAGCTTTATCAATGTAAAATTGAAAACTACTGATAATACAGAAAAATTAGGCAATCCAGTATAAAATCTGACTTTTTCGCCTTTATCGCTAAAAGAATTCTTTGTCATTGTCATGGATGAGACTTGTTCTTTTTCTGCATAAAGTTTACTTCTTGCCAATTTAATTCTTCTTCCAAATCAAGTATACCCTAGCTCTGGATCGAGATTTTCAATTTACGAGCTTGGAAGATATGTTGCACGAATGCAAAAACGAACGCCGATTGGCAAAATCATTGGATAAAATCTATTTGAAATACATGCGGGACAATCTGTCTGTGCAGACCAGCGGCAGAAACCGCTGCTCGACACTCAGAGGATCCGTTTATAATTTCTTCGATTTACCCGAACCACGTGCTCGGGGTCCTTCTGTACTCCTGGAACGATCTTTTCAGAATATCATCCAAAAAGCATTCGGCGTGACTTTGCCTGTGATGGATCGTGATATACAACTGCTTAATTTTTATAAAAGTTATCCTCTCAATTTACACGATGTGCAAAATTGGGATGTAAAGAAAAACTTGTGAAAAAACAAAAGATGGGACTCAAACACTGAATATTAGGTTGTCGTCAAAGCGTCGTAATGGATGGATCAAATGTATTTAAAATAATAATAATAAATATTTTAATCCTCCTTTTTTAACATTGAGATTTTAGACTATGTGTAATCTAACTTTATTCGATAATAAAAGTAAGAACCAAGAATATTAACAGTTATTTTTTTTTTGTTTTTCGAGGTTAAATTTTTTGCATCAACTTATATGTCGTCAAATTTTATATGTTTTAATAAAATTTTCGCCGGAAGTGTTTTTATAGATTCGAACACATTCTTTTTTTTAAGAAAATAATATTTATTGTTCATTTAATTTTTTTCAAATTCAAAATACATTTTTTGCAAACAAAATAATATAATTTTAAGCGTCATTTTCCAATGAATCGAGAATTATATTCATTGTTTCTCTCATTGCTCTGAGTTACAAACATTTGTCCGATATAATAATCTCTCTCTCTTCCGAAGGCATCTTTGTATTGTACGATAGCGTTCGGGTCGGCTTCTCGCCATTGCTAATAACCTCTGCTTGTAAGCGTCTGGGTCGAGCTTGGACTGGCTCCTCCTCTTCTTCTCTTGCTTCTTCTCCTCCTCCTCTTCGCGAGGAGTTGTCCTCAGTAGAGACACCAGAATATCGGGTGGAATGAGGTTTCCGCACTGAGGGCAGTCCAGTGGTGATGTAATGACCAGCGATCGGAAATCATTTCTGATGCATCTCGTGTGGTAAGAATGATTAAATGGGAGATCAATACCGCCAAGGAGACAGAATCGAGAACAAATCAGGCACTAGATAACATCATCATCCATCTGTTAGAGACACAAGAAAAGGTATAATGAGAACAGATTATGTTGGAATCCAAGAGTTAGTTTGTTGTTTTATTCTTCCCGCAATACCTCAATCACTTTATACTACCTCCCTCCCGCAAAAAATAAATATATACCGCTTGCAAAACAGTTGTTTGTTTGAGAACAATCCGGAAAAAGAATTATTTAAAATCACAGAATTAACTAAAAATATCCTATTTTTACACTAAGACTCAACGTAAAATAATTTAAATAAACAAATGTATAATTGCCAAAACGTCAGTGAAGGCTTACTGTGGAGACACGAAAAGTTTTGATTTCCGTTTGTCTGTCTGTCTGTCCGTCTGTTCCGCGATAACTGCCGCAAAAAGCATCCGATCGGCTTGAAATTAATGTGGCATGTTGATGAGGTACTCGGACTTAGCTGTATGGTTTTTGGTTAAATTTGGTTCATTCGTTCGGGAAATATAGAACATTTTATTTTTCTCTGTAATGCTTTTCAATGGCAAGTCAGACGATTTTCAAATTTTCATTTGTTGAAAGAAATGGCTCATATAAAAAATGGATTTAAATGGTAAATTTTTGATGCTGAAATTTTTAAATAAGAGTAGTAAATTATTCCTATTAGTTTGCAATTTTGTCAAAACATTTGTCAGAGCTTTTAAATTAGGTGTATAACTTATGATGGAATTTTATACATGTGTTCGAATAATATAAAACATTTTATTTTATGAATTTACTTATATTTCATTTTTTTTCTTTTAACCGTTGCGTAGCAACTATATCTCATCTAAAAATATCATAAATGTGAAAGTATGTATGGTTTTTAAAGTCAAATCAAAGTTAAAAGGAATGAATTAATGAATGCCTTTGTATAGATATTTGCATATAGATTGATTTAAACGCAGAAATGAAAATAGTATTTATATACTATATAGAATAATATCTTTATTTATGTATTCAACTATTTTGATTATAAAGGAAAAAGTTCGTTATTTTCATACAGAATAAACTGACATTATTCTATTAAACTTTATAAACTTTATTGTTGCCAAAAAAAAAATGGGGGAATAACAATTTCTCCCAAAGAGTTCATTTTAATTTGTAAGATTTTCACGTGCAAAGGGAAAATACAGCAAATTACAAATAATAAAAAAGATAAATAGGACAGGAATGAATACATATAAACATTTCACACCAAATACCACCTAAATTAATTTTTGTAGTGGTATTTTCCCACACTACGAAGAAAGATTCCTCGATTTACACGATTTTACTTGGCCTTCCTTTTCTCATTGGTTGCGATTTCATTTTCGCAATTGCGTATATTAATTGGCACAAAATTTTACATTTTTATGACTGAGGTATATGTAAGGCCATACAAATAAGAAATTCCGTATTGTTTCCTATAAAATGTGATAAAGTGTTGGCTAACTATATATGTTTCTATTAAGAGGAGCAGGGCTGCCAAGCCTCCGGCATTCTGGATACCAGTATTTTAATACAAAAAATGTTACTTTATTTAATTGAAACATTTGCGCGATTTAAAAGAACAACATTTTCTGTAAGGTAATAGTGTTGTGCAAAAAGCCTGAGACTTGCCATGTCTGGTGGTGAGTGAAATGTTTTATTTAATGCATTTATCTCTACTTTAATGCTACGTGAACAACGTCCCGTGTAACAGCTTGTACAGTGTAAAATAAATTATTAAAATAATCCCTATTACGAAAAATGAAACAAAATGCCCGGCTAAGGGAAATAAAAGGTTAGTTAACCTTTCGTAATTTGACCTGAACACAGGTGTGCATTAAATTTCAACGGTGTTTGTAACATCACGATTTTAAATTAAATGTGGATACTATTAAAAGGCTATCACAAAAAATACTTAACGGCGCCACATCACGTTTATCTATTTAGTCAATTGGAAGTGGACACGATGATGAATTATTAACCGTTAGGTTTAGAACTCCCCCTACTTTAGGGTGATTTTAGTAAGTTAATGCTATCGAGTACATTTTTAGATATTTAGATTAGATCTTAGATATAAATATTGCAGATTGGTAATCAAAATTATTATTAGATTTCTAAATTAGATGTCTCAGTTTACATTTCCAAAAGTTCTTTACCCATTAGATACAGATGTTTGTGGTTAGCAGGCAAGTAAATACTGCTGTATGGATATTAGGATAACGTAAAATGCTTGACCAAATTGTTGCTTATCCTTATAAATCACAGTGTAAAAATGAATCTAAGATATAGGATAATCATTAACTCAATCAATAGAAAATTACAAATGCAAAATAAATTACACAACGGGGGGTTCAGGGGGGACACCCCCCTGAAGAAATTTGCTTTATTATATAAAAATTACTAGAATAAGTAGCTCGTGAGAATTTCAGAATATCATTACATAACAACGTGTTTAATTTAACGCTTCTAATGTCTGAAACCATCGAAATATTTTTTCTCCTTCTATAAATGTTTGTGTAATTTAAAAGTTTAAATTTTGTTTTTGTAGAAAGATTAATATTAAGCAAAATTTGCTAAAAACAATAAGTTGCAGAGATGACGTTGAGGCTCTTGATCTGCAGATTTACTAGTATTAAATTTGAAATAAGGAAAGTCAAAGGGAGCGATCTTATCTTAAATTTAATGTTATTTCTTACTTCAAATTTAAGATTTTTTAACGATTGTTTATAATATTCTAAAGGTTTTGAAAAGAGTTTCATAATGTATGTTAATTTTTATTCATTTACAAAATAAAATTTATCAGTCCATTTTAGTTTGTACAAATTATCGTTGTTCATTTATTTTTCTGTTCTGTTTAAATTGTGAACAATGCAAATTATTAATAAAAAAATAAGCTCTTTTTTGAATTTTTATATATATATAAGGTTTATTTTTTAAACAAGTGAAATGATTAAAAATTTTCAAATTGATCATTGGTTTTATCAATCAATACTTCCATCAACATTTTTAGGTATGATGATAGGATATGTGATGACAGAATTTATAGGTTATTTTGCTGATACAGATGTATTTAAAAAAGGTTTGTTTTGGAAATGGTGGTATAACGAATAAATTTGAAAATTAAAACTGTTGTTAGTATTATTAAATTTAATAATAATAATATATATATAATATATCTGTTTTATTTGCACATATCATTTTTCTGTGTGTAAACTAAACCAAGAGCCATGGATTCTTATAACGATCTGATGTCAAAAACATTAAAGCAACCCGTTTTGAAAACAGCCGTGGAGGATATGATCACTTCGCATACAATTCTCAATCTCGTGTCGTTAAATTGGGAGGAAACTATTTTAAATTCCAATATTTATAAAAAACATTTGGAAAACGTCGTCACCTATTCGAAAAACAAATCGTCTGAAAAAAAAATTTGAAGTCCAACTGATGACTAGTATGGACTATCATTATCACGTCTTAGTCGCAGGTTGTGGAAATTTCATACTTTAAAAAAGAACGACGCAGACATCGATAGCATCGTTTGTATTTCCTGTCAGCCTCTGTCATTGATCGGAAAAAGTATGGCTGAACATAATAAAGTTTTTGTAGACAACAGTAGATTCTTTTTCAAGGTTGTGACTGTTGACCAATTAAAACATTGGCCAAACAGAGTTGCTGTGGTTAATGTGGAAGACTTAAGACACCAGTTCTAAAACAAATTCATTTTATTTGAAGCAAGATGATATGATGATTATGTACATTATAACAGCTTTATTTCGCCGTCAAATCATAATATAAAAATAAAATAATATCTAATGATTCTACATTATGACAGGTGATATAAACGTACAATAATTCACAAAGCTACTAATCCACAACCAGTCCAGACCTTTATACACCCGGTAACAGCAATGTTTTACATACAAACTGTTGCCAATCAGTAAATACAAACTTACTCAGAATATATCCGAAATCCGAGCATAAGAACGCAGCTGAAACGCCATTGGCTGTAAACTATGATGTCACAAGTCAGCCGTTCACGGTGAAAGATGTGATCCCGAAATCACTGTTACTGACAGTTACTCAGCAACGGCACTTGCCTCAAGAGCTAATACGCTTGAATGAAATTGCAGGTCGTTTCGGATGTAAACAAGAACAAGAGAGGGTGAAAAATAAAAGTGCATCAATAGGAAGTAAAAACTTTAAAGCTTTATCATTCAAGTTAAACGTTACTGAATGTTTAAATAAGCAATTGATGCATAACTGTGACGCTAATGTCTGTTCCACTTGCGAAGATGTTAAAAAGGTCACTTTTAAAAACAATATTTGGTGCGTGAAAAATACTAAAGTTTTTAATGGGCGACGCATCCGATGCCTATTACGACGAGAAGTAGCTAGAAGTAGAAGTAAACGCTTTCGGTCATTCCAGAATGTACGGTATTTTACGCCTTAAAATATATTCCCGCACGACATATGGTGACAATAGATATAAAATAGGAGGGATGTGCACAGAAATGATTCTATTTAACAAATCGTCTCTCGACCCTCCTGTTAACATCGAGCATTTATTACACTTGGCGATAGAATCTCATGAAACTCCCGAAATCACTTTTCCTGAAGAAATCACGAAAGAGGCGGAGTGATTATTTTTTTTATTGAATCTGCTCAAACAAACACGTTTCTTTGAAGAAAAAAAAAGTTATTTTTTTTTTTACGAAACATTTTGTTTCGATTTCCGAATCCATTTTCCGATGATCCATTTTAAGCGATCGTCTTTTATCAGATGAATAAAATGTTGCAACACATCCGCCAGATTCGAATTTTTATAAATACAAATCAACTTGTGGGTCTCGTCGTCGAAATTTTCGCTCTCTTTCAATAAACACTTAGAACACACCCCGTATTAGTTTCGGAACAAATCGGGTCGGATGTCTCTCAGATAATTCATCACGGCGAAACACGTTTTATCTCTCGAGAATCGATTCCATTTCTTTTTGCTGAAGAGCTCGTGTTTTCTCTTTTCGCAGTTGGCCGCACCGACGTTCTCAAGAACGGGATGATCATTCGTGTAGAGGAAAGACGACACTCTCAAAACGGGCGTGATCCCACCGAATCGGCGGTATTCGGCACACAACAAGACGACCAGCGTGTAATACATTTCGGACAAATTACGTGCCGTGATTCGATCTGAATCGTACAAGTTGGAGCGTAATTTGTGCAGTCCGATCGTGTAACCAGATCGTTCGCGAAACGGATAAGCGAAAGGTAGCACTTTCTCGTCGCCCAGTTTCCGATTCATAATCATCAGGTCATACATGTCTTTGGGTAGATCGCAGGATCCAGTCAAATCGTAAGACCTCCATTGTTTCGAACAGGGCGTGATCGCGGGCCTCGTTGTCAGTTTTTATGATCATTAGACAATTCCTGTCCGTATGCCACGGACACTTGAAAGCGTTGTAATTCGACATTTCGTTCACGTGGCGTATGATGATATCGATTTTACCCATATTCCTTTTTTTGTGAGGGAGGGAAAAAAAGGAAGAGATGCCTCTCGCCTGCGTCTTAGACATGGATGAAACATTGGGTTTTTCCGACAATAATCAGTTTCGAGTGCGACCCCATTTAGACACGTTGATCAGATTTTTACGATTATGTAAAATGAGAACGTATATTTAGAGTTTGGATGAGACGATTACGTGAAAAAAGTGGTCAACACCTATATGCCGAAGATGAAGAACTTTGCTTTTAAAATTTACGGTCGAAAACAATGCGATGTGGCCAATTGTCTTGACGGATGGAACAAAGCCTCGAAACGTATTCGCGACGAATGTAGCAAATCTTTGATTCTAATAGGTGTGGATGATCGCGTCGAGGAAAATATGGACAACGGATACGATTTGAAAATTACCATAGTTCCGTACGATTCCGTGAATCCGAACGACACGGCGTTGGTGAGCGTTTAGCATTATACGTTGTAATTATTTAACCGTTGAGAAACTAACGGGCTGCTAGGGCTAATTAGGCCTAGAAGCCACAACAACTTAAAGCAGAGTTTAAGATTAAATGTCCACTGACATGCAGAAATAAGTTAAGATATAATTCAAACATAACTTTATTAAAACCAATTAAAAACATGATTAAATGTATTAAATATAACAATATATGGCCATAACTTCGGCCAAGAACTTAAACAGCTCATATATTGAGCCTTTACTAATATCAGTTACATTACTGAAACATAACATGCAGAAACGAGCCATCTGAACATGAAGTCGCTCCAATATATACCCACAAACAGAATACCACTTCGTAACTAACAGTGAAACATGCAGTTATAGAAATCATCCAATTAGAAACCAGCATACGTCATCGGCACGATGACGCAATACCTAAGTTGGAATTCAGTCATTCATCTCCAGATGCGTGGAATTCGTAAATGTATGGCGTCATATCTTGTGAAAAACGAAACGCTCGTAAGTTAAAAGCTAAGAAGATTTCGTAGCTGAGCTAGAAAACAAACATCGATACCGAGCAGTCTCAGAATTGGGCCGCAAAGCAAAACGACTTTAAACGTTGATATCTATGCCTTATTTCGATATCGGCAAGAAATGCCGCGATATGACATCAATGGCCCGTCTTCCACACATCTGGACGATGTTACAAACCTGTACATAGAAATATGAAACCAATTCAAAACTATACATGCAGTTTCATTAAAAAGGTATTTAAATATCCTTCAAAAAGTGATTTTTCTTTATTTCCAGTACAGCAAGATCCCAGTTCAATATGGAAAAAATTAAGTACAACTAGAAAAAGTAAAGCATTTTAAATTAACTTTAATTCACAAAAATTTTCTTTCTAAAACTTTCTAGTGTAGCTTTAGTAGGTGGTTTTGTAAAATAATCAGCTACGTTTTCATTACTAGATACATACTTTAAATTAAACAACTTTTCATATACTAAATTTCTTAAAAAATGATATCTTACGTGTATGTGCTTAGTTTTACTATTCTCTATAGGAGAGTTAGAAAAATCTATAGCAGCTCTATTATCACAATATAAGTTAAACTCTGAAAAATGAGATGGAAAAATTTGCAGTTCTTTACCCTCTTTTATTATGTTAATTATCCAAATGAGTTCTTTAGCAGCATCGGTTAATGAAATATACTCCGATTCCATTGTGGAAAGAGCTACACAACGTTGTTTAGAAGTTCGCCAAGATATTACAGCATCATTTAAAAATAAAATAAACCCCCCAATCGATACTCGATCGTCTCGGTTAGATGCATACTCGGCGTCACTAAAACAATTTATTGAAAAGTTATCATTACAAGAAAGACTTAATTTTTCATATCTTGTATGATATACATAACCAAGTACCTTTAATAAAGCTAACCAATGTATTTTCCCAGGATTGCTTTGAAATTGTGAAAGAAGATTAATCACATAACTAATATCGGGACGTGTCCTACTGGCCAAAAAGGACAAACATCCAATTAAGTTACGATATGGAATTTCTTCCATTTCAGCAATTTCATCATTAGTTTGAGGGCAATCCTTTTTGGAAAATACAACCCCCTTTGAAATGGGTAAAGAAACAATAGGAGGATAATATTCTTTAAATTGTTCATAAATATTTTCAATGTAATCCGTTTGTTGAATAGAAATACCATTTTTAATTTGTTCAAAGTTAACCCCAAGCAATTTAACTGTCTCCCCTAAAACCTTAATGTCAAACTTTTGTTTTAATACATCTATAACTTTAAACATTTGATCTTTATCCTTTCCTAACAAAATCATGTCATCAACATAGAACAGCAAGACAATTTCGGAATTAAGAGAATAAACACAGTTGGTCCACTCGAACTTCTTAAAATTTAAACTTTCTAAGACGGAATGAAGTTCGTAAAACCATTCACGACCGCTCTGATGGAGTCCATACAGAGCCTTCTTTAATAAACAAACGTGATCTGGTGCTTCTGATTCTACGAAGCCAACTGGTTGTCTCATATATATAACTTCCGATAAAGGGGCATATAAATATGCACAGCGAACGTCCATTTGAATATGATGCCATTTCAATCCACAAACTAAAATCGAGAAAAATAAACGTATTATAGTGAAATTAACCACAGGGCTAAAAACCTGATCATACTGAATGCCTTTCTCTTGTCGGAAGCCTTGTGCGACGAGACGAGCCTTAAATCTAATTATTTCGTTCTCTTTATTGCACTTAATAGTATAAACCCATCTGCTTCCCAAGATCCTAGCATTCGAAGGTTTTTGTACCAAAGTCCAAACTTCTCGATCTTTAATAATTTTAATTTCCTCCTCCATCGCACGCTTCCACGATTCTGCTTGAGGGGAACGCATTGCTTCATGAAATGTATTTGGAACGTTCACCTGATCCTTCTTTAATTGTCATTCATTTAAACTATTTGCTTCTAGTTCCTGATTTACGATGCCCGTAAAGTTATTTTTACCACTGAAGTCAAATATTTTTGGATCGAAAGGTATATTTTTAGATTCACAATAAGTTTTAGCATCGTTTTGGGATCTTAAACGCATATTGGTCCCCAATATACTATAATAAATATCGGTACGTGATCCATCTGAACGAGGAACAGCCTTTCGAAACCACTCGATGTTTGGTTTAGTTAACGTAGGAGATTTACATACTGTTTGTATCGGTATAGAACTCTCCGACTCCCCCTCAATTAATTTTACTTTTTTATCGGGTTCAACACACGATTTTTCAGCATCAGAAACCTCCGAATCGTTTAAATCTAGTGCATCCAAATGGAATAAACTTCGGTCAGAAACCCGTTTATTTTTAACTGGTTCCTCTATTCTAACATTGATGGTCTCGATAACTTTGTCTTTTTCGGGGATCCATACACGATAGCCTTTTGTGCGAAGAGCATAACCTACAAGTACCCCCTTTTCAGCACGCATATCAAGTTTACCGCGATTATGTTTAGGAATTCCAACATATACAGTGGAACCGAAAATTCTTAGATGTTTAACAGACGGCACTTTTCCTCCAAATAATTCGAACGGCGTTTTAGTGAAATTCTTATGGCAAATACGATTGAAGGTATAGACAAAAAATAGCAAAGCCTCCCCCCAAAATCTTTCATGCAGTTTAGACTCATTAAGTAACGTTCTTACTGCATCTAGGGCCGTTAAATTGAATCTCTCAACAAATCCGTTCATTTCAGGAGAAAATGGGCTCGTCCTCTCAGGTTTAATACCCCTATCATCCAAATATTTTTCAAATTCCCTTGAACAAAACTCACCACCGTTGTCAGTTCGAATATTAATGATTTTGTTCCCAGCAAACGTTTCAGCACGCTTTTGAAATTTTACAAAACAGTTAAAAACCTCGGATTTTTCCTTCATCAAGTAAACGTAAACTTTTCTGGAAAAATCGTCGATTATAGTTAGAAAATACCTATTACCGCCTCTACTTTTTGTTTTAAACGGGCCTGCTACATCGAGATGCAACAGCTCTAACGGCTTTACAGACCTAATTTTACCAATTGGTCTAAAGGAAACTCGTCTGGCTTTACCAATTTTGCAAGGCTCACAATTTAAATCTTCATTTTTGAGTGAAGGCATTCCTCTAACTGTATCAACGGTTTTTAGTATGTAATCTTTATTTATGTGGGCAAACCTACGGTGCCACGTTTCTAAGCTGTTTTCCATATTAATCTGGTTAACCTCTGGACTACGAAAATTTTTGTCATTACGTTTAATATACTGAGGAAAAACATGGTAAAGGCCATTTTTTCGAATAGCTGAAAATAATTTACCACCATTTAAAAATACATCTATTCTCCCATTTTTACCGACAAAAGTAGCTCCTTTCTCTTCAAAGAGATGGCCCGCCATCAAATTATGTCGTAATTTAGGTGAATATAAGACATTGTTTAATACAACCACCTGATTTCTGCCCTTAACTTTACAATTAAATTTTATAGTTCCTCTACCTAGAACTTCACAAGCTACCCCATTAATTGCTGCTTTCATTTCCATCCCAGAGATTGGCTCAAAATCCCAAAATAAATCTTTACGCGAGCAAAAATGGGAACTAGCTGCAGTATCAAACAGCCAGGCAGTATTATCAGTATTTGAATTATAATATGCTTCAGCTATAAAACCCACTTCATGTTTTTCACTAACCCTATGTTTAAACCTTCTACAATTTTTAGCAAGGTGGCCACTTAAACCACATTTAAAACAATTTCTAGATTCATTACGTTTAAAATTAACACTGGGATCTGCTGCACTTACCTTCTTATTAGAAGATCTAGACCTCTGATTTGTAGATTTCCCCAGCTTTACATCATTATATTTATTTTCACTATTATGTAAAGCAACTTCATTAAAAATACTTAAATTAGAATTTTTGTTAAAAGAACAATTAAACAACTTTAATCTTGCTTCCTCAGATAAAAGTTCGTTCAAAACATTTTCAAAGGTAAAGTCCTTATCCGAAAAACGGTAAATAAGCTGGACAATACTTCTGTACTCATCAGGCAAATGTCTAATCAGCTGAAACGGCTTTAACCACTCTGAAATTGGACGACCGGCGTCTTTTAGTTGCATGATGATATCCCTCAATCTAGCACCATAAAGATTCAATTCCTCACCAGGCTGCAATTTGCATTCGAAGAAAGAGTCCGTCAATTCCACAATACGAGCACGGCTACTGGGACGAAAATGTTTCTCTAATGCTTGCCAAGCTACATATGGATCCTCTATACCACTTAATAAAGGCCTCAAATCTTTACTCACATTCAAATAGAGAATGGAATAGGCGCGTACTCTCCTTGCCAACTCAGCTGCGGTAGGAGCCTTCGCTGGATCATCGGTTTCCGGTAGTTTTGCAGACACGCATTCCCATAGAGATTTCTCCATCAGAAGAACACGAACATCCTCTCTCCACGTACTGTAATTATATGACGTTAATTTATCGATGGGAAGGAACTCGGCGCCCGATGAAGACATCATGACTTTGAACTATTCAACTGAGGTACACAAGAACAAATTTATAAATACCTAAACCCTCTGCATATCGTGGGCTTCAATCAAGGCTGGTCCCATAACCCATAACGGGCTGCTAGGGCTAATTAGGCCTAGAAGCCACAACAACTTAAAGCAGAGTTTAAGATTAAATGTCCACTGACATGCAGAAATAAGTTAAGATATAATTCAAACATAACTTTATTAAAACCAATTAAAAACATGATTAAATGTATTAAATATAACAATATATGGCCATAACTTCGGCCAAGAACTTAAACAGCTCATATATTGAGCCTTTACTAATATCAGTTACATTACTGAAACATAACATGCAGAAACGAGCCATCTGAACATGAAGTCGCTCCAATATATACCCACAAACAGAATACCACTTCGTAACTAACAGTGAAACATGCAGTTATAGAAATCATCCAATTAGAAACCAGCATACGTCATCGGCACGATGACGCAATACCTAAGTTGGAATTCAGTCATTCATCTCCAGATGCGTGGAATTCGTAAATGTATGACGTCATATCTTGTGAAAAACGAAACGCTCGTAAGTTAAAAGCTAAGAAGATTTCGTAGCTGAGCTAGAAAACAAACATCGATACCGAGCAGTCTCAGAATTGGGCCGCAAAGCAAAACGACTTTAAACGTTGATATCTATGCCGTATTTCGATATCGGCAAGAAATGCCGCGATATGACATCAGAAACTGCATACAAGAGTGAGCGCAAATCAATTAATGCCCGGCTGCGACTTATCAGTTTTTGAATCTTTTATCGAAGACCACCTACTTGTTAAAGCTTCGATCTGATTAGGCGAGAAGTTCCATTATAATGGAATATTTAGGGCATTACATAATATACATTCTGCTAGAGCAAAAAACTCTTTCGCGACAGACAGCAGAACTTGAGGACTACATTATTACGTGCGCCGGAGTCTTGTTTTTGTGCAGAAAGGGGCGTTAGGACCAGACTGCCAGAGCTTGACAGTGGGCGAGTCTCAGGAGTGGAGATATAGGAGCTAAGATTGCTCAGGAAGAGAATAAAATTCTGATTTTTTTTAAGCAGAGCGATTTTGTCGCATTAAAATATTCGGTTACTATACAATTGGTATATGTTATCAAGATTTTAAGTATATCGGATTTCAAGTACACTGTAAAAAAAAAACTCAAACGTTTCTCTATCTGGTGGGGCAGCAATGTGGCCCACAGGTTCTGTTACGTTTCCGCATATTTCGGTCAAATGTTCGCAAACGTTTCCGCATATTTCGGTCAGATATTCAGAAATATTTCTGTATATTTTGGAAACATTTACGTGCATTTCGGAAACGTTTCTTTATATTTCAGTCGGATGTTCAGTAACGTTTCTGCATATATCGGAAATGTTACTGCATACATCAGAAAGGTTTCTGTATACATTGGAAAGGTTTCTGCATATATCGGACACCTTCCTTTATATTTCGGAAACTTTCCTGTATTATTCGGAAACCTTCCTGTATATTTCCGAAATGTTTTTGCATAATTCGGAAACCTTCTTTTATATTGCCGAAACTTTCCTGTATTTTCCGTAAATGTTTCTGTATATTTCGGAATCGTTCCTGTGTATTTCAGAAACTTTCCTGTATTTTTCGTACATGTTTAAGTGTATTTTGAAAACCATACTATATATTTCAGAAATATTACTGGGTATTTCAGAAAGCTTCCCGATTTTTCGGAAATGTCTCTACATAATTTGGAAAAATTTCTGTAATTTTTCCGCGTACTTCGGAACCTTTTCTGTATATTTCAGAAATGTCTCTGTATATTTTAGAAACTTTTCTGCTTATGTTAATAAGGTTTCTGAATTTATATTTAAGGCTTCTTATCAGTCAGGACGCAACTTTCCCTCTCTAATGCTAAACCTATGGGCTTGGTATGCATACATATTTTTCAAATTCTCCTTCAAACAATAAAAATCTGTACCATCTGTTTTCTGTAGGCTCTTCTTGAAGAATGTATCTTTCATTTTTATTTGCCAAAATGTTTCTAAAATCTATATTTCATTTTATTGTTTAAGTGTTAAAATCTAAGCGAAGCTGGCAAGTTGTAAGTAAGATTTTAGCACTTTAAATAAAACCAACAATGTATTTAAAAATATTTTGCCAATTAAAAAAAAAAGAAACATCCTTCAATAAGAGCATACAGAAAATAGAAGGTAAAAATTTTAAATTTCCTTGGAGAAATTTGAAAAATATGGATGCATACCAAGTCCACACACAGGTTTAGCATTAGAGGGAAAGTTCCGTCCTGAAACTGAATCGTTTGGAATTTGCAGCCTGACTGATAAGGAGCCTTAACGTTTCCAAATATGATTTCTCTGTGGCTTCTCCGAGAATGGAACATTTCTAGATAAGATACTAAGCTTTCTGAACACATTTCGAGAAAAATGTTATGATTTTCTAATCCAAGTGTAACGGTTTCAGAAATTATTAATAACATTTCCAAGTATGTTACTAATATTTTCCAAAGAGGTTACTATTATCTCTTAATTTATGCTGTTAGTGTTCCGGATACCATAAATACAATACCTAGCATATGTTCTAGGTGCTGTACATATGTAACATTTTTCTGGAGCTATGAAAAGATATTGGATCCTCCTTGGTCTGAATCTATCATCAATGTTTTATTTCTTAAATTTTTCTTGCAAAAGAAACGATGTGTCTGGTAATGTTTCTATAATTCTCTTTTCTAAGCAAAACAATTGTTAAATTTAATCCACTAAAAACTAAATTCAACATTTCCAAATATTGTAGGTCAGAATTTAGTCCTTCTATATTCGGACCTTTAATGTCTGAATTTAGTAGAAACACAAGTGTTGTTTTGAAACCCCCTTTCATTTGTCAGTTTTTTTTTGTTTTGTTTTGTTTTTGTTTTTTTTAAATTTTACATAGATGGAAAATCATCAATGAGACTAATATTATTTCCCAAAGGGCTTAGCAGAGTTCATTTATGCTTCACTAAACAGCTTTTTTTATACCCGATACATTTAGCACATATAGTTATTGTATTCTCAACTACCCAGATGGTTTCTAACATATCAAGATGCCATATGATTGATTAACAGTCCACCGATCCCATTCATATTTTCCGCTTAGATATGTTATGTAAGATATCTAGTGATATATATGTTAGATATCTCATGAAGTAGTGTTTCAATATTTTCTTGTATTAGGCAAACATTCCCTTCCAAAAAAATCCAAAACAGAAAGTAAAAAAATATATATAAATGGATATTAGAGGACTCATTTCAGTCATTTAGTGGCCAGTCTTAAATTTTAGAGAGGGAGCTCTGAACATTTTAGATAAGTAGGCCTTTGATATATTGCAGAAGTATACCAGTATCATTTATGTTTCCAGAACAGAATTTTTTCAAAAACTGTTTTTCAACCAATTTTATATGCCTTGATTTTAAAATTACACTTTAAAAAAATGTTTGAGATGTGATATTTACGCAGAGTGTTAAAAAAATCTTCTGTAGTTCAGTTTCAAACACATGCCCCCAATTTTCCACTAACCAACCAAAATCACAGATTTTTTAGCCAATATTATTGTTCAACCAGTCAACGTGAAGAAAATCTGATGGGCCAAGTTGTGAAGTTGGTTGTTAGGGTGCGACTTCAATTGAAACTGATCCATTTTCAGCAAAAACTCAATCGTATACTATCCAAGAAATACAGATGTTCAAAGTTAATGAAATATTGAAAAGTTTTGTAAAATCAAAGTAACATAAGAGGCATTCCTCTCATCAGTGAGATCTCAAATTCCCCTTACTAACATTCAATCTATGGGTATGTGATTATTTGTATTATTTAAATATCTCTTCAGAAAATAAATATTTTTTTTCTTTTTGAAAGATGTCTTTCCCCCATTTTTTAATTGTCAAAATATTTCTAAAATATATGTCAGATTTCATTTTGTTAAAATCTTGCATAGTTTTACACAGATTTTAACATATAAACTTTTAAATTAAGAATACATTTTAGAAGTATTTTAACAACTAAATAAAGGAAAGATGCTTAATGAATAGTACACAAAAAAAAATAAGTTAAAAATGTTAATTTCGTAAGGAGATATAAAAAAATAATGCATTCCACTCCCATGGATTTAACATTAGTGAAGGAAATTCAAAATACCAGTGAACAGCAACATGTTAACATCGATTCTATATTTAGGAATTTTGTTTTTAATAAAACAATAACAGATGGGAAAATATTTTTTTTTTTTCGCACAAACTTTTCTTGTTAGGAAACTGCAATTTGATGATCTACTTGGCAGTTTGAAGTTATTTTGTATCGCATAATTTTTCAAAAAAAAAAAAAAAAAGAGCAGAGGAAGTGTTTGAGACACTCTATTTACAAGACTCTTATTTACCGCTTTTTCCTGCGTATAATCTGTTAAAAAACCTCAAAAATTTTAAGTGCGGATTATCTGCTGAAATTCTTTTTAAGCAAAAGTTCATTGTAAACAGCTATCACTGAGGCTATCGCACGATTGTCTGCTATTTACCGTTCGTAGAGTTGCTCATGATTGGTTCACATATGACGTGTACATGGCTTCCGATTTTTGTTATATTTTTGTAGCCTTTTGGCAACATGCTTCTATGAAGTATAAAGCGTTTCTCTCAACTCATTTCTTCAATCTCAATCATTTAGAAAACTGAAACATAACTATGAAAGATCGTGTATTGTTATCACGTTGAAAGGTATAATAATGTCTAAGAGAAAACATTTTTATCTGCAATTATTTTCTACAATTATCATTTAAATAGACCAACTAAATAAATAGGGAGGTGGTTTATTAGTAATACTTAGGAGTGTTGAAAACAATGAGTAATCCTCGTATAGTCCAGCATATAATCCGCCGATTACCTGCTGAAATTTTTTTTTAAGGTATAAAAATTGCGTCTGTGGATTATTATACTTAGGAAAATACAGTAATTTATTCATGAAAATGAGAAAGATAATGTCTAGGCCTGTTTTAAATTGGTGCTAAGCATCGCCAAAATTTGCAATATTTGAAGTAGAAGAATAGGTGTTTGAGGCCCAACCACACTTTGTTCACATATACATTTATGTTAACTGATCATGGAATCATTGATCTGAATCAGATTGGTAGTCTATGTTATTTAAATATGGAATCAATAATTCATATTAGAAACGGTTACTTTTGAAACTGTTTAAAATTACAAAACATATATTTGAGGTATCTTTGCATTTATGATATAATTTCATATGTAACAAATATTAAATGAAGGTTAGTTTTTCAATTTTGTCTAAAATTGGCATACCAGTCACGAAATGACATCTTAGGAGTTCAGAGTAGATGTTTGAGACAACCAACATCTACTTTGCAGCCTCTTTGAGTACAATTTTGGTTGGAAACACCTGGCACTAATTTAAAACAGACGGAGAGGTTTGTCATTATTTATTGTCACAGTAATAAATAACGGTATTTGTTAGTTACCCGTCGACCAAATTACTGTCGCCAAATTGTAAGATTAAATGCCAATAATGGTTGCCATTAATTAATTAATTGTGAGATTAAATGCTAATAATGGCCAATAAAACCATTAATTCGACGTTTTGTTTGTATTTTTATTAATGTTTTACTAATTTATTTGTTCTTTCATTATTTAAAATAAAAAATTGTGTCAATTTGTATAATTTGGCGAGTGGTTTGGCAAAATTGGTCGACGGGATAACTAACAAGTACCTAAATAGCATATATCTGAAATACAAGGTGCCTTAAATATATATGCTTGAATTTTTTTTCATTTTTGTAAAAGCAACTGCAACATCTAAACCAGGTCAATAATCCTATGGTAAGGAAAGATAAAAATACAAAGTTCAGTTTTAGCTGTAACATCTACTTTGCAGCATCAAAATTTGTAATTTTGGTGGCACATGGTGCCAATTTAAAATCAGCAGATATGTGCCAATATACTTTTCTCTTTATCATGATAAAAGTTTAAGTCCTATAAATAACTCAGTGCCTCAAACACCTTCCTTGCATATTTTTTTCTATTTCAAAAAATCAGTGGTACAGAAGTTGCTACTGTAAGTAGATAAGTAAAAAGTGTTCTTTTACGAAGTTACCACATAAAATTCCTACTCTTAGTCATGCACAATTTTAATAACGGTCTGTTTTCTTATTATGCAATACCTGTCTTCAGTATTTAATAAACAACTTCAAACAACATAAAATAAATATTATTTTCTACTTCTGTAGCATAAAACACCTTTACATTTCAAGCATTAAAGTTTATTTTTTAAAATATATTTTCGTGTCACTATTATAATTTCGCTGCAATTATTACAATATAGTTCAGTTCAATTGATTAACTTAGTTAAATTAACCACAATAAAAGTAAAAAAAAAATAAAACAATTCTTATTTTCTTTCATTGTGGTTGATTAACTGTGTTAATTCACTTCAATAAATTGATAGATATTTGTAATGTAAATAGTTTTTACTAGGAGATAAACCACCAAAATGTGATTAACACCATTGTGCATGCCTTTTGCATAAGTAGGTAACTGCAAGCCCCCTCAAGGGTTTGTTAACCCTTTGTGACTCAACGACTGTGATTTGAAAAACATATTTACTCAGATGCCAGAATACATAATTTTAAGCATTTAAAAAATAATATAGAAAATTAGAACATATATATACATATTTACCATTGTAAAAAAATCTAACTTTGGCTGTCTCCAGCCTCTTTAATTTGACGAAACTTACGAACTGCATTTTAGCAATGATGACGTGAAACTGCTCAAAGTAAAAATTTGGTATGGAAAATTAACCCAGTATTGCAGTCTGTTCAGAATTTTATGAGTAATTTATATCAATTGCTGTGTTGGAAGGTAGCAGCAATAAATAAAATCGTATTTTAAATCGCACTGTGTAGGAAGCATTGATATTTGGGTATTTTACGGATATGCAATGTGATATAGATTGTTAACTGCATGGACTATGTATGCTCAAAAAATTAATAATAATTATTATTATTAAAAATACTAAAGAAAAAGAACAATATAAGTTATGTGTTGATTTACCAATGAACTCTTAAAAGAAACCATCTATTTTCAAATGAAAATCAAATTTTAAATTACTTGCTTAAAAGGTGCTAAAGCCAACCTAGTAAAAAAGATTCCATGCTGGGACTCGGACCCGGGCCATCAGTTAGCGCAATGACATTCTACCGACTGAACCACATGGAACGATATCCAGCCTGGAACTTCACACTATTAGAGGTTGACAAGGCTACAAACGCAGCGCAAGATGGAATATTTTTCCATGAGCCACTGACATGGGGCAAATGCGAAACATAATTAAATTCAGCATCGATTGAAACTATATTAATACTTGGAAAAAGTTCTCTTGAAAAATGTTTCTCTCTGGAAATTTTTCCAAGTATTAATATTGAAACCATCTATGTTTAAAAAATACATAAATTTAAAAATAGTTAAAATACCAAGCATCTTTTAAGGGTGTTCTCAAATCCAAAAGGCCAACTTTCTGATATAAGTTTTAATTTATTTTTGTTCGAAAATGCATGAAACTAGCTGGTGTTGTTGTTCAGAAACTATGTCATTGAGCTGTTTTTCCATTTTTTTTGCAAACGCAATAGATCTTTCAGAAAAGAATGTCAAAGTAGGCAGTTTGAACCGAATTTCCACGCGAAGGAAGAAAACTCATCCAAGAGCAGGCGAAAAACGCATCTGTCACGTGATCCAAAACGGTGATAACTCAATAGGTAATTGATTGGTCCAAAAATGGAAAAAACAGTTCAATTCCCAATCGCTTCCATGGCCAGGCTTTCCAATTGTATATCTTTCCGTTAAAAAATGAATTAGTAAATGTGTAAAAACGTTTTGCGCTTGATGAGCAGAGCAGTTAAGAACAGCCTTAAGTATTAATTAGGGTATCTACAAACTACATTTAATATTTTATATGGAAAAAATAGGAAGATCTGTGTCAAACATGTTCTATTTAAAAACTATTTAAGAGAAATGAAGTAGAAAATGGTTACAAAAGTTGAAAAGAATTAATAAAACTATCGCTTAATTACCAAAACATATTGTTGGGAAAAGAAATCCAATATCTGAACAATTTCATAAAAGCTATAAACTGCATGTGCATCTAATACGCAGCCCGCTGAAATCAATAACCAGGATAGATATTGACAATATTTTTTCTTATATATGACACAAACCACATACGGTCACTATGTCATTAAATTTTATTATTTTAGATTTAGGTATTTATGTTAAACATGCAAACTTTATCAAATTTTTATAGTTGATAGAAAATAAACCCTTTTCTTTTCTCTAGTGATAACCTATGAAACAAATTTTACTTACCGTATTTTATGAAGAAATGCTGCACACGTCGTAAGCGCCACACTCCTCAAAATTGGTCTAAATAAGCTTAAAAATATCGTAAACGCCACACCTGTAGGAACACTACTTTTGTCGACAATGTCTCGTTGACCTAGCTTTAATCAAAGTTTTCTGATCAGTGTAAAGTGCCTCATTTTTAATCATTTAGGATTTTAAAATTTTATTTGAAATATTTAAATCAGGTTTTAAATATTTTTATGTAATTTCTTTTTTTTTTTTTTAATTAAGGAGACATCAATTGGCATTAAAACCATCGAGAGCGTGGGACGCGGACCCTCTCCTTAGGCGCTCCACATTTTTTTAAGTGTGCAACTTAGCGCGCTTTTTACGTTGCATGCACTTTAGGCGTTTTTAGCTTCAACTTGAAACCCTCAAACTCTGGGTTGTCAACATCTGAGTGGAAGAGTAGTAAATTTTCTTTGTCCACCTGTATGGTTCAGTATCATCGTCCGAAATGTCACAGTTTTCATTATCGGTGAAGTCGGAAGGTTTCGCGTTGTTGAGCAGGGGGCTTGAGAACAGTTTTATAATAATATATATATATTATTATTCATGGGATTAATGAATTTTTATTTTATCCCAATTTTATGTGCGCAAAAAAAAAAAAAAAAAATTAAACGGCACACATGGTGTAAACGCCGCACTTGACAAAAAAATAACTTTCAAACTCGTAAACGCCGCAGCGTTTCTTCCATAAAATACAGTATATATATTTCCTTATTTCAATTTCTAATACATATACTATGATTTACACAGAATTGCCAAATGGTTCCTTTTTGTTTCAGGTCTTTACTAGGTGGTATTTAAAAATGGACATTTGATATTTATTAAAAAGTTTTATGTCTGTAAAATGTAAGAGAAATTAAAAATCGATTCAAACTAGTGAACAATTTAGTTAATAATCTACAATATTTGAAATATTTAATTAA
Source organism: Maratus speciosus (assembly GCA_963932465.1). Taxonomy (NCBI): domain Eukaryota; kingdom Metazoa; phylum Arthropoda; class Arachnida; order Araneae; family Salticidae; genus Maratus; species Maratus speciosus. The sequence continues at coordinate 459,693,829 of OZ010798.1, forward strand.
AGATACAGCCTTAAAACAAACTTTAGTTCATAAGCTTTTTTGAAATTACGTTCTATTACCAGCAACTTTAATGTATCAGCATTACAGTTTTACACAATTCCATATTTTACTGCTGCATTCTATGTACTTATTTTTTGCAAAGTAATCTGATAAAGAATACACAGTGTTTTCATTTAGGCCAATTATTGCAAATGGAGTATACATTTCAAATAATAAGTTTTTTATTTGCAAATACTTAGTACATAAAAATGATATATATTTTAAACATTTCCTGTGATCTTGTGTATTTATGCTTTGAAAAAACGAAAAATAGTTACTGAATATAGAAATGCTTGAAACAAGAAAAAACTTTACACACAATAACTACACAAATATTATTCAAAAAGATAGATAAACTGATATTTCACTAAAACAAAAAATATATAAAACAAAACGTCTCACAGTATGAAATAACATAATTTTTATTATAGTCAGTACCATAAAAATATTTAATTTAGTAATTTTACTACAAAATTTTTTTTAAACCTATGTGGTCTTCTATCAATATCAACAGCTGAAATTTAGAACCAGTTATTTTAATCAAATTATGTTGCATGGTTCATACATTCTATAAAAATTTACATTCAACACATTAAGAACGGGCCATTTTATCGAAAATGAGCATTGAATTTAAGTTTTACAACTTAAAACACGCCACAGATAATCAGAAGCAAGCATGCAAGGATTAAACCTTTTTTCTTCCTTATAAAATTTCCAGTATCAGTTGTAATTTCTTCCTTCAATCCAAAAGATGTATTTTTATGTGTCCCATGCTCAATGTGTTAAGAACATAACATGTAAAAGAAACTGACATAGTAAGTACTAACAAAATGTTAAGAGTTATTTCAGAGTACATTTTTAGATTGTTATTTTAGTATTACACAATAAAAAAACTTTAAAGTTTATAAAAGATTAGTAGATAAAGAGACTTAAGGGAGCTAGTAGTTAAAAATCTCTTCCGAGTGAATTTTTATTATCAGCAATTTTAATTTGACAGAATCAGTTTTACACAATTCTATATTTTACTGTTGTATTCTATGGACTTACTTTCTATGGAGTAATCTGATAAAGGATTTACAATATTTTCATTTAGGTCAATTATTATAAATGGCGTACATTTCAAACCATAAATTTATTATTTGCAAACACAGTAGATTCCTTTAAATTCATAACTCTAAAATCCACAAATTGTTTGAAATATAAACATTAAAGTTGTAAGGGGAAAATTCAAGATGCCGCTGCTATTAATAATCATCGTAGATTTATTTATTTATTTTATTTTTTTAAGCCAATGAAGTTTTTTGCTAATTCACCTGTCTAATTAAAAATTAAAGTTTTTACTTATGATTCTGGTGTAAATTAGCCTATCTAGAGAAAAACAAATTGTTTGTTTATTAGCTTGTTTTTTAGCAGTTAGGTATTTTTATATCATTCCATACATATTTTAATATTAAATTTCAGTTAATATGATTAAACTCGAGCTTTTATGAAAACCGCATACATTTCTGAAGATTAAGATCCTTTTATCAAATACATTCTTTAATAATTCAAGCTTTTATGGTTATTACATCTGGCTAAGCATGAAATAAAACTTTGAGCAAGTTTTCAGTGTACCATTGAATAATTGAAGGAAATTTATCTCATCATTATTAATTCATATTTGGTCTGTTGCATTAATTATTTACTTGACCTTTACTTTTAGTCATTTTTTTAAATTTTCATTGTATTGCAAGTATTTATTATAATTTCTAGTGCATTATACACTCAGTTAATGTTTAAAACGTAAATAAAACAGACTGGAAATCTGCAAAATTCTAATATCTGCATCAACTGTGGTTTTAGTGCAAAAATCTGGGAATTTACTGTAGTACATGAAAATGATAAATATTTTTAGGCAACTAGTCACTCAGTTTCCGAAATCCCCTCGGTAATGTTAAGTCTATGGGCATTTGATGTGTTCATATTTAAAATATCTTCTCGGGCAATTAATATTTTAAACCTTTTTTTTCTGTGTACACTTCTTAAAGAATGTCTCTTTTTTTCTTAGTTCTCAAAAGATTTAAAAAAATTATGCTTAATTTTATATGAAGTGTTAAAATTTTACTCCCAGTTCATCAGTTTAACATAAAATTAAGATTTTATTAATTAAGCAAAGATTTTAGAAATATTTTGACAACTGAGAAAAAAGTGACATTCTTTAAGAAGAGTACACTAAAAAAGAAGTTAAAAATATTAATTCCCTGGAGAGATATTTTAAATATAAGAATGCATCAAACGCCCATAGACTTAAAATTACTGAGGGGAATTCAGAAACTGAGTGACGAGCAGCCTTAAGCAATTTCCTATGATCTTGCATATTTATGCTTTGAAATGAGAAAAATCGTTACTGAATATAGAAAGATGCATTTTATTTTATGACACTGGTAGCAAAAAAAATTAAATAAATAAATAAAAATAAATGTTTACACGCAATCAGTAGACAAGTATTATAGACAAACAGATACACTTCAGCAACACAAAAAAGATTAGCATATAAAAACAAAATGCTTCACAGTGTCAAATAACAAAAAGTATAAAATTTTTCACAGTCAGTACTATAAAAATATATTTAATTTAGTAATTTTACCATGAAGAAATCTTTTATACCTATGCAGGCTCCTACCAAAACGAGCACTGACACCTGAAATTTAGCGGGTTTTTTTTTTTTTTTTTTTTTTTTTTATCAACCAATTACTTTAATCAAGGTGTGATAAATAGTCGAGACATTCTGTTAAAATTTATACTTAGAAACATAAAATGTAAAAGAAACTGACATAATAAGTATACAAAATGTTACGAATTTATCTGGATATATTTTAAAATCAGAATTTTGATATACAAGATTTAAAAAAAAAAAAAAAAAAAAAAACTGATATTTACAGAAAATTAATAGACAAATACTATTCTAAAAGATACATTTAAATAACACAAAACAAATAAATGTACAAAAGCAAAATGTTTCACAGTAAAAATAATGATAAATATAAATGTTTTCAAAATCAGTAGTATAAAATATGTATTATAATGTAAGAAATTTACAACCAGGAAATTTTTTTTATGACACGAGCAGATGCTAATAGCTGAAATTTTGTACCATTTTGTTTTTATATTAATTACTATTACAAAAATTATTCCTATACTATTTACCTAAACAAATTAAAGAATTTATATTAATGAACAAAATAAAATGAAACGGTAACAAATTTAAAAGAAAATCATGGTAAATGCTTAGCAAATGTTACAACCTTTCTAGGCAAACTTTTAGGCTTGAATTTTAGAATGTAAGCTTCAAAAAATTTGTAAGTTGAATTAGCCTTTTTAGGGTAATGAATGTTTGCCACAAAATAAAATCCAATTAAAGTTGAAATGCCTTCAATGAAGTCGCAGCTTTCAACTAATATTTTATTTTCTGCGACTATATACATTTCAGCAGAAGTAAAAGGACCTCCTATTATACTTAAATGTGGGGTTACGGGTGCTTCTTCTAACACAGTTAAAACTGACTCTACAGCATATTGCTTGTAAATGTAATCTGGATTTTCTTTAAATAACATTGGTAAAATTAATACAGCTTGTATGAATTTGTTGTTAATATGACACTCTTCATTAGAGGTAATTACGAGATCCTTCTTTTTTTTCTCAGCATACTGTATAATAGCAGAGCTGCATGCATGTAAAGATGCTAGTACAGTTCTTTGTAGATCACACTTATAGCTAATATTAAAATCGTAGTTTATTCCAACTACTGTAAATAATGCTGGATAAATATTTTTCAAGTCCCCTAAAGGGTTGTTAGATCTAATTAGATTCCATCGATCATAATACGTCTTTTTTAAAGCAGCCTCAATGGTAGAAATACACCTACTGGAAGGTGTTTTTGACATTTCTGTCATTAATATTTCTTTATTTTGCTCTATAATTTTCGAATCATCTTCGTTCTCAGTTACTGCAGGAATATTTTTAAAAATCTTCTGTGGATATTCAAGTACATTTTTTTTTGTGTCGAGAAGTTTCCTTTTATGACTGAATTTCTGTTTTTTCCTGAAATCATTCTTTAGTCTATCGTAAATTTTAACTGCCCATCCTTCGTGGCCTTCTCCTATGCTGGATTTTAATACAGGGTACTTACGGATTAACTCCCTTGCAACAATATCTCTATGGTAAGGTGTTGGTTCTTCTGTAATTTTCCTAATTTCCTGTGACAGAACAGATAATAATTCAGATTTTGTTGCCCATGACAATTTTCCAACATTTAAATCTTTTTAAGGTCATCAGAAAATATATTTTCTGGCAGATTAAAAGAACTAGGCCAAACTTCAGTCACTAGAATAATAATAAAAGAAATTAATAATAAAGTAACATTTTCACGATTCCAAAATACAGTCACTTTAAAGTTACTAGTTTAAACATAAAATCAAACAGCATGAACAGAATATATTATTTTATTTTTGGAGATAAAGAGAGATGAAATCATGCATAAATTTAAAAATTCCTTTTTTCTTTTTTAACACATTACATGGATTATTATTTTTTGTTGTTGGTGATGATGTTTAATTTCTTGTTTTACATGTAGACATTTGAAATTCCATTATCATAAACTCTCAGGCAAATTAAAATCTGTGATTGTTCCACTTATTTTATCAATTTGCTGGGAATATTATATGACTTCAAGATGCATTTCAACAAGAGATAACATTATAAACAAAACATCAGTATTAGAAAATAAATTCAATGAATGTCAATGGATAAAATGTTTCTAACTGCTTTTTAATTAGCAGAAATCTGTCATTGACAGATTTCAGTTCGAAATCCACTAAAAGTTTGATAAGTCAGTTTAAATTGGTTATGTTGTTTTATTATTAAATGTATAACTCAGAACTTGAATTTTATAGTGCTATTTATTTTTCATAAATCACAAGAGAATTAATGTTAAACATCCATAACAATTTTTTTTTCCACATTTTTACAACAGAAACTTTTTTCTAAGGTAAGGGTGTTTGAAATTTAAATGGCGTAAAATTATCATACATCATGTTCATGTGTATTTACATATATACATTTAAAACTGATATTTATCTTTTTTTTTTTTTTTTTTTTTTTTTCTTAATAAAAAAAATGGCAAAACACAGTCCAGAATCAGTTAAAAGAAAGACACTCTGTTCTATGTTCACTGCATATCAGAATAGAAAAAAAAAAGTTCAATAAGTAAAACTGTAATCATGGGAAACTTTACTAAAGTCCATTTTACCAGGACTTTCCACGCAGTGTTGGACAGTGTTGATTATGCAGCAAGTGCCGAATTGCAGAGAGAGGTTTCTTTGATTTTAGAGAACAGGTTTCGAAAGTGAAGTTGTCCTAGTAAAAGAAGCCTCTAAGTAAAATCGAAAAAGTAAAAAAGTGTCCTTGCGAAGATCGACTTCACCTATCAAATGCGAGGGAAATTAAAAAAAAAAAGTAGCCTCTTAATAATTATTGAACAATTGACTCTCTAATTAGGAACATAATATACAGTTTTATGCTTTTATTACTAAAATGATAATTAATAAATTAGTATTCACTATTGAAAGAAAAAATGGCAGGATGCTAGTTCCAATATGTGTTTAGTAACGATATAAGGAAAATAAAAAGCAATAATTTTTTAATCAGCCAATGTCATTCTTTCCTTCTTCTTTAGCTCCAATTTGCTAAAAGAAGTTTATTATGGAAAAAGCAGAAGGATAAAAAAAAAGTACTGGCTATTTATTCCTTTACTTAGGGGCTGTCAATAAATGATGTCAAATCTTTTTTTTCAATATTTTTGACCCACCCCCACCCCTTCACTCCCTTTGTCACAAAGTGTCACACTTCACCATACCCCCTCCCTCCTTGTCACATGTCACGTTATATTACATAAACATATATTTTAAGTTCAGAATTTAAAATTTTACGTTATAGATTAAATTTCAAATTTTATTTTTAAACATTAACTATGTCTTTTAAGGAAATTTGTGAGCATAACAATAAAAATGATTCATGTACTTATTTTGTATGAAGTAAGATTAAGGTTTATAACAAAAAGCATAATTGATATACAATAATAACAAAATATTAATATGAAAGAACAATTGAAAACAGCAGGATTTTGTAATCTGAAATGGAATTTAATATATTTGGCTTTAAATCTTATCTTTATTTTATCAACACAAAATACTTTAATTTCAAAATAACTTCAAAATTTAATCTACTGATTTTTAATTCTTTTATTTTAACCAAAATGTGTGATGTCACATTTCTTCTTACCCCCCCCACCCCCTTGTCAGAAACTGTCACAATATCATGAGCCCCCCCCCCCCTTCCAAGCTAGCCATCATTTGTGGATGGCCCCTTACAGGACTTCATCATTTTCTATGTAAAACGTGGATAGAGATAATGCTTTATTCAACAATATATAATTCAAATGTAAAAGTAACAAATTTTACAAATACTCAATAAACGAACAAATAATAGCAATAATTAACAGTAATATATATACATATATATATGAACATGTTAAAAAGAAAAGTGAAAAAGGAAGCAATCAGAAAGTATTATTAAAACTATTCATAAGAACAATAAGAATGCGAGGAACAACAGGGCACTGGAATCAGCATGTAAGTCTATAAAGCATGCCAGATATTTAACTTTGAAGAATACAATTTTTTTTTTTAATTATTATTAAATACTTTTAACAGAGGAATTTATTTAAATATATGCTTCAAAATGCTGAATTTTGTAATTTATAAACATAACTATATAAATATCTATGCATTTTCAATATTTAAGATTAAAAAATAATGGAGAATTATTTTTTTTAACGCGGAATGTTACTGTTTCTACCTTTCACAGTGCTGCCAATTTTAGGTGAAATAGAGTGTAATCACGAAACTTCATGAAGAAGGTGGATGGGAACTTTGGTATTAAATCAACATGCACGTTTGTAGAAACCTTTTTTTAGTTTAGCCCTAACAGAAACTCCCCCAGGGGAATACCTTCTTTAGGTATTTACGGTTTTCGCGACCCCGGATTCCCGAGCGATCTTTCTCCTTTCCTGTCTTCTTCTCTTTTTGGTTGTCTATCCTTTTTCTTTGTTTCACACTTTTTAATCTTCTCTTTTTGTTTGTTATCCCTCTTTGTTCCAGTTCATGTTCTAGTTTTTTACTAACTTATTTGTTCAAATTGTTCTTTGTTCTACTAACATTGTTCTCGTTCTGTTAAAAAAAAAAAAAAAGAAAAAAAAAGTTTTAAAAGTTTTAAAAAAGACAAAAATACACCTTTTTTCTAAGTTCTCTCTCACATTTTTTCTTTTTTACAATAGTGGATTTTTTTATTTTCACGTGAGACACTCTGGGTGTTGAGGTTTTTTTATCTCATCGCCTCGTTTCTACCTTTTTAGGCTGATCTCGAGTCCCAGAGTGCAGGGCATCTCCAAATTCCGGTTCCGTGATCGGTGGGCGCCGTACTTGTATGGCGGTGGTTAGGAATGCACTGGGCGACTGGTGTCCTTTCGACGTAAGGGCGATGTAGGTTGGACAGAGCTGTAAAGGCTTACCTACGACAACCCAGTTCCACTGTGAAAGAACTAGAGTTTGGAGATGCTATCGAGTTTAATCCAACGTTCGAAAAACGTGGAAGTTTGTTGATAGTTTTCACCCTTTTGAGACCTGCGCCTAAAGTAACGGTAAGAAGAAGGGTCGGTGACCAGGCCCGATGCCTGGCGTTTTTTCAATTTTTTCTAAATATGGCTACAATCTCAGGAAATCAAATATGCGATGTGGAAGCCCCACAAGCTAATAATGACAATAATAATGCATTGAGCTCTGCCTCAAATGCTACTGTTAATCAGGGCAAAAAAGAATCATGGGGTGAGAGAGTAGAGGCTTCTGTTTCCAGTACGTAATCTAAAGATCCCGACTCTCACGAAAGTAAGACTGAAGAAAGATTCTTCATCGTCAAACGCCAAGATGGGAGTTTTGATAGAACATCACCCTTTTTGATTAATAAATCTATTCAAGGACTGGTTGGCGAACCCAAAACAATAAGAAAACTCTGTACAGGTGAACTGCTAATTGAAGTAAACAATAGTCAAGAGGCAGCTAACTTAAAAAAATGTACACACTTTGCTAACATTGCTGTCACAATATCGCCACATCGTACTTTAAACTCATCTCGCGGAGTGATCTCCGAGCCTGACCTCTTGTATGTTAGTGAAGATGAATTACTTGAAAACTTAAAAGAACAAAATGTCACAGAAGCTAGAAGAATCAAAATCTACCGTCGGGATGAACAGATACCCTCTAACCAAATTCAAATACCTACAAAGCACATTATAATTACTTTTAACACACCCAAGTTACCAAAATATATAAAAGCTGGTTATTTATCATGTTCTGTCAGACCATACATACCAAACCCACTGCGTTGCTTTAATTGTCAACGCTTTGGGATTCAAAAACAAATTGCCGAGGTAAGGAAACCTTTGGTCGGTGCAGTGCAGTTGGCCACGAAAGTGCGCAATGCAATGCTCCACCTTGTTGTGTCAACTGTAAAAAAAATCATCCATCTTACGCTAAATCATGCGAACAGTGGAAAAAAGAAAAAGAGATACAGACCATACGCACAAAAGATAACATACCGTACCCAGAAGCCAGAAAAATCGTTGAATCCAGAACACCCAAAGTTGGTGTGTCATATGCTGCTGCCTTAGCTAAAACGTTCATAAAACATATCAAAGTATTGCGACACAAACCGAATTCCCAATTGAAAATAATTGCCAAGCTTGTGAAAAAGAAATCAACCTGTCTACTAATTCTGGTAAAACAAATAGTTCAATGCAATCTAACCTTCCTAAGCCGCCGAAATCTATTCCTTCTAACTCTCCGAACTCCCTTCCTCCTAGGTCACCAAAATCTGTTCCTCCTACACCATCACAAAATGCCTCTTCAAAATCATCACAATCTCATATTCCTAAAAGAGGCTCTCAAAATACCACCAAAAGAGGACAGCTAAAAACCAACCATAGATCTGATGCAGATAAATTCAAGCTACCAATAATTAAAGCCACTGTTTCAACTGAAAATCCAGCCAAAAAGATAAAGAATAAAACATCCAAAAATGAAATCCATCCAAATATCAAAGAAAAAATGGAGGAGGACGATGCTGTTGCTCTTCACCCAGAACCGGATGAAGAATTTAATGATGGAGATAGTATGTCTACTATCTCCGGATAAAAGGACGCAGATATACTTATCAAAAAAAAAAAAAAAAACTCAGTCATGTCTAATATTATCTCGTGGAACTGCCGTGGGTATCACAACAAACATGACGAAATCCGTAATCTTCTCTCTGACCATCAACCATTATGTTTAGCTCTACAGGAAACTCATTTAAAACCCAATGACAAAGCAAAATTACGACATTATAGGGCATTTTGATATGACGTAAAAAAGGTAGAACACAAATCCGCCATCTGCGCACTCGACTGCACATATTTTTGGCATCTTTTGAGTGAATTCATGTTTACCATATTGGCTTCTTTTTCGCACATTATGCGATTGTAAAGTGCTTCTGTACAACTTTTTTTTAAAGAAAATGCCGAAGTGCCATCTTTTGCAAAACGTGTATTGTTGTTATCGTCTAGCGTATAGAAAAATAAATGTAAACGGAGAAACATATACTAAGTAAGTGTTTTGTGTATTTTTTTCTGTTTCATTTTCTTTCAGATTAGTTTTTTATTTGGTATCTCGTATAATTTTTTTTGGTTACGTCAATGTTAAAAATTTTTTGGTGTTAGATATGATCCTGTTACTTCTACTGCTTTTGCCCAGTGTAATTTTACGAATTTAATATTATGATTAAACAACTTGTAGTTATATGTAGAGTAATATTAACATATATTACAAGTAGGATATATCTTCTGATCAATGACATACTCAAGATTTTTTTAGTGTGGAGCAGGAATGAAAAGTGCATAACTTTTTCAAAAAAAGTTAGTTCTTTGAAAATAAAAGACTTACCGAATTTTACAGATATCAAAAGCACATCTGTGAAAATATGTATTCATGTACTTTTATTTAAAAGAAAGTCATTGTAACTGAAAGCTAGCCCCCACAACCAGTAAATATTATAAGTTACATGCCTGAGTTGAACTCTTTTATTGTTGTTAAATATCAATAACTTACAAAACTGAATGTTTTCAGTGGATATGGTAAGCAGTGTTAGGGAATAAAAGGTTAAAAATGAGGTGGATGAAATTGCAATAATCAGTTTAATCACAATCATTAACAGCTTTTTATGTTTTTTTCATCTCTCAGTGCTTTTTAAAAAACTTCATACTTTTCTCAGAGATTAAGAGAGGGGTTGCAATCCTCTCCATGCTTTGGAATTCTAATACACAAAAATGTCAGTAGGGTATCTGGGATTTTGTTCCGAGAAAGCGGAGAGCTGAGATGCGAAATGGTCTTGTGTACAAAGTTATGTAAAAAAAAATTAGGTACTTTTCGGTTAGCCGGGCGCCAGTGTTATATATACATATTTATATACATACATATATGTAAATATACATATATATACACATACACGTATTGTATATATACACACATATATATATGTAAATACAGTAGAAGATCTTTATAACGCAAACCTAAAAACGCAAGGTTGTGTGTTATATAGAATTTTGCATTATATGGATCACATCATTAAATTCACCTTGTAAACATGGCCAAATATGTCTGAAACACATCAAAATACATTAGAATATCTTTATATTGCATTCCTTGTTACCAAGAGTTATCCAAATTATAAATTTTTGCATAATATTGTTAAATTTACTTTATAAACATGATCGAAATATAACTGACACAACCATCCCTTATATTAGACATTTTCAAAAATGTTTATTGTAATAATAGCATTTTTTTCAGTAAAAAGGTCTTAAATTAGAAGATAAAGTTGAACTAATGTATCAAATTTAGTCCTCTAGAGAGTAGCAATATTTTACAATGTGAAAGTGCAGGTGCTTTTTAACTGCAAAAAGCATTGTTTACATCTGAGAAGTTGTGCGTTATATGGAGAATTGCGTTATATAGAATTGCATTATAAAGATCTTCTACTGTATATATGTATATATACATACATGTATATATGCATATATATGTATATATAACACTGGCGCCCGGCTAACCGAACAGTACCAAAAATTATGTACTAAATCATTGCTTAGGGATAGAATTCTTTTATGAGGTTTTCGTTAATGTTACAAATGATACTATTTTAACAAATACATATATAGTCAGCTATTTTCAGTTTCCCATATCTGATTTTGAGTATACTTTAATAAAAAATCAACATTTACTGTTTGAATCAAATATTTATGTTTTATTATATTTTGTCGGTACTTTTCAGTTAGCCGGGCACCAGTGTTTTATATACATACATATATATGTGTATATATTATATATATATATGTGTATATATACACATACATGTATATATATACACATACATGTATATATATATACACATACATGTATATATATATATAAAACACTGGTGCCCGACTAACTGAAAAGTACCATTTTGCCTTTCATTTTTTAAATATTATATGTATGCATGTATTACATTATTTTCTCTCTAATTTGCTAGTTGCTTTAGCTGCTAGAAATGAAACAAGGATGGTGTGAATAGGTGTTACGCAGTATGATCTGTTCATCAGCAGCATCAGTTATTGTCACTAACATGTTGACGATCGGTGCAGAGAGCAGCAAAGTCAACTTATTTCTAGTAGAGTTGCAGCTTGTTGGTTCCTTACTTCTGTGGTGGCCCGTTGGAATGCGCCTGGGAGACTATTAGGTTAGAAATAATCTTTTAGTCTTTTGGATGCTAACTTGCAGGCTAAATCACTGTTTGTATGCAGCATGGAGGCTACACTTCTTTTATGTTTTGATGAGGATTTTATTTTGCTTTATTGCCTATCTTTATGAAAAGTAAGTCATTTAATTTATTACTTAAAAAAAAAAAATTATGTTACGTACTGCTGATGTATGAGTAAATTTGATTTAAGACATTAATTTTTAAGGGATTTCGTAATTATCAATTGCATAAATTTAAATTAAAACAATCACTTAGATTAAAATAAAGATTTTAGTATAAAATTAGATTATTGGGTACTTTTTGGTTAGCCGTGGCACCAGTGTTATATATTACTTATATACATATATATGCATGTGTTGTATATATACACACACACATATATATATATATATATATATATATATATATGCATATATAACACTGGCACCCGGCTAACCGAAAAGTACTGATTATTGTTTAAGGAAACATGCTAATATAAGCAAGCATAAAAAAAAAAATTAAAGCATCTTTTTATTAGAATACTCTAATAGAACAGAATATTTATAAATAATGTGGAGGTGAAAATAAATTATAAAAGCATGTGGCATTGACAGAAGTATTCTGCTCTTTTCCTTTAGATGAACACCACTTTGCGCTGAATGCAAATGTTGGCACAGAATGTGCAGACATGTATAAATGGCTGTACAATATATTAATATATCATGCATTCACCATTTTTTACTTTTGGTTGCAGATTTTTTAATTAATTTTCTTTCACTTTTGGAACCTGTTCTAAAAGTAAAAATATCCTCTTAAAAAAAACTGCAAGCAAAATTGAAAAAGTAAAAATCGAATGTACAAATTTACAGCTATCCAATGACAAAAAAATATACTTATTGAAATGTAAATAATATTTTTAAAAGAATCTTCCCATAGGTTTAACATTCGCTTGTGAGTGTCTTTGCATGAAAGGATGGGAGCCTTAACCTATTAATCATACTGATGACTTTAAAAAACTTAGAGGAATGAAATTAAATTTTGCAACTCTTAATAATTTAAAAAGAAAAGGAGTGCAAAGTCTTGTTTGCATATTTTTAAGTATAAGAACTGAATTTTTTTTAAACAAGACTATATTCTTCCAGAAATTGTATTTAAAATTCCACCAAACTTTCTAGTTTAAAAGTAAAAGCTAAAAGATGTCATATTTTCTGAACAAGAATTTCAAGTTTGATGAGAAGAAAAATGCATTTTGTCAGATCTTTAATGAAGGTAAAGAAGGAAGAAAGAATTTGTGAGCAAAAAATTAAATGTGTAAATTAAAATCTGTAACTCAAAAGCGCGAAGTCGGAGCCGAGTTGGAGTAGTTGCCGGAGCCACAGTATTTTATCTAGGAGCGGAGCTGGAGCATCAAAAATTGTTTGGCTCTGGGTCACTGCCGAACGCAATTCAATATCCTTTTCTTGTTAAATCCATTGTTTACTTTAGTAGAATTCATTTGTATTTTTTTAAGAAGTGTGAGCTGTATTATCATTAAACTGTGAATTTGTGTTTCTTTTACACTATTTTATTTAACTTGTAAATATGTCAAGCTACAATTTTATAATAGATTTATTACTCACTTCTTGATAGTCCAAAATCATAAAAAATATGTACACAAGTGTGCTTCTGACGACAATAATATTTTAAGGAACTTTATTATAATATAATAAATGAATTTTAAGGCATTTTTGAGTTAGCCACAAGTGATAAATCACCAAACATTCTTTATGGTTGGTTACAAGTTACAACAGAGTTAATTATGCTCCAAACAACACACCAATAAAATATGCCAACTGGCTGTGAAATAGTAGCAACATAATATTTTAAAACTCTTAATGGTAGAAGATAAAATAAAAATAACGAATAATATGTATTTTTTTAAATCTGCTTTTATCAATTAATAGCTTAATATTAAGTAAATTATAGGTTAAGAAAACAATTTAAAGATTCTGAATACATAGTTTTAAAAATGCTTTCCCCCCCCCCCTTTCCTGTTGTCATATCTGAAAAAAAAAATTATAGATCAATTGTAATTTTTTTTAATAAATTTGGCATTCATTTAATAAATTCGGTCGATTTTCAATAATTAGAGTCATTCCAAATTCATGTATTGTAACAAGTTTTTTGGACCAACAGGATTTGCAGTCCTGAAATTAGACATGATTTTTATAAATATTGAATGCTTTATGGGTGGTGGTTAAAGAAAAAAAAAACTATTTTTGATACTTGTGTATTATTTGGTCTAGGTCATACTCACTGTGCCAAAAATATTACAGTAACCCCTTATTATTATATACTTTTTTTTTCATTTTAAGTGCATATTATACAGTTGTCATATTAAAGGCGATGGCAGAAATATTTATATCATCGTCATTATCATCATCAACCGTTTTCAATCCACTGCTGGATGTAGGTCTCCCCCAGATTTTTCCAATGTTTCCTGTCTAGTGCTTTAGTCATCCAATTTACACCGGCTACTTTTCTGATTTCATCACTCCATCTTACTTGAGGTCGTCTTCTTGGCCGTTTTACATCTCTGGGATACCACTGTAGGGTGTTTGTGCTCCATCTATTGTCTTGTCTTCTTGCGATGTGCCCAGCCCATTTCCATTTTAGCCGTTTAATTCTTTCAATGATGTCAAAAACTTTCATCTGACTTCTTATCCAGGTTATTCTTTTTCTGTCTCTTCTAGTTATACCTAGCATACATCTTTCCATACTTCTCTGTGTTGTTTGTAATCTTTGTACCATCCGTTTTGTTAGCGTCCATGTTTCTGCTCCATAAGTTAGGACAGGCAAAACACATAGGTTAAATACATTTCTTTTCAAACTCAGGGGCATGCTACTCTTCAGAATAATATTGTTCTTCCCAAAAGCACTCCATCCATTTCTAATTCTTCTATTGATTTCATTCATGATACTATTATCAGATGATATTTCTTGCCCAAGGTACACATAACTTTGCACTTCTTTAATTTCAGTGTTGTTGTAGACGATTTTCTTTTTTGATGCAAATGAATTGAACATCACCTTAGTCTTTTTCAAGTTTATTTTTAATCCCACATTAATGCTAGCTTCTGCCAAATCTTTTAGCATATTTTCCAATTCTTCAGGATTGTTACTGAAAATTAAAATGTCGTCAGCGAATCGGAGATGACTTAAATATTCCCCATTTATTCTAATCCCTTTGTTTTCCCAATCCAGCTTCTTGAAAATATTTTCTAAGACAGCAGTAAAAAGCTTAGGCGAAATGGTGTCTCCTTGTCTTACCCCTCTTCCAAGCTTGATCTTTGCTTTTCCTTTGTCCAAGCGGATGGTTGCTGTTGCTTTCTTGTAAATCTTCTTTATAATATTGATGTAAGGTTTGTCTATACCAATGTCCTCCAGAGATTCTACTACTGCTGATGTGTAGACCGAATCAAATGCTTTTTCATAATCAATAAAGGCAAAGCAAAGAGGTAAATTATACATATAACTATATAATATGATATAGCATACTATATAATATGATATAGCATACTATATATATAGAGAGAGACATAATATATTGTAATCATTCTGGTGAGCATAATAAATCACTGGAAATAAAACTACCATCGTTAATATCATTTATTGCTAAAAACCGTCTTTTGATGTTATGTATTTAATACATGTATACTATATTGCTGTTTTGTATTACAGTCGAACCTCTATTTTGCAAACTTTTCCTTGGAAACCAAACACATTTTGCGAATTTCTTCGTAAAATAACCTTCCAAATAGCAAAGTGCATTCTCTATTTAACGAACTTTTTCTTGCGATCTAAATTTTTTTTTCTCCCCATTTCTCAAAATATTTCTGTACGTTTCAATCTTATTCTTTCTTTAAACACATTTAATGATGGTCAACGGCCTTAAACTGGTTTTACCAAGCACCTTCTTTGTCAGCAGTGAGAATTCGGTAAGTACGGAGGACGAAGACGATAATCCCTTAGAGTAACTTAAAAAAATGTGAATACAGGTGAGAAAAAAAGAAGAAATTAACCATGATGTGCTTATTGATGATTGTATTTCACTTAATTCTGAAATTGAGAACTCGGAAACACTATCCGAATTGGATATTTTCGACAGTGTGAAAAAGAAAATACAGCAATGAATTGCGATGAAGACGAATATGATGATGATGGAAATGATCATGATGCAGGAATTAACAAAACTTCGTATGAAGAAATGCTGAAATCATTTGAAATAATCCAACGCGGATTATAGTTAGAAGAAAATATGCATGAAGGGGTTTTTAGTGCACTGCAAAGATGCGAGACGTATTATGAGAGAAAGCACTTTTTAAAAGAAAAAACTCAGACAAAATTAACAGTTTTTCAGAAACTAAATTTAAGGACGCATATGTTAATGTATGGTTAAAATTATTTGTTATAATAATAATAATTATGATTAGGTCATTAAAATTTGTTAATTTTAATACAAAACTATTTACTTTAAACAGAAAACAGAGTGTATTCCCGGACAATGTTCTGTTTACATTGCAGATTTCAAATATTTAAACACGTAGAAAAAATGAATTGATGATGGATATTGGTGTGTAAAATAAATAAAACAAATCGATATAATTTAAAAAAAGAAAATGTGATTAATTACTTTTAGTAAAAATATTAAGTGTTTATGAATTTAAAATCTGTTTTATGTAGTTTAAAGTATTATAAAAGGTGATTTTCTATTTAACGAATTTTCCATATAACGAACTTTTTTACGGGATTTAGCGACTTCGTTAAATAGAGGTTCGACTGTATTTCAGTTTGCTTTTATATTATTTATTCTTTTTAACGATGTTTTGTATTAAATAACCATTTTGAGCAACATGGACAATTGACAATGATAAACAAAACTGGCAATTGACAACCATTTTTAGCAATCTCTTTACCTGGCCCGGATAAAATGCAAGTACCCTATTTTTACTTTTATACTTGTCCAGTAACAACTCTACAACTTTTTTCATATTTTAATTTTTAAACTAGCTGAGAGATAACAGAATGTGTTTTATTTGCATGTTATGGATGGGGAGATATTGAATAGTGTAATCCTTGTTATGCCATTTGATCCTGTTGTTTAAATTCACAACACTTTTGGGCACTTTATGTCAGCCGGGCACATCAGATAAATCGTTAAATATCATTCCTACAGGAATTATTAATTTCTTTTGAAATATAAAATTTTCATTCATTTCATTAAAAAAAAAAAAGAAGTAGTTAAATACAACAAAACAAAATATGTATTTCAGCATCAAGGCATTGTTTCTAAGTCACACAAATGAAAACTAAAAGGTTCTATTGTTGAAAGGAAAAAAATATTGCAAGATTTACACCCAACTAACATTGAAGTACCCTTTTTGTGATCTACTGACAAAATCAAGGAATTGCTCAAGGCAAACATTGAGACTCCTTCACAAAATTCTCCTAAATAATAAAAAAAGAAACTCTTCACAAAATTATTTTCCATAAAAGCGACTTCACACTATACGAAAAAATTGTAAGTATTTAAAATGTGGGTAATTTGTAACCAAAACAAACTCACAAGAAAAGTAAACTTCAGAAAGAAGGGGATTTTCTGTTACAAAAGTTTATTTTTCTGAAATCTATAATAAAAAAAGGCGTACCAACACAAAAAAGGAAAAAAAACTGCCATTGACCCCTGATGTAAAATTATAAAGTAAAATTTACAATTTTAAATATTTATTATGGTTATCTATAATTTATTTTGCCCTTTTTCTGTGAAGTTTTTTTTTTTTTTTTTCACAAAAAAAGTAGTGTGTACCTACATTGGATAATTTTAATTGTAGTAATGATAGAAGAGAAATATTCATTGTGTCTAAATGTCAGTGTCATTGCCAATCAAATTATTTGCCTCTAATACAGAATATTAATACAGCCTGATTATTTTTATAGAGTGCTAATAACTGAAGAGCTCAGATGATAAAGGCGGTGTATGAATTACTTCTGAGTTTTAAAATTAATCATTAAAACATTATGTTTATTAACACAGTAATTTTTAAATAAAAACACTATTTTATTTATTTCAGTGTGTAACTGCACTGCCACAAAATACATATGTACAAATAATGAGCACAGCACTGAAATGAACATCACAAACATATATTTAGGCTTTTAATTTGACATGAGAAAAGCTAAAAAATAATTTTAGATGCGAGTTATATGGTATCAAAACTACTGACAGATAAAATGACCTTCTGGATTATTTCTAAATCTTTAGATTCACGAGTGTCATTATTTAAAAAATTATTGTTTGAATCCACAAGGAAATAATAAATTTCGTTGATTTTTTTACTATGCATAACAAGAGCTTATATAGACATTGATTTGTGAGGCATTATTTTCAAGACCCTTTAGCGGCGAAAACCCGTCAAAATTTGCGATTATGCTGTATACAAAGTGTTTGCTTTTGTTTTTTATTGAACACATACAACTTGTGTGCTTGACATAAAATATTTGCTTCTACCATGACAAGAGCAACGAAGAATTATTTTTTTATCTCGTGTTGTTTATAACTGAGACAGCTGATCGATCTGTAGACTGTAAAGCCGTAAAGTAGCCGCTTGCGCAGTAAAAACTTGCCTTTGATTGGTTGGCATAAGGGTTTATCTGTAACTAGTGAAAAAGCTCTTAGGTTAAGGTTTTTTTAGGTCATTAGAATGACCAGTGAAAATGCATCTTAAGAGACAAGACCTTCTCCTCAACAATATTGACAAACATACTCCGGAAATTAATAAACAAAAATTGCGAAAAGTTTGTCCAACTAGGTGGGTAGTACACCGTGAAGTCATCATGACCATGATAGAATTGTATGACGTAGTGATTCATAGCCTTGAAACAACCGCAACTTGAAAAGACAGAGACTAGTCTTCTAAGTAGGGCTGCGAAGTCGGTGGGAAAAATGGACGACTGACTCAGACTCTGGGAATTTTAACAGATCTGACTCCGACTCTTTCATTCAAAAATGGGCCAGACTCCGCAGCCCTGCTTCTAAGGCAAAACTTTTGAAAAATTCGTTATGTGAATTAGGTTTCATAATTACTTTATTTACCTTACAGAATATATTTACATACACTTTATGGACCGGAAGGTGGCTGCACAAACCATCACCTCATCGAGTTGATGGATGAAATTCCAGGATTAGTTAAAACTTGATTTGCATATTAAAATGCAACGAGTTTGTCAACTCATATCTTGGTGGTAAACACCTGCAAACCTGATTATAGTGGCTTACTGGTAGGTTTACCATTGTGTTTTCTTGCTCCCAGTCCTCTATGTTTTCATACCTTTGGTTGCAGGAAATTGCAGGCAGACCAGTTGCATTTTAATATGCGAATCGAGTTCTGTCTAATTCTGGAATTTCAGCCATCAACTGGATAAGGCGATGGTCTGTTCATCCGCCTCCCGGGCTATTACCATTGTCTAAATTATTGCAAAAATGTGATAGTGACCTTTTAATTGCCTTAAATTTCGTTGACAATGTTGTGGCTCACTTAAATTTTATTCGTAAAGACCTTTCAAGGAAATTTTTGATGAAGCTTGTTTGAAAGACAGTAACTTTCATATTGACCTTAAACTACCAAGAACTGCATCAAAACAAAAACACAGATCCAATGTTCCAGCTGATTCTATAAAAGAGCATTTCAGAAGAAATATTTTTATTCCTTCGTTGATCAAATGAACTTAATGAACATTTCACTTGGCAACGCAACATTTTGAAAGTTTTTTAATTCTTCTACCTAATGGAAAAGATGCTCCAACAGCAAATGAAATGAAAGATTTTCTTTAATTGTGTGAATTTTATGCACATGACTTGCTTTCTACCAATTCAAAAATTTTGAATGCCGAATTCAAGTTGTGGTGCAGAAAATTTTAAAAATCACTTTCATAACTCGATGCAAGAATGCCATTGAAGCAGTTTCGAAATGTGAGAAAATGTTGTACCTGAACATCTATAAATTATTAAAAATATTTGCAACGCTTCCCGTTACAACCTGTGTCAGCGAAAGGTCATTTTCAACCTTACGCATTTTAAAAATTTACTTAAGATCCACTATGGCAGAATAAAGATTAAAAATGGGCTGCTTTATGATATATACATAAAGAGATTAATGTAACTGCAACTGAAGCAATTTGTAAAAAGAAAAAGATTTTATTGTGTAACAATGTTTTTAATTGAATTTACTGAATTTTTTTATCTGTTCAATTCAACTCGCCTCCATAGTCGGCTGAACCACGGTAGCAGTAGGGGCAGCTGCCCTTTCCAAGACTAGAGGCAATGACTTTCAAAAATTGACTGATGCCCAAAACAGATTAAATTCTCTATTAGTTTATTAATTCCCAAACATTCGGACTGACAAATAAAGTTTAAAAGAACTAGCCCAAAAATTTGCATCCAATAATTCATTTCGTTAAGGCTATTTTGGATATTTCCCTTTAAACTACAATATGTCTCACGGTCAGATAAATATAAATAGGAAATTCTATAAATGTTTGTTTAAGGGTTCTTTAAGTAAGGGAGAAGGGGGCTAGTGTGGACAACTTGAATAATTCTGTTATTTTTTAGTTAAAGTTGCTCTGTAAATTTTTGCAGACTAACAACACTGATATACACTTCCATGTATAATTACATAAGAATACATTTCATAGTTCATTTGCAATTTATAAAAGAAAGATTTTTATGGTGAAAAAGTAAATTCATGATTTGTTTTTTAATTACTAAGTTAGACTATTTATATTCATTATTTCAAGTGAAAGGGGATATTATATTATAAATTAATCTAATCAGTATACTTTTTGATATTCACTTTTGCTCTGCATTGTTTACATTTACCAGTGTTAGTCCTAAAAAAATAAATGGTGTCCACACTAGCCCCATTCAGCTTTCAGTTGTAAAAACATTAATTAGGTATATAAATATGTCACATTTTATGCTATTTTGATACTAAATTAGATTCATTTGTGAAGTAATAACTGAATTTTAATGTAGAACACACACATAGTAGAATTTAGTTTGATAAACATTTTTTATTTAAATTACTAATGCTAGTCCATTATAATGGCATAGGTAGGTAGTATATTTTTCCTAGAGTAAATTATAAGGATTATTTTCTTGTTGGTGCTCTAACTGGAAGTCTAGATTTGCCTTCAAAAAGCGGATGGATGGTGAAAGAACTATTTCCAGCTGTTTTACACCATATACAAGAACACACAAAATCTGATATTGACCACCCTGTTTTCTTTGCTTTTTGATAATCATATTTCAACATTTCTCTTGTAGCAATTACACATATGTGAAGGAAAATTACATTGTGTTACTGTCTTTCCCATCACATTGTTCGAATAAACTTCAACCCCTAGATGTTGCTATTTATGGTGCATTCAAAGGAATGTGTAAAGTTGCATTTAATGACTGGGTGTTAAATTATCCCGGCAAAACAGTATCAGTCTGATATTCCTTCCTTAACAGCGAAAGCATATTATAAATTATTCACACTAAGTAATATCATATCAAGATTTGTAAAAACCTGGCATTATCCCTTTAAATTGATTAGCATTTGGAGATGATTATTATTATTATTATTTTTTTTTTTGGAGCTATACTATTGGCCGTGAATGCCCAGGTACTACACAAGATCAGGTAAGCACACGAGAAGACAGTGGAAACAGCCTTTTTGACATGGAGGTTGATAAATTAGAAATTGAAGAAGTAGAAATGAGTGAAAAAACAATCAAGCCAGGAGATTTTTTATTGGCTCAAGTTTCTTTAATTTGCAAGAAGTCAAGCCACGGCACATTTTATAAATATGTAGCAGTTATTCAAAGTCTGTTTCTGTTGTCGAGTACGAAACAGTTCCTCAAGAGTATTAGCTTTAAGAAAAACCATTTTATTTATATTGAAAATGATGTTTCACAAATAAACAACATTGGGAAAACTCTCACAGCCAGACATTATTCAAAAAGCCGTAATGTTTATTATGTAGTTTCCTGGCTGTGTAAACACTAATGAAAAACATTTAGTTGCTTTGACAAATACTTTAACCTTGTAAACAAACTTAAGATTTTAAGATAGGTAAATACGTCCATACCTTTTTATTTGTGTACTTTATTTTGACCAGTGTTTTGTAATGTATTTAATTTTGTCTTTAAAATAGATTCATAACATACCTAACTGCAGTCCTCAGTAATAATAAAAAAATATTAGGTATAACATTAAGTTATATTTTATTACGATTAATATATTTACTATGTTGTTTAGGTTCAAATTTATTTTATTATGGTTTTGCAAACACTTAAAAGAGTTGTATTACATTGTCTAAATCAATATTCTAGCTTGTCCACACTAGCCCCACCACATGGGGCTAATGTGGACAAAAATAACTTTTTTTTTTTTAATTTATTAATAAATAACTGTATTGCCAAATAATTTAATATATCAACCAAATCAAAAATAAAATAGCAAATTCTTGTAAAAAAAAATATTTGAAGTGTGAAAAAAATATATTTAGTACTTTTTTTGCGAAATTTATAAAAATTGTCCACACTAGCCCCCTTCTCCCCTATTTAACTTCTGCACATTCAAAAATTTGTGTACTTTTAAATTAATTTAATTAAATTTTAAATATAATCATTTTCATTAAAATAAATTATTATTAAATACTGAATTAATTACGGTAATTTGATGAATAATTAGTATCTCCTTGTAATTACCTACTGTAATCATAAGCAGAGAAATTTTGCCCTCACTAATTTTATTTTGTTTTGCCACCAATGCTCGGCACCCCCCATAAAAAAGTCCTGGGTGTGCCACTGTATATGGGTAGATATATTTAAAATATTATATTAATTATTTTCTTTTACTAAAGAAAAAAATGCTTAGTTTTTGCAAATAATGTATGAAGTACTATATGCTGGTGAAGGGGGCGAGGGGTACAACTAAAGTTGTTAGTATTTCAAAATATTAGGTCTCCAGATTTTTTTTTTAATCAAGCAGCTAAAAATGAAATATGTTTAAAACGGAACATTTTCTTGGTTCGTTGCGATACTGTCTCGGCACATTTTAGTATATTAGTTTTCTATTAATTAAAAAAAAATTAATGATGAACTTCAAAGTAAAACGCATTACACATAATAGAAAAAGTGTAAAAAGATTTCAAACTCTTTTCAGTTAGGTAATACTTTAAATAACATACCTACAAAAGTGATTCAATTAAACACACTATACGTAAAAAGTTTTAAAACACTTTTCAGCTGTGTGATACTTAAAAAAAATATCTACTACAAAAGGGATTCAATTCGTTCACATTACTTAATATTTACGAAATATATAGGTATAATAATTACAATAGGTGTTTCAAATAGAACATTTAATAAATATGCAAGTAATCGTACACAGTATGCAAATCAATAGTGATTTTTTTGCAACTACGAATTTTCCCTTTCTTCGTAATAAATAATCTTGAGTGAAAAAATTATTTTTTTTTTATTACAGCTGTGTATGAAACCTTTTTCATCCACCATATATTTAATAAACATTTCGGCGATAACCTGTAATTCTGATTTTATTAATATTCTTCAATATATTAAATTTAGTAGTATAAATTGTAATACTCATGTTATTAATTTTTTTGTTTACAAACTGCCGTAATACAAGGTTGCCAGAAAATCGCCAAGAAAAACACCAAATCTCCCTCTCCATTAGCGGTGATGACGTCAAAAAGGTAGAAAAAGGTGGACGTCACGTGACTCGTTGCCGTATGTCGAATTACTCTATGCTAGCTACCGAAAAGATTTTACTGGTAATGAAAGGGCCACTGGTGGAGTAGCTCTTTTCATCTCTCTCAATTTACCCCATACTCACATTAATTTAAACTCAAATTTACAAGCTGTTGCAGTCCGTGTACATATAAAACAACTCTTAACGATATGTACCATTTATTTACCTCCGAACCATAAAACTCAATTGGCAGATCTGGATAATCTCCTTCTCCAACTCCCCACTCCATATATCATTGTTGGAGATTTAAATGCACACAGCCCACTCTGGGGAAACAGTGATTCTAATCACCGTGGCAATATTTTAGAAAAAATGATTTCTGACAACGGCTTATGCCTGCTCAATAACTGTGATCATACCTATTTTCACGAGCCAACACGTACATTCCATGTAATAGATCTTATAATCTGCACCCCATCACTCTATCCCTTTTGGAACTTCTGGGTTTCAAATGACTTACACGGCGGTGACCACTTTCCAACTTTTATTTCTATGAATTCTCCTGATAGAGATTGTAATAACTCTCCCAAAAGATATATATATGACAGAGCCAATTGGCCAACTTTTACTGCACTTGCAAACATTACAGTTAGCATGATTGAGGGAAATATTGACAAAGCAGTTGATAACGTAACTCACTGTTTTATCACTGCTGCTGACGCTAACATTCCCAAAACTACATCTGCTCATAAACACAGAAAACCATGGTGGAATAGTGATTGCCAAGTTGCAAAAAAACAACAACAGAAAGCTTGGGGTCTATTTCGCAGGTACCCTAATAATATTAACTATATAGCATATAAAAAGGCAAGGGCAGAAGCTAGAAGAGTGCGACGTAAAAGCCAACGTGAATCCTGGGTTAGATATGTCTCAAGCATAAATTCTAACACATCAAGTAAAGAGCTCTGGCAAAAAGTAAAAAATTGCATGGGCCTGTACTCTGAAAGTCATATTTCCATTTTAAAACATAACGGTCATACCATTTCTCCACTAAAAACATAGCTGAGACAATAGGGAATACCCTAGCATCTATTTCAAACTCAGACTCATATCCAGAACCATTTTTAACGTACAAAAGACAAAACTGAATTGACCAGGATTAATTTTAATATTCATAATTCATTTTCATATAATCAATCTTTCACTATATCAGAGTTGATAGATTGTTTGCGAGACCGTCACTTATCTGCCCCAGGTCATGATGGCATCACATACATCATGCTCAAGCACCTCTCTCCACTCTCTCTTAACAATCTCCTTTCCCTTTTCAACAGGATTTGGGTGGAACATACTTTCCCCCGATCTTGGAGCAGAGCGGTTGTTATTCCCTTTCTTAAACCAGGTAAAGATACTAGCAATCCGAATAATTACAGGCCGATCGCACTTTCTAGCTGCCTTTGCAAACTATTAGAAAAAATGGTCAATCGCCGCCTTGTGCATATTTTAGAGACTAACAATTGCCGCATTTCAAAGTGGATTTCGACGTTGGTAGGTCAACTATCGATAACCTGATACACCTTGAACATTACATTCGGACAGCTTTTCTTAAACGCAACCATTTGGTGTCAGTATTTTTTGACATGGCAAAAGCCTATGACAGAACTTGGCGTTATGGGATTCTTCGTGATCTTTTTAACCTGGACTTTCATGGGAACCTCCCAATTTTTATTAAAAACTTCCTTGCCATTCGAACATTTCAAGTTCGAATTGGGAGGATTTTATCCAGTTTCTTTGTACAAGAAGAGGGTGTACCTCAGGGTAGTGTCCTGAGTGTCACCCTCTTTGCTATTAAAATAAATGAAATTCTTAATCAATTACCCCCTTCTGTCAAGGGAGATTTATATGTTGATGACTTCCGCATTATGTGTATGGGACAGGATATTCGTTTTATTGAGAGACAACTGCAAAGTGCAATAAAAAGTATTCTTAGTTGGACTAACAAAAATGGTTTTTTAATTTCTATTGACAAAACTTCTTGTGTGCATTTCTGTAGACGGAGGGATCTGCATCCAGATCCTGAAATTTTTATCGGTTCATCTCAAATTCCTGTTGTGGAGAATGTTCGTTATCTCGGCCTATATTTCGACAAAAAACTTACTTTTTTACCACATGTTTTACAATTGCGGACAAAATGTGAAAAATCGCTTAATTTACTTAAACTACTTTCAAATACATCTTGGGGAGCAGACCGCACTTCTCTCCTTAAAATCTATAGAGCTGTAATTCGTACTAAAATCGACTATGCCTGCCAGGTCTATGGTTCTGCCCGTAATTCTGTTCTTAAAAAACTTGACACTGTGCACCATAGCGCACTCCGTGTTTGCTCTGGTGCATTTCGTACATCTCCAATTTTAAGTCATTTATGTTGACTGTAATGAACCAGCATTATACCGTACTCGTGAAAAACTATCATTAGATTTGTATTACCGTGTCCTTTCTCATCCTGGCCATCCTCTTCACCCTTATATTTTAAATACCAACAATGATATTCTTTATCAGCATCGACCCTCTTGCATCCCATCTTTCGGAGTCCGAATTAGGAATATTATTGACAATGGCCCTCTGAGTAATATTGAGGTGAGTCCATGTTATTGCTTGCAATCCCTCCTTGGAAACCTCCCGATATTACTTCGCTTCATCCTTTTAAAGGATACGACAAAAACAATTTGGCTCCTGCAGTTTTTCAACAATTATTTGCTGCACATCGTGCAAATTTTAATACCTACACTGATATTTATACAGACGGTTCAAAGAGTGAGAATATCGTTGGCTGCGGGGTTTTTATCGACAATACTAGTTTTAGTTATCGGCTTCACGCATCAATGTCTGTCTTTACAGCTGAGTTGATTGCGATAAAGAGAGCGATGTTGCACATTTCTGATCACCATAACACATCCTTCATCATATATACTGACTCAAATAGTTCTATTGATGCAATTAGATCTTTTAAAAAGCATTCTTATGTTTCAGCTATCCTGGATTTTTACAATAAATTGACAAGACGTGGTTATCGAATTTTATTTTACTGGGTACCTGGACACATGGGTATTCCTGGAAATGAAAAGGCAGATGAGGCGGCAAAACTGGCTCTTAATCCTTTTTACCATAGAATTCCATTCTCAGACGTTAAACTACTTATGAAACACTTTATTCGTAATAAATGGCAAGACAGTTGGGATTTGGAATACAATAATAAACTGCACCATACCAAACCAAACCAACAATAATGACCTGGTTTCTGATTTATCCAAGAAAAACTGATGTTATTCTGACTCGTCTGAGAATTGGACATTCAAGAATCACTCATAAACATCTCTTACTTCGGGAGGATGCACCCATGTGTCCACATTGTCATTTTGATTACCTGACCATTCATCATGTTTTAACTAATTGTCCGAGCCTCCGGCATTTATATAGAATGTATTTTAACACATCATCACCAATCTTGACAAACCTCATTGGGGAAACACCTCATGGGGCACTCTTTACCTTTTTAAAACACGCTGGTATTTATTTTGAGATTTAGTTTTTATAAGCTTCATAAGTTTGACTTTATTGACATCTGTATGGAAACCCCATCCAGATAGCTTTGCTTTACTTTTACTTAACTTCCATTCACTTTGCTTTACTGGGTTTCTGTTTTTACTTTGTTTTTTTACCCTTGTTTGGTGACTACATCTGGATGGGTACCCCATCCAGATGGCCTTTCAGTTTACATTTTGTATCATTTCATTATTTTTTTCTTGACTCACTTTTTGTTTGGCGCAGCATGTTCCTACAGGGATTTTGCGCCATAAAACCCAATACAACCAACCAACCCTAACAGAAACAAAAAGGGTAACACTTAGCACAAACATAATACAAAGCTAAAGGAAAAAGAATTGAATGAAGTTAAACAAAGGGTGAAGATCTTAAGTCAGTGACATTCTTATTGCATGTTTTGATAATACTCATCAAAAACAAGGGTTGAAAAGAAAATAGCAATTTTAGCTTAGTTACATGGAAATAACTTTACCTTTTAAGGGAGAAAAGCTCTGGTCATTTGAATTATTGCAAGAATCAAATGGATGTTGATTGCTCTCATTTCTTTTCTCTGATTCTGCAGCTTTTTCCCAAGGTTTCTGCAATTAATTATTAGTAACGTAAAATTAAAAGTGACAATTTGTTTTTATGAATTATATCAGATTCTTTGGAAAGTAATGACATATTTAAAGGTACAAAATGTTGAAATATTTAAACAATATTTGCAGGGACAAAATTAGAACAGAATTTCGAATTGAAATCTGATTGACAATTATTGTTAATATTGTACTTTTTTTACAAACCACATGAAAAATATATAATAGATTCTTGATTAGCTAACACTAGTGCTGACTCTAATGCAGTAATCACCAAACTACCTGTTTATCTGTTTCTGTGCATCCCATGGCCTTTACAGACAGTTTTATAGCACACAACAAATGGTCTATGTTAACATCATATTTGAAAAAAAAGCCGTCTAAAATTAGAAAAAGCCAAGCCGGTGGCTTTTATTGGTTTTAACCGACTTTTTTGGCCAAAACTGCCTTTTATACAGTGAAGCATTAGTTATAAACAACATATTTTTGAATGCTTTCTATTCGGTTTTAATGACATTTAATTGACTTGCAATTTAATAAATAAACCAATTTCTCAATAATGAAGCATTAATACTGGAATATAGATGGAACTGCTAGTGATTTGCAGTCAAAATTGCAAGTATGTCAGCTAAATTTTAAACCAACTGCTTTATCTGGTTTACAATTGACCTTAAAACCCCCCTTCGCCCCCTCCTTTTTACTGCTTTATAAAATTAAAGTGGATAATGGTTACTTCGTTCATGTTTTATTATTTAACTAATATAAATAACTATTAATATGAAAGTCTTATTTTATTCCTCATAAACATTTAAAATCATACATGAAGTCATATAATATAAACACCATTTCTCATTATTAAAAACAGCATTATTAATAGCATGTGCATGAACTCTTTTAAAAGCAACAAGTTTTTCAAAATTTTAATTCAACAAATTTTATTTGGAGGACATTTTTTTTTGTTGTTGTTTTAATTGCTTTCTTTATTTTATACACTTAAGTATGAAACTCTCCTCAAAAATTATATCCTTCTTAATTTTTCTTTTAACATTTATTCATTCTATGACTTAATCTTTCCACATGGACATGCAAGAATGTTCTCATTTTGATGTGTTTCATTTTTTAATTAAGTATAACCAATAAAATGTGTAGTATAATGTGTACTTAATACCGAATTTCAAAACATCACTTTGGAGTATAATTTATGTTCTTTTCAATATTTATAATTTTTTTTTTCAGTTATAATACCTTCACAATTGCCTTCCAGTGGTTATAAAGACTTATTTATTTATTAAAAAAAATTAATCCAAATTTAATATGAATTAGTTGTAAACTAACTTTTTAAAAATAAAAACCGGCTTTTTTCAGTTTAAGCTGTTTTTTTCAAAGTGGCTAACCCCCCCCCCCAAAAAAAAAACCTGGCTGGCTTTTTTTGGCCTTGCTAAATGCCGATGTTAACTCAATTTTCCTGCCTCTTACCAGTCAGTATTTGTATGAGAGTAAATACAGTCTTCCTCCTCGTCAAATTTCAAGTGATGCGAGAATGTATATTTTGGCCTTGCACCAACCAAAAATCGAATCTTTGTTTTCGAAAGCACAGTTTGCAAAATAAAGATGGTTCAGGATCAATTTTAGGCATCAAAACATGGCGAGCAATACACCTTGAACCTGAATGTCTATTTTTGTTCATTTTGATTGACTAGATTATTAAAGAAACTTAAGTATCCTTAAATGATTCACAACTATAACACTTTGATCGAATATTTAGTATTTGGTGAAACTGCTGCTTCAGTCAATCCCTAAGTAAATATTTGATACATATATTCTTGTTATTATTTAGTTTTTTTTTTCCTTTAGCAGCCATATAAAAGTTTTAACTTCTTACAGAACTGTTCTGGGTCTTTGAATTTTTCTCCCGTGTTCTTTAAAGCATTTCTGAAATTGGAACTCCATGCACTTTTTTAGCGTGGGAAAAGAGAAATAATTTTATGAGAAAAAGTAATATTTCTAGATTGCTTTCCGCAAAAGAAATTGGATGTCAGTTCTTAAAGCAGGCTAAAGAGCTCCCAATTTTATCGATTAAAATTATTGAATGTTTTGAGAGAGAATAACTCCTTATAATTACCTTTCTTAAGCATTTGGGTAATTAACCCTTAACCGGAAACGTGCCATTTGTGAGATGATTGCGTCTACATATCTACCCTTTACACAAAAATGAGCGCGTCCCCAATCTTATCACACAATCTAATCCTTACGCTACTGGTTCTCTGCCTCTTCCACCCGTTTGCAATGCCTGCACATTTTTCCTTATTGAAAAAAAAAATTATTTTATTTTCAACACAGTCTGTGAGACGGAATGCTTCCGTTTATGTAATTTTTTGCTCTGGGGTAATGATATGGAGGAGCCGTCAAAGCGAGTACGATACAGTGATAAAAAAAGACTGAAAAAACTGCTTTGAGATCGCTTATGTCACTTGCTACTTCATCAAACAATGTTGAAAGTATTTCAGATGATGAATATATAAATTCTGAACACGAAAGGGACTCAACATTGGCAAAAATGCATAAAAAATGCAGATATTTAGAACATGCTGCAGTATTTACTATTAAATGTTTTGTTAATTTTACTGCTTAATATTTTTTTCTAATTCATATCGTACTGAAATATATAAAAATATTAGCATTTATTTAATTATTATGACAAAAATTTTATATTTTGAACAATAATGTGTAATTTCAAAATATTTTCTGTCTTCAACATTCAAAACTTATTTGTATGCTGTCATATTAAAAAATTGGTCCTGTTAATGCATTACTATTAAATATTAAGTGTTTAAGTTCACTATTTGGTAAATTATTAAAGAGTTATTTTCCTTTTAAAATTTTACAGCAATTTTTTTAATTTAGCAGTCTCGCAGACGGCTGTTCTCACAGACGGTTTCTGTTTGTGCACGGGATTTTAATGTTTTCGGTTAAGGGTTAAAAAAATATTAGCACCTCAATACTAAATTCGGATAAAGAGGGGATATGATAATTTAAAGGGATTAAAAAAGAATGACTACAACATTAACATTAAGTTATATACATCAGAGTCTTTCCAAACCAGACCATGGAAGGTATGATTTTAGATTCTGAGAATAATTGTATATTTCATTTTTGGAGTAATGTACTACCATGAAATTATAAATATTAAAATAAAACCATACCTTGTCATTATCTGTTAAAAGATAAATAACCGTTCCTTCAGGAAGAGCTTGAAAATTTTTCTCTTCATCCAGCTCTGTTCCATCTTCTAAAAATGGCAAAACTTCATTCCCAATATTTAATTTCTCTGATCCTCTTTTAATTAAGTCTTTTAGAGATGATGCAAATACAGCTTTTCTTAATGTGCTGCTCCACACCTTATACAACTTTTCATCAATGTCTGTGATGATTTATTTAGAAAATGTTATATTAGATTTCCACAAAATATCACCTCGAAACATATGTAATTATTGTGCTTAAATACAGTGAAACTTGATAGTGTTATGACTTAGTAAAATTATTCATAATATGAAATTGGTCACTAAATAATTTAGTTAACTTTTAGATTCCCATGGGGGGGAAACACTTTAGGTCCCCTGATTTAAATTGTTCAAATATGCAAAATATAGTTCCGCAGTACATTTGAGAGCCTGTATTTTACAAGTATGTACCTTGAATTTTCAATATAAAATCGTAAATATATTTATACATTCAATTTTTTTTGATAAAAATTAATATATTTTGACCAATATAAAGAAAATTTTAAAGCAAACCAAATTAAGATGCTACTACACTCACATGAAAATTGCCAGTTGCTAATGTTAATCCTATGGTAAAATTTTGCATTTTAATGATTTTAATTCGATAGCGACCTCAGCTATCCAATGAAAACTAGTCAGATGTGGCAATCCCAAAACTTTCTTCCATCTCATACATGTTAATACTTCCTGAAAAATGTAGCATAGCAGCACCACCGGTTAGATGATTTATATCAAAATCTAATCAGCAACAATTTATGTCAACTTCTAACTGAATGAAGTTTCGTGAAAATCCGTGCATTAGTTTTTGAGTAGAGCTATGGCGAAAACTGTAAAAAAATTCTGCATAGCAGCACCACCTTGTTGGGCTATATATACCAAAACCTAATAAGCAACAACTTAAGTCAACTTGGCAACTGAATCTGAAGTTTCATTAAAATCCAAGCATTACTTCTTGAAATAAAACTATTGCGGGAATCGGGAAAAATTAAGCATAGCAGCGCCACCTGTTGGGCGATTTACACCAAATTGTAGTCAGCGTCAACTCATATCAAGGATTAACTGAATCTGAAGTTTGATGAAAAACCACGCATTAGTTCGAGATACAGCCATTGCAGAAATTGTGCAAAATGCTGTATAGCAACACCACCTGTTGGATGATTTACACCAAAACGTAGTAAACATAAACTCATATCAAGGACTAACTGAATCTGAAGTTTCATAAAAATCCGTGCATTAGTTCTTGAGATAGAACCATTGTGGAAAACGTAAAAAATGCAGCTTAGCAGCGCCACCTGTTGAGCGATTTGCACCAATTTAATCAGAGACTAACTGAATATTAATTTTTATTAAATTCTGTGCATTAGTTCTTGAGATAGCGGCCACAAAATTTGTGTCACACACAGAGAGACAGAAATTTTGTAAAAAACATGTTTTTCGGGATCTCTGACACCTATGTAAATCCGTCGAAAACTGGAATTCGAAAATTTTCATGAATCCAATACTTTCTTCTTGTAAGATAGAAAAAAGTAAAAAAAATCATGTAAAAATATGGAAATGCAAACGAGATATTTTTAAAATATTCTCTCATAGGATTAACATTAACAAGCAGTTGTTTTTTGCACGAGTGAAATAGTATCTTAAGAAAATTATTTACTGTTTTATTATTTCTAAGTAAAATTTGTTTTATATATTGCTTTAGAGTATAACACACATTATTTTTTATGCGCAATTTTGTTATGCAAAGCATGAACTATGAATTGTAGCTATCGTCTAATTCACATAAATAATGCTTCAGGCTTAGTAAATTAATTTTTCTCCCATGCATTGGAATTATAAAGATTTAAGGGATAATAATCAATAAGTTTATTATGTTCGATACACACATATTCATTCATGTCATTCACCTGCAGAGATCCAAAATGTAATAGTGGTTCAGATGAATACTTTTTCAAGACAAACTACAGCTTACTGTTGACAAAAAGCATGAATAAAATTTCACCAAAAACTATGTCCCCTTTCAGAAAAGTAATTGGTAGAAACTGTTTTAGTTCATATACTGTCCCTTTCACTGTTGCTTTTGAAACTTGCACAATATTGTCAGTTTCAGTCACTTCATTCAGTATAGCTTTCTTAATCTTTTCACTCAATACATCAGCATTAAACTTAATTCCACCTGATATATCAATGTCCTCTTTTAAAAATCTTTTAAGGGATGAACTATAATAGGTTTGCATCAATTGATGCCTATGGGCTAAAGTTAAAGGTGGATTTTTAAACTGCTTTGTGTGTCGTATAATTTGCTTAAAATAAGAATGTTTCCCTTCAAATCTAAAACAAGAATATCTGATTGATGGTCCGAAATTTAAAATGTGCTGTGGATAATGTAATATAAAATGCTGTTTCGGTTTTATATTTTTATCAGGAAATAATTCTTTAAAACGTTCTAGGTGATCAACTAGCTCAGATTGTAATAAACTGACATAGCCTAATGTAAAATATGGTGCAAATATCAGTTCAACAATAAATTTTAAGTGCATAAGAAATTCCCAATAAGGATTGTTTTCAGGAACCTGACATCCAATCAAAAATGGTAACATTCTTAGCAGACACCAATTTTCTGCTGCTGTGCCAATTACCCCATCTCTCAAAGTCTGTTCTACTGGTTTATTCACAATATCAGATTTTCCATATTGAAAATGAAGAATTCTTTGATTCAAAAATTTTAAAGTAAAATATTTTTTTGAAATTAATTTATTTAACACTGTCTCAAGTTCATATGGGACCATTCCCTCTAAAACATCGTGCATGGCATCTGGTGGTAGCCCTGTTAAAACATGAAAATTGGGAATATCCATCAAAGGAGATCTACAGGGTGATTCAGCTCGTCGGTGACAAACTTTAAGGATCGATAGAGCACACCTAGACGAACATTTTTGAATAGGGAATGTAGGGTCCCTGACGCGATGGTAAGGCGCTAGGCGCTTTCGAAAATTTGGGTGCCGAAATTCGAAACGTCATAAAAACTAGGGAAATGGTTAGATTTTCTTGCTTGTTGCGTCGAAATGATTCTGTTTGTTTAGACTTTCTTCAGTACCAATTTGATAAGCGTATCTCTTAAAACATGGATAGGGGGCGCTGCAGACTTTGGAGAGCTAGACAACAACTTTAAGCCCGTTATTTTGATAATTTAACACATGCTCGCCAAAGTTTATACTCTAACTTAAAGTTTGAACCCAAAAGTAGAGCCCTGCAAAAAGCGTAAGAGCCGGAATAAAATGTCAAAGTACAGGGTGGTCGAAACTCGAAGGCTCCTAAGAGATAAACAAACAGATTTCTTGACTTATGGCATGCATTTTCATGATTCTGTTTGCTGGGGCTCTCTGAAACTCAGTTGAACGGTACAAAAAGAAACATCGATAGGGGGCGCTTTGGGCAAAAAACATAATTCGTTGACATTTCGGACGCTAACTGGAAACGGGGCGCTACGATCAGTTAGTAATAATGAAAACACATTTTCTACCTCTGCTCAACACTTCTGAATAAATTTAGACCAAAAACATCAATGATACTGGAAATTTATTTACAAAAAATAACACTACAGAAGATGCTTGAAATTTCGACCTTGGGCCATGATGCAGGCTTCGCACCTCCGTCGCATTGAGGAGTGTGTGTTTCCAACAATGCCAGGAGTATCTCTAATCTGCCCTGCAGCTGCCACAATGCGCGCCACAAGTTCTTCAGCACTGCTGACAGGTGTATGGTATACCTCGGCCTTCAGGTAACCCCAAAGGAAGAAATCCAAGCAGGTGAGGTCTGGTGATCGGGCAGGCCAGTGAACTGGACCCCCACGCCCGATCCACCGCTGGCCATACCTTGCGTTTAGATGGAGACGCACGTCGTTCGTGTAATGGGCCGGAGCTCCATCGTGCTGGAACCACATCTGGCGACGCGAACCTTCGGGTACGTGCGCCTCATCCAGAAGCTGCGGCAGCACTTGATCCAGGAAAATCAGGTAATTTCCACCTGTCAGCCATTCAGGTAACAAATAAGGGCCAATGAGGCAATCCCCCAGAATGCCGGCCCACACATTTACTGAGAAACGCTCCTGGGCTGCTCGGCTTCTGGTTTCATGTGGATTTTCATCACACCACACATGACTGTTGTGGGCGTTCCACATTCCCTCCCGGCTGAAGGTGGACTCGTCCGTAAACAAAATGCTGTTTACAAAACGGGGATCCCTGGATCTCATCGCCAAGTACCATCTTGAGAATTCCACTCGAGGGCCAAAATCCTGCTCTCTGAGCAACTGCACCCGCTGGATGTGGTAGGGGTGCAGATTCCGGGAACGTAAGATGCGCCACGCAGTTGCTTGCGAAATGCCAACATGTCTGGCGATATCTCTCGTGCTAAGACCTGGGTTGTCCTCAACCAGGTTAAGCACAGCCTCTTCGTTGTCGGGGGTGCTCACTGATCGCTCCCGTTCAGGCCTGCCTCCGTCGAAAGATCCCGTTGTGGACAACATCTGGTGTACTCGAGCAAAGAAGGCATGGCAGGGGATTTGCCTGTTGGGGTAACGATCGGCGTACAACCGCTGAGCGGCTCGTCCATTACAACCAGCAGCGCCATACGCCAAATGCATGTCAGCCAATTCAGAGTTTGTGTACCGTTCCATCCTACTACCGATCTGCAGACAAGTAACCCGAAGCTTAAGTAGGTACCGCACGTTCAAAAGACGTGTCTGCGCATACAACTACGTCATCTCGCGTTGTCGTCTACGCATTACGTATCTTTTGCATATCGATATGGTACGATATCTTTTGCATAAATCAGCAAAAAGCACCTTATGTAAATTTTATTGCGCGCATTGTGCATGATTGAAACCAGCTATGTTTGTTAAAAAAACAAACTGCAGTTTTAATAGCTTCTTATGATAAGTAAATTACTCTCTTGTTTTGTTTCTAACTGATCGTAGCGCCCCGTTTCCAGTTAGCGTCCGAAATGTCAACGAATTATGTTTTTTGCCCAAAGCGCCCCCTATCGATGTTTCTTTTTGTACCGTTCAACTGAGTTTCAGAGAGCCCCAGCAAACAGAATCATGAAAATGCATGCCATAAGTCAAGAAATCTGTTTGTTTATCTCCTAGGAGCCTTCGAGTTTCGACCACCCTGTACTTTGACATTTTATTCCGGCTCTTACGCTTTTTGCAGGGCTCTACTTTTGGGTTCAAACTTTAAGTTAGAGTATAAACTTTGGCGAGCATGTGTTAAATTATCAAAATAACGGGCTTAAAGTTGTTGTCTAGCTCTCCAAAGTCTGCAGCGCCCCCTATCCATGTTTTAAGAGATACGCTTATCAAATTGGTACTGAAGAAAGTCTAAACAAACAGAATCATTTCGACGCAACAAGCAAGAAAATCTAACCATTTCCCTAGTTTTTATGACGTTTCGAATTTCGGCACCCAAATTTTCGAAAGCGCCTAGCGCCTTACCATCGCGTCAGGGACCCTACATTCCCTATTCAAAAATGTTCGTCTAGGTGTGCTCTATCGATCCTTAAAGTTTGTCACCGACGAGCTGAATCACCCTGTATATTTAATACCATAATCAGAAAATGATTCTCTGTTGCTGTGTGATTCTGAAATGTATTTATCATAATCTTCTACATTCCTCAGAAAAAATTTTGAAGGACAGAATTCTGACTGAATATTATCCTTGTTAATCATACATGTTCGGCAAATATACATGACATTTGGTGAGAAACTTTCAGAAAAAGCCCCTAAAAAATTACTGCCTAGATTATCAGCACAGATGAAGGCAATACCACCTTGAAGAAAGCCTTTTCCAGGAATCATAACTCCTTCATTTGAGAGAATATTTAAATCTGTAATGAGTGGTTTTAGAATTTTATGCAACCCAAATTCTTTTAAATCAGAAGAACGACATAAAATACTAAGTTGAATAACATACAAAGAAGATCGAGAACTAGGCTTAAGATTTCCCAGTATATAATAGAATGCTGCCATTTTGTGAATTTTCCTATGAGAACCAATAGGATTAGCTATTTCAAACTCATCAAAATAAAATATGAGACTTAAACGTGGTTGTGAATCAGAAAAAGAATGAAATAAAGTATTGTTTTGATAATTCAAACCATCACTAAAATCAGCATAGTATCCCGATTGATGAGGGCGTATAGAATATACTTGTTCTAAAACATCTTTATGCTGCAGTAATCTCTGCAAATTTTCCAATAAAGGAACGTATTCTCTGCAAATTTTCCAATAAAGGTACGTATTGAAAGCTTCTGTTTACTCTCTTCATATTCAAACCTAAATATATTTCTCTTGGTTCTACATATCCAAACTTAGATTTAAAAAAAAGGGATCGTTTGTAGGAGGTTTTAAAATCAACAGAGAAAAGTTTATTTTGCGTTTCAAAAAAATCTTGCAAATCATCTTTTAATGTAATGGATATATCAACATTATGTTTACTAAAAATTTCATTCAATTTATTTTCTATGAGTACCAATTGAAGATGTTCGACACTAAGAGTACTGTCCACAACTACTTGTATCGCAGATTCAGGTAAAATATATTTTGAGCATAACTTTAATAAAAAGAGTCCAAATTTTTTGTTTTATGTTTTCTTGATGAAATAAAGTAGTGTCTGATTCTGTTTCAAGGTAATCATTTGTATTATCAGGACTTAAATTATCTTCAGTTAGTTGTTCTGTATCTTCTGGCAATTGTGCATCTTTACATCCAGAAAACTGTTTATCTTTATTTAAAAATCTTAAACCAATTCTTCCATGAATTCGCGATAAATGAGATGTTAATGATGAAAACACAGAATATATTTTGTTACAACCTGCTATAGGGCATTGGACTGCTTGATGACATTTAAAATGATAGCGCAAATGTGTGATTAAATTTGAAAGATTATTTGCTTGAAATGTACAATGAAAACATTTTACATCTGGTTGAGATGAGGTTTGGGTAATATTTTGATGGCATTTTCTTACATGCCATTCATAAGTTCTCACAGATTTAAAACTTTTTTTACAATTTTGAAAATCACAGTTTATTTTGAAAAAGGGCTCATGCTGATGAATTGATTCAATGTGTAAAAAGAGTTTTTGTTTTATGATGTACTTTTTTGTCACAATAATAACAGCGATGAACCATGTTTTGGCAGTAGTGAACCAATACATTAGAACCTAAAATTAAATTAAGATGTGTTAATGAAACTTAAATATAAAATCAGGTGAATCTGCCCAAAATATAATTCTTCATTTCAAGTTTTTCTTCCAAGTAGTTTTCGAAGTATGATTAAAAAAGTCATAATGATAGTTTAAAGGGCAGTCTATGATGTGCAGCAATAAATAATTTGATAAAATAGATTTTACTCATTTTATGTAAGCATTTGGGCTGGCAATAGTTGAAACATATTTTAGTAAGGCTCCTGTACCTGCCAGGTGAAGTGCCATTGAGCTAATGCTAAACTTATGGGGAGATTATTTGCTAATATTACGTTTGCATTTCGACATTTTTAAATAATTTGTTTTTGCATTGGAGAGCTGGCGTGCATCTCTACATTGCCCCTTTTCTGTCTTCGGTTGCAGATATTTTTCATAAAGACACTTTCATTTTCGGAAACTGTTTTGAAGGTGAAAGTAACTTTATAAACAATATTTGCAACTAAAATCGAAAAAGTAAAAAAGAGGCGATGCAAAGATAAACCTCAGCAATCCAATGAAAAAAAAAAAAAAAAAATTCAAAATGTCTAAATGCAAACGAGATACAGTAGACTCCCTCAAATCCACAACCCTAAAATCCACAAACGCCTACAGTCTGCACATCATTGAAGATGTGAACAATGAAACTTTTAGTTCAGATGTAGGGACAGAATTAGTCTTTTTTTATTTTTATAATATCATTCTGTATGAAATTCTTGTTAATATGACTGAATTCATGCTTTTTCATGAAGGAAGTATAAATTTATATCTGAAAAATTCAAGATATTGCTGGATGCTGATATCACTGGTAATTATAATCTTATTACCAAATATATTAATGTATTATTCAAGCTTTTTTGACTATTCAGTCTGGCTAAACCTCCAGCATTTTTAAGAAAAAACCAGAAATGTATCCAAAAAAAAAAAAAGTTGCTATTCTAAGGGATAATGCATGCTGAATGTGAAATTGTTCAGTGGGATCAAGAAAGTAATTCATACGTAATATCCCAGTGAAAACAACAGAAGAATAACTCAAATAATAAAAAAAGTAGTCATTGTTAGGCAAAGAAATACGTGCAAGGTCAAAAAATTTAGGTGGGATCAAAACTGTCATCAACCTCCAGCATATTCAAGAAAAAACCAGAAAATTATCTTAATAATTGGAAAAGTTGCCATTGTTAAGGATTTTCCTTAACAATGGCCCCCCCAGGGGGATACCTTCTTTAGGTATTCACGGGCTTCGCAACCCCGGGTTCCTGAGCGACTTTCTCTTTTCCTTTTCCTCTTATTTCTCTTGCCTTTCTTTCCTCTCTGTTTCACTCTCGTTGTGGTTTCCTCTTCGGAGGTGAGGGCAATTCTGTATGAGCCGATATCATCCTGTATATCGACTTGTGGAGAATTGTAAACCACCCACGTGTTTGCAGTGCGTGGCGACCCGTGTCCCTGGAAAGGGGGATCCTGGTAGTTGAGGGTAACCAACACACTGCTTTGGCCTCTGCTTCAGGTAGACGGGAGGTGCATATTGGTCCCGTATGCATCAATCGGCTGGTCAGCTGACTTGTGTCACTGGCTGGGGATCAAGTGAGCGAGTACTTACTAGCCATCTCGCTAAGGGTGGAGACTGGCATAGGAGTGTCTTGTGACCGTATGGGCCCTGGCTAGCACTGGTGCACGAATGTGCATCCCCTTGTTGGGCTCGGTAGTGGGTGGTGCGGCCGGGGTCTAAATTCTTTTTCTTTTTTTCAATTATGGATGGAAAAACTAACATTCCTTCTATTTCTCTCCCAAGTGGCGAGCAACAAACTGTACAGACGTTATTCACTCGTTTTTTTGTAATTAAACGCACTGATAGTCTCTCAGATAGTTCTTTCAAAAAAACTTCACCTTTTCTAATAGCAAAAACATTTCAGTCTGTTTTGGGTGATGGTCACTCGCTCAAAAAATTGCAGTCTGGGGACTTACTGGTTGAGGTTTCTTCAGCCAGGCAGTCACAACTTCTGTCAAATTGCGATACTATAGGTACTTTTTCTGTCTCTGTTAAAGCACATCAAACTCTTAATACTTGCCGTGGTGTCATATCTGAACCAGATCTTTTATTTTCTACAAAAGAAGAACTTCTAGTTAATTTAAGTGATCAAAATATCATAGATGTACGCCGTATCACTATCCGTCGAAATGGGCAAATGCTTCCTACTAAACACATTATTCTAACTTTCAATAGCCATATTTTACCTTCTACAATTAAAGCTGGTTATTTAAACTGTCCAGTTAGGCCTTATATCCCCAATACTCTGCGTTGTTTTAAGTGCCAGCGGTATGGGCATACTAATACTACCTGTCGTGGATCTCCTACTTGTCCACGTTGTGCAGAAGTCGGCCATGACGGTAAAACTTGCGAAAAACCAGAACGCTGCGCTAATTGTAAAGGTGACCATACATCGTACTCTCGCTCTTGCCCTAACTGGATCCGTGAAAAGGAAATTCTTGCAGTTAAGATTACTCAAAAACTTTCCTACCCTGAAGCCCGTAAACTTGTTGAATCTAGGACCCCCTCTGTTGGGGTATTTTACTCCAGTATACTCAAACAACAACCAAAATCCGTAAGGCACATCAGTACCCAGACCGACTGCTCTTTTCCACCAAATAATACATCTATGACACATTCAACCAATACTTCACCTAAAAAAACCCGGGACGTCTCTCTTGGTAGTAAATGCTATGGTACCCCATTATTGGAACGTTGGCTACCATCCTCAGAAC
Organism: Maratus speciosus; assembly: GCA_963932465.1. Lineage (NCBI taxonomy): Eukaryota > Metazoa > Arthropoda > Arachnida > Araneae > Salticidae > Maratus > Maratus speciosus. Next base: position 459,735,021 of record OZ010798.1, read on the forward strand.
CAGTTACAATAGAATATCAACTTACTCATTCACAGAAATCTCCAGTTGGATCCAAAAAGTCATCTAATCATCAGACTGAAACTAAGGTTGCTTCATCTCCAGTTCTATCATTACAGAAACCTAATTCTCCCCAAACATCATCAGTTGAATCAAAAATATCAACCGAACATAAGACAAAAAAAAACGCCAGCTACAGATAAAAGCAAATTAGTGAAACCTATTGTTTGTCCAACTCCGAAAGCAAATGAAAAAACATTCGCGCAAAAAGAAAGAAAGAAACCTCCAACTCAAATCTCTTCACAGTGGAAAACTGTGAAGAGAAAAAGCAATAAATCATGTCTTAGCCCAGCAATAACTAATATTAAAGATCACAAACAGCTGCTCAACTATGCAGAAGAGGCTATGGACTCTTGTAGTTATGACTCTGATAACGATGACAATAATACAGTTTTTGAAGTTATTCATCCTACGTAGCTTTATATCGTTTTAAAATTTTGAATTATAACTTCATTCTTAAAGCAGTATTATATAACATTTTATGCTTTATTTCTTGAACATATAACTTTTCATAACTTTAGAGATTTTAGAATTTTTTAATTTAAATATTCTTGTCTTTTAACTATTTTTTGTCTTTTAAAACCTTGTGTATTGTCGCTTTCATTGTGCATTATTTTTATTACTTGTATCATCACATTGCTTTCTTCATTTTGTTTTGTTTATTCACTTTTATATCTCTGACAATCTTTTAATGTAACATTTAATTTTTAACTATGTTTTACTCCGTAACTTTTTCTTGGCGCAGCATGTCCCTATGAGGACTTTGTGCCATAAAACCCTAATCAACCTTAACAATGGCAATGGCCATTGTTAAGGAAAATCCTTAACAACTGGAAAGAAGTGTGAAATATGATGGAGGACTGTTAAGACAGTCAAAAATGACTCTAAAATAGAAAAAACCAAATCTCTAGCTCAATTAGCAAAAAAAGTAGCCATTGTTATAGATAACGGGGGGGGGTCAAAAAGTGGTGCAAAAATTGGTGACAGTAGTATGAATAATAGAAGATATGAAAATGTGACAATTAATGTGGCAGATACAAAGATAAAACGATGTTAACGAAGAGCCCCATTTAGCCCCTCCCCAAATGGCCCCTAATTGAGCTAGAGACAAACAGAATAGTGGAAAAGACGGGGGGGAGAGTTCACTTAGGCAGTTTACAGCTGATTTTAGCGCAGCAGAAAACCCCTACGATCAGTAATTTCCAAGGTATTTAGCATTTTGTGCAAAATTACCAATATAAAAAACACCCGTTAGAAACAAAATGGAGTTTTTAAGTGTTAAGATGGCAAACCTAGTAAATAATTTTATATCTAAAAATTGAAGATGACTGTCCTAATCATATTGCCATCGAAAAAATTTTGAAGTTTAACATTTAGTATTTTATTATGAATTAATTATGTATTGGCTTTATAGCAATGTGGACTTTATTAGGAAACAAAATGGAGGATAATCTATTACATCCCACATTTGTGAGATTTATTTAAGTTTTACCATGAGTGTACCGCTTAAGACTCTATAAGCCATAAATGATACTCATAATAAAGTCCTAGATAAAATTGGTAGTCTTTTCATTAATTAAAATTTAACCATTACCAATTTTACCATTACTGAATTTTACCAACCAACCAACCAACCACCAAATAGTTCAACTCACTACTAAAGTTGGCCAATAGATTTCCCAAGAACAAACTGAATTTAAAAATGCTAATTGTAAAAAATAGGTTTTTTTTTTTTTTACTAAAAAGTACAGTAAATGAACATTGTGATGGATGAGGAAATTATAAGGGTATATATTACAATACATGAAATAACACTAAACTGGTATTGGGTAAAAATGCCATGGCACTATTACACACTTTTTAAAAAATTACATCTTGATTAGTAATTAAAATTGTTTATGCCAGTTTTTTTAAAACACTCTATTAGGAGAAAGTAGGGTAATGACACTCAGAAGGGTAATCCCGCTCACCCAATATCAGTAGTAGGGAAAAGACAGTTCGATTGCGGCGGTGGATTGTGGTGAAAGTGGAAATCGTACTATAGTACGAAAGGGTTTGAGAAGAGTGTTAGGAAAGGAGATAAGATAGGATAATCTGATAGTGAGATAAGAGTAAAGTATGGAAAGATCATGCTATAGTAGGGTGGTATTAGTTTAGGAAGAAAATTATAGAAAGTGTCTTCTGGCAGCCCGCTTCTTTCTTCTTTGCTATCCAACCTGAAAAAAGAAAAAAACGCATGTTTTTGACACTAGCTATGGGTCCCCCGACATATTTTAAAAAAGTAATATATGCCGTATTAGCTGCTCAAAGGCAGGGGTATCACGAACACAACCCATACAGCACAAACACGTCCTGAGGACGTACGAAAGACGTCCTATGCAGTATATTGCCTTGTCCGTCGGACATCCTACAATATCCCATCGTTATCCGGCGGACGTCTGCAGGGGAGCAGAAAGAGACGCCTAATCACGTCCTTCGGACGTCATTTTCAGCCATTCATAGGATGACAGTAGGACGCTCATAGGACCAGATAAAACTAATAGAATTTGCATCCTCTGCTCGTCCGGCACACGGCATTCATAGGATGCTCTTCGGATCAGTAGCGGACGCTTTATATAAAAAAATAAAATAAATAGGAAGGGAGGGCAATTGCCCCACCCTGTTTTCCCTAGATGAGGCTTCAGATTTCTATTAATTTTAACTTAAACTGAGCGACGGCGCACACTGAAAGATTTCTACTAAAAAATAGTGGTAGCCTGGACAATTGTTGTCCAGGTTACCACTATTTTTTAATAGAAATGTCAGTGTACAATAAAATTAATAAAAATCAGAAGCATCATTTAGAAAGGACAGGTGGGGCAATTGCAACCCCCCTTCATTTTTTGATTTTTAAAATCTTATATTATTGAAAAATATATTTTAATAGATTTCTTTTTGTATGATTATTTTTCCTGTTGTTTTTCGCAAATATAGGAATCCTTCAATATAAATAAATTATACTAAAAATATTTAAAAATAAGCATGAAAAATGAATACGAAGAAAATACTAATTCATTTCAAGAGAAAAATTATTTATTATTTCTGTTATCAACATCTCTTTTTTTCAACTAATAAGTAGCATACGATGAATGGCCTATCATTGGATAGGTTTCTTCGCCCATATCTAATATAACAAACTGAATTTTCTTTATACTTTTAGATTAATATCATCATACACATTTTTTCTGATTTCAACACCCCCTTTTTTAGGTAAATACACAAAGTTGAGTTGGATTTTATACGAAAAGCTTTTGACATAGTATACTCATTAGTACAATTTGTTTGGTTAAAAAAAAAAAATTGCAAATATAAATTTAGGAAAAATGCACTTAATTTACAGTAAAGATTACAGTGCGAAAGCCTTGCAAGGGTCTATTGGTATAGACTTAATATACTTAATATAAAAAGTAACCGAATTGAAATTTTTGAAAAATAACAAATTTTATCAGTAATAGCTGAATGCATAAAAAATTCCCCATTTTCTTAGAACAGTTTAAAAAATTGTTAAATATTGTTATCGGTATTGAATTCAGACCTCTTGGGGAGGGATTTCTGTGGCTCCAGGCAGGGGAGGGGCTTGTATTTTAGAGATCTGGGGGTCAAATTGCACTTTCGTTCATTAAAAGGGATAAATCTCAAACCTTCTATATGGGGAAGAGGAGGATTCCCTCCTGGGCCACCCTCTGAATTCAACACCAATTGTTATATATGTATTAAATAAATTTAATTTCATTCTTTTGATATTCCTCATACTTTTCCACAGTCATTTAAATTCATGAATACACCAAACTTGCAGTTTTTTTTATTTAATATAGGTAAAAATAAACTTAAATAATAATTTTAATATTTCTAAAAAAATAAATAAATAAGAGGTTAAAATCCTTACTTTTTAACACTGTCAAAATTTTTATTTTAATCAGAATTTTGAGATACAACAAGGGAAAGACCACCATCGAAAACATCGGTTACAACTTAATACAGACCCTACTTAAAATAAATAAAATTTCGTATTAAAATAATGTCTGCAAACTTCATGTATGTACGTGTATTTAGACAACCACAATTTAAGACACGTCTCATTTGAGAGAATTGAAAAATGTAGTAAACTTGTTTAAAATTTTCATGTATTAGTTTCAAAATTAAAATTGTGAATGTGCAAGAAGTTTTCATTTAAAATGAAAAATTTGAGTATGCACTAAATGACATTTTAACAAAAAAATTCTCAGAATTTTTATAGATTCTTCTGCAGTATCAATTTTCTCATACTCTTTTTTTTTTTTTTTTTTTTTATGATTTATAAAAACAGATAAAGAACATTACCTACTCCATGGTGAAGAAATAATGAAAACTCAGAATGAAAATACTTCATTCTCAAGTAACAAATATGTTTTGTATTTGTTATATTTTTTTTCTGAACTAATTACATTTCTTTAAATTAAAATTCAAGAGAAATACATTACATTTTTTAAAAGTATGTAAGCATTTTAGCTCAATATTTACTGTTAATAATATATTAATAAGTTCTGTTAATAATCAATTATATATATTATTACATTTACTTTAAACAAACCAAAAATTTTTAGTATTTAATTTTTAGGATAAATCAAAAGAAAATAATGATAACATTTTATGATGTCAGATTTTAAATATGAAAGCAATTGAATAGGCATTCTTTTCAAGTGCAATAAAAACTTCTATTTTTAGGTAGGGTAGAATTAGGTATATTTCCTCTTCTCTTTAGCTTGAAGTAAAAACACACAAGATCATAAAAGTTTCATAATATTTATACCATTAGATTCTATTATATCTAAAACTTCTTACCTGATAACTTGTTCTGTCAAGTTTTGGTTTTAATGAAATAATAAATAGTACATTCAATGTAGTTGTTCTATTTCTGAGATCCATTGAATTCCTTATTATTTTTTATAGTAAATAAATGAAAAGCTTGCCATTAAACACATAAAAAATATATTAAAATCACTTCACATCATGATATTCTTTACAAAATACTTAATAAACTCCTGTAACTAAATCTATTTACATCTTCTATTCCAGTATGGATGTAACATTTTAAAATAATTATACAATTATTTTACTCGCTGCTTTAGAATGCATGAATTTTAAGTTTTAAACAATGCAATTGCTGAAGTACATACGTTTTAAATCAGTTAAGAAAGAAAAAAATACTGTAAAATAAAAACACCAACAAATACATTTAAAGTACTTTAATTTACATTTATAGACTTTTTTTACATAACATTTACGTTCTTATACATGTTGTAACTATGCCTTTAATACTCTTTCAATGTGTGCCCTTGATATAAGTTTCTTTCTCAACAGCATCTGAAACAAATAATTTTCAAAACAGTAAAATTCAGAGTAAAATATCATTATGGCTAGAGGAGTTAAGCAAAATTTTGTGTAAAAGAAAATAAGAGAATTTTTAATTTCTAACTTGGTTTTGGTACTACTTTTATGTTAGTATATCAGGTGATAAATTGACAAAAACTCCTTTTATAGCCCTACTTTGTGTTGAATTCATTTAATTTTAAATATAAACCCTTCACTTATTTCATTTAAAATGCATAATTTTCCTTAAATTACATACATGCCTTTTACTAATATCAGTTAAAATACAGAAAAAATAAAAAAATTCTCACACTGTCTTTTTAAAGAAGTTTTATAAAAACAAAAATTTATAAAGAAGACCACAAAGCAAAATATTTAATTTCATGATCAAAGTATTATTTCTAATTTCCATAGCAAAAAATAAAAGCTGTCACTGACGAGAAAAAAATTGCGGTTGGCAGGATTTGCACCTGGCAAACATAAAAGTTCCCAATCTTTTTACTTAAATAAAAAAAAAAAAATGTATGCATAAAAAATTACTTGAGAATTAACATATGTAAGAAAATTTGAATTGCTTTGACATATTTAAGGTTATTCACATAATCAAATTTATTATGCTTCATTAAGGCTCCCAGTTCACGTGCATTTTCTGTTCCCCCCCCCCCCCCCCCTTGATTGGAACTTTTATCTTAAACAGTTTATTTGTAAGTTACGAAATCATGATCATAATTAAAATTAATTTAAAAAATATAAAATATTAAAAGCTTTTTTAATCTAAACAAAGTGATTTTCACTTTACATGAATGTAAAAAAGAAGAAAAAGCCTGCTTTTAAAAGTTTAGCCTTTCAGTCTCAGAAATTTAAGAGTAACTTTTCCAACTTAAATGGAAAATTTTCCAACCACCAATGTTTGCAATATATCATGTCTCTGTTCAAATTATTTTTCAGTTGCATTTGACTATTTTCCAAAACTTGTTAAAAAAAAAAAAAAAAAAAATACAAAGAGTTTTAATCAATAATCCCTGCAGTTTAAAAACAAATTTGGATTGTGTTATATATCCCATCTACATAGTATTGTTTGTGAAGTATATAAAGGATGCAATTTTAAAGGAACAAATTATTGTGGTTCTGGCATTATTATAAATGTTATTTTAAAATCTTTCATTCTACAAAAATTGGTAATTTTTATAAAAAATTAACAAATTAACCACCCCCTCCCTGGCTTACAAAAGACGCTTTAGTATGGTGTCAGTATTAACATTTCGGTTAGAAACTGACCAAACAACATTTGCTCTGTTTCATTTTTTCTTAAATATAAATCATAGATTTTTGGTCTCAGAAATTTTTTATAAAGTTACTTTCACTTTCTAAACCGGTTCTGAAAATGAAAGTGTCATTCTAAAAAATATCTGCAACTCAAATTGAAAAAGTAAAAAAGGTGCGATGTAGAGATGGAAACTCGGCTATCCAATACAAAAAAAAAAATTATATTAAAATGTCGAAATGCAAACGAGATATTAGAAAAATCCCTCCCCAAATGATTCACATTAGCTCTTGAGTGCCTTCGCTGGCAGGGACAGGAGCCTTAAGGTTCCCAGTTGACTATTTTCTATCACTCCCCCCCTTGATTGGAACTTTTATCTTAAACAGTTTATTTGTAAGTTGCGTCGTCATGATCATAATTAAAATTAATTAAAAAAATATAAAATAAAAACTTTTTAAATTTCTCAAAAAACAAAATGATTTTCACTTTATATGAATGTATTCTAAAAAAAGAAGAAAAAGCCAGCTTTTAAAAGTTTAGCGTTTCAGTCTCAGAATTTTGAGAGTAGCTTTTCCAACTTAATTTAATACCAATTTTTGTAATATATCATGTCTCTGTTGAAATTATTTTTCAGTTGCATTTGACTAATTTCCAGGAGAATTAGTTAAAAAAAAAAAAAGTAATACAAAGAGTTTCAATCAATATCCCTGCAGTTCAAAAACAAATTTGGATTGTGTTATAAATCCCTCATCTACATGATATTGTTTTTTAAGTATATACAGTCGGACCTCTATTTAACGAACCTCTATTTTGCGAATTTCTCTATTTTGTGAACTTTTCCTTGGAACCAAGAACATTTTGCGAATTTCTTCGTAAAATAACCTCCAAATAGCGAAGTGCATTCTCTATTTAACGAACTTTTTCTTGTGATCAATTTTTTTTCTCTCCCCATTTCTCAAAATATTCCTGGACATTTCAAACTTATTCTTTCTTTAAACACATTTTATGATGTTCAACGACCTTGAACTGGTTTTACCAGGCGCCTTCTTTGTCAGCAGTGAGAATTCGGTAAGTACGGACAACGAAGACGATAATCCCTTAGAGTAACTTAAAAAAAATGTGGATACAGTGAGAAAAAAAGAAGAAATTAACCTTGATGTGCTGATTGATGATTGTATTTCACTTAATTCTGAAATTGAGACCTCGGAAACACTATCCGAATTGGATATTTTCGACAGTGTGAAAAATAAGAACAATACAGCAATGAATTGCGATGAAGACTATTATGAAAATGATGGAAATGATCATTATGCTAGAATTAACAAAACTTCGTATGATGAAATGCTAAAATCATTTGAAACAATCCGACGCAGATTTTAGTTAGAAGATAATGCGCATGAAGGAGTTTTTGGTGCATTGCTAAGATGCGAGACGTATTATGAGAGAAAGTACTTTTTAAAAGAAAAAACTCAGGCAAAATTAACATAGCTTTCCAGAAATTAAATTTAAGGATGCATATGTTAATGAATGGTTAAAATTGTTTTTTATAATAATAATAATAATAAATACGATAATCATACAATCATTAAAATTCGTTAATTTTGATGTAAAACTGTTTACTTTAAACACAAAATACAGTGTATTCCCGGACAATGTTTTGTTTTCCTTGCAGATTTCAAAGATTTAAACACATAAAAAAAATGAATGGATGATGGATATTAGTGGGTAAAATCGATACAATTTATTTAAAAAAAAATGGGATTAGTTAGTTTTAGCAAAAATATTTAGTGTTTATGAATTTAAAATCTGTTTTATGTAGTTTAAAGTATTTTAAAAGGTGAATCTCTATTTAACGAATTTTCTATATAACGAACTTTTTCCGGATTTAGCGACTTCGTTAAATAGAGGTTCGACTGTAAATGATGAAATTTTAAAGGAACAAATTATTGTGGTTCTGGCATTATTATAAATGTTATTTTTAAATCTTTCATTCTATAAAAATTAGCAAATTACCCCCCCCCCCCCGCGTTCAAAAGACGTTTTAGTATGATGTCAGTATTTAACATTTTGGTTGGAAACTGACTTCAAACAACATTTGCTGTGTTTCACTTTTTCTTATAAATCATAGAAAATGTTACCCCCACATATAATATTAAAACACTTAGCTGTGAGATATCAAAATAGAAAATACAACATCTAGCAATTGTTTGTTTAGAGTAGGTTTCTAACAGGGCTGCAAAAAAGTCGGCTAAAATTTAAAAAAAGCCACGCCGGTGGCTTTTACTGGTTTTAACCGGCTTTTTTTGGCCATAATTGGCTTTTATGCAATGAAACATTTGTTGCATCGTCCAGTAGTTGTTTGAGGAGAGGCTTTTGTGTTTTAATTATTTGTGTGAATTTGCGCAGATTCCCCCTAGTGGTATTGAATCTGCGTCTTTCTGTGTGTTCTGGTGTGATTTCGAAGTCAAAAAGGATGTATTTGTCATCTGAGTCTGAGTGAACATCTGATACGTGCCAGTTGCGTATTTTTGTATTTGCAAGGGGGTTGACTAAGGTGTGATCCGGAAATCCCCTTGCCAACACCCTGCCGAGGCTGTCATATTTTACGAATGTGTGTACTGTATTGTCAAGGTTTGCTATTGCTAAGTTGTGTTCTATCAGTTGTTCCGTGAGCTCTTCACCCCGCCGGTTCTCCGTCGCATATCCCCATAGGGGAGACTGCGCATTGAAGTCCCCGCTGCAGATGAAGAATCTCCAGTGTGTGATGAGGTGTTTCCACTCCTCAAGGGTTGCCTTAAAATTGAGACTGGGAGCCGCGTACGTGGTCACCACGATCAAGTGGCCCTCTTTGGCCGTGATCGTGATGAATACGCAATGGTCTCCCGTGTAAAGGTGTGAGTAAGTTATGTTAGTGTTTCTGATGACCAGGTGTGCAGTTCCGGCTTTCGATGAAAAGACCGGCCATGGAATGCCTGACACCTTTCCATCCGAGGTGTAGGCGTCCTGCAGCAGTACGACGTCCGCATCGACATAAATTAGGTATTGTTTAAGGGAGTTATTAGCTGCTGAGCAGTGGTTTAAATTTATATGCACAAATCTTAGTTTGCCAAAAGGGATTTGTGGTGGACGAGATACGTCACGGGATGTTGAGGGATCCTGTGAAGAAGGCATCTGGGAATTTGGAAGTTATTAGTAAAAACTGTTACAAAAATTATTAGTTAGTATTTGGAATTTAACTATTAAATTTAACTTACTGGTAGTCTTGATGTGGGCGCCTGTTCCCACCTCTCCTTGCTGCTGGAGCATCAAAATTTTCGTTTTGGTCGCAGTGCTGGAATTGCGGCCAGTGACTGAAGAAATGGGGTGGGCCAGACCAGAAGCCACCCCGCTGAATTGGTGGACCGCCGCGGAAATCCCCTTCTATGGGTGCGAAGTCCTGGTCCGTCCCTTGGGGAGGACCTGGGGGATGTTGTCGAGCCTCCGACGCTCCTCGCTATAGAGTTCTCTATAGCATGGGCAGTGGAAGTCCGAGGCTCTATGGTTTGTTGGGAAGTTGGTGTTATATTCTCTGTTGTTGTAAGAGCAGTTGATGCAGTGGGGGGGTGGGCAACTCACATGACCTGGGGTCGTGGCGTTCTCCACAGTTGACGCAGAAGGGCCTGTTGTTACATTTTTTCGTGGTGTGATCAAAGGCCTGGCAATTCAGGCAGCGCTGCACTGTCGTGTGGGGGCGCACCCGACAATGCCTGAAGCCTAGGGTGAGGCCGCCTCTGATCACGGCACGGCCCAGCTCTATGGGCAGGGCCAGAATCCAGTCATTGGATTCATCATCCTGCCGTGATCTTTGGCATTTGAGGACTACTACCTCATCCCTGTATGCTAAGTACGACTTCAGGATGGCATTTATAATATCCTCCTTTTCCAGTGCAGAGGGTGCGCCAAAGATCCTCATTTCTCTGTCTTTGACTGTTTTGTGATGAAAGCCAGCGATCTGTTCAGGATTCTGCTTTGTTGCATCTCCTTTTTGAGGAGTTCCGCCCCCTCCCGGGTGCAACAGACAACTTCCACATGGAATTTTTTGTGATGGATTTTATTTATGTTAACGGCCGTGCTAATTTTATATTTGTTTAAAGTGGCTTGGATTTCATTACTGGTTATTTTATTACCAGCTCCTTTGATTATGATTGTTCTTTTGTGAATTCTATTAAGTCCCAGGGAGGGTGAGCGGGATCGTTGTTGGGTAGTTTGCTCTGCCCTACGTTCTGTGTCATGCTGTGCGGCCACAAGAACCGTTTCCGCTGGTGCTGCAGTATCTTGAGTTTGTGTTATTGTAGATTTGTTAATAATATCCTCAACTTCATTTACTGTGGGTAAGTTTTCTAGTTTAATAATGATTTCATCTTTTAGTGTGCGGACGTGCTCTCAGGGTTTTTTCGATATGTGCATCTGTTCAGCCTCCGATTCTAACACTCCCCCAGGGGAATACCTTCTTTAGGTATTTACGTGTTTCGCGACCCCGGGTTCCCGAGCGATCTTTCTCCTTTCCTGTTTTCTTCTCTTTTTAGTTGTCTATCCTTTTTTCTTTGTTTCATACTTTTTAATCTTCTTTTTCAGTTTCTTATCCCTCTTTGTTCTTGTTCATGTTTTTTACTGACCATTTTGTTCAAATTGTTATTTGTTCTACTAACATTGTTCTTGTTCTTTTGTTTAAAAAAGACAAAAAATACACCTTGTTTCTAAGTTCTCACCCACATCACTTTTTCTTTTTTACAATAGTGGATTTTTTTATTTTCACGTGAGACACTCTGGGTGTTGAGGTTTTTTAATCTCATCGCCTCGTTTCTACCTTTTTAGGCTGATCTCGAGTCCCAGAGTGCAGGGCATCTCCGAATTCCGGTTCCGTGATCGGTGGGCGCCGTACTTGTATGGCGGTGGTTAGGAATGCACTGGGCGACTGGTGTCCTTTCGACGTAAGGGCGATGTAGGTTGGACAGAGCTGTAAAGGCTTACCTACGACAACCGAGTTCCACTGTGAAAGAACTAGAGTTTGGAGATGCTATCGAGTTTAATCCAGCGTTCGATAAACGTGGAAGTTCGTTGATAGTTTTCACCCTTTTGAGACCTGCGCCTAAAGTAACGGTAAGAAGAAGGGTCGGTGACCAGGCCCGATGCCTGGTGTTTTTTCAATTCTATCTTTAATATTGCTACAATATCAGGAAATCAAATATGCGATGTGGAAGCCCCACAAGCTAATAATGACAATAATAATGCTTTGAGCTCTGCCTCAAACGCTACTGTTAATCACGGCAAAAAAGAATCATTGGGTGAGAGAGTAGAGGCTTCTGCTTCCAATACGGAACCTAAAAATCCCAAATCTGATGAAAGTAAAACTGAAGAAAGATTTTTCGTCGTCAAACGTCAGGAAGGGAGTTTTGATAAAACATCCCCCTTTCTGATTAATAAATCTATCCAAGGACTGGTTGGCGAACCTAAAACAATAAAAAAACTCCGTACAGGTGAACTGCTAATTGAAGTAATCAATAACCAACAAGCACTGAACTTAAAAAAATGTACTCACTTTGCAAACATTGCTGTCACCATATCGCCACATAGAACCTTAAACTCATCTCGCGGAGTGATCTCAGAATCTGACCTCTTGCATGTAACCGAAGATGAAATAGTGGAAAACTTAAGGGAACAAAATGTCATAGCAGCTAGACGTATAAAAATAAACCGCAAAGATGAACAAATTCCAGCTAACCAAGTACAAATACCTACCAAGCATATTATTCTGACGTTTAATACTCCCAACTTACCCAAATATATAAAAGCTGGATATCTATCATGCTCTGTCAGACCGTACATCCCAAACCCACTGCGTTGCTTTAACTGTCAGCGCTTTGGGCACTCAAAAACATCATGCCGAGGTAAAGAAACCTGTGGTCGGTGCAGTGCAATTGGCCACGAAAGTGGGCAATGCAATGCTCAACCTTGTTGCGTCAACTGCAAAAAAGATCGTCCATCCTATGCCAAATCGTGTGAAATGTGGAAAATAGAAAAAGAAATACAGACAATACGCACAAGACAAAATATATCATACCCTGAAGCCAGAAAAATAGTCGAATCCAGAACGCCCAAAGTTGGTGTATCATATGCTGCTGCCTTAACAAAAACCGTTCATAAAACTTATAAAACTATCGCAACTCAAACTGAATTCCCAACTAGACCTAATTGCCAACCTAATCAAAAAGAAAATGACCTGTCTATTAATTCTGGTAAGACAAATAGATCGACGCAGTCTGCTCCTCCTAAGTCACCTAAATCTGTTCCTACTAATTCACAAAAATCTGTTCTTCCTAAATCATCTACAAATGCTTCTTCAAAATCATCACAATCTTTTATTTCTAAACTTCCATTCCATAGTAGAGGTTCTCAAAATACAACTAAAACAACCTCTGTGAAACCAAACCATAAATCCGATGTAGAAAAATTTAACTTACCAACAGTTAAAGCCTCTGTGTCATCTGAAAATACAGCCAAAAGGAAAAAAGTAAAACATCCAAAAATAAAACCCAATCAATACAGAATGATAAAATGGAAGAAGATGATGCTTTAGCTCTTCACCCAGAACCGGGAGAAGAATTTAACGAGGAAGATAGTATGTCCACTATCTCCGGATAAAATAATGCTGATAAATTACAAAAAAAAAAAAATCATTCATGTCTAATATTATCTCATGGAACTGCCGTGGTTATCACAATAAACTTGATGAAATCCGTAATATTCTAGCAGACCATCAGCCTTTATGCTTAGGTCTGCAGGAAACCCACTGACAAAGCGAAATTACGCAACTGTGCTACCTACAGAAAGGATTTTACAGGCAATGAAAGAGCTACTGGTGGAGTGGCTCTTTTCATTTCTCGCAGTTCACCTCATTCTCATATTTTATTAAACACAAGCTTACAAGCTGTTGCCGTCCGTGTACATGCAAAACGTCTCATTACAATATGTACTATTTATTTACCACCCCACCAAATTATTCAGTCAGCACTACTTGATGATCTCCTTCTCCAACTCCCCACTCCTTTAGTCATTGTTGGGGATTTTAACGCTCATAGCCAACTGTGGGGTAATTCTGACTCTAATCAACGTGGTGATACAATAGAGAAACTAATTTCTGACAATGGCTTATGCCTACTTAATAACGGTGATCATACGTATTTTCATGAACCAACACGCACCTTTCATGCCATAGATCTCACTATCTGCTCTCCATCTATCTATCCGTATTGGAACTTTTGGGTCTCCAATAACCTGCACGGCAGTGACCATTTTCCCACATTTATTTCACAGACAACTCCTGACGGGGATTCTAATAAATATTTTAAACGCTATATCTACGACAGAGCCAATTGGCCAACTTTTACAGATCTGGCTAAAATTACAAGCGATATGATAGAAGGTGATATTGACGATGCGCTTGATAATATCACACAGTGTATTATCAATGCTGCAGATCTTAGCATTCCTAAATCATTTTCTACACCGCGACACAGGAAACCTTGGTGGAATGATGAATGCAAAAGGACAAAAAAAATTCAACAGAAGGCTTGGGGCATTTTCCGACGCTACCCGACTAATACTAATTATATTGCTTACAAAAATGCAAGGGCTGATGCTAGAAGAGTGCGACGTAAAAGCCAACGTGAATCCTGGATGCAGTACATTTCCAACATAAACTCTAATACATCAAGTAAAGATCTCTGGAAAAAAGTGAAAAATTGTATGGGACTTTACTCAGAAAACCATATCTCAATCCTCAGCTTCACCCAAAAATATTGCTGAAACAATAGCAAATACACTTGCATCTAATTCTAGCTCCGACTCATACCCGGAACCGTTTTTATCATACAAAGGACATATGGAAACTACCAGCATAAATTTTAACTCTCGCCACTCTTATGATTATAATTTACCTTTTACAATTCAGGAACTTTCAAGATGTTCGCAAAAAAGCCGTTTATCTGCTCCAGGTCACGATGGCATCACATATACCATACTGAATCACCTTTCAGTGCCTCTCTCAGTAATTTACTTGCTTTCTTTAACAGAGTTTGGATGGAACAACTATTACCTCAAGCCTGGTGCAAGGCTGTCATTATCCCTTTTCCTAAACCAGGAAAGGATTCCAGTGACCCAAATAACTACAGGCCTATCGCACTCTCTAGCAGCCTTTGCAAACTCCTTGAAAAGATGATCAATTTCCGCCTTGTACATGTGTTAGAATCTAACAATTGCCTTGCCGCATTTCAAAGTGGATTCCGACAGGGTAGGTCTAATATCGATAACCTGATCCATCTAGAACATTACATTCGGACAGCCTTTCTTAAACGCAACCATTTGGTGTCAATATTTTTTGACATGGCGAAAGCCTATGACAGAACATGGCGATATGGGATACTTCGCGATCTTTTTAACCTCAACTTCCGTGGGAATCTCCCTATTTTTATCAAAAACTTTCTCAATATTAGACTTTTCCAAGTACGGATTGGAGGAATTTTATCTGGTTTTTATGTACAAGAAGAGGGTGTACCTCAGGGCAGTGTCCTGAGTGTCACCCTCTTTGCAATCAAAATAAACAACATTCTTTGCCAACTACCCCCTTCAGTTAAAGGAGATCTATATGTTGACGACTTTCGAATTATGTGTATGGGACAGGATATCCGATTTATTTTAAGACAGTTGCAAATTGCAAATACCCATATTCTTAATTGGACTAGTAAAAATGGTTTTATAATTTCCCAAGACAAAACATCTTGTGTGCATTTTTGCAGACGTAGAGATCTGCATCCAGATCCTGAAATTTTTATTGGATCGACTCAAATTCCTGTTGTGGACAGCGTCCGTTTTCTTGGCCTTCAATTTGATAGCAAGTTAACCTTTTTACCTCATATTTTACAATTAAGGACAAAATGTGAAAAATCACTTAACTTACTTAAGGTGCTTTCAAATACTTCTTGGGGAGCAGACCGTACTTCTCTCCTTAAAATATATCGAGCTGTGATCCGTTCTAAAATTGACTATGCCTGCCAAGTCTATGGTTCAGCGTGTAATTCTGCTCTTAAAAAACTTGACACTGTGCACCATAGTGCACTTCGTGTGTGCTCTGGTGCATTTCGTACCTCTCCAGTTTTAAGTTTGTATGTTGACTGCAATGAACAAGCACTACACCACATTCGTGAAAAACTCTCTTTGGAATTTTATTACCGTATCCTTTCATATCCTAGACATCCTCTTCATACACACATTCTAAATACAGACAATGATATTCTTTATCAGCATCGACCATCTTGCATACCATCTTTTGGTGTCAGAATCAGGAATATTATAGCCCTCTGAGCAATATTGAGGTGAGTCCATGTCCATTGCATTATCTCCCTCCTTGGAAATCTCTTAATATTACCTCACTCCATCCATTTAAAGGATACGATAAAAACACCTTGGCTCCTGCAGTTTTCCAACAGCTATTTGCTGCACATCGTGCAACTTTTAATACATATACTGAAATTTATACGGATGGTTCTAAGAGTGGGAATAGTGTTGGCTGTGGGGTTTTTATAAATAACACTAGTTTTAGTTATCGGCTTCACGCATCAATATCTATATTTACAGCTGAGTTGATTGCGATAGAGAGAGCCATGTTGCACATCTCTCATCACCATAATACATCCTTCATCATTTATACCGACTCAAATAGTTCTATTGACGCAATAAAATCTTTTAAAAAGCATCCTTATGTTTCAGCCATCCTGGATTTTTACAATAAATTGACAAGACGCGGTTATCAAATTTTATTTTGCTGGGTACCTGGACACATGGGTATTCGTGGAAATGAGAAAGCGGATGAGGCGGCACAACTGGCTCTTAATCCTTTTTACCATAGAATTCCATTCTCAGACGTTAAACTATTTATCAAACACTTTATTTATAATAAATGGCAAGAAGGTTGGAATTTAGAATGCAATAATAAACTACACCAAATCAAACCTACCATCTTGACCTGGCCTGCAAGTTATCCAAGGAAAACAGATGTTCTTCTGACTCGTCTGAGAATCGGACATTCAAGAATCACTCATAAACATCTCTTGCTTCGGGAGGATGTACCCATGTGTCCACATTGTCATTTTGATTACCTCACCATTCATCATGTTTTAACTGACTGTCCAGGTCTCCGGCATCTGTATAGGATTTACTTTAATTCATCATCACCAGTCTTGACAAACCTCATTGGGGAAATACCTCATGGGGCTCTCTTTACTTTTTTAAAACATGCAGGATTTTATTTTGAAATATAATTTTTCGTTTTTCTCTGTTCTAATGGCTCAGTTTTATTCTTTAAACTTTGGTGACATCTGGATGGGATCCCATCCAGAATGCACTTTTCATTGAATTACTTTTATGTTTTAACTCTCGTTTTTAGGATTTTAAATTTTGTATTTCTACATTGTTTGGCTACATCTGGATGGGTACCCCATCCAGATGGTTTCTCTCATTGCTCTTTTATTTTGACACTGTTTCTTTTTTACCTTTCTGATGTTTTAGTCTACTGGTTTGGCGCAGCATGTCCCTTAAGGGATTTTGCGCCATAAAACCCTATACAACCAACCAACCAATTCTAACACTTTTGTAGATAGAGTGTCCAAGTCTTGAGCCGGGGATAGGAGATTGAAGGCCTGAGTGTGGCTGGTCCGCAAGAACTGAGTCCAGCGTAGAACCAATACACCACACCCGGGGGTATCCCCGACGCGCGGGGTGTCGACGATGAGACCCAGCCCAGCCGAGGAGGAAAGCAGACGCCGGGCCCTCAAACAGCGCACCGAGGATCCCGACACCAGGAGCCCCACAGACCAAGTGCGACCAAACGTCCCGACCCTCAGCAAGAACGGCCGACATCGGATCGGAACGTCATTTCATTTATTAGAAAACAATAATATTTACAAACTATGGCAGAAGCCAGGCTGCCGTTAAAGCCGAGCACTGGGCAGCAACAACAATAATTAATATAATAAAAATAAATGAGAAGTAAAAATAAAGAATAAATATTAGTTAGTAAAGTCTCAGAGTTCATCATTAGATAACAAGCTGCAGTGTCGACTATGGCATGAAAGGAAGATGTACAAAATTTTAGATAGTAGGGCTTTTAAGACACAATTTAAAATAAAAATTTAGCCTTTTAATTTCTACAAAGTTCATGTGTAAACCAGTAATGGCTCTTAGTTTCGCCAGCAGAGGGTGACGTGTAAGAATATTAATCAGCCAGTCCTTAGGATGAGGGACTGGATGCTTAAGATGCCACCTGACTGTGAGTGGGCAATAAAAGAAATAATGTTTTGCAGTACCCCTCAATCCACAGTCGCAGTAGGGTGAGTCAGATCGATGATGATAATAAAGATGAGATCTACTTAGAAAAGCTGAAGTGTAAGGTGATTATGTTTGAAGATTGAAGGAAATTTTAGGTATTAGAGAATGAGTATAACGACCTTTGACAGAATAGTCCCACCTATCCTGCCAATCTGAAATGAGAATATTTCTTAAAGTACGTCTGACTGTGGAGGGGGACACTGGAAGTGTGATATCTACAGCAGGCTTTTCTGTAGCACCTTTTGCCAATTTATCCGCCAGCTCATTACCAGGGGCCCCGGTATGGGCCAAAACATGACCCAGAGAAATTTTGTGGATTAAATTTAGAAGAAGATTTTTTATAGTTATAATTTGAGGATTAATAGATTTGAATGTATGGAGAGCTTGTAAACTTGAAAGACTGTCTGTATATAACTTTACAAAATTATTGGAATTATTGGTTAGAATCCATTGAAGAGCTTTTTGAATGGCGTAGAGCTCAGCTTGAAAAATCGAGTTTCCATCCCTCAATCTTTCAGACCATTGATGGATGGCCACTCCCTTTTCCATTACACAAAATGCCGAGCCCACCCCAGAGTCCGTGTGAGAACCATCAGTAAAAATTGTTAGTGAGTCAGAAGGGGAGTAAGAATTTCTATTTGGATTAACTTGAAAGGAGGATGTCTCCAAATGAGGGTGAAAGAGCCAGGAAGGGGATTTATATTGAATTTCCAAATCATTGAAATATTTTTCTTTTAAGTTTTGATTTTTAAGTTGTAGGATGTTAGTTTTCCTGTAGAAAGTAGTCAACCATTAAATCAACCGGGGGGATCCCAGTAATGACCTGAAGAGCAACACTAGAAACAGTTCTAAAACTCCTTGCGATCTGCAATAGAAAGAATCTTTGAAATGAAATAAGTTTATCGCGCATGTCTTGTCTAAGATGACCTCCCCAGATACCAGCCCCGTAAGTAATTATTTTTTCAATTATTGTGAGATACCAAGCATTGCCGAAGAGATTTCCCAAAATTTAGAGGTTAGAATTAGATACGTTTGATGAAATTTTAGAAGTTTGGTTTTAATGAATTGTAAGTGTGGAAACCAATTAAGGTATCTATCTATTGCAATCCCAAGGAGCCGAAATGAGTTTACATGTTTGATAGTCTCACCGTTTATTTTATAGGAAGGGTACCTCATTTTAAGGTCATGGTGGCCCTTAAAAGTTATTACTTGAGATTTGTTAGGTGATAGTGAGAGTCCTAAAGACTGCAGTATAGATATTAGGGCATCAAAAACCACCTTCGCCTCTCTCTCCAGGTCTAGACGCCGACGGCCCCTGAGAATGATGCAGAAGTCATCCGCGAAGGCATAAACCAGAAAGCCCAACTTCGAGAGTTCCACCAGTATATAATTTGCTATAAGAAGCCAAAGAATTGGCCCCAGGCAGGAACCCTGAGGGCAACCTCTCTTTTGCTCATGTTCCGAAAAGCCTGGTCCCCAATTAACCATGATGGACCTGTCGCTCAAATACGATCGGATGACTCCCGCCACATTCCCAGGGCAATTAAGAGTAAGGAGCTGAGAAAAAATATCGGACCACTCCACGTTATCAAAAGCGCCCATTATGTCAATTGAAACAAGGGAAGTGTACTCTCTCGGCAATGGCTGAAGCACAGGAGGACAGAATGGAGTGAAGGGCCTGTTCACACGACCTGCCTTCCCTGAAGCCAAATTGATGATCATGCAAAAGATTATTAGATTCAAGAAAACATGAAAGACGAGTGACGATTAATTTTTCTAGAAGCTTACCTAAAGTTGAAAGTAGGCAAATTGGTCGATAAGAATTTGGATCATTAACTGTCTTCCCATGTTTGAGAAAGTACACAACTTCCCCCCTTCTCAACGACTGAGGAAAATATTGAAATTTTAGACAAAGGTTTGCCCATTTAGCTATTATTCCCGGAATGTCATTAAAGGTTCTTTTTAGCAATCTGAAATCTATTGAATCAGGACCAGGAGCTTTATTATCATTAAAATTATTAAGAGTGGCCCGAACTTCAGATTTGGAAAAAGGAGGATCATGTTGGTCAGAAAATGTAAAGGAGTTGCCAGAATTATCTGGGTAATTAGATGATTTAAAAAGATGTTTTGTCAGGTAATCTAAGTTTGCACGTCTGGAGGAGAGATGAGTTGGTAGATCCAGGAGAACTTCATCTGGTCTGAAGAACTTTCTAGAATAAAGTTTTTGTGCCGAACCAAAATTATTAGATTGATCATTACAAAAGTTAATCCAAGCTTTACGCTTGTTTTGCGATAGTAATTTTTTATAGGCGGCTTGAAGTTTATTATAGGGATGAGAATTTTCCGTCTTTTGGCGGATTTCCGCATTTTTGTTATTTCAAGGAATTTCCGCTTTTTTTTTTTACTCGAAATTCCGCCTTTTTTTCCGAGGATTCCATATTTTTTCTAATGCAAAATTTTGTTATTTTCCGAAATTTTCACTTTGTTATCGATTCCTCTTTTCTTCCGATTTCGATTTCAAACATTCAAAGGTGATGAAAAAACGGTAAATTTCGTCAAAAGATCGCGAAAAAGCGACAAATTTTGTCAAAAGATCGCGAAAAAAGCAAAATTTTGTTAAAAGATCGCGAGAAAGCAGCAAAATTTGTCAAAAGATAGCGAAAAAAACTACAAATATTATCAGAAGATCGTGAATAAACGGCAAAGTTCGCGAAAAAACGGTAAATTTCGTCAATAAATCGCGAAAAAGCGGCACATTTCATCAAAAGATCACAAAAAGCTGCAAATTTTGTCAAAAGATCGCGAAAAAGTGGCAAATTTCGTCAAAATGGCGCGAAAAATACATGTATTTAGTGCTTTTAGTGTATCCTCCCTTTCCCCCCTTTTTTGAAACCTTTCAGAAAATTTGTTGTAAATTTAAATTTTTTTTTTTTTTTTTTTACTCAGAATCGCTCCTGCCTCCGACGTTCCTCACTATAGAGCTCTCTATAGCAAGGACAGTTAAAGTCCGAGGCTCGGTGGTCGGTGGGGAAATTGGTGTTGTACTCCCTGTTGTTATAGCTGCAATTGATGCAGCGGGGGGGCAACTCGCATGGCCTGGGGTCATGGCGCTCGCCACAGTTGACACAGAAGGGCCTATTATTGCACCGTTTAGTTGTGTGATCGAACGCTTGGCAGTTGAGGCAGCGCTGCACCGAAGTATGAGGGCGCACCCTGCAATGCCTGAAGCCCAGGGTGAGGCCGCCCCTGATCACGGCACGGCCCAGCTCTACTGGCAGGGCCAAAATCCAGTCATTGGATTTGTCGTCCTGCCGTGATCTCTGGCATTTAAGGATGGTAACCTCGTCCCTGTAAGCGAGATAGGACTTCAGGATCGCCTGGATAATGTCCTCTCTCTCCAGTGCGGATGGTGCACCGAAGACCCTCATCCTTTCCGTCTTCGGTTGCTTAGTCACAAAAGCCAGCGTTCTGTTAAGCGTGCGGCTTTGCTGCATTTCCTTTTTGAGGAGTTCCGCCCCCTCCCGGGTGCAACAGATAACCTCTACATGATATTTTTTATGGTGTATTTTGTTAATGTTCACAGCTGTGCTGATTTTGTGTTTATTTAATGTAGCTTGGATGTCGGTGCTGGTCATCTTATTCCCAGCACCTTTAATAATTATGGTTCTTTTATGCAGCCTGTTGAGACCTGGGGAGGGGGATCGGGATCGTTGTTGGGTTGAGGGAGCCGCCCTGCGTTCTGTGTCAACCTGTGCGTCCACGACGCCCGTGTCTGATGATGCTGCTGCTTCTTGCGAATTTGTTATTACTGATTTATTAAGGAGGTCTTCGACCTCATTCACTGTTGGTAGATTTTCCAATTTGTGAATGATCTCGTCCTTCAGGGTCCGGACGTGTTCCTATGAGTGTTCTCTCTATATGGGCGTGAGCTGATTGTTCGGCCTCAAGCTCCAGCACACGCGTCGAGAGGGTGTCTAGGTCTTGAGCCGACGAGACCTCACGCCGCTCAAGTTCTTGGAAGATGTCCAAAATTGTGTCGAATTTTTCCTTTAGTGCTGTATTCTCCCTTTTGACGGCCAGTCTTTGAAGTCCGCTCATCAACTTCTTCCCCTCTACTATTAGTTCTAATGTCGTATTAGAGGTCAGCTGCTGGTCCGCATGAGAGGCAGCCGATGCGACTGACGACTCGCTGCCTGTTCTTCTGAGTGGTGAAGTTTGCATTTTAGCTTTGAG
The DNA here is from genome assembly GCA_963932465.1 of Maratus speciosus. NCBI lineage: Eukaryota > Metazoa > Arthropoda > Arachnida > Araneae > Salticidae > Maratus > Maratus speciosus. Next base: position 459,757,384 of record OZ010798.1, read on the forward strand.
GTATTGGGAAAATGGCTAAGTTATTAGTTGTGTGAGAATCAGTGAGATGAAGAACAACGGGTGGTGGGACCCCCGTCTGGCCCAACGCTGGGCTCCAGCTTGTCGCATGCTAGGAATAAATTTGGAATAGGGGGGAGAGCGAGTGCTTATTGCTTTCTGGCTTCATAGTCAGGATCACGTGACGGTAACTGAAAAAAAAAAAAAAGGGGGGCTGGTGAGACCGTGCCATAACTGTGTCTCCGGAGCTCAAAACACCAAGCGGGAGGCATCTAGCGGACCCGGGACCAAGAAGCTGGGCAAGAGAGGGGCATGCCGTCTGTCAGCGGGCATACACAAGGGGACGGTGGAGCCAGCAAAGATCCAAGGCCGGTCAAAGGATCTGAACACCGTATTCCGACCGGACTCCGACAGATCTTGAGAAAAAGCGAGAAAATTTTCTAAGTTTTAAGGGAAGAAATAAAATTTGAATTTAAGTTTTTAAATGTTGAAAAGTAATTGTATACGTTAGGTTGAGATAAGAAATCAAGTTTTTAAGGTTGAAAGCAAAGTTAAAATCTTTCTCAAAATTTTGTCAGAGTCCAGTCAGAACACGGGAACAGGATGAGAAAATTGGGCAGGAGTGTGGAAAAAAACAAACTCTTGATTGAATACCGAACTCGGACCACACTTCGTCCGAAAGCTAGATCTGAACACCGTATTCCGACCGAACTCTGACTGATTTTGAGAAAAAGCGAGAAAATTTTCTAAGTTTTAAGGGAAAAAATAAAATTTGAATTTAAGTTTTTAAATGTTGAAAGGTGAATGTATATGTTAGGTTGAGATGAGAAATCAAGTTTTTAAGGCTGAAAACGAAATTAAAATTTTTCTCAAAATTTTGTCAGAGTCCAGTCAGAACACGGGAACAGGACTCATGCAGGAATTCTGGAGGTAGGATCCAAACACTAAACTCGGAACGACTTTGAAAAATTTTGGTGATGATGCGAAAAGTTAAAGTCCCGGGTGCTAGGCCTACTCAAAAAATTAAAAATTTTTAAGAGCCTCCAGCTTTGGTGGGGATGGTGGTATGCCTTAGGGGGTTAAGAAACCCAGCTCTACTAATTTTAAAAAATCTCTAACGCGAGTAATTAGCGGAAACGTGGTATTCCGACTGTCACCAAGCGCTCGCGAGGTGACGGTGGAGACGGCCAAAACCTGCCGAGCTCCGGTGAATCCACTCTTCCGTACTCGGAAAAAAATTTTTGATTTGGAATGTGAAAATTTGTCAAGTGGATTTAAATGCTTTAGAAATACTGTTTACCAAGTTTTAGCTCCGAAATCAAAAATTTTGTTTTTTAGGAAAAATGGCCATAACTCAAAATATAAATTAGATATATAAAAATAATAATGGAAAAGGATTAAGTTAAGTTAATTTTTACATTGTGGTTAAGTTTTATAATTATAGGATCAAAATTGCATAATAAGCTTAAAAGTGGTGTTGAAAAAAGTTAGTGGCAGAATAAACAATGCAAACATCTCAGAAAATGGCAAAGTCTCAAAATAAAATAACAAAAAATAAAATCATATTACAAGAATAAGTCGGGAGAGGACAAGTTAAATCAGTAAAATAATACAACTCCCGTAAAACATATAGTAAGAAAAGGACCAAGTCATATTCGCCAGAAAAAGAGTCAAAATTTTATTAAAGGTCATGTAAAAATGGCTAAGTCTTGATAAAATGAGAAAACGAAGTTAAGTTTTTAGTAGAGAGAAAGTTAAAGTCCGATTAATCTGTAAAAGTGACAAAGTCTTTAAATGCCGAAAAAGTTTAAGTTATTTTAATGATGAAAAAAGAACTAAGTTATTTTTTGCTTGAAAAAACGGCTAAGATATTTTTGAGGACGAAAAAGTTTAAGTTTTGAAAATTAATGCTAAAAAGACTAAGACCCTCTATCCAGCAAAATATGACAGTCTCAAAAATAGGTTGTATCTTGAAAAAAAATGCAAGTACATTCGTTAGTGCAAGTTACTAATTAGTGGTCACATGATCCTGATTACTCATTTGGAAATTAGGTGATGCTGGAGCACGTGGTTTGAGGACGCTGCAAGGGCTAGGCCCCGTAGCAGCAAGTGAATATACATCCTAATATTTATCTTTTGACTGTTAAAATGGCTAAGACCACGTGGTAAAATTAAAGTGAATATTGCAATTAAAACATTTATAACTCTTGATTAAAATAAGATTTTTAAAATTTACAAATTGCCTGATGAATATTTAATATTAAGACACAAGTATGCATTGGAGAAATGAATTTTAATTAATATTTAAAGATTTTAGCTCTTAATTTACGGACTTAGAAGAAATGAGAGCCAGAAAGCAATCATGCAATGGGATGAGTAATATATAATTACTCGTAACTTAATTAATAATTGTCCTAGAAACATGCGACATACCTAGAAATGTAGCTGGTGCATTCCCACGTCAGAATCATCCAGGGGCGCCCGGCCCGCTGTGCTTGGGTCGCGCCTAGCCAGACATTATGTGGAGCTCAACACAGGCACGTCCTCTCACTACAACTCGAAGGCTGGAAGGCGGGGATAGGAGATTGCAATTATTCTCCTTGAACGAGGAATACCCAGTAAGCGCGAGTCATTAGCTCGTGTTGATTACGTCCCTGCCCTTTGTACACACCGCCCGTCGCTACTACCGATTGAATGATTTAGTGAGGTCTTCGGACTGGCGCTCGCAGCGGCCTTCGGGTCGCGGCGGCGTGCCGGAAAGATGACCGAACTTGATCATTTAGAGGAAGTAAAAGTCGTAACAAGGTTACCGTAGGTGAACCTGTGGTAGGATCATTACCGTCGTGTCCCCGTCCTCAGCGGAGACTAGACTAGCTATCACCCGGAGACCGCCCACCGCGGTCTCGACCCTTTCGAACGCATCCAGGGAGTATTGAGGTGTCTGTTCCCCGCCTTTGTCAAGGCGCAGGGGGTGCCCTCCTGGGTGCCAGGCTCGAAGAGGGGTGGCGCAGATGATCGCCTCCGCCTCAAAGCTCCCGCGGTCTCTGTCCGAGCGTCGAGGTCTCGGCCGTTCTTTCACCGAACGGCGGGACAGATTTTTTTTTTAAAAACCTCGAGAACTTCTCCCCTACTGCGGGGAGAGGTGACCTTCACGAAACTTTATCTCGAACGCCTAGAGCGAGAAAAAAACTCGAAAAAAAACAAATCACAACTCTGAGCAGTGGATCACTCGGCTCACGGGTCGATGAAGAACGCAGCCAGCTGCGAGACTTGGTGTGAATTGCAGGACACATTGAGCACTGATTTTTCGAACGGTACATGTAATAATCACAGTAACATATTTTAGAATTTAATAAAATAGTAAACGCGTTTTCTGTTAGTGCATCTTGAATGCCAAATAATTAATTTGGGGTTCATACCTAATTACTTTTAACGGAATTCAAGCTGAAATCGAGTTATTTCACAAGTGATTTACAGTTAAGATTGTCGTATATCATTTATTACACTGTGAAAATACCACTGTAGATTTGCCAGAACAAACTCGATCACAGTGAATGTGCTGTATCTTTCTTTGGTTTCCTGACTATAGACGGGTTGCACATGACGTCACATGTCTGAAATAGCTTCCTATGGCGCCCAAATATAAGGCGTATTTGGTGCTCTCCATTTGATTTTTTAGACTTATTTGCACTATAATAATTAAAATAAGGAAGCTCTAAATTAAAGAGAAAGATAACACGTGCTTTTAACGGCAAACGGGGAGTTCTGTGCTCCACGTGTGTGCTCCAGAAGCTATAGTATCAGTTGTTGCTAATAGCAACATGACGTCAATGCAAGGGGTCTATATTAACATGGAAAATACAGTAGTTGCGTAATATTAACAACACAATGTGCTGGTAATTTGGACGCAGTTTTTTACAGAAAAAACTGCTGGCGTCCAAATTGCCAGCACATTGTGCTGTTAATTTTACGCAACTACTGTATTTTCCATGTTAATATAGTCAGGAAACCAAAGAAAGATGCAGCACATTCACTGTGATCGAGTTTGTGCGCGAGATGAACAGTACGTTGTACTGTAAAAATGTCGTTTTTTTTATAGTGTAGGTTGAGCAAAAAGTTCTGGGAAATTTTTAATAATCTAATGGTTACCATAATTTGTATCGCATTTAATAGTATACTAGTGGTATATCTATAGGAGTTCAGGAATTTCGGCTCCAAAATGCCTATTGAACAATGTGATTTGCTTGTGTTAATACGGCATTATTGGAGAAAAGGTCTAACGATTCTAAAAGTCGAGGGTGAAGGTGCTGGTACGGCGGCAAACTTCGTACTTCCAGCAACTCCGGAATCTGGCAGAAAGTCGTGGACTATGATGGTCTCTACTTTGAAGAATAGTCCTTGTTGCTTTTGTTGTTAACCCTTGAGGGGCAAGCAATTGCGTTTGTGTAATGCTGATTTCCCACCGTAATTTTAGAAAAATTTTATTTCAAAATAAGGAAAAGCAATTTTACGACTTTTTTCCACCAAAGTTAGAAAAGTAAAATTTCATACAATTTTTCTGGTGCAAATCTTCATTAATCGTAGGGGGGATATATTTTATCCAGCCGCCCCTCAAGGGGTTAATTTGCGCATAACAAAGCAACTTTCCCAGAGCCTTTTGCTCAACCTAGTATTTTCGAAAATAATGACTCGCAGGAATAGATAGAGGCGACAATCGCCAAAACTACAAATTACATACCAGGTCATTATAATTCCAACATTTGCATTTTTACTTACAATGCCTGATATTCTCCGAATCTTCTCTTAATTTGATAAATTATTGAGTCCATATTCAAGATATTTTGAATTCAATAAGTTCCTTTTCAATTTCAGGGAATTAAATAAAAATTCAGAAAAGTTCAGTTTGTATACATTCGTGCGTGTTTTTTTTTTTTTAATTACATTTTATTTTAAATTCTGAATCAACAACGTGCCGAAAATATTCCATCGCGTGCCAATTATGGCACGCGTGCCATAGGTTCGCCGTCCCTGTTCTATAGTATACACTTCGAAACATTAAAAAATATAATATATGAAAACAACATACTAAAATATTATAAGATAGTAAAAATTATTTTATAATTTATTAAAAGTGAATATACCTATCTATCTATCTCTCTATATAAGTAACTTTCATTATGTTTCAATTAAATACATATAAATCTTCTTTTTGTCATCGCACTGGATAATAATATTTTTAGAAGTAACTTTCAATTTCCTACAAAAGCGAAGGTTTTTATTACATCACTCATAGAAGTCAAGTATGAGTATTAACCAAGTTTTATATATTATAATATACTATACCATCCCTATATACTAACATTACAAAACTTTTAATACATCTACACTTAAACATTCGTATATAAAGGTAACACATTATAGATTCATATAACATATTATTATTATTCGCTATATATATATATATATATATATATATATATCGAAAAGTAATGGGACTTACCATACTTAGAGTTAGAAAAGAAATATCCAGTTTATCGCATTGCAGATCATGGCGTAACCCATAAGATATCACGTGCTTCCACCATGCCTTCTGCAATGTTCATTGTACAATCAGATTATGTCATAAACCACGAGGTCTAACTGATATGAATTGTTAACACGATGTCGGCCATTTTTAATTTAGTCTTTGAATACGTAGGTTGGATATTATCTTCACTCCTATTTTGTGAAATCTTAAGTAACAGGATATCACATAATTGCAAACAAAATCCTATTAAAAAATTTTCTCACTATTGTGAACAAAGATTGATTTTCATAGTATTAAAGTATAATCACTGATAATGTTTGATTGATTATTTAGCCGTTATTAATATTATTGCTAATATTATTAATATTAATTATGAAAGCGGAAGCTTTTATTGCATCATTCATATAATTCAAGTTTTGAATATTAGGCAAGTTTTATATATACTTATAAAAAAAAACTATATATACTAGTATATACATATATAATATATGCTTATATAATTTATACTAAGAAGACTACTTACGATACTAAGAATATATATATTCATCTTAAAAGAGGATAGTAGTAGTAGACGTCTTATATAGGAAATAAAGTATGAATTATGCTTGGAAGGAGCGGTATATGATTAGATATAATAATCCAGAACTCGGTGATAGGGTATATGTTTATAATAATTTTAAAGTAGAATTCAAGTTATATTTTTAAAAAATATATTGAGAATTAATATTTTACATAATTTTCAAAGTTTACTAGATCTTGAATACAATTTGAAATTTCTAATCCTCGTTAAATTAAAAAAGTGCAATAATTTTATTTCAAATTAAGAGTAAGTGCATAGTATTCAGAATTTATCAATATGCTGAAATTATTTCATGTATTTTTTAAAATGTATATGAGTAGTTTTATTTTATTACAACCTGTGGCCAGAAAGTTCGGTGAATGAATTTTTATTTCAAATACAGTATTGTGCAGCATCAAATACAATTTACTGTCCTTCAAAATAATCTCCATGGATGGTAATGCACTGTTGGGAACGAGAATGTAAGTCCTGGAAACTTCTGTAGAACAGTTCCTTCGGAATGGCTTTCAGCTCGGCCGTCACGTTGCGTTGAATGTCGGTGATGTCAGTAAATCTCTTTCCCTTCAGGGCTGACTTCAATCTGGGAAAGAGAAAGAAGTCTGCAGGTGCCAAATTAGGTGAATAAGGGGATGATCAAGTGTCACAACTATATTCGTGGCCAGGAACTGCCGTACAACCAAGGCGGTGTGTGGTCAGGCATTATCGTGGAGAAGAGTCCAAGAGATTTGCGTGGCGTACTCAGGGCGAACGCGATGGATCGGTCATCTTTATAAACTTCTTTGAACATTTCGTGAGATTTAAAAAGAACTATACTTGGTGACATTGCTATGCTTGTAGTAATTAGCACATTTTGTTTCACAATAACATACTTAGTAAGAAGGAATTAAAAATCAGAGGGATACATGATTTCTTTTCTTATTTATAAATAATCGTATAAATTTTCAAAAAAATGCTTGATTAATTTTTAGGTCAATTATTCTAATTACTAAATAAATCATACGAGTTGTAATTTCCCAACTGATTGAAAAGGTGTCCAGGCCAGGATTTTAACCAGGGATCTCTGGCTTAAGTTGCTAATGCTCTCCCAACTGATCTATTATGGAAATCATAGCTACAAATCAGGCAGGCTCAGTTCACCCAAATAAGGTTTTGATGAGAGCATCTGATCTGTTATCTGAAATTTGTGTAACAGAATAAATAAATGTAATGGAAATCCAAGTAAATGCTGGATACACAATTACGCTTGATTAATCAAATGCAATTACTTATCGAGCATTGTAAAAACTGGTCCTTATTAATTTGAGTGGGATTTTTGCTTATCTATCAATCTCCTTTGAATAGGTAAACTGCATTTTATGTCACATAGCAATTTTAAATTTACGACTTATAAGTTAAAGTAATGTTTTTGTAGCACTAAAATAATTTTTTCATAACAATGGAAAATTAAATCATATTATTAAGGTTAATGTATCACAAAGTTATAAACTTTTAATAAAAATTTTTTTACAGGTGGTGGTTTATCATTTTTAAAAATCTGTGTATTTAAGAATAGTTTTGTATATTTTTAGGCTCCCGAGTTATCTGTATTGTTTAGATTGTTCTCTTGCCGTTGGATTGTTCTGTTGCTGTTTGATTTTTTGATTGATTTATTTATTGAGTAATAATCTCGTAATGGAACATCAAAAAAGAAAACTACATGATGATGATGATGTAATTAAAGACCTCGCACCAGAATATCCACAACATGTAAGTAAATTTTCATTCTTCTCATGCAATCTTTGGGGGAAAACTTCTACGAGAAAATTATAAATTTTTGTTATGTGTAAAAACAATTTAACAAACATTTTAATGGATTTTAGATGTTGCATAAAAATGCACTATTTTTACCTATTTTACTAGCCATGTTTATTTGCTATATTAAAAGAATTTTGCAACTTTCTTTACAAAAAAGGGGTGAGCACCAAATAATTATTTTGTTATGATTCTTAAAGTCAGTTTTTAAATTATTACTTTTTTTTATAATGTCTCTATTAGAAATGCCAAGTCACAAGTGAAATTTCAAAGCACAGAATTTTTACATCATTACTAATTTACTTATTATCTCCCTTCCCCCTCCAAATTTACAGAGATTTCTTCCCGTTTTTGCATACATTTCAGAAACAGACAAAATCACATTTTAAAAAAAGCTGATTTCAGTGAAAAACTTTTATGGTTGTCCGTATTCCGGTTTCTTAATATCAATTCTATCTGTAAAAAATATCAATGCAAAATCCCTTGACGGGTTAAAAGTTTCTGACGCAGCACTTTATCTTATGCTCTAAGAATTTTAAATATGGAACTTAAAAATACTGATATCAAATTTTGAGTGACGTTATGCTATTTCTTAAAAAATATATTTGTATTTATTTCATCATTTTATTTTTGCCGTCATATCATTTATTTTGTCATCATTTTATTTTTATTATTTATTCGCTGTTGCTTTATCATTTACATCTCTCATAAATTCAAAATATGAGTTTTAAAAGATATGATATAAAATTTAAGTGACGCCTTGATGTGACTTTAAAAGGTTTGTTTTAAAATTCAATTTAAATTATTTTTGACTTGGTTAAAATATTTTTTTACACCTACACAATACTTTTAATTTTCCAATTCACTGTTAAATATATCACTTTCATTGAATCTATACTATGCATTGAAATGTATTTATTTCAATAAATTGATTTATCTTTTGGGTCACGCTATTCAAAATTGTGAGTAAGATTTATGTAAATGGTTTCTTTGCGTCATTGTGTCCAAACTACATGAAATGTATGAAAAAGGATAGTTTGACGCAAATAAACCATTTTCATGAATCTTACTCACAATTTTGAATAGCGTGACACAACAGATAAATCAATTTATTGAAATAAATACATTTCAATGCATAGTATAGATTCAATGAAAGTGATATATTTAACAGTGAATTGGAAAATTAAAAGTATTGTGTAGATGTAAAAAAATATTTTAACCAAGTCAAAAATAATTTAAATTGAATTTTAAAACAAACCTTTTAAAGTCACATCAAGGCGTCACTTAAATTTTATATCATATCTTTTAAAACTCATATTTTGAATTTATGAGAGATGTAAATGATAAAGCAACAGCGAATAAATAATAAAAATAAAATGGTGACAAAATAAATGATATGACGGCAAAAATAAAATGATGAAATAAATACAAATATATTTTTTAAGAAATAGCATAACGTCACTCAAAATTTGATATCAGTATTTTTAAGTTCCATATTTAAAATTCTTAGAGCATAAGATAAAGTGCTGCGTCAGAAACTTTTAACCCGTCAAGGGATTTTGCATTGATATCATTACTTTTTTTAGGTTAGTGATAAAATGATTAAAAAAAATATACTTATGGGATTTAATGCAGATTTAATTTTTACTATTTTATTACAATTTTCCTTATAGCAGTTTGTATATAAAAACAACTGGGTAAGTATAATCGCAGATCGCACAGAGGGTTTCATTTGATATTCCTTTAAAAACACTTTATCCTTAAATTAATAAATCCAAAATGTTAATTTATAATTATTAAATCCTTACATAGATGTAGCACCAATAGTTCCAATTTTCATGGGGCAGGGAACGCACTCTTTTAAACAAACCACCTTCCAATTGAAGTCATCAAAAACCAAGTTGAATAAGCCAGAGCCCGTTGTGTTGTTTGACAAACAGCAGTCTCATGTCCCCTCCTTCCCCCTTTTTCAAAATTTTTCAGACCAGTACCTAAGAATGGAACCGAAATAATTTTTTCTCTTCAGAAATTACGATAAAAAAATAGTATGCAGTACTCATAAATTTACTTTAATGCTATATAGGGTGATTATTAAGTTAATTATAACGTTTGGAATCTGTTGCATTGATGTCCGAAAGGTAGTTTCTGAGTTATGGAAGCTGGACCCATAAGACGCCATAGAGGGGCGAAGCCCGCTAGTGTCTATCATAATTATATCTGCCATGTGGACTAATTGCGATATTTAATCAAAATAGTCCCCCCCCCCTCCTCATCCCCGGAAATATAACAAATACAAAATGTGTCTTTATAAACCCAGGTAAAAAAATCAGCACGAAACCTTAAAAAAAACCTTCAGGAAAGCTGGAGGTATTTCGGACAAAAAAATCTGTAGGCTTCCTTTAGGTAAAAAACCTGAAATTTCCCCCAACTTTTTTGTCCGAAATACCTGCAGCTTTCCTTTAGATAAACAAACCTGCGTTTTCCCTTAACATGTTGTCCGAATTACCTGAAGCTTTCCTTTAGCTATAAAACCTGTATTCCCCCCTCACGTTTGGTCCGAAATACCTATAATTTTCCTTTAGGTATAAAACCTGTGTCTTCTCTTTACATAAAATCCGGTAAATTATCATTGTGCTGCCTGATTTTACCTGAAGTCTCAATGATTTTCCTGAAAAAGAAAAGCCGGCGAAGTGCTAAGAGGGACACTGAGTGTGCATAACATAAATAAGTGGTCACAGGCCTTCCAACAATGTGTCACACGAGGGGTTTATGCAAAATTTAGAAAAATGTCCCGTCAAGGGGGGGGGGAGAGCAAAGTGGGAGAGGGACATCAGATGTGCATAACATTAATAAGTGGTCACAGGCCTTTCCAACAATGTCACACAAGGGCGAGTTTCGGCAAAATTTCGAAAAATGCCCCGAATAGGCATATGTCAGGGAGGAGCAAAGTGGGGGGATGGACACCAGAGGTACATAACATGAATAAATGGTCACAGGCCTTTCCAACAATATGTCACACAAGGGGTTTTGGCAAAATTTAGAAAAATGTCCACTCAGGGGTAAGCAAAGTGGGGGGATGGACACCAGAGGTACATAGCATGAACAAATGGTCACAGGCCTTTCCAACAATGTCACACAAGGGGTTTCGGCAAAATTTAGCAAAGTGCCCTCCAAAGAGGGGGGAGGGGGCAAACTGGGGGGATGGGCACCAAAGGTACATAACATGCATAAATGGTCACAGGCATTTCCAACAATATGTCACATCAGGGGTTTCGGAAAAATTTAGAAAAATATCCCTTGGGGGGGAGGGGGGAGCAAAGTGGGAGAGGGACATCAGATGCGCATAACATGAATAAGTGGTTACAGACGTTTTCAACAATATGTCACATGGGGGTATCGGCAAAATTTAGAAAAGTGCCCCCCAAAGAGGGGGGGCAAAGTGGGGGGATGGACACCAGAGGTGCATAATATTAATAAATGGTCACAGGCCTTTCCAACAATATGTCACACAAGGGGTTTTGGCAAAATTTAGAAAAACGCCCCCTCAGGGGGGAGCAAATTGGGATAGGGACAAAATTTAGAAAAGTGCCCTCCAAAGAGGGGGGAGGGGGCAAAGTGGGGGGATGGGCACCAAAGGTACATAACATGCATAAATGGTCACAGGCATTTCCAACAATATGTCACATCAGGGGTTTCGGAAAAATTTAGAAAAATATCCCTTGGGGGGAGGGGGGAGCAAAGTGGGAGAGGGACATCAGATGCGCATAACATGAATAAGTGGTTACAGACGTTTTCAACAATATGTCACATGGGGGTATCGGCAAAATTTAGAAAAGTGCCCCCCAAAGAGGGAGGGGGGGCAAAGTGGGGGGATGGACACCAGAAGTGCATAATATTAATAAATGGTCACAGGCCTTTCCAACAATATGTCACACAAGGGGTTTTGGCAAAATTTAGAAAAACGCCCCCTCAGGGGGGAGCAAATTGGGGGATGTACACCAGAGGTACATAGCATGAACAAATGGTCACAGGCCTTTCCAACAATATGTCACACTAAGGGGTTTCGGCAAAATTTAGAAAAATGCCCCCTCTGGAGGAAGCAAAGTGGGATAGGGACATCAGAGATGCATAACAAATAAGTGATCACAGGCCTTTCCAACAATATGTCACCAGCGCCATCGCTACTGGTGGGGGAGAGAACCTTAAATTGCCCAGTCAAATTTCAGTATTTGCCAACTCGTTTTATAATTTTGCCAACTTACCACAGTTAGAAAATGTAATATAGTTCTTATTTGTTAAAAGTTAATAATATTCCTAATTAGTTTTGTAATTTTTGACAAGTCTATCAGAAATAGAAAATATATTATAATTTTTAGTTTTAAAGAAACTTGGCAAATTTCTTTAAAACTAAAAATTATAATATAAAGTGTAAAAACATTCGCGAATGTTTGGGGGGGGAAGCTCCCCTGTCCCCCCCCCTCAGCGAGGCCCCTGTATGTCACATGAAGGGTTTCAGCAAAATTTTAGAAAAATGTCCCCTTTGTGTGTGTGGGGGGGGGCATCAAAGTGGGGTAGGGACATCGGAGGTACATAATATGAAAAAATGGTCACATCTTTCTTATAATATGTCACATACAGATGTCATATATGCCCTGGCGTGAATTTTTTCCGACGTCAATTTGCCGAAAAGATCAACAGCATAAACAACATCTGGGTTACCATATCAAGCTAGATAACAACACTTTTGTGCCGGTTATGTACCTGTTGCGTATATGACATTGGCGTCAGAAAAAAATCGTGCCATATGCATATATGGCATCTGTGTTGATTTAACTTTAACTTTTGGGAGTATCATGTCCTGGCTCGTATAAGCTCGCTTTTGAAAATCAACTATACTTATAATAAATTTCGAAAATTTTGTCACAGTCTCCTCTTTTAAGTTTATTAAAGAATTTTTATTAGAAATATAATTAAATAGTTTAATATCTGCAAGCAACAGCTAATAAAACCTCAGTATAGATTTAAGAATGTCACAGATGTAAAATGAACTAAAATCTAATAAAAATATACTGAATTTCTGTTTTTTTAAATTGTAAACATATTTACACAGATAAAAATGATGTATACTTTAGACACAAATAAAAAGAGACCTACCTTTATTGTTATCAAACTGCGAAAAAAAATAACAGAAATTTTATTTTTTATTTTTTGCTTTGTGGCAAGTATTGAGCTTTTGTCTTATGGCAGCTCTAACCATAGCAACATTTACAGAAGTAAATTTCTCAATAGTGTGACATATAATGTCATTTATAACATCTTGATCTAGTACATTTGTTTTAATGGTCCTTTTATTTGGACATTTTAAAACGCTTTCAGAGAGAACTTCTTTCCCAAAGCAAATGTCAAGGAGATCTCCAACATGTTTCGAATAATCCTTATCTCTGCATAGAGACAACTTTTGTTTTGGGACAATCAATGAACCAAACTTTTTTCCTTCCTGTGGTTCTTTCTGTAATTTCTTTCATTTCTTTTTTCTTTTCTTTATACTTCGTTTCATTTCTTTATATTTTCCTTTGCTCTCCTGGAGCAAATACTCTCTGTTTTGGAGTTCATCTTGTAGTCTTTCAATTTCGCGATTTTTAGTTTTTAGAATGCCTTCCAAATTGCCACAATTACTACATAATGTATGTTTATCTGCATTCAATTTATTCCTGATACTCAGAAAAAAGTCCTTTTTATCAGAGACCTTTTTTGCAGGAACTATTTTCTTCCTGTAATAGAAATAACTCAATAAATAAATAAGCAAAATATATATTTAAAGACTAAAATTGGTAAAAAATACATAATTTAGAAGCATCTAATGCACGAAAAACTAAAAAATCTTCAATCGCTCACGGGGAAAAAAATCGCGAAATCTGTCGATCGTTCGCGGAAAAAAATCGCGTAATTCGTTTACCGTAGCAGGAAAAAAAAAAAAAAAAAAAAACACGAGTTCTGCCAGTAAGCCCCGAAAATTACCTAATCGGTCCCAAGAATAAAACCAGCAAAATTCACTAATATGTATCAGGAAAATATTGCCAATTATGTTAATCGATTACAGGAAAACAATCACTAAATTCCCCAGTAGGTTACGGGAGAAAAACCTTGGAAATAGGCGACTGATCATGGGAAAACCCTGCAAAATTCAACAAAAAGTTGCTGAAAATAACGCGAAAATCATCAATCAGTTGCAAGAAAAGAAATCACGAAATTTGTTAATCACTTGCAGGGAAAAAAATAGTGAAATTTGTGCATGATAGAGTGAAAAAAAACTCTGGAAATTAGCCAATCAGTCCAAAGAATAAAACCTACAAAATCCGCTGATAGGTAGCTGGAAAACATAGCTAATTATGTTAATCAACCGCAGGAAAAGAATCATGAAATCCTTCAGCTAGTCGCGGTAAAAAAGCCAAGAAAATAGTCGATCGTTCGCGAGAAACCCCCTCGAAATTCTTCAATGCATCACAAGAAAAACCTCAAAATGTCCCAATAAGTTGCTGGAAAATATCACAGAAATCACCAATCGATCGCAACAGAAAAATAAATTCATCCATCGGCCAGGGAGAAAAAACACAAATTTCGTCAAACGATTGCATAAAAAGTATCACGAATTTCATCAAGATTGCACAAACATCGCTAATTTTGTTGATCGGGTGCGAAAAATAATGGCAATTTGATCAAGGAAAGAACGTGAATTTCACGAAATAGTCGTGGAAGAAAATCATGAATTTTGCGAAACGGCTGTGGGAAAAAATCGGGTATTTCACAGAACGATCGTGGAAAAAGAATGGTGCTTTTCGCAAAATGGGCGCAGGAAAAAAAAATTGTGAATTTCATGAAACGGTCGTGGAAAAAAAAAATCCGTGTATTTCACTAAACGATCGTGGAAACATTGTGAATTTTGCAAAACGATAGTGCAAAAAAAAAAATCGTGAATTTTGCAAAACGATAGTTAAAAAAAAAAAAAAAATGTTAATTTTGCGAAACAAGCATGGAAAAAAATCATGAACTTCGCGAAACGATCGTAGAAAAAAAAAATTTGTGAATTCGTCAAATGGTCGCAGAAAATGCAGTTGTAGGAATTCTGTAAAAACTTAATTTAAGAAGAGTAAATTTACTGTATTGGGCTATAAAAATTAAAACCGATTCTTTTTTATCATGGAAAATTAGCTGCAAATCACGAAAAATGCATAAAAAATTAAATTTAAAAAATGCACGGTGCAGAATCATTTATTCAGACAGGTTCAAGATAGATGTATTTTGGATAACTGATTGGTCATTAAAGCAGAATCTATTGGATTTGTAGAATATAGGAGGTTGTACTTTTGTTCCTGATATAAAATCAATTATTACATTACACAGATTAAAAATCTGATCCAAACAAATAAAAAAATTGAGTTTCTGCGAAAGTAGCCAATGAGAAAACCTTGCAAACAACCCCCCCCCCCCCCTGTTCCTTCTACATAAAAATCTTAATTCCAATACATAACTAAATCAGGGGTGATTGATCCTAAGGGGAAAAAAATGAAATTCATAGTAAAATTTCTGAAAGGTTACTGCAGAGGGGAAGATCTCCTCCCGACGCTAATTATGGGTTTTTCTGTGGCCATTAGACAAAATTTGCATTTTTTCTCGCGATCCTTTGGCGAAATTTGAGTTTTTTTTCTGCAGTCCTTTAATGAAATTCTCATTTTCGCCGATCTTTTGACGAAATTCATATTTTCCGCAATATTTGCGTTTTTTCCCACAATCATTTGACAGAATTAGTGTTTTTTCACGATCCTTTGATAAAAGGATTTCGTTTTGCAGAAATTTGCGTTTTTTCAGATGAAATCTTTCGATCCGTTGGTGAAATTAGCATTTTCCCTCGACTAATTGGCGATAATCGCAATTTTTCCGCAGTCCTTTTAATGAAATTCGCGTTAACTCCGCAATCCTTTGACGAAATTCGCTGTTAACCTCATGATCTTTCAACGAAACTCAAGTATTTGCCACGATACTGACGAAATTTAGAATTTTTTCTGCAATTCGCGTTTCCGCGTGAAAAATGCAATTCTTGTCAAAGAATTACAGAAAAACTGCTAATTTAGTCAAATGATCGTGAAAAAACGCTAATTTAGTCAAATGATCAAAGAAAATATATGCAAATTTTGTCAATGAATCATGGAAGAAACACGAGTTTTTATCAAAGGGTGCCGGAAAAAAAAGCAAATTTCGTCAAATAATCACAGAACAAACGATAATTTCGTCAAACGATCGTAGGAGAAATATGCAAATTTTGTCAAAGAATCGTGGAAAAAAATGCATATTTCGTCAAAGGATTGTAAAAAAAAAGAAAGAAAAACGCAAATTTCGGCAAAGGAACGCGGAAAAAACATGAAATTCGGGAAGACCCGAAATCCGGAAAGCCTTTGGTCCCGAGGATTCCGGATAATAGGTCCTGTACTGTACTACTTTTTAAAATGAATTTTACAGTAGTTTATATATTTTTAGCTATTTTTCCTAGCATGACATTGACAAATAATTTGAATTATGATCTATAATTTTATTACAACTTAATTATAACTAAATAAAAATATTTATATAACATATATCCCATAGCAGAATACTTTGCAATGTTCTGCAACGGAATTTCAGATGATCAAAAATAATCTGCAAGCGCAATGGGGAAAAAAAGAGGGGGGATGTTTATATAAGTTTTTTCCGCGATCTTTTGAAGAAATTTGCGTTTTATTCGCGATCTTTCATGAATTTTGTGTTTTTCCGTGATCTTGTCACGAAATTTGCGTTTTTCCGCAATACTTCGAAGAATTTGGTAATTCTTTTTCGCGATTCTTTGTCGAATGTTGCGTTTTTCCGTGATCTTTTCACGAATTTTGCGTTTTCTTCGCGACCTTTTCACGAATTTTGTGTTTTATCCGCGATCTTTTTACGAAATTCGCGTTTCATATGCGATCTTTTCACGAAATTTGCGTTTTTCCGCAATACTTTGAAGAATTTGGTGATTATTTTTCGAAAATTGAATTTTTTGGCGATTGTTTCTCGAAATTTGCGTTTTTCCGTGATCTTTTGACAAAATTTGCGTTTTTTCCGCGATCTTCTCTCAAAATTTGCATTTTTCCAGCAATCTTTTCATGAATTTTGTGTTTTTTTCTGCGATCTTTTCACAAATTTTGTGTTTTATCTGCGATCTTTTCATGAGATTTGCGTTTTCCGCGATCTTGTGACGAAATTTGCATTTTTTCGTGATACTTCGAAGAATTTGGCAATTCTTTTTCGCTATTCTTTGTCGAATTTTGCGCTTTTTCCGTGATCTTTTCATGAATTTTGCGTTTTTGCCCCGCGATTTTTTCATGAATTTTGTGTTTTTTCCCGCGATCTTTTCCCGAATTTTGCGCCTTATCTGCAACCTTTTCTCGAATTAAGCGTTTTTCCGCGATCTTTTCCGAATTTTGCATTTTATCCGCGATCATTTCTCGAAATTTGCGTTTTCCGCGATCTTTTGACAAAATTTGCGTTTTTCCGTGATTTTGTCACGAAAGTTGCGTTTTCTCTGCGATCTTTTCACGAATTTTGTGTTTTATCCACGATCGTTTCACGGAATTTGCATTTTCTGCGATCTTTTCATGAAATTTGCGTTTTCCCGCAATGTTTTGACGTAGTTTTTTTTTTACGTGGTCATTGGGTGAAATTCGCGTTTTTTTCACGAAGCTTTAGTGAAAAACTTTCCCAGCCTTGTTCTTTGCACATGGGCGGAAGAAAACTCCCGTTCGGAAAGAAATCGCTAGTTATTCAGAAAGTAGGTGAAATAGGAGGGAGGGAGGAAGATTGATTGCCGCGCGACATTCTTATTTCTTCCTAAATAGATTCGAACACAACAAAAGTAGTAGTCCCCCCCCCCCCCGAATTCTTTTTGCTTTCACGTCAACATGCACTTTTTTTTTACAAAAAAAGTAACATTTGTCTTGAAATGTTCTGCAGCACATCTGATTGTTCTGTGACGTACGTTGCACTTTTAAGCATATTCTGCTTTAGGGAACATATAAATTATTACTTAATCAGTTTTTAGCTTGATTTAACATAAAATTTCACTAATGGTTGCTAAAATAAAAATGTGTATAAGGTTTTTGACTAGGGAATTGACCGAAGCAGCAATTTTGCCGAATACCGAAGTATTCGGTAACCGAATACTTGAAACTTTTTAATATGCATTTTTGCATATATTAGCTTTTTTAAGCTTTAATTGAGATTAAATTCTCAATAATTTAATTTAGTTACATTTTTATTCTTAAAATAAATCTAATTACACAAAAAAAATTAATGAATTCTTTCCACTCACAAATTTATTAACCCATCACTTATTTTTTATTATTTTATAACTAGTTAATATCCAAAAATAACCTATGAAAGTATTAAACTATACAGAGTATGGCTAAGATGTGTTATTATCCCACCCTCCGCGATGTTGAGTATTTGGCGATTTTTATCGCTCTGGCAACCCCAGCGTTTGGCGTCTAGTAACTTATTATGGCAACCCCCTTTTTTACGACGCGAGAGCGTGCTGTCGGTTGCTTGACTCTTGTACCAGATACTCTTTGATATCATGTTCTATGGCTGTCTTTTTATTTTTATGTTAAATTTATTGGATGTATTTCATTGACGATAGTTTCTGTAGTCCGTTTAAACGCTCTTGCTGAAGTAATTAAGAAATATGAGGAAATTTTGACATGAACGGGAGGTTTGTTTATAGCGTGTCAATGCGTATTAAGCCTATTTTGGAAAATGACGGCGGTGTTATATTTTGTGCTGTAGGTTTCAAGAAAGCAGATGTCTGTTAAGGTATGTTGATAATTTTATGTATATTTTGTTGCTTTAAGAGTTTTTTACATTTTGAGATTGCTACAAAACAAGAACTACTGAATTTTGAGAATGCTATATCGCGAAAAACTCTGAATTCGGCGATGTTTTTTTTTTTTTCGGTAAATGAGCGCGAAGCGCTCATACAACTATTGCTGATTGCCACTTTAGCGAGTTTCGTTTTTTAGGTATATTTTGCTGTTTTAAGAGTTTTATACATTTTGAGATTGCTACAAGACGATAACTGCTGAATTTTGAGAATGCTATATCGCGAGAAATGCTGAATTCGGCTATGTTTTCTTCCGTTAAATGTGTGCAAAGCGCTCATACAAGGATTACTGATTGCCAGTTTAGCAAATTTTGTTTATTATTTACATTTTATTTTCGTTGAGCCAAACATGCGTATAAACGGGTGCTTGGCGACATTTACTACTTGGCAGAAAAGGGGTTTTCTCGCCAAAAAAAATCAAAGATGGCGGAGGGTGGGATAATAACACATCTGTTCCGTACATTTAATTATTTCCTGTCAAATTATTGATAGAATATTTATATTTTGATTAATATTTTAATTTTAACATTGTGGTGATGAAGAAAAGAAATTTGGTACAGATGTCATATTTGCCCCATATTGGCACGATTTTTTTCGGTTGCCAATTTGGCGAAAACATCAACAGCATAAACAACATAATCTGGGTTACCACATCAAGCAAAATAACGACACTTTGGCACCAGTTATGACATTGACGTCAGAAAAAAATCGTGCCAATATGGGGCGAATATGATATCTGTACCAAAAATTTGAACGATTTTGATACAATGGTTATAAAAGCTATAGGATAGGCATAGGGCTATACTTATTTGATGTGTGTATTTTCTTTAATATACACCTTAGATATACAGATATGAATTCTGATATACCTATTTGATGTGTATATTAAAGTGAATGCACATTAAATAAATTTACCCCCCCCCCCCTTAGAATATAAACCAAACTTCCTTTAAAGTTATCCAAAATTTTCAGCCTAGTAAAATGTAAAATTATAATTTACTAAAAATTATACATAAAACAGTATACATAAAGGAAAACTATAAAATTATTAATTAGATATTTTATTTATCTGATTATTTATTTCAACTGACTAAGGTTTAATGCAATTTTTATTTATTATTTTGTGATTTGTGTTTGGTTTTCAAGGGAACGGAAAAATTTAAGTTTGCCTGTGAGAGAAGGGGAAAAGTTACTGGTCCTGCGGACAACTAAATTTTTCAAATTTGTGGTCCAATTGCATTTTTGGTGGTCTCGGACCAGCGGACCACCAAGGATTTCGAATGCTACATTATGGAGTTTCTAAATCTTTGATGCGTTTGAGAGCAAAAATGAATTTAAAAATAAATCTGAAAATAAGCAGTTTGGATCAGAATACACCCTTAAGCAAAGAAGTTTTTAAATGCATCCTACATCGGTGTCTGGAGTAGGCAATCATTTTCAGAGATTGTAAATGTTATTCTGAAAATCTTAGCAAGAAACAGACTATTTACTGGACAATGTTCAGGAACTTGCATTTGTACATAATTAATTCCTATGAAAATACTCGTGATTGGTTAATTTTCTTAAATAATACTTAACAAACAGCAATTAAATAATGTAAAAACTAATTATTCTGAATATCTTTATAAGTTGACTCTTAAACTTAGAAGTGGTATACAGTTTTTAAAAATGTTTAAAAAGTTCCTTTTAAGTATTTGACTCAGCCAGAATATTTCAATATTCGGTGACATCCCTAATTACAATCAAATGAAAATTGCTTGAACGCTTACCCTTTGGAACTAAAGTTTTCCTTTTCTTTTCTTTTCATTCTTTTTGATAGCACCTGAATTATTGGTAAGTCAGATTTAACTATCTTCTTACATGCCAAGTCATCTATTGTGGAATCCATCAGCTTCCGATCGTCTGAAATAATTATTAACATACGTCAATTTTTGAAAAAATTTCCAAATTTATTTTTAAAATAAGGAACGGATATGTTTGTGGTCTGCAAAATAAACTTGGCTATTTTTTAAATTTATCAACAACTTGAGATATAAACCTTTAAGATTAACTTTCTTAAAATGCCAATAAAATCACTTTGATGTTTTAAAGTTGTCACAAAATTTTCTCATGGTTTTGTATGTATGATAAATTTTAATTATGAAATTCCCTTGTAGTTTTGCAATTACGATAAATTTAAATAACAGTCTTTTCAGAACATTAACAAATACAATTGAAAATTAAAAGAATATTGAAATATTAAAAATTGCAAAAGTAAGCTTCGATTTTAATAAATTTAGCATCTAAATATAGAAAATCAGATCATAAAATTTAGTTAATAAGAAATGTTCCTTACATTATGCTGACCTATTTTTAAATAAATTAAGAGTACTACAAGATTTTTTTTTAAAGGAATAATTCTTATTTTAAAGAATCAAATGTAAACATATTTATATATAGAAGTAGGAGGTTAAAAAAAAAGAACAAATGCAAAACGAGATTGAATAACCTTATAAACCCTTCCAAAACAATACAGCAAACTATGGTTACAAAAAACCTGGGTTGTCACACAAACACATCTGTTCCCAAAATAATATAGATCGTTATGAATATACTTATTTTACATACCTCCAAACTGCAATAATTTGGCTGGATAACAATCATCCTGCCACTTTACTTCGATGACTTCGCTGGTTTTCCAGGAACTAAAATCGAAATCGGGCACAAGAACCCCTTTCGGTAAGCAATCTTCTACTTTCATAACCGAAAACTTCTTCTCTTCAAAAAAATGAACTAAAGCATACTTCAGGAAATTTTGAGCCATGTTGGCAAATGTTGAAATCATCAAAATGAATTATAAATAACTAATTGTGTTAATAATCACAACTCACAATAATCCCGAGCACGTTGTTAGACGTTAGGCACAACTACGCTCTCTCTTCACTTCAGTTGTTGTTCAGTATCATTTCACGTATTAATCGAAATTTCTGATACAAAACTTCAGAATTAAAAATAATTTCTGCGAAATACCTTTCTAATTGAATTTTTAGTTTATAAATAATGATATAAATTTATAACCTTAAATTTCAACGCATAAGTCATTATAAAATCGTGAATCAAGATCCTGATAGATTTTTTGCTGTTAGCGAAACGAGATTGACCAATCAGAAGCCTGTATTTTTGCAAACAGTGAAAAGTTCCCAAAAAAGTTGAATTCTGATTAGTAACGGCCAACCAACCATTCAATCAAACAAAGTTTGTTTCGTCAGCGATTTTAAAAGTTACGGAAAAAGCATTGTTTAAAAGCATTTTGCGTTTTATTTCGCAATTTTCAAGTAAAAAAATATTAGCGTTGGTTTGAATTGTCCATAGCACTATGGGAGACGATAAACCACGTTCAAAACGAGGTTCATACAATAGATATTTGAGAACGGATGAAAAAATTCCGAGGTCAACATTGTATGCAAAAAGAAAATTAGAAGCAACCCAGTATGCTGATGATGGTATTACGGAAAATAATGGGACATCCATGTCATCACTCTATAACGATGAAGAGGACAATTCTATTTCTGAATCCTCTTTACATTTTGATGAACAAACTAGCTTTAATGATTTTTTGCATGACAATATCAGTGATAATGAAGATAATGATTCATTTGATAATGATAAAGTGAAAGTTGATTTAGAAAATATGGAAGAGCCATTGTATCCATCCTCATCTGTTACATTGTTAGATGCATACATCACTATACTAGCATTCTCCCTAAGGCACAACTTAACCAAAATATGCATGCAAGAATTGCTCCAAATGTTAAATTTGTTGTTGCCATCTTCGAATCTTCCAGGTACAAGGCATTTATTTTTTTCAAAATTAACATCTTTATTTGACAATTCAACGGAAGCATACATATATTGCAAATTTTGTTTTGCAGATGTATGTTTGCTATCTGATGGTAACAAACCTGATACATGCAAAGAATGTTCCAGAAATTTTGATGCACAAGAGAGCATGAAAGAGGGATATTTCTTCATGTATATGCCTCTTGAACAACAATTGAAATTAAAGTTCCAATTTCAAAATTTAATGCCTAAAATCAAACAGTATAAGAGCAATTTTGAAGAGCCCTCAGATTCTTATAGAGATATTCTCGATGGTGAGGCATATGCCAAAATAAAAAATCTAAAATACAGTGACAACATTTCATTGCAGTTTAACATCGATGGAATACCCATGTACAGGAAATCGAACTATCAAATTTGGCCTATTCAGTGCATGATAAATGAATTATCACCACATGAAAGAAAAAATCACATTTTAATGTGTGGCTTGTGGTTTGGACCTCGTAAGCCGCATATGGATGTTTTTTTAAAGCCTTTTGTTAAGGAACTATCACATTTATGTGAATCTGGATTTCGTTGGATTGATGCTGCAAATGGTAAAACAAACATTACCAAAGTTTTTCCCATCATCTGTAGCAGTGATGCACCAGCTCGAGCAGCTATCCAGAACTTTGTTCAATACAATGGGAAATATGGCTGCGGATTTTGTCAGCATTCTGGAGAACGAATAGAGAAGGGCAAGGGGTTTTGCCGCGTTTATGCACTTGAAAATCCACTTCCTGAACTTCGTTCTTTTCAAGAGTGTGTGGATTTTGCAGAAGAGGCTTCCTTGACAGGTAAAGCAGTTTGTGGTGTAAAAGGGCCAACAGAACTAATGAAATTATATCCACATTTTCATTTAGTTCAGAGTTTTGTACCTGATTATATGCATGCAGTCCTGTTAGGGGTTGTCCGGCAAATTTTAAACCTCTGGATCCAGACATCATCAAATGAATTTTCACTAAATAAAAAGGCCTTAAGGATGCTAGATGAACGAACTTCAAATACAAAATTTCCAAAAGAAGTAACAAGAAAATTGCGTTCTACTAACGACATTTTATTTTGGAAAGCCTCCGAATTCAGGATTTTCCTGTTAGTTTCACCTATACTCTTGAAAAATTTAATTCCCAGGAATGTGTACAACCATTGGTTGTTACTTGTACATGGCGTAACAGTGCTTCTGGGAAATGAAGTAACAAAACATGATGTAGCACAAGCAGAATTTGCACTGCAGAAATTTATCTATGGTGTAAAGGACATTTACGGCCCCCAAGAACAGAGTTATAATGTTCACTTGTTGCTTCATTTACCGCAGGCTGTGAAATCTTGGGGTCCACTTTGGGCCCATTCTTGTTTTTCCTATGAAGATTCTTTGGGTCAGCTGAAACGATTTCATCATGGAACTAGGGGTGAGGCTAATCAAATTTTGTCTGCCTATGTCATGCAATCCGTGCTAAATTTGTTGATTTTGCAAGAAAATGTGAAGAATTCAAGGGTCCACTTTTTTATTGAAAGCATGATGAAAAAACACCATTGTACCGAAAAAAATGTCAAATTAAATGATTGTACATTGCTTGGGATTCAGAAGACAATTAGGTTGCCAAGAGTTCATGAAATAGAACTTTCAAAACTGTTACCTGATAGTTATGGAAGAAGGATCTCAAGTGTGGCATCATTTGAAAGGATGCTATTTTGTAATAAATTATTTAGCACAGAAAGTTATAGTGAGAAATTTATTAGGGCAGATTACTGTGTAGGTACAGCACAAAATGTTTGCCTGATTTTAAGTCATATAATTGTTCACGATGAAAAAGTGTATTTGATTGGTCAAAAATTATCTACAAAAAAAAATGAAGAAATCTGATAATGATATAGGCTTCATTTGTAGAAATATTTTAATATGTGACCATTTAGAATCTGATGTTGTTTTGGCTGTAAGGCCGGTAGATATCATTAGTAAGTATGTTATTCTACCATTTAAAGATGATGATAAAGATACTAATATTACATATTTAATACCTCTAAATAATATTGCTGAACAGTAATTTTGAGTATTACTTTTAAAATTGTATATATGATTATAACAACATTTTTGCGGGTATTTTTTATCACTAGAAAATATTTTTATGTCAATGAAATATCAGTTTACAATTGCCTAATTCAGTTTTACTTTTTTAAGCATTGCGTTTATACAATTCCCTGTTTCAATTTTATTTTTTAAGAATCATGTTTATAGTTGATACAATTCACCATTTTAATTTTACTTTGTTAAGCATCGCAGGCACAGATGTCATATACGCCCCATAGTGGCACGATTTTTTTCTGACAACAATGTCATATACGCATCGGGTACTTAACTATCACTAACATGTCATTATTTTGCTTGATATGGTAACCCGGATGTAGATGATATCGTAACGAGGTTTTCGCCAAATTGAGTTGGAAAGAAATCTTGCCAGTATGGGGCGTATATGACATCTATGCTGCATCATGTTTATACAATTCACTATTTATTTTTATTTATTTATTTATTTATTTTTAAGCATCGTCTTTAAACAATTCACTATTTCAATTTTACTTTTTTAAGCATTGCGTTTATACAATTCCCTATTTCAATTCCATTTTGTTATGCATCATGTTTATACAATTCATTATTTTAATTTTACTTGGTTAAGCATTGTATTTATACAATTCACTATTTTATTTTATTTTTTTAAGCATCGTCTTTAAACAATTCACTGTTTCAATTTTACTTTGTTCAGCATTGTGTTTATACAATTCCCTGTTCCAATTTTATTACCTTAAGCATCATGTTTATACAATTCAATATTTTATTTTTTTAAGCATCGTATTTAATACAATTCACTATTTCAATTATACTTTCTTAAGAGTCGTGTTTATACAATTGCCTATTTCCATTTTATTTTCTGAAGCATAGTGTTTATACAATTCACTATTTTATTATTACTTGGCTAAGCATCGTGCTTATACAATTCCCTATTTTTTTTCCCCCCTTAAGTATCGTGTTTTACTTGGTTAAGCATCGTGTATATACGATTCACTATTTTATTTTAATTTTTTAAGCATTGTGTTTATACAATTCATTATTTTCTTTTTTTTGTTAATCATCGTGTTTATACAGTTTACTATTTCAATTTTACTTTGTTCAGCACCGTGTTATACAATCCACTATTTCAATTTTACTTTCTTAAGATCATGTTTATATAATTCACTAATTTAATTCTACTTTATTCATCACTGTGTTTATACAATGCCCAATATCAATTTTACTTCCTTAAGTATTGTGTTTATACAATTCTCTATTTCAATTTTATTTTCTGAAGTATCGTGTTTATACAATTCACTATTTTAATTTTATTTTCCGAAGTATCGTGTTTATACACTTCACTATTTTAATTTTACATGGCTAAGCATCGTGCTTATACAATTCAACAATTCCCTAATTTTTTTTCCCCTTAAGTATCGTGTTTATACAATTCAATATTTTATTTTTTTAAGCATCGTATTTATACAATTTACTATTTCAATAATACTTTCTTAAGAATCATATTTATACAATCCCGTATTTCAATTTTATTTTCTGAAGCATCGTGTTTATACAATTCCTATTTTTTTTTTTCTTTAAAGTATCTTGTTTTACTTGATTAAGCATCGTGTTTATACAATTCATTATTTTATTTTATTTTTTTTTTTGTTAATCATTGTGTTTATACAGTTCACTATTTCAATTTTACTTTGTTCAGCATCGTGTATATACAATTCACTATTTTTTTAAATATTTTAGGCATTGTGTTTATACAATTCATTATTATTATTATTATTTTTTTTTTTGTTAATCATCGTGGTTATACAGTTCACTGTTTCAAATTTACTTTGTTC
The DNA here is from genome assembly GCA_963932465.1 of Maratus speciosus. Lineage (NCBI taxonomy): Eukaryota > Metazoa > Arthropoda > Arachnida > Araneae > Salticidae > Maratus > Maratus speciosus. Next base: position 459,783,982 of record OZ010798.1, read on the forward strand.
AGCATAGTGTTTATACAATCCACTATTTCAATTTTACTTTCTTAAGATCGTGTTTATATAATTCACTACTTTAATTCTACTTTGTTCATCACCATTTTTATACAATCCCCAATATCAATTTTACTTCCTTAAGTATTGCGTTTATACAATTCCCTATTTCAATTTTATTTTCTAAAGCGTCGTGTTTATACAATTCACTATTTTAACTTTACTTGCCTAAGCATCGTGCTTATACAATTCCTTATTTCCCCCCCCCCCCCTTAAGTATCGTGTTTATACACTTCAATATTTTATTTTATTTTTTTAAGCATCGTCTTTATACAATTCACTATTTCAATTTTACTTTCTTAAGCATCGTGTTTATACTATTCCCTATTTCAGTTTTATCTTCTTATGCATCAAGTTTTACAATTCACTATTTTAATTTTACTTGGTTAAGCATCGTGTATATACAATTCACTATGTTATTTTATTTTTTTTAAGCATCGTGTTTATACAATCCACTATTCAATTTTAATTTGTTCAGCACCATGTTTATATAATCCACTATTTCAATTTTACTTTCTTAAGATCGTGTTTATACAATTTACTACTTTAATTCTACTTTGTTCATACAATCCCCGATATCAATTTTACTTCCTTAAGTATATTGTTTATACAATTCATTATTTTAATTTTACTTGGTTAAGCATCGTGTTTATACAATTCACTATTTTAATTTTACTTGTTGAAGCATCGTGTTTATACAATTCACTATTTTATTTTATTTTTTGAAGCATCGTGATTATACAATTCACTATTTCAATTTTACTTTCTTATGCATCATGTTTTACAATTCACTATTTTAATTTTACTTGGTTAAGCATCGTGTATATACAATCCACTATTCAATTTTACTTTCGTAAGACCGTGTTTATACAATCCACTATTTCAATTTTACTTTCTTAAGATCGTGTTTATACAATTCACTACTTTAATTCTGCTTTGTTCATCACCGTGTTTATACAATACCCAATATCAATTTTACTTTTCCTTAAGTATTGTGTTATACAATTCATTAATTTAATTTTTCTTGGTTAAGCATCGTGCTTATGCAATTCACTATTTTAATTTTACTTTCTTGTGCATCATGTTTTACAATTCATTATTTTAATTTTACTTGGTTAAGCATCGTGTATATACAATTCACTATTTTTTTTTTTTTAAGCATCGTGTTTATACAATTCCCTTTTTTCCCCCTTAAGTATCGTGTTTATACAATTCACTACTTTAATTCTACTTTGTTCATCACCGTGTTTATACAATCTCCAATATCAATTTTACTTCCTTAAGTATTGTGTTTATACAATTCATTATTTTAATTTTACTTTGTTAAGCATAGTGTTTATACAATTCACTATTTTAATTTTACTTGCTTAAGCATCGTGTTTATACAATTCACTATTTTAATTTTACTTGTTTAAGCATCGTATATATACAATTCACTATTTTATTATTTTTTTTAAGCATCGTGTTTATACAATTCACTACTTTAATTCTACTTTGTTCATCACTGTGTTTATACAATTCCCGATATCAATTTTACTTCCTTAAGTATTGTGTTTATACAATTCATTATTTTAATTTTACTTGTTTAAGCATCATGTTTATACAATTCACTATTTTAATTTTACTTGTTTAAGCATCATGTTTATACAATTCACTATTTTAATTTTACTTGTTTAAGCATCGTGTATATACAATTCACTATTTTATTTTTTTAAGCATCGTGTTTATACAATTCACTATTTCAATTTTACTTTCTTATGCATCATGTTTTACAATTCACTATTTTAATTTTACTTGATTAAGCATCGTGTATACACAATTCACTATTTTTTTTTTTTTAAGCATTGTGTTTATACAATTCACTATTTCAATTTTACTTTCTTGTGCATCATGTTTTACAATTCACTATTTTAATTTTACTTGGTTAAGCCTCGTGTATATACAATTAACTTTTATTTTTTTAAGCATCGTGTTTATACAATCCACTATTCAATTTTACTTTCTTAAGACCGTGTTTATACAATCTACTATTTCAATTTTACTTTCTTAAGATCGTGTTTATACAATTCACTTCTTTAATTCTGCTTTGTTCATCACCGTGTTTATACAATCCCCAATATCAATTTTACTTCCTTAAGTATTGTGTTATACAATTCATTAATTTAATTTTTCTTGGTTAAGCATCGTGTTTATACAATTCACTATTTTAATTTTACTTTCTTGTGCATCATGTTTTACAATTCATTATTTTAATTTTACTTGGTTAAGCATCGTGTATATACAATTCACTATTTTTTTTTAAGCATCGTGTTTATACAATTCCCTTTTTTCCCCCTTAAGTATCGTGTTTATACAATTCACTACTTTAATTCTACTTTGTTCATGACCGTGTTTATATATACAATCCCCAATATCAATTTTACTTTCTTAAGCATTGTGTTTATGTAATTCCCTATTTAAATTTTATTTTCTTAAGCATCGTGTTAATACAATGCATTATTTTAATTTTACTCTGTCAATTATTGTGTTGATACTGTTTAAAAGTTACAACTATTTAATAATCGATGTAAAATATGCAGAACAACTATTGTGTTGATAATTTTAATTCTACTGGCCATAAAAGCATTTTGTATTTATTTTTCAATCGGCCATTTTACATGCTAATATTCCCACTGTCCTTTATAAAAACGATTTATGTCATAGTATATGTATATTTCTGTTTACTTGAATAAATTGAATGCATGATTCCACAATATTGTATTTCAATATATATAATGCATCATGAGTTTTCAACTGCATCCACGTCTGGGTGCAAGTCTCAATTATATTTTTAAAATACGCATTGCATATATTAAATTTAAGTATTGTGTTTCATGTGTTCTAGAGATTTCTATGACAAATTTGTGCATTTTTAAGATTGCAAATAAAGAAATTTTTATATATTGTGCTAGAAGGTTAATACTGAAGCTATTGACAAATTTAGAATTCTAATATCTGGAAGACAAAATTCAGTATATTAGAGTAAAGGTTTAAAACTGAATTTCTTTTATGAATGTTAAAAAATTGTCGTAGAACAAAAAGTAATGCTTAAAATATTGAAAATAGTGAAAGAAAAAATATGCTAAACGTTTTAAACTGAAATCCTTTTATAAATTTTAAAAATTTGTTACAGAATTGAACAAAATTAACATGATTGATGGTTTTATTAGTAAGTTGCTGAAAAATCAAACTTTTTTGCATTCAATGTTTATATTGCAAATGAAATCCTCGTAGTAATTGTAAGTAATGAATCATCGTCCGCTTGCTGTGGGATGTAAGTGGGGGAATAATTTTCTTTTTGATTGGTATTTGGTGTGTGTCATAAAAATCTCCAATTTGGATGTCTTGTCAATCCACTTTTAAATGATTAGGTATTTCAAAAATAATTCATAAAATATATTGTATATGTAAGTGTGTAAACATGGGCAAATTTAACAAAGTTTGTATATCCTCAAGGATGTTTGTTAGTATTAACAAAGTAGCTAAATCAAAAAGAAAAATATTACTGATGCATAGCTGCCAACATCTTATGCTTTTTCAGACCACAAAAATTTTATAGAAAATTTTACCTTTTTAAATCGCAGTAATCTGCCAATTAAATAAGGCAAAAATTTCTATTAAATTTTTGTGGTCTGAAAAAGCGGAAGAGCTGGCAGCTATGCTAATGTATATTTTGTAATCTTCTTAATTCGAATCTGTTAATGGGAAAATAAACCTACAGTAAATGATGAAAAATAGAATTAATTGCTGAAATAAAATATATCATTTAAATAATATAATTATATGTAGGTTTGCTTTATTGCTGATTTATTTGAATTTTTATTTCTGTAAAAAATAACATGTTTTATTTTTGTGTTATAGAACCGTTTGCATTTTAAAATTGTTTAAAAGTTAACATAATATGTTTTGTTATTCCCAAGATATTATATGGATTATGCTTACAAACGTTTAACAAATGATATGCAAAAATTTATAATCCTTTTACCCCGGGTGTGTTCGGAGTAAAAGAATATGCTGCTGTATGTAAAAAAAGTTTTAAAATAAAGTTTGTATTTTTTCTTGTTCAACAATTTCATTCAATTTAATAATTTTTTTTCATTGTTATGGAATTTTGAATTTTATCTGTTTAAATATTTTATTTTTTTTCCTCTTATAAAATCTGTATTTACATTGGTGGAATTAGGTATGAGACTGCTTAAAAAGATGAAGGAGCTGTTTTAATTTTAGTATGTTACAATAAACTGCTAGTTATTTATATCCACTACATATTAGTCGAAGTTTAAATTTTTTTTAATGCTCTTTACATTTAAAGTTTATTGAAATTCATTATAATTATGCTTGTATAACCAACATGATTTTTTTATTATTATTCTCTTTTCGCCCCCCCCCCCCCCCCTCTATGTGGCTTGCTTAAGCTATTTGGATATGAGCTAGATACCTTAGCAAATCAAACTGTAATAAAAATTTTCGAAAAAGCTTTCAAATTCCTTGCATAAAAGCAGGGTTCATTTTTTTCCCATATACCAGTAGTGATTTTAGGGAAGATACAGGGTCGTACTGGCATAACTGAGAGGGCGGTGGCAAAATGGATAAAAAGGGCGCCGATTGCCTTACAAAAGGGCGCAAATGCTTATATATATATACATACACACGCACATACTATATAAATTATGTATAAAAAATCACTTTAAAAATATATACGAGTATATTGCTATAGCGAAAACTTTATTCCTAAAATAATAATGTCACCCAAATTAGTATTTTACACTATAGAAATGTAATATGCACAAAAATAGTTCCCCGCAAGACATTGCACTTAAAAAAAAATCTGATGTTAGACCAGTGTTGCCAATTTATAGGTATTTTTTTCCACCACATTTTTCTAAGAAAGCTATCTCTATTTTCGAATTTCGCTCACTTTATCTAATGAGTTAATTCAAACTTTACCCCGAATATTTGAATAAATACTCCATAGAATTATCTCCAAATGGAAAATAAAATATTAAAATAAAACAAACAAAAACAATTTCGTTGGGTCAAAACTCAAAAGTGCAAAACATTATTTAATACAATTCAATAATATTTTATATAATTCAATCTCTAGAATACAAATACTAATTATGGTGTATAAAATTTCAGGAAAGTTATTTTTGTTTAGTTCAAGAGTGACGTCTATTTTACGTGAATTATTTTTAAAATATGTTTTATTTCTTTATTTTTTCAACATTCAAAAGATATCATAGATTTTTTTTTTTTTTAATTATGGCCATTTTTTTCCCATTCTGATCAGAAACAAAATTATGGCCATTTTTTTTTCACCCTGACCAGAAAAGAGAAAATTATGACCATTTTTTTTTCCTTTTCTGACCAGAAAATCAGAGTTCTAACTTTTTACGACAGCTCTTTCATCTTCACCTAACACTTCATTTATAACGGTTGTTTCATAATAATGGATGGCACCAGTCCATCAGAAGAAAATGATCCATTCCAAAAGTATAAGTTCGATTGAAAAAAACTATTTAATACTTTGAGCAGAAAGAAGAGGCTTCACCTGCAATTTTTATGACACTAACAGAATCCCATAGCTGCCAATGTGTACGGTTTAGTTACCTCTAAAATTTAACACAAATTTTTGCCATATTTAATCGTTGACAATTGTTAGACTTTTTAAACTGAAATTCCGGAAGTGACAGCCAATTGTTCCCTTGCGACGACATTTCTGTGGCTTCAACTCGTAAAACTTGGCTAAAAGTGCTATCTTTGACAACATTTTCTGAATGAATCTTTGACTTTATAAAAAAAATGGGAAACTCTAATTTCCTGGTATCTGAACAAAATCGGCTAATTTTATATTTTTACGAATATTAATGCAAATTTTTTGTATTTACGAATGAAAATGACTTCGAGAAAGTATCAGAAAAGTAGTTAGTTTGGATTTGGGAATAGCTTTCAATATAAAAAATTCTCATAAAGAGGATGTGATCGCCCCCCACCCCAAAAAAGGAAATCCATGACCCCCTCTAAATGATGAGCTGAATCCGTCCTTGGCTTTGTGGAATATTGATTGATTAAAATCTCGGAAACGGAATCGAAAAAAATCCGCTTTATACAGGATCCTTATGCCATATCATCTTTAGATTCTTCTATGGTTTGTCATACGCCAGACAGAATGATTTTAAATACCGTGCAAAACGCAGATGCGAGAAAAATCGACAAACAAAATCTTCATTTGGTGCCCGGGGCACATGCCCCCTCTGCCCCCCTTAATTTCGGCCCTGCTTTCAAATCAGCAAACTTACAAAGGCTATGCCCAATAATGGAGTTGTTTCTGTTTTTCAAAGATCTTGTTCTTTTTTACCGCGATTCATGTGTGTACGCAGGGTAGGGGGGGGGGGGGGGGCAGAAAATCTTTGGAAAAGTAGTACATTCTTTAAAAGTATTACGTTGAATGTATTATTTTGAAAAGTAGTATTACTTGAATTTTATTGCATGATAGTTTTGTTTTAAAGGTTTTCATTAAATTTCATTATAACTGCTGACTGCTTTACTTGGCTGAAAATACCAATTATTTTTTATTGCCCACCAGAAACTTTTTAATCGAACTGTCTTTTATATTTTTTGAGAAAAACAAAAGATCTTTCAGAAAAGGCTGCCAAATGTGGCGTTTTGAACCGAATTTCCGGACGCGACAGTGGAGGAAGAGAAAGAAAACTGTTGTCATGAGACAACAATCAATTTTAACTCAAGATGTAATTAATTTAAAGAACAGAATCTATTGTATTACAAATCACTTCAATAACCAAGCCTGCAAGTCTCATTATTTTATGTGGAGTTTGGCCGAATATTCGGTTTCATTTTCGTTTTCAGCCCAAAATCCTAGTTTCGGCGAAAATACTGCCGTATATTCGATATTACTATAACTGCCCCTCCCTAGCCTCCCCCAAACGGCACTCCCATCCAAAGAGCCGTACATACTGTATATTTATCTAGAATTACTGTATCTAGAAGGTATTACTAATATTGATTAAATTTGTTATTTTTAAATTAAATTATTTTTTAATATATTTTTTATGTTTATGGCACCTTATATTTAATTAATTTTATTTCAATCAAATTATTTTGTTAATTATGTACTGCCGTTTCTACGCAAAACATTATTCAGATAACATGCGTATATGTATGTTTATGTTACATTGAATTTATTTTTAAAACAATTTCGCTTTCGTTTTCAGTCGATACTAGGAAGGTAACCGAAATTCAGTTTCTTTCGAACACTATTTTTATGTTTGTAAATGAGCAGATATTTTCACATTATTGAACATTAAAAAAAATTTTTTTTTGAGAACCGCTTTAAGGATTTACACGTAATCATAACTTATAAATTTCGGAAAATCGAGTTTTTATTTTAGTGGCTTTATCAACGGAATTGAGACTTCTTTATGTGGCCAGAATATGGAATAGACAATTATATGTAAGTAAAAAAAAATAAAAAAATACAATAAGCATTCTATTATAATTATAACATAAAATTGAAACTAGTTTTTTTCTCAAAATTGCATTTTTTAATAGATGACCACGGCACGATTACTTTAATAATACTGAATTGTTTTTCACTTCTAATTTTGTCAGCTTTTTCCTTCTATATATAAAAAAAAGTTTTGAATTGGAAATGGACCAATGAAAATCTGCGTAGAAATTCCCGGTAGATCGGCATCCAATTTGAATGCTTAAGCATGGCCTTTCTTCGTTAATATTAAAAAAACTGTTGCAAACAAAAATATGAAAATCGGTGGTATTATAGAGAAATGTTTGATAAACACGTTGATGTAGACAGTTTTCAAATCAAAGAATTATTTTAAGAGATATTTAAGGCTAAAGTTGGACAAAATCGTCCCATTAAAAAAGTTTTATTAGAGCAAAAACTATACCAGTGGTGTAGTCCTGGAAAAAAAAGTGGGGGACGCTCATAGTTTCGAACATATTCTTACATCACCCATAGGGCAAACTTTCTTGCTTTTCACATTTTCAACTGCATTGAAAAGTAAATGAAAAATTAAATTTAAAAATTAAATTTAATTAAAATTAATTTAATTAAAGGTTCTTTTTTTTGTTGGCTTACTGTAGAATTAAAAAATTGAAACCTTTTTCATGTCTGAACAAAAGAAATGACACTTTCAGAATTTAGTGTCACCCCCGATAAATATATATATATATATATGTATTTAGATGTATATAGATAGTAAAAAACATATTTCAGTTTTAAGACTTAAAATACACGCTTTTATTTTATATAAAATGACGTAATCCGCATAAGCTAGAGAATTCTTCATTTACTATCCAGTCTTAAACAACAAGGATAAATTAACATACAAGATGGGGCACTTCCATAGAGCGTAATGGTAATGCGATTGCGATCGTAGCGCCTTTAGTGACAATGGGATTTATTATTGTAAAATGCCTGTAGTATTTTATTATTGAATATCTACCTCATTGGGATCTTTCTTTTTTTAATGTTGCATGTTTACGTTTTCAATAGAATCTTACACCGATACGTGAATATAGAATATATATTCTATTTTATATATATATCTAATATCTGTTCTATGTTCATGTACTGATATACGCATTTTTTTTATTTTATTTAACATGATGCGTGAACAATTTAAGTGCAACGAAAAGCAAAGTAAACATTTAATCCTGAATGCTATATATCAAAAGCAATGGTGTAATATAAGACTATACGAAATATTGCACTCTACAAGTCCCAGAAAATTTCATAAATATTCCCATTTAATAGGAAAATTTTTATAGCCGGTGTTTTATTAATTTATGAAGTTTAACGTATTAAACAATCGTTACAATCTTTTAAAATTTACGCATTTTCACTTTCTTACAGATAAAATAAAAATATTGCTTTTAATGTAAATAACATTCAACCAATTGAATAATATTTATAATATTAACATATAAGAAATAATAATAAAATTACAGATTTTGAAAAATTTCTTTCGCCAAATTTTTAGAATTATATAAATCTAAAAGTTAAAAATAAATAGAGGTACCGACATTACACTCAGTAAAATTTTATTCGATATGAATAAATTAACACAATGCCTGAATTTTTTGATTTGATTTTTTGATTTGATTTTTTGAATTTGATTTTTTGAATTTGATTTTGAAATTTGATTTTTTTACAATTTAATCTCATAAACTTACACATTTCCGTTCTTAACAGAATTTTCTAGGGTTTTTCTTTTTTATCATTACTCTAATTATCGTTTTGTAAATTAAAAGTAACAACGATACAAGCACGATTAAAAAAAAAAAAAAAGCAGCTAAATAAACAGTGGTGGAAAATTGGCGCAGAGGAGGAGCCTATTGACACCACTAAATTTTAGTAGAATTTTTCGTCTTATCTAATGACAGTTTTTATTAAGATGAAGAATACTATAAAATATTAGTGGTGTCAATAGGCTCCTCCTCTGGGTCAATTTTCCACCACTGAAATAAAGCGTAAATACAATATCATCTGCCTCTTCTTCGTTTGGAAAGAATAGATATTCAAATCATAAAGCTTAAATATATTTCTTCAACATATGTAAATTTCGGTCCGTAGTAACGCTAGTACTGTTGTCATTACAGATTTCGCCATAAATGTTCCATCTCGTATGTTAATCTATGAGCTATAAATAAAGTACGCATATGACGTCACTATCGCTGAATAATACACAAATCTCGAAAAAAGAGATGTCATTCAAGAAACTCGACAAAAAAAATCAGCTATCTAATGATTCATATGCCTTCATCTGTTTGTAATATTAAAATAGATACTTAAAATTAAATTTGGTTTATAATAGCTCGATGTTTTATCAGAAATCATCTATAGTTTTTCAAAATAGTACGTATTTTAATTACATTTTTTAAAAGTTGTTATGGGAAAATGGCAACAAAAAGATATAATTACTATTTTCCAACTATTTTTCCTTTACTTTCAACATAAATGGAGTATTTGAGCTGCCAAGATTAAACAAATGCGCTAAAAACTACAAAAGAATTAATATTTAAAAAATAAATTGAGATGCAGTTTACAAACGAATTGCGTTTAAAAGTACTTTTTTTCCCAATACGACGGTATAAAAATTGAAAATATGCGATGCTTAGAAGTTAAAAAAATTGCAGTAGAGTATTTAACCGTACAATGATACATCTGCTTTGTTTTACGTCTGGCTTATACAACGGAAGTAATTTTTTTGAGAGGACACTTTAATAGCTGGGAAAAAGAAAAAGCATACCGGGGACTAAAAAGTAATTTTCGAAAATTGCTGCACTTTTTAAATGTGTTTAAAATTTAAAATGTGTTCATATTTGAACCAGACCACGTTATATAAAGCACTTCCCTAATCCATTATTTTAACTATTATTGTCTGAATAGAACTGGTAAATTTTATGCATTTACAAACAGAAAATGTAACTTTGATAACGTGTCATAAAACAGCCAGTTTGGAATTGTGGACGAAGAAAAATCGTAAGATATAAAAATTAATATTATACCGATATGACCCTTCCCTACAAAAAGAGGCACATGACACACAGACTCCACCTCATCTACAAGGAAAGATGGATCCACCCGTGGTGCAAATCACAAATGCATAGACGCAACTTTAATAAACTATATTACTAAATAAAAGTTATACCATCTTTTTCGGTTTCAGTGTAATTAACAGTTTCAATAGTTTCATAAATGTGTTCTGATTAATTAAAATATTTATTTTTTAATTTTGTGCAATTTAATTCAGCATTTGTAATAGAAAAATGTAAGATCTGTTACTACATTCCCATTTAATAAAATAAATAAGTTTTGCGCCTCTTAGTACTAATAACATCTGTTACTTCAATTTTAGTTTTAAACATCGTACTATATAGATAAGATTTTCTTTCAAATTTTTGAAAATGGTACATATTGTTTACATAAATAATTAATTTATTTTACACAGTTATTCAAAATGAAAAAAGAAATTCATTAAACGTAATTTATGTTACAACGATTTTACATTTTTTTATTCCAAATACAACTTTAACTAGAATAAAAATCATGCGCCATGCATAGAATATGAAATATTTTCCAATACTATCAAAAATATTTTATTATAATTACTTTTTTCATACAAGGAACAGCGATGCGTTAATAGACATTTTAGAAAATACTTAACAAAGTATTCTTCCCTTATCTCAGTAATTACTGTCTAGACTGAAGTAGCCCCTAAAGACATTAAGGAACTACTTCACTCACGGGAACTGAATTTGCTCACTAATGGTAATCCTATGGGAGAAGTTTTTAAAAAGGTATATCGTTTGCATGTCAAAATTTTTAAATGATTTTTTTTTTTTTTTTTTTTTTTGCATTGGATAGCCATGGTCGATTTTCATAATGCCCGTTTTTTACTTTTTCGATTTTGTTCGCAGTCATTTTTTATGAGGATAGGTCGACTTTCGAAACCGGTTCCGAAAGTAAAATTATCTAAATGGGAAAAAAAAAATACAAACAAAATCGGAAACAAAAAAAAAAAAAAGATTCGGCTTTTGTAGAGATTGGCCTCAGCTATCCAATGAAAAAAAAATCTTCCATATGATTCACATTAGAAAGCGGGTGTGAAGAATTTGTGAGTGTTAACATGCAAAATCTTCAGTAATATAATCCTTGTACTTTATGCATACCACACAGTAAAACTAAAAGTCTAATTAAATAGAACAACGCTTTTCACTAAAAAAAAGGTTTTTACCGTTCATTGACGACAATATTTGTGTATCCATGTCTTTTGTGCAGTCCTATGTATGAATTTATTTATATTATATTCACACAGTAAAACTTAGTTGTGCTAAAAAGCAAATAACACTCTTGAAAATGCATTTTCATCAAATCCCGCCCACACAATTTAAATATTTTGAATGGTTGCACTGCATATAATTTGTAGAATTCATTTCACAGAATTTAATAAAAATTAGTTGAGATTGAAAAAGCACATCTTACAATGTTGCTTATAGACTGTTAAAGAAAATTGATATGATATATTCCCTATGCTTTCTGTGGATGACGTTATCTCCCTCCTCAATAACGTATATAAATTTCAAAAAACGCTTTTCAAACAATTACTGTCATTAGTGAATTCAGGAGGTGGCCCGGAGGGGAGATTCCTCCGGAAGATTTGAGGTTTCGTGTTTTGAATGGTCAAAAAGTGCAATCCCCCTCGGAACTCTATAATGTCACCCTCAGAGCCACAGAAATCCCCCCCCCCCCCCCCCCCCCCCGAGGAAAGTGTCTGAATTCAACACTGATTATTGTAAACCGAGATTAATACACTGTAATTTATTTCTATATCCCTGTAAATAAACGAAAGAAGCTACACGATACGTATTCTATATTAAGCGTGTTATTGTGCCTTTCAGTGATGTATATCAATTTCATTATGTTTGAAGTAGTGTAACATCATTAAAATACAAAATATAGAATTTTCTTTCCATAGGACATAATTTAACGGAATATTTTTTTTATGTATACCTGCAAACGAACTATAAGTGCTAAACACTTCATTTTCATTAAAGAATCTTTGTAGTAAATAGTAAATCATAATAATGTATATAAATAGAGTGGCAATCCAAGTTTATTTACGGGCAATCGTAATGACGAACCAAAGTCATAAACGTTTCAACTATGTTAGAAAGTGTTAAAATGTTGTAGTTTAATTTTGTATTGTTTATGCTACTGCAAATTTTATTGAGATTGCAGACATTTTCAAACAATATTGCCGTTATTAAATAAAATCTATATTTTATTTTAAAACAAAGTATTTTAGAAATATAACAAATAAAACGCATATTAAAAACTCCTAAATTAAACTTCTATCAGCTTTTTTTTACAAAAGGAACTAGTGAAACATATTACTATTTTTTTCTGCACACCTGATATATTTTAATCGGTGGTTTAGAAAAAAAATACACAAACATAAAAGAAAAACAGAACTAAAAATAGTCTTTTACGGGGGCTTCAGGAGGACAGGCCCTCTCCCTGATGAATAATTCTTGGTATCCTTTCTTTTACTGTTCAATTACTTTAAATCCTATGCGAAGAACAAACTTTGTTATTTTTTGAAATTTTCGAGAGGGAAAGAAAATTTAGTTAATTAAATTTGAAAATCTAAAGAGGGGCAATTCTGCTCAACTACCATTTCTGGCACCCATTGTTTCCTTTCCATCCCATTGTACAGAAGATATAATTTATACAAAAACATATTGATATTTGGAAAATATGAACTTACGATTCTCTTGCATCGGACTTTTGATCTTCAATTGTGCTCGATAATTTCGTATCTATCATCACGGCATTGTTATACTATCATCGACGACCAACGTTTCGAAGAAATTATAAAACTTTCCCATTTTGGCTGCCTATATCGTTTCATTGTTATTTTTCCTTCAAAAATTGAAATTTTGATGCAAAATACTTATGGTTAGAATTTAAAAAAACAGATACTTCCAGAGATATTCGCTGGAATTCAAAATAATTCCAATGCTTGTAGTTTATTCCTGTCTAAAGAAGTAATCTCCGAATAGTAAACCAATAAATAATTGTCAATGTGAATGATACAGGAAAGATAGGAGAAAGGGGTATAATGATTTTGTGGGATTCTTGGCACTGCAATATATCAGGAGTTGTCTGTCTGCATTGGTGTCCCTTTTGTTGATTTATTCTGTATTCGATTGCAGACACCATACCAGTCATCTGAGGACCTTTACTAACCAACAGTATGTGACAGATATGACAATTACCCCGAACGTCTTTAAATACCTTATTTACTGACTAATGGAAACATGCTGTTGTTAATTACCATGTGAGAAAAACATGACCAGTCTTTCAAAACTGAAACATCTGGATATTTTTTAAACGGAGACTGCGGTGTATAAAGATCTTTTTCAAAGAGCTTTTGTGGTCTTTCTCTTTATGTTAGGAAAAGGAGGAGGATAATAGTTTTCTATTAGAAAATTCCAAGTAAAACTAATGTATGCATCTGAAGGAACTAATGTTAGCGCGGTATTTCAGGTGTTTCACTACTGTTAATTATGGTGAAACGGCAAGTAAATATCCCTTTCTCCCCAATTCCTTTCAGTTTGTTTTCTGAATACTCAAAGAAAACTCAAATAGTTTTAAAAATCAATTCTTTACTTCATAAAATTCTTAATTTATTAATGTGCTTTTTATTTTAAACATTTAATAAATCAGGAAGATCTGCGTCCCCCTTGAAAAAAAAAGTAAGGGGACGCTTGAAATAAAATAAAAAAGTGGGGGGACGCCGTCTCCCTGCGTCCCCCCTCGACTACACCACCGAACTATACATGAAAATTTAATCATTTTTAGATCATTTTATACGTTATAAGTTCCCGGTGTGAAGATTGCATTTCTTTTTTTTATTTGACTCATTTTTTGAGGTTTTATTTCTATTTTAAATTCAAATTTTCAGCTTTTCGAGAGATATTTTTTATATATTTTAGAAAATGTTATTAATTTAAACTGTTTCCAATTGTATAAACAGCGAAACAATAATGTTTACTTCAAATTAAAAAATTATTTACACGTGACTATTGTAAACAGAAATAAAAACTTTAAAATTAGAATTAAATGATCACATGTTAAAAGCAGGAAAATTACGTCATAAGAACCATATTCACACTTGAATTTTAAAAGAGAAACAAAATGTTAAAATAAAAAAAATATTATGCGCTAAAACTTGTAAAGGGAAGAAATTACATCATATTTAAAATGGCCAAAAAATATGGTAAAAAAATTTAAATTAAAAAATATATTTGCGCGAGATATTTTCACATAATCAAATCTTTTCAACTATTATCGTGAATTCGAAGACAGCGCAAATAATATTTCCTTCTAACAACTAAAGTATTTTCACCTGAATATTAATAAGAGAAATAAAACTTTGGTGTAAATTACGTCAGATTTAAAACGATACATTTAAAATGAATTATTTAAAAGAACTATCTTATAGCGCTGTTAAAAAATACCGGAAGACAAGGACACTGTTTACTTACATTTTACATTAGCTTATTTTCAAATGTTTAACTATTTTTTTAATTAAATACGTAAACAGCCATTGAATCTCTTAACAGCAGCAGATTTGGTCTTAAAAATCTCCAATCCAAGGAGAACGAATGGAAACCCGTTTACAGAAAAATCACTACCTTTTTTTTTTAAATATAATACTTTTAAAGCCGATCAAATTAGCGTGCTTTTTGGATTTTGGTGTGCCTGAACGGGGGTTAGCGAGCGTAGCTCGTAGGGGGCAGAGCCCCCTAGTTTCTATATAATTATGCAGTGCATTAAGGATTTTTTTTTTTTTTCAATCATCAAAAATCAGCATTTTTCTACGATAAAAGTTGAATACCCTCTTCAAATAATCAGCATAAAAGAAAAAAAGAGAGAGAGAGAGAGAGAGAGAGCTTTTCATAATTTCCACCCTTTGTCTCGTCTAGTCACTGAAATAAGTCATATTTAATTAAAAATTACTGTTTATTTTAATTTCAGATAAGCCAAATTTAAATTACAATGGTCGTCGCAACTCACACGCACACACACACACACACACACACACACACACAAAAAAAAAACACCAACAACGTCGTGTCGCGCATGTGTCGTGTATTAATTAGTATTTCATGGGAAAATACCTCCACATCCACCGATTTCTATTTTCTCCAGAAAGATAGAGAGCTCCAGAATACGGTATAATAATTAAAAAAAAAAAGTGTCACACCTGGTATTACTACAGAAACCACTGGGTATCTATAGAACCGATTTGAAATCCCGCCGAAATGGTAATTTGTCTTCTTAGGAATTCCCACGTTAATGACTAACAGCATTGAAAACTGAACCCAAATACATCTGCACTTCTCTTTACTTATATTTATCCATTCTTTTGTAAAAGGACTTTTACAATTTTAACGGTTTATCTATTTATTTTAATTACATATGTATTTTTCAATTCATATATCGGGGTGGTGTTTGAAGTTTAAAGAGGTTAAACAGATCCAATTAAAAAAAAAAAAAAAAAACGTTTTTACATATTGGCTTTTTTGGATGCTAAAAATATTATCGAATTTTTAAATAGATATGAAAAATTAACATTTTCGTCTTTCAAAAGCAAAATTTGCATAAGTTTCCATTGCAAAATCTTGTGAAGAATTAGTCTTGGCGCACTTGGCGGTCTAACACTTATATTATCATTAAGAAAATATGGAATGCTCCCCTTTAGTAGAACTAAGGGCATCAATTTATGTGTGTATTTGTGGGGAATGTGCGTGTGTGTGGGGGGGGGGGGGAGGGGGGGGGGCTTGCTATTACAAAAACACGATACTACTTTTTTTCAAGTTATTTTTGCAGAGGCGCTGAAAAAAATCTGGCCAATGACCAAGGGCGCCATGATTACAAAAACACGGTATTAGTTTTTTTAAACTTATTTTTACAGAGGCGTTAAAAAAATCTGTCCAACGGCGCCATGATTATAAAAACACGATGATAGTTTTTTGAAAGGGATTTTTACAGAGGCGCTGAAAAATATCTGACCAAGGGCGCCATGATTACAGCCGCCGTAATTAAAAAACACGATATTAAGTTTTTGAAATTTATTTTTACAGATGCGCTGAAAAAAATCTCTCTTAGGGCGCCATGATTAAAAAAAACATGATAATAGTTTTTCAAAATTATTTTTACAGAGGCGCTGAAAAAATCTGACCAAGGGCGCCATGATTACAAAAGCATGATATTAGTTTTCTGAAAGTTATTTTTACAGGGCGCTGAAAAAAATCTCACCAAGAGCGCATTCATTACGAAAACACGACATTAGTTTTTTGAAAGTTATTTTTACAGAGAGGCGCTGAAAATAAATCTGACCAAGGGCGCCATGATTACAAAATTACGATATTAGTTTTTTGAAAGTTATTTTTACAGAGAGGCGCTGAAAAAAGAATTTGCCCAAGGGCGTCATGAGTACAAAAACGCGATAATAACTTTTTGAAAGGCATTTTTACAGAGGCGCTGAAAAATATTTGACCAAGGGCGCCATGATTACAAAAACACGATATTAGTTTTTTAAAACTTATTTTTACAGAGGCGCTGAAAAAATCTGACCAAGGGTGCCAATCAACACGATATTAGTTTTTTTAAACTTATTTTTACAGAATCGCTAAAAAAATCTGTCCAAAGGCACCATGATTAGAGAAACATGATTATAGTTTTTTGAAAGGGATTTTTACAGAGGCGCTGAAAAAAAATCTGACCAAGGACGCCATGATTACAAAAACACGATATTAGTTTTCTAAAAGTTATTTTTACAGGGCGCTGAAAAAATCTCACCAAGAGCGAATTGATTACGAAAACACGACATTAGTTTTTTGAAAGTTATTTTTACAGAGGCGCTGGAAATAAATCTGACCAAGGGCGCCATGATTACAAAATTACGATATTAGTTTTTTGAAAGTTATTTTTACAGAGAGGCGCTGAAAAAAAAATCTGTCCAAGGGCGCCATGATTACAAAAACACGATGTAGTTTTTGAAATTTATTTTTACAGAGGCGCTGAAAAAAATTCCTCCAAGGGCGCCGTGATTACAAAAACACGATATTAGTTTTTTGAAATTTATTTTTACAGAGGCGAACTTATTTTTACAGAGGCCCTAAAAAAATCTGTCCAAGGGCGCCATGATTAGAGAAACACGATGATAGTTTTTTGAAAGGGATTTTTACAGAGGCGCTGAAAAAAAAAAATCTGACTAAGGGCGCCGTGATTAAAAAATACGATATTAAGTTTTTGAAATTTATTTTTACAGAGGCGCTGAAAAAATTCTCTCCAAGGGCGCCATGATTAGAAAAACACGATAATAGTTTTTTGAAAAGCATTTTTACAGAGGCACTGAAAAAAATCTGACCAAGGGCGCCATGATTACAAAAACACAATATTAGTTTTTTGAAATTTATTTTTACAGAGGCGTTGAAAAAATCTGACCAAGGGCGCCATTATTACGAAAACACAATATTAGTTTTTTTAACTTATTTTTACAGAGGCGCTAAAAAAATTGTCCAAGGGCGCCATGATTACCAAAGCCGCCTCTGACAAAGGGACCAAATGAGATTAAAATGAAAGTCTCCTGTCTTAAATTGGCATTTTTTTTGTTTTGTTTTTTGTACTTTCACAAAAAACAGAAATACCAAACTACCGGGCAGCCACCCAGGACGCTGAATATTTGACAGAAAATATACTAAATACATCATTAATACCAATATTAATTTATGTAGAAGTTACTATTCTTCGGGGTACTGAATAAAATCTGGACCAGGGCACCATGACTATCAAAATCTCTGTGAATGAATCCATTTAAAATGAGAATATGTTTCTTATACAGTGTTTTGTCGTTTATACTTGCACAAAAGGCAGAAATACAAAAATACCTCACAACACCAGGGGCGCTAAATACTTAGACGCAGAAAATGTGCAAACGTATTAGACGCAGACTTATTAGACACTTATTAGAAGCATTACTAGAACAGAAATTATTTAGGCGTATATCTAAATAAGTGAGTACTTAATATTATTTTTCTTAGAATTTATCATTAGTACAGGCTTTGAAACAAAGTCTGGTCCTGGATACAATGTGTAACAATGGCATATCTGATTGTCGATAACTTATGTTATCTCGAAATTGGTTTATCTAATTGTCTTTGATCACACATAGTTTGCTTATGCTATACTTTAAAAAATAAAAAGCATTACTTCTTAATTTTCCAAATGAAAATTTTATGCCTTTCAAAATGAGTGCTTAAAAAAAAAAAAAGAAAAGAAAAAAAAAAGAAAAGAAAAGAAAAAAAAAAGAAAAAAGTGACGATGGGCGCACCGGGCATTTGCCTCGTTGCCCGGTGGGCCAGTACGACCCTGGGAAGATAATCTAAGTCCATGAAGGTAATTTGTTGGCCATAAACTTGCTGAACAAAACCTGCATATAACCTTTGAAAAAACTTTCATGTTTCTTCCATAAAAAGTAGTTTTTGTTTTTCTTCAAAATACCTGTTACGATTTTAAGAAGATCTGTTTAGTCAGTGAAGATAATTCGAAGGCCAAAAGCTTGCTGACATAATCCTCAATAAAACCTTTAAAAAACATGCAATATTTCTTGAAGGTAGCCTCCAGTTTTCATTTTCATCAAAATACCTGGTAAAACCTTCAAACAACCTTTAAAATCATATATTTTTTTAAGGTTTCTTGCTGATTTTTTTACCTGGGAACCTATCGTTAAATAGGTTTTTATTTCTTTTTCCCTAAAAAAAAAAACATGATTTTTATATCCGTAACGTAAATAGCGGACGAAGCCCGCTAGTTCCTATCATAATATATATTTTTAATAATTTTATATAGTCTATAATAAAAATCAGACTTAAAATAGTCTAGTTCCATGAGTACTTGTAGTGTCAGTTACATGCTACGATTTTTGGATACCAGTATTTTAGAACGGGAAAATGTGACTTATTTTATCGGAGATATCTCATTAATTGAATAAGGCGAAGCAAACTTTTTGAAAAAAAGGTGGCTAACAAGCATGGCAGTTATCAGCTATGTGACTTTGTGCTAAAGTCCATTAATTTGATCTGCTTTAAAAAGATTACGGAAGATTGAATTATAGTAGAATCTGGATTAACCGAGGTTTCTGTTAACCGAGCCGATAACAAAGTCCGATTTTTTTTCCCTTTTGAATGAGCCTTAAAAATAACCACACTCTTTAGCTCACTGTCCGTGCTATACAGGCTCTTCTGCCCCCAAAAGCACTCAACTCCAAAGAAACATTGGACCCTGAGAAGTCAATAGCGAACAATGCTTTGTTTCCAGTGGCTGTGTGAACTTTCGTAAATTTTTCAATTTGCATTTTAAAATTTACTACTGGTAGTTGATTTTCTTTTTAAATTTGTTAAGCTGTGAAACAGAACTTTACATATATTTATTTTTATTATTTAAAAAACGTTCTATATATTTTTTTAAAAGAGATGTTAAATTCGCAAGTATGGCGAGTTTTTACACACAGTTTCTATTAACCGAGATTTCCGATTCAGATTTACTAACAGTCCCAATTAGCTCGGATAATCGAGGCTGCTCTGTATAATTAAAAAATCAATGGCGATCTTACTGTAAACGGGTTTCCCTTTTACTGAGGGATTTCAAGACCGAATCAGCTGATGTTAGTTGCTGTTTCCGTGCTTGATTAAATAAGATTAGTTAAACATTTGAAAATTACCAAATATAAAAGGAACTAAGTCAACAGAGTCTTTGCTTTATGGTATTTTTTAACAACGCTATAAGAAAATGATTTTAAGTAAGAGATTTTAAATGTAACGTTTTAAATCTGACATAATTTTCACCAAACTTTCCTTTCTCTTTGTAACATTCAACTGAAAATATTTTTATTATTAGAAAGATAATATTATTATTTGCGCTACCTTAAAATTGGCAACTATATATCATCTCGAAATTTGAAATAAATCTCTCATAAACATATTTTTTAATTTAAACTGTTTTGCAATATTATTATTTGGCCACTTTGGCCAATATGACGTAATTTCCTCCATTTACGACTTTTAACACATATCAATGAATTTATTATTTAAAAATTTTCTTTTTCTTTTAATATTCACGTGTAAATATAATTTTTATGATGTAATTTTCAATGTTTTCTTGCTTTTAATGCGTAATCATTTAATTCTAATTTGAAAATAATTGATTATTTTATAATTTTCTTTCATTTTAAGTAAGCATGTGTAAAAACAATTTTTATGACGTAATGTTTAAATATTTTCCTGCTTTTAACACGTTATCATTTAATTCTAATTTAAAACGATTTTTTTTCTGTTTATAATAGTCACGTGTGAATAAATTTTTAATTTAAAGGATATATTATTCTTTGCGCTGTTTTAACAATTGGCAACAATTTAAAATAACCTTTTCTAAAATATGTAAAAAATATCTCTGGAAATTCTGAAAATTTTAATTTAAAACTGAAATAAACCGTCAAAAAATTAAGCAAGTTAAGAATAATAAATGCACTCTGCAAACTTCGAGTTTCTATTGAATGATTAAATTGAATGAAAATGATTAAATTCCCATGTATATTTTTTTTTCCTATGAGACTTTTTTAATGAGACAATTTTATCCAGATTTAACATTAAATATCTCTTAAAATAATTCTTCGATTTAAAAACTGTGTACTTACACGTTTTTATCAAACATTTCTCTATAATGAAACAGCACCGAAAACTGGCGATATGAAGCAATTAAAATAATAAAACTTTGTAAAAAATCACCATAAAATTAAAACAAAACACAGGACGCGTTTCGAGCTAAAAACACGTGTATGCTTAGCTGATGACGAGCTGTTATGTTTTTAGCTCGAAACGCGTCCTGTGTTTTGTTTTAATTTTATGGTGATTTTTTACAAAGTTTTATTATTTTAATTATTTCTCTATAATATTACCCATTTTAATATTTTTGTATGCAGTAATTTTCTTAATATTTACGAAATAGATCTCTAGTCACAAGATATTCTTTCAAAGCGGCGAAGAGCGTTAGTTTTTTTTTTTTCGAATAAGAGACAAAATGTAGTACACAATTGCGTCAAAAGATGGCGACACCAGAATTCTGATATGCTTATTATGTAAACTGTAAATATTGCAAAGTTAAATAAAAACAATTGTCTCGCGGTTATCAAACTTCGTTGTTATTTATAAATAAAACATTTCAACAGAATTATTTATTATAAAAGAATTATTACATCACAATAGTTTTTATGCAAGGAAAATAATAATTATAATATTATGGATGTCAGTGATTATATATTGATTGACCGTCATAATAATAAAAAATGATATTATAAAAAGAAGAGCTGAAATGAATTATTTTTTTACGTTTCTGATCGTGTGATTTATATTCAAATAATAATTATTAATGTATATTTTTTGTAAAGTGATTGAAATTAAATATATTTATAAAATTTATGGTAATAATTTTATTGTTGAAAAATTGCCAAGAAATAATCATCATCAAATTGGCGTCATTATAATTGTAATTTTATTTAACTTAATAGCAATTAAAAAAATTACAAAGGAACTGAGAATAATGGTCAACTAACAGGCTTTAAAAAAAAAAAAAAAACACATTCACATGTGAAAACAAGTACCAGTGAGTATCGAACTGCCTATCTTAAGATCAGTAGACGATGGCCCTTAACCACTCAGCCAGTGGGAAGACAAAAATTTTCTCCCCAAAAGTGGTTAAAAAGAAAGCATGTGTATGAATACAGTGTCATGCATTTTCGGTGAAATTTCCATAGAATGGCGAAGAAATATAGTCAGACTTTTCATGCGCATTATAATATGAACAAGAGTCTTGCTGGAAACAAGTAAATTGTTATTTGGTTCATCTGAAACATATTTATTTGATTTTTAAAAAATCGCCTGTGTCATTATCAAGAGAAAAAAAAAATCAAATTATTTAACGAACGAGAGTTTTCCCAGAAAAAAGAAAAGTGTTATTCACCTCGCCTTAATCACATTTATATTATGTATCAATTTAAAGATAATCGTTAGAATTGTTTTCGAGATTTTCAAATTAGGAACTTCCTCGATATCATACCAACGTTTTCACTTTAAAAATGGCTATTTAGATCTCAAAATATACTGCACGTAGAAATGTAAAAATTTCAGTATACGATTAGACTGCAGATATGACTGTTCTAGAAAATTCAGAACAATAAGACCTATATCTGCTGAGTTATTAAAAGGCGGCTTTTCGCGTTTTCTTTGATGTCGAGTTAGCTGTATATATGAGTTCCGCCATCTACGAATTCTATGATACGATACGATTTTAGGCTTAAGGCTGCGTCACTCGGAATACTACCGTCTTCCATGATGTCTATCCGCAAAAATGTTTATATCTATTCATAAATTTTGATAATAAAATTCTTTTTTGAAATTAAGAGAAAATTAACAATATGAATACTTTTAATGAAGAGTTTCAGAATTTTAGCACAAAGCTAAGCTTTATGTGTACACGCACATAACCTATATAGGGTAGATGAGCCAGTAATGGACAACCTTTGAAGTTTTTGGTTTATAAAAAAACAACAAATAAAAATTTAGCTTTTATTATTATTCATAATTCTCCTTTCAGGTTTTATAATCTGGGATGCTTTCTGGGCTGGCTTTTTGCCGGCAAAAATGGGTTTCTGCCCTGCCAGTGGCAGAAAGTGGTTTTAACCGGCAGAAAATGGCAACAACTGGCATAAACACATTTCATACATAATCTGAGATTTTTTTAGTAGTATTAAATTCCTTAAGTACATTTCATTTTTTTTTTTCTGTATAAATAAATGAAATATTGTGGGTAGTTATAATTAAAAAATAAATAGATTTGTATTAGAAAAAATTACTTATATAACAGATAAAATTTTTGTTATAATATGATTGTATAATTTGTAAACAATTATTAGAGTATTTTAAAATTTCATTTAAAAAACAAATAGAAAACTATATCCAATACTTATTTTAAATTAAACAATGAAAAGAAAAATAATCAATACTTACCCAGAATACCTTTCTGTAATTTAACATAATTTAATAATAACAGTAAAAAAATATCTCTCATAGAAATGTGACACTTATATGTGGATCTAGTAAGTGCATGGCTTTAAAAAACATTTCATTTAAATGCAATATTCAAAGGAACAAATCTGACTTTTTTTTTTTTTTTTTTTATTTAAAACTTAGTTCAAAATATTCCAACCACATTTTGCACTTGCAACTGAAACAAATACAAAGAAGATTTAATGCAGTAATAACCGACTACCATATGCTAGCTTAATTACTTCATCCTAAGTATATGGGATCAAAATTGATATATGAACATAAAGAAAAGGCAAGGAAATTGCTTTCTGATATTAATCCCAATTTTGTGCCATATATAATATCCTTTGAAGCAAAATTGACTCAGTCCCAGAAACAGTTCTCGAAGGAAGCCCTAGAAAATGTCTTGCCTTCTGTGTGGTGGTCGTCTTTAAAAATGAATACTGGTGAAAATGAGGATTTTTTAAATTTTGCATCCTCAATAATGACATTGCCAGCAAGTCAAAAAACACTTTAGACAATTTCGAGCTCTTAGAATAAAACAGCATTCAAGTGGGTAACATCTTAAACTAGACGCCTTTTTTCAATCCAGCAGTATGGAGCAACCTTAACGTGATGTAAATAACATAAAATGATGCCTGTTGTTTTGGGGGCATTGTAATTTTTTTCTATTTGTTTATTGCTTGTTTATTAATTATTTCTGTGTAAAAAGTGTTTCATTCCCATAAAAGTTGCATATGTGTTAATTTGTTTGTATTTCATTACCAGTATTGTATTAATTACTATATATATATATTCACTTTTGTTTTATAGGTGGAAGTTGGTGGAAAAATATATCGTCCCAAATTACGTCGCGGTCGTAAAGAAAAAAGATACATAGGTGGAAAAGGCAGACCCAAGCACGTATCGATACCAGCTTCTTACGAATCTCTAGATGGATCTAAGTTAACTGTGTCTGAAGTACTCGCTTTAACAATTGCTCAGTCTGTAGCAGAAAATCGGGATGTATCAGCAGATGAGGCTCTAGTAGGTTTAGAAGGTTCACCTGTTGTTGAAGGTCCAGCTTTAGATGTGGCTCTAGTAGGTGTTGAAGGTCCAGCTTTAGAAGATGTGGCTCTCGTAGAAGGATTAGATCCGGCTGTTGCTGAAGGTCCTGTTGTTGATCAGTCTGTGGAAGAACAGCAGTCTGTGGTACCAGACTAGGTTTTAGTAGAAGGTGCAGCTTTTCAAAGTCCGGTACGTGCAAAAAGTATCTTTAATATGCTAATATAATCGAAATTTTTTCTTTTACAGAAATTGGTACCAAAATATTAGAAAATGTCCCTCAACCGCAGATGTCAGAGAAATGTTATTTATTTTGTTTATTTTTAAACAATCAGCGGGATGAATAACGTTTGTTTCACCGGTTCTCAAGTTAAAAATGATTACATTTTCCGCCCACCCGTCAATAATTACTTTACCCTCCAGATACTGGAATGTAAGCTGTCGCCAGAGTCAGATAATATAGACGAACACACGAATGCCGTTCGCAGAAAATTTTCAAAGTTTGCAGACAGTTTTGATTTTTTTTTTTTTTTTTTTTTACAAATTTCGGAACAGATGTCATATTCGCCCCATATTGGCGCGATGTTTTTCTGTCGCCAATATCATATAGGCAACAGGTACTTAACTTGCGCCAAAGTGTCATTATTTTGCTTGATGTGGTAACCCGGATTATGTTGTTTATGCTGTTGATATTTTCGCCAAATTGGCAACCGAAAAAAATCGCGCCAATATAGGGCGAATATGACATCTGTACCCAAATTTCTTTATAAAAAAAATTATTAAGACCCCGGATGGAGAATTAGTGCGATGAACGTCGCAGATTCTTGAGAAGGTCTGCAGACTATTTTTCAAATGGAGAAAAAAAAAAGTTTTTAAAATTTTTAAGAAAGTCACAATATTAAGGAAGGGTTTGTCTCAAAAACAGTAGATAAACTGATGAGTAAGAGTTCATCTCTTCCATTCATGGACTAATAATTTTTTTATTTTAACACTCATTTATTCTTATTTCAGTTATTTTATAGATTAATAAAATAAGTTTTGTTGAGCAATCATAAATTGATATCTTTATATAAGTTAATGATTAAAATATTTCACATTTTAACATATATATATATTTTTTTTCATTAATTTTTCTTTCATTCATTAGTTGTCTGTGTTAAGCATACCATTCAGTACTACATTTCTTGACTAAGTTTTAATAATGCTTGTAAAAAATTGTTTTTCTTTTAGTGGTGTTGCTTAGTGGCACTCCACTCGCATATAACTGTTCATTTTTTGCTGTTAACGGCGACATAGGGCTCAGGAGGGACGCAGCGTTTTTTTGCAGAAAATTTTTAAGAAATTATTAGAGTTCGCAGACAGTTTTACATTTTATCCAAGTCTGGCTGTCGTGAGCTTTTCTTCTAATAAACCCCCTTTCCTTCCACTTGCAAAACAAAACTGCTCACAGAGTGCTCACTCTGTGAAATTACTGGTCTCTAACTAGAGAAATCTCAAATCAAGGCATAGAATTTTTGTAGAATGGGTTTCCTAATACACAACAAAAACAGTGGAGAGCATGATTTTTTCTTTATTTTTTTTTTTCAGTACCGGACTCTATAAACTCGACCCCTAAAATAGAGGCCGTACCCGACTCGACCAGACAAAATAAATTCAAACTTTGAAACCGGCCGGGTGAGCAGAATTAGTGCAGTTTTTTTTATAAGGCGGGTCGGGCGATAAACAAAATAAACGGTCCTGACCAATATAAGAAATTAAGTGGGTCGACTTCCGCGATATAAATATTGGGCTATTTTGCTCACGAAAAACACCGGCTCGTTAATGTAAATCCTAAGAAAGATTTTCTTTTTAAATATGTCGTTCGCATTCCATTATTTTTAAATGATCTTTTTTGCATTGATTAGCTGAGGTCGGTCTCTACAAAGAGTCATTTTTACTTTTTCAATTGTGTAGAAAAGAATACTTTCACTTACGAAACTGATTCCGAAAATCAAAGTATACTACGAAAAACATCTGTAAACAAAATCGAAAATGGGTCAAGATCAACCTCAGCTATTCAACGCAAAAAAGAAAATAAAAAAAAAATCATTTAAGCATATTGAAATGCGAACCATGTATTTTTTTTTAAAAAAATTCTTCCATAGGATTAACATTAGCGAACGGGCGTTCACCCTTGAGTGAAGTAGCCGATCCATAGGGGGAAAAAATCGGCCCGGCATAAAAGTTAAAAGTTTGGCCTGGCCAGGAAAACATTTAAAATCTCGGCCCGACCCGACTGAATTTCTTCAAAACATTGATTTTTAAGCTGATATGGTTAAAAATTGGTTCGTACGAAGAGTTCAACAAAAATACTTTTTTTTTCATGTTTATAATCTTTATTTTTAAAGAAGCGCCTAATAAAATTGCCCAAGTACACATTTATAGCTAAAAAACAAACGTAATTTTGCTATCTCTTGACTCAACTAATAATTTATAAAAGATAAACACACTTGATTTCAAATTCACTCCATCTTCTCGGTTCTGACACATTACCCTATGACCTTGACGTGTAGTTGGCTAATAGTTTCTGTTTCGTTTCTTTGAAAAGAACTTTGAATGCAGTAGAAAAAAGAGGTAACGAGATAAGAGATTTTTTTAATGCAAAGTGAATTCGTGGATTAACTTATGATATATATCTTCATAATAATTATCATCATAATAACTTATGATGAAAAGGAAAGTCTAAATTCTGAGCAAGATATATATTTAAAACATACAAAATTTATTACATTACAAAATTATTTTTAAAAATGAACAAAAAAAGATGCGTATGTAGCAAAAAAAAAAAAAAAAAAAATCTGCCACAAACAGAATCAGTGAAACAATTATCAATAGGTGAACTGCTAAAAAAAAAGAAAGAAAAAGAAAAAAGGAGTGTTTCTAGTATCTGCACGGGCCGGGCCATACTCTTTTCTGAAGGTTCTGTCCGGGCCGGGTTAGGGCATTACTTTTTTCCTGGAGGATCGGGCCGGGCCTGTACTATATTGTAAGCATTTGTTATAATTTTGATGCATTATTACATTTAAATTACTGTTTAAAAAAATGTAAACAAAGCAATGACCAGAAATTTACAAATTTAAAATCTGCACAACCTCTGGTTTCAAGAAGTGCTTATTTGAGGGACTCTACTGTATTTTAAGATGAATTGAAATATGCATATTTTATGTTCCTTCTTTCTTATAATCTCATTATTTTATCATTTTTCTGCTACATGTGCCCCATGTTCACATGTGCCTTCTGATTTCTTAATAGTCTTTTTTTTTTAAATATAGGAGATAGTTCCCAGCCAGAGTAGTAGTAGCAGCCAGAGAAGACTTCTTTCACTTGATCAACGTCGTACAATTGATTTAGCACTAAGAGGGTCGGTTGAACCTTGGCTACCTGATGATGGATATCTCTTCAGAGATGATGAAGATGGCAAAATAAAGTATCTAAAACCAAGTGGCAACGCCGTCATAAATGTGCTGGAGAAGCTAGGACAGAGACTTTCTGATGTACCCCAGGGCTAATTTCATATTCGGGAATCGGCACTGCGTCAGCATCTTGCACCCAAAGAAACAAGATTTGAGAGAGTGTTCGATCCAGACGATGGGCGGAATGTCCCCCATCATTGTTTCCTCCCAAAGGCTATATCTGTGTGATAAAGCGGGGGAAACGTAAGGGTCAGGGGTATTGTGTGGTTTATAATAATGCCAGGCACAGACCGGCAACTTGTGAGGATGAGAAAAGTGTGCGTAAATCTATTAATAGTATTGCTGTGAACCCATATCCTTTTTTCATGCTGAACTTTAAACCTGAAGTGTGTCTCTGTAGAAGCCTGTACGAGAATCAGGCAGACTATTTCAAATAGCCCAAAAATCTATTTTTTATTTAATAGTTTATTAGTTTTTTTTATTTAATAGTTATATATAATAATTCGTTTATTAAAAAGCATTAAATTTCTTCTAATTCTTTTAATAAAATATCATAAAACGTATGGACAATTATGATTGAAAGCCACTTTTTAGATGTAGTCAGATACCTTAACTGTTAAAAATTGTTTTATGTAGGGGTGATTGTATTCAGTTTATACACCAGAATTGTCAATCTCATGCCTGTTTAATGTTTATTATATAATGTTTGTATTGATATTTTTCATATTTTATCATATACCCACAATACCCCTTAATTCTAAATACTGTTCAGTTTTGACACTATTTTTAGATTCATTAGATTTTTAACATAATAAAGTACAAAGTTCGGAATCCTTGACTTTGGATTTTTCTCCATTTCCAATCATCCAAAATATTACCCAGAGTGTCTCACGTGAAATTTAAAAATCCACTATTGTAAAAAAGAAAAAGTAATGTGAGAGTGAACTTAGAAAAAAGGTGTATTTTTTGTCTTTTTTAAACTTTTTAGACTTACTTTTTTTCCTTTCTTTTTTATACCAACAGAATGAGAAGAATGTTAGTAGAACAAAGAACGATTTAAACAAAAAAGTTAGTAAAAAACTAAAACATGAACTCGAGCAAAGAGGGATAACAAACTGAAAAGAGAAGATTAAAAAGCATGAAATGAGGAAATGATAGACAACAAAAAAGAGAAGAAAATAGTAAAGGAGAAAGATCGCTCAGAAATCCGGGATCACGAAACCCATAAATACCTAAAGAAGGTATTCCGCTGGGGGAGGTTAAACAATTGAACAAATATAGCTTGGCAATAACATCAATAACACCAAGCGTTGTCAAGTTTCTTGCACAATAAACTTTTACTGTCTGTAGAGTAGAGGTTTGCACGGACTCGGCTTATCCCCTTGAGGGACGGTGGGATATATTTTATCCCACCAACGCTAGATTAAGATTTACACCAGAAAAATTATATTAAATTTCACTTTTCTAACTTTGGTGGAAAAAAGTCGCAAAATTGTTTTTCTTTATTTAGAAACATAATTTTTTTAACTTTCCGGTGTGAATTCAACATTACATGAATACAATTGCTTGCCACTCAAAGGGTTAAAGGCGAATTTTCAAAAATGTAATTTTTATTATACAGCTTCAAAAGTTCTGATACTTTAACAATCTTTTATTCTAAAGTACTTTTTTTTTGGTAATAGTCTAAGAGATCATTAATGTTGTTATTCTGTTATATTTTAGATTACTATATGTTCAAAAACATATAGTAATCTAAACTATAATGTGAAAAATTCTCATAAATATATATGCATTATTCATTAAAACAATTTTAATTGTATGCTAATAAAAATCTGAATTTTTTGTAGAAATTGATTGGACTGTGTCGAGCCTGATTTCACTGATAACTTTATAAATGGGTCAGGTGGAGCCCAAACCAAGAAATTTTGGCCCAATCAGACCTCTACTGTGGGACCATTTTCTATAGAGGCATTTGACTATAGTTGTTTCAAAATCATGAAAATTTTAAAATTTATTTTACATAACTTATATTTAATTTACATGGCAAATATGATTTCTATGCATATAAAAAAATTAATACTACTGATATTTTCAAAATGTACTACAGCCGAACCCGGTTAAGACGTGTCTCAAGCGAGTGGACCAAAGTTGCGTATTAAGCGAGATCGCGTATTAAACGTGATTTGGATAATGTTCCTGGAACTGGGCTTATTTAAACATCTAATCGTCTAAATGAACTTTAGAGCTTTCATTTATAGGTTTATGGTCGAAAATTGTGTCTTATATGTATATTTAGATTTAAATTTAATTGTATCCAACTTTACTCAATGTATCTTTTTATAGGACCGATTGGAATAATAACTGAAAATAAATATGGATTCAAACATGGCTTTATTGTCGTTAATATGTGACAACCAAAGATAAAACAGCAAAAATAATTTTTCTGCTAGACTAATTTTTTTTTTTTTTTCTACAGAAAGAATAAAATAATTAAATTTTGAAGCACAATCCAGTTGTTAAAATCATATTTAGTACTTGTGATAATGAATTTCAATATAATCTGTCCTTTTTAATGTAAGAAAAAACTATCCTTATTAATATTTGTGTAACAAATATTGTTAGCATACTAAAGTAAAGAAATCATAAAAGAATTAAGCAACCACAGTCGTACTTGTTTAATCTTTGAGAGTTTCTTTTTATTTTTCCTATAACATGCATTATAAAACATAGTGAATTTTTAAATGTACGTTATATCTCTACTAACAGGTATAATCATCTTTAATCATAATAATTTTATGACGTACCTGAGCATCGTGAATTCCTCTATGTATCTCTCTCTCTACTACAATAAAATATACTCAAAGCGAGAGACAAAGAACGTTAAGACACAGGATCAAAGAAGAATTGCAGTGTTGCTAATTTAGAAGTGGTGTTTTAATTCCGATATCTACCACTATTTTCGATTCGTAATGTTCGCTTTAATTAATCTGTTATTAAATAAAGTAAATATTAGAATACAGAAAGTGTTTTTTATCTGGATAAAAAAATCCGCTAAACTGGAAACACTGGAGAAGAGAGGATGAATTCGCATTTTCACCAATGAATTCGTGTCTTAAACATAATTTTTTGCCACAAAGGACCGAAAATCTATCGCATATTAAGCGGGATCGCGTAATAACCGTTCGCGTCTTAAACATGATATTTTTGCATTAGTCTTATGGGCGATGTTCAAGGGATCGGAAAAAATCTGCATATTAAAGCGGGATCTCGTATTAACAGTGAACGTCTTAACCGGGTTCCACTGTATATACTTTTAAACTTTTCAACGAATTGAAAAATCTCACATCAGGCAAATTACGTATTTTAATTGAAAATTGTATATATATATTTTTTTTCAAGTTTGCAATTCAAAAATGCAGTTCATCGATGTTGTGCCAAGATGGTCAGGGAACAGTCATGATTCTTTCATTTGGAAGAATAGCTCTCTGCGACAACTAATCAGAACGGAGAATAATTTCTGTTGGGGGATAGTGGTTATCCTTTGGAGCCTTGGTTATCGGCACCATATCTGAACCATACTTCTCCAGCAGAAGACATTTTCAACCAAAACCACATAAAGTGTCGCAATGTCATAGAAAGGTGTTTTGGCCTTTTCAAGCCTAGATACAGGATTATTGACAAGTTAGGTGGGATACTATGCTATGCCCCTGACAAGGGCTGTAAAATTGTTATGACGTGTGCAGTTTTGCATAATATTTGCATTAAGTATAGGTTACAAGAACCAACAAATATTCAATCAGATGATTCTGAATTTCATGATGATAATTCTGATTCAGATTCTAATGACGATTTTCAAGTTCATTCTCGAACTGCTCGAGCGATACGAGATATAATTGCGCATCAGTTCCAAGCACAGAGATGAGAAAATTATTTTTGTATTTTTTTTTCCATTTAATTAAATATACTTATGTTCATATAATCTCTTCCTTTTTGTCACCCCAAGTCTCAAGATTACAAAAGAAAGAAAAAAGGTACTTGTTAGTTATCCCATCGACCAATTTCGCTAAGAAATTATACAAATTGACATAATTCTTATTATAAATAACGAAAGAACAAGTAAATTAGCATAACATTAATAAAAATACAAGTAAAACGTCAAAATAAAAATCACTTGATGTAAACATGTGCAACTTGCTTTAAGTCAATATTTACGATCAACTATTATTGGCAATCTTACAATTTGGCGACAGTAATTTGGTCGACTGGATGACTAACAAGTACCAAAAAAAATAAAAAAAATAGTAAACTGTACAATATGGTAAAAAAATTTCATATCTGCATAATTTCTTGACCAATTTTCATTTAAGAATTATAATCGCAATTCGGTACTTTTCGGATATAATGGCATTGGCAATTTAGAGAAAATTACTTTGACAAGAAAAGAAATTTGGTAACGTATTTTCTTGTTATCTATTTGCTGTTTCATATACACAAGCAATTTTTTCCATAATTTATTTAATGTAAGGAACCCATTTATTTATTTTTATGCATAAACAGAAAAAATTTGTATTTAAAAAAAAAAACAATATTTTACACATGTATAAATAAAATGTTTATATTTATAAATGCATATATAAACACAATAAAAGTTTATCAGGTTTGTTTCGATAGTTGTTTATATCATTTGGCAACATATCTTCACACTTTCTGAAGTGCGAATCGCACAAAATTTTTTAAAGAATGCCAAGGCTCCTATAGTGGAAAAATATCCTAATTCTCATATGAAAATTTTAAAATCTTTTAATTGTGTGTAAATGAAATGTGTAACTAATAGAGCTGTCTTTAATGATGTGCGATGGATGCGGCCTCCAAAGACCGCTGCTAATATTATTATATTGCATTATTAGCACATACTTACTGTTAATTTATTATTAATTTTAAATAAGTAAAACAAAGATTATAGACAAGATAAAGATATTTTGGTTGCCAAACCGGATTACAGAAAATTAGCATGACTTATAAAGGTGTTACATGATTTCAAGCTGAATGAATTTTTATATTCTTTTACAAAAATCTTGATAAGGCAAATCTTTCAGTTTTTCTGTCTATCGTTTACTTCCTTAAAACAAATTTTATTAAAGACTGGGAGGCGTCTGCACAGGCCATCATATCATCAAGTTGACAGCTGAAATTTTAGGATTATATAAACACGATTAGCATATTAAAATGTTACTGGTATGCCAAGTCATATCTTTGTGGTAACCAAATACAGACCCGATGTCAGTGGTTGATTGGTGGATTTTCATCGTGTTTTCCTGCACCTATTCCTCCATGTTTCCATACTTTTGGATGCAGGAAACCAGAATAGTTAACCTATCAGTCGCAAAAAGTCTGCAGTGGTGTGAACAGCCCACACAACTACATATGTGAATTTTGTCTTACTGAAATGTTGTATTCAAACTCTGAGCGCAATTACCCTACCATGTCGGCATTATCACTCAATCGATGGTTATTTAAAAAAAATTCCTTACACTTTTATGCAAATTAGTTGATTGCAAACTGTTTCCTTATGCTTTGGAGTGATACTTCGTTAATAATATATTGATTTTTTTGTCTAAATTTCACTAGCTATTCATGTTTTCCCTTAAGTGAGCGCTATTCCCCTACTTTCCCCTAATAGATTTTTGAATGAATGTCTTTAGTCTGTGGTATGAACATTGATATCGTTCAAGTTCATTTGCCATGTTTTGAGACTATAAAATTCTTTTATTAAACTATTCTAATTATTTAATTTCATCTGAAATCTCAAAGTTCCCCACTTAAAGTGCACATTATTTATAAAATAGCAATTATATTGCAAACATTGTTTATTGTCATGTTTTTAGCCATTTGTAGGTTTGCCATTAGATTGCACAGTCAAAACACAATTTAAAATTTAAAAAACAGCTTTTTAATTGCAATTATTGCCTTTTTATTTTATTCAAAGTATTAATGTTAAATACACTTAATGTTTACTTTTGAATTTATTTATCTGGCTGTGCACGTTTTGTATTCTTCCGCAGTCTGTTTATATTTTAATTGTCCGAATGCAATACTGTCGCAAACTTTCCGTTTGAATATAACTCATTAAACTTGGGTGATACTGCTGTTCATTTATTGCATTCATGTAATTGAGGATTTAAATGACAATTTATTATCCTTGTCATCTAAAAGCTTTGAAAAAATAAGGCAGTGCATGCAAGAAAGAATAGTTGTTTCTCGGTGGAAAAGAAAAAGAAATATCTAAATACCTGTGTACCACAAATGGTTTCGGTAATGATGGCAACATGGAAAAATGGGATGAGAGTAACTATGCTTATCGTAGAAAATGCTATATGCGATTTATGGACAAAAAAATCCTAAGAGCAAAGAAAAGAATGGAAGAAATTCAACCAGTTGATGTCAACACAGCCATGATTCGCACAACAAAACGATTCAGTGCAGCAGTATAGAGCGAACGTACAGGCATCTTTCCTCATAGCTGTTCATAATTTGTTCGAAAGAAAATTCCTTTTCCAAAAAGCATTCTTCAAAAAGAAAAACTTACATTATGCCAAACTTTCACAGCAAGTGGAACGTTGCTAGACAGAGCCATCAAAAAGGCAGATGAAAGATTACTGTGCAAATTACAAGGCACTGATAGTATCGCCAAAGAAGTGATATATCACAAGAGTTATAAGACATATACAAAAGAAAAACTTTTATCTACACAACGCAACGCCTATGCATCTTATTCTGAGTTTTGTGACATAGTGAATAAGAGAATAGTAAAAAAAACTCTGAAATTCTCTCAAACTGTCTGAAATATAGCACTTTGCAAAATTTAAATACAACAAACATATTCATACTTTGTAATCGTCAGTTAAAAAGGTGGATGTAAAGAGATTTTCTGCAAATTGTGTTTGTGAAACCCAAATAAAGAAATCTCTTTGAACTTGTTTTGTGCAACTTTACTCCTCATCAAACTATCTTGATTGACCATAATTTTCCTTCAACTGAAACTGACACAAATGAAAATGAAGAACCACTGAACTGCCAGCAAAAATTCCAGCCAATTATGATAGTGAAACAAAAGAAATTATTTATAAAGGTGCATTGATTTTGAAAAATAGCCCACTACATCAGTGTGAATGCCCACCAACTGCTGAAGATTTGAATGAAGTCAGTACAAAAAAAAAAAAAAGATTCCATCTATATTAACTTTTTGCTTGGTGTGTCGGTGAAACTGATGAATTGGAAACTCTTATATTTGTCAGCACTTCTGAAAATATGAAGCGTAAACTTTTTTCAGTTGCACAGGATTCAATATATATATCGTCTGCAGGTCGAAAACAGACTCCAAAACATTTGTCATTAGCTATGGCTGTAAGGCATATAACTGGGTCAGCTAGAAATGTAAACATTTTAAATGGATTACGCCACTGCATTTCTCACTCAGCTGTACTTAAGTAATGGTGGCGTAATTCCACCATTTTTATTGTTTAACCCCTTCAGGACGAGTGTCTTTTACAAAATTTTTATCTTTAATCACCGGTTTTTTAAAACAGAAAATTTTGCCTAATTCAATCGGGAAAATGCTCGGATTAAATAAGGCAAAATTTACAATAAAAATTTACTGGTGAGAATAATCCCCGATTCTGAGCATTTTACGGGCCACCAATACCGGTCACTCGTCCCCAAGGGGTTAATCATTAATTGTATTTTCAATCATTAATATAAAATACAATTATGAAAATTATATGTTTGTATACATAGCCAAACTCTTAACATTGACATTATTCTTTAAATTTGTATATATTTATTTATGTATATATATGTGTCAACTGATATTTTTATGGACTTTACGATTTATGAGAGATCAGGGGTCAAACTATATACCGGGTGTCCCAAAAAGGACTGACTGATTTTAAAAAAATTCTTGCAGGAGGGTTATGCATAAAGTCAAAAGTTTTATTACAGTGATTTTTGATTTTAGTTCGAATTACAAACAATAGATGGCGCTGCGATCAATAGAGACTAAATTCAGGCTCGATTTTTGGTACTTCGTGGCCCGGATAATACATTTCCATCTCCTTTTTCTGCATGAAACAACAGAAAGGACCAAAAATCGAGCCTGTATTTAGCGACTATTGCTTACAGCGCCATCTATTGTTTGTAATTCGAACTAAAATCAAAAATCACTGTAATAAAACTTTTGACTTTATGCATAACCCTCCTGCAAGAATTTTAATATCTGTCACCGTTTGGAAGTTATTGAATTTTAAAATCAGTCAGTCCTTTTTGGGACACCCGGTATGTGTGATTGTTTCAATGAAAAAGAAGTCACGTGATTTTTCCGTGAAGTGACCCACTTGCGGTTGTCAGCAAAATAGTGGGTTAGTGCATAGAGGCCCCTCTGTCCAGCTGGAACGTGCCTTTTTTTCCATGAGTGGCCAGGGCCTAAATTATGCGCCATATGCTAATTCGGGCCGACCACTCACAGGCTCTATGCAAATCTTTGGATAGAAGTATGGAGATAGACTAGCTTGGAGAGAGGAGTTGGAAAATAGAAGAGAAGGATCTCATGTGGGAGGCATTCTATCAGAAGCCTTCAAAAAGTTAGGACATAAATGTACCGAAGTAAAAAATGTCAAAAAGAAAATGGGAGTATTTTCTCGGTCATGTTGGACTATATTATAAGTAGATACAGAATATTAATATTGTGTCTTCAGAATGACACGACATAGTCACCTCTATGCAGCCTATGAGGACCCTGCATCTCATTCTGAGTTCCCAGGTACGACTTCTAAAAGTATTATGTGTACCATGCATGAATTTGTGTTTATTGTATATAAGTAAGCCCGCAGGAGAAACTATGTCACCATTTTATTTTATGAGTATTTAATTAATAATATCTAGGAAATGTTAGGATCCAGTAAGATGATTTCAAACGTCGTTTGAGATTATCAAAAGAGGACACTCGATTGTTATGCGAAGAATTAAAGCCTCTAATGAATGTATACCATACAGGATATTCGGTTGAAATGCAGGTAAAAAATATCTGACCTCGCATCAGGAGTTAACAGCCAAAGAAATCTCAAAAGATCGCCATTTACAATCAGCCTTTTTGCATGTTTTTTTTTTTTTTTTTTTTTTTTTTGTTATTTTTTGTGGGGGGAGGGTCTTAGTCTGTGATTTAATTGTAAAGTGAAATATGTAAATTAATTTGATCAGGACAGCTTTTATTAAATTCTGATTTTGCAGCTGACTGTTGAAACAATATTGAGTTTTCTGTTTCATCTAACTGAATTAACTAAACTTTGCTGAATGTTGAAAATTTAACACCGGTGGATAATATAGTTTTCTTGGCAATTTCAAATATTTTGGCACTTCTGAAAATTTCTTTATAAAGAAACAAAAATACTTTTTTTTAAATGTATATTCATTGAGCTTGTTTTATTGGAAGAAAAAAAAAACAGTTATTTATAAGTTACTTTTTCTTGTTTTACCAAATTACACTGAAGCTAAAAGTGCTTTATCAAAGGCAGAATACACTTCACACATGGAATCGGAAGATTGCCAAAATAAAGAAACAAAGGTTCGTAAAAGAAAACATCGAATCATTCTTCTGCCCGGGGAAGAGTCCAGTAGTAGTGGCAACGAGAAAGCTGCTACTACTTCTCAAAAATCAGTCAAAAAGAAAAATCTATCTAGGCATGTTTTGAGGAATTTGTGTGCTCCTCCTATACCACCTTCACCTAAGCCTAACATTAATATAGTAACTGCAGATAATTCTGATTTCTCTAGATTTTTGAGTGAGAGTCAGCCTCCCTCAAAGCCTTTTGTTCATGAAAGTATGTTATTGAAACGGTGAATTTGGTGAAATTTTTCATCTTGTATTCCTTTTCTTCTCCTTTTCAATTTTATTTATTATTTCTATTAGGAATCAATGAGATTGAAAAAATTATTATAGAAAAAGCTCAAGCTACTAAAACCCCCAGAAAAGAAATCATGCCTTTGCCAGCTCAACCTTTTTAGGTACACATATATTGCTTCAAACTCGCACCGATGCAATTATGAGCAAGAATCAGCTGGTGAGGACTCTCTTTTGAGAGGTTTGAATGTAAATCAGCATTTCACAAGACCTTTTGATTAGCAAAGTATGTTACTGAAATTAATATGCTTAAAAAATTTATCTTGTGTTCATATTTTATATTTTATCTTTGCCAATTTCATTTGTTTCTTTTAGGAAATAGTGACATTGAAAAACAACTTAAACAAAAAGATGGAGAAATTTAAAAAATAAAGGCAAACCGAACTGAAATGTGGAGTGCCCTTGAGCAACTTACAGAAATAGCAAAGTCAAATAGCGAGAAACTAGACTAGAGCAATTTCAAAATAACAACAAAGAGGGATCTGGAACTGAAGAACTTCAAAGCATACTCAACTGACTCCCTATTAAAGTGGAGGATTTGAAAATTTTTAACTGAAAACATCAAAAGAAATATTTCTTTCAGGCGAAGTCTTGTATGTACCTTTGTAGCAGTTATTTTTTTATAAAGTATATTGGTAAAAATATTAACAGGTTATCATGTATTTTTATAGGCAAAAGTTCTGAATGTTCTATAATTTTTGTTTTTATGCAAAATGTTCAATAGTAGTTTAAATTCTAGTAACAAAATTATGTTTGTAATATATTTCTATAACATTTGTAATAAGAATGTAAATATAGTATTAGTATTGTACATTATAGTATAGAAAAATGGTAGCAAATTAGTGATAGCTGTTTTGAAACGATTATTTTCTAACAGTCGGAAGGGTTAATCTAAGTTTGCTGTTTTCTGCTTTCTGGAAAGGCAAAATAAAATATACTTTAGTAACGGATGATTACAATTTTTAAAAATATGTTTCAGTTATTTGAATATCAATGCTTATCAGTTGTCATTCACAATATTTCTTTATTCATACTCTATATCATTAATCTTAAGTTGCAATTGAAATTGCATGAAGTATGCACAATGCATAGACTTTTGTTGAAATATTAAGCTCTTTATGACAAGAGATGAGTGGTATAGTTTATGCACACAGTCAATGATTTTATACTATATCTAAGTTTTAATTTGTTTAATAATAACTCTATTAAATATGAAAAATATTACTATTCGGAACTAGTGCTCAAAAATTAAAAGTTACCTAGCAGGTTTTGCACACTATGCTGGTTTTCTATTAATACCTTGACTAATTGATTAGATTCCTTAGTACATAGAAAGAGTAATTTTCATGTATTTTTCTGTGTTACACGGTGCCAATCTAGACTGTGTTTATTCTCTATGGTCTTGGTGGAGTTTTTGATACAGATAGACAAATGCTAATGTTTTTTAGTAGATAACTCTGACATATTTTAATACTACAAAATATAGATACGAGAGGTTTGTGAAAGGGGTTTGAAGTATCTTTCTTGGCTGTCATTATTTTATTTTGTATTTTTTAGTTACAAATCCTAATGGCATCTCCTGGAAAAGATCCTAAAGCCATGGTTGCTAGCATGCTGAGAAAATTATTTACCGATGATGTTACGGAATAGTTTTCCTTAACAGGAAACAGCTTAAAGGCAGAGCTACAAAAGAGTCCTTTGAAAAGACTTCTTTATAAACTGACAATAGGTTGATTTATTATTATACAATTTAACGAAATGTTTATAATAGTTATGTGACACATAATTTTTGAATGAATACCCTCAAGTTCTATTTCTAGGAAATTTATCTTATTTTTTTGTTGATTATTCCATTTAAATTTTTTTGAAAAAAAAAAGGGGACATGTTTTTGTGACCTGTCCATCTGATCTATAAATTTTGAAAAGAATAACCCAATAAGCATAAAATTGAGTTATGTTACATACACAGTACTGTTTTGATTTAAAATGACATAATTTATACTCTTTTTATCACATTTTTCATTCTCTACCCATGTGTGTGTGATCTAGTAGTTCACATATCTGTGTAATTACTGTGCTAGCGCAAACATTGCAATTTCATTTGTTTGTAGTATTTAATTGTCGAAAATATAGAATATTCTTTTGTGATTATTTTATTTATTTATTGTAGTTTATTTATTTTTTTTTTTTTAATCGTTCAGAACTAAAATATATGTAAAAATGGCAAAAAAATTCCCATCTTATAGATGCAGTTTTCAAAGTTGTAAGAAAACTCTTTATCTGATAGAATTTCTCTCTTTCATTTTTCAAAATAGTGGGAAAATGAAATAGAGAAAGATCACTCAGATGCCTGGGGTCGTGAAGCCCATCAATACCTAAAGAATGCATTCCCCTAGGAGGTAAATTAGCATCTGTAAATACTTGCTTAACTTCACAGCTTTCAAATTGCAAGCCTTATGCCACAAAATCCCTTTAGGGACGTGCTGCAAAAAAAGTGAGTTAAGCATGTGACATTAAGAAAATATAATTAAACGAGTTAAAATGGAAATAGAAAAGCTATTTGGATGAGACACCCATCCAGATATTGATGCATTGGACTTTATGGAAAAGAACACGTGTGCGTATTTATTAGGTTATCTTTCTCAAAGCGTACTCACAAATGATTGTAGTTTGTTTGTAGGCTTTGGTAAATCTAAAGCAATGTTACTCCATACCATGTATCAGTATTTTTAGAAGTATAACAGCAGAGGAGATTTGGTCTAAAATACCCATCTGAGAACTTGCTGTGTTATATTGCTACTAGCATGGCAATATCTGAAAATTCTCTACCAAACTGCTTGTCAGCTCCAGATATTAATCTAATATCTACAGAATTTTTTTATCTCATACCCCACTTTTAAATTTTATTAACTATATACTCAGCACGAAACTACTATAAAATCCAATCTTGTCTTTGATGCATCAAAGCTTATCATTAAAATGCATCTTCATGAATCTGATAAGAAATTGGTTTATTCTACTAGACTCGAAATACTCATATTAACAAGCAGTTAAGGCTGTTCTTAAATCCAAAGGAACAGCTTTGTTACATTTTTTAATTCGTTTTAGTTTGGAAATACATGAAATTGATAGGTGTTGATATTCAAAAGTTATGTAATCAAAAGATGTTTTCGCTCTCATTTGCTCTCTCTGTCTCTCCTTTTTCTGCTATTTTGCTCATAGAGTGTGATTATTTTTACAATGTCTCGTAAAAAGTTTTTAACTGTTCAAGAAGCTTTATAACTTTTTGATAATTTAGAAGAGGATCATATTAGTGATGAAGCCAGTTCATCAGAGGAAGACAATAATTTAGTTCTTAACAAAGATGAGGAAAGTGAAAATGAAGAATCAGAAAATGGATGCCTAGTATTGCAGTCCAATTTTTTTATTGGTAAGGTTGGTTGGTTGGTTGTATAGGGTTTTATGGCGCAAAATCCCTTAAGGGACATGCTGCGCCAAACCAGTAGACTAAAACATCAGAAAGGTAAAAAAGAAACAGTGTCAAAATAAAAGAGCAATGAGAGAAACAATCTGGATGGGGTACCCATCCAGATGTAGCCAAACAATGTAGAAATACAAAATTTAAAATCCTAAAAACGAGAGTTAAAACATAAAAGTAATTCAATGAAAAGTGCATTCTGGATGGGATCCACTCCAGATGTCACCAAAGTTTAAAGAATAAAACTGAGCCATTAGAACAGAGAAAAACGAAAAATTATATTTCAAAATAAAATCCTGCATGTTTTAAAAAAGTAAAGAGAGCCCCATGAGGTATTTCCCCAATGAGGTTTGTCAAGACTGGTGATGATGAATTAAAGTAAATCCTATACAGATGTCGGAGACCTGGACAGTCAGTTAAAACATGATGAATGGTGAGGTAATCAAAATGACAATGTGGACACATGGGTACATCCTCCCGAAGCAAGAGATGTTTATGAGTGATTCTTGAATGTCCGATTCTCAGACGAGTCAGAAGAACATCTGTTTTCCTTGGATAACTTGCAGGCCAGGTCATGATGCTAGGTTTGATTTGGTGTAGTTTATTATTGCATTCTAAATTCCAACCTTCTTGCCATTTATTATAAATAAAGTGTTTGATAAATAGTTTAACGTCTGAGAATGGAATTCTATGGTAAAAAGGATTAAGAGCCAGTTTTGCCGCCTCATCCGCTTTCTCATTTCCATGAATACCCATGTGTCCAGGTACCCAGCAAAATAAAATTTGATAACCGCGTCTTGTCAATTTATTGTAAAAATCCAGGATGGCTGAAACATAAGGATGCTTTTTAAAAGATTTTATTGCGTCAATAGAACTATTTGAGTCGGTATAAATGATGAAGGATGTATTATGGTGATGAGAGATGTGCAACATGGCTCTCTCTATCGCAATCAACTCAGCTGTAAATATAGATATTGATGCGTGAAGCCGATAACTAAAACTAGTGTTATTTATAAAAACCCCACAGCCAACACTATTCCCACTCTTAGAACCATCCGTATAAATTTCAGTATATGTATTAAAAGTTGCACGGTGTGCAGCAAATAGCTGTTGGAAAACTGCAGGAGCCAAGGTGTTTTTATCGTATCCTTTAAATGGATGGAGTGAGGTAATATTAAGAGATTTCCAAGGAGGGAGATAATGCAATGGACATGGACTCACCTCAATATTGCTCAGAGGGCTATTGTCTATAATATTCCTGATTCTGACACCAAAAGATGGTATGCAAGATGGTCGATGCTGATAAAGAATATCATTGTCTGTATTTAGAATGTGTGTATGAAGAGGATGTCTAGGATATGAAAGGATACGGTAATAAAATTCCAAAGAGAGTTTTTCACGAATGTGGTGTAGTGCTTGTTCATTGCAGTCAACATACAGACTTAAAACTGGAGAGGTACGAAATGCACCAGAGCACACACGAAGTGCACTATGGTGCACAGTGTCAAGTTTTTTAAGAGCAGAATTACGCGCTGAACCATAGACTTGGCAGGCATAGTCAATTTTAGAACGGATCACAGCTCGATATATTTTAAGGAGAGAAGTACGGTCTGCTCCCCAGGAAGTATTTGAAAGCACCTTAAGTAAGTTAAGTGATTTTTCACATTTTGTCCTTAATTGTAAAATATGAGGTAAAAAGGTTAACTTGCTATCAAATTGAAGGCCAAGAAAACGGACGCTGTCCACAACAGGAATTTGAGTCGATCCAATAAAAATTTCAGGATCTGGATGCAGATCCCTACGTCTGCAAAAATGCACACAAGATGTTTTGTCTTGGGAAATTATAAAACCATTTTTATTAGTCCAATTAAGAATATGGGTAATTGCAATTTGCAACTGTCTTTCAATAAAACGGATATCCTGTCCCATACACATAATTCGAAAGTCGTCAACATATAGATCTCCTTTAACTGAAGGGGGTAGTTGGCTAAGAATGTTGTTTATTTTGATTGCAAAGAGGGTGACACTCAGGACACTGCCCTGAGGTACACCCTCTTCTTGTACATAAAAACCAGATAAAATTCCTCCAATCCGTACTTGGAAAAGTCTAATATTGAGAAAGTTTTTGATAAATATAGGGAGATTCCCACGGAAGTTGAGGTTAAAAAGATCGCGAAGTATCCCATATCGCCATGTTCTGTCATAGGCTTTCGCCATGTCAAAAAATACTGACACCAAATGGTTGCGTTTAAGAAAGGCTGTCCGAATGTAATGTTCTAGATGGATCAGGTTATCGATAGTAGACCTACCCTGTCGGAATCCACTTTGAAATGCGGCAAGGCAATTGTTAGATTCTAACACATGTACAAGGCGGAAATTGATCATCTTTTCAAGGAGTTTGCAAAGGCTGC
Source organism: Maratus speciosus (assembly GCA_963932465.1). Classification (NCBI taxonomy): domain Eukaryota; kingdom Metazoa; phylum Arthropoda; class Arachnida; order Araneae; family Salticidae; genus Maratus; species Maratus speciosus. The sequence continues at coordinate 459,828,124 of OZ010798.1, forward strand.
TAGAGAGTGCAATAGGCCTGTAGTTATTTGGGTCACTGGAATCCTTTCCTGGTTTAGGAAAAGGGATAATGACAGCCTTGCACCAGGCTTGAGGAAATAGTTGTTCCATCCAAACTCTGTTAAAGAAAGCAAGTAAATTACTGAGAGAGGCACTGGAAAGATGATTAAGCATGGTATATGTAATGCCATCGTGACCTGGAGCAGATAAACGGCTTTTTTGCGAACATCTTGAAAGTTCCTGAATTGTAAAAGGTAAATTATAATCATAAGAGTGGCGAGAGTTAAAATTTATGCTGGTAGTTTCCATATGTCTTTTGTATGATAAAAACGGTTCCGGGTATGAGTCGGAGCTAGAATTAGATGCAAGTGTATTTGCTATTGTTTCAGCAATATTTTTGGGTGAAGCTATTGTTTGTCCATTGTGAATGAGGATTGAGATATGGTTTTCTGAGTAAAGTCCCATACAATTTTTCACTTTTTTCCAGAGATCTTTACTTGATGTATTAGAGTTTATGTTGGAAATGTACTGCATCCAGGATTCACGTTGGCTTTTACGTCGCACTCTTCTAGCATCAGCCCTTGCTTTTTTGTAAGCAATATAATTAGTATTAGTCGGGTAGCGTCGGAAAATGCCCCAAGCCTTCTGTTGAATTTTTTTTGTCCTTTTGCATTCATCATTCCACCAAGGTTTCCTGTGTCGCAGTGTAGAAAATGATTTAGGAATGCTAAGATCTGCAGCATTGATAATACACTGTGTGATATTATCAAGCGCATCGTCAATATCACCTTCTATCATATCGCTTGTAATTTTAGCCAGATCTGTAAAAGTTGGCCAATTGGCTCTGTCGTAGATATAGCGTTTAAAATATTTATTAGAATCCCCGTCAGGAGTTGTCTGTGAAATAAATGTGGGAAAATGGTCACTGCCGTGCAGGTTATTGGAGACCCAAAAGTTCCAATACGGATAGATAGATGGAGAGCAGATAGTGAGATCTATGGCATGAAAGGTGCGTGTTGGTTCATGAAAATACGTATGATCACCGTTATTAAGTAGGCATAAGCCATTGTCAGAAATTAGTTTCTCTATTGTATCACCACGTTGATTAGAGTCAGAATTACCCCACAGTTGGCTATGAGCGTTAAAATCCCCAACAATGACTAAAGGAGTGGGGAGTTGGAGAAGGAGATCATCAAGTAGTGCTGACTGAATAATTTGGTGGGGTGGTAAATAAATAGTACATATTGTAATGAGACGTTTTGCATGTACACGGACGGCAACAGCTTGCAAGCTTGTGTTTAATAAAATATGAGAATGAGGTGAACTGCGAGAAATGAAAAGAGCCACTCCACCAGTAGCTCTTTCATTGCCTGTAAAATCTTTTCTATAGGTAGCATAGTTGCGTAATTTCGCTTTGTCAGTGGGTTTTAGATGGGTTTCCTGCAGAGCAGAGCATAAAGGCTGATGGTCTGCTAGAATATTACGGATTTCATCAAGTTTATTGTGATAACCACGGCAGTTCCATGAGATAATATTAGACATGAATGATTTTTTTTTTTTGTAATTTATCAGCATTATGTTATCCGGAGATAGTGGACATACTATCTTCCTCGTTAAATTCTTCTCCCGGTTCTGGATGAAGATCTAAAGCATCATCTTCTTCCATTTTATCGTTCTGTATTGATTGGGTTTTATTTTTGGATGTTTTACTCTTTTTCCTTTTGGCTGTATTTTCAGATGACACAGAGGCTTTAACTGTTGGCAAGTTAAATTTTTCTACATCGGATTTATGGTTTGGTTTCACAGAGGTTGTTTTAGTTGTATTTTGAGAACCTCTACTATGGAATGGAAGTTTAGAAATAAAAGATTGTGATGATTTTGAAGAAGCATTTGTAGATGATTTAGGAAGAACAGATTTTTGTGAATTAGGAGGAACAGATTTAGGTGATTTAGGAGGAGCAAACTGCGTCGATCTATTTGTTTTACCAGAATTAATAGACAGGTCATTTTCTTTTTGATTAGGTTGGCAATTAGGTCTAGTTGGGAATTCAGTTTGAGTTGCGATAGTTTTATAAGTTTTATGAACGGTTTTTGTTAAGGCAGCAGCATATGATACACCAACTTTGGGCGTTCTGGATTCGACTATTTTTCTGGCTTCAGGGTATGATATATTTTGTCTTGTGCGTATTGTCTGTATTTCTTTTTCTATTTTCCACATTTCACACGATTTGGCATAGGATGGATGATCTTTTTTGCAGTTGACGCAACAAGGTTGAGCATTGCATTGCCCACTTTCGTGGCCAATTGCACTGCACCGACCACAGGTTTCTTTACCTCGGCATGATGTTTTTGAGTGCCCAAAGCGCTGACAGTTAAAGCAACGCAGTGGGTTTGGGATGTACGGTCTGACAGAGCATGATAGATATCCAGCTTTTATATATTTGGGTAAGTTGGGAGTATTAAACGTCAGAATAATATGCTTGGTAGGTATTTGTACTTGATTAGCTGGAATTTGTTCATCTTTGCGGTTTATTTTTTACGTCTAGCTGCTATGACATTTTGTTCCCTTAAGTTTTCCACTATTTCATCTTCAGTTACATGCAAGAGGTCAGATTCTGAGATCACTCCGCGAGATGAGTTTCAGGTTCTATGTGGCGATATGGTGACAGCAATGTTTGCAAAGTGAGTACATTTTTTTAAGTTCAGTGCTTGTTGGTTATTGATTACTTCAATTAGCAGTTCACCTGTACAGAGTTTTTTTATTGTTTTAGGTTCGCCAACCAGTCCTTGGATAGATTTATTAATCAGAAAGGGGGATGTTTTATCAAAACTCCCTTCTTGACGTTTGACGACGAAAAATCTTTCTTCAGTTTTACTTTCATCAGATTTGGGATTTTTAGGTTCTGTGTTGGAAACAGAATCCTCTACTCTCTCACCCCATGATTCTTTTTTGCCGTGATTAGCAGTAGCGTTTGAGGCAGAGCTCAAAGCATTATTATTGTCATTATTAGCTTGTGGGGCTTCCACATCGCATATTTGATTTCCTGATATTGTAGCCATATTAAAGATAGAATTGAAAAAACGCCAGGCATCGGGCCTGGTCACCGACCCTTCTTCTTACCGTTACTTTAGGCGCAGGTCTCAAAAGGGTGAAAACTATCAACAAACTTCCACGTTTTTCGAACGTTGGATTAAACTCGATAGCATCTCCAAACTCTAGTTCTTTCACAGTGGAACTCGGTTGTCGTAGGTAAGCCTTTACAGCTCTGTCCAACCTACATCGCCCTTACGTCGAAAGGACACCAGTCGCCCAGTGCATTCCTAACCACCGCCATACAAGTACGGCGCCCACCGATCACGGAACCGGAATTCGGAGATGCCCTGCACTCTGGGACTCGAGATCAGCCTAAAAAGGTAGAAACGAGGCGATGAGATTAAAAAACCTCAACACCCAGAGTGTCTCACGTGAAAATAAAAAAATCCACTATTGTAAAAAAGAAAAAGTGATGTGGGTGAGAACTTAGAAACAAGGTGTATTTTTTGTCTTTTTTCAATTTTTTAAACTTTTTTCCTTTTTTTTTTTTTAAAAAAAAAACAAAAGAACAAGAACAATGTTAGTAGAACAAATAACAAGTTGAACAAAATGGTCAGTAAAAAACATGAACAAGAACAAAGAGGGATAAGAAACTGAAAAAAGAAGATTAAAAAGTGTGAAACAAAGAAAAAAGGATAGACAACTAAAAAGAGAAGAAAACAGGAAAGGAGAAAGATCGCTCGGGAACCCGGGGTCGCGAAACCCGTAAATACCTAAAGAAGGTATTCCCCTGGGGGGTTTTATTGGTAAGGATAATGTTACAAAATGGAAAAAGAATCCTCCAAGATCAAATGTACGACGGAGACAACATAATATTGTTTTTGAAACACCAGGAGTGTGCAACGGTTCAAAAGATGTATTGACAGTTTTAGATGCTGGAAACTATTTTTTAACGATTATGTTTGAGAGAAAATTGTAAATTATAATTATATAAAAACTCAACAACCAAATTTTTTGAAGAGAAAGGGACACTAAATTCACTTCCCTAACAGAACTAAAAGCAGTATTAAGACTGCTTTATATTGCTGGTGGTATAAAATTATCCCATTAAAATTTAACTTATTTATGGAACGATGATGGCATGGTTGTCGATGTTTTTTAACAACGCCTTTACGAAGATTTAGATTTTTATTGAAATGCTTACGATTTGATTACAAGACCAGCTGAAAGGAAAGACATGCATCAGATAAATTAGCTTCCATCAGGGAAATATTTTCCGAAATAAATAATGCTTTTGAAAAGCACTTTCAGCGGCATACTCGATCTTGCCGGTAGTACGCAAAACAGAATATTTTTAGTCCGTGAAATTGGATACATTGGACTAGGAAGGTATATAAAAAAAGCTAAAGGTGAAGTTTTTGACTATAATCCTTTTACGCTAGCATTTGCAGAACCTCTAACGAGAAAAAAACTTCATAAAAGTGTACCTCCACCACAGATGGAAGTGTTTGACATAAATGATTTAGACAGTCATGTATTAGAATTTTACAATACGGTTAAGACAAAAGCAAATAATGTGGTTGCTTTCAAAGGTGGAGAGTGCGAAAAAGAACTCCTAGAATGATTAGGAATTAACTTCTGATGGAAATCATCAAACTTTGTGGTTCTCATCGCCTCCCTTATCTATTTACACCATCATTTCATTCCCCTTACATCATTTTCTTTCTAAGTTTACATTCCATAAAGTTTCTTATTTACTTTTATTTATTTCATTATAATATTAACAATAGACATGAATTAACTTAAACTTACCTTTCCATATTGTTTTCTGTTAATATTCAGATGATTTAAGTTTCTCTTTAATCTTTTGGTGGTCGTATTAACTTCCGCCATTTTCTGTTTCATTACACCCATATCTTGTAATCCTACACCGGCAAAATCCGTTTTCAGACTAAGTTTAATTTCCCGTAGTTATATTTTCTCCGCTAGATGGCGACATTGCATATCGCTTCTTTAATCAATCTTTGCATCGATTCGATGCCGCTTTCTGATTGGTCCGTTTGGCGGGCATCGCTCCCAAACGATGCTTTCAATCCGAGCCATTTTAGATAAATACGCGATGCAAACACTGTAATGTTGCACTTTTTAGTCTTCCTAATGGAAGCAATATTTCACGAACTGGATAGAGGCTGGGACTCTATCCTGGAACGTACGTTTAGAGTACTTGTTATATTTATGTTTTCTAGAATTTTAAATGCTTTTAAATAGTTTTTCATATGTAAATTAATTGTGCTTATTCCTGTATCAAAATCTTCATTCTTCACGACTGTTGTTTACTAGAGAAGTTATAATGTGAATTATCATGCTGTCAACAATCAAGATGTCTATAAATTAACTGCATTCTGTTTTTAAGTGAATCTGACTTTGTGTTATTAAAGTTCTCCTCAAGCTACATTAAGTTACATTCAAGACACGTCCATTCTTCCGTGAAACTTCATATCCAGCCTTTGCTTTCATGGCGTATTTCTGCTTATGTTAATGTACCATTTTAACGTATATAATTAATTAAATTATATATCGCATGAGATGTGGTTATGGGCAATGAATGTCCGGAAGTTTGGATTGCCGAAAAACGTTCTTTCAAGTTAATTTGGAGACTTCAAGTTTATTTCAAAGGTGAACTTTAGTTATTTTTGTTTTACAATAGCCTGAACTGTTATATTTATTTAAAGAAGCACTGAATTATCTATTGAACTTTATTTTTCTGATGAACTTTACCTGAACTTTTATTTTTCCTGGTGAACTTTTTGTTTCTGATGAACTTTCTTTGATCTTTTTCGTCGTTTTTACGAACTTATACGTTTATTTACAGATTTTTGTTGACTTTTTATACCATTTTTATTAACATTATTTTGCATATTTACCATACTTTATTTAAAATAGACTTTCATTTTGCTGATTTTTAGAAGAAAAATATTTTTATTTGAAGATTATTACAGTTTATCTTGATTGAGTTTGACAGAAAATGAAGAAAGGGATGAAAATGTCGGGGGGTGGGGGGGCGGTAGCAGTATTTTTGCTTGAAATTTCTTTTGGCTATTTTTAAATCTCCCAGGATGGCTTCTAATGTAATTGATAAGTTAAATTCCAGGAACTATGCCACATGGAGTTCCGACATGAAATATCTTTTAATGGAAAAGGAATTGTGGGAGATTATTAGCTTGAAACAGAGAGCACCAGAAATAAGTGTTACTGTTACTGCCGATGTTAGAAATTCTTTTATTGCCCGTGCTAACAAGGCTCAGTCATTAATTTATTTGAATGTGGAAGCCGAATTCAAGAGAATTATAGATGATTGCCTAGATCCTGTAGAAGCATGGGAAAAGTTGAGAAAAAATTTTCACCCCGACACACGCGCTCATCATATGACCCTCTTTAACGAATTGGTGGAAGGAAAAATCAGACATGGTGAGTCAGTAAATTTGTTTGCTACCCGATTAAGGAAGATTTACATGGAAATTAAGCTGATTGATAAAAATTTTTCAGAAAATTATTTATGTTATCAGTTTTTACGTTTCTTACCCTCAAGCTATGACGTTATAGTACAGCAGTTATTAAGTAGGCCTGATGACACTTTCAAATTTGATTTGGTTGTTGATGAATTGATATCCGAAGAAACTCGTCAACGTTTACGTGATAAAGATGGTGCTAAACAAGTAAACATTTCGAATCTACACCAGTCTTCGAATTTTTCTAAAAAGAGGTTTCGCTTTCGTAAACCCAAGGAAAAGAAGTGCTGGAAATGTGGTAAATTAGGCCATCTTCAGAAAAATTGTTTTTCAAGAAGACCAACCAGTCCCTACCATCAAAGAAATGTTTCTCCGGCTCCATCTTATCGACGTGATTACTCATCGGATAAATCCAGTTCTCTTCGTCATCGGTCTCCTGATAGATACTGCGGTGGCTCTTCAGATTCTAATCAGCTAGCTGATGGTTCAGATTCCTATGAATCCTCTTCCCCTGCTCCAAGAGACTCCAGACATCGAAGACAGACTCCTTGCCATGCCAGACGTTCATCTTCCAGTGTTTCTAATCGGAGGAATGGTGGTTCCCGCCGTGACTTATCAAACTCATCACGTAAGTCCAATTTATTTGTTTCTCACTCTAGCTTAAGTAATGTAGTGAAGGACGGTGATTGGGTGTTTGATTCCGGTGCGAGCCATCATTTCTGCAGTAATATAACTTTATTTTCAAATTTTGAAGTTTTAAATGATGAGATGTCTGTTGCCGTTAAAAATGTTTTGTTTCCCATTACAGGAAGGGGTGATGTCAAATTACGTTTTGGCCAGAAAGATTTTACTTTATGTAATGTTATGTACTCTGATGAATTACGTAGGAATTTAGTCTCGGGGCCTCAATTGGACCTAAATGGTTTAAGCTTTTCTGGTTACAATGGTGAGGTGAAATTCTGCCGGGGGGACGAGTACCTTTTTAGTGCCTATCTTAAGAATAGGATTTATCGTTTATATCCAAAAATTCCTGTTTCCTCGTCTAAATCAGTCAAGTTTGAATCTCTTTCTATTAAGAAAGATGATATAATGTTACACTGGCATAAAAGATTTGGTCATATTAGTCAGTCTCTGATAGCACATACTAGTCGTAGACAAGGTGTACGGGGGTTACCGAGCTTAAAGGAAACTGATTTATTTTGTAAATCTTGCAAATTGGGTAAACTGAAAAGTGTGTCGCATAAGTATAGTAAAAATATACGTTCTAACCATCCTTTAGAGCTGCTGTATGCAGATTTGTGGGGCCCTTGTCGTATCGAAGGTAGGAATGGAGAAAGATACTTTTTGTCTATTATTGATGATTTTTCCCGTCGTGTGTCTGTTTATCCTCTCAAAATGAAATCTGACACATTTGATGTTGTTAAGAGACATATCATAAGAGCAGAAACATATTTGAACCGAAAGGTCAAAAGTTTTAGAACAGACAACGGCGGGGAATTTGACAATATTTCCTTTAAAAATTTCTTCAATGACAGGGGTATACATCATGAATTTACGAACGTATATACTCCACAACAAAATGGAGTTGCGGAGAGGTTTATGTTAACCGCAGCAGATGGTATGCGGACACTCTTGATAGATAGTAACCTTGATCCTAGTTTTTGGCCCGAGGCCCTTAAGTATTTTGTCTACTCTTGGAATAGAGTATGTCCTAAGTTGTTGGGGAAGACTCCTTTCGAGCTTTATGGAGGAAAGAAACCTTCAGTTCGCCATTTAAAGCCCTTTCGTATTGTTACGTATGCCCGTATTCCTAAACAAAGGACTTGGAAATTAGAGGCTAGAGCGAAGAAGGGTTTCCTGGTTGGATATGCTTTTAGGACTAGGGGTTACAGAGTTTGGATTCCAGAATCTGACGAAATTATTGAATCTTCCAATGTTTCTTTTAACGAATCATGTTGTGGTCTTGAGCGCAGTGGAGCTGCACTGGGCTCCGAGGATTATACTCTCTTCTCTCCTCATGCTGAGGAAAATTGGGACAGAGTTGTTGAAGTTGTACCTGAGGATATCCCAGGTCCTTCCAACGAGTCTCTAGCTTCCACGCATGGGAGTGGGGAGAGTGAAGACTCGGGGTCCAGATGCACCACTCAACCCACTATTTCCCCTTTAAGGAATGTTAGTTGGGTTAGAAAGCCTTCTATTCGTAAGAAAGGTGATCGAGCTGACATCTATTATTATGAGTCAGGTAAGACCCGTTGCCTGAGATCCTTAAATGATGTGAAGAAATATTGTGAGGAAAAACATATTAAGTTTCAAACTGAACTTTTTGATTTTACTGGAGCTAATCTTTATTCTGGCATCGTACCTGTTCCTAATAGTTCTTCTACATCTGACGACGAGGATGCTGATTCTATAAATTCAAATTTAGTTTATCCAAGAGCATGACTAGTACATCAAAACGACACTCCCAGAACTTTTAAGCAGGCATGTAATTCAGCACAGTGTTTGGTCTGGTGGAAAGCAATGGAGCTCGAAATACGGGTAATGCAAGAACGAGGGGTTTGGCACTTAGCGGAATTGCCGGTACATGTAACACCAGTAGGTTGCCGGTGGGTTTACACAACGAAACGGGATGAATTTGGACGGATCGCCAGGCACAAGGCTCGCCTTGTTGCCCAAGGTTTCAAACAAATTAAGGGCGAGTCTTATGATGAGACTCTTAGCCCAGTTGTTAATTTCGGCGTAATCCGATTCTTTTTCTCTCTTCTCGTTTCGTGTAGCGGGTGGTCGCACACTCAGTGTGACGTGACCTGCGCCTACCTGTATGCACCACTGAGTGAGGACATGTACATGCTACAACCTCCCGGTTTCGTTGAGCCCGGGAAAGAGCACCTTTATTGCAAACTGGACCGGGCATTGTGGATTACATCAGAGTGGAAGAGAATGGTTTTTCGAAATCCATAAAGCATTAATTGAAATAGGTTTTAGAAAATTGGAATCATGTAACTGTGTTTATATTTTTAAATCTGGAATTGTACTTTTATTATATGTTGATGACATCGTGGTTTTTGGTAGAACTCAGAAGCTGATTGACTGTATTTTGACCCGCATTAAATCTAAATTTGATGTTAAAGAGCTTGGTAGAACTAGGAAGTTATTGGGTGTTGAGTTCGAGGATACTCTATCCGGAGTTGTCATACATCAGTCAAATTACATTGAAGAAGTATGCAACAAATTTGATAAGTTCAAAATACCTTTTTCTACCTTGCCTATCAGCAAAGGGGTTGTCTTTTCAAGGTCAAATTGTCCGGTTTCCAATCACGATGTTGAACAGATGTCACATTTTCCATACCGTAGTGTTCTGGGATGTCTTTCATTTATTGCAAATTGCACCCGTCCTGATATTTGCTATGCCGTAAACGTATTGAGTCAATTTCAGTCTAACCCTGGTATTGTTCACTGGGATGGTCTCTTGAGGCTGCTGGGATATGTTAGGTCTACAAAGAATTACAAGCTTAGACTCTCGTGCTATTCCAATAATTTAGTGGTTTATTCCGACGCCGACGTCGCGGCTAACCGCGACGACCGGACCTCGATCGGCGGCCAAATAGTCATGCTAGACGAAGCACCTGTCGACTGGCGTACTTTTAAAGAAAAGTGCGTCAGCTTATCGACTATGGAGTCTGAATTCGTCGCAATGACTGAAGTCGTCAAGAACCTGGTCTGGTTTGACCGGATACGCCGCGAATGTGTGCAGGAAGGAATTATTTCTGTACTTGGGGGGAAAGCTGTAATGAAGGCTGACAATCAGGCAGCGATTGATTTTATTAAGTCTCCAGTGGAGAATTATAAGTCAAAACATATTGATGTCAAGTTGTTCTTTATCAGAGATCTTTATTATAAGGATGAATTTTTATTGTCTCACGTGCGTAGCAGATCCAACTTGGCAGATATTTTTACCAAGCCGTTGACCAGAAATGAGGTTTTGAACTTCATTAACCTACTGTTTAATGTGTAATAGTTCTTTTGTATTTAAATTTTTCATATTGTACCTTATATATATATATATATAAATTTTTCATATTGTATCTTTATTAAATGTTATGCTGGTAAATTCCTTTAATACATATTGTACTTGAACTTTTTCTAACTGTTGTATTAAATATTTTTAATGAAAAGTGTAGTCATTTGTAATTTTAAATTGTTAATTTACCTAAAGCATATTAGTACCAATTTTTCATCACCAGCATTCTTGATCATTTCCTATTGGTTTTAAAAACTTAAATTGTACCTATCTAAATTAAGAATTTGAAGTTATTTAAAGAAAGTTTTTTTTGGTTTATCTAAATATATTTTCTAAATTGATTTTATTATTGAACTCTAATGTAAAATGTTTGCTTATTTTTAACTTGTTCTCTCTATTTCTAGGCATTTAGATCGCCACCCATTTATTGTGAATGTTTGTTAGAAGACTGAAAGATCATGTATGAGCCCTATATCCATCCTTGTGATGGTTACGTTAAACAGTTTTATGTCAGAGCCATTGTATTGTCTTACGATTCTACATGCCTGGATCAGTATTTTTCATGATGTTTTTGAATTTTTATTTTTCAGCTTTGGACTTTAAAAGTTTTGCTTCATACATTTTTAAATTGTAATAAAAATATTTTTCTTGCATTATATTATGTTAAAATGTTGATTTTTGGAGATGATCAAGATGCCATCATCTGCTGGTTGTAACTTTTCCAAATTGGAAAACGTTACTTTATTTGGTACGTATTTATTCATGTATTTTTGTAAATTGTATTGTATTATCTATATTTATTGGGAACTGATTCTTTTGTTAGGCTTGTTACTCTTTTTGGTCTAGGATATACCGGTCCCTGTCTATTGACCTGGGGGATTTCTTTTGATAGCCAATATCTTGTCAAGATCTACGTTTCCCTCTTTTTGATGGATTCTCAATACAATGCTATTTTTAACTTTAAAAATTGTTCTTTAAAATTTTCCTAGTTGCTTATTAAAAGCGTTAAATGTTTAATTGTTAAAATTTTTCTTACCTTCTAAGTGCTTAGGCTTCATTGTTTAAAGTTTTTGAAGTGTTAACTTCTTTTTGAATCATTGAGTTGGTTCATTTTCGGTTCAGTTGAATCGTGAATTCTTTTCTAGCTGTTCTGTTGAGTTTAAATAGAGGAAAGTGAATATAAGAGGGTTACTGTTTTGTAGTTTAAATATTTAACTTTATTTCGTTAATCATTTTTGGTTAAATTAAATTGTGGAAATGTTTTTGATGTTGATTCTTTGAACCTCTTTAAGACCTTATCCTTTGAGTCACTCATTCTGGGGCAGATCAGATTGTTCCGATTGAGTAGTTTTGAATCTTTTTGTTAGATGAGGCAATGAGAGGGGGGGGGGGGGGGCATTTGATGGAAATCATCAAACTTTGTGGTTCTCATCGCCTGCCTTATCTATTTACACCATCATTTCATTCCCCTTACATCATTTTCTTTCTAAGTTTACATTCCATAAAGTTTCTTATTTACTTTTATTTATTTCATTATAATATTAACAATAGACATGAATTAACTTAAACTTACCTTTCCATATTGTTTTCTGTTAATATTCAGTTGATTTAAGTTTCTCTTTAATCTTTTGGTGGTCGTATTAACTTCCGCCATTTTCCGTTTCATTACACCCATATCTTGTAATCCTACACCGGCAAAATCCGTTTTCAGACTAAGTTTAATTTTCCGTAGTTATATTTTCTCCGCTAGATGGCGACATTGCATATCGCTTCTTTAATCAATCTTTGCATCGAATCTCTGCTTGCATCGATTCGATGCCGCTTTCTGATTGGTCCGTTTGGCGGGCGTCGCTCCCAAACAATGCTTTCAATCCGAGCCATTTTAGATAAATACGCGATGCAAACACTGTAATGTTGCACTTTTTAGTCTTCCTAATGGAAGCAATATTTCACGAACTGGATAGAGGCTGGGACTCTTTCCTGGAACGTACGTTTAGAGTACTTGTTATATTTATGTTTTCTAGAATTTTAAATGCTTTTAAATAGTTTTTCATATGTAAATTAATTGTGCTTATTCCTGTATCAAAATCTTCATTCTTCACGACTGTTGTTTACTAGAGAAGTCATAATGTGAATTATCATGCTGTCAACCATTCAAGATGTCTATAAATAAACTGCATTCTGTTTTTAAGTGAATCTGACTTTGTGTTATTAAAGTTCTCCTCAAGCTACACTAAGTTACATTCAAGACACGTCCATTCTTCCGTGAAACTTCATATCCAGCCTTTTTAACGTATATAATTAATTAAATTATATATCGCATGAGAACTTCAAGAATTTAGAAGATCTTAGTTGTCCAAGATACGACGACATGGACACCAAGAAGTTCAAAGCTTTGTCCTGCAAGTATCACAAAAATAAAGATTTGCATTGCCTGATCACTGAAGTGACGGCATTTAAAAACTGATATGTAGACCATTGCAAGTAGCCGGTGTATCTCTAAATTGGCCACCAATTGATTCTAAATATTGTATTTTTCATGGTTTATTGCATTATTTTTTGTTGTTACGTGATATGCACTCTTGGCGTTTGAGAAGAACCTGTGGTGATCGCTCTATCATCCACCAGATGTCAGTGAACATTTAAAAAACTTATTTGTATTTGTGTGGCATCAGTACAGTAAAAAACTTTTAGATGAACTTTAGTGGCAACAGCGAGTATTTTGTTGTCGCAGATTTTTCCTCCGGCTTCACATGTCGTGTCTTGATCTCTCGCGTTAGCATGTAACTTACATCTAGCTGATCCTTTATTTAATTATCTATATTTTTTGTAACTTTTAAGTATTAAAATAATCAAGTAGAAAGTTATGTGAGTGTCCAGCATCTACAAAACATAACATTGATGACCTCGTGCCGAATGCGCATCAATCATGGATCGCAGTGTGAGTGTTTGATTGAGCCAAGTAATCTTTTTGGATCGCCAGCTATTTCAAGCTGAAGCTTGTAGTTTTCATACGACATGTATTTTTATTCGCATGGATATGCAAAACGATGAATATTTTCACGAGAAATTGTAGGAATATAAGCTGACAGAGATAGTATCGGAGCACACCGTATCTCGTATGGATACAGTAAAAGGTGTATTTTCTAAAATGACATCGGTAAGCTTTTCTTTTCAAATTATTTGTATTTTTTAGTAAACGATATTTTTTCGCGCGATTTTTTTGACATTCTGCTAATATTTATTTCTGTTGCACCCATGTTTCTACGACCGCAAAATATTTTCGGAAGATGTCCTGAAATTTTGAATATCAATTATTTAACGTACTCAATCAATTTGTAACTTTAACTTGTATATATATATATTTAATTTGTAAATTTTTATGTTTTCATCCGTATTTTCCTTGTGTATGAATTTTAAAACTGCATAATCATGCAGGACCCACCTGGCAGGGTTAATAACCAAATAGCCCACGTCCCGGTAAAACCCCCACCCTTTTGGAAATCCAACCCAACTTTATGGTTTGTTAGGTTAGAAGCAAATTTCACTTTGGCTAACATAACATCGGAAACAACTAAATTTAACCATGTTGTAGCATCGATTGATGCCGATGTTTTGACTTCCGTCAGCGACATAATAGTCAACCCACCACAGACTGAACCGTACACAGAATTAAAAAAGCGTTTAATCGATTCTCATTCAGAAAGCGAATCATCGGGAATCTGCACTTTACTTCAAGGTGTCGAACTTGGCGATCAACGGCCTTCTCAATTGCTTATGCGCATGCGCGCCTTGGCAGGTACATCTGTTGGCGAGCCACTGCTGAAATCTTTATGGCTAGGGAGACTTTCGAATAATACTCAGTCCATTCTTGCCACTCTTAATGAAGACCTTACTCAGTTAGCAACAATTGCTGACAAAATTCACGAGTTTACTTTCACTCCAGCAATAAATGCTACAAGTTCACTCAAGCCGGAATCCCCAAACAATTTGGAACTACAAATCGCGCAACTAACAAAACAAGTAAGCGAGTTGACAAATCTAGTAAGCAATCGCAATGGCACGCATGAAAGAGCGTGAAGCAATCATTGCCGAAGACGGAGTAAATCGCGTGATCGTTTTCAAAAATATAAAGTGCCAAGTGATGGCAATTGTTTTTATCGCACCAATTTTGGCAGGAACACTCGAAATGTTCCCCATTTTGTTCTTTCCGACCAGCGGAAAACTAAATTGGCGATCGCCGGAAAGCCAGGATAGTGATCGCCACCTCCAACTTATTCTCCTGGCCGATACTAAAACAAACATGAATTTTTTTATCGATACCAGCGCAGATATTTCAGTTCTTCCAAAGAATTCTGCCTCTCAGCCTACAATATCAGATGATTTGGTACTTTATGCTGTAAATGGTACGACGATAAAAACATATGGCACTAAACGTCTCACGCTCGACCTCAATTTACGCCGTAGTTTCACATGGCCATTTATTATTGCAGATGTTCGTCAACCAATTATCAGAATTGATTTTTTAAAGCATTTTAACCTGTTAGTTGATGCCAGAAACAAAAAATTAATTGATGCTACTACTCAAATTTCTTCTGCTGCCACTTCCGCTACTTTAAGCTCTGAAATTTCTAATATATCTTTTGCTTTTGGCGATTCTCCATTTCAAAAAATTCTTAAAAAATATCCAACAATTATAAACGCTACACCATCCAAATAGTCTTCACATTTGACAACGTTTCATCATATTGAAACGACGGGTCCGCCTGTATTTTCTAAGTTGAGACGTTTACCTCCTGAAATGTTACGCGCTGCGCGGCAGGAATTTGAGTATCTTATGTCTCGGGGAATAATTCGACCCTCAAAAAGCCCGTGGGCTAGTCCGCTGCATATGGTACAAAAACCAAATGGGGAATGGCGTCCCTGTGGTGATTATCGCTGCCTCAACTCTGTTACTATACCCGACAGGTATCCCGTACCGCATATCCATGATTGCACACAACTCTTATTTGGCAAAACTATTTTTTCTACGATAGACTTGACCAAAGCATATCACCAAATACCGGTAAACCCACCGGACATTCAAAAAACTGCTATCACAACACCATTTGGTTTATTTGAGTTTGTTTATATGTCTTTTGGCCTACGCAATGCTGGACAAACATTCCAGAGGCATATAAATGAGGTATTATCTGACTTGGAGTTTTGTATACCTTATTACGATGATATTTTGATTGCTTCTGCTAATGAAGCCGAGCATATTAAACACCTTGACCAAGTCTGTAGCTGTTTAGCATTACATGGCTTAAAAATCAATCCCACCAAATGTGTTCTAGGACAATCCTCGGTAAAATTCCTTGGCAATCTTGTGACACCAGAAGGAGTTCAACCCCTCCCTGAAAAAGTGTCCATCATAAATGATTTCCCAAAACCGAAGACACTTTCTCAATTAAAGCGTTTTGTTGCGATGTTGAACTTTTATCGACGATTTCTACCAAATGCCGCTAAAAAACAAGCACCTCTTAACAATTTACTTTGTGACTGCAGGAAAAATGACAAACGTCCTGTCCCTTGGACAGACGAGGCACTTCTTGCTTTCAATCAATATAAATATGACTTATCCAATGCAGCAACCCTTGCCTACCCGGCTTCAGACCACGAACTCCACAAAATGGTCGACGCTTCCGTAATTGCTGTTAAGGCAGCATTAAATTGTTCTAAAAGTGGTACAAAGCCACTAGCATTTTTCTGCCGTAAACTGAGTGCAACAGAAATTAAATATAGCACAAATGATAGAGAGCTTCTCGCTATCTATTTATCTGTCAGGCATTTTCGGCATTACCTGGAAGGTAGAAATTTCATAATATTTACCGACCATAAACCTTTAACAAATGCATTTACAAAAAATTCTGATGCAATTTCTCCACGTCAGCTCAGACAACTAAATTTTATTTCCCAGTTTTGCACAAACATTCAGCACATCTCTGGTTCTGACAACATAGTAGCAGATACCTTGTCCAGAATTAGTTCTGTCAATGTTCAGCCAATTGATTTGGCTACAATTGCAGAAGCTCAACAGCATGTCGAGCTGCAAGAGCTACTAAATAACGACAAAATTTCTCTCTGTTTAAAACCTGTTTCAGTGACTCCAACATTAAGTATATATTGTGACAGTAGTTGGTTGGTTGGTTGGTTGATTAGAGTTTTATGGCACAAAGTCCTCATAAGGACATGCTGCGCCAAGAAAAAGTTAAGGAGTAAAACAGAGTTAAAAATTAAAAGTTACATTAAAAGATTGTCAGAGATATAAAAGTGAAAAAACAAAACAAAATGAAGAAAGCAATGTGATGATACAAGTACTTAAAAATAATGCACAATGAAAGCAACAATACACAAGGTTTTAAAAGACAAAAAATAGTTAAAACACTAGAATATTTAAATTAAAAAATTCTAAAATATCTAAAGTTATGAAAAGTTATATGTTCAAGAAATAAAGCATAAAATGTTATATAATACTGCTTTAAGAACGAAGTTATAATTCAAAATTTTAAAACGATATAAAGCTACGTAGGATGAATAACTTCAAAAACTGTATTATTGTCATCGTTATCAGAGTCATAACTACAAGAGTCCATAGCCTCTTCTGCATAGTTGAGCAGCTGTTTGTGATCTTTAATATTAGTTATTGCTGGGCTAAGACATGATTTATTGCCTTTTCTCTTCACAGTTTTCCACTGTGAAGAGATTTGAGTTGGAGGTTTCTTTCTTTCTTTTTGCGCGAAAGTTTTTTCATTTGCTTTCGGAGTTGGACAAACAATAGGTTTCACTAATTTGCTTTTATCTGTAGCTGGCGTTTTTTTTGTCTTATGTTCGGTTGATATTTTTGATTTAACTGATGATGTTCGGGGAGAATTAGGTTTCTGTAATGATAGAACTGGAGATGAAGCAGCCTTAGTTTCAGTCTGATGATTAGATGACTTTTTGGATCCAACTGCAGATTTCTGTGACTGAGTAAGTTGATATTCTATTGTAACTGGTTCTGAGGATGGTAGCCAACGTTCCAATAATGGGGTACCATAGCATTTACTACCAAGAGAGACGTCCCGGGTTTTTTTAGGTGAAGTATTGGTTGAATGTGTCATAGATGTATTATTTGGTGGAAAAGAGCAGTCGGTCTGGGTACTGATGTGCCTTACGGATTTTGGTTGTTGTTTGAGTATACTGGAGTAAGATACCCCAACAGAGGGGGTCCTAGATTCAACAAGTTTACGGGCTTCAGGGTAGGAAAGTTTTTGAGTAATCTTAACTGCAAGAATTTCCTTTTCACGGATCCAGTTAGGACAAGAGCGAGAGTACGATGTATGGTCACCTTTACAATTAGCGCAGCGTTCTGCTTTTTCGCAAGTTTTACCGTCATGGCCGACTTCTGCACAACGTGGACAAGTAGCAGATCCACGACAGGTAGTATTAGTATGTCCATACCGCTGGCACTTAAAACAACGCAGAGGATTAGGTATATAAGGCCTAACTGGACAGTTTAAATCACCAGCTTTAATTGTAGAAGGTAAAATATGGCTATTGAAAGTTAGAATAATGTGTTTAGTAGGAAGCATTTGCCCATTTCGACGGATAGTGATACGGCGTACCTCTATGATATTTTGATCAATTAAATTAGCTAGAAGTTCTTCTTTTGTAGAAAATAAAAGATCTGGTTCAGATATGACACCACGGCAAGTATTAAGAGTTTGATGTGCTTTAACAGAGACAGATAAAGTACCTATAGTATCGCAATTTGACAGAAGTTGTGACTGCCTGGCTGAAGAAACCTCAACCAGTAAGTCCCCAGACTGCAATTTTTTGAGCGAGTGACCATCACCCAAAACAGACTGAAATGTTTTTGCTATTAGAAAAGGTGAAGTTTTTTTGAAAGAACTATCTGAGAGACTATCAGTGCGTTTAATTACAAAAAAACGAGTGAATAACGTCTGTACAGTTTGTTGCTCGCCACTTGGGAGAGAAATAGAAGGAATGTTAGTTTTTCCATCCATAATTGAAAAAAAGAAAAATAATTTAGACCCCGGCCGCACCACCCACTACCGAGCCCAACAAGGGGATGCACATTCGTGCACCAGTGCTAGCCAGGGCCCATACGGTCACAAGACACTCCTATGTCAGTCTCCACCCTTAGCGAGATGGCTAGTAAGTACTCGCTCACTTGATCCCCAGCCAGTGACACCAGTCAGCTGACCAGCCGATTGATGCATACGAGACCAATATGTACCTCCTGTCTACCTGAAGCAGAGGCCAAAGCAGTGTGTTGGTTACCCTCAACTACCAGGATCCCCCTTTCCAGGGACACGGGTCGCCACGCACGGCAAACACGTGGGTGGTTTACAATTCTCCACAAGTCGATATACAGGATGATATCGGCTCATACAGAATTGCCCTCACCTCCGAAGAGGAAACCACAGCGAGAGTGAAACATAGAGGAAAGAAAGACAAGAGAAATAAGAGGAAAAGGAAAAGAGAAAATCGCTCAGAAACCCGGGGTTGCGAAGCCCGTGAATACCTAAAGAAGGTATCCCCCTGGGGGCATTGTGACAGTAGCTGTGATTCAATTCAACCCTATGTACCCAAAGATTGCCGCAAAAGCATTTTGTAGCCCTGCATAACTTATCGCATCCAAGTACTACAACATCCAAAAAACTCATCCAGTCTCAATTTGTTTGGCCATCTATGTCCAAAGATATCAACAATTGGAATCTATGTTGTGTAAAATGTCAACGGTCAAAAGTGTTTAGGCACGCATCCAGCCCACTTCAAAGTTTCCAGCTCCCTCACTACAGATTTGACCATGTGCATATTGACATCGTGGGACCTCTAGCGCCGTCAGATGGTTTTCAGTACTTGCTGACCTGCATAGATCGCTTCACACGCTGGCCTGAAGCAATTCCTATTGCTGACATATGTGCCGAACGATTGCAAAAGTTTTTGTTGCAAATTGGATTTCACGGTTTTGAATCCCCACTCCCATAACTTCAGACCAAGGCCGCCACAGTTTGAAAGCAATCTATTCCTCATCCTCCACAAAATGTTGGGCATCCAGAAGACCCGCACGACACCATACCACCCACAGAGCAATGGCTTAGTTGAACGATTTCATCATTCCCTAAAGCAAGCACTTCTATGCCACGAATCAAAATGGACAGAATCACTCCCTATTGTCTTGCTTGGACTTAGATCTTCATTTAAAGCAGACCTCAACTGCACTAGTGCTGAGCTTGTTTATGATGCACCACTGAGACTTCCATGTGAACTGATTGACCATCCAAAAATCGATATTCAACCTCACGATTTCTTACAAACATTGCGGGACACCATGACTTCCCTCAAACCAACTCCAACTTCTGCACATGCCAAAACAGCTCTTTTCGTCCACCCATCCCTGACAACATGCACTCACCTGTTTGTGAGGCATGATACCGTAAGGAAATCTCTCCAATCTCCTTATGATGGCCCATTCAGTGTAGTGCAAAGAGGCGAAAAGACTTTCACCATCAACATGAATGGCAGACAGACTTATCAGTGTTGACAGACTGAAACCCGCCTTCTTGGAAGCCTCTGATCTAACTACACCTACCGAGCAACAGCCTGTGCCACAACAAAACCCACAGACAACTGCCTCGACCTCCTGTAGTGATCCCATGCCAGAGACTATTGTGACGACTCGTTCTGGTCGATGTGTTCGTTTTAATACACGGTACCTCTGACCTCAAAGCCTCAGGCACTTGGGGGGAGTACTGTGGTGAATCGCTCTATCATCCACCAGATGTCAGTGAACATTTAAAAAACTTATTTGTATTTGTGTGGCATCAGTACAGTAAAAAACTTTTAGATGAACTTTAGTGGTAACAGCGAGTAGCTTGTTGTCGCAGACTTTTCCTCCGGCTTCAGATGTAGTGTCTTGATCTCTCGCGTTAGCATGTAGCTTACATCTAGCTGATCCTTTATTTAATTATCTATATTTGTTGTAACTTTTAAGTATTAAAATAATCAAGTACAAAGTTATGAGAGTGTCCAGCATCTACAAAACATAACAAACCCATTAGATTCTAGAACTAAAGAATTTGCTGTAGGAATGCGATTATATCCTAGAATTCGCTGAAATCTTCTCCTATACACATAATGCAAAATTGGGTAGATTTGAATATATCATTTATAAGTTTGTAATTAATCATCCTGCTACTAGTAAGTGAATGAGTACTTTAATTTTTGTTTACAATCATTTACCATGCTCGGGGATAGTAGTAATTAAAATAAAAATTTTACCATTGTCTTATTGAAGTACAAAATCTTATGAAAGTACATTTCCTGTAATTGCATATTTAACACCTAAATATGGATTATTTTTTTATTTATTATTATTTTTTTCTTTTTGTACTTGCATTCATTTTAAAAAATTCAGGTTTTTTTCCAGCTTTGCATTGTTCTAGTGCAAAACTTAAATTAAAATCTAAATGTGAGGGGGGGGGGGGGGATTACACTTTTTGACCATTGAAAACACAAAAACGTCAAACTTTCCGGGGAAGACCCATATTCAACACTGTCAGTCCTCCCTTTAGAGGGAGGGTCACGGATCATGTCTCTTTTCTTTTTTCAGGGGACTGGGGAGAGGATCGGATGTCTTCCTTAGTAGCTTTTATATTTTTGATCATAATTGGCTGTTTCTGACATATACCCAAATTCAATTTAATTCGTAATATTTTATTTAAAACCACTTAGAAATGTGGTTATTGCATTTGAAAAGGTAAGGAAGGCCTTTAATTTAAACAGCTGACCCAAAACATACCAAAATCCAGCGATACATTTGTTACTTATTTTGCGATCTAGAAAAGTAATTAATCTTCGCTTTTCCATTACTTCATGTAACATCTATTCCAAAAAATTGCTAAAAAATCCAGTCGCATTTCTTGTCTAGTTTATCTTCAAATTAAAATCAACTGCTAACAGCCATTGAATTAGAATTTAGTAAAGTAAATAGCTTATACGAAAGATCGACAGCTGACGGAGTAGAGTTGCTTCCAAGCTCGGAGATAAACAAATGTGACTCTTGAGTGTGCATGCGTTTATTTTAATTTCAATGTTAAAAAGCCCGCATCCTTCATCGCCTTAATAAAAATGGGCTTTCTGGAGGTTGATTTCTCGTTATATCTAGATGTAACATTTGTTGTTATTCTTGCATCTTATATGATATGTTTATATGGTTAGTTAGAACGGAAAGAAGAAGGACATCAGAACAAGTTCAAGTGCCCTTGCCCATTGATATTGTGTGTCGCCTATGTGAAGCAACAAGAGAAACTGTTTTGAACAAACGGGGCAGATTTTGCCAACTCCTGTACAGAAGAAATATTTGAACATCGTAATAAAACATGTTGTGTATGCAAAGCCGTTTGTGAGAGACGCCATGTTCGAAAGATTTACATAAACACATAATGGTAGGGCTGTCAGAAAGTATGCGCAACGTTTCAAGATCAGAAGATCAGAGTTGCTGTTTACTCCCCAAGGGCTAGTGTGAAATTGGATACATTGGACAAGGAAGATATATAAAAAAAGTTAAAGGAGAAGTTTTTGAATATAAGCCCTTTATGCTAGCATTTGCAGAATCTCCACCGAGAAAAAAGCTTCGTAAAAGTGCACCTCTACCTCCACCACAGATGGAAGTGTTCGACATAAATGATTTAGATAGTCATGTATTAGAATTTTAAATACAGTTAAGACAAGCGCAAATAATGTGGTTGCTTTCAAAGGTGGAGAGTGCGAAATAAAACTCTTAGAACTATTAGGAATTCACTTCAAGAATCTAGTAGATCTTGGTTGTCCAAGTACGACAACAAGCACACCAAGAAGTTCAAAGTTTTGTCCTGCAAATATCACAGAAATAAAGATTTGCATTGCCCGATCGCTGAAGTGACGGCATTTAAACTGGTTTGTAGAACATTGCAAGTAGCCTGTGAATCTGTACATTATACCTCTATATTGGTCGCCAACTGATTCTAAATATTGTATTTTTCATGATTTATTGCATTATTTTTTGTTGTTACACAATATGCACTTTTGGTGTTTGGGAAGAACCGATTAGATTCTAGACCTTTCGCTGTAGGGATGTGATTATATCCTAGAATTTGCTGAAATCCGAGGAGGTCTGGCAAAAATCAGCCAATCAGCTTTGTTTCCTAAAGGCACGATTTTTTTTCAATGCTCTGTAGAGTTTGGTTAGCAAGTTAGTAAGGCACAGGGATTTGAAAACTAAGCATTTGTAAGGTCAGGGGTTTGTGAGATCCCTCTAAACATTACACAAGAATAATATTTAGAAGCCTGTGCCACACAAAGATCTTGTATGTATCATTAGTTAAAATGATGGAGTCATGGTAACAATTATATTGCAGTCAGATTCTTTTCATCAAACTTTCTAGTGATGGTTGCGAGACGATACAGTGATGACAGTTTTACTTCACATTCATGGAAAAATATACTGTTTGTTGCATTTCCTTACATTAATAGAGAAGCATTAATTAATTAGATAAACATAGCTTAATTAGAGAAGCATAAATTAGGATAATAGTATGTAACATTGAAAATGCAAATTATGTTATCTCTCTGCCATGCAAGGTTCTAATCGCCAACTCAGATCCCCTGGTCAGTTTCAGGCCAAACTATAAACATTACATGCAAGTGGCAACATCTAATTCCATAGATAAACAGATTTTGCCTCAAAACAAAAAAATATGATTAGTATATTCAAAATTATTCAATATAAGATTGTGGATAAAGTAATCAGTGAATGCTGCTTTTGCAATAAAAGCATTTTTGGCAGCAATCTATGTGTGGATGGTTTAGGTTTCTGTAACTATTGTAACCAAAAAGCCACTATAATTGGAAGTGTAAATAGAACTGTCGATAAAATTAAAACAGAGGATGTGTTTATAAAAGAAATTTCGCTTCACTCATATGTTTTCTGATGGATAGTTCAATCTGTCCATTAAAAGAGAAACCATAAAGATTGAAACATGCAAGAAATCAATATGTAACGATGCAGCATCATTTCACTTACCAAAAAAGTGGCTCGAGCTACTCAATGGTTATGAAAATAAAAATAAAATAAACGTCCAAGTATATAAAAAAAAATAACGTGCATCATATAAAAGAATATGTGGAAAAAAAATGATGGCATTTCATAGAGCATGCAAATGTTAAAAGAATAGTTTTATTTGTTGGGAAAATGACTCGAGTTGAAAGATGTCAGCAGTCGAAATAAACGTATTTTTACTGGTTTTAAACTTTTAATTTATGCCTTTTAAGCATTTAAAATTAGTATGCTATTAGATTATCTATTCTTAAAACTTAGTTGTACTACTTATTAAGATAACTGTACTATCTTAAACTTGCTTGAAGTGACCCCCTTCAGCTGCAATGCAGAAATGTACACGCAAAATAAATCTTTCTAATGCTATTTAAGCATTTTGTGTACAATCCCTCGAAACATGGCCTAACTCATCTGTGTTCAGATGCAGAAAATTGGTTTAAATCACTTAATTCAAAGTTTCATAACACTGTCAATTTTAGCATTAGATGAATGAGACTTTTTTGTCCTACTTGTTAATGCAATAGAAAAAATTTCTACTAAATATCACTTATAGTACTGGAGGACCATGTAAAAATGAAAAATTTCCTAACTTTAAAAAATGTATTGATCAAAGGAATCAGGATAGTTCACTATTCTTATACCCATATACCTTGAACGCATCAGGTTCAATTTCTAATGAATGAATATTTCTTGTTTTCAAAAGAATAACTTTAACTGAGGCCAGAGCATATTCAATGTTCAGTTATTGTTGATGTTAGTACTGATACAGTGTATGTTTTTGTTTTTAATTAAATGTTTTTATGTATATTTTTAATTTAATGGATTTTTTAAATGTATTCAAGTCTGTGTAGTGTTTCATAATTAGTTTAAATAATAATTTAATTCAGATGTTAAAATGTTAGACTGTTAAAACACATTCTTAAAGTGTGTGTATCTTATGATCAAATCTACTTTTTAAAAAAAATTTTACCTCATTTAAAACATTTTTGTAATTAGAACTATATGTATATGAATATTGGTTTAGAAATTAGCCATCAGACACAGTTGAGAGTGGACACCTGGTATAGTTGAATTTCATTCACATAAAAAATGTTTATTTTACAGGTGTACCTGCAACATTTCTCTGATGACTTGGTCATCAAGGAAATCGTCATTTATAGATTGTGCTACTGGAAATGTAATAACTCTCTTTGTCTCATTATAAACTGAAAGAAGGAGCTGTACCTGAAAACTTTGATGGATGTCAAAGTTATATGTCAAAGAACATCATGTGTAGAGATATGCGTGATAAGTTTAAAATTGAACAATGAATACAAGAAAAATCATTTTCTCAGTGACTATGAGGAATTTAGAAAATTATTAAAAAGCATGAACATAGATTCTTTTCGGTTTGTACATGAGCTTACTAATAAAACACGTTTCCCTAATTTTATGCAATAGACGATGCAACTACCGTTTCTATAAATATACTTTGGGAATCTCCCCCTAGGAAAATGTTACTGTAGATATCGTACAGATAAGACAGTGTTAGTTTCTCCGGATGCTATCTCTGAGAATGGGCATGTTTTTAATTATCCCGAAATTGTAGGAATATTATTGTATTGCAATTTATGTGGAGCTGTACCTGAAATCTTTGATGGATGTCCAATTATATGACAAAGAACACCATGTGTAGAGATATGCATGATGAGAAATTAAAGTGTTGAGATATGAATTTTAAATATTGCCATCAAAGAAAGTTTAAAATCTAACGATGAATACAAGAAAAATCATTTTTTCAGTGACTATAAGGAATTTGGAAAATTATTAAAAGGTATGAACATTCATTCTTTTTGGTTTGTACATGAGCTTACTAATAAAACATGTTTCACTTTGAAAAAATTGAACTTTATGCAATAGACGATGCCACTACCGGTTTTGATAAATATACTTTGGGAGTCTCACCCTAGGTAAATGTCACTGTTTGTTTTGAAACTGATAATGTAGATATCATACAGATAAGACAGTGTTAGTTTCTCCGGATGCTATCTCTGAGGATGGGCATGTTTTAAATTGTCCTGAAATTGTAGGAATATAATTGTATTGCAGTTTATAAGGAGCTGTACCTCAAATCTTTGATGGATGTCCAAGTTATATGACAATGAACACCATGTGTAGATGCATGATGAAAAATTAAAGTGTTGAGATATGAATTTTAAATGCCGCCATCAAAGAAAGTTTGAAATCAAACGATGGATACAAGAAAAATCATTTTTTCAGTGATTATGAGGAATTTGGAAAATTATTAAAAAGGTATGAACACTGATTCTTTTTACATGGTACATGAGTTTACTAATAAAACATGTTTCACTTTGAAAAAAAAATTGAATTTTATGCAATAGACAATGCCAGTGCCTTTTTTATAAATATACTTTAGAAAACTCCCCCTAGGAAAATGTCACTGTTTTGAAACTGATAATGTAGATATCGTACAGATAAGACAGCGTTAGTTTCTCCGATGCTATCTCAGAGGATGGACATATTTTTAATTGTCCCGAAATTGTAGGAATAATTGTATTGTAATTTATGCGATTTTATTTATGAGTTTTAAAAATATATTACATACACTGATTCGCAGTGGTCATACTTTATAAGTTGAAGTTTTCAAAAATATATAAAACTAAGAAATGTTGACATATTTAATTTTCGATTCAGCTTAACATCTGTTAATGAACTAGGTGAGTTGTTATGTGAACTTGAATCATACCAAAGTAACGCTGATAAAAATAACTGTCATGAAATTGTAAATTTATTACATCAGTTGCTAATTCACTGAGAGAGCATGTGCCTAGTAATAGAATTAATGTATTTATTTTCTTGCTGAGTAGGTTTCCTTATTGTTGTTACAAAGAATTTGTTATGGTATTTGTAAGTTCTGTACTAATATTCTGTAATTTGTCCAATTAAATTTCTCCTCATGGTTATAAGATTGTTAGAGATTCAAATCAATTAATATTACCACATCCATCGACAATTGAAACACTGTTCTTTTTCCCATTTAGATCCAAAGACAGGACAATCTGAAGAAAATTTCTTATTGTATGGCAAAAATAAATTTCAGCGTTTAAAGCAAATGAAATTTTTGCCTTATTCTGATCTTAAAGGTGGTAATATTGTTGGAAATCTATAAATAAGGAAAAATCAGTTAATGCTGCACATATTATAGGGCTAATCCATGAAATCATAGACCTATGTTGAAAAAAATTAATATTTATGAATGTGCACTTATTACTTTTTTATGGCAACAAAAATGTTAAAGTTTATATTTCCATCGTGAACATAAATAGAATAGGGAAGGACTTCTCACGAAATAGCCTTTGGAAGAACAGAGCTGTTCCACGGAAAATGTTTTAATAGGTGGCACCTATGTAGGACGGTTCTATCGGTTCCATCTGCTTGACACAGACAATCATAAAGTCTCGGAGGTATTCATGCGAATTTTATTATTATATTGTTAATTATTTTAATTTAGTATTAATAGATGTGCATATTTTTTTTAACTAGAAATGGGTGGAAAGACAAAAAAGCTAAAACTGAAGGAAGAAATATTTCATTGTTTAAACTGCCAAGCGTGAGTGTTTAAAATCTTTCTTAATCTTCCATTTCTTAACAATTAATACTAGAATATATATATATTTTCCTTCAATTAAAATTTTACTATATTCACTCCTAATTCAGAATTTTGTCGTCAATTGCAAAAATTGAACCATTGAAACATGTGAACTTTGTCTGGAAAATCAACTTGAATAATATAAATTTTTTGTGGTTTAATAGTAATTATGACTTTTATGGTAGCAATTTGCTGAAAGATATTTATGCCCCTGATAAATTAATTAACTGTTTTGCATGTGAACAATAATGTCACCATATTCATCATTTTGTTTTTCTTTTCTGGTGCTAAAATTGTATACTGATGATTATTAATTGGTAGATATTATTTTGACAGTGGTAACTGAAGAATATTAAAATAACATCAATGAGCACTGGTCATGTATTTTTACAACTAGTAATACTTTACATATTTATTACTTTTCATAAATTAATTATTTGGAAAATTTGACCGAATACTTAATATTCTGTTTACATGCCAAATCACCGAATACCGAATCGACTATTCAGTATTCTGTCAATCTCTAATATTAACATCTATCATGTTACTTTTAAAATTACAAAAAATTTGGGTAAATATCGACAGAATTTCTAATGCTTTCTGCATTAATTTAAAGAATAAGTGATATAAATGTCAGAGTGTTCCATCTTTCCTTTCAATTCTATTATTATTTTAAATCAAACTTTTATTTTTCTGAAACAGTCTCTCTGAAATTTTATTTTAATTCTCATGTACTCAAGATCTTTTTTTCACGTATGGTACATAAATCACTGTAAACTAATTTTTTAACACTATCATTTTAGAATGTTGATTTATTGGAAAAATGGCAAAAAGTCCATTTTGCAATTTTGTCTTTACAAAAAAAGACAAAATATGTAACCTCCATTTTAAAGAAGATGAATTAGAAAAGTTTTACATCACACATTTGCCAAATGGTGAAATTAGTAAAACTGAACAAGGAAAAATAGCCATAAAATTTGGGGCTATTCCATCTACCTTCAATGATATAGATGAACCAGAACAAAAGAGAAAAATGGCAAAAGATAACTTCAGAAGAACAGACAGGCAATGATACAATGGAAGTAAATGGCACAGAAGAAAACCCCATGGATGAAGCTACCAACTTTGATTTTACACTGACAGATGACACAAACCACTGACAGATGCTTCTGCAACCTATCCAGTTACTAATCATCAGACAGTATCAACATTCGAAGAACTAAATTCCTGTACATTTGTGGGGCATAACAGTAACAAAAGAATTCATATTTTTTTCTAGGTGGACTAAAACATACATTTGCATGAAAAAAATCATTGTTGAATCTGATCTAAAAGTTAGGGCAAGTTTAATTTATTAATTATGTAGCTAGCTTATTTTTATAGTTACTTTAAATTTCATTTTGTGGTTCTTTACATGTATTCTGTTAAGTTTATTACACATATTTGAAGTAATGTCTGTTTTCTGCTTTTGATAGTCATATTCTTAATATTACATATTAATCCTGGCAGGACGGGCGCAGGGTGTTTTGACACCCCCAAGTCCGAAAATATTCGTCTACTGTCGGTGAGTACTTTTAATTTATTGTTTATTAGTTTTTAAAATTAATGATAATTCAACATTTCAGTTATTATTTTTCACGAGAAAGGATGTAATTATCACGAATTTCACTTACAGATAGAATTCTAATTTTTTTTTTCATATTTATGCCATTTAATATGTTCGGGGTGCGCTGACACCCCATGCCCGTTCTCGTGTTACATTTCACGGCACGCCTCCTGCCGGGTTATTCATGCACCAATTGTAATATATTAACGATAGAATGGCCATAAATTTTACCCAAGTGTTATAAAAATATTTTAAATCATAATTTTTATTTCAAATTATTTAACTTATTTCTCTGTGGAACATATTTAAATTATTTTAGAAAGAAAATTGTGATTTGAATCGAAATATTTTTATTTGGTGCCATTCAAAATTACCGCTATGGCAGTTCTAATACAATAGAAGATCTCTATAACGCGATTCTCCATATAACGCACAACTTCTCAGATGTAAACAATGAATTTTGCAGTTTGAAAGAACCTGCATTTCCACATTATAAAAATATTGCTACTCTCTAGAGGACTAAATTTGATTCATTAGTTCAACTTTATCTCCTAATTTAAGAACTTTTTAATGAAAAAAATGCTATTACAATAAACATTTTTGAAAATGTCCACTATAAGGGATGGTTGTGTCAGTTATATTTGGATCATGTTTATAAAGTAAATTTAACAATGCCTGGCCTATGTTATGCAAAAATTTATAATTTGGATAACTCTTGTTAACAAGGGATGCAGTATAAAGATATTCTAATGTATTTTGATATGTTTCAGACACATTTGGCCATATTTACTAGGTAAATTTAATGATGTGATCCATATAACGCAAAATTCTATATAACGCACAACCTTGCGTTTTTAGGTTTGCGTTATAAAGATCTTCTACTGTATTAAAAATGTATTATTTAATGATATTTTAAGTAAAAATTCAGAATAGTGCTTAATCTATGCCAAATAATGAATATGTCATTTAATTCTTTTTCATATCTTTTTGCTTTATTATTATATTTATATAATTTATTTTAAATATTGTGAAACTGTATAATTTCACACTTTCCTTCTGTGATGTGCTAACTAACAATTGATATGTAAAAAACCCTAAAAATAAATTATAAGCTTTAACTATACAGAACAAACATTAAATCATTTGGTAATGTGGGTCAAATGTAACATGCGTCACACACATGTAATGAGAGTTACTTTTAAAAAAAAGTTAATACTGTATTTTATTTTTTAAATACTGCTATTAAGAGAGTTGCTTAGAAAACCTTTTTTATATATATTCAAGACCTATATTTTTTATGTTCTGATTTCAGATTTAGGAAAATGGAGTCTAAAAATATTCATAAGCCTATGACATCAGCTGAACGTCAACAAAAGAGACGTCAGAAGCTGAAGAATGAGAGTACGTATGAGCAATAAAAAATGAAAATCTAGAAGAGGCGAGAAAGGGTAGAAAAACAAAAAGAGAATTACTGAAGCTACTGATTTATAGGAAAAATGGCAAAAAGTCCATTTTGCAATTTTGTCCTTACAAAAAAGGACAAAATATGTAACCTCCATTTTAAAGAAGATGAATTAGAAAAGTTTTACATCACACATTTGCCAAATGGTGAAATTAGTATTACTGAACAAGGAAAAATAGCCATAAAATTTGGGGCTATTCCATCTACCTTCAATGATATAGATGAACCAGAACAAAAGAGAAAAATGGCAAAAGATAACTTCAGAAGAACAGACAGGCAGTGATACAATGGAAGTAAATGGCACAGAAGAAAACCCCATGGATGAAGCTACCAACTTTGATTTTACACTGACAGATGACACAAAGCATTGACAGATGTTTCTGCAACCTATCCAGCTACTAATCATCAGACAGCATCAACATTCGAAGAACTAAATTCCTGTACATTTGTGGGTCATAACAGTAACAAAAGAATTCATATTTTTTTCTAGGTGGACTAAAGAGTACATTAGCGTGAAAAAAGTCTGTTGAATCAGATCTAAAAGTTAGGGCAAGTTTAATTTATTAATTATGTAGCTAGCTTATTTTTATAGTTACTTTATATTTTATTTTGTGGTTCTTTACATGCATTCTGTTAAGTTTATTACACATATTTGAAGTAATGTCTGTTTTCTGCTTTTGATAGTCATATTTTTAATATTACATATTTATCCCGGCAGGACAGGTGCGGGGTGTTTTGACACCCCAAGTCCGAAAATATTTGTTTACTGTCGGTGAGTACTTTTAATTTATTGTTTATTAGTTTTTAAAATTAATGATAATTCAACATTTCAGTTATTATTTTTCACAAGAAAGAGTGTAATTATCACGAATTTCACTAACAGATAGAATTCTAAAGTTTTTTTTCATATTTATGCCATTTAAAATGTTGGGGTGTGCTGACACCCCATGCCAGTTCTCGTGTTACATTTCACGGCACGCCTCCTGCCGGGTTATTCATGCACCAATTGTAATATATTAACGATAGAATGGCCATAAATTTTTCCCAAGTGTTATAAAAATATTTTTAATCACAATTTTTATTTCAAATTATTTAACTTATTTCTCTGTGGAACATATTTAAATTATTTTAGAAAGAAAATTGAGATTTGAATCGAAATATTTGAATTGAAAGAATACAAAGCAAGATGCCTTTTTTTATGTAGAGAAGGTTTTTTTTCTTATTTCGTCCTATGGAAATTCTTTTTTGGTGTTTATCAACATATCTAATGAATTGTAACAACTGTTACGAAAGTGTGCTGGAAAAATTCATTACTAATGAAACAACATTGTAACTGAAGATTCCAGATTGTCATTATATAAAGTGTAAAATTATTAAAAATGTGTTCATTTCGATTAAAAAATTTTGGTGCAAAAAAATGAAAAAGGTCAATCGATTGGCAAATTTGAAAAGGTCAGGTCAATTCAACAGTAAAAGTTCTGTTATGTGAGTTTTGGAAGAAAAAAATCGAATGAGACAGATCAGCTACAATAAGTACATTTTGTTGATCAACAATGAATATTGAATATAAATGTTGAAAGAATGGCTAATGGCATAATGAAAAGCAAGTTATCACCTTCAATCAAGTCTTATAGAATTTTATGAGGCGAAAATGCTAAGAATTTTTTTTTTACATATCATTGAAAGCAATTTCTGAAATATGATTTATAATGTAAGGCACAATATAAAAAAGTTGTTATTCTTATGAAGCATTGTAAGAAATTGTTATGAAACATTATAATATATTCCTAATAAGATAAAATATTATAGCACTTGTAGACTTTCCCGTCCACCACTTTCTACAGATATAAACTAATAATAAATATTTTGAATATGCTGTTGAAAAATCGGGTCAACACAAACCTGACTTTCAGGAGTCAAACCTTACCGTCGTTACTTGCTCAAGAATACTGCAACTAGAGAAGGTGAATACTATTTTGATGGGCTGCAACGTCAACTCAAGCTATATGATGTCAGTGTACATGCAGTTGCAATATCAGAAGATGAAACAAGGATTATTGCAAAGGTTGATTATGACCGAGAACATAACACCATCATTGGTTTCGTAGGTCCTTATGATGGAGATGGCACACCAATAACGGACACATATCGTTTTACTAGCTTTGCATCAGTAAAAGCAATCCTTGAAACTGCAGAAAAAGTGAAACTTGTGTATGCCTTGATGGCCCAGCAGCTACAACATGTTCCCAACTGCTGTTTAGCTTTGTTTAGCATCAGCAATTTGATTCTGAAAAGGATTTGTGCGGATGGTAGTTCATTACAGCAGAATGTAACCAAAGAAGTGTAACAGTTATTTATTTTGCTGCAGATAGTGATCCTAAAGTGTTAAGCACTATGATGCTCGTGAATGGGTTATTCGCTTTTCCAACAGTGAGCACAACTAGTATATGTAACTGTCAAATGAAAAACCAGCTTGAAAAGTGTGAAAACTTAAATGGATTCATTCGTAAAAATGTCCAGATGCCTTTTGTGTTTCAAGATACGAGTACTGTGCATATACGTGCTAAGTTGAGATGCCAACATCTGAAGCTGCACTTCTTTGCTGAACTATCTTTTCAAGCTGTTACTATCGTAAAATTATTCCATTTGCTACTAATGGACTTGGTCAGCTGCTTCAAAATAAAATCTATTACCCCATGTTATAGTAGTTAACTCAGTGCCCGAAACCCTTATTAATGATGACTTTAGAAACTTTCAGCAACAATGTCTGTGCTGGAATGAGTTTACTGATTTCAGGAGATTTTCTTTCAGCACAATCTGCAACAACTGCTTATTTTGTAAGTATGATTAATGACATTTGTTCTGTGCCATGGCAACAGAAAATATCTTGTAGCTGGTGCAAAATATTTTGCTGCATTTGATAGTTCTCTCCCATTTACAGTTCTGGGCAGATACATAGGAAGAAATAAAAAGCAGTCGTTTTGTCTCTGCTTGCAACATGGATCAAGTAAAGGAAAAATAGATTGAATGTCGACTGACTTATATGCTGAATTAAAAGGATATTTGTATTTTTTCATAAAGGCATCCAGGTGCACTCTGTCTTCGGGTTTTTCATATTTCGAATGCACTGTTTGAAAACTCAAGGTGGCGAAACAAACAGATTCAATGTAATCTGCAACCTGGGTGCGCTCAGTATTTAAGTTTTTTTTCCATTACTAGGGGGGCACCCCTCCCCCCTGCTCGCTACGCTCACCAACCCCCCGCGTAATGGCTTAGCTATTCCTTTGGGTATCGCAAAGCAATTCCTATTTTCTAGCCAACCCCAGATTATTGTTTGTGCTTAAAACAATGTAAATAGTTCAATTAAGCTCTATTCATAAGCTAATATTAGTTTTTATTGCATTGAAATATCTCAATTTGTTGATTTCCTGGATGCAAGTAAACCCTATTGTATTTCAATGGGAGTCTATGGAAATTTGGCGAAATACTGGAAATAGCTCCAAGATGGCGTCACTTTTGGCAACAGAGAGATGGGTCCCCCCTTGTTAACCTCCCTTATATCGTCATAAAGTTCTGACCAATCAGATGCATTTCACGTTATCTACGCAGATTTTCATTGGTACATTTCCAAAGCATTACTTTTTTTGGTACTTTTCCGTTACACGGACATCATTGTCGCCAAGCGCAATAGTTGAAAAATGAAAATCACGTGAATTGAAACATTTGAAAAATAAAAGGAAAAAGGTACTTGTAGGTACTTGTTAGTTATCCCGTCGACCAAATTCGCCAAATTATATAAATCGCCAAACCACTTGCCAAATTATACACTTTGACATAATTTTTATTTTAAATAACGAAATAACAAATAAATTAGTAAAACATTAATAAAAATACAAATGAAATGTCGAATTAATGGTTTTATTGGCCATTATTGCCATTTAATCTTACAATTAATTAATTAATGGCAACCATTATTGGCATTTAATCTTACAATTTGGCAACAGTAATTTGGTCGATGGGATAACTAACAAGTACCAAGAAAAAACTTTGTCGATAGTAAAGTGAGCATTTTAAAAATAGAACATTTGAAAATTACAGAATTTTACGAACTATTTTATTAAACCACAAATAAGTGAACAAATAACTGTTATACAATAAAGTAATAAAATAAAAAATCATATTAAACTGCTGCCATAAAATTACAAATATCTTTTAGCATTCCAGTAAACATTTCATTTTTTGAATGAAAATGTCGCCCCATAAACTATGAGATATGACTAAATGATGACGAACAGTTCCCCGATGTCTTTTGTTGCGCCATTTTGCTATGCCCCATAATCTCTCAACATTTTGAGTATGGCATCCATTATTAGGGTCGACAAAATTGTATTTGTGATTTACCGTGAAATGATCATAACAAGCACTTCGCAGTTCATCTGTTTTTTTTTTTTTTCCTTTCCAGTAATCTGTATAAATAATACTTCTATCAGCTACATTGTTTTTAATTGCCGCCATTAAAGTTTCAGCTGTACGATCGGGAATAGGAGTAAGGAAACATCCCCGTGTTTCACAGCACAAACCACCTAACACCCATTGAGGAGGAAGAACACACCCTACGTTGTTTTTTCTTCTGGTAAAAAGACTTTCATCTACTTCTATAATTTTATTAAATCCACCGATTTTTCTATTTGGTCGTGAACATAAAGCATTTGCACAAACTTCTCTAAAATAACTATTCCAGCCCACTGTTGTGTTGTGGTTCATATCAAGTTGCAGCTCTCAAAACTCAATCGATGTCAACTCTTGACACCATAAATATATAAACCTCAAAGCATTAAGAAAAGACAACCGCAATCCTTCAAACCATGTTTTTTGTCGTATTCCTACACTTTCTTCGTATGATCGTAAGCAACATATCCATTTCGGATTTTCAGAACTCATCCATAATTTCATTTCATGGTTGTTTGAACACAACCTTTTATTATGCAGAATTCCAAATTCATGAAACAGTTTTATCGCAACTTTCTCATCATCTGGTAATTGCCAAATGGTAAAATCCATCTCAGCGTCAGCAGTAAAATTAAATTATAACTTTATATAAAAAAAAGCATTTTTAATTCGAATATAGCAAAGTAAAAAGCTTTCCAAGGTTAAGGTTAAATAATAATCATTCACGTAATTCCCGTTTCATAAATAACAAATCACAATGTTTCGCATGGTTTACAATAAAAATCCTTTTCACGATCAGGGTTGAAATAATTGGCACATTAGCATACATTTTGGCATGCTGTCCGTATAACGGAAAAGTACCCTTAATTTTGTCGAAATACTGGAAATAGCACCAAGTTGGCATCACTTTTGGCGACAGAGAGACGGGTCCCCACTTGGTAATCTCCCTTATAGTGTCATAAACCTCTGACCAATCAGATGCATTTCACTATATCTATGCAGATTTTCATTGGTCCATTTCCAAAGCATTACTTTTTTTTATATATATAGAAGGATATATATATATATATATATATACATTATATATATATATATATGCTGCATGCATTCAAATTGCATACTTTCATCATGATGTTCTTTCTTTTTCAACCTACAAGATAAATAATTATGGCTTGCTGGAATATAATCATCTTGCTAAATTTTACCTTTTCATAAAGGCATCCAGATGCGCTGTCTTCAGGGTTTTCATATTTTAATGCACTATTTGAAAACGCAAGGTAGCGCAACAAACATGGTTAGTGGAATCTGAAACTTGGCTGCACTCAGTATTCTGTTTTTCTGGCCCTTAATATTCTGGAAAGTCTTCTGTCCCTTAATATGCCATTTCCATCTATGTGGACACTTGAAAGAAGAATATAGCATACCACATTTGAAAGTGGACTAAGTTTTTGAATTGTTAAAAATCAAAGTTGAAAATTTCACCTCACAGCAGAAATATTGGACACTATTTTTAGATGAAATGGCTATTAAGGAAGCAATGGAGTTTAACTTGAACTCAAAACCTTATTTTGGAATTGTAACCTTGTGTACTAGCCAAAGTGGTAACCATGCACTTGTTTTAATGCTGGTTGGTGTTTCAATGTGTTGGAAGGGGGTAATGGCATATTATTTCACTAATGGCCTATCACATGGTGCAGCTCTTAAATAAATAACTGAAATATATATTTAAAAAAAAAAAGCAGAAGAGCATGAGCACACTCAGCATAACATCAGACATGAGTAGCTGCAATCAAGCAAAGTGGAAATCTTTTGGAATATTAATATTACAAAATAAAATCATCTATAATTCATTTATGTGATTAATCAAGGCAAATCCATATTATTGCAGATATTCCACATTTGCTAAAAAATATCAGAACATCTTTGTTAAATAGTAAATATTGTAAAGTCCTACATCATCCATAAATATAATTTATCAAGGCTTGTACTTTTATCTAATAATACTGAAAATTTATGTGATTACCAAGGTGTCTTTGAATTAAATTTGCGACCAAGATATGTCAGATATGTTTAAAGAAAATCATTTCAATAAGATGAAAGTTTCTCAAGCAGCACATCTTTTTTCCCATGATGCAAGCATGGGTCTAAAATAACTGTTGTCAGATGAAAAGCAAGAGCCCTCCTATTTAACAACTACATGTTTCATAGCTGATGTAAACAAATGGTTTAAATTAATGACTTTCAGGCATCAAGCCACGGCTCTCAGTAAATTCAATTTAACAGTGTATAATGAAACAATAACCTTTTTACAAGAAATGATTGACCTTTATCAAAATCTAGAAATTTATACTCAAAAAGAAAAAAGTCATGGAAAGCCACTCAAACTTACAAGAGGAGATTTAAACTAATATCTGTATTTCTTTTTTACTTCAAGATTTTCTCAAGATGCTTTAGAAAATTTATTTGGAATAATAGTCAAAGCAAATTATATACCCATAGCATTGCAATTTAAAAATAATTTAAAATATATTCCCATAGGACAGTATTTAAAAAAAAATTTCAATGGGAAGTTATGATTCCAATGATAAAAGCTCTTTGAATCTTACAAATTTAATAGCTGAAAAAAATTTCAAAACCACTACAATTCTATTACCCAAAGGCTGGAATGAAACTTCAGTAAACTTAAATAATACTGAAGAAAATTCAATATACAGTATCCAGAAACCCCGTATCCAGAATGCTCCAAAATCCAGAATGCAGATGGTTTATTGACCAATAGGAAAACAGAGGATTGCAGGTAACAGCCAATAGGAAAGAAAATAGATGGGAAATAGTAGTGAGGGGGGGGGGGGGGGGGAATTAAGAGACTGAAGTTTTTAGTTTTTATGTAATATTTCCAACAATCTGATAATGGGGGAATAGCGAATTCACAATTAACAATATTTTTTAAATTTTTATAAATATGAAATGCTTCAAGGAAGTTAAGTTAGTGTATAGAAGTAGGTTTAGAGATTATTTTAACCGACTAGATTAATTCTATTATAGAAATTTTCTGTATTTATCACTGGAGCATTTGTATTAACCTTTATTTCAGTATCTTGAATAATTAAAGCTGATTCTCACATTTCCTGCTTTTCTTAAAATGAATCTGATATATAAAATTTGGGAATATAATTTCTTTTATGGGGATTGGACAGTATGTTGTAATCTTTTAAGTGTAACATACCAAGTTAAAATTATTTTTCCATAAACAATTCTGAAAGTTTTCATGAATCTCATCCTTAAAGAAAGCTGCATACAAAACAATTTAAGACTGTGTGTGTAATAGTATGCATTTGTTTGTCTTTAATTCTGTTTTATTTATTCAAGCCTTTTTTTTTTTCACTCATTGTATTTTCTTTATAGAGCATCGTTTGGGATTAACCCGCAATCCAAAGGTTCCAAAATGGAAAAGGAATTTGGAAAGAGAGTTGACATCCACCCAAAAGTCTTTAAACTCATCAATAGCAAAGGATTTTTCATCCAAATGGAAGATTTAAATTTTTAGTGTAAATATGTGTTGCAAATTTAAAAAAAAAAAAATTGTCATTTTTAATTGGTTGTTTTTACTGTTCATATTTATAGAAATGTTACTGCTTTTCTGAAAGTAATCATTTTAATTGGAAACTACACGTAAGTTTTCAGAAAATTTATTAAAATAAAACATGTCCATATTTTAATTTATCAGTTTCAAACAAACGTGTTCATCTTGTATTTGTTCAAATAGTACCATGTCATAGTTCATTGGTTGGGGTTTTATGGCGCAAAGTCCCAGTAGGGACATGCTGCGCCAAGACAAAGTCAATGTAAAAATGTATATATAAAAAAAAAAAAACGATTAAAAGAAGAATAACAAAACGGTGATAAAAACAAAAAAATTAATGAAAACAGTAATATGTATATCTAAAACCGTTTAAAAGAATCAAAGGTTCATAGTTAAAAGTCAAGCGTATTATAAGTAAAAACTGTGGAGTTATTAAATTAATAACTGTTAAAATACACAAAGTTTAAAAGGATGTACAAATACTAGATGAAAACAAGGTTAAAATCACATGAGTAAAAAACAATGTAAAATCAATTAGGTAAAAATTCCTCTAAAACTGTATTTCCTTCATCACCACTTGATTCATAAGAGTCTGATTCCATTGCTTCATCGACATAGTGCTGCAGTTGTTTTGGGTCCTTTAAGTTTGAGACAGACGGATTTAAACAGCTGTTCTTGTTCTTTTTCTTCACAGTGTTCCACTGTGAAGAGCCCCAGATTGTTTTTCTCTCTTTCTGAAGGTAAATTTTTTTACTTGGTTTCACTGTTTGAGTAGTATCAGGTTTCTGTGATGTTTTTTTAGATTTAACAGCCTTAGTATCAGTCTGGAGTTCAGATGATTTCTTTGATTGAACTGGTTCGGATGACTTTTTGGATTGAACTGGGCCGGATGACTTTTTGGATTGAACTGGGTCGGTTGGTTGGTTGGTTGTATAGGGTTTTATGGCGCAAAATCCCTTAGGGGACATGCTGCGCCAAACCAGTAGACGAAAACACCAGAAAGGTAAAAAAGAAACAGTGTCAAAATAAAAGAGCAATGAGAGAAACAATCTGGATGGGTACCCATCCAGATGTAGCCAAACAATGTAGAAATACGAAATTTAAAATCCTGAAAACGAGAGTTAAAACATAAGAGTAATTCAATGAAAAGTGCATTCTGGATGGGATCCCATCCAGATGTCACCAAAGTTTAAAGAATAAAACTGAGCCATTAGAACAGAGAAAAACGAAAAATTATATTTCAAAATAAAATCCTGCATTGTTTTAAAAAAGTAAAGAGAGCCCCATGAGGTATTTCCCCAATGAGGTTTGTCAAGACTGGTGATGATGAATTAAAGTAAATCCTATACAGATGTCGGAGACCTGGACAGTCAGTTAAAACATGATGAATGGTGAGGTAATCAAAATGACAATGTGGACACATGGGTACATCCTCCCGAAGCAAGAGATGTTTATGAGTGATTCTTGAATGTCCGATTCTCAGACGAGTCAGAAGAACATCTGTTTTCCTTGGATAACTTGCAGGCCAGGTCATGATGGTAGGTTTGATTTGGTGAAGTTTATTATTGCATTCTAAATTCCAACCTTCTTGCCATTTATTATAAATAAAGTGTTTGATAAATAGTTTAACGTCTGAGAATGGAATTCTATGGTAAAAAGGATT
The DNA here is from genome assembly GCA_963932465.1 of Maratus speciosus. NCBI lineage: Eukaryota > Metazoa > Arthropoda > Arachnida > Araneae > Salticidae > Maratus > Maratus speciosus. Next base: position 459,868,242 of record OZ010798.1, read on the forward strand.
AAGAGCCAGTTTTGCCGCCTCATCCGCTTTCTCATTTCCATGAATACCCATGTGTCCAGGTACCCAGCAAAATAAAATTTGATAACCGCGTCTTGTCAATTTATTGTAAAAATCCAGGATGGCTGAAACATAAGGATGCTTTTTGAAAGATTTTATTGCGTCAATAGAACTATTTGAGTCGGTATAAATGATGAAGGATGTATTATGGTGATGAGTTGGTTGGTTGTATGGGGTTTTATGGCGCAAAATCCCTTAAAGGACATGCTGCGCCAAAAAAAAAAGTAGACTAAAACATCAAAAAAGTGAGAGATAGAAAAATGAAAAAATAAAGGAACAATGAGAAGAGCAACCTGGATGGGGTATCCCATCCAGATGTAGTCGAACAAGAGTAGAAAAGACTAACTTTTAAATACTATAAAACAGTAGAGTAAAAACAAAAGAATAAGTCAATAAAAAGTGCAGTCTGGAAGGGGTTCCCTTCCAGATATCACAAAGGTGTAAACAGAAAATTTAATCGTTAAACCAAAGATATACAAATTAAATTTCAAAGTAAAATCCAGCATGTTTTAAAAAAGTAAATAGTGCCCTATGAGGTTTATCCCCAATAAGGTTTGTCAAGAGTGGTGATGATGACTTAAAATAAGTTCTATATAAGTGCCGGAGACCCGGACAGTCAGTTAAAACATGATGAATGGTCAGGTAATCAAAATGACAATGTGGACACATGGGAGCATCCTTCCGAAGTAAAAGATGTTTATGAGTGATCCTTGAATGTCCAATTCTCAGACGAGTAAGTAGAACATCTGTTTTTCTTGGATAACTCGGAGGCCAGGTCATTATTAGAGGTTTGATATGGTGCAGTTTATTATTGTTTTCCATATCCCAACTTTCTTGCCATTTATTCTGAATAAAAATATTTATAAGTAGTTTAACGTCTGAGAAAGGAACATCATGGTGTAACGGATTAAGAGCACGTTTTGCCGCCTCATCTGCTTTCTCATTGCCAGGAATACCCATGTGTCCAGGTACCCAGCAGAATAAAATATTATGACCACGCCTTGTCAATTTGTTATAAATATCTAGGATGGATGAGACAAGAGGATGCTTGTTAAAAGATTTAATTGCGTCAATAGAACTATTTGATGGTTGGTTGGTTGTATGGGGTTTTATGGCGCAAAATCCCATAAGGGACATGCTGCGCCAAAAAAGTAGACTAAAACATAAAAAAAGTGAGAGATAGAAAAATGAAAAAATAAAGGAACAATGAGAAGAGCAACCTGGATGGGGTATCCCATCCAGATGTAGTCGAACAAGAGTAGAAAAGACTAACTTTTAAATACTATAAAACAGTAGAGTAAAAACAAAAGAATAAGTCAAGAAAAAGTGCAGTCTGGAAGGGGTTATCTTCCAGATATCACAAAGGTGTAAACAGAAAATTTAATCGTTAAACCAAAGATATACAAATTAAATTTCAAAGTAAAATCCAGCATGTTTTAAAAAAGTAAATAGTGCCCTATGAGGTTTATCCCCAATAAGGTTTGTCAAGAGTGGTGATGATGACTTAAAATAAGTTCTATATAAGTGCCGGAGACCCGGACAGTCAGTTAAAACATGATGAATGGTCAGGTAATCAAAATGACAATGTGGACACATGGGAGCATCCTTCCGAAGTAAAAGATGTTTATGAGTGATCCTTGAATGTCCAATTCTCAGACGAGTAAGTAGAACATCTGTTTTTCTTGGATAACTCGGAGGCCAGGTCATTATTAGAGGTTTGATATGGTGCAGTTTATTATTGTTTTCCAGATCCCAACTTTCTTGCCATTTATTCTGAATAAAAATATTTATAAGTAGTTTAACGTCTGAGAAAGGAACATCATGGTGTAACGGATTAAGAGCACGTTTTGCCGCCTCATCTGCTTTCTCATTGCCAGGAATACCCATGTGTCCAGGTACCCAGCAGAATAAAATATTATGACCACGCCTTGTCAATTTGTTATAAATATTTAGGATGGATGAGACAAGAGGATGCTTGTTAAAAGATTTAATTGCGTCAATAGAACTATTTGAGTCTGTATAGATAATGAAGGATGAGCTATGATGATGAGATATGTGCACCATGGCTCTCTCTATTGCAATCAGTTCAGATGTAAAGACAGAGATAGAAGGATGGAGACGATAGCTTAATGAAGTGTTGTCACAAAATACACCACAACCAACAGTATTGCCACTCTTAGATCCATCTGTATAAATGTCAGTATAGCCATTAAAATTTGCTCGGTGTGCGGCAAATAACTGTTGAAAAACTGCAGGGGCCAAGTTGTTTTTATCATATCCTTTAAAGGGATGGAGCGATGTAATATCAGGAGGGTTCCAAGGAGAAAGTACATGCAATGGACATGGACTTACCCTGATATTACTCAGTGGGCTATTATCAGTAATTTTTCTAATTCTGACACCAAAAGATGGGATGCAAGATGGTCGATGCTGATAAAGAATATCATTGTCGGTGTTTAAAATGTATATATGAAGAGGATGGCCAGGATGTGAAAGGAGACGGTAATACAGTTCTAAAGAAAGCTTTTCACGAATGTGGTGTAATGATGGTTCATTGCAGTCAACATAAAGACTTAAAGCTGGAGAGGTACGAAATGCACCAGAGCAAACACGGAGTGCGCTATGGTGCACTGTGTCAAGTTTTTTAAGAACAGAATTACGTGCAGAACCATAGACCTGGCAGGCATAATCAATTTTGGAGCGGATTATAGAGCGATAAATTTTCAAGAGAGAACCACGGTCTGCTCCCCAAGAAGTGTTTGAAAGCACCTTAATTAGATTAAGTGATTGCTCGCACTTTTTACGTAACTGCAAAACATGTGGCAAGAAAGTGAGTTTTTTATCAAAATATAAGCCAAGAAAGCGAATGCAATCAGTAACAGCAACTTGAGATGCTCCAATATAAATTTCAGGATCTGGATGCAGATCCCTTCGTCTACAGAAATGCACACAAGAGGTTTTGTCTTGGGAAATAATAAAACCATTTTTATTTGTCCATTGAATAATACGGTTGATAGCAATTTGTAATTGTCTCTCAATAAAACGCATATCTTGTCCTTTACATAAAATTTTAAAATCGTCAACATATAGTGTACCCTGCACACAAGGGGGTAATTGTTGCAGTATATCATTTATCTTGATTGCAAAGAGGGTGACACTCAGAACACTGCCCTGTGGTACACCCTCTTCTTGTACATAAAAACTGGAGAGAATCCCCCCAATTCGAACTTGAAAAATTCGAATGGCGAGGAAGTTCTTAATAAAAATCGGGAGGTTCCCACGAAAGTCCAGGTTAAAAAGGTCGCGAAGGATACCATACCTCCATGTTTTGTCATAGGCTTTCATCATGTCGAAAAAAACAGTGACCAGATGGTTGTGTTTTAAAAAAGCAGTCCGTATATGGGTTTCTAAAAGAATGAGGTTATCGATAGTGGACCTACCACGCCGAAATCCGCTTTGGAAGGCTGCAAGGCAATTATTTGATTCAAGAACATGCACCAGGCGGCAATTAACCATTTTTTCTAAAAGTTTGCAGAGGCTGCTAGAGAGTGCGATAGGCCTGTAATTGTTTGGGTCACTGGAGTCTTTCCCTGGCTTAGGAAAAGGAATGATAATGGCTTTAGACCAGGCATTAGGGAAAGTTTGTTCAATCCAGATTCTATTGAAAAAAATAAGTAAGTTATTGAGAGAGGTGGAAGAAAGATGTTTTAGCATGGTATATGTGATGCCATCATGTCCTGGGGCAGATAACCGGCTCTTTTGCAAGCAACTTAAGAGTTCTGGAATAGAAAATGGGAGATTGTAATCATGAGAATGGCGAGAGTTAAAATTGATTCTGGTATTTTCCGTTTGTCTTTTGTATGATAAAAAAGGTTCTGGGTAAGAGTCAGAGCTAGAATTGGAAGCGAGGGTACTAGCTATTGTCTCAGCTATATTTTTGGGAGATGCTATTGTTTGGCCGTTGTGTTTTAAAATTGAGATATGATTTTCAGAATATAATCCCATACAATTTTTTACTTTTTTCCAAAGAACTTTACTTGAGGTGTTACTGTTTATATTGGAGACGTATTGCATCCAGGATTCACGTTGGCTTTTACGCCGCACTCTTCTACAATCAGCCTTTGCTTTTTTGTACATAATATAATTAGTATTATTGGGATATCTCCGGAAGATACCCCAAGCCTTCTGTTGATTTTTTTTTGCCTTTTTGCAGTCATCATTCCACCATGGTTTCCTGTGCTTTGGGGTAGAAAGTGATTTTGGAATGCTAATATCTGCAGCATTGATAATACATTGGGTGATATTATCAAGCGCATCGTCGATATCACCTTCTATCATTTCACTTGTAATTTTTGCAAGGTCTGTGAAAGTTCGCCAATTGGCTCTGTCATAGACGTAGCGTTTAAAGTAATTATTAGAATCCGTGTGAGGAGTTGTCTGCAAGATAAAAGTGGGAAAGTGGTCACTGCCGTACAGGTCATTAGAGACCCAGAAGGTCCAATACGGATATATAGATGGGGAGCAAATAGTGAGATCTATGGCATGAAAGGTGCGAGTCGGTTCATGAAAATATGTGTGATCGCCATTATTGAGTAGGCATAAGCCATTGTCGGAAATGAATTTTTCTATTATGTCACCACGTTGATTAGAGTCAGAATTCCCCCAGAGTTGGCTATGAGCATTAAAATCCCCAATGATGATGAAAGGAGCGGGGAGTTGGAGAACTAGATCCTGAAGTAGTGCTGACTGAATAATTTGATGGGGTGGTAAATAAATAGAACACATTGTAATGAGACGTTTTACATGAACACGGACTGCAACAGCTTGTAAGTTTGTGTTTAGTAAAACATGAGAGTGAGGTAAACTGCGAGAGATGAAAAGAGCCACTCCACCAGTAGCTCTTTCATTGCCTGTAAAATCTTTTCTGTAGGTAGCATAGTTGCGTAATTTCGCTTTGTCAGTAGGTTTTAGATGGGTTTCCTGCAGAGCTAAACATAAAGGCTGATGGTCGGATAGAATATTACGGATTTCGTCAAGTTTATTATGATAGCCACGGCAGTTCCATGAGATAATATTAGACATGATTAAATTGTTTTTTTAAGAAGTTTAGCTGCGGTATTTTATTCGGAGGTAGTGGACATACTATCTCCCTCGTTAAATTCTTCACCCGGTTCTGGGTGAAGAGCTAAAGCATCATCTTCTTCCATTTTATCATTCTGTATTGATTGAGTTTTATATTTGGATGTTTTACTTTTTTTCCTTTTGGCTGTATTTTCAGATGAACTAGTGGCTTTAATTGTTGGTAGGTTAAATTTGTCTGCATCAGATTTATGGTTTGGTTTCACAGAATGTGTTTTAGTTGTATTTTGAGAGCCTCTATTATGGAGTGGAGGTTTCGAAATAAAAGATTGTGACAATTTTGAAGAAGCATTTGTAGATGATTTAGGAGGAACAGAGTTTTGTGAATTAGGAGGAGCAGATTGCGTTGATCTATTTGTCTTACCTGAATTATTAGACAGGTTGTTTTCTTTTTGATTAGGTTGGCAATTAGGTCTAGTTGGGAATTCAGTTTGAGTTGCGATAGTTTTATAAGTTTTATGAACGGTTTTTGTTAAGGCAGCAGCATATGATACACCAACTTTGGGCGTTCTGGATTCGACTATTTTTCTGGCTTCAGGGTATGATATATTTTCTCTTGTGCGTATTGTCTGTATTTCTTTTTCTATTTTCCACATTTCACACGATTTGGCATAGGATGGATGATCTTTTTTGCAGTTGACGCAACAAGGTGGAGCATTGCATTGCCCACTTTCGTGGCCAATTGCACTGCACCGACCACAGGTTTCTTTACCTCGGCATGATGTTTTTGAGTGCCCAAAGCGCTGACAGTTAAAGCAACGCAGTGGGTTTGGGATGTACGGTCTGACAGAGCATGATAGATATCCAGCTTTTATATATTTGGGTAAGTTGGGAGTATTAAACGTTAGAATAATATGCTTGGTAGGTATTTGTACTTGGTTAGCTGGAATTTGTTCATCTTTGCGGTTTATTTTTATACGTCTAGCTGCTATGACATTTTGTTCCCTTAAGTTTTCCACTATTTCATCTTCGGTTACATGCAAGAGGTCATATTCTGATATCACTCCGCGAGATGAGTTTAAGGTTCTATGTGGTGATATGATGACAGCAATGTTTGCAAAGTGAGTACATTTTTTTAAGTTTAATGCTTGTTGGTTATTGCTTACTTCAATTAGGAGTTCACCTGTGCGGAGTTTTTTTATTGTTTTGGGTTCGCCAACCAGTCCTTGGATAGATTTATTAATTAGAAAGGGGGATGTTTTATCAAAACTCCCTTCTTGGCGTTTGACGACAAAGAATCTTTCTTCAGTTTTATTTTCATGAGAGTTGGGATTGTTAGATTCCGTTGTGGAAACATAATCCTCGACTCTCTCACTCCATGATAATTTATTGCCCTGATTTTCAGTAGCCTTTGAGCTAGAGCTCGATGCATCAAAATTCTCTTTATTAGCTTGTGGGGCCTCCACATCGCTTGTCTTATTGTCCGATATTGTAGCCATATTTGAGAGATAATGTTTAAAACGCCAGGCATCGGGCCTGGTCACCGACCCTTCTTCTTACCGTTACTTTAGGCGCAGGTCTCAAAAGGGTGAAAACTATCAACAAACTTCCACGTTTTTCGAACGTTGGATTAAACTCGATAGCATCTCCAAACTCTAGTTCTTTCACAGTGGAACTCGGTTGTCGTAGGTAAGCCTTTACAGCTCTGTCCAACCTACATCGCCCTTACGTCGAAAGGACACCAGTCGCCCAGTGCATTCCTAACCACCGCCATACAAGTACGGCGCCCACCGATCACGGAACCGGAATTCGGAGATGCCCTGCACTCTGGGACTCGAGATCAGCCTAAAGAGGTAGAAACGAGGCGATGAGATTTAAAAACCTCAACACCCAGAGTGTCTCACGTGAAAATAAAAAAATCCACTATTGTAAAAAAGAAAAAGTGATGTGGGTGAGAATTTAGAAACAAGGTGTAGTTTTTGTCTTTTTTCAAATTTTTTTTTTTTAAAACAAAAGAACAAGAACAATCTTAGTAGAACAAATAACAATTTGAACAAAATGGTCAGTAAAAAACATGAACAAGAACAAAGAGGGATAAGAAACTGAAAAAAGAAGATTAAAAAGTGTGAAACAAAGAAAAAAGGATAGACAACTAAAAAGAGAAGAAAACAGGAAAGGAGAAAGATCGCTCGGGAACCCGGGGTCGCGAAACCCGTAAATACCTAAAGAAGGTATTCCCCTGGGGGAAGAACTATTTGAGTCTGTATAGATAATGAAGGATGAGCTATGATGATGAGATGTGTGCACCATGGCTCTCTCTATTGCAATCAGTTCGGATGTAAAGACAGAGATAGAAGGATGGAGACGATAGCTTAATGAAATGTTGTCACAAAATACACCACAACCAACAGTATTGCCACTCTTAGATCCATCTGTATAAATGTCAGTATAGCCATTAAAATTTGCTCGGTGTGCGGCAAATAACTGTTGAAAAACTGCAGGGGCCAAGTTGTTTTTATCATATCCTTTAAAGGGATGGAGCGATGTAATATCAGGAGGGTTCCAAGGAGGAAGTACATGCAATGGACATGGACTTACCCTGATATTACTCAGTGGGCTATTATCAGTAATTTTTCTAATTCTGACACCAAAAGATGGGATGCAAGATGGTCGATGCTGATAAAGAATATCATTGTCGGTGTTTAAAATGTATATATGAAGAGGATGGCCAGGATGTGAAAGGAGACGGTAATACAGTTCTAAAGAAAGCTTTTCACGAATGTGGTGTAATGATGGTTCATTGCAGTCAACATAAAGACTTAAAACTGGAGAGGTACGAAATGCACCAGAGCAAACACGGAGTGCGCTATGGTGCACTGTGTCAAGTTTTTTAAGAACAGAATTACGTGCAGAACCATAGACCTGGCAGGCATAATCAATTTTGGAGCGGATTATAGAGCGATAAATTTTCAAGAGAGAACCACGGTCTGCTCCCCAAGAAGTGTTTGAAAGCACCTTAATTAGATTAAGTGATTGCTCGCACTTTTTACGTAACTGCAAAACATGTGGCAAGAAAGTGAGTTTTTTATCAAAATATAAGCCAAGAAAGCGAATGCAATCAGTAACAGCAACTTGAGATGCTCCAATATAAATTTCAGGATCTGGATGCAGATCCCTTCGTCTACAGAAATGCACACAAGAGGTTTTGTCTTGGGAAATAATAAAACCATTTTTATTTGTCCATTGAATAATACGGTTGATAGCAATTTGTAATTGTCTCTCAATAAAACGCATATCTTGTCCTTTACATAAAATTTTAAAATCGTCAACATATAGTGTACCCTGCACACAAGGGGGTAATTGTTGCAGTATATCATTTATCTTGACTGCAAAGAGGGTGACACTCAGAACACTGCCCTGTGGTACACCCTCTTCTTGTACATAAAAACTGGAGAGAATCCCCCCAATTCGAACTTGAAAAATTCGAATGGCGAGGAAGTTCTTAATAAAAATCGGGAGGTTCCCACGAAAGTCCAGGTTAAAAAGGTCGCGAAGGATACCATACCTCCATGTCTTGTCATAGGCTTTCATCATGTCGAAAAAAACAGTGACCAGATGGTTGTGTTTTAAAAAAGCAGTCCGTATATGGGTTTCTAAAAGAATGAGGTTATCGATAGTGGACCTACCACGCCGAAATCCGCTTTGGAAGGCTGCAAGGCAATTATTTGATTCAAGAACATGCACCAGGCGGCAATTAACCATTTTTTCTAAAAGTTTGCAGAGGCTGCTAGAGAGTGCGATAGGCCTGTAACTGTTTGGGTCACTGGAGTCTTTCCCTGGCTTAGGAAAAGGAATGATAATGGCTTTAGACCAGGCATTAGGGAAAGTTTGTTCAATCCAGATTCTATTGAAAAAAATAAGTAAGTTATTGAGAGAGGTGGAAGAAAGATGTTTTAGCATGGTATATGTGATGCCATCATGTCCTGGGGCAGATAACCGGCTCTTTTGCAAGCAACTTAAGAGTTCTGGAATAGAAAATGGGAGATTGTAATCATGAGAATGGCGAGAGTTAAAATTGATTCTGGTATTTTCCGTTTGTCTTTTGTATGATAAAAAAGGTTCTGGGTAAGAGTCAGAGCTAGAATTGGAAGCGAGGGTACTAGCTATTGTCTCAGCTATATTTTTGGGAGATGCTATTGTTTGGCCGTTGTGTTTTAAAATTGAGATATGATTTTCAGAATATAATCCCATACAATTTTTTACTTTTTTCCAAAGAACTTTACTTGAGGTGTTACTGTTTATATTGGAGACGTATTGCATCCAGGATTCACGTTGGCTTTTACGCCGCACTCTTCTAGCATCAGCCTTTGCTTTTTTGTACATAATATAATTAGTATTATTGGGGTACCTCCGGAAGATACCCCAAGCCTTCTGTTGATTTTTTTTTGCCTTTTTGCAGTCATCATTCCACCATGGTTTCCTGTGCTTTGGGGTAGAAAGTGATTTTGGAATGCTAATATCTGCAGCATTGATAATACATTGGGTGATATTATCAAGCGCATCGTCGATATCACCTTCTATCATTTCACTTGTAATTTTTGCAAGGTCTGTGAAAGTTCGCCAATTGGCTCTGTCATAGACGTAGCGTTTAAAGTAATTATTAGAATCCGTGTGAGGAGTTGTCTGCGAGATAAAAGTGGGAAAGTGGTCACTGCCGTACAGGTCATTAGAGACCCAGAAGGTCCAATACGGATATATAGATGGGGAGCAAATATTGAGATCTATGGCATGAAAGGTGCGAGTCGGTTCATGAAAATATGTGTGATCGCCATTATTGAGTAGGCATAAGCCATTGTCGGAAATGAATTTTTCTATTACGTCACCACGTTGATTAGAGTCAGAATTCCCCCAGAGTTGGCTATGAGCATTAAAATCCCCAATGATGATGAAAGGAGCGGGGAGTTGGAGAACTAGATCCTGAAGTAGTGCTGACTGAATAATTTGATGGGGTGGCAAATAAATAGAACAAATTGTAATGAGACGTTTTACATGAACACGGACTGCAACAGCTTGTAAGTTTGTGTTTAGTAAAACATGAGAGTGAGGTAAACTGCGAGAGATGAAAAGAGCCACTCCACCAGTAGCTCTTTCATTGCCTGTAAAATCTTTTCTGTAGGTAGCATAGTTGCGTAATTTCGCTTTGTCAGTAGGTTTTAGATGGGTTTCCTGCAGAGCTAAACATAAAGGCTGATGGTCGGATAGAATATTACGGATTTCGTCAAGTTTATTATGATAGCCACGGCAGTTCCATGAGATAATATTAGACATGATTAAATTGTTTTTTTTTTTAAGAAGTTTAGCTGCGGTATTTTATTCGGAGGTAGTGGACATACTATCTCCCTCGTTAAATTCTTCACCCGGTTCTGGGTGAAGAGCTAAAGCATCATCTTCTTCCATTTTATCATTCTGTATTGATTGAGTTTTATATTTGGATGTTTTACTTTTTTTCCTTTTGGCTGTATTTTCAGATGAACTAGTGGCTTTAATTGTTGGTAGGTTAAATTTGTCTGCATCAGATTTATGGTTTGGTTTCACAGAATGTGTTTTAGTTGTATTTTGAGAGCCTCTATTATGGAGTGGAGGTTTCGAAATAAAAGATTGTGACAATTTTGAAGAAGCATTTGTAGATGATTTAGGAGGAACAGAGTTTTGTGAATTAGGAGGAGCAGATTGCGTTGATCTATTTGTCTTACCTGAATTATTAGACAGGTTGTTTTCTTTTTGATTAGGTTGGCAATTAGGTCTAGTTGGGAATTCAGTTTGAGTTGCGATAGTTTTATAAGTTTTATGAACGGTTTTTGTTAAGGCAGCAGCATATGATACACCAACTTTGGGCGTTCTGGATTCGACTATTTTTCTGGCTTCAGGGTATGATATATTTTGTCTTGTGCGTATTGTCTGTATTTCTTTTTCTATTTTCCACATTTCACACGATTTGGCATAGGATGGATGATCTTTTTTGCAGTTGACGCAACAAGGTGGAGCATTGCATTGCCCACTTTCGTGGCCAATTGCACTGCACCGACCACAGGTTTGTTTACCTCGGCATGATGTTTTTGAGTGCCCAAAGCGCTGGCAGTTAAAGCAACGCAGTGGGTTTGGGATGTACGGTCTGACAGAGCATGATAGATATCCAGCTTTTATATATTTGGGTAAGTTGGGAGTATTAAACGTCAGAATAATATGCTTGGTAGGTATTTGTACTTGGTTAGCTGGAATTTGTTCATCTTTGCGGTTTATTTTTATACGTCTAGCTGCTATGACATTTTGTTCCCTTAAGTTTTCCACTATTTCATCTTCGGTTACATGCAAGAGGTCATATTCCGATATCACTCCGCGAGATGAGTTTAAGGTTCTATGTGGTGATATGATGACAGCAATGTTTGCAAAGTGAGTACATTTTTTTAGGTTTAATGCTTGTTGGTTATTGCTTACTTCAATTAGGAGTTCACCTGTACGGAGTTTTTTTATTGTTTTGGGTTCGCCAACCAGTCCTTGGATAGATTTATTAATTAGAAAGGGGGATGTTTTATCAAAACTCCCTTCTTGGCGTTTGACGACAAAGAATCTTTCTTCAGTTTTATTTTCATGAGAGTTGGGATTGTTAGATTCCGTTGTGGAAACATAATCCTCGACTCTCTCACTCCATGATAATTTATTGCCTTGATTTTCAGTAGCCTTTGAGCTAGAGCTCGATGCATCAAAATTCTCTTTATTAGCTTGTGGGGCCTCCACATCGCTTGTCTTATTGTCTGATATTGTAGCCATATTTGAGAGATAATGTTTAAAACGCCAGGCATCGGGCCTGGTCACCGACCCTTCTTCTTACCGTTACTTTAGGCGCAGGTCTCAAAAGGGTGAAAACTATCAACAAACTTCCACGTTTTTCGAACGTTGGATTAAACTCGATAGCATCTCCAAACTCTAGTTCTTTCACAGTGGGACTCGGTTGTCGTAGGTAAGCCTTTACAGCTCTGTCCAACCTACATCGCCCTTACGTCGAAAGGACACCAGTCGCCCAGTGCATTCCTAACCACCGCCATACAAGTACGGCGCCCACCGATCACGGAACCGGAATTCGGAGATGCCCTGCACTCTGGGACTCGAGATCAGCCTAAAGAGGTAGAAACGAGGCGATGAGATTAAAAAACCTCAACACCCAGAGTGTCTCACGTGAAAATAAAAAAATCCACTATTGTAAAAAAGAAAAAGTGATGTGGGTGAGAACTTAGAAACAAGGTGTATTTTTTGTCTTTTTTCAATTTTTTTTTTTTTTTTTTTTTTTTTTAAACAAAAGAACAAGAACAATGTTAGTAGAACAAATAACAATTTGAACAAAATGGTCAGTAAAAAACATGAACAAGAACAAAGAGGGATAAGAAACTGAAAAAAGAAGATTAAAAAGTGTGAAACAAAGAAAAAAGGATAGACAACTAAAAAGAGAAGAAAACAGGAAAGGAGAAAGATCGCTCGGGAACCCGGGGTCGCGAAACCCGTAAATACCTAAAGAAGGTATTCCCCTGGGGGGATTATGGTGATGAGAGATGTGCAACATGGCTCTCTCTATCGCAATCAACTCAGCTGTAAATATAGATATTGATGCGTGAAGCCGATAACTAAAACTAGTGTTATTTATAAAAACCCCACAGCCAACACTATTCCCACTCTTAGAACCATCCGTATAAATTTCAGTATATGTATTAAAAGTGTCACGGTGTGCAGCAAATAGCTGTTGGAAAACTGCAGGAGCCAAGGTGTTTTTATCGTATCCTTTAAATGGATGGAGTGAGGTAATATTAAGAGATTTCCAAGGAGGGAGATAATGCAATGGACATGGACTCACCTCAATATTGCTCAGAGGGCTATTGTCTATAATATTCCTGATTCTGACACCAAAAGATGGTATGCAAGATGGTCGATGCTGATAAAGAATATCATTGTCTGTATTTAGAATGTGTGTATGAAGAGGATGTCTAGGATGTGAAAGGATACGGTAATAAAGTTCTAAAGAGAGTTTTTCACGAATGTGGTGTAGTGCTTGTTCATTGCAGTTAACATACAGACTTAAAACTGGAGAGGTACGAAATGCACCAGAGCACACACGAAGTGCACTATGGTGCACAGTGTCAAGTTTTTTAAGAGCAGAATTACGCGCTGAACCATAGACTTGGCAGGCATAGTCAATTTTAGAACGGATCACAGCTCGATATATTTTAAGGAGAGAAGTACGGTCTGCTCCCCAGGAAGTATTTGAAAGCACCTTAAGTAAGTTAAGTGATTTTTCACATTTTGTCCTTAATTGTAAAATATGAGGTAAAAAGGTTAACTTGCTATCAAATTGAAGGCCAAGAAAACGGACGCTGTCCACAACAGGAATTTGAGTCGATCCAATAAAAATTTCAGGATCTGGATGCAGATCCCTACGTCTGCAAAAATGCACACAAGATGTTTTGTCTCGGGAAATTATAAAACCATTTTTATTAGTCCAATTAAGAATATGGGTAATTGCAATTTGCAACTGTCTTTCAATAAAACGGATATCCTGTCCCATACACATAATTCGAAAGTCGTCAACATATAGATCTCCTTTAACTGAAGGGGGTAGTTGGCTAAGAATGTTGTTTATTTTGATTGCAAAGAGGGTGACACTCAGGACACTGCCCTGAGGTACACCCTCTTCTTGTACATAAAAACCAGATAAAATTCCTCCAATCCGTACTTGGAAAAGTCTAATATTGAGAAAGTTTTTGATAAAAATAGGGAGATTCCCACGGAAGTTGAGGTTAAAAAGATCGCGAAGTATCCCATATCGCCATGTTCTGTCATAGGCTTTCGCCATGTCAAAAAATACTGACACCAAATGGTTGCGTTTAAGAAAGGCTGTCCGAATGTAATGTTCTAGATGGATCAGGTTATCGATAGTAGACCTACCCTGTCGGAATCCACTTTGAAATGCGGCAAGGCAATTGTTAGATTCTAACACATGTACAAGGCGGAAATTGATCATCTTTTCAAGGAGTTTGCAAAGGCTGCTTGAGTGCGATAGGCCTGTAGTTATTTGGGTCACTGGAATCCTTTCCTGGTTTAGGGAAAGGGATAATGACAGCCTTGCACCAGGCTTGAGGAAAAAGTTGTTCCATCCAAACTCTGTTAAAGAAAGCAAGTAAATTACTGAGAGAGGCACTGGAAAGATGATTAAGCATGGTATATGTGATGCCATCGTGACCTGGAGCAGATAAACGGCTTTTTTGCGAACATCTTGAGAGTTCCTGAATTGTAAAAGGTAAATTATAATCATAAGAGTGGCGAGAGTTAAAATTTATGCTGGTAGTTTCCATATGTCTTTTGTATGATAAAAACGGTTCCGGGTATGAGTCGGAGCTAGAATTAGATGCAAGTGTATTTGCTATTGTTTCAGCAATATTTTTGGGTGAGGCTATTGTTTGTCCATTGTGATTGAGGATTGAGATATGGTTTTCTGAGTAAAGTCCCATACAATTTTTCACTTTTTTCCAGAGATCTTTACTTGATGTATTGGAGTTTATGTTGGAAATGTACTGCATCCAGGATTCACGTTGGCTTTTACGTCGCACTCTTCTAGCATCAGCCCTTGCTTTTTTGTAAGCAATATAATTAGTATTAGTCGGGTAGCGTCGGAAAATGCCCCAAGCCTTCTGTTGAATTCTTTTTGTCCTTTTGCATTCATCATTCCACCAAGGTTTCCTGTGTCGCGGTGTAGAAAATGATTTAGGAATGCTAAGATCTGCAGCATTGATAATACACTGTGTGATATTATCAAGCGCATCGTCAATATCACCTTCTATCATATCGCTTGTAATTTTAGCCAGATCTGTAAAAGTTGGCCAATTGGCTCTGTCGTAGATATAGCGTTTAAAATATTTATTAGAATCCCCGTCAGGAGTTGTCTGTGAAATAAATGTGGGAAAATGGTCACTGCCGTGCAGGTTATTGGAGACCCAAAAGTTCCAATACGGATAGATAGATGGAGAGCAGATAGTGAGATCTATGGCATGAAAGGTGCGTGTTGGTTCATGAAAATACGTATGATCACCGTTATTAAGTAGGCATAAGCCATTGTCAGAAATTAGTTTCTCTATTGTATCACCACGTTGATTAGAGTCAGAATTACCCCACAGTTGGCTATGAGCGTTAAAATCCCCAACAATGACTAAAGGAGTGGGGAGTTGGAGAAGGAGATCATCAAGTAGTGCTGACTGAATAATTTGGTGGGGTGGTAAATAAATAGTACATATTGTAATGAGACGTTTTGCATGTACACGGACGGCAACAGCTTGCAAGCTTGTGTTTAATAAAATATGAGAATGAGGTGAACTGCGAGAAAAGAAAAGAGCCACTCCACCAGTAGCTCTTTCATTGCCTGTAAAATCTTTTCTATAGGTAGCATAGTTGCGTAATTTCGCTTTGTCAGTGGGTTTTAGATGGGTTTCCTGCAGAGCTAAGCATAAAGGCTGATGGTCTGCTAGAATATTACGGATTTCATCAAGTTTATTGTGATAACCACGGCAGTTCCATGAGATAATATTAGACATGAATGATTTTTTTTTTGTAATTTATCAGCTTTATGTTATCCGGAGATAGTGGACATACTATCTTCCTCGTTAAATTCTTCTCCCGGTTCTGGGTGAAGATCTAAAGCATCATCTTCTTCCATTTTATCGTTCTGTATTGATTGGGTTTTATTTTTAGATGTTTTACTCTTTTTCCTTTTGGCTGTATTTTCAGATGACACAGAGGCTTTAACTGTTGGCAAGTTAAATTTTTCTACATCGGATTTATGGTTTGGTTTCACAGAGGTTGTTTTAGTTGTATTTTGAGAACCTCTACTATGGAATGGAAGTTTAGAAATAAAAGATTGTGATGATTTTGAAGAAGCATTTGTAGATGATTTAGGAAGAACAGATTTTTGTGAATTAGGAGGAACAGATTTAGGTGACTTAGGAGGAGCAAACTGCGTCGATCTATTTGTTTTACCAGAATTAATAGACAGGTCATCTTCTTTTAGATTAGGTTGGCAATTAGGTCTAGTTGGGAATTCAGTTTGAGTTGCGATAGTTTTATAAGTTTTATGAACGGTTTTTGTTAAGGCAGCAGCATATGATACACCAACTTTGGGCGTTCTGGATTCGACTATTTTTCTGGCTTCAGGGTATGATATATTTTGTCTTGTGCGTATTGTCTGTATTTCTTTTTCTATTTTCCACATTTCACACGATTTGGCATAGGATGGATGATCTTTTTTGCAGTTGACGCAACAAGGTTGAGCATTGCATTGCCCACTTTCGTGGCCAATTGCACTGCACCGACCACAGGTTTCTTTACCTCGGCATGATGTTTTTGAGTGCCCAAAGCGCTGACAGTTAAAGCAACGCAGTGGGTTTGGGATGTACGGTCTGACAGAGCATGATAGATATCCAGCTTTTATATATTTGGGTAAGTTGGGAGTATTAAACGTCAGAATAATATGCTTGGTAGGTATTTGTACTTGATTAGCTGGAATTTGTTCATCTTTGCGGTTTATTTTTATACGTCTAGCTGCTATGACATTTTGTTCCCTTAAGTTTTCCACTATTTCATCTTCGGTTACATGCAAGAGGTCAGATTCTGAGATCACTCCACGAGATGAGTTTAAGGTTCTATGTGGCGATATGGTGACAGCAATGTTTGCAAAGTGAGTACATTTTTTTAAGTTCAGTGCTTGTTGGTTATTGATTACTTCAATTAGCAGTTCACCTGTACGGAGTTTTTTTATTGTTTTAGGTTCGCCAACCAGTCCTTGGATAGATTTATTAATCAGAAAGGGGGATGTTTTATCAAAACTCCCTTCTTGACGTTTGACGACGAAAAATCTTTCTTCAGTTTTACTTTCATCAGATTTGGGATTTTTAGGTTCTGTATTGGAAACAGAATCCTCTACTCTCTCACCCCATGATTCTTTTTTGCCGTGATTAACAGTAGCGTTTGAGGCAGAGCTCAAAGCATTATTATTGTCATTATTAGCTTGTGGGGCTTCCACATCGCATATTTGATTTCCTGATATTGTAGCCATATTAAAGATAGAATTGAAAAAACGCCAGGCATCGGGCCTGGTCACCGACCCTTCTTCTTACCGTTACTTTAGGCGCAGGTCTCAAAAGGGTGAAAACTATCAACAAACTTCCACGTTTTTCGAACGTTGGATTAAACTCGATAGCATCTCCAAACTCTAGTTCTTTCACAGTGGGACTCGGTTGTCGTAGGTAAGCCTTTACAGCTCTGTCCAACCTACATCGCCCTTACGTCGAAAGGACACCAGTCGCCCAGTGCATTCCTAACCACCGCCATACAAGTACGGCGCCCACCGATCACGGAACCGGAATTCGGAGATGCCCTGCACTCTGGGACTCGAGATCAGCCTAAAAAGGTAGAAACGAGGCGATGAGATTAAAAAACCTCAACACCCAGAGTGTCTCACGTGAAAATAAAAAAATCCACTATTGTAAAAAAGAAAAAGTGATGTGGGTGAGAACTTAGAAACAAGGTGTATTTTTTGTCTTTTTCCAATTTTTTAAACTTTTTTCCTTTTTTTTTTTTTTTAAACAAAAGAACAAGAACAATGTTAGTAGAACAAATAACAAGTTGAACAAAATGGTCAGTAAAAAACATGAACAAGAACAAAGAGGGATAAGAAACTGAAAAAAGAAGATTAAAAAGTGTGAAACAAAGAAAAAAGGATAGACAACTAAAAAGAGAAGAAAACAGGAAAGGAGAAAGATCGCTCGGGAACCCGGGGTCGCGAAACCCGTAAATACCTAAAGAAGGTATTCCCCTGGGGGGAGAACTGGGTCGGATGACTTTTTGGATTGAACTGGGTCGGATGACTTTTTGGATTGAACTGGGTCGGATGACTTTTTGGATTGAACTGCAGGTTTTTGTGATTGACTAGTTTGATATACTATAGTAACAGGTTCTGAGGATGGTAGCCAACGTTCTAATAATGGGGTTGCATAACATTTAGAACCACAGCAGACATCACGAGTTTGTACCTTTGTGGCGCTGAGTGGTACTGTGATAGGTGAGTTATTTAGTGGAACGGAAAGTTCGGTCTGGGTGCTTATGTGCCTTACAGATTTTGGTTGTTGTTTGAGTAGACTAGAGTAGGAGACTCCGACTGACGGAGTCCTGGATTCAACAACTTTGCGGGCTTCAGGATAGGAGAGATTTTGAGTTACTTTAACAGAAATGATTTCTTTTTCACGTATCCAGGTAAGACAAGAACGGGAGTATGCAGTATGATTACCCTTGCAATTTATGCAGCGTTCAGGATTTTCACATGATTTATTGTCATGGCCAACTTCTGCACAGGTGGTGGAACCCCGGCAGTTAGTAGTAGTGTGGCCATAACGCTGGCAATTAAAGCAACGTAAAGGATTAGGAATGTACGGACGGACAGGACAATTAAGGTAACCAGCTTTAATTCTTTTTGGTAAGGTAGGGCTATTGAAAGTCAGAATGATGTGCTTTGTGGGAAGCACTTGTCCATTCCGACGGAGTGTAATACGTCGTGCATCTATGACATTTTGATCATTTAAATTTTGTAAAAGTTCATCCTTGGTAGAAAATAAAAGATCTGGTTCGGATATTACGCCACGGCTTGTATTTAGGGTTTGATGTGCTTTAACAGAAACAGAGAATGGACCTATTGTATTACAATTTGATAGAAATTCAGACTGGCTGGCTGAAGTAACCTCAACCAATAAATCCCCAGACTGCAGTTTTTTGAGATTATGACCATCACCGAAAACAGACTGAAATGTTTTTGCAATAAGGAAAGGCGAAGTTTTCTTAAATGAACTTTCAGACAGGCTATCAGTACGTTTGATTACGAAGAAGCGAGTGAAAAGATTGCTCTGTACAGTTTGTTGCTCTCCACATGGGAGAGGATTTGAAGGAAGTGAAGTATATCCATCCACATTTGAAAAAAAAAAAATAGTTCAGACCCCGGCCGCACCACCCACTACCGAGCCCAACAAGGGGATGCACATTCGTGCACCAGTGCTAACCAGGGCCCATACGGTCATAAGACACTCCTATGCCAGTCTCTACCCTTAACGAGATGGCTAGTAAGTACTCGCTCACTTGATCCCCAGCCAGTGACAGAAGTCAGCTGACCAGCCGATTGATGCATACGGGACCAATATGCACCTCCCGTCTACCTGAAGCAGAGGCCAAAGCAGTGTGTTGGTTTCCCTCAACTGCCAGGATCCCCCTTTCCAGGGACACGGGTCGCCACGCACGGCAAACACGTGGGTGGTTTACAATTCCCCATGAGTCGATATGCAGGATGATATCGGCTCATGCAGAATTGCCCTCACCTCCGAAGAGGAAACCACAATGAGAGTGAAACAAAGAGGAAAGAAAGACAAGAGGAATAAGAGGAAAAGAAAAGAGAAAGATCGCTCAGGAACCCGGGGTTGCGAAGCCCGTGAATACCTAAAGAAGGTATCCCCCTGGGGGGCCATAGTTCATTGGACAGTATGGGACCCATTATCTGGAAACCCCGTATCCAGAATGCAAAATGATAACTGAAAAATAATTTTTCCTTTCAAAAACGTAAAAACCTGCAATATTTTTTAATGATGTGAATGAAGTTGAAGACTTTAAAATTTAAAAAGAGAAGGAAATTATTACAGATCTGCTGGACTAAGCTAAAGAACTTTCATGTTCGGAAACTCAATTGTTGGATCAAAAACCAGTAGAAGATTGTCTAATTGCTGATGATGATACTCCTGTAAGTGATCAGATGACTGGCAGTGAGATTTGTGACATAATGCCAAGGAATATTTCTAATGGAAGTGAAGATGAGCAAGGAGAATAAGGTGGTAAAAAGATTTCAAATGAGCTATTAATGTTTTTCAATTGAACAACTGATTTGTGGAATGCAACATACAAGCTACTCCCACAAACAGCAAATCATGGCAGTATACAGAAGCAGTTAGTGCAAAAGACACACTATAAGCAACCAATCTTAATAAAAATGTTCTAAAAAAACCAAATAAAAGGATTCTGCTCTCTTCTTATATACTAATTTGAATTGTAATTTAGAAGGGTTTTTTTATTTTGTGTAAAAAATTTATTAAATTAACTAATTTATAATTATGTATTTTCCTATATTATTCATATTTTATACATTTCATACCGTTATTTTATACTATTCTTATTTTTTAATATACTATTATAGTAAAGTGTTCCGAATTACGGAAAAAACCCTTATCCAGAATATCTCAGGTCCCAAGCATTCTGGATAACGGATCCTATAACTGTACAATATAGCTGCATATATTATGCATGGTATCGTCACATCCAACACAGTTTGACATGTTTTCCTTTATTGCATCCAAAGAAAAAGAAGATGTTGTTTATTCAAAATTGGTATCATTGAAAGAATACAAAGCAAGATGCCTTTTTTATGTAGAGAAGGATTTTTCCTTATTTCGTCCTATGGAAATTCTTTTTTTGGTGTTTATCAACATATCTAATGAATTGCAACAACTGCTACGAATGTGTGCTGGAAAAATTCATTACTGATGAAACAACATTGTAACTGTGAAGATTCCAGATTGTCATTATATAAAGTGTAAAATTATTAAAAAATGTGTTCACCCTTTCAGGGGCGGTGGCTAGGACGTCTATCCACCAACTTTAGAAATTTTTCTCTAGGAGTGCAGTGGCTAGATTGATTAACCACCTATACGAAAAGTCAGCCAATACTTATAAAATGAAAACAGAGATGGCAGCACTAACCCAGCTTTTAAACATAATATGAAAAAAATTTTTGAAATGATCATGTCGAGAGAAAAATTTTCGAAGTTTATTTATTCTTAATTTCTTTATGTATAAAAAAAACTATGGTAGCGTATATATACTGTTATTGACCTTTACAATGCATTAGAGTAACACACAATCTAGGATAAATAATTTTAGTTTGATTTTTGAGAGTAATTCTGTGGTGGCTAGAACGTCTAGCCACCGCCCTCTTAGGAAAATTATTGTTCTGCTGGGGAACGGAATTGCGTTTCTTTCTCTTTGCGATAAACAGAGAGGCGGAATTTGTGTTATTGAAGGGTGGTAAATATAAACAAAGGGGAATGGTAGAATGTAAATAAAAAAAATGAAAAATCAAGGAGATAAGAGGCTTTTATAGAAAACAGTTCAGTTTTTCTGTTTAGAGCTCAGACTGAGGTTGTCTTTCACTCTCGTTCTTATATCGTGCTTTTTCGAGATAAATTAGAATGCTACAGAAATAAAATCTACTTGTTTTCATTTCATACATAAATACTTAAAATTGATATAATTTGATATATTAGCAATAATGCCTAGAAAAGGCTTATCGTTAGATGAGGCTATTGCTCTATTTGAAGAATTACCTTCAGATGATGAATCTGCTGTGTCTGACAACAGTGATAGTGAGGAAGAATATATTCAAAATTTACCTCAAGAAGAAATTTCTTCCAGCTCTGAAGATGAACAAATCAATGAATTAGAAGGCCCTAGTTGTTCCAGAGGAGGTGTAAATTGGAGCAAAAATTTCAGAAGCCGCTCTGTTCCAGAATTCATTGAAGAAAGTGGTCCTGCAACTGAGATCCTAGATGTTGAAAATCCAACACCACTTGGAATATTTTTCATGTTTATTAGCATGAAATTATTGGAAGATATAGTCTTTCAATCAAATTTATATGCTACACAGTTGGGAAAATCTTTCACTGCATTAGATATTGATGAATTTTTAAGATTTATTGCAATAAATCTACTCATGGGAATAAAACGTTTACCAAGCTATAGAGATTATTGGTCCAGCTCTCTCCCGACTTGCATGATCAATATATATTGCAACAAATGTCAGTAAAACGTTTCGGGTGGATTTTGTCCCATTTGCATATTAATGATAATTCTTTGCAACCAAAAAAAGGAACTGATAATTATGATAAGTTATACAAACTACGCCCATTTTTAAATCATTTATCAGAAAAGTTTCTTTCATTATATAGGCCCTCTCAAAATCAAGCTATTGACGAATCAATGGTCAAATTCAAAGGACGTTCTTCTTTGAAACAATATTTACCTAAGAAGCCGATAAAGAGAGGCTATAAAGTATGGATGCGTTGTAATGAAAGCGGATATGCTAGCCAGTTTGAAGTTTACACAGGTAAGGTTAGCAATCTTGTAGAAAGGAATTTGGGAGAAAGAGTTGTTCGCACTTTGTGTGAACCAATATATGGTAACAACCATAAACTATTTATGGATAACTACTTTACTAGTTATAATTTATTCAAATTTTTAGAAACAAAAAACATATTCGCTTGTGGACAGTGAACATGACAAGGATAAATTTGCCGAAAATCTTAAAGGCGGAAAAGGACTTGTCAAGGGGAGATTTTGACTGGGCGTCAAGTGAAGACGGTATAATTTGTCTTAGATGGAAAGATAAACGAGGTGTATGCATATTATCTTCTTTGGAAAATGCAACAAACATTACAAATGTTGAGAGAAAAGAAAGGGATGGTCAAATAAATCTGGTATCATGCCCTCAAGCTATTATTGATTACAATAAAAACATGGGATTTGTTGATAGGTTTGATCACCTGAAAAGCTTATACGAAATTGATAGGAAGAGTCATAAATGGTAGCATAGACTTTTTTTCCACTTCTTAGATGCAACAGTTGTAAATTCGTATATCATTTACAATATGCTTCCTGAAAAAAACAGTGATTTTGAAACTATGAAAAGTTTCAGGCGTGAAATAATTCGTGAACTTTTATTAGTCGGTACAAAAAAACCCATAAAGAGACGTTCCTCAAGTTCCAAATCTGTTCCTGTAAAACAGCACAAACCACAAATTCCTGTAGATAAACGAACTGAATATGCAAAACATATTCCGGTCAATACGGAAAATGGCTTATATAGAAGATGTGCTCTTTGTAGCACAAAAAAAGATGTGCATCAATCGCGTTGGTTATGCAAAGAATGCAATGTGCCACTATGCATGCAAGCAACAGGGGATACTTGTTTTCAAAAATATCATGCAAAGTAGATATATTTTCATAAAACGTGTTGAACTTTGATTTTAAACTGCTTACAAACTGGTTTTAAACAGACTTAATATTTTTTAAATGCTTATATTCTTTTATCTATAATTTATCAGTTGATTATTTCGTTATAAGAAAAAGGTAAGCAATTATTGTATTTTATATTATATAATTGATCAATACCAAAATTTATTATTATAAGTATATTTTTATATCATAATTATAATTTTTATACCTTAAATATGTTAATTTATGTTTTCTTATGATAACTAATGAAAAATTGTTTACAAACTAATTTTAAACAGTTTTAATATCTTAAAATTTTTTGTATTATTGTATGCATAAGTTGTGAGTAAATTAATTTGTTATTTAAAAAAAAAAGTTAGTAAGTATTGCATTTTATATTGTATAATGAATCAAAATCAAAATTTGTCCTCCTAACTACATTTTAATAGCAAAATTATAATTTGTATTCCTTAAATTAGTGAATATTGGTTTTCTGATGTCAAGTAAAAAAAGTTACCTAAGTGCGCGGTGGCTAGAACGTCTAGCCACCACCCACAAAAAAATCCCCCCATCAGAAATTTTTTTATTCGTCAAATAAGGCATGAAGTACATATGTACTTTATAATATATATGTAATTAAACAGAAATTCAAGCATTATTACTTCGTACCCCTGAAAGGGTTAAAAAATGTGTTCATTTCGATTAAAAAATTTTGGTGCAAAAAAACGAAAAAGGTCAATCGATTGGCAAATTTGAAAAGGTCAGGTCAATTCAGCAGCAAAAATTCTGTTATGCGAGTTTTGGAAGAAAAAATCGAATGAGACAGATCAGCTACAATTAGTACATTTTGCTGATCAACAATGAATATTGAATATAAATGTTGAAAGAATGGCTAATGGCAATGAGGTGAAAATGCTAAGAAAGAATTTTTTTTTTTTAGATATCATTGAGAACAATTTCAGAAATATGATTTATAATGTAAGGCACAATATAAAAAAGTTGTTATTCTTATGAAGCATTGTAAGAACTTGTTATGAAACATAATACTATATTCCTAATAAGATAAAATATTATAAGCACTTGTCGACTTTCCTGTCCACCACTTTCTATAGAAATAAACTAATAATAAATATTTTGAATATTCTGTTGAAAAATCAGGCCAACATGAACCTGACTTTCAGGAGTCAAACCTTACCGTCGTTACTTGCTCAAGAATATTGCTACTAGAGAAGGTGAATACTATTTTGATGGACTGCAACATCATCTCGAGCTATATGATGTCAGTGTACATGCAGTTGCAATATCAGAAGATGAAACAAGGATTATTGCAAAAGTTGATTATGACCAAGAACATAACACCCTCATTGGTTTGGTAGGTCCTTGTGATGGAGGTGGCATACCAATAACTGACACTTATCGTTTTACTAGTTTTGAATCAGTAAAAGCAATCCTTTGAAACTGCAGGAAAACAGTAAGTAACTTATGTATGCCTTGATGGCCCAGCCACTACAACATGTTCCCAGCTGCTGTTTAGCTTTCTTTAGCATCAACTGTTTGATTCCCACACTATGATGCTCGTTAATGGGTTATTCGCTTTTCCAACACTGAGCACAACTAGTATATGTAACTGCGAAATGAAAAACCAGCTTGAAAAGTGTGAAAACTTAAAGGGATTCATTTGTAAAAATGTCCAGATGCCTTTTGTGTTTCAAGATACGAGTACTGTGCATATAGGTGCTAAGTTGAGATGCAAACTTCTGAGGCCAGAAATCATTCTCAAAATGGGAAGATTCTCGTGTGATGTAAATCATGTGCAGACCCATTCTTCATCAGAAGGTAATGCATTTGCTTGCAACCCACAGACTTGGAAAGGAAAGACAAACTACGCAGCTGCAGTGCTTATGTTTTACAAGTGTAATTGAAGCCATCACTGACTGAATAGAAGTAACAAAGCTGTATCTGAAGATTATGAAAAGTGTTTTAGATTCTTTCAGTAGTAAGCCAAAACCTCTAGTCAAGTGAATTGAGATGATTTGAACAACTGTAGAATTTTTAATTGTTAAGTTTTTTTTTCTTCACCTCTTTGTCTAGAACGTTGGGTGGCTAGTGGACATGCAACCACTATTTTCGTATAAATCTATTTCCACCAAACAAAATTAGTAATGAAATCAATCCTGTAGCAGACAAAAGTTCAAAGCATTAACTCAACCCTCTTTTCTCATCACTGTCCACTTCTTTCCCTACTTTCACTTTATTTACGTTAGTAAAGTACTTTATTTTAGTTAAATATATACTTACCTTTTTACTTTATTCAGTTTCGTTTACTTTACTTAAATCCATTTTTATTCAATTTAATATGTTGAAATAAACTTGCTTTCTGTTTTAAGATATCTTTTTATGTTTCTATCTTTTTAAATCCCCAGTTATTTCTTTATTAAATTTCCTTTCAATATCTCTTGAATTCAGCTAACATCGCTCGTTTCACTTTCCATCCCGGCAGAAACAGCTTCGAGTTTCTCGCTGTTTTGCCGTTGTTGTCTACTAGATGGCGTTGTGTGTCCGGAGTGTTTGCAATCATCGTCATAGTTACCAACTTCACGTGGTTCTTTCTGGAACCCGGTTGGAGTGACATGCGTGGATGCCGTATTTCGGTGTATCCTTTTGGTATAAATCGCGATGCTTTACAGTTATCTTTGGCAGTTGTAGTTGTTCTCTGTACCAGGAAGGTGAACAGATAGTTTCGTTATTCTTCATTATGGATTCGCTCGTTGTTAATAATTATTCACTCGTCTCTGAATTCCTGCAGTTACATTATCGTGTTAATTTATGACAGATGGCCGTTTGAAATATTGTGAGTGCTCGCACGAGAGACTGATTGTTGCAACCCTTTTTAAAGTTATGATTGTTTCTGATGAGACTTCTTATCCACGTGGCTGTGTTTCCGGAAGTGAGACTCTTATCCTGTCGTGATACCATCTTATGTGAAGCGGTGAAGTTAACTCCCATCTGCTGTGTTAGCCGGTTGTAATGCTTGGGTATTTTTAGCTAAGTAATGTCTGCATCCTCTTAAGATGACTTTGATATGTTTTGATGGTTTCTTCTTTTACGAATTGAAACATTTCTCTATCAAGTGTAACTGACTATGTCACGTCTTAGGAAGTTTAAGACTTACTCGCGTTTTCGAGCCCTGCAGCACTACTGGAGTTTTATGGATGCCGGAGCTGAAATGACTTTTCACTTTGTCATGTTTGAAAGTAATTGTTTTCGATCTGCTATTATGATGTTTTTCAAAGATATTAAAGTATCAGATAAGTTGTTTTGCTATTATACATTTGTTATTTAAAATGAGCTGATAGTTGAGAGATATTGTATTTTACTTTTATGTGTCATTTAAGTTTAATAAATTTAATTACGCTTTTAATACAGTTGTCTTTATTTTCCGCCACTTATTAAAACTAATTTACTTTTCAGATGTTATAGTTTATGGAGTTTAGTTTTAATATAATATTTAATAGTCATTTTTCTTTCGGGGTTTTAAATCAGCATTAGGGCTTCCATTGATCACTAACGCACTCTGCTACCCAACTTAACCCCTAAACACTATATATCTTTTTATAGTGTTTATCAGAGCTGTGTTTTTTCTGCACCTGATTGATGAAATTCCCGTTTTTTCGAGGTCTCTTGACGAAATTTGCGGTTTTTTCGCGACTTTTGACAAAATTTGCGGTTTTTCGATATCCTTTGACGAAATTTACATTATTTCGCGATCTTTAGATGAAATTTGTGATTTTTTTCGCGATCTTTTGAGGAAATTTATGTTTTTTTTTCGCGTTCTTTTAACGAAAATTGCGGGGATTTTCGCGATCTTTTGACAAAATTTGTGATTTTTCGTGGAAATTTACGTTATTTCGCAATCTTTAAACAAAATTTGTGGTTTTTTCGCATTTTTTTGACGAAATTTACGGTTTTTCATATTCTTTTAACGAAATTTACGGTTTTTCGTATTCTTTTAATGAAATTTGCGGGGTTTTTTTGCGATCTTTTGACAAAATTTGCGGTTGTTCGTGATTTTTTGACGAAATTTATGGTCTTTTTGCGATCTTTTGACGAAATTTGCGGTTTTTCCCCTATCGCCGAAATTTAAGGGGTTTTCGCGATCTTTTGGTGAAATTTACGATTTTTACTCATTCCTTTCACGAAATTTGCGTTTTTTCCGCGATTCTTTGACAGAAATCGCGTCTTTTTTCGAGATTCTTATGAAAAGCTCGTTTTTCCCGTGTTTCTTTGATGATTTTTTTGCAAACGATTGACGAAATTAATATCTTTCGGCGACCATTTGTCGATATTCGCGATATTTTTATGCCGATTTTTTTTAATTTTTGGAACAAAATGCCTTCAATGTGAACATCAACGCGATTTTTTTTTTCTTTTACAATTCCGCGAAAATCACTGATCGATTAAAAAAAAAAAAAAAAAAAAACGGAAAAGTGGCATTTCTGACATGTACTATTACATGAAAATAAAGATCGTCAATTTGGCGATCATATGCACATCATAAAGTCGCCAATTTTTTTACATTTAGTCGCCCTGTGGCCGGTGGCGACCGAGAATTTTAACCTTTAGGTTGTGGGGCCTCCACATCACGTCCTATTTTCTTGAGTTGTCACCATATTCGAGAGAGATTTTATGAAACACCAGACATCGGGCTGGTCACCGACCCTTCTTCTTACCGTTACTTTAGGCGCAGGTCTCAAAAGGGTGAAAACTATTCACAACAAACTTCCACATTTTTCGAACGTTGGAATAAACTCGATAGCATCTTTAAAATCTAGATCTTTCACAGTGGAACTAAGTTGTCGTAGGTAAGCCTTTACATCTCTGTCCAACCTACAACGCACTTACGCCGAAAGGTACCAGTCGCCCAGTGAATTCCTAACCGCCGCCATACAAGTATGGCGTCCACCGATCACGGAACCGGAATTCAGAGATGCCCTGCACTCTGGTACTCGAGATCAGCCTAAAAAGGTAGAAACGAGGCGATGAGATTAAAAAACCTCAACACCCAGAGTGTCTCACGTGAAAATAAAAGAAACCACTATTGTTAAAAGAAAAAGTAATGAAGTGAAAACTTAGAAACAAGGTGTATTTTTTTTCTTTTTTCAACAACATTTTAAACTGTTTTTTTCTTTTCTTTTTTTTAAACAAATGAACCACAACAACGTTAGAAGAACAATTTGAACAAAATGGTTAGTAAAAAATCAAACATGAACAAGAACAAAGAGGGATAACAAACTAAAATGAGAAGATTAAAAAGTGTGAAACAAAGAAAAAAGGATAGGAAAGGAGAAAGATCGCTCAGGAATCCGGGGTCACGAAACCTGTAAATACCTAAAGAAGGTATTCCCCTGGGGAGGGGGAGAGGGGACTCTGCAAGATGTGTTTAAGGTTCTGTGTGGTGATACGGTGACAGCAATATTGGAAAAGTGTGTACATTTTTTTAAGTTAGCTGCTTGTTGGCTATTGTTTACCTCAATTAACAGTTCACCTGTCCAGAATTTTTTTATTGTTTTTGGCTCACCAACCAATCCTTGAATTGCTTTATTAATTAAAAAAGGCGATGTTTTGTCGAAACACCCTTCTTGGCGTTTCACAACAAAGAATCTTTCTACAGTTTTACTTTCATTATTGGAGGCAAAATCCTCCACTCTCTCACCCCATGATTCTTTTTTGTCCTGATTAACAGTATCTTTTGAGCTAAATGCAATTTTATTCTCTTTATTTGGTTGTGGGGCCTCCACATCGCATGTTTTATTCCCTGATTTTGTAGCCATAATAGAGATAGAAATTCAAAAATGCCAGGCATCGGGCCTGGTCACCGACCCTTCTTCTTACCATTACTTTAGGCGCAGGTCTCAAAAGGGTGAAAACTATCTAAACAAACTTCCACATTTTTCAAACATTAAATTAAACTCGATAGCATTTCCTAGTCTCTAGTTCTTTCAAGGTGGAACTCTGTAGTCGTAGGTAAGCCTTTACAGCTCTGTCCAACCTACAACCCCTTACGCCGAAAGGCACCAGTCTCCCGGTAGATGTCCTAACCGCCGCCATACAAGTATGACGTCCACCGATCACGGAACCAGAGTTCGGGAATGCCCTGCACTCTGAGGCTCCAGATCAGCCTAAAGAGGTAGAAACGAATCTATGAAATTAAAAAACCTCAACACCCAGAGTGTCTCACGTGAAATTTAAAAATCCACTATTGTAAAAAAGAAAAAGTAATGTGAGAGTGAACTTAGAAAAAAGGTGTATTTTTTGTCTTTTTAAACTTACTTTTTTTCCTTTCTTTTTTATACCAACAGAACGAGAAGAATGTTAGTAGAACAAAGAACGATTTGAACAAAAAAGTTAGTAAAAAACTAAAACATGAACTAGAGGGATAACAAACTGAAAAGAGAAGATTAAAAAGCGTGAAATATAGAGGAAATGATAGACAACAAAAAAGAGAAGAAAATAGTAAAGGAGAAAGATCGCTCAGAAATCCGGGGTCACGAAACCCATAAATACCTAAAGAAGGTATTCCGCCGGGGGAGGTTAAACAATTGAACAAATATAGCTTGGCAATAACATCAATAACACCAAGCGTTGTCAAGTTTCTTGCACAATAAACTTTTACTGTCTGTAGAGTAGAGGTTTGCACGGACTCGGCTTATCCCCTTGAGGGACGGTGGGATATATTTTATCCCACCGACGCTAGATTAAGATTTACACCAGAAAAATTATATTAAATTTCACTTTTCTAACTTTGGTGGAAAAAAGTCGCAAAATTGTTTTTCTTTATTTAGAAACATAATTTTTTTAACTTTCCAGTGTGAATTCAACATTACATGAATACAATTGCTTGCCACTCAAAGGGTTAAAGGCGAATTTTCAAAAATGTAATTTTTATTATACAGCTTCAAAAGTTCTGATACTTTAACAATCTTTTATTCTAAAGTACTTTTTTTTTGGTAATAGTCTAAGAGATCATTAATGTTGTTATTCTGTTATATTTTAGATTACTATATGTTCAAAAACATATAGTAATCTAAACTATAATGTGAAAAATTCTCATAAATATATATGCATTATTCATTAAAACAATTTTAATTGTATGCTAATAAAAATCTGAATTTTTTGTAGAAATTGATTGGACTGTGTCGAGCCTGATTTCACTGATAACTTTATAAATGGGTCAGGTGGAGCCCAAACCAAGAAATTTTGGCCCAATCAGACCTCTACTGTGGGACCATTTTCTATAGAGGCATTTGACTATAGTTGTTTCAAAATCATGAAAATTTTAAAATTTATTTTACATAACTTATATTTAATTTACATGGCAAATATGATTTCTATGCATATAAAAAAATTAATACTACTGATATTTTCAAAATGTACTACAGCCGAACCCGGTTAAGACGTGTCTCAAGCGAGTGGACCAAAGTTGCGTATTAAGCGAGATCGCGTATTAAACGTGATTTGGATAATGTTCCTGGAACTGGGCTTATTTAAACATCTAATCGTCTAAATGAACTTTAGAGCTTTCATTTATAGGTTTATGGTCGAAAATTGTGTCTTATATGTATATTTAGATTTAAATTTAATTATATCCAACTTTACTCAATGTATCTTTTTATAGGACCGATTGGATAATAACTGAAAATAAATATGGATTCAAACATGGCTTTATTGTCGTTAATATGTGACAACCAAAGATAAAACAGCAAAAATAATTTTTCTGCTAGACTAATTTTTTTTTTTTTTCTACAGAAAGAATAAAATAATTAAATTTTGAAGCACAATCCAGTTGTTAAAATCATATTTAGTACTTGTGATAATGAATTTCAATATAATCTGTCCTTTTTAATGTAAGAAAAAACTATCCTTATTAATATTTGTGTAACAAATATTGTTAGCATACTAAAGTAAAGAAATCATAAAAGAATTAAGCAACCACAGTCGTACTTGTTTAATCTTTGAGAGTTTCTTTTTATTTTTTCTATAACATGCATTATAAAACATAGTAGAGATATAACGTACATTTAAAAATTCACTAACAGGTATAATCATCTTTAATCATAATAATTTTATGACGTACCTGAGCACCGTGAATTCCTCTATGTATCTCTCTCTCTACTACAATAAAATATACTCAAAGCGAGAGACAAAGAACGTTAAGACACAGGATCAAAGAAGAATTGCAGTGTTGCTAATTTAGAAGTGGTGTTTTAATTCCGATATCTACCACTATTTTCGATTCGTAATGTTCGCTTTAATTAAATAATTATAATTATTTAATTAAAATAATTATAATTATTAAATAAAGTAAATATTAATTGTTATTAAATAAAGTAAATATTAGAATACAGAAAGTGTTTTTTATCTGGATAAAAAAATCCGCTAAACTGGAAACACTGGAGAAGAGAGGATGAATTCGCATTTTCACCAATGAATTCGTGTCTTAAACATAATTTTTTGCCACAAAGGACCGAAAATCTATCGCATATTAAGCGGGATCGCGTAATAACCGTTCGCGATTATACAAATAGTAAGCATACAATATTATCATTATTATAATAAAAAAGAATATCATAAAAAAACAAAGATTGTGAGATAACACTATATCTTTTATCATTCTTTGTATATTCGAGTCTCATCCTTTCTTCTGCAAGTATAGAAAAGAAAAAATACAAATTTACATTAAATTAAATTAGATTTTCTCTACAAAACATTTGATTGGGATTATAAATGTAAATTTTTTTTTTCGTACCATTAGCACATCTACGGAACGTCCTTATTAGTTTGGGCACATCATCAACTGGACCCTGTTCATCTGGGGCAATTTCTATAACTTGATCCATAATCTAAAAAGTGATGACATGAATATTTCGTATGACAATATTTAGAAACCTTTAAAAAAACAACTTCAAAAAGTGTGTGTCCGAACTTTAGACTTTGTACTGTTTGCATGTTCATGTGTCAAAATGCATGTTGTGTGTGCAAACAAATAAAAGTGGAATTAATTGTATAAAAGTCTCTAAAATTGTAGAATTGTCTCAAAATTATTTAAAATAAAAAAGTGCAGTAGCACATTTAAAAGTTTCGTCTTTTTTTCTTTTTTTTACGTTACTTTTAATCAAATTTTTTTAATAAAAGAGATGAGTTTCTCTATAGATATAGATATTATTCAATATCCACTTACTTTCGGATCCAAGGGTAACAACAAATAGCGCTACAGCACTTTATCTTTAGAAGCTGTTTAAATTAATTCACCATTAAACTAGTTGGATGTGCCAATTCTGGCGAAAGTGATAGAGAACCTATTTGCTATTGCCACGAACTTAGATCTAGAAATTCGTTCATTTCTATTCATAACTTCGAACACTTTTCGGTGGTACAGGGATAACGATAAGGAATTTTTGTCAACGAAATCTTTGATAATATACTTTAATAAATTATCTATAATAAGGAAGGAAGTTTTTATGTGAGTGTTATACGTCTGCAAGGGCCGAAATCTCCAAGCTCAGCCCGAATAAAACTTATCTTGGCCCATTGTAAAAATCAGCCAATTATTATTTTTTATCTGTCTGGTTCATTAAAAAATTTGTTTTTATTCTGATGGCCTGGCCCATTGGAAATTTCCTTTCATGTTGCCTGACCGAACCAGCCCTTGGGTCAGGCCGATTGTGTACTGACTAGTGAGAATAATTGCTTTAGTAGCCAGTAAGTATATTTACGTAACGGAATATTTAATTATTGAGACTAAGTAAGTAATTTTCGGAACTGGTTCTAAAATTGATATTATCTTACTATAAAAGAACAGTAACCAAAATCTCAAAAGTAAAAAACAAGCCTGCATGCATATCATCCTTGGCTATTCTATGAAAAAAAAAAAAAAAAAAATTAAAGAAAAAGGGGTATTTTTCAGTTTCCATGGCATTCCAATGCTGTTGCTATGGCTTATGGTAGTAAGTAAGATCAATTAGACCAGCGATACTCAACCTTTTTTTCTCGCGGGCCGCAATATATATACAGTCGACGCTCGTTTTTACGAACTCGTAGGGAACACCCAAATAGTTCGTAAAATAGAAAGTTCGTAAAATAGAAAATCACCAAAAATGATATGAATGCGTATATTATTTATGTTTATTTTTATAAAACTGCCCCCTCTTCATAGATGAAGCAATATTTCGAGATTATTTATTATTTAATAAATTTATACCTGTATGTTTAAATATACAAGAAATAAATTCAAATTTATGCACTAAAAATAATTTCAGTAAACATACGTTACTATGCTTTGAAAATATTAAATATGAAAACACAGACGGTATTATACTTAGTAAATGAAAATACATAGATGAAAACATAGATAAAAAAAAAAAAAAAAGGAATGAAAATACAGTAGCCTCCCGCTTAACCGGCCTAAACGGGACCGAGGGTTAGCCGGTTAAGAGAAAAACCGGTTAAAGCGGAGAAGTAAAAAAAAAATTAAATAAGTATCTGCGTAATTTAATTAATTAAACCCGTCAGATGCATTTAGTTTTTTCAATTTGTGTAGTTTAAAAAAAGTAATTTTCTATAATTTGTGAAATGAATACTAGTTTAAATTAACTGAATTGAAAGAAAAATCATCACTGATAACAAATAATGGAAAATATTTAGCACAAATTAAATTGTTGAAAATCGTGTCACAGATCAGACATTATAGAGTTCCGAAGGGGGGTTGCACTTTTGACCATTAAAAACACAAAATCTCAAATCTTCCGGGGGGTCATCTCATTCTTCCTAGGGGGGAATGTCCTCCCTCCGGACCACACTCTGAATTCAACACTGATGATTTTGCATCTTTCCCCTCGAAATTGCACTTCAACTCGAAAACGTAAGCTGAGTTTCCGAGGCCACATCCCTGAATTTTGCCTAATGTTGGGAAAAAAAACGACCGGTTAAAGCGGAGTTGCGGTTAAGAGAAGGCCGGTTAAGAGGGAGGCTACTGTAATCCGTATCTTTTTTTAAAAAATCACATTTTGAAAAATATATGTTTCCAATTTATCTATGGAAACCTTTACTACGTTTACCTTTCACAGTTATTGTTCCCTTCAAAAAATGCCTTAGTCCTGAAAACTACTACTGGAAATTGTTGCTAGACCACCCTCCCTCCGAAATAGATTGGGGAAATCAGCACATTCTTGGAATGCACCTGATGTCTCATTGTACCTGTATAGAGTTTAACTAACGTTGGCGCTGCATTCCGATTACTTTTTAAAAAAAATTCAGAAGTACGAAAACTGAGTTCGCAAAAAAGAGATTTTCATAATCTGTAGTTCGTAAATGGGAGCGAAAAATTACATTGCTTCTATGGGAGCGTATTCGGGACCACTCTATAGTTGGTAAAATCGCAAGTGTTCGTGAAAAAGAGGTTCGTAAAAACGAGAGTCTACTGTACTTGTTATGTTAGGTGGGCCGCACTAAACTTTAAAAAGTGTAAAAGCAAAACAAAAAAAAAAAAACAGTTAAAATAGTAAAATAATACGAAAAAGTTAATGTTATCAGTTTGATTGAGGATATGTCGCGAAAGAAATGTTACAAAAAAAAAAATGTTTATATCTAGGAATGTCGCGCCTGTCTTCATTACCGCCAGAGTTATATGTGACTAGTATAAATCTCCTTCCTAGCATGGTGAGTAGAAATCGAGGTTGTCTGTCAAAATTAAAAATAATTGTTAAAAATAATCATTACTTTTATGTTTGGTGGTGGCAGGTGATAAACCCTGAAATATAATTGCTCTCATCCTCAACATTCGTATGATTTTATTTTCATATAAACACAAACCCTCCACCGTGGCGTATGTAATTATAGAAAAGCGAATTCATTTCTTCAAATACGTGAAGGCACATGATTAAAGAGATGGATCACACTGGAATGCATTTGTTTCAATTTGCAGCTCAAATCAAGGAGTAAAGTTGAATTCAGATTATGGATTACAATCCCGAGACAAATTTCCAATTCCGGGATTTTGTCATGCCATTACGACCCTGTCTGGGCCTCTTTATTCCAAAAGAAGTTCCACATCCATAATAATTGATACTTGACTGCCTGCTTACGGCTTCAAAATACAATAGATGGCAGCACCAAACATTATTTGATCATTTACATTGAATCAAATATGCGGAATTTAAGACTGTTTAATACATGGTTCTATTTTTGAATATTTTAATATTATTAGCATACTTAAGCATATTTAATATTATTAGCAAATTTTCAACCATCGTCACGGTGCAAAATGCACAATAGTTCGGGTATGCTCAATTCAAGGATTTAAGAGTTGCAACTAAAGGGTTGGTTGGTTGGTTGGTTGTATGGGATTTTATAGCGCAAAATCCCTTAAAGGACATGCTGCGCCAGAAAAGTAGACCAAAACATCAAAAAAGTGAGAGATAGAAAAAAGACAAAATAAAGGATAAATGAGAAGAGCAATCTGGATGCGGTATCCCATCCAGATGTAGTCGAACAAGTGTAGAAAAAACTAACTTTTAAATACTAAAAAACAGTAGAGTAAAAACATAACAGTAAGTCAATAAAAAGTGCAGTCTGGAAGGGGTTCCCTTCCAGATATCACAAAGGTGTAAACAGAAACTTAATCGTTAAACCAAAAAAAAAAAATTTTAATTTCAAAGTAAAATCCAGCATGTTTTAAAAAAGTGAATAGTGCCCTATGAGGTGTATCCCAAATAAGGTTTGTCAAGAATGGTGATGATGACTTAAAATAAATTCTATATAAGTGCCGGAGACCCGGACATTCAGTTAAAACGTGATGAATGGTCAGGTAATCAAAATGACAATGTGGACACATGGGAGCATTCTCCCGAAGTAAAAGATGTTTATGAGTGATCCTTGAATGTCCAATTCTCAGACGAGTAAGTAGAACATCTGTTTTTCTTGGATAACTCGGAGGCCAGGTCATTATTAGAGGTTTGATATGGTGCAGTTTATTATTGTTTTCTAGATCCCAACTTTCTTGCCATTTATTCTGAATAAAAATATTTATAAGTAGTTTAACGTCTGAGAAAGGAACATCATGGTGTAACGGATTAAGAGCACGTTTTGCCGCCTCATCTGCTTTCTCATTGCCACGAATACCCATGTGTCCAGGTACCCAGCAGAATAAAATATTATGACCACGCCTTGTCAATTTGTTATAAAAATCTAGGATGGATGAGACAAGAGGATGCTTGTTAAAAGATTTAATTGCGTCAATAGAACTATTTGAGTCTGTATATATAATGAAGGATGAGCTATGATGATGAGATATGTGCACCATGGCTCTCTCTATTGCAATCAGTTCAGATGTAAAGACAGAGATAGAAGGATGAAGACGATAGCTTAATGAAGTGTTGTCACAAAATACACCACAACCAACAGTATTACCACTCTTAGATCCATCTGTATAAATGTCAGTATAGCCACTAAAACTTGCTCGGTGTGCGGCAAATAACTGTTGGAAAACTACAGGGGCCAAGTTGTTTTTATCATATCCTTTAAAGGGATGGAGCGATGTAATATCAGGAGGGTTCCAAGGAGGGAGTACATGCAATGGACATGGAATTACCCTGATATTACTAATTGGGCTATAATCAGTAATTTTCCTAATTCTGACACCAAAAGATGGGATGCAAGATGGTCGATGCTGATAAAGAATATCATTGTCGGTGTTTAAAATGTATGTATGAAGAGGATGGCCAGGATGTGAAAGGAGACGGTAATACAGTTCTAAAGAAAGCTTTTCACGAATGTGGTGTAATGCTGGTTCATTGCAGTCAACATAAAGACTTAAAACTGGAGAGGTACAAAATGCACCACAGCAAACACGGAGTGCGCTATGGTGCACTGTGTCCAGTTTTTTAAGAACAGAATTACGTGCGGAACCATAAACCTGGCAGGCATAATCAATTTTGGAGCGGATTATAGAGCGATAAATTTTCAAGAGAGAACCACGGTCTGCTCCCCAAGAAGTGTTTGAAAGCACCTTAATTAAATTAAGTGATTGCTCACACTTTTTACGTAACTGCAGAACATGTGGCAAGAAAGTGAGTTTTTTATCAAAATATAGGCCGAGAAAGCGAATGCAATCAGTAACAGCAATTTGAGATGCTCCAATATAAATTTCAGGATCTGGATGCAGATCCCTACGTCTACAGAAATGCACACAAGAAGTTTTGTCTTGGGAAATAATAAAACCATTTTTATTTGTCCATTGAATAATACGGTTGATAGCAATTTGTAATTGTCTCTCAATAAAACGCATATCTTGTCCTTTACATAAAATTTTAAAATCGTCAACATATAGTGTACCCTGCACACAAGGGGGCAATTGTTGCAGTATATCATTTATCTTGATTGCAAAGAGGGTGACACTCAGAACACTGCCCTGTGGTACACCCTCTTCTTGTACATAAAAACTGGAGAGAATCCCCCCAATTCGAACTTGAAAAATTCGAATGGCGAGAAAGTTCTTAATAAAAATCGGGAGGTTCCCACGAAAGTCCAGGTTAAAAAGGTCGCGAAGGATACCATACCTCCATGTCTTGCCATAGGCTTTCATCATGTCGAAAAAAACAGTGACCAGATGGTTGCGTTTTAAAAAAGCAGTCCGTATATGGGTTTCTAAAAGAATGAGGTTATCGATAGTGGACCTACCACGCCGAAAACCGCTTTGGAAGGCTGCGAGGCAATTATTTGATTCAAGAACATGCACCAGGCGACAATTAACCATTTTTTCTAAAAGTTTGCAGAGGCTGCTAGAGAGTGCGATAGGCCTGTAATTGTTTGGGTCACTGGAGTCTTTCCCTGGCTTAGGAAAAGGAATGATAATGGCTTTAGACCAGGCATTAGGGAAAGTTTGTTCAATCCAGATTCTATTGAAAAAAATAAGTAAGTTATTGAGAGAGGTGGAAGAAAGATGTTTTAGCATGGTATATGTGATGCCATCATGTCCTGGGGCAGATAACCGGCTCTTTTGCAAACAACTTAAGAGTTCTGGAATAGTAAATGGGAGATTGTAATCATGAGAATGGCGAGAGTTAAAATTGATGCTGGTATTTTCCGTTTGTCTTTTGTATGATAAAAAAGGTTCTGGGTAAGAGTCAGAGCTAGAATTGGAAGCGAGGGTACTAGCTATTGTCTCAGCTATATTTTTGGGAGACGCTATTGTTTGGCCGTTGTGTTTTAAGATTGAGATATGATTTTCAGAATATAATCCCATACAATTTTTTACTTTTTTCCATAGAGCTTTACTTGAGGTGTTACCGTTTATATTGGAGACGTATTGCATCCAGGATTCACGTTGGCTTCTACGCCGCACTCTTCTAGCATCAGCCTTTGCTTTTTTGTACATAATATAATTAGTATTATTGGGATACCTCCGGAAGATACCCTAAGCCTTCTGTTGATTTTTTTTTGCCTTTTTGCAGTCATCATTCCACCATGGTTTCCTGTGCTTTGGGGTAGAAAGTGATTTTGGAATGCTAATATCTGCAGCATTGATAATACATTGGGTGATATTATCAAGCGCATCGTCGATATCACCTTCTATCATTTCACTTGTAATTTTTGCAAGGTCTGTGAAAGTTCGCTAATTGGCTCTGTCATAGACGTAGCGTTTAAAGCAATTATTAGAATCCGTGTGGGGAGTTGTCTGCGAGATAAAAGTGGGAAAGTGGTCACTGCCGTACAGGTCATTAGAGACCCAGAAGGTCCAATATGGATATATGGATGGGGAGCAAATAGTGAGATCTATGGAATGAAAGGTTCGAGTCGGTTCATGAAAATATGTGTGATCACCATTATTGAGTAGGCATAAGCCATTGTCGGAAATTAATTTTTCTATTATGTCACCACGTTGATTAGAGTCAGAATTCCCCCAAAGTTGGCTATGAGCATTAAAATCCCCAATGATTGCAACTAAAGGGATTTTTTAGCATTGTTACTTTTCAAACAGATTTCGTTTTGTACAGATACATTCTTGCAGTGGGCTATGCTCAATTCAAGGATTTGAATCAAGGATGACAAGTTGTTGGATTGGATTGTCAACAATTCAATCGGTTTTCGGTTTGTCCAACAATCCAATATGAACAATAAATAGGTTTCGCGTGGTTGCAACAATGAAACTATGATAATTTCACGGTGGCAACGATCAAACAACGGGTTTTGCGTTGAAACAATCGGTCCGCTTAGTACAGATTCCTTGTACAGATTCATTCTTGCAGCGGGCTATGCTCAATTCAACAACTGCCATTTGGTCGATTTCTATGGAAACTTATGTTCTCGCCACAGGCAGGACACAAAAATGAGTGACAGTAATAAATTAAGTAAAAAAAAAAAACTTTTGCTAAAAGAAAGAAAATATATATTATGGAACAGTAGAAAATATACTTCGTATGTGTATTAATAAAAATACTAACAGGATAGTTAACTTATAAAAGGATATTTTCACATATATACTTTGACGAAATTCATGATTCTTTGAAAGAAGTTC
Source organism: Maratus speciosus (assembly GCA_963932465.1). Taxonomy (NCBI): domain Eukaryota; kingdom Metazoa; phylum Arthropoda; class Arachnida; order Araneae; family Salticidae; genus Maratus; species Maratus speciosus. Next base: position 459,908,119 of record OZ010798.1, read on the forward strand.
GCATTCTTATCGTGTTTTTTCTGCAATTCTTTGACGTAATTAGCGTTTTTTTTTTCATGATCCTTTGACGTAATTAGCGTTTTTTTTTCGCGATCCTTTGACGAAATTCACGTTTTTTCTATGACTCTGACGAAATTTGCAGTTTCTCGTAATCCTTTGACGAAATTTGCGGAAGTTTTCTTTCGCGATCCTTTGGTGAAATTGGTGATTTTTTCTGCGAACGATTGACGTAATTGATTTTTTCCGCCGACCATTTGTCGAAATTCACAATATTTTTTATGTCCGAATTTTCGGACTGAAGACCAATTTTTTTTTCATTTTCGGAAAATTCCGAACAGAATCACCCCTGGTGAAATATCTGACAATTTTCTTTTTTAACGAATCTTAATATAAATTAATTTTATACTAAAATTGGATAGAAAAATGATTTCGGTGCCCTCCCCCGCAGCTGAAGTAACATATTTTAGTGGTTACACATTGAAACACAATAGATTGAAAAAAAAAATTAAAAATCTGTAAAATTTCCAAACAATTTCAGAAATTTCTAAATTTTCAAATAATTTTTTTTCCGGATTTCGGGGTTTTTCCGGATTTTGGAATTCCGGATAATGGGTCCTATACTGTATTTATTTTGCACTGAAAAACCACACTATTGTCATGGAAGGAAATTGTTGAGAAATGTTAAGCCGTCCTCTGAAACTGATCATTACAAAGTGCGATTCTGAAAAAATTCACAAGGAACAAAGCTGCAAACAAAAAGTCTACAACACAAACTGATTCACTTGTAATCAGTGTCTTAAAAAAAAAAAAAAAAAATGGTTATCCATCTTCATATAAATTTTCCACACGAGCAACAGACTATGGAAAAGAACATGAAAGTTTGGCCAAAAGAAAATATATTTCTGGTTGGTTGGTTGATTGGTTGATTAGAGTTTTATGGCACAAAGTCCTCATAGGGACATGCTGCGCCAAGAAAAAGTTAAGGAGTAAAACATAGTTAAAAATTAAAAGTTACATTAAAAGATTGTCAGAGATATAAAAGTGAAAAAACAAAACAAAATGAAGAAAGCAATGTGATGATACAAGTACTTAAAAATAATGCACAATGAAAGCAACAATACACAAGGTTTTAAAAGACAAAAAATAGTTAAAACACTAGAATATTTAAATTAAAAAATTCTAATATCTCTAAAGTTATGAAAAGTTATACGTTCAAGAAATAAAGCATAAAATGTTATATAATACTGCTTTAAAAACGAAGTTATAATTCAAAATTTTAAAACGATACAAAGCTATGTAGGATGAATAACTTCAAAAACTGTATTATTGTCATCGTTATCAGAGTCATAACTACAAGAGTCCATAGCCTCTTCTGCATAGTTGAGCAGCTGTTTGTGATCTTTAATATTAGTTATTGCTGGGCTAAGACATGATTTATTGCCTTTTCTCTTCACAGTGGAAAACTGTGAAGAGATTTGAGTTGGAGGTTTCTTTCTTTCTTTTTGCGCGAAAGTTTTTTCATTTGCTTTCGGAGTTGGACAAACAATAGGTTTCACTAATTTGCTTTTATCTGTAGCTGGCGTTTTTTTTGTCTTATGTTCGGTTGATATTTTTGATTTAACTGATGATGTTCGGGGAGAATTAGGTTTCTGTAATGATAGAACTGGAGATGAAGCAGCCTTAGTTTCAGTCTGATGATTAGATGACTTTTTGGATCCAACTGCAGATTTCTGTGACTGAGTAAGTTGATATTCTATTGTAACTGGTTCTGAGGATGGTAGCCAACGTTCCAATAATGGGGTACCATAGCATTTACTACCAAGAGAGACGTCCCGGGTTTTTTTAGGTGAAGTATTGGTTGAATGTGTCATAGATGTATTATTTGGTGGAAAAGAGCAGTCTGTCTGGGTACTGATGTGCCTTACGGATTTTGGTTGTTGTTTGAGTATACTGGAGTAAAAATATATTTCTGAGGCTGAAAAAAATCATGCAAGTCTAAAAATTACTGCAAATGGCTTGGCATATAAATCCTGATTTTCCACATAAAGGAGCTATACCTGATGCAATAATGAATTGCAACTGTTGCAGTAACAGTATTATCAAGATTAAATGTCCATACATTAACAAAGATAGTAAGTACCATTACTAAAATAAGCAAGAAAATATGTTCCTATTTGATTCCATTTGTAGCTGGAAATAAGTTTAGATATTAATCATGATTATTATTATCAAATCCAAATGCACTTACTATGTAGTAGTGCAAGCTACTGTGATTTTTTTCATTTGGACTGTCTCCTTTTTAAAATTAACTCAGTGGTATTTAATTTCAGGTTCGACGAAAAGGAGGGTTTAATAATCATCCTATGCCCATAGATTTTATGTAGAGAGTTGAAGCAATTAATTGCCAAGTATGTGATCTCGACTTGTGAAAATGCAAATTGCGAAGCAAATGGTGACGAAATTCTTCTTCTTCTTGAAATCATATCACCTTTTAAAACCAAAAATGCTACGTAAATAAAGCTGCTTCACAGTTCCATGATGTCGATGAAAAAATAATTTTGAATTATTTCAGAAATAGTAATGAACCATCAGATATGTATAAACTGAATACATCATCATATTGAACATCATTATGTTGCTGGCTATATAGCTCATAAACAGATAAGTAATATATGATTGAGAGATATGCAACAATAATTTGATTGATTGATTCAAACAAGACATTATCTGAATCACCGTGTTTTTATTCTTTAAAAAATACGACAATATTAGCAAATGGCCTTTGCTACCCAACAGATCAGTTTATAGAAACTATACATTATTTTAGTAAAGCATTCACTGAACTTTTTAAAAATGCTGCCCATTGCAGTGGAATCAAATAATATATTGTGTCACAATTACTTACTTTTAATTTAAATTTTCTGATGTGCAATGTGCATAAAACAAGTTTGCAAAAAGATTTAATAAAAATGTATGTTTCATTAATGATTTATTATAAACTAAAAAACATTTCTAAGTTACCCAATCATAATAAAAGAAATGCAAAAAAGATTAAAAAATTATCGTAATTAAATGTCATTTATATAATCCACATTGTTTGTGTAAAAATTATTCTAATGTATTATTTTTTTCTTTATAATCCATGCATACCTAATGTTTTTTTTTATTGTACAAAATTATCAACAATAAAAAAAGGGCTTTATCACAGTTATACATAAATTCCTATTATTAACAGTTGGCAAATAATACAGTATGTTTACCGTGCATTTTAAATTATACAACAGAAAACTTGGAACAGATGTCATAGCTTCCCACAAACTGCCATCTTTGTTTTTTTTTCTTGCCATGAAATCTATACTGAATAGAATTCCAATAAATCAAATAACTTAATTAAACTAGTATACTATTTTTATTGATTAGTAAAACAAAAAATATAATTTTGTAAAACAAAAAATACAAAGTATTAGAAAAAAAAAAGTATACAAAACAAAATATACTTCAAAATGTCATTGCAAGGTTTACTGTCATGGCCAGATTCTGCACAATGATAAAGAGATAACGATCATTAAATCAAATAAATGTAATATCACACAAAGGAAAAGATATGATTCAAGTTAATGATAATCAAAACAATATAACCGCCTTTTCAACTGACACAAATCTGGCACATTTAAGCACAAAAAGTGAGATATTTAGAGATGGAACATTAACTTACTATGTGAAACATTTCCACCGGCTATTTATAATTCATACACTGGAAAGTGGAAGTTATATTCCAATCTGTTTTGTTCTTTTGCCTAGAAAGCATATCCTACTTATGAAATTATTTTCAAGTATTTGAAAGAATTGTGCATGAGTAAAAACCCCAATTTTCCCCTTAAAGAAATCGTTGTGGATTTTGAATCTGTAATTAATGAAGCAGTAAAACACATATAGCCTGCTATAAACATAGTCAGTTGCAGATTCCACCTCGCATAAGAGTGGTACAGAAACATTCAAAATAAAGGACTCAGTAATGAATACAAATATCCCGATTCAACAATCAGTAAGCAGTTACAGCAACTGGTCTCGCTTCCTTTTTTGGACTCCGGAGAAGTCATGGTAAACTTTGTTACTGATTTCATGACAACTGAGTCCTCAGATGAAAGAATCGTGAAAATTTCAGACTATTTAGATTTATTTCTAATAAAGTATTATGCATTATTTGAGACTTGTATTTAATAATTAAAAAGGTAAATAATAATAATTTTATCAAAACAAATTTTCTGCACAAATTAATTTGTATTTCCGTCAACATAAATGTTAGTTTAGAAGTTTTCATGAAAAATCAAGAACAAATTTAAAAGCTGATGAAAATCATAACTTTGGTTAAAAGTTGTAAAGTATCAAAAATATTACATTAATTAAAAAAAATAATAAGTCAGAAGACAGCATCGAACTCGGGACCCTCCAGCTAATGGGCCAGCATTCTTGCTTTCATGCCACAAAATGCTCATCGACAGCTGCTAACTAATAAGTATTTTAAATATATGCTGAACTTTGACCCCCGATTTATCAAAAATAAGGCCTTTTTGAAGAAATGCTTTAACCAGAATAATTAGGGAGAAGAACTCTACAATACACTTTAAACTCATAAAAACGGTGAACATAATGTTTGGTGGTCCCCTTGTTAGTAGTGCTTGCTTTTAATAGCTCAGTATAATATCTGTAAAATAAAATTATTTAAAAAACAAAAATTCAATTTTAACATTTTACATGTACTCAAAGTGTTTTTCATTTATTTATTTTCTATTTTGATTAATAATTTTATATTTTCTAGATGTTCTATGAAGAAAGTGTGGTGATAGATCTTCAAAAAGTTGTTGAAATAAGTAAAATCCAACAAAACACAAATTCCTGGAAAGCAGCAAGAAAATTCTGCATCACTGCTAGCTGGTGTATGAATTATATACCTATATGCAAAGAGCAAAATGCCTGATTGGGGACAAAAACTATGTAAATATTTCAAAAGGCCATTTCTGGGAAATTCTGCCACCAATTATGGTTTACAAAAAGAAATTGAAGCAAAAGATGTGCTTGGAAGAAAGTATAATATTTTAAGTACAGGAATGTTAGTACATCCTGATACACCATGGATCAGGTACGGCCCAAACAGTATATTAGTGGATTGTGAAAAATTAACAATCCAGGAAATCAAATGTCCACTTGATGGGCTATATGTTACGGCAACTCAACTGGTAAAGTCATTAGATTATATCTGTGTAAAAAATGTACTGTAAAAGAAAAGCACAAATACCATGGACAATGCGTATGCATTTAACAAATGCAGATCAATACTACTTTGTAAATATTTCAAAGAGCCATTTCTGGGAAATTCTGCCACCAATTATGGTTTACAAAAATAAACTGAAGCAAAAGATGTGCTTGGAAGAAAGTATAATATTTTAAATACAGGATTGTTAGTACACCCTGATGCACCATGGATCAGGTACAGCCCAGACAGTATATTAGTGGATTGTGAAAAATTAACAATCCTGGAAATCAAATGTCCACTTGATGGACTATATGTTACGGCAACTCTACTGGTAAAGTTATTAGATTATATCTGTGTAAAAAATGTACTGTAAAAAAAAGCACAAATACCATGGACAAATCCAATGCGTATGCATTTAACAAATGCAGATCAATGCTACTTTGTAATTTATGCATCAGTAGACAAAACTTATGTCATGATTGTGATAAAGAAAGATTGAAAGTTTATTGAACAGCTCCATTCGTCACTTCATAAAACATATTTCAACAATGCTTTATCTTATGTACAATAAAATTTTTATTTTTTTGTATGTTGTTAATTTATCTTGGAATTTAGACAAGCATTATCACAATAATAATGATTTCAAAAATTTAATCTTCATTCTAAGCCTACTGCAAACTACTATATTCCAGCAGAAATGTATAAACATCAGTACTTTTCCTCTATAAGGGCCTCAGCATTTTTTGTAAGCTTGATGTAATTGAGAGGGGAGAAAAAGAAAGGAATGATCAAATTTCAATTGGACAAATTTGAAAATGCAGAAATTCCTTTAGGCACCAATAAATCAGTCAAAGGTATTAAAGGTACGTAAATATTAATGATCCTATATCCAAATTTTAATATGGTAGATGGCTTTATACCAGTTTATATGCAAAGTGTACTTCTTGGTGTAACTCGCCAACTCGCATGCTTTTTGTTGAGAGTTCTGGCTGTTTGTATTCCCTGAGTGTGAAAGTTATTGGCAACCTGGACACACATTAAAGATATGAAGCTTCCACATGTAAATTACATACTACAAAAGATATTATGTTTTGGAAAGCTTCAGAGTGGCCTATTTTCTTACAAACATCGCTTATACTTTTCAAAAATATTTTGAGCCATGCTGTATATAGACATTGGTTTCTCTTTGTGGATGCCATAACCTTGGTTTTGGGCACAAATATTACAGAAGATGATATCCAAAAAGCTAAAAGTTGTTTAAAAAATTTTGTGTCTGGTGCTAAAGATATTTACAGAATAGATGAGCAATCACACAACATTCATTTGTTGCTGCTTCTGCCTGCAACTGTAAAGAGTTGGGGTCCTCTGTGGACAAATTCATGCTTCATATTTGAAGATTCAATCGGTAAGCTGTAAATGCTGCATCATGGTACAAAGGCTGTACCTTTGCAGATAACTTCTGCTTATACAAGCAGATCAATACTTTGAGTACTCCTGTCTAAACAAGAAATAGAAAATCCTGAGATTATGAAATTTGTGGAGGAAATGCAATTAAAACATATAGTAGCAAAGAAAGCTGCAAACATAGATGGATATTTATTATATGGAAAACCTTAGTATTGGAATTTGCTGAGGACTGAAGAAAGAGCAATAAAATAGCTATTGGCCCACTGTGTACTATCAAGTGTAGAATTTTATGAAAGAATGTACTATTCAGGGTACATTTTTAGTACAAAAAATTATTGCTCTAAATTTATACAAGCAGATAAGGCTGTATCGTTGTCAACAAAAAATTGTGTAGAAATCCATAACATAATAGTTTTAAATGGTGATGTGTATTTTTTAAGGGAGACCATTCCATCGACTAAGTTCTTTACATATTTCTCTCATGTTGGACCTCTGTGCACAAATATTTTGTCTGTTTCAGATTATGATACACAATATCAAAGCAAAACAGTAGGCATTTAGACCTGTTCATGTTAGAGAAATTTGTGATTTTGCCAGTAACAGAAAAAGATATTACATATCTTATACCAATGAGTGTAGCAGAATATTTATTGTAAATAGATGATGTTGATTTATAGTGTAGCAAGTAGCAGAATATTGATTTTTTTTTCTTCGTTGTGAAATTTAAAAAATAAATATTTAAGTATGCTTTTTTTAAAACATTTCATCTAATAAAAATTACTACAATTTTATATAATCTCCTGTAATTATTTTATAATTCAATATATTTATTAGTTTTTAATTATTACTCTCATGAGTATCTTCCATACCTGTGATAAAAAGAAGATTAAGGATTTATTGAGACTTTTTTTATATGGCGAATACCGTTTCTTTTTTTCACCCAAATTCTACTTTTTTTTTTTAAACATAGCTTAGTTAACATGATTTTTTGCATCATTTTTCAAAGAGATGGAAATGAAAGAAAAGGGGTATCTCCTAAACTCTTACCTCTGAGTGAGGATGTTGTGAAGTTAAATACTTACCTGAAGTCTATTTCAGAAGAAAATAAAAAGATCCTCACTAGTGAAAAATCCTCTTCAAGTGAAAAAGTTATGGCATGATCATTATTAAAAAAGGTGACATTGTGCCAAATATTAGTTTTTAATCGAAGACTTTCAGAAGTCTACCGAATGACTGTGAGTGACTATTTGTGAAAAAAGAAGCCCAATGAAAGATCGGAGATCGTAGAATGTCTTACAAAAACAGAAAAGGCTCTGGTGTCAGATTTTGACCAGAGTAGAAATAAAAGGTAAATGTGACAAAAATGTTCCAATTTTTTAAACACCCACTATGCGAGGTCACTAGATCTATTCCTGAGTCTTAGAGTAGAAGTGGGAGTGTCATCAGAAAACAAGTATCTTTTTGCGAGTAGCACTCACGGTGCACAATATAGCTATCGTGGATCAGATTATTTACGACAGTTTGCAATTGAGCAAATGCTCCTGAACCATTAAGATCAACAAAATTGAGAAAACATGTTGCGTCTGTTTCTCAAATATTAAATTAAAAAAACAATGAGTTGGACTTGCTTGCGAAGTTCATGGAACCCGATATTAGAATTCATCGTGAATGTTACAGGATGCCGGACAATGTGCTGCAGGTGGCAAAACTATCCAAAGTGTTCTTTAATAGATAAAGAAATTCATAGAGAACTGCATGATGACATCGAATTTAGAGAAACAGAGAATACAAATCAGACAAAGTCATAAACTACAATGCCAAGATGTTGAATATTAGAAGAAAAATATAGTAAAAGGCCAATTATTCAAAGAGGCAGGGAAATCACTGGATGAAATGGAAGTAGGTAAATATAGAATACAATATAAAAAAAAAAAGCTTTTGTGTAAAATGTATATATTTTAAATGGAGTAATGTTTTCTTGCATAACCGAAAAGTTTTAATTTTTTGTGTGTGTGTGTGTGTGATTTTAGATTTATCTGAGGCAGACTTTTTTTTAGATTTCTTAGATCTTTCTTTAGATCAGACTTTAGATTTATGGAGGTATTTAATATTTAAATTATGATACTGTTTTGTTACATTCTAAAGTTAAAAGTGAGATGTTTAAAATATATATCTATATATTTTTTTATATATTTTTTTAAATATTACTAGGGGGCTCGGCCCCCTACGAGCTACGCTCGCCAACCCCCGTCCAGACACCGCAGACTCTAAATGCACGCTAATTTGATCGGCTTTAAAAAGATTTCGAAAGATTGAATTATAATTAAAAAACAGTGACGATCTCCCTATAAACGAATTTCTATTCATTTCTCTTTGATTGGGGAATTTTAACGCCAAATCCGCTGCGGTACTTCTTGATTATCCTGTCGACCAATTTCGCCAAATTATATAAATCGCCAAACCACTCGCCAAATTATACAAATTGATATAATTTTTATTTTAAATAATGAAAGAACAAATAAATTCGTACAACATTAATAAAAACACAAATAAAACGTTGAAATAAAAATAACTTGATGACGTATACACGTGTAACAACATTTCAAAATAAGCTAATATAAAAGGAATTAAGTAAAGAGAGTCTTTGTCTCCTGGTATTTTTTAACAAAGCGAAAAGAAAGTTCTTTTAAATGAGACATTTTAAATTAATTCTCAAAATATCAAATAAATGTCTAGCGCAATTTCTAAATTTAAATTTTTTTGCAATATTGTTTTGTGTTCATTTTATGTAATAACTATAATGTGACGTAAATATGACGTAATTTCTCCTAAGACTTCTAACGCATGTTAATGAATTTATTATTTTACAATATCCTTTCTCTTTTAAAATTCACGTGTGTACTTTTTATGACGTAATTTTTAATAAGTTCCTGCTTTTTATACGTAATTATTTAATTCTAATTTGAAAGTTTTTTTTCCTGTTTATAATAGTCACGTGTAAATAAATTTTTAATTTGAAGCAAACATTATTGCTTGCGCTTTTTATACAGTTGGCAACAGTTTAAATTAGTACAATTTTCTGAAATCTGTAAAAAATATCTCTCGAAATGCTGAAAATTTGAATTTAAAATAGATATAAAACCTCGAAAAATGAGTCAAATTAAAAAAATAAATCAATTCTGCACACCGGGAAATCATAACGTATAAAATGAACTAAAAATTATTAAATTCCGATGTATAGTTTTTGCTACTATAAAACTTTTTTAGTGGAACGATTTCGTCCAACTTTAGCATTAAATATCTCTTAAAATAATTCTTCGATTTGAAAACTGTCTGCATCAGCGTGTTTATCAAACATTTCTGTATAATACTACCGATTTTCATATTTTTGTATGCATTATTTTTCTTAATATTAACGAAGAAAGACCTCCGGTCACAAAAAATTCAAAACCGGCGGCGGCGGTGACAGCGGTAGTTACTTTTTTTTAGAATAGAGAGAAACAAAAAAGTACATGTATTGTTTTAAAATTTAAATCATTAAAATAAGCATGTACCAATCTATAATACAAAAACATAAAATATTTTCTAAATTTATACTTTAAAATCCCACTCAATATCTATAAATTTGATTAATTTGGACACATATCTCAATGTTACATACACTCTCTGATATTATACAACTGAACGACATAATGATAATGGACCACACACAAATTCCTAAGACAGTTGGGCTGAAAATTTTGTTTGTTGTTTGCAATTGAAAGTATCCTGATAAAGTTCTTTTTGTCAGGAAATTCACTGTTATCAGGCAGGAATGAAATTTGATGAGAATGATATATTTTCACACAGCGGTTCCAGATCAAAGTAATAAAAAATTTATTTATTTAATCTAGAAGATTCCGAATAGTATAAGTATGTGAGAAAAAATTGTTGCTGAGAAGGAAGTTTAGAAAATAAATAATGGTAGAAAGAATCTTCGTGATATTTTCTAAAATCAGTCTTTGCCATTCGTTGATTTTTGGTATTTTGTAGATGACATTAACTAACAAAACATAAGAGCACAAGCATGCATGATAAACTAGTTGATAGTTATAGCCTGTCAAACTTCCAATAATAGATTAATATGTTATAATAGGTGGCAGGTTGGCGTACTCGGTGACGTAATCATGTCTGTTACAACATCTAATTTCGTATACTATGAAAAGAAAAATTATTCGTATGTAGGTAGTCAGGAGTGAAAGTTTTCCGTCCTGGGACGGAATTCAGTCTTTTTTTATATTTAGGAAGACGGAACGAGACGGAAAAAAATATTCATTTCTGCCTGGAATTCAAGTGACATTTTTCTGCTACATGTGCCCCATGTTCACATGTGCCTTCTGATTTCTTAATAGTCTTTTTTTTTTAAATATAGGAGATAGTTCCCAGCCAGAGTAGTAGTAGCAGCCAGAGAAGACTTCTTTCACTTGATCAACGTCGTACAATTGATTTAGCACTAAGAGGGTCGGTTGAACCTTGGCTACCTGATGATGGATATCTCTTCAGAGATGATGAAGATGGCAAAATAAAGTATCTAAAACCAAGTGGCAACGCCGTCATAAATGTGCTGGAGAAGCTAGGACAGAGACTTTCTGATGTACCCCAGGGCTAATTTCATATTCGGGAATCGGCACTGCGTCAGCATCTTGCACCCAAAGAAACAAGATTTGAGAGAGTGTTCGATCCAGACGATGGGCGGAATGTCCCCCATCATTGTTTCCTCCCAAAGGCTATATCCGTGTGATAAAGCGGGGGAAACGTAAGGGTCAGGGGTATTGTGTGGTTTATAATAATGCCAGGCACAGACCGGCAACTTGTGAGGATGAGAAAAGTGTGCGTAAATCTATTAATAGTATTGCTGTGAACCCATATCCTTTTTTCATGCTGAACTTTAAACCTGAAGTGTGTCTCTGTAGAAGCCTGTACGAGAATCAGGCAGACTATTTCAAATAGCCCAAAATTCTATTTTTTATTTAATAGTTTATTAGTTTTTTTTATTTAATTTAATAGTTATATATAATAATTCGTTTATTAAAAAGCATTAAATTTCTTATTCTTCTAATTCTTTTTTTCAGAGTATTTTTCTCATCCAAAAGTTAATTAGATGCGGAGTTATAGCAATCTATATCAGTGCATGCATTTTTCAGCTTCAAAGGTACCTGATCCCTCTTCAGTCAAATGGAAAGACCAGTTCGCTAATGTTAATCCTATGGAAGAAATTTATAAAGATATCTCGGTCGCATTTCAATATTTTTAAATGATTTCTTTTGCATTGAATAGTTGATATCGATCTGTATGCAGGCCGTTTTTTACTTTTTCAACTTTTATCGCAGGTATTTTTTATGAGGACACTTTTATTTTCGGAACTGGTTTTGGAAGTAAAAGCATCCTCATAAAAATATCTACAATCAAAATCAAAAAAGTAAACAACGGCCTGCATACAGATCGATCTCAACTATTCAATGCAAAAGATATCTCGGTCGCATTTCAATATTTTTAAATGATATCTTTATAAATTTCTTCCATAGGATTAGCATTAGCGAATGCGTCTTTTCATTTGACTGAAGTAGTCTCTTAATGCAGGGTAATGCCATAAATCTTATAGTCTGACCTCATTTGCTTTTAATTTTTTATAATGTTTGACCAAATAAACCCTCCCTCTGCGATATTACGCATGTCAGGGTTTATTTGGGGGGTTATTAAGAGGCTACTTCTAAATGCTTAACTGCAGTAGTCTCTTAATAACCCCAAAATATCACAAAATACGTCCATTGATCTTAAATTTCATGATTCGATTGAATGGGAAGAAGTATCACGAATTTGTGAATCACATGAAAAAAATAATGAAATTTGGCAGTAAGTTACATGAAAAAATTGCAAATGTCGGGCATCTATCGAAAAAAAAAAACAACCCGCGATTATCACTGATAAGTCTGTCATGGAAAAAAATGACCAATTGTTGATGGAAAAATCTCAAAATTTGCCGATTGGTTGTGTGGAAAATCTCTGAATTCGTCAATCCATAACGGGAAAATCGTAAAAGTCAATGACGGAAGCAAAAAATCTTTAAAGTCGCCAATTGACTGCGTGAAATAAAATGTCTGCAAGTTTCGCCATTGACACAAGTAAACCCCACAAAATTGGAAAAAGTAAAATATCACAATTCATCAGGCTGTCATGGAAAAACAGTTATGAAACTCTCATTCAGCTGTAAAAACTCAAAAAATCACCACAGTGACCCATAATTACCCCAGGTATCTAGGTTTATAATTGGGTAGAGTCTATTTGAAAACCTAGCTTATTTCAACGCATACTAATTCAGGTGGTAATTTTTCAGTTGGATTTTTTACTTTTTTTAGCAATCTTGTAAATTATTGTATCTCATAGTTTAAATGGACGTGATTGATAATCCATTTTCTGTTCAAGTTTTATAAAAATAAAATAAACTTTTTTTAAAACTTGTTTTTATTTTGTTCTAGTGATTAACACAATGTATAGCTTCCCTCCTGTTGCCTACGTGTAAAAATAACAAAAGCAATGTGAAAATATTAGAACAATACAATGCATTTTACCACCTAGATTTTAAAGATAAAATAGTAAGAAATCTTAAGTAAGCTGTCAAATGATCTAATCTATATATATTTACCCTATATATATATATATATATATATAATCCTAATGAAACGAATTTATGAAACGGAAGTATGAATCGACTGATTAAACTAAACAACTGATTATGTTTCAAGCGATTTCTCCTAAAATATGAAGTACTTTGCTGATTTTTGGTGTTAATTTCATCCCATTGATCCGCAAATCTCAAAACTGGTATTAGAATTTTAAAATTCGAATTAGTTTTCGAAATATTAGTTTTTTTCTAATTTTATATACATTTTTCTAATGATGGCAACTCAAATTTTAATCAAACAGATATTTTTTTTTTCATATTTCAGAAAAGGTTGACATGGTATCCCGGCTATTATTGTTTATTTGATAATAAATGTTTATTTACTTTTATTTCTTTTTATAAATTATATAAATTATTTTGTAAATAATAGAAAATAATTACAAAATACGGTACTACTTAGTTATTCCGTCGACCAATTTCGCCAAATTATACAAATTGACATAATTTTTTTTTTTAAATAAGGAAAGAACAAATAAATTAATATAACATTAATAAATATACAAATAGAAAGTCGAAATAATGATCACTTGATGACGTAAACACGTGTAACTTGCTTAAAGTCAAGTGAATGTGACATTTACGGTTGATTGGTTGATTAAATTTTAGTGGCACAAGGTCCCTATAGGAACATGCTGCGCCAAGACAAAGTCAGAAACAAACAAAAAAGTTATTTTTACACTAACTGAAAGGATGATAAGAACTACTTAATTAAATACAAGCAATAACGATATACATAATTAGAATCACCTTAAAAGTCAAATGACAACAGTTAAAAGACAAAATTGACAATAGTTAAAAGACACAAAATTGTTATAATTAAAAACATCCGTAAAAGATAGAAAGTGAAGTAATAAGTGTTAAAAAAAAAAATATGACTAAGTATAGTTAAAATAGCAAGGTACAAGATGTTGTATAAAAGACATGTTTAAAAAATAATTGAATTTAAAAACATTGCAAAATTAATTAGGCACAAACTCTTCAAAGACAGTATTTATGTCATCTCCACTCGAGGAATAAGAATTAGACTCCATAGTCTCTTGAACATAATTCTGCAGCTGTTTCGGATCTTTTATATTGGAAAAAGTTGGGTTAGGAGATGATTTCCTGCATTTTTTCTTCACATTTTGCCATTGTGAAGAGCCCCAAATTGTCTTCCTATCTCTCTGTACACAAGCTCTGTTTCGCAGTTTGACTAGTATAAGATTTTTTCAATTTAAGTGCAGATGAAAAGGGTGTTTTTCAGTCTCATGTTGGGATGACTTTTTTACTTGATTTGAGGATTTCTGCGACTGACTATTTAGGTACTCTATTTTGACAGGTTTGGAAGATTGTGACATTTACGATCAACCATTATTGGCATTTAATCTTATAGTTTGGCGATAGATTTTTGGTCGACGGGATAACTAAGTAATACCAAAAATGCATTTGTAACTGGTATTTGAAAAGGAGGTTTTCAGCAAATTTTCGTAAAAAAAAAAAGAAAAAAATCACGCCAAACCTGTTGTGCGTATATGACATTTAACCGAATATTACTACTTGGAAAAAAAAAAAAAAAATGTTAACTGGCGAGTTGTAAAAAAGCTATTGGCAAGATTTGCATCCATGGCGAATTTTATTCGAAAAAAAAATTGATTTTTTAATCAGAATGGAAAACTTACGGTCCCATATTGGCGCGATTTTTTTCTGACGCCAATGTCATATAGGGGAGACCGGGGGAATGCCGCCACCCCATCTAGTTTAAAAACTAAAGGCAGTTTGAGATAGTGAATGTGCCTGCACTATAGCGGCCAACAATATAAACAGTGCCTAAAGTGAGAGTGACTTTGCTGTACGTCGTTAGTTTGTTCTAGTGAAAAGTGTAGTTTTCATCTAGTTGCTTATTATTTTGGAGCTTCAAATGAGTAGAGATAAGCACCTTTTATTGTAATATTAGGTATTTAAGATAATATGACCCGTAATCTACATGCATTCGCCGACATTTTGATGCAATGTGTAGAACAAGTTCGGTTCTTCTTTCGGCTTTGCTTGGGGATTTCCACCATATTGTCCTCTCGGGGTAATGCCGCCACCATGCAAATCGGGTGAGAAATGGCCTCATTTTAATGTAGTGGAGCCGATTCAGCAGAGTGACTTTTGCAATATGAAGTAAATTGTAAGCTTAACCATTATTTTACTCAATTACATTGCTTTCTAACTATTTTCAGTAGGTTGTGTGTTTCCTAGTATCCATTTGATGCATGTACTAGGTCATTAAAGAGTGGCGGCATTACCCCGGTACAGTGGCGAAATTACCCCAGTGTCCTGGGTAATCCCGCCACTGTGCAGAGGTTTAAAAAATATTTTTTTATGTATGCTTACTTTACAGTTTTATGTATGCTTACTTTACAGTTATGATTACGGTTAAATTTATACAGATACTAAAGATGATGATTCAGCTTTAGAATTTTTACTATTAAAAAATAAACATTTTTTCAAGGTGAAAAAATTTAAATTCCCTTAAGGTGTCGCCATTCCCCCGGTCTCCCCTACAGAACGGGCACTTGAATGGCGCCAAAGTATCATTATTTTGTTTGGTATGATAAGCCAGATGTTGTTGTTTATGCTGTTGATGTGTTCCCCAAATTGGCGTTGTTGAAAAATCGTGCCAATATGGGACGTATATGACATCTTGCCAAACTTTCATATGAACGGCGAAGGGATCAGACCGTATTTGTTTATGGCAGTTGATGACTTGAACTATTATAATATAGAGGAAATGATGGCGATAGAATAATATTTGACGACTTATCACCTGTGCCTGGATAACATTAAAGTACCAAAATGGCACCTACAGTATAAAAAGTGAAGTGGTATGCCTGGAACTGTTGATGATAGTCACATGATTTAGGCTATTTTTATAGAGATTGTTTTAAAATACCGGGAGACAAAGACTCTGTATACTTAATTTATTTTATTTTAGCTTCTTTTCAAAAGTATAACTGATCCTCTTTAATCGAAAACGAAAACAGCCATTGGATGTCTTAACAGCAACTGATCCACCCGTAATTTTTTGCAATCAAAGGGAATTGAATGGAAACCTGTTTACAGGGAGATCTGTACAGCTATTTTCAGTATAATTCAATCTTCTCTAATATTTTTAAAACCCATCAGATTAGCGTATTTTTAGATTATGCTGTGTTTGAACGGGGGTTGGCGAGAGTAGCTTGCAGGGGGCAGAGCCCCCTAGTATATATATAATATAGTAATCAACCTTTTCCTAAATTTTATGGTCCAATTAGGCATCGAAAAATTAAAGACTAATACATGTAACATTTGAGAAGTTCACATCTGATACTGTAGACAACATTCTTCACTGCCTTGTTGCTGCTGGCATGGAAAAATTTGAGGATTTGGATTATGTAAAAGAAGAGGATTTAAAGGATTGTTTAAAGCCAATTCAGTTTAGAAAATTGATGGAAGCTTACAAAAATGCAGGTATGTAACTGAGATGATAAAAGTGTTAATATTACAATATTAGATATGAATTTTTACGATAATTCTTTCTTTTATTATAGTATCGGAGCAACCATCGGTGGATGATGTAACAGAAAGCTGTGAATCTTCACAGGCACATTTTCAACTGCCGACATTGTCTACTACATTTACTCTGGCATTAAATGAGCCTCCAGTATCTACATCCAGTAATGCATTTACAACTGATGATATTAAAATAAGTTGGCACCGTATGCCAGCTGAATTGATGGAGAATTTGGAAGCCAAAGAAATTTCGAGCCCAAGCATCCGGACAGCCATGGTTCGTCGGATCATTCCTGATGACACTGTCAGAAAAAATAAAACCCCAACAAAAAATTTGGTTGATTTGGTTGCAAACAAATACCCCGACAATCTGATGGATAAATTAAATGATATTGTCATTGGGTATAGCGGCTAACAAAGCAAATTTATAATCAAATTGAAAATGAAGGACGAAAATCCCGAAAAAAAATTTAAGAAAGGCTATCTGGATCTGAGAAACATGAACAACCAATCAAAAAGCAGTGTATTGCTGCTATTGATTCGTATGGGTGTGTCATGTGGAGCCCACCGTGCCCTAATAATGTGGCATTGGAATCGATGTAAGCCAAAAAACAAGTACTCGTTGACTTAGTCACAGAAAATCCCATGTCATCCGAAATAACCCAATTAATTTCTGAAACTTACTATCTGCAAATGGTTGGACATTATAATAGTGGGTGTACCCTTTCAGATCTTAAAAAAAGTTGGCCAGCCCTCTTTATTCCTTCAGGCCTCTTACAACATTTTGAAATCTTGACAAATGTGAATCTATGTGAAGAACTGGAAAACAATATTTTGTCCAGAACAAAAGATATGACTTATATAAAAACACTTACCATGAAGAACCTCTGCGAACATTTTTGGATTGTGGACAAAGCCAAAAATCCAGATGAAATCGTATTTTTTTTTTCAATTGCAACGTATTTTAAAGAAGATGTTGGATCATTATTTCTAGCATCGGTGGTAAGTAGTTTTCAAATAATTGGGGTTAAATGGTTCTCAAATATATTTAAATTTAATTAAAAACAAAAGTATAAACTAGTAAAAATAATAAAATTGTTTAGTATAAGAAAAAATTACATATTCTCCTACTCCGATTTAACAAATTTTGAAAATATAGTCAAAATTTTAAAATTTGAATTTTTAATTTTAATGAGATTTAGTGGGAAGGAATGTGACACTTTTTATAAAAAAAGAGAATATCAACTTTATTTTGCATTAAAACTAAAATTTCAACCTATAGAATGCAAGATGAACCACTTTCTAATGTGCCTAAACAATAAGAGATATGTGATATATAAAAACAATTTTAATGTTACCATATTCACCCGCATTAGCTGGTATGCCGGAAAAAATCGAGGTACACAAGCACGCCGGAAAAACTCGTATTTACCGGCATGCCAGAAAATATGAGGTTTCGCTACTGGAGGACGAACGGCTGATTTATTTTGTTTTTTCTAACATTTTTCATTTTAAAGAAAAAAACATCAATACTTATTTATTTATTTTTTTGTCTGTCTCTCTCTATATATATTCCTTTGTATTTATGCGATTAATAGATTCTATTTATCTTACTAGCTGAGTTGCCCGGGCCCGTAATAATATTCTAAAATGAACCTGAAATCTCTACCGCAAAATCTCATAAAAAGACCCAATCTCGAACGAGGTCACCGTAACCTAGAGTACCGTTTAGCAGGCGGGATGAGCACGCACTGCAAAATCTTGCAATAAAGAAACACAAAAAAAAACAATCTTGAATCTTTTAGTTCTACATTCCGCCACGAGGGGGCGAACTATTAGGGTAACACCCATTTAACAATTTAAAGAGGCAGAGTCTTAAAGATAATTAAACATACGCAATGAAAGCTTCGCTGGAAAAATAATCTAATTTGTAACACAGAGGGATGAAGAAGTTAAGCTAAGATACGAGTTAAGCAGCATCAAAATAAAAATTGTATTTTTGTAGAATAATCACAGAGTCAAAAGTTCTGGTAAAGATGAGCAGTTTATTAAAAATAATTATTCACATACTTGAAAGTTCAGCTTGGGTTTCATAACATTTCTTTTAAAACAGGTAAAGGTTAAAAACGATAATAAAAATGTAACAAGATGGTAAATAACTAGATTTGATTCACATACCAACATTAACTTGAGTCAAGCTGTTTTGAAAAAGGTAATTAAACTAGCTGGTATCACCGGTAAACATAATTTAAATAAATGCAAGAAACAAAAATAAAACAAACTTATTTAAATGGGTAAAAGCCATTTCCCCGGCAACACTAAACGTTACCGCTGCTTGAGACATCCAAACAAGCTTAAAACTCAGACGTGCGTCTGCCGTTGAATGAACCGAACGCGGTATAAATACCATCTGATCGACGATACGTGCCGGAAAAACGCCCATTCGCTAGTATGTTGTATCACGTGACGTGAACACAAATTACATGAATAATTAACAAATACCGACGAATCAGATGATTCGCGATATGCTGCCATCTGGTGCCGTATGGCAAACTGACTGAATCGATTACTTCGATTAAGACGTAATTGATATTGTGTTCGACTGTCATGCTGTGAAAGAACGAAAACGCTAATAAACTTTCAAAGTAAAATAAACTTAAATAAAACCTATTGTAATATAAAACCTGGACAGCAAACTATTAAATGGTAAGTTATCAGTTAAATATAATAACGAAAGTGTATTTAATAAAAGAAAAAGTTACTTTTACTATTGTATAATATGTAAACAAAGTGAAACAATCTTTTAACTAAAAACTATGGAATGAAAATAACTATGAGGATGAATGAATGTGAATGAATAAATTAATATATTAAATGTATGAGTATATGAGTGGGGTTTTGAGCAAATGAGACTAAATACTGATGTTAAATCCTATCACGAACTATATTCTTAACAAAACCATTTTTGAACGAAACTCCGTTAAACAATCTACCTGTAGATATATTAGTCAAGGGGGTGGCGGACGTAAGCAAGAATTTAAGATATTTGTTGAAATTACTATTCGAAAATAGTGGTAAGTACACTTTTGAAATTTTATATTAAATAAGAGATATTTATCCCAGGACTCTGTCAAAAATCCGCATTTGAAACGGTAGAAAACGGAACTGATTTAAATATTTGGTCGCGCCCCCTAAAAAAAAAAAAAAATTATTAGCAAGGATTTAAGATATTTGTTGAAATTACTATCCTCACTTTTTCCAGCATGCCAGGAAAGACCAGGGACTAATATTCAAAAAGCTGGTCTCCCTCGAATTTTGCAGCATGCCGGCTAATGCGGGGGAATACGGTAAAAAAAATTGTAAGTTTCAAAATGTATCCCATACCTCCTTACTAACAGGGACCTTTGGGTTTTTTTTTTTTGTTGTTTTTTTTCTAATGAATTTTCTGTAAGTTTTTTTTTTTTTTTTTTTTTTTTTTTTTTTAAGCATTTGATACTATTTTATTGTTTGAATTTTACTGCATTTTATCTTTCTATTTATGGCAAAATATCGAAATGAATATTCGTAGCATCTGTAGAAATATTTAGTATGAAACAAGAATCCAAAATAGTAAGAAAATTGAATTTTGTAATTTAATACTTGATAATAGAAAAATTTGTTCTTTTTAAATCGATACCAATGTGCATTGAATAAAGAATAATTGAAACATATTACTAAAAATGTTTTTTCACGATATTTGTTTGATTTCTGAATGATTTTGTGAAGTAAGTTGTTTGCAATTTGTAACAATTTTCAGAAAGTGGCCACTAATGAAATTTCCTGTAGTGGAGCTAGGGTGTCGACAATTTTAATCAGTTGATTTAAATCGCGATTTTAATCAACCGATTAAAAAAAAAAATCATTGATTTAAATCAAAAAATTTCTAAATGTTTAAAATGTCAAAAAAATTATTAAAATCTAAAATGAACATAATTGGAAAGTTATGAATAAACAAAAAAAGAGCTTTAAATAATTGTTTCCAAGCTTGAGTATTGTAAAAAATTAAAAACAGTTCAGTTTGTGAAAACGAAAAGAATTGAACAAGAAGAATTCCTTATTAGAGGTTGGTTGGTTGGTTGTATAGGGTTTTACGGCACAAAATCCCTTAGGGGGACATGCTGCGCCAAAAAAATAGACTAAAAACACAATGTAAGTAAAATAAAGAAATGAGAAAAGCAATCTGAATGGGATATCCCATCCGGATGTAGACAGAGACGTGCAGAAGAGTAAAAAATTTTTTAATTAAAAATAGTAGCGTAAAAAAGTTCAAAGTAATTCAACGCAAGAGCAGCCTGGATGAGATTCCCATACAGATGTCACAAAAGTGTAAAAGATAAAACTGGGTCGTGTAACCAATGAAAGCAGTAAAAATCATATTTCAAAATAAAATCCGGCATGTTTTAAAAAGGTAAAGAGTGCCCCATGAGGTGTTTCCCCAATGATCCTACCCCAAAACTTTGAAGTTAAAAACAAAATTATTGAGTTTTTAAAGGAACTTAAGTTCCAATTTTATGTAGTCCTGGATCTCGATCCACCTATGAAGGTGGTATTTAGAGGGCTCCCTAAAAGTATTAATGTTGAAAGCATAAAAAAGGAAATTACGAATTTAGGCTATGATGTAATTAAGGTAGTGCAGATGATCAGTCGTAAAGACCAAAGGGTTTTTTTTGCCCCTTTTTCTTCTGCACTTACCACGTAATAAAACTTCGAAGAGCATTCTTCAATTAAAATCGTTATTCAAAATTTGTTTAGAAGTAGAGATGTACAGGGCACCCAGAAAAGCTGTGCAGTGCTGGAATTTTTTTCATGTATCTGCGTAGTGCTTCATGGAGTCCTCGTGCGTCGGTTGCGGCGCAGCTCATAAATCCCCGGATTGTCCCCAGAAAAAGGTCCAGGTACCCAGAAAAATAAAATATTATAACCACGTCTTATCAGTTTATTATAAAGATCCAAGATGGCTGAAACATAGGGGTGCTTATTAAATGAGTTTATTGCATCAATAGAGCTTTTCGAACCAGTATAAATTATGAAAAAAGTCTTATGATGATGAGAAATGTGCAACATGGCTCTCTCAATTGCCATCAATTCGGCTGTAAACACAAAAATAGAAGGGTGTAGCCAATAACTGAAAGTGGTATTATCAAAGAAAACACCACAACCAACGTTATCTCTACACTTTGATCCATCAGTATAAATATCTGTATAGTTATTGTAATTAGAGGGGTGTGCAGCAAATAACTGTTGAAAGACAGTAGGTGCTAAGTTCTTTTTGTCATAATCTTTAAAAGGATGGAGGGTGGTAATATTAAGAGTTTTCCAGGGAGGGAACTTGTGCAATGGGCATGAGCTCACCTCGATATTTCTTAGATTCCTATTGTTAATAACGTTTCTCACTCTGACTTTAAATGATAGTGTGCAGGATGGTCGGTGCTGATAAAGCATATCATTGTCTATATTTAAAATATTTGTATGAAGTGGATGATCATTATGTGAAAGAATACGATAGTACAATTCTAATGAAAGCTTTTCCCGAATATGATGTAATGCTGGTTCATTAAAGTCAACATACAGACTTAAAACTGGCGATGTACGAAATGCACCAGAGCAAACACGGAGTGCGCTGTGGTGCACAGTGTCAAGTTTTTTAAGAGTGGAAATGCAGGGCGAACCATAGACCTGGCAGGCATAGTCAATTTTGGAACGGATCATAGAACGATAAATTTTAACCTCCTGACTATTCAAGGCACTTTTTTCTAACTTTTACCGTGATTCTTTGATATGTTGTAATTTAAGCTCTTAACATATGGTAAAAAATACTAAAAAAAACCTTAGCTGGAAAATCTAGTTTTCCACTACGTCATTTATATAGGACAATAGCAGAGTATGAGGTTGTATTTTGGATAGGACATAATATAATTTTAAACAGAATTAATATAATATTGTGCAGTTATGTTATAGTTAAACAATAAAAATACGTTAGATATAAGCAAAAGTAAGTATTTATTACAAATTGAAATAATAGTTTCTAAATTATTTATAATTAGCCTAATTCTTGGCAAACACTTATTTAGGCATAAAATGAGATCAAAATCAAATACACTACACAATATTAACGCACATTATTAAACTCTTGTTCACAAGTTTAATGTTATTAGATAATAAACTTCTAAACATACAACAGTTTTATAATATTTGAGCAACAATCTAAACTTTAAACTTAATTCTATGATCAGACTATGAAAATCACTTTTATCTAAAATGGTCTCCATTTTAGATGGCAAACAAAATGAATATCAAAATTTACTAATCTAATTAACGCCATGCTCATGAAAATTACTGAAACAATTCCTATTTGGGACGAAACAAAGATAAATATTGCATTTTTTACAGAGAACTGTAGTTTTTTTTATCACAGCCAGAGTTACGCCAACGGGCTTGTTTTGGTCCGTAGTCAGGAAGGTGGGCTGCTTTTTGCTGTCGTCTCTGTAATGAAGGTAAAGGCACTATAGTGATCTTGCGTTTTTTATGTTGTGGCAGCAGTTCATCAAGTTCATTTGGGACACTCTCTCCGTCACTACTTTCATCGTTATCTTCTATCCATTTGCAGCCTAAGTTGAGCTTAAATTCTCTCTATTGCTCGATTTCGGATAGTTTTTTTCCCCACTGAATAATTTTTGTTGCCGGTACTGTAACAAAGAATTCACGACAGCTAAATCAAAAAAATGTGAAATGACTCTAATAGTCCACTTTTTGGTGCGATTTCTAGACGGGCAAATAGAAAGCATTCGATCGGTCAAATCAACCCCGCCCATATTCTTATTATACACTTGGACAACTTCTGGTCTCGTTCATAAGTTTTTCTTTGTTTCGACCATCGCTGACATTCATCTGTATTTTCGTTGCAGTACCGAGATAACAACATTAAAACGGGTTTATTATCAAGCCACATTGTAGCTGCCAATGTTTCATCACTGCGAATACATACTTCAATCGTTCCTCGGGGCTGTTTCTTAAAATTTTTCTCATCACTGAAGACACAATCTCTTGGGATCCTATTTCTCATAATGGTACCAGTACCATGAAAACCGAGTCGCATAAGCTCATCACACAATTTTATAGTTGTGAAATACCTATCAAAGAATATTTTATGCCCAGGTACTAAAGAACGTGTCAGGTACAAAACCATAGATTCTCCTAAGCCAAATCCTTGATTTATCAAGTCTGGGCAGGTTGTATCCCCTTGATATATAATCATGTCACATACAATTCCATCGGGAGTTGCGAGTACAAACACTTTCAGACCAACAGGGTTAGGCTTATTGGAACAATATTGTCGCATTTTGCATTGGCCAGAAAAAGGTATCATCTCATCGACACATACATTTTCTGGACAATCTTGAGCTAAGCAACCCTTCAATATTCGGTCAAAGAAAGGGCAAATCTTCCAAATTTTATCATTTCGTCTATTTTCATCAGACACATTCAGATCAAATACACATTTTAGTCGTGTTCTAATGGGATAAAAGCGAATCCGGGTCATAGCACTGGCAATCGTAGGTACTCTCCATTTTTGCGTCCAATACATATCTATTTTTGGATATTGTAGTGCTGATATGACCATCGTTATACCAAAATACACCATTAATTCTTTTTTTGTAAGACCCAATGTTTTTCCTTTTAGTAGAACTGCTGTTCTATTTGTACATTCTACTATGATATCTAGAATATCGTCATCAATATATTGCCGAATATATTCATAATATTCCCAATTAGATGTGTCTTTTGGAAGGTAAGCTGGCTGTTGGAGATGTCTGTTGTTTGGCTCCAATTTTTCTCCAATCCAACAGTTTTGCCTGTCTGCATTTCCAACTGTTGACGAACGTATTATTCTCGATCTAGACAGCAATCCACACCTACCACCCCGTCTTCCACGTGTACGAGTACGACCTGGCCTTTCTGAATTTACTGACAATACTGGCGACGCTGGTGCTGATTCAATTGGATCGTCATCGGATGAACTGTATGAAGAAGATTCTGAATTTGCTTCGCGATCATTTGTTTGCGGAATAAAACTGGAATCATCGTCAGATGCTTCGGAACCATCATCAAAATCAGGCTGATTTAAAATATCGGAGATATTCTGTCAGTACTGAAACAAATAAAAAAAAAGAAAATTAGGCTATGTCTATACCTAGGACATCGGAAGTTAATAGAATCAAAACATAATAGTCTGACATCGTACTACATAAAGGACATCTAAAAACCACATGTTGTAGGATGTCGAATATATGTCCATTCCGAAAAATTATTCAAAACTTGTTACGTTAGTCAATCAGCCAAAGTTTTAGAAATTATTTACCAATGAAATTTATAGTAATTACCATGATTAAACCAGATTTTACTGACCGGTCCTTTGGCGTGAGCGCACCTCTCCACTGGAAGCCGCCATTTTGCTAAAAATGACAGGTGTCAGACTCGAGTGAGTTTTAATTAGTTCGGTAAACAAAGGATAGATGTCGTTACGTGGTAATTTCGCCGCGAGAACGACAATTATTCGCCAAATATTTTTTTTTATTATGATGTTCTATGAGTAGTACGAGGGCGGTCAGGAGGTTAAGGCGAGAACCATGGTCTGCTCCCCAAGATGTGTTTGAAAGCACCTTAATTAAATTAAGGGATTGTTCACCTTTTTTCTGCAATTGTAAAATATGTGGTAAGAAAGTAAGTTTTTTGTCAAAATACACGCCCAAAAAGCAGACACAGTCAACAACACCTTATATCATAGGAAATTACCTGGTCAAATTATTACACTTGTAATAAACTTAAGTACTTAGTGTCGTGCACACCTGATGGTCTCGTCTCTTTTATATCTGATGTTTTTGAAAGGCTAGCATCTGATGTACTTATTGTCGAGAACAGTGGATATTTAAATAAACTGATTCCCGGTAAAAGCAGAATGGCTAATAGAGGATTTAAAAATATTTCCCGCCTCATACCAAAAAAAGTTGTATTCTCGTTCAACAACCATCAGTCTCTGCTGTAGCAAAAAGTACAAAGGCAGAAAGAAGTTAAGGAGTCAAAAAGAATTACTGCCCTACGCGTACATGTAGAACGTGTTACTCGCAGATTGCATGGATTAAGATACTAAGTCCACATGCATGGATAGACCGAAAACATACTTCTGCATTCGATTATGCAATAAAATCCAAAAATTATGCTGAGATGCTAAATGTTTATTTTCTACTTTACAGGTTATGTATGCTAACACAGAAGAATCTTCGTTTAATGTGTGCGAGAAAATCCAGGCTGAATCATCAGCATACCCTAGTTTTGTTGAGCGATTCAACAAATCTTTTAAAAGAAGAAAGGAATGGACTCTGATCGACAGCCATTGATATTGCAGAATAACAACACAAACAATTTCTGTGAGGCAATGATGCGCATTGTGAAAGATGTAGTGCTGCAGAGGGCAAAAGCCTATAACAACACTGCTCTCACGGAATATTGCATTTCAACTTGGGAGGAAATCCTGATCACAAAGTTATTGGTCTATGCGAATGGGTGCAGAAAGCCTGCCCAAAACATTTGTTTCTGGATTGATGAAGGCAATGTCTAAATTCTCGAAAGACGACATTCAAACTATTGGCTGTCATCTATATTCTGTACCAAGTGCTACAGTAAATACCAATGCTTTGTTTTGGAACATCTTCCCATAATCTTGCCAAATGCGACACAACTTCGGAAAAACATACACTAGCGAAAGTAGCACTAAGTACAGAGTGTCCTCCAGAGCCCTATTTCAGGTTGTTTACAAAGGACAAAATAATAGATGAAGCAAACAATATTGTAGAGGATAATAATATAAATTGTATTATAGCTGACGCTAGCAGTAGTCAAGCAGAATCAAATCTGTTTTTGATGACTATGCCTCAGCAACAGAAATTGAAAAGTTGAAAAACTCCTTTTCAAAATTAATGCCTCCAAAATTATAAAAAACATTAGTATCCAAGTTAACACAGTTATTAGAAAGTGCATTAACAAATATAGATAAGAAAAACAAACTTTACAGACTTTCTTGTACGTAATGACTGCAAGAAATAAAAAATCCATGTACAACCAGCCATAGTAAATAAAGAGGCGCCGATTCGGCATGTCGAGGTCTCGATCCCGCTTACCTGCAGGTTGTAGGATTAAACGTTAGTCTAGGCCAGGCATGTCAAACACGCGGCCCGCGGGCCACAACTGGCCCGCCGACCATTTACCTGTGGCCCGTGAAGCCTTTCACATTTTACATTTTTTAATTTATCCTTTGCCTAGTGCCTGCCACCAGTCGAGTTTTTCAAGGACGCGTCGGATTGCTTTATAATAAAAATCACCAGAGTGGAAATTTTAAAAAATGTGTTAAAAATGATTTCAAAAGAAGATTTTTGAATTTCAAGAAACAGTTTAATCTGTTTCCCTCACCTCTAATAATTTATGTTCAAATTATTGTTCAGAATTTATTACTGCAGCTAATCAAAATTCAGCACGATTCCATATTAGCGACATGAATACGGAGTTTCCAAATTTCTGCAATTATTCATCAATCGACTAATTTTTTCAAATACAATATGCAACATTTTGTAATTTTTTAAGTCAAATAAAATAATTTTAACCAGGAAATGTATTTAATAAATGAAATAAAAAAAAGTAGCGATTATATATGACATGTTTTATTAAATAGATTTTCAGATTCAAAATATACTTATTTTTATTTTTAACTTAGATAAAACACGGAAGATTGACAGCTATGCCTATGCTAAATCTAGATTAGTGTGCACAAGCAATTTTTTAAATAAATGCAATTTATAATATTCAATAAAAAATTTTTTTGATTGATAAAAATAATTGTGAGTATTTTTTCGAAAAATTAATGTGAACTTTTTGTGTACTTAATGTTAGAACTTTGCGTTAAAATTTCTTTAACAGGGCTGTGTGTTGTACAGACAAATTTTAATTCTGTGCAATGGTAATGTTATTATCTTTTTTTAATATGGCCCGCGGCTTATTATATAATGCTTAATTTGGCCCGTGGCGGTAAATGAGTTTGACATGCTTGGTCTAGGCAATAGAGACCGTATAGGGGCTCTACCTAGCAAAATTCATGGTAGTTTTCTGGAAAAAGGCTTACTATATGTTTTTTGGGCCGCTGAATCCGAATTTTTAACTTCCCACCAAAATTTCCCCCGGCATCCCTCCAAAACAGGTTTCTATAAAAAAAAAATCAATTTTTTTATTGTTGGAAAAAGTATCTAGAAATTCAGAAAGTAGACAAAATTTGCAACAAATTAGATATATGACATTATGACTTA
The DNA here is from genome assembly GCA_963932465.1 of Maratus speciosus. Lineage (NCBI taxonomy): Eukaryota > Metazoa > Arthropoda > Arachnida > Araneae > Salticidae > Maratus > Maratus speciosus. Next base: position 459,936,407 of record OZ010798.1, read on the forward strand.
GGATGAAGGGGGGATCTGCCTCTGAACATGTGCGCGGTGCTGCATCAACTAAGTTGCACAATTCCACTTAACCACTCGCACGCTTACATTCGCCCTCCCATCTCCCCTCCGAATTTTCTCTATAAGGTTTACTTTAAGATTTTTGGATTGCTGAATCCGAATTTTTAACTTAAATTTCTTTTTTTAGGGGAAAAGTATTACGAAATTCAGAAACTAGTCAAAATTTGCAACAAATAGGATATATGACATTATGACGTAGGATGAACGGGGAAGGGGAGTTCTTGGGGACCAACTAACGTGTCAGGTAGAGGGGGAGAATGCTTTTTCTTAACTATTGTAGATGACTTTTCAAGAAAGACCTCAATTTACTCATTGCAACATAAATCTGAAGTATTTAAAGTTTTAAGTAACCATGTTCAAAGAGCAGGAAGATTTTTAGATCGTAAAGTTAAGTCTGTACGAAGCGACAATGGCAAAGATATTGATAACAACAGTTTCAGGAGATATTTTGAAGAACGTGGTATACAACAAGAGTTTACGAACGTGTACAGTCCAGAACAGCATGGCGTTGCGGAACGTCTGAATCAAACGATAGCAGACTGAGCTCGTTCTATTTAAATTTGAAATTTTGGCCAGAGGCCATTCTTGACTTTGTGTTCACTTGGAATCGAGTGCCATAAGAATCAAAAGAAAACTCCGTTTGAGCTCTATTGCAACCGAAAGCCTTCTGTTCGTCATCTAATACCATTTGGTACCGATGCATATGTAGGAGTCCCAAAACAATGAAGAAGCTCAAAATTTGACCCAAAGGCAAAAAAGGGCTTAATGGTGGGATATGCTATGTCCACGAAGGGTTACAGAATTTGGCTTCCTTTCAAATAAGGTAATCGAAACAATAAATATTTCTTTTAATGAAGAAGCCACAATCCCAAAATATCATAACCATGGTGAACAAGGTCCTATTTATACCCTAAACGACCCTTTTGGTGTCACAGAGATGCGCAACACAGATGAACTGGGCCCTACTTATATCTTAAACCCAACTCCTTCTGAAATTAACCCTTATGACGAAAACGTTGATGAATCCATAAAAGAACCCTTATATGATACAGACTATTCTTCCGAAAGTGAAGAAGCAGGTGAAGAGGAAACTTGAAAATTGAGGGAAGCCGTTTGGATACGAAAAATTAAACCTAGAAAAAAAAGGGAACGTGTAGACGTTTATTACTACGAACAAGGTCAGAGAGAGGTTAAGATCAATGAACGATGTAAGGCAATATTGTTTAAAGAATGGTATAAAATATGAACAAAACCAGTGTCATTGATGAACATTTTCAGTCTGTGTTTGCAAGTATAGCTTCTATGGCTGAAGAAGGAGCAACCTGTTCTGGGTATAAAGATGTCGATCATCTTAATGATACGTTGGTTTCCGGAAATGATAAAGTAAAGCCTGTATATGGGAACAAAAGCATGCCATATTCATAAAAATGATTAAAATATTTATTACTTGTCTCTCTGCTTGTCTACCTTTATCAGACTGTTTGGCGTGTTACATAAAATCCTTATTTTCTTAAGGGTTAAGTTCCCCTGTTACTGTGTGATTTTTTACGGCATTTTCGGGGATTTTTGTTTGCTTAAATGATGCACATAGGAAAAAAAAGAGCAAGATCAAAGACAGAGTGTGTGGAGATGGCAATAAGATCGTGATCTCAAAACGGCTATGTTGCTAAAGTATACATTGCTACTCCTAACACGACGCAACTCACTCTGGAAGACATAATGCACACAGCCGGCTGTTGTGTAAGAATTAAGCAAGGAATACACGACTCCTCAGGAACACTCTTACTGTTTGCAATTATTTTGTTTCTGACTGAGAGCTTCAGCATAGCTGCTAGTTACTATGCAATTCGTTATTTGAAGACAATGATGCCAAAATCAAGGGAAAGACGTTTACATTATCGTGTCAATAATAAAAGGAGAAACGTATGATGATGAAACTTTCTGTCTGTCATAACTGTCACTTTCTGTCATAAATTTCAGTATAATAAGATTTTTCTTTCCAGCCTTAGTTTCGGGTCACAGATGGTCCCATTTGCAATGTGATGTAAAAGGAGCTTACTTATATGCTCCATTAACTGAAGAGGTGTATATGAGTCAACCCCCAGGTTTGTACAAAAAGGTAAAAAAAAAACTTAGTTTGTCGCCTACAGAGAGCGATATATGGGCTGCATCAAAGCGGCTGAGTATGGTTTTTTGAGTTACATAAGGTTTTAATCAGCTTAGGTTTTGTAAAATTAAATTGGAGTAATTGTGTTTATACATTTAAAAATAACATTGTTTTACTACTGCATGTTGACGACTTTGTAAATCCTAGGTAAAGAAAGAAATATATTGATAAAACAGTTAACTTCCTTATGAAGCACTTTGACATAGTTCTTTAAGTATACTGGAGTAAGATACCCCAACAGATGGCGTCCTGGATTCAACTAGTATACTCAAAAACTTTCCTACCTGGAAGCCCGTAATCTTAACTGCAAGAATTTCCTTTTCATGGATCTAGTTAGGACAAGAGCGAGAGTACGATGTATGGTCACCTTTACAATTAGTGCAGCGTTTTGGTTTTTCGAACGTTTTACCGTCATGGCCGACTTCTGCACAACGTGCACAAGTAACAGATCTACGACAGGTAGTATTAGTAAGCCCAAAGCGCTGGCATTTAAAACAACAGAGAGGATTAGGGATATAAGGCCTGACTGGACAGTTTAGATAACCAGCTTCAATATTAGTAGGTAAAATATGACTATTTAAAGTTAGAATAATGTGTTTAGTAGGAAGTATTTGCCCATTTCGACGGATAGTGATACGGCGTACATCTATGATATTTTGATCGCTTAAATTAGCTAGAAGTTCTTTTGTAGAAAATAAAAAATCTGGTTCAGATATTACACCACGACAAGTATTAAGAGTTTGATGTTCTTTAACAGAGACAGAAAAGGTACCTATAGTATTGCAATTTGACAGAATTTGTGATTGACTGGCTGAAGAAACCCCAACCAGTAAATCCCCAGACTGCAATTTTTTCAGCGAGTGACCATCACCAAAAACATTTATTATATTATTTTTTTATAATAATATATTTATTATAATTATTTTTTACATAATAATATTCAAAATTCCTGATATAAATTTGCTAAATAGAATTTTCTTAAATAGAGGCTCTATTTTATATAAATTACTTCCTTTTTAATTTTTAATATTTTAAAATTCATTTAAGCTTTTGTACATTAAATAGAAAGAATTAGCTTACAATACAACATTTATATGATTATATTTTGCTCACTTTGAAGAATACCAGTATGGTGGACAGTATGCTAATGGTTTTAAAAAACTGAAGCGAGATGCTGTGCGATCTGTATTTGCTAATCACTGTGCACCAGTGGTATTTTCATCCACACAAGTGAAGGTAAAATGTGTTTCAACATCAGAGTCTGTTCCAGTAGATCAAATACGGGTAATTTCTTTTTTAAATCAATTAATCTTAATTAATAATGCAGTTATAAAACTAATTTAATGTTATTCTGAGAAATTGGTTTTTCAGCTTTAAATATTGATTCATCCAAATAGTTATTCCTTTATTGCTACTGAACGCTATTTGGAATTTGACTGTCTCTAATCTTAGCAGAAAATCAATTTACACAAATGCTAAAATAAGATTTATTGTCTATACTTTGTTGTTGTCGTTTATTTAGCATTGTATTTGAATACCTTGTCTGACATCAATCCAGTCTTTTAAAACTTGATTCCCCTGATTATAGAACTTATTCATTAGTTCTATAACTAAGCAATATGAAATCTAATAAAGCCATCTTTAAAAAATTATCTATTTAACAATAGTCAAATCTCATTAAAACTGTCCAGTAGTACCTTTCAAAAAGGCTAATCTTTCAATCCATAATCTGGCTTATCTGATTAATGAGTTTCCTATTTTTAAACTAAAATTTTAGTCAAACAACAGCTAAAAGGTTATTTTAAGTTATTAAAGTTTTAGAACATTAGTACAAAAATATGTTTGTCACAAGTTTAAAAAAGAGTGTGCAATGTTAATCCCAAGACTTGTTTTTAAATTTTGAAACTGATTATTTTTTTCCTCAGAATGTTATAATTTGTGAATTAAATTTATACTGAATGGTATATTGTATTAAAATTAATTTTGTATATTTAAAAAATAATTTTCTGAAGAATATTAGAATGGAAAATGACGTTTTTGGTTTAACATTATTGACATTGAATCTTTTTTTAATATTTTACCAAAATATTTATTAGATTACATTTCATTTTAGGTTCCTTTTCAAGAATCTCAGAGAAATGTTGTGCCACCTTTCCCAAGTTCTTTTACTTTATTAGACTCTGTTCAGGTAATGCTTTTTTTTAGATATCATTTCGGTAACTCCTTTCTGATAGTGCATGTAATCAAGTGTGTGCATTGGTATGGGTGGGGGGAGCAATACCTGCATATGCCCATGAAAATAAAAAGTTTTTCTTAAATCACTGTAACTCAAACTTTCTTTTTCAAATTATAAAAATTAATTTTCTACTATAATTTTTTTTGTTATATTTAAAGAATAATAAATAATGAAACTTTATGGTAATTATACAAATTTAGATAATTTTATGCATTATCGTAGTTTGCTAAAATTTAAATTGTACTCTTTTTAACTAAAATAAATACATATGTTTAGTGTAGTGTAACCACTTGAAAAAACAAAATGCAATAGTTTTGTGGAAATCGAAATGTTCAGCTTTAGATAGAATTTATATTGCTGAAACAATACAATAAAAACATAATTTTGTGGTTGGTTGGTTGGTTGTTTGGGGTTTTATGGCACAAGGTCCCTTCAGGGACATGCTGCGCCAAGAAAAAAGTAAGGTGTAAAACATGGTTAAAATTTAAAAGTTACATTAAAAGACTGTATGAGATACACAAGTTATAAACAAAGTAAACTGAAGAAAGAAATGTGATGATACATGTAATTAAAATAATGTACAATGAAAGTCACAATACACAAGGTTTAGGAATCCAAAATGTAATTAAAAGACAAAGCATATATTTAAATTAAAAATCTCTAAAAGCTCTAAGGTTATGAAAAGTTAAAATTAATCCAAAAAACAAAGCATAACACAGTATAGTAATACTGCCTTAAAAAAAAAAAAAAAAAAAAAAAAAGGTTATAATTCAAAATTTAAAAAACTCAATAAAAAATCATGTAGGATTAAATTTTTCGAAAACAGCATTTTCATCGTCATCAGAGTCATAACTGTAAGATTCCATAGCCTCTTCTGCATAGTTCAGTAACTGTTTGGTATCCTTTACATTTGTGATTGCTGGGCTCAGGCATGATTTCTTGTCTTTTCTCTTCACAGTTTTCCACTGTGAAGAGACTTGCGTTGGAGGTTTCTTCCTTTCTTTTTGCGCACAAGTTTTTTCATTAGCTTTCTGAGTTGGGCGAATTGGTTTCACCAATTTGCTTTTATCTGGAGCTGGCGTTTGTTTAGTCTTGTGTTCGGTTGATATTTTTGATTGAACTGATGATGTTCGGAGGGAATTAGGTTTCTGTAATGGTATTGGAGATGAGGCAGCCTTAGTTTCAGTCTGATGATTAGATGACTTTTTGGATCCAACTGGAGATTTCTGTGACTGAGTAAGTTGATATTCTATTGTAACTGGTTCTGAGGATGGTAGCCAACGTTCCAATAATGGGGTACCATAGCATTTACTACCAAGAGACACGTCACGGGTTTCTTTAGTTGATTGTATAATACTTGAATTATTTGGTGGAATAGAGCAGTCGGTCTGGGTACTTATGTGCCTTACGGATTTTGATTGTTGTTTGAGTATACTGGAGTATGATGCCCCAACAGATGGGGTCCTGATGTCAACAAGTTTACGAGCTTCAGGGTAGGAGATTTTTTGGGTTATTTTAACAGCAAGAATTTCCTTTTCACGGATCCAATTCGGACAAGAGCGAGAATATGATGTGTGATCACCCTTACAGTTTGCACAGCGTTCGGGTTTTTCACAAGTTTTACCATCATGTCCGACCTCTGCACAACGTGCACAGGTAACATTGCTACGACAGGTTGTATTAGTATGGCCATAACGTTGGCATTTAAAACAGCGGAGAGGATTAGGTATATAAGGCCTGACTGGACAGTTTAGATAACCGGCTTTAATTCTAGTAGGTAAACTATGGGTATTGAATGTGAGAATAATGTGTTTTGTAGGAAGAATTTGCCCATTTCTACGGATAGTGATACGACGAACATCTATTATATTTTGATCGCTTAAATTAGATAGAAGTTCTTCTTTTGTGGAAAATAAAAGATCTGGTTCAGATATTACACCACGGCATGTATTCAGAGTATGATGTGCTTTAACAGAAACAGAAAAAGTACTTATATTATTGGGATTTGACAAAAGTTCAGACTGCCTGGCTGAAGAAACCTCAACCAGTAAATCACCAGATTGTAATTTTTTTAGAGAATGACCATCCCCCAAGACAGACTGGAAAGTTTTTGCTATAAGAAATGGTGAAGTTTTTTTGAAAGAACTATCAGAGAGACTATCAGTGCGTTTAATAACAAAAAAACGAGTAAATAAGGACTGTACATCTTGTTGCTCTCCACATGGGAGAGAAGTAGAAGGAACTTTAGTATGTCCATCCATAATTGAAAGAAATAGAATTCAGACCCCGGCCGCACCACCCACTACCGAGCCCAACAAGGGGATGCACATTCGTGCACCAGTGCTAACCAGGGCCCATACGGTCACAAGACACTCCTATACCAGTCTCTACCCTTAACGAGATGGCTAGTAAGTACTCGCTCACTTGATCCCCAGCCAGTGACAGAAGTCAGCTGACCAGCCGATTGATGCATACGGGACCAATATGCACCTCCCGTCTACCTGAAGCAGAGGCCAAAGCAGTGTGTTGGTTTCCCTCAACTGCCAGGATCCCCCTTTCCAGGGACACGGGTCGCCACGCACGGCTAACACGTGGGTGGTTTACAATTCTCTACGAGTCGATATACAGGATGATATCGGCTCATACAGAATTGCCCTCACCTCCGAAGAGGAAACCACAACGAGAGAGAAACAAAGAGGAAAGAAACACGAGAGAAATAGGAGGAAAAGGAAAAGAGACAGATCGCTCAGGAACCCGGGGTTGCGAAGCCCGTGAATACCTAAAGAAGGTATCCCCCTGGGGGACATAATTTTGTGAAAATCAGAATATTAATCTTTAAATATAATCGGTGCTAATGAATTTTTCTTATTTTTCTGAAAATTTATTTTCAAATGCTCATTTATGATTAAAATATTACTTATATAAACTTAAATTATTTTTGAATTTAAGTTGCTTTTTTTTTTCTTTGAATTTAGAATATTTGGATATATTATCATATAAAATGGGATTTTCATTTATTTACTTATTTTGTAAATTCAAAAAACATTTTCCGGGAAAATGACATTTTTTATTTAATATTATTGATATTGAGGTTTTTTGTTACCTAAATGTTTATAAGACTGTATTTCATTGAAGGTTCCCTTTCAAGAATCTGAGAATAATGATGTACCACCTTTGTCAATTTCTACATCTTTTCTGATAGTTCAGGTAATTTCTTAACAATAATAAAAAAAAAGACTACAAGATATTTTAAACTACTTTCTGACAGGTTAAGAAGTACACATCTGAGGACATGGTGTGAAAGTTTGATTCCAACTAACAATTCAAGTCAACAGACTTCCAGAAACTCAAGATATATTTATTTTAAAATATATTAATCTTTTTGTAAAATTAGTGAATTATGTTTCAAAGTCTTTCTTTATTTGATTCTTTCAGAAAATACTGTCAAAAACCTTAAATCAGATTTTGCTTGACTGTATCAGAAAATAATGTTTATAAACTAATAAAAAAATGCTTCAAACATTTAAACAATTTCATAGCAATACTTCGAAAGTAATTGTTCCACTAGCATACTGAGGTGGGGTGAAAATGTTCTATGTTCAAACATTTTAAAATATTAAGGCTATTTCTTGTAAAAATCTCATTCACAGTTGTTTATTAAATTAAGTATTATGATTCTTTGTTTAATAATGTTCTTATTTAATTTTTTTTTAGGCTCCATTTGAAGAATCAAATTCAATTGCGATGCCTTCTTTGCCGAGCTCTACCTCTTGTGTATTAGAGTCTTTTCAGGTAATCATCTCAAATTGAGTTTGCAGATAAATGGTCGATGTTTTAAAATTTCTTATTTTCATTTTAAATAAAAGTTCTTTTAATTATATTGTGTTCTAGTAACTGAGCAATTTCTTTCTTTAAATTCTAGATTCCAAATGAAATTTTACTTAAAAAAATTTTGGAACTGGAAGATGAAAATACAAAATTAAAACTAGAAAATGAAAAGCTGAAGTTGGAGCTCGCACAGAAAAACAAATGTCTGTCTTTCTTATCAGAAGAGAAAATTGCTGCATCTGTTAATGGTAAGTCCAGAAAACATTTCTGGTCAAATGAAGCAGTTACAAAGGGCCTCAAATTACGTTTTGCTTTAGGCAAATTCGGCTACAACTTTCTACTCAAAACTGATTACCCTGTTCCGTCCTATAGCACATTAAACAGGCGAATTCAGGGTATCCCAGTTAACTTTGGGGTTCTGACGGATCTGCTTCATTTGTTAAGGACAAAGGTGGAATGTATGGATGCAAATGACAAATTCTGTGCCATTTCTGTTGATGAAATGGAAATAGAATCCAGTCAAGATTTTGATACATCAAATAAATCTTTTGTTGGCAAAATTACTCTGGGATCTGCTGAAGGTGTAGGGAATCACTATACTGTTGTCTTACTTCGAGGCCTTAAATCTTCATGGAAGCAAATTGTAGCGCATGAAGTTACTGGTCGTTCTTGCAGTGGCTTGGATATGTACCAGCTTATGGAATAAACCATATCAGCTGTGAGAGAAATAGGCCTTTCTGTTAAAGCTACTGTCTCAGATATGGGGTCAAACAATCAAGCAATGTGGAGTGAATTTGGTGTGTGTGTTAATAGAGAAACACGATAAACATCCTACACCATAGGCAACAGAAAAAATTCATTCGGTAGCCGATGCTCCACATTTGCTGAAAAATTTGAGAGCAGCCTTCTTGAATCATGAGCAGCTGATTGTCCCACAAGATGCTGTTGACAAATATCATCTTCCAACGAAATTTGTACAACATAAATTTTTGTTAGACTTGTGGGATTCAGAAGTAAATAATGATAATGATGATTCAGGTTTAAGGTTGCTTCACCATATGAGCAGAGAGGACCTATTTTTTACAAAGTATTCCAAAATGAATGTGGCCTCAGCAGTACATGTATTTTCAATTAAAACAGCTGAAGCTTTGGAAACAGCTGTAAGGCTACGTGAATTGCCAGCTGATGCTCTGACAACTGCATAGTTCGTTCGAGAAGTGAACGACTGGTTCAAAATAATGTCAGCCAGGCACTGCAAGGAAGGAATCACGATTGACAACCAAGCTGAAAAATTCGAGTTCCTCAACAACTTCATTCACACTATCCAACATATGACCTTTGATAAATGTTGGAAGCCTGTGCAAACAGGTATCATAATGTCAACTATTGTTGTGATGAATGTTGCTTCAGAAATGTTTTCGGAAGGCTGCACTTTTTTTTTTACCTTCAAGGCTGAGCTAGGATGGATTAGAGAATGTTTTTTCTCAAATACGTAGAAAAGCAGGATTGAAGCCAACTACGCCAGAAGCCAAAAGGGCACTAAAATTCATATGTGTATCTGAATTCATTTCTGATTTGAAGAACACAAATTATTTTACAGATATTCATTCCCACCTTCTAAGTTTTTCGAAAGAAAATATACCTTTGATGAAGCCTAAAGTTGCAGCTGAAAGTGTAACACCTTTGCCTGGGCATGTGACAACATCACTTAAGCAAGAAAATGGCATCCATTATATCGCAGGTGCAGCAGTAGCTACAATGTTGAAAAAAAAAAAATTGTTCAGCTTGCAAAGATGCCATTCTTCATGCAGTAGATGATGCTGAACCACTTGTGCCTCGACATAGGGTGTTATTCACAGAAAATTGCAACCTAGGTGGATTGCAAACAGCAGAATCCGGTGTATACCTAATATACCATGAGGCTGAACGATGGCTGCAGATGTACAAAAAAAATTTACAAGGGAAGAGATCTCGATGATGCAGTCATTGCTAGCATCAAAGAAAATTGCAGTAATGTTGTTTTGCCAACATGCTGCAATATCAAAGAAGAAGTGATAAGTTATTACTTGATCACTAGGTGCAAAGCAATTATAAAAACCCTGAAAAATAAGAAGACACCTGCAGTCATGTACAGTTCAGCTTCTTCATTAAAGAGAATATAATGTAACATCTTTTTGAAATTAAAATGCCTTCAATATATTTGTAAAATTCCTATTTTATTTATCTTCGTTAGTTGGTTGTATTGGGTTTTATGGCGCAAAATCCCTTTAGGGACATGCTGCGCCAAACAAAAAGCGAGTCAAGAAAAACTAATGAAATGAGATACAATGGAAATAAAAAAGCCATCTTGATGGGGTACCCATCCAGATGTAGTGGTCAAACAAGATAAAAAACAATGTAAAGTAGAAATCCAGTAAAGCAAAGTAAATAGACGTTAAGCAAAGATGAAGCAAAGTTATCTGGATGGGGTTTCCATCCAGATGTCAATAAGAGAGTGAAACTTGTGAAGCATATAAAAACTAAATCTCAAAATAAAAACCAGCATGCTTTAAAAAAGTAAAGGCGCCCCATGAGGTGTTTCCCCAATGAGGTTTGTCAAGATTGTATTTTAACACATCATCACCATTCTATATAAATGCCGGAGGCTCGGACAATCAGTTAAAACATGATGAATGGTCAGGTAATCAAAATGACAATGTGGACACATGGGTGCATCCTCCCGAAGTAATAGATGTTTATGAGTAATTCTTGAATGTCCAATTCTCAGACGAGTCAGAATAACATCAGTTTTTCTTGGATAAATCGGAATCCAGGTTATAATTGTTGGTTTAATATGATTCAGTTTATTATTGTTTTCTAAATCCCAACTCACTTGCAAATTATTCTGAATAAAATTATTTATAAGTAGTTTAACATCTGAGAAAGGAACTTTATGGTGTAACGGATTAAAAGCACGTTTTGCCGCCTCATCTGCTTTCTCATTACCAGGAATACCCATGTGTCCAGGTACCCAGCAGAACAAAATATTATAGCCACGCCTTGTCAATTTATTATAAAATGGTTGGTTGGTTGATTAAATTTTAATGACACAAAGTCCCTATGGGACATGCCGTGCCAAGCAAAGTTAAAAACAAAACACAAATATAATTTATAAAGTTAGACGTTAAAAAATGTTTCTAAAAAGAAGAGTGAAGACAATGATATGACATGAGTTAAAACCACATATTAAGAGAGAAAAATGACCTTAGTTAAGACTTAACAATAAAAGAAAACTTCATAAGTAGTGAAGTAAGTAAAATGAATAAAAACCAAAATTAAATGAAGAAAGCAATGCAATGATAAGTATAAAACAAGTCAATGATACAAAGAAAGCACTAACAGTTATAATCCGTATGGTCTATAAAGAAATATATCAATAACACAAAGTCAAAAAAGTCCAAATACAAGATAAAATATAAAATAATTAAAGAAGAGAGTATTAGAAAACGTAGGTTCAACTAGGCACATATTCTTCGAATACAGTATTTTTCTCATCTACATCCGAGCCATCACTGTATGACTCTGATTCCATGGTCTCTTCCATATAATGCTTGAGCTGACAGATGATTTTTTTTCTTTCTTTTCTTTACAGTTTTCCATTGTGAGGAAGCTGTAGTGGATTTCTTTCTGTCTGTCCGTGCAAGATTTTTCCTTAAATTTCTTTGTACGAGGAGAATCAGGTTTCTGTACCAGATTTGAAGAGGAAGCAACCTTGGTTTCGGTCTGATTTTTCAATAACTTTTTGGACTCTGGAGATTTCTTTGGCCGACTAGGTTGGTATTCTATTACAACAGGTTCTGAAGATGGTTGCCAACGTTCTAAAAGTGGGGTCCCATAGCATTTACTACAACTGACATCACTGGTTTTTTTCTTTGGGGTGCTGGATGGTACTATCATAGGTGGAGTAGAAGATTCAGTCTGGATGCTAATGTGCCTTATGGATTTAAATTGTTGTTTCAGTAGACTAGAGTAAGATACCCCGACAGACGGGGTTCTAGCCTCAAAAAGTTTACGGGCTTCAGGATAAGAAATATTTTGAGTTATTTTAATGGCAATTATTTCTTTTTCACGGTTCCAGTTTGGACAAGAAGGGGAATATGCTGGATGGTCACCCTTACAATTTATGCAGCATTCCGAGTTTTCACAGGATTTACCGTCGTGGCGGCTTCTGCACAACGAGGACAGGTAACCGAACCACGACAGTTAGTATTGGTTGGTTGGTTGGTTGTATTGGGTTTTATGGCGCAAAATCCCCAAAGGGACATGCTGCGCCAAACAAAGACTAAAATACAAAAGAGAAGTAACGAAAAGACACCAAGAAAAGAAAAATATGAGCTGAAATAGAAAAGCCATCTGAATGGGATACCCATCCAGATGTAGTCGTCAAACAACGGTAGAAATCAATGTAAAAAAGAAATCCAGTAAAACAAAGTAAACATGTTATCTGGTTGGGCCTTCCACCCAGATGTCAATAAGAAAGTCCCTAATATGAAGCTTATAAAAAAACTATATCTCAAAATAAAATCCAGTGTGTTTTAAAAAAGTAAAGAGTGCCCCATGAGGTGTTTCCCCAATGAGGTTTGTCAAGATTGGTGAAGATGTATTAAAATAAAATCTATATAAGTGCCGGAGGCCCGGACAGTCAGTTAAAACATGATGAATGGTCAGGTAATCAAAATGACAATGTCGACACATGGGTGCATCCTCCCGATGTAAAAGATGTTTATGAGCAATTCTTGAATGTCCAATTCTCAGACGAGTCAGAATAACATCAGTTTTTCTTGGATGAATCGGAAGCCAGGTAATTATTGTTGGTTTAATATGATGCAGTTTATTATTGTTTTCTAAATCCCAACTCTCTTGCCAATTATTCTGAATAAAGTTATTAATAAGTAGTTTAACGTCTGAGAAAGGAACATTATGATGTAACGGATTAAGAGCCCGTTTTGCCGCCTCGTCTGCTTTCTCATTGCCAGGAATACCCATGTGTCCAGGTACCCAGCAGAATAAAATATTATAACCACGTCTTGTCAATTTGTTATAAAAATCTAGTATGGTTGAGACAAAAGGATGCTTTTTAAAAGATTTAATTGCGTCAATATAAATGATGAAGGATGTGTTATGGTGATGAGAAATGTGCAGCATGGCTCTCTCTATCGCGATCAGTTCAGCTGTAAACACAGAAGTAGATGAATGAAGCCGGTAGCTGAGAGAAGTATTGTCACAAAAAACACCGCAACCAACAATATCTCCAATTTTGGAACCGTCTGTATAAATGTCAGTGTAACTATTGAAATTTGATCTATGTGCAGCAAATAATTGTTGGAAAATAATTGGAGCCAAGTTATTTTTATCATATCCTTTAAAAGGGTGGAGAGAAGTAATATTAGGAGGTTTCCAAGGAGGTAGCACATGTGGGTGGGATGAGCTCACCTCGATATTACTCAGAGGGCTATTGTCAATAAAGTTTCTTATTCTTAAACCAAAAGATGGAATGCAAGATGGGCGATGGTGATAAAGCACGTCATTGTCAGTATTTAAAATGTAGGAATGAAGTGGATGACCATGATGCGAAAGGAGACGGTAATACAGAATCAATGAGAGTTTTTCTCGAATATGATAGAGTGACGGTTCATTACAATCAACATACAAGCTTAAAACTGGGGATGTACGAAATGCACCAGAGCAAACACGAAGTGCACTATGGTGCACAGTGTCAAGTTTATTAAGAACAGAATTACGTGCTGAACCGTAGACCTGGCAGGCATAGTCAATTTTTGAACGGATTACAGAATGGTAGATTTTGAGGAGAGATGTACGGTCTGCTCCCCATGAAGTATTTGAAAGCACTTTAAGTAAATTAAGCGATTTTTCACATTTTGTCCTTAGTTGTAAAACATGTGGTAAAAAAGTCAGTTTATTATCAAAATAAAGGCCTAAATAACGAACATTGTCTACAACGGGGATTTGAGAAGAGCCAATAAAGATTTCGGGATCTGGATGCAGACCCCTACATCTACAGAGGTGCACACAGGAAGTTTTGTCATGAGAAATAATAAACCCATTTTTATTTGTCCAGTTAAGAATATTTTTGATTGCAATTTGCAGTTGTCTCTCAATAAAACGCATATCCTGTCCCATACACATAATCCTGAAGTCATCAACGTATAAATCTCCCTTCACAGAAGGGGGTAGTTGATTCAGGATGTTATTTATTTTGATTGCAAAGAGGGTGACACTCAGGACACTGCCCTGAGGTACACCCTCTTCTTGTTCATAAAAACTAGATAAAATTCCTCCAATTCGAACTTGAAAAAGTCGAATTGTGAGGAAGTTTTTGATAAAAATTGGAAGGTTCCCACGAAAGAGCAAGCTAAAAAGGTCACGAAGGATCCCATAACGCCAGGTTCTGTCATAAGCTTTCGCCATATCATAAAATACTGACACCAAATGGTTGTGTTTTAAAAAAGCTGTCCGGATGTGATGTTCCAAATGAATCAGGTTATCGATAGTAGACCTACCACGTCGAAATCCACTTTGAAAAGCGGCAAGGCAATTGTTGGTTTCTAAAACATTAACAAGGCGGCAGTTGACCATTTTTTCAAGCAATTTGCAAATGCTGCTAGTAAGTGCGATAGGCCTATAATTATTTGGATTGGTAGCATCTTTTCCTGGCTTAGGAAAAGGAATAACGATAGCCCTGCACCAAGCATTGGGAAAAAGCTGTTCTGTCCAAATCCTGTTATAAAAAGAAAGCAGATTGTTAAGTGAAGTATGTGAGAGATGTTTGAGCATGATGTAAGTGATGCCATCGTGACCTGGAGCAGATAAGTGACTGTCTTGTAAACAATTTAAAAGCTCTGAGATAATAAATGGTTGATTGTATGAAAATGAGTTATGAGTATTAAAATTAATTCTGGTCATTTCAGTCTGTCTTTTGTAAGATAAAAAAGGCTCCGGATATGCGTCTAATTTTGAAATAGATGCTAGGGTACTACCTATTGTCTCAGCAATGTTCTTAGGAGAAGTGATGGTGTGACCGTTATGCTTTAAAATAGAAATATGATTTTCAGTGTAAAGGCTCAAACATTTTTTTACTTTTACCCAGAGTTCTTTGCTTGAAGTATTGGAGTTTATGCTTGATACATAGTTAATCCAGGATTCCCGTTGGCGTTTGCGTCGCACTCGTCTAGCTTCTGCCTTTGCTTTTTTAAATGCTATATAGTTATTATTATTTGGGTATCTCCGAAAGAGACCCCAAGCCCTCTGTTGTTTTTTCTTTGCACTTTGGCAATCGCTATTCCACCAGGTTTTCTGTTCTTGTAGTTAGATGATGTTTTTGGAATGCTAGAATCAGCAGCATTGATAATACATTGAGTTATATTATCAAGTGCATTGTCAATAGAACCTGCAATCATGTTAGCGGTGATGTTTGCAAGTGAAGTAAAGGATGGCCAGTTGGCTCTGTCATATATGTAATGTTTTGAATAGTTATTACAATCCGTAACAGGAGTAGTCAGTGTAATAAAAGTGGGAAAGTGATCACTGCCATGTAGGTCACTTGAGGTTGAGACCCAGAAGTTCCAGAAAGGATAAAGATATGGTGAGCAAATTGCAAGATCTATTGCATGGAAAGTACGAGTCGGCTCGTGAAAATAAGTGTGATCACCATTATTGAGCAGGCATAAGCCGTTGTCAGATATAAGTTTTACAATAGTATCACCATGTAGATTAGAATCACGGTTGCCCCAGAGTTGGCTGTGTGCATTAAAATCTCCAACAATGATATATGGAGCAGGGAGTTGGAGAAGGAGATTATCAAGATGTGATGACTGAATAGTTTGGTTAGGAGGTAAGTAAATTGTACATATTGTTATGAGTTGTTTTATATGTACACGGACTGCAACAGCTTGTAAGTTTGTGTTTAAATTAATATGATTATGGGGTAAATTGCGAAGGATGAAAAGAGCCACTCCACCAGTGGCCCTTTCATTTCCAGTAAAATCTTTACGGTAGCTAGCATAATTACGTATTTTTGCATTGTCATTGGGTTTTAAATGGGTTTCCTGTAAGGCTAAACATAATGGATGATGGTCAGAGAGAATATTACGGATCTCGTCATGCTTATTATGATATCCACGGCAGTTCCACGAAATAATATTAGTCATTTTTTTCCTTAGATAAATTTACCTGCGTTATTTTACTCGGAGACAGTGGACATACTATCCACATCATTAAAGTCTTCATCCGGTTCTGGGTGAAGAGCTAAAGCATCATCCTCTTCCATTTTATCATGTTGTTTTGTATGGGTTTGATTTTGGGAAGTTTTAGTTTTTTTCTTTTTGGTAGTATTATCAGATGAGACACTGGATTTAACTATTGGTAGTTTATGTTTTTCTGCATCAGTTCTATGGCCCGGTTTTAAGGGTGTTGTTTTAGTGGTATTTTGAGAGCCTCTTTTATGGAGTGGAATTCTTGTAAAATTAGGTTGTGTAGACTTAGAAGAGACAGTTTCTGGTTGCGGTGATTTAGGAGGAAAAGTATTCGATGGCTTAGAAGAAACGGATTTCGGTGGCTTAGGAAGAACAGATTGCGTTGAACTATTTACCTTACCAGAATTATTAGACGGGTTGATTCCCTTTTGTTTTGGTTGGCAATTATTTTCAGTAGGTAGATCGGTTTGGGTGCCAATACTTTGATAGGCTTTATGGGCAGTTTTAGTTAAGGCAGCAGCATATGAAACACCAACTTTAGGTGTCCTGGATTCAACTATTTTTCTCGCTTCAGGGTAAGATATATTTTCTTTTGTGCGTATTGTCTGTATTTCTTTTTCCATTTTCCATTGTTATCAGGATTTAGAATAGGATGGATGTTCTTTTTTACAATTTGCGCAGTGAGGCGGGGCCTTACAGTCAGCACTTTCGTGGCCAACTGTACTGCACCGGCCACATGTGATTTTTCCACGGCAATTTGTTTTGGAATGCCCAAAACGTTGACATTGAAAGCAGCGTAGAGGATTTGGGATGTACGGTCTGACGGAACATGATAAATATCCTGCTTTAATTGATTTAGGTAAGGTGGGTGAGTTAAACGTGAGTATAATGTGCTTGGTGGGTATTTGTAGTTGATTTGCTGGTATTTGTTCATCTCGGCGGAAGAAATTTATTCGTCTGGCTGCAATAACATTTTGTTCTTTTAAATTATCTACTATTTCTGATTCTGTAACATGCAAGAGGTCGGGTTCAGAAATAACTCCACGAGATGTATTGAGTGTTCTATGCGGCTTACAGAGATGGGGATATTAGCAAAATGTGTACATTTCATTAAGTTTGTGGCTTGTTTGCTATTAATTACTTCAATAAGAAGTTCACCAGATCGTGTTTTTTTTATAGTCTTAGGCTCACCCATCAATCCTTGGATAGATTTGTGAATCAAAAAGGGAGATGTCTTGTCAAAATTGCCTTCTTGTCTTTTGACGACAAAGAATCTTTCAGAACATGAATCAGCATTAGACGAAATATCTTTTCTATCAGCCCAAGATTTGGGTTGGCTCTTACTTATATCTGCTTGCTGGCCGGAGCCTGATGCAGCGAGTTTCTCCGACAGATTCTGAGACATTTCTGTCTCAGGCTGAGTGTTGAGTGTCGCATGGGGGTGTGGGGCCTCCACATCACTTGTCTTATTTTCATGTGTTGTAGCCATATTAGAAAGAAAGATTTTGAAACGCCAGACATCGGGCTGGTCACCGACCCTTCTTCTTACCGTTACTTTAGGCGCAGGTCTCAAAAGGGTGAAAACTATTCACAACAAACTTCCACGTTTTTCGAACGTTGGATTAAACTCGATAGCATTCCAAACTCTAGTTCTTTCACAGTGGAACTCGGTCGTCGTAGGTAAGCCTTTACAGCTCTGTCCAACCTACAACTTCCTTACGCCGAAAGGAAACCGGTCGCCCAGAGACTTCCCAACCGCCGCCATACAAGTATGAAGTCCACCGATCACGGAACCGGAATTTGGAAATGCCCTGCACTCTGGGACTCGAGATCAGCCTAAAAAGGTAGAAACGAGGCGATGAGATTAAAAAACCTCAACACTCAGAGTGTCTCACGTGAAAATAAAAGAAACCACTATTGTAAAAAAAAAGAAATTTATGTGAGAGAGAACTTAGAAACAAGGTGTATTTTTTGTCTTTTTTCAACATTTTTTTTTTTTTTTTTTTTTTTTAAACAAAAAGGACGAGAACAACATTAGTAGAACAAAGAACAATTTGAACAAAAAAGTTAGTAACAAAACCAAACATGAACAAAAAACAAAGAGGGATAACAAACTGAAAAGAGAAGATTAAAAAGTGTGAAATAAAGAAAAAAGGATAGACAACCAAATAGAGAAGAAAACAGGAAGGGAGAAAGATCGCTCGGGAATCCGGGGTCGCGAAACCCGTAAATACCTGAAGAAGGTATTCCCCTGGGGGGCAGTTAGTATTGGTATGAGCATAGCGTTGACATTTGAAACAGCAGAGGGGGTTAGGGATATACAGCCGGACTGGACAGCTTAGATAACCAGCTTTAATTCTATTTGGAAGAGTAGGGCTATTGAAAGTGAGAATAATGTTCTTCGTTAGAAGCACTTGGCCATTCTTACGGATAGTAATACGTCGAACATCTATGACATTTTTATCTTTTGTGCACAGGAAAAGTTCTGGTTCAGATATACGGCTTGTATTCAGAGTTTGATGTAGCTGGACAGAAACAGAAAAAAGGACCTATTGTTGTACAATTTGTCAAAAGTTGCGACTGGCTGGCTGAGGACACAATGAGAAAGCAGATGAGGTGGCAAAACGTGCTCTTAATCCGTTACACCATGATGTTCCTTTCTCAGACGTTAAACTACTTATAAATATTTTTATTCAGAATAAATGGCAAGAAAGTTGGGATCTAGAAAACAATAATAAACTGCACCATATCAAACCTTTAATAATAACATGGCCTCCGAGTTATCAAAGAAAAAACAGATGCTCTACTTACTCATCTGAGAATTGGACACTCAAGGATCACTCAAACATTTTTTACTTCGGGAGGATGCTCCCATGTGTCCACATTGTCATTTTCATTGCCTGACCATTCATCATGTACTAACTGACTGTCCGGGTCTCCGGCACTTATATAGAATTTATTTTAAGTCATCATCACCACTCTTGACAAACCTTATTGGGGATACACCTCATAGGGCACTATTTACTTTTTTAAAACATGCTGGATTTTACTTTGAAATTTAATTTTTATATCTTTGGTTTAACGATTAAGTTTTCTGTTTACACCTTTGTGATATCTGGAAGGGAACCCCTTCCAGACTGCACTTTTTATTGACTTATTCTTTTGTTTTTACTCTACTGTTTTATAGTATTTAAAAGTTAGTTTTTTCTACACTTGTTTGACTACCCCATCCAGATTGCTCTTCTCATTGTTCCTTTATTTTGTCATTTTTCTATCTCTCACTTTTTTGATGTTTTAGTCTACTTTTTTGGCGCAGCATGTCCCTTAAGGGATTTTGCGCCATAAAACCCCATACAACCAACCAACCATCCATCAAACAGTTCTATTGAGGCAATAAAATCTTTTTAAAAACATCCTTTTGTATCATCCATCCTAGATTTTTATAATAAATCAACCCAGGGTTATACCTTCTTTAGGTGTTCACGGGCTTCGCAACCCCGTGTTCATGAGCGATCTTTCTCTTTTCCTTTTATCTTGCTTTCCTCTTTGTTTCACTCTCGTTGTGGTTTCCTTTTTGGAGGTGAGGGCAATTCTGCATGGGCAGATATCATCCTGTATATCGACTCATGGAGAATTATAAACCACCCACGTGTTTGCCGTGCGTGGCAACCCGTGTTCCTGGAAAGCGGGATGGTAGTTGAGGGAAACCAACACACTGCTTTGGCCTCTGCTTCAGGTACACAGGAGGTGCATATTGGTCCTGTATGCATCAATCGGCTGGTCAGTATACTCGTCACTGGCTGGGGATCAAGTGAGCGAGTACTTACTAGCCATCTCGCTAAGGGTGGAGACTGGCATAGGAGTGTCTTGTGACCGTATGGGCCCTGGTTAGCACTGGTGCACGAATGTGCATCCCCTTGTTGGGCTCGATAGTGGGTGGTGCGGGCAGGGTCTGAATTTGTATTTATTTCTAATATGGATGGAATTATTTCATTTCCTTCTAGCTCTCTCCCCTGTGGAGTACACAAATTGTTCAAAATAATTTATTTACTCTTTTTTTTTTGTTATCAAACACACAGATAGTTTGTCTGATAGCTCATTTAAGAGAACTTCACCATTTTTGATTGCAAAAACTTTTCAATCTTTTTTTGGAGATGGTCATTCACTAAAAAAATTGCAGTCTGGGGATTTACTAGTTGAGATTTTGGGTGTAAAAATAAAAAAGGTAAAGAGAAAATGATAGTATAGGTCCAACAAAAGAAATATCATAAATAGTTTAAATTTCTAAATTGACAAGTGTAAGTTCTGGCTAAACAATCATTTTAGCAATATATATAAAAATGCATAAAAGGGGTGGGGGAGGTAATTGTGTTTAAAAATAAATAAATATTTGAAATCTAAACTAATAAATATAAGAACATTTTGGGTAAATATTACTAGTGTACTTTTTTATATTTACGTACAATACACGATTAGTTTAATAAAAGAATTCCACATTCTGTTTTGTCGCGTTCGCAATAGTTTTTTTTTTTTTTTTTTTTTTCCAGCTGCGTACTCCGCGAAAAGCAGATTTCATTTGTTTACTTTAAGTGCGTGGCGCGGGAATAGCGATAAAGAAGCCAAACAGTAACCTGGCCATATTAGGCCTAGTTTTGCCAGCTTCTGAGCAGGTTGACTGTTAAATGGCAGAAAATTAGCTTGGTTTTTCGACTGGGCTCCAAATCGGGTGCCAATTGGGGAAGAATGCGTCAGCTCTTATTATAGTAGCCTTAGTGCGAACAGCCCACACAACTACCTATGTGACTTTTACCTTACTCAAGTGTTGTATTCAAACTCTGAACGCAATTACCCTACCATGCCGCGCATTACCACTCAATCGATGGTCATTTAAATAAAACGATAAAAAAAATTCCCAAAACTTTTATGCAAATTAGTTGATTGCTAACTGGTCCTTATGCTTTGGAGTTATACTTCATTAATTAGATACTGATTTTTTTGTCCAAATTTGATTAGCTATTCATGTTTTCCCTTAAGTGAGCGCCATTCCCCTACACTTTTTTTTTTTCATTGTATTTATAAGTTTATCCTCTTATTTCTTTATTCAGTTAATAAAGTAATTTAAACTATTTATGTTTCTTTTCTTTGTACGTGTATTTTTTTTTTTTTTTTTATAATAAGGCCTTTGTCACAATCCAGTGCAAAATGTATCCTAAAAAAACCCACCCTAGAACTTCATCAAAAAAATCACTTAAGTCAATTTTTCTTTTTGTCCTGTTTTTTTGTCCATTTACAATAATAAAATAATTTAAAATGTCTGTTTAGTCAGTCAGGCTCATATTGTACATTCTTCCGCTGCATTGAAGATTGTACAGTTCTAGAACTAGTGATGGAACAGTACTACAATTTAAAATTTCACATAACGAAATATGCTGAAGGGGCTTACACGGAAATATTTCCATCTCAAGAAAGTATAACATTAACCTGTGGAGCGGTTGACTCTTTTCAGAATCAAATGAATAACTATCATTTTTATTCTAAAAAAGACAGTTCGTCTCTATTAACGAGATTCTCACAGTCTAAGTGGATGAACGCTCTCGTGTGCTTCAAGAATTATTCAAGACAAATGACTCTGATTATTCATTAAAACCGAAGTGTGTACATTTACTATCAAAGAACAATTCTTCAATTTAAAAACATCTTTGACAAGATTAATGATAACCTTATAGAAACCAAACTCACAATAATTATTCCTATTTGTGTTTTAAATCATGCAAAAGACTGAACATTTACATTTGGATTTAGAAGAAGCTATACAGCTCATATTCAAAATATTAGAATAATTACTTTTTTTACAAACTGAAAATATCGTTTGGGAAATTTAATGTATTTTTATGAAAATATGCAAACGATATTTTTATTAAGAACTTATTGTTGATTAAGCTTATTTATTATTTTAAAATTAGTATTATTTTTGAAAAGATTAATTGAAAAAAAAAATTATTTTTAAAAGTCAAAATATTAGAATATTTATTCATGTGATTCAAAATATTAGAATATTTCACGTTAATTCTCCTTTAATTATCACTAATTCATACCTGGTTGGTTGGTTGGTTGTATGGGGTTTTATGGCGCAAAATCCCAAAAGGGATATGCTGTGCCAAAACAGTAGACTAAATCATAACAAAAAGGTGAGAAATACAACTGACAAAATAAAAGAACAATGAGCAGAGCAATCACCCCATCCAGATATAGTCAAACATGTGTAGAAAAAACTAAATTTTAAATACTAAAACAGTAGAGTAAAAAGATAAAAGTAAGTCAATAAAAAGAGCAGTTTAATGGGGTTCCCATCCAGAGATCACGAAAGTGTAAAACAGAAAACTGACTTGTTAAACCAAAGAAAGATACAAAAAATTAAATTTCAAAATAAAATCCTGCATGTTTTAAAAAGGTAAAGAGTGCTCCATGAGGTATTTCCCCTATGAGGTTTGTCAATAGTGGTGATGATGACTTAAAATAAGTTCTAAACAAATGCCGGAGACCCGGACAATCAGTTAATATATGAAGAATGGTCAGGTAATTAAAATGACAATGTGGACACATGGGTGCATCCTCCCGAAGTAAAAGATGTTTATGAGTGGATCCTTGAATGTCCAATTCTCAGACGAGTAAGAAGAACATCTGTTTTTCTTGGATAACTCGGAGGCCAGGTCATTATTATAGGTTTGGTATGGTGCAGTTTATTACTGTTTTCTAAATCCAACTTTCTTGCCATTTATTCTGAATAAAACTATGTATAAGTCGTTTAACGTCTGAGAAAGGAACATTAAGGTGTAACGGATTAAGAGCACGTTTTGCCGTCTCATCTGCTTTCTCATCGCCAGGAATACCCATGTGTCCAGGTACCCAGCAGAATAAAATATTATAACCACGTCTTGTTAATTTGTTATAAACATCTAGGATGGATGAGACAATAGGGTACTTTTTAAAGGATCTGATTGCGTCAATAGAACTATTAGAGTCTGTATATATAATGAAGAATGAGCTATGATGATAAGATATGTGCAACATGGCGCTCTATTGCAATCAGTTCAGATGTAAAGACAGAAGTAGAAGGATGAAGACGATAGCTTAAAGATGTGTTGTCACAAAATACGCCACAACCAACAGTATTACCATTCTTAGTTCCATCTGTATAAATGTCAGTATAGCCATTAAAATTTGATCGGTGTGCGGCAAATAATTTTTGAAAAACTGCAGGGGCCAAGTTGTTTTTATCGTAACCTTTAAAAGGATGGAGCGAGGTAATGTCAGGAGGTTTCCAAGGAGGGAGTACATAAGACTGGAGGAACTCACCTTGAGGAACTCACCTCAGAGGCCCATTGTCAACAATGTTCCTAATTCTGACTCCAAATGATGGGATGCACGATGGTCGATGCTGATAAAGAATATCATTGTCAGTATTCATAATGTAGGAATGAAGTGGATGACCATGATGTGAGAGGATACGATAACACGTTCAATGAGAGTTTTCCACGAATATGATGAAGTGACGGTTCTTTACAATCAACATACAAGCTTAAAACTGGAGAAGTACGAAATGCACCAGAGCAGACATGAAGAGCGCTATGGTGGACAGTGTCCAACTTTTTCAAAACTGAGTTACGTGATGAACCATAGACCTAGCAGGCATAGTCAATTTTGGAACGGATCATAGCGCGATAAATTTTAAGGAGAGATCCCCGGTCTGCTCCCCAAGAAGTGTTCGAAAGCACCTTGACTAAGTTAAGTGACTGCTCACTCTTTTTACGTAATTGTAGAACATGTGGCAGGAAAGTGAGTTTTTTGTCAAAATAAAGGCCTAGAAATCGTGTACAGTCTACAACAGAGATTTGAGAAGCTCCAATGAAGATTTCAGGATCTGGAAGCAGATCCCTTCTACAGAAATGCACACAAGAAGTTTTGTCCTGAGATATTATAAAACCATTTTTATTTGTCCATTTAATAATACGGTTGATAGCAATTTGTAATTGTCTCTCAATAAAACGCATATCTTGTCCTTTACATAAAATTTTAAAATCGTCAACATATAATGTACCCTGCACACAAGGGGGTAACTGGTGTAGTATATCATTTATCTTGATAGCAAAGAGGGTGACACTCAGAACACTGCCCTGTGGTACGCCCTCTTCTTGTACATAAAAACTAGAGAGAATCCCCCCAATTCAAACTTGAAAAATTCGAATGGCGAGGAAGTTCTTAATAAAAATCGGGAGGTTTCCACGAAAGTCCAAGTTAAAAAGATCGCGAAGGATACCATACCTCCATGTCTTGTCATATGCTTTCATCATGTCAAAAAACACTGCGACCAGATGGTTACGTTTTAAAAAGGCAGTCCCTATACGAGTTTCTAAAAGGATGAGGTTATCAATAGTAGACCTACCACGTCAGAATCCGCTTTGGAAGGCTGCAAGGCAATTGTTCATTTCTAAAACATGCACCAGGCAGCAATTAACCATTTTTTCTAAGAGTTTGCAGAGGCTACTAGAGAGTGCGATAGATCTGTAATTGTTTGGGTCACAGGAATCCTTTCCTGGTTTAGGAAAGGGAATAATAATAATAGCTTTGGACCAGGCATTAGGGAAAGTTTGTTCAGTCCAAATTCTATTATAGAAAGCAAGTAAATTATTGAGAGAGGCACTGGAAAGGTGTTTTAGCATGGTATATGTGATGCCATCGTTACCTAGAGCAGATAAACAGCTTTTTGGCAAACATCTTAAGAGTTCATGAATAGTAAAAAGTAGATTATAATCATAAGAATGTCGAGAGTTAAAATTTATGCTGGTAGTTTCCATTTGTCTTTTGTAAGATAAGAAACGTTCTGGGTAAGAGTCGGATTTAGAAGTACTTGCCAGAGTACTTGCTATTGTTTCAGCAATATTTTTGGGAGATGCTATAGTGTGTCCATTTTGATTTAAGATTGAGATGTGGTTTTCTGAATACAGTTCCATACAATTTTTCACTTTTTTCCCACAGGACTTTACTTGAAGTATTAGAGCTAATAGTAGAGATGTATTGCATCCAGGATTGACGTTGGCTTTTACGTCGCACTCTTCTAGCATCGGCCTTTGCTTTTTTGAATGCAATATAATTATCATTATTGGGAAATTCCGGAAAATGCCCCAAGCCTTCTGTTGAATATTTTTTAGCCTTATGCATTCATCATTCCACCAAGGTTTCCTGTGTTGCGGTGTAGAAAGTGATTTAGGTATGCTAAGATCTGCAGCATTGATAATACACTGTATGATATTATCAAGCGCATCGTCAATATCACTTGTAACTTTAGCAAGATCTGTAAAAGTTGGCCAATTGGCTCTGTCATAGATATATCGTTTAAAATAATTATTTGAATCCCTGTCAGGAGTTGTCTGTGAAATAAATGTGGGAAAATGGTCACTGCCGTGCAGGTCATTGGCGACCCAAAAGTTCCAATATGGATAGACGGAGAGAAGATAGTGAGATCTATGGCATGAAAGGTGCGTGTCGGTTCATGAAAATACGTATGATCACCGTTATTAAGTAGGCATAAGCCATTGTCAGAAATTAATTTCTCTATTGTATCACCACGTTGATTAGTGTCAGAATTACGCCACAGTTGGCTATGAGCATTAAAATCCCCAACAATGACGAAAGGAGTGGGGAGTTGGAGAAGGAGATCATCAAGTAGTGTTGACTGAATAATTTGGTGGGGAGATAAGTAAACAGTACAGACTGTAATGAGACATTTTGCATGTACACGGACTGCAACAGCTTGTAAGTTTGTGTTTAATAAAATATGAGAATGAGGTAAACTACGAGAAATGAAAAGAGCCACTCCACCAGTAGCTCTTTCATTGCCTGTAAAATCCTTTCTGTAAGTAGCATAGTTGCGTAATTTCGCTTTGTCAGTGGATTTTAGATGGGTTTCCTGCAGAGCTAAACATAAAGGCTGATGGTCGGATAGAATATTACGGATTTCGTCAAATTCATTATGATAGCCATGGCAGTTCCATGAGATAACATTAGACATGATTAAATTGTTTTTTTTTTTTTGTTTTTTTTTAAGAAGTTTATCTGCGGTATTTTATTCGGAGGTAGTGGACATGCTATCTCCCTCTTTAAATTCTTCACCCGGTTCTGGGTGAAGAGCTAAAGCATAATCTTCTTCCATTTTATCATTCTGCATTGATTGGGTTTTATTTTTGGATGTTGGACTTGGGATCAGCCTAAAGAGGTAGAAACGAGGCAATGAGATTAAAAAACCTCAACACTCAGAGTGTCTCACGTGAAAATAAAAAAATCCACTATTGTAAAAAAGAAAAAGTGACGTGGGTGAGAACTTAGAAACAAGGTGTATTTTTTGTCTTTTTTCAACATTTTTTTTTTTTTTAAACAAAAGAACAAGAACAATGTTAGTAGAACAAATAATTTGAACAAAATGGTCAGTAAACAACATGAACAAGAACAAAGAGGGATAAGAAACTGAAAAAAGAAGAAGGGATAAGAAACTGAAAAAAGAAGATTAAAAAGTGTGAAACAAAGAAAAAAGGATAGACAACTAAAAAGAGAAGAAAACAGGAAAGGAGAAAGATCGCTCGGGAACCCGGGGTCGCGTAACCCGTAAATACCTAAAGAAGGTATTCCTCTGGGGGGAATTCATAACTGGTGGCATCATGGATTAAACTAAGACGACTTTATTTAAAATCAATATTCTCTTTGCAGTTTGTTCGCTTTTTTGTCTTAAAATGGGTCGTGTGAGTGATATTCCTGAATCTATTAAACTTAGGATGGCTGATTTGTATTGGCACGGTAAAAATCAATGTTATACAGTGAATTTTTTACGCTGTTTGCAATCAAGCGTTAATAAAATACTAACACAATATTTAAAAAATGGAAAATTTCAAAATAATCGCCGAAATGGCGGCCGAAAACTAAAACATCTGCTAGGATGACAGGAAACTGAAGCATATAGTTAAGAAAAACCCGTTTTAAAAGTGTGCGATTCTTGCACTGAAAATGGAAAGAAGAGGGTGTTGGAGTTTCTACATTGAGAACATTAAGACGTCTCCATAAATTTAAGTTTGAATCTTGTGTACCGAAAACAAAACCTCTCATGACTGCAAAACAAAATCGTGTAAGATTGAATTGGTCGAAATCAAGACGTTTATGGAGCAAAGAAGATTGAAAAACATATTAGTTAGTGATGAAATTATGTTGTATAGATGCAGAACATACTTTCATCACTAAATAATATATTTTTCCAATCGTCTGCGATCCATAAATGTCTTGATTTACACCAACTGAATCTTATAGGTTTTTGTTTTGCAGTCATGTGAGATTTTGTTTTCGGTATACGACATTCAAACTTAAATTTATGGATACGTCTTAATGTTCTCGATGTAGAAACTCCAACACCCTCTTCTTTCCATTTTTGGTGCAAGAATTGCACACTTTTAAAACAGTTTTTCTTAACTATACGCTTCAGTTTCCTGTTATCTCTAGCAGATGTTTTTAGTTTCGGCCGCCATTTCGGCGATTATTTTGAAATATTGTGTTAGTATTTTATTAAGCTTGATTGCGAACAGTGTAAAAGATTCACTACATAACATTGATTTTTACCATGCCAACACAAATCAGCTATCCTAAGTTTAATAGATTCAGGAATATCACTCACACAACCCATTTTAAGACGAAAAAGCAAATAAACTGCAAAGAGAATATTGATTTTAAATAAAATTGTCTTAATTTATAATCCATGATGCCACCAGTTACGAATTGGTGATAATTAAAGGAGAATTAATGCGAAATATTCTAATGTTTTGAACCACTTTAATAAATATTCTAATATTTTGACTTTTCAAAATAATTTTTTTTTTTCAATTAATCTTTTCAGAAATGATATTAATTTTAAGATAATAAATAAGTTTAATCTACAATAAGTTCTTAATAAAAATATCGTTTGCATATTTGCATTAAAAGATATTAAATTACCAAACTATATTTCCAGTTTGCGAAAAAGGGTAATTATTCAAATATTTTGAATATGAGCTTTACTACATTTCCTTTCATGTTTTATGGTGAATTAGAAGAATCTGAGCGTCCTGAATGTGACTGTAATTCCTGTACAATGGGATATTCATACGTAAACTTTCATGAATGCAGAAAATATTCTATATGTCAGCAATTTAATTTATGCAGTGAAAAAGCATTGCTGAATTTTAATGTACAAGAATTTGTGAACTACCTCGCGGAAAAATGTTTATGTGAGTATATGAAGACGTTTTTTGCCTGAATGGATTTTGAGATATATAAATCATATGAATATAGTTTTTAGCATGTAACACTTCTGCTTAATAAATCTATCTGAAATTTATCTTATTTTATTGTTGTTGTTTTTTTTTTAATTCTGTTTTGAAAAATTTTACATAAGTTTAACACTAGAACTACCGGAAATTTGAGTCAAAGTTTTACAAAAATATTTCACACAGTTTAACTTTATTATTTAACATTTTTCTTCTTTGTATATTTTAAACTTATTTCATAATGAAATTTCTGGTTTGAACCAAAACATATTCATATGGTAGCTGTCAAAATGACGGCTTACAGTAGTTCTAGTGTTAATATTCATATGATAAGTTTTTTTTATATATATTCAATTTACTTAGGTCCTTTTCCATGTGAGAAAAATTTTCAGGTATAAATTCAAAGTACACGACTTTTTCAGTGTGAGAAGTTAACTTTAAGTGAGAAATATTTTATCTTATATTTTTAAGTCTTATTCTACGTGAGAAGTCAATTTTTATTCAAGTGAGAAAATTTTTCAGGTGCAATTTCGAAGAATCTCAGAGTTTAAATTTTAAAAGAGATTTTATTTGAATAAAGTTTTCATTCTCTAATTTTATTAACACAAGCTTTTTTTTTTTTTTTTTTTTTTTTGAAAAATTACTTATTTTGAAAGAGATAATTTGAAAAAATTACAGAACTAATTATTATTCACTCAAATTAGATCACCCAAAGACGTTAAATTTATAATATCCTATTTGAAACATTTTATTCTAGATAAAAATTTGACATTACAAAAGAGAATATTTTCTATATATTTTTATAGAAAATTAACCAATCGCATGTTATTTTCTTATTAAAAGCTGCTGTTTGAATTAGTATACATTTAAAAGAATAAAAAATCCTAGATCAAAAAATATATTTTATTTAAATTGTTTTCCAAAAATATTTGTTTTACTAAATAATGGAAAGGTAATATCAATGACAAATTTTTAAAATATTAATTTCATTGCATAGGGGTGACCAGGGAAATGGTGACACCTTAAGAGAATTTAAATATTTTCACTTCAAAAAAATGTTTATTTTTAATAGTAAAAATTCTAAAGCTGAATCATGATCTTTAGTATCTGTATAAATTTAACCGTAATCATAACCTTAAGCAAGCACACATAAAAAAATTACTTTCAACTCCTGTACATTGGCGTGATTACCCAGGTTACTAATTTCGCCACTGTATCGGGGTATGATGCCAGGGTTCCACAAAACTCCTGAAATACATTTCCGTTATCTGATGGAAATTAATGAATGGGCATTTTCAATTGAGCTACGCATTTCCTAACTGAACTACATTCTAACGTACAATGTAATATATCATAAAGCTATAATTGCTGAAATTGTGTTTTCAAATGTGTTCAAGTGGATATGTTTCACTGTTTGTTTATTAGCCCCCAATATGCTATTTCTTTCTCCCAGCTTATTGTGTATCCAATAAATAACGTTACCTTGTATAAGCCAGCCGTATAACAGAAGCCGATGTTTCAAAGTGCGATTAAATACTCTACAGCAGTTTTAAAAACTTCTAAGCATCGCACATTTTCAAAGTCTGTACCGTCGTATTGGTAAAAAAAAGTACTTTTTAATGCAATTTGTTTGAAAACTGCATCTCCATTTATTATGAAATATTAATTTTTTTTTGTAGTTTTTAGCGACATTTGTTTCATTTTGGCAACTCAAGTACTCCATTTATGTAGAAAGTAAAGAAAAAATTGTTGAAACATAGCAACTATATCTTTTTGTTGCCATTTTCTCATAAAAATTGAAAACAATTTAATTAAAATACGTGCTATTTTGAGAAAAATATAAATGAATGATTTAGGATAAAACATGGAACTATTATAAACTATATTTAATTTTAAGTTTCTATATTAATGCAAATGATGTCATTTTAAAATAAAAGCGTGTGCTTTAAGTCTTAAAATTGAAATATGTTTTGCACTACAGTAGAATCCCGATTATCTGAGTCCCGCTTAACCGAGTTATTTTCTTCTGGTGGACTGATGGCTTCTATTATTATGAAAAAGCCATTATAAAATGAAGTGTTAGGTGAAGTTAAAAGAGCAGCTATAAAAAGTTAGAACTCTGATTTTCTGGTCAGAATGGAAAAAATGGCCATAATTTTCCTTAATTTTTTTTTCCATTCTGACCAGAAAATCAGAGTTCTAACTTTTTACGGCTGCTCTTTGAACTTCACCTAACACTTCATTTTATAATGGCTGTTTCATAATAATAGAAGCCATCAGTCCATCAGAAGAAATGAAGTAATGGAAATGCCGGGGGCGACACTAAATTCTGAAAAAGCAGAATTCCTGTTCTCTAGTTTATACATTTTTTTTTTTCACTTTGTGAAGTTTTATTATTGCATTCTGAAGGTGTTGGAAAATGTTTTATAATCTATGCCTGACGCAGGGCCGAAACTAGGGGGTGCAGAGGGGGCATGTGCCCCGGTGTCCAGAACGAATGGCGAAGGGGGGGGGGGAAGCAAAGAATCACAAACAGTTTAAGACTCTTTTAACAGAAGTGCTAATAAAAGATTTAATAAACGATCCAAAACATGGTTTTGGTAATCATTCAAACTGCGGATCATTTTGTACAAAAAGATTTCGATCCATATGAAAATGTAGAGGAAAAGATGACAAACAGTGGCATGGCAAAGGCTATCGACGGAGAAATCGATCGAATTCTCATTTCTTGCAGCAGTACGTTAATATGGAACGCAACAAACAACACTGCAGAAAATTATGAGTCAACTTTGCAAAACATCTGGAGGGAAAAGGGTTGATTTCTATCGGGGCGGGTTAATGTAGCTGTGTTAGCCTTTCAAACTCCAGCTCAAGGATGGCATACTTTAGCTCACAAAGCACTATCAGGGCATAGACCCAAGACAGCTTTAAGAAACTTCATTGCTGCAAGACGAAAAAAACATATCAAACGACTGCAATGGAAACTGTTCATATCGAATACAAAACACGCGGGAAAAAAAAGAAATATTTTGGAAAACAAGGAGATGCTAGTTACGGGGATAAAGCAGAAAAGCCAGACTTATCTCCAGAGATATTTGCAATTCTACAAAAGCAGCATTTTGAAAATATTAAAGTTTCCGATATCTTTACAAAGCCTCTGTTCTCATCATTTTCACCTTTCTATTATGCTTTACCCTACTTTCATTTTTAATTATTTTAACAAATACTTTATTTCGTTAAAACTTACTTTCCTCTTTTCTTTCAAAGTCACTTAAATTCAGTTTCCGAATTCGTACATTTTCCTTTTACATTCGTGCAAAAAGCTTTGAGTTCTCACAGTTTTGCTGTAGTTCTCGTAATAAACACGAGATGGCGTTGTATGTCCAGAGCGTCGACGATCGTTGTCATGGTTACGCCTTCACATGCTTCCTCCTGCAAGCCGGTTGGGAGTTCAACAGACATGCGTGGATGCCGTATTTCGGTTCATTCATTTCGAATAAATCGCTGTGCTTTCAAGTCATTTTGCCCAGTTGTATTTTTCTCTGTACTGGGAAGGTGGAAACAGTTTTTCATAGTGCTTCATCAAGGTATCAGTTTGAATAGTTTAATTCATCTGCTTCTATGATAGTCCATTTCAACAGTAATTTGCTTTAGAGGAGATTCATCTTTATTATGAGTGATTGTTTTTCGAGAGGCTGAAATGGCATATTTTAAAATTGTCTTTGTAATGTACAAGACATCGTGTCAACGCAGCAATTTTTCTGGAAACTACCTTTTCTACATTTTTGATGATGTCGTCCTCGGAATAAATGTTTTTCATCTTAAAGCTCAGGCATTTTAAAGTAAAGTAATGGCAGCCTTTTTAGTGACTTCGACAGTTTTTCAATCGTTTCTTCTTAAGAGAAAAGAGACTTTTTCATGTCGAATACGAATTGACTTTTGTGTCATGTCTTCAAAAGGATATACTTACATTTTTCAAGCCCTCGCTATACTATTGGGATAATATGGATGTCGTAATTTATATATTATGCAGTAATGTTATATTTCAAAGTAAATGCCTATATTAATTGCCGTGATGTTTGTAATTCAAGTTTTAGATAAGTGTCTTTCCATTTTACATTTGTCGACAAGCTGATATTTCGAGAGATGTTATAATTTGTTTAAGTTTAATGAATTATTTGTGTTTTTAAAATGTGTCATTCTCCACCACATTATTTTTTGAAATATCTTTTACTTTTCAGATGTTAAAGTTTATCTAGCTTAATTTTAATATAATTCTTAGTAGATTATTTTTCTTTGGAGTTTAAACCAGCATTACGCTTCACTGCATACTTAATATCCTCTGCAACCCATTTTAACCCCTAAGCACTATTTTATAGTGCTTATCAGTTTCTTCCAGAGATGCTCTCGAAAAAGAAACAAGAGGACAATCAAAATCTGAAAGATGGCGACAAGAAAGGTTGGTTGGTTGTATGAGGTTTTATGGCGCAAAATCCCTTAAGGGACATGCTGCGAAAGACTAAAAACACCAAAAAGTGAGACAGAAAAATATGTAAGTAAACAAAAAGAGCAATGAAAAATACAATCTGGATGTGTCCAGATGCAGTCAGACATGTGTAGAAGAAAAAAATTTCTAAAAGCAGTAGAATAAAAAAGTAAAATATTTTTTTTTAAAGTACGCCCAATCCAGATGTCATAGAAGTGTAAAGCAAATTCTGAGAATTCAAACCAATGATAGAAATAAATTATATTTCAAAATAAAATCCTGCATGGTTTTGAAAACGTAAAGAGTGCCCCATGAGGAGCTTCCCAAATGAGGTGGTGACAAGAAAGGAGACTCCGAATACCATCATCGTTGTTTCACACAGTGGCTCATAACAACCCCTTCTGAAAAATTAGTAAAAAAACAAATTTATGGGCAAAATTTTGAAACAGAAGCCACAAAATATGGCATTGAAAACGAAAAAAAATGCTATTTAACTATATATACAAAAATAAATCTGAACACAAAAGCCTCATGCTTCGGGCTTTTCATCGACGAAAGACATCCCTTTTTGTGCTGTAGTCCCGATGCATTAGTGGAAAA
This sequence comes from Maratus speciosus, assembly GCA_963932465.1. Classification (NCBI taxonomy): domain Eukaryota; kingdom Metazoa; phylum Arthropoda; class Arachnida; order Araneae; family Salticidae; genus Maratus; species Maratus speciosus. Next base: position 459,970,377 of record OZ010798.1, read on the forward strand.
CAAGGATTATTAGAAGTGAAATGTTCATACACACTGAAGTTCTCGAATAATTTGGAATATGATTTTTGACAAAAGAATACCCGCGGAAAAAAGCTTTCTGAAACAGGAACGCTGAAGCTGTCAAAAACTCATCGTTATTTTTACCAAATCCAACGGCAGCTGGCCATTGTAAAAGGCTTTGGCATAGATATAAGTGAAAATCTAGCCAAAGCTAATGGAGCACTAAATGTTTTAAGAAAGCTCAAGGATATGACATCCCAGATGACTTTACCTTCGTAAGTAAAGTAAGAAATATTGTAAAATTGGATTAACGATATTTTTTTAAAGTTTTTTTTTTTTTTAAATTGCTTTATCATTTTTTAAGGTTACAGCTGATGTAGGTGGTGACCTTGTAAAAGGCTTTGGCATGGATATGAAGGAAAATCTAGCCAAAGGCAAGGGAGCACTTAATGTTTTAAGAAAGCTGAAGGATATAAGATATGATATCCCAGCCTTCTCTGGACCATTGTTCAAATCTTATTATATTTGTCGATATTATGACAAAATATTAAAAAATGATACCTAAATTTATCTATCAATGAGATATCATCAATTTATCTACACTTCGGCTCTACAATCATTAATTCGGCACATTGAAGGATTTCACAAAAATGAAATTCAAAGATGGTGCTCATACTGCCAACGGAACACCCCCAGAAGAGTCTCTACCCATGACTGTTTTCAGGGAAACCATTTTTATATCACTGATGGCACCGCCTCCGAGCTTCCCCATAAGTGTCACAGATGTCAAGCTGCCTTCCCTTCCCGTCAAGGCCTTACAAACCATCAAAGAACACACAATGAGGAAGACAGGAGGGCTCACAGGGACAATATGAGGCATCGTCTAAACAAAACCACCAGTCGTTACCCTGCCTCTAGGGTGAACACTCAAATTTGTGATAGCAATATGCCTCCACCTTTTGCATCCTCCTCAGTCACCAACTCAATTATTGATACGCAAGCTCAGGACCCAAATGAGGATCATGCTGATCTTGCCGGTCTCAATGAAGAGGACAACGCTCCTGACAATGATGACGAAGGCGAATACCACTTACAAAACGACCTTATTGTTAACCCTGATGCAGATAATCCTTCAAAAATCTATCAGACCAACTTCTCTAACATATATAAGAATTACTCTACTAACAAGTGGGATGAATTTGAGGAAGTCTTGCTACAGTTCATTGGTTTCAAACATGAAAAAGTCGGACTGAAGAAATTTCCTCCGGGCATGAGATCCACCAAGAAATTTAATAATAAAGATCCTGCTGCCATGCAAAGACTATACAGAAGGAACAGACGGTGTGCAGCACGCGAAGCCCTCAATATCCCCACTTCACATTGCCATGTTCCTGCCAAGGCCCTTCAAGACAAATTCTATAAGTAGAATGACAATCTGTACGACCTCTCCATCTTCACAACCAGTTCTGAGGAAATAGAACCACCAGATACCTCCTTATTCACTCCAATCGAAATCAAAACTAAGCTTGGGAAGTGTGAGAACACGGCATCTGGTCCTGACAAATTGACCTACCAACACTTAAAGAAAATTGACTCGGATTGCAAAACGATCACATCCATCTTCAATATTTGTCTTAAGGCACGGTGTACCCCCTCAGTCCTGGAAGGACTATCACGATCTTCATCCCCAAAAGTAGCGAGCCTTCTGATCCGGCAAACTGCAGACCCATTGCACTCTCCAACATGCTATATAAGCTGTTCACAAGCTTAACTGCAAAACGTCTATCAACATGGATCGAAAACAATCTCCTGTCCCCTGGTCAGAAGGGATTTCGTCCCTTTGATGGCACCGGGGAGAACAAATTCATGCTAGAGCACCGCATCCGGGTAGCCAAGAAGCTCAAAAGAGAGATCTGCATCTTACTCGTAGATATCAAAAATGCATTTGGCTCCATCCCCCACAAGGCCATCGTGGATGCCTTGAGGGCTATCAGTGCAGGTGACCTAATCTGCGACATTGTTAATGATATTTATACTAATGCAAAATCATGTCTTCTAACCTCCGAAGGTATTTCTGAAGCCATCGATGTTCTCTGCGGTGTCAAGCAGGGATGCACCTTAAGTTCAATTCTCTTCATCATAACAATAGATCCTATTCTCAAAGCCATTCAACGTGGTCGTAACAGCTTAGTTGGTTGTATAGTGTTTAATGGCACAAAATCCCTTAAGGGACATGCTGCGCCAAACAAGATCAGACTAAAAACATAAAAATAAAGAGTATCAGAGAAGCAATCTGGATGAGGTCACACAAGTGTAGATAGAGAAGACAATTAAAAACTAAACAATCGGACTATAAAAGATTTTAGGTAAAGAGTGCAATCTGGATGGGCTCCCATCCAGATGTCAGAAGAGTATCGAAAACATTTCAAGTTGTTGTTGAACCAAAAGAAATAAAAATTATATTTCAAAGTAAAATCCAGCATATTTTAAAAAAGTGAAGAGTATGAGGTGTATCCCCAATGAGGTTTGTAAAAATTGGTGATGTGTTAAAATAAATTCTATATATATAAGTGCCGGAGACCCGGAGTGTCAGTTAAAACATGATGAATGGTCAGGTAATCAAAATGACAATGTGGACACATGGGAGCATCCTCCCGAAGTAAAAGTTGGTTGTAATGGCACAAAATCGCATAAGGGACATGCAGCGTCAAACAAGAATAGACTAAAAACATAAAAATAAAGAGCATCAGAAAAGCAGTCTGGATGGGATCAGAAAAGTGTAGACAGGGAAGAAAATTAAAAACTAAACAATCTGACTATAGAAGATTTTAGGTAAAAAGTGCAGAAGTGCAGTCTGGATGGGGTTCCCATCCAGATGACAGAAAAAATTAAACGACCAATTCAAGTTATTGTTAAACCAAAGAAAAATGTAAAAATCATATTTCAAAGTAAATCCATTATGTTTTAAAAAAGTGAAGAGTGCCCCATGAGGTGTTTCCCCAATGAGGTTTGTCAAGATTGGTGATGATGAGTTAAAATAGATTCTGTATAAGTGCCGGAGACCCGGACAGTCAGTTAAAACATGATGAATGGTCAGGTAATCAAAATGGCAATGTGGACACATGGGAGCATCCTCCCGAAGTAAAAGATGTTTATGAGTGATTCTAGAATGTCCAATTCTCAAACGGGTCAGAACATCGGTTTTCCTTGGATAACACGGAGGCCAAGTCATGATGGTAGGTTTGATGTGGTGCAGTTTATTACTGCAATCTAAATTCCAACTTTCTTGCAATTTATTATAAATAAAGTGTTTGATACGTAGTTTAACGTCTGAGAATGGAACTTAATGGCACAGCGGATTAAGAGCACGCTTTGCTGCCTCATCTGCTTTCTCATTACCAGGAATACCCATGTGTCCAGGTACCCAGCAAAATAATACATTATAGCCAAGTCTTGTTAATTTATTATAAAATTCAAGGACTGATGAGACATAAGGATGCTTTTTAAATGATTTGATTGCGTCAATAGAGCTATTTGAGTCCGTATAAATAATGAAGGATGAGCTTTGATGATGAGAGATGTGGAACATGGCCCTATCTATTGCAATCAGTTCGGCTGTAAAGACAGAAGTAGATGAATGAAGTCGATAGCTTAAAGAAGGGCTTTCACAAAATACACCACACCCAACAGTATCTCCACTCTTAGAGACATCCGTGTAAATATCAGTATAGTCATTAAAGTTTGATCTGTGTGCAGCAAATAATTGTTGAAAAACAACAGGATCCAAGTTGTTCCTATTGTATCCTTTAAAGGGATGGAGCAATGTAACATTAGATTTCCAAGGAGGGTGTACATGATTTGGACATGGAATCACCTCGATATTACACAGAGGGCTATTATCAGTAATGTTCCTAATTCTGACACCAAAAGATGAGATGCAAGATGGTCAGTGCTGATAAAGGATATCTTTGTTTGTATTTAGAATGTATGTATGAAGAAGATGGCCAGTATGGGAAAGGATACGGTAATAAAGTTCTAATGAAAACTTTTCACGAAAGTGGTGCAATGCTGGTTCATTGCAGTCAACATAAAGGCTTAAAACTGGAGAGGTACGAAATGCACCAGAGCAAACACTGAGTGCGCTATGGTGCACAGTGTCAAGTTTTTTAAGAACAGAATTATGTGCGGAACCATAGACCTGGCAGGCATAGTCAATTTTGGAACCGATGATGGCTCGATAGATTTTAAGGAGAGAAGTACGGTCTGCTCCCCAGGAAGTATTTGAAAGCACCTTTAGTAAGTTAAGCGATTTTTCACATTTTGTCCGTAATTGTAAAATATGTGGTAAAAAGGTTAGCTTACTATGAATTTGGAAACCGAGAAAACGGACACTGACCACAACAGGAATTTGAGACAGGAAATAAAAATTTTAGGATCTGGATGCAGATCCCTACGTCTACAGAACTGAACACAAGAAGTTTTTGTTAGTCATTAAGAATATAGGCAATTGCAATTTGCAACTGCCTCTCAATAAAGCGGATATCCTGTCCCACGCACATAATTCGAAAGTCGTCAACATATAAATCACCTTTCACAGAAGGGGGTAGTTGACTAAGAATGTTATTTATTTTGATTGCAAAGACGGTGACACTCAGGACACTACCATGGGTACACCCTCTTCTTGCACATAAAATTTGAGAGCACTCCCCGGATTCGGACACGAAAAAGTCGAATGGTGAAGAAGTTCTTAATAAAAATAGGGAGATTCCCACGAAAGCCTAGGTTAAAAAAAATCACGAAGGATCCCGTATCACCACGTTCTGTCATAGGCTTTCGCCATGTCAAAAAATACTGACACCAAATGGTTGCGTTTTAGAAAGGCTGTCCGTATATGAATTTCAAGATTGATAAGTTAACGATTGTTGACCTAACTCGTCGAAATCCACTTTGACATGCAGCAAGGCAAATGTTATTTTCTAAAATATGCACAAGACAACAATTGATCATTTTTTCAAGTAATTTGCAAAGACTGCTAGAGAGTGCGATTGGCCTGTAATTATTGGGATTAGGGGAGACCGGGGTTAGTTGTGCCAGGCGCAAGTTGTGCCATCGAACTTCCTGACTGAGCCAATAGCTTGCAGCACCTGTCGCGTCATGTGAGGAGTGAAGAGGTTGATTGTCTCAGTGTGCTGCGTATGTTGTGAAGTATAGCGTTGCGTTGTTTTCTAGATAAAAATATTATCTTGTTTTCTATCGTAAAAGTAAATTTTGCAACCTACGTTGGAATCGTCATTCTCTTAGCGATACTGGGGTATGTAAACTTCCCTAACATTATTTAAATGCTTATATTTTGAGCTATTATTCTATGTATTTCATTTGTTAATCATGCCAATATTTAGGAAACTAATGAATAATATTCAAAATGGCATAACGCGGGGCTACTTGTGACGAAGTCTAAGAGGCACATTGTGAACGTGTCTTTACTTACCTCAACATAATTATTCCTCCTAATTTTAACTTCCTATGAACTGTTAAGGTTATTGCTGAAGTGCTTGGTTTATTAATTAATGATGGTCAGATTGCAGAACTGTCTTCAGACGTAAAAAATCTCATTGAATTACATTATTCAATGGCAGTTGATAATAGCAATGTGTCAGTGATAAGTCTTACAGAAGTAAGACCACTCCCTAAAGCAGGATTTCGAAAACGCAAGCGATCTGTTCCTAAGTTTTTGGAATCTGCCATTCTAACAAGCACACCTGTAAAAGAGAAAATTCGAGCAGAACAAAAAGCAAAAGAACGCAGAAGAAAAAGTAAAAAATAAACTGTATGGAAAGGCCAAGCAGTGCATAAATAAAATTACACCTAGGTTATTGGAAAAAAGGGAGAAGCAAGTATTGGATAGCTCTGAAGATGATGAAAATTGCTTATTTCTAGTTTGCTTTGAGCAATACAAAATTTCTAGACCCGAAGAAGACTGGGTGCAAGGCATGACATGAGGAAGATGGGCGCATGTCAAATGTACCAAAAATGAACCTTATTATATTTGTATTAACTGCAAATTAGACGCTGAAACAAGCGATGACAATAAGTGATTAAAAATATAGGATATAGGCCTACATGTTGTAGTAGGCTACCGAATCAAAGATCAATATGCCAAAGATTAGTGTATACTTACTTTTTATTTCTTTCTTGATTAAGACAGTTTTTTCTTTTTATTGCTAAGTGTCTCTAAAGATGTCTTTATAATGGACTAAGAGTTTGCAAGTGTTAACAATTTAACGATTTTATTTTCATTTGATTTACAATATTATTAACACATGAAAGTGTTTTATTGTGTTAAGGACTTTATAAATTAAAAAATTTGTCATTAATGATATAGCATATCCCATTTAATCGCTTTTCTTACATAATTTGTATATGTTACAATGTACTTGTATGTGTCATTTATGTGTCACAATGTGCCCCAAGCATGTCACAACTTGTCCCGTAGCGGGTGTTAGTAGTGACAAATTTCGAGTTTACGCAGAATTCATTTTGTGTTATGAAAATCGTTAATAATTTTAATAGCAGTTTATAAATATGTTACGCAAGATTTACTCTAATGATATGATACACTAAATGTTTCGCTTCAGTTACGCCTGATATCAAAAATGTCGAAAATGTCACTACTAACCCCGGTCTCCCCTACTAGCATCTTTCCCTGGTTTAGGGAAAGGAATGATAATAGAGTTACACTAGGCATGAGGAAAGACCTGTTCCATCCAAATTCTGTTATAGAATGCAAGTAAATTTTTGAGAGAGATTGTGCAGAGATGTTTAAGCATGGTATCCCTAACTGATTGACAAAATTTGCAATTTCTTCCCATGCAAAATTGACAAAATTTGTGTTTTTTTATTGAGATAATCTAATGAAACTCATTATTCTGCCGCCGATGAACAAAATTTTCAATTTTTGCTGCACATCATTGGCAAAATTCATGATTTTTCCATGCGCAATCAACAAAATTTCCAATTTTGCGGCATCTGATCGACGAAATTAGAGATTTTTCCATGCCCGACCAACAAAATTTGCACTTTTTCAGAGTCCGATCGACGAAACTTGTGATTTTTCCGTGCCCATTCGACAATTTTGAGATTCTTTACTGGCTCTGATGAAATTTGCAATTTTTTTCGTTATAATTGTCGAAATTTACAATCTTTTCTCTCAATTAACAGACAAACATGCGATTTTTTTCACAGCCGATCAACGAAATTTGAAGTTATTCCTCTTCTAATCGACAAAATGGGATTTTTTTGCACTCGATTGATGAAATTCACGATTCTTAACTGTCTGACGAAACTCATGATTTTTCCAACGCCGATCAATAAAGTTTTCAATTTTTCCATGTATCATCAACAAAATCGACGATTTGCCATGCCCAAGCACCGAAATTTGCTATTTTTCCCGATCCAGATCAACACAAAAACGTGCTATTTTTCCATGCCCGATTGGCGAAATTCGCAATTTTTTCCTGTGCCTCATACTTAAAATTTGTGATTTTTTTTTTTTGTGCCTGATTAATGAAATTTGTGATTTTTCCGCACCTGATCGACAAAATCCAGGATTTTGCAAATGACGAAACGATGCCTGGCAAAAATTTCATTTTTTTCAGCCGCAAATGGACGATTTTTCCTGTCACCTATGGACAAAAATAAATTTTTTCTAGTTATAAATTGAGGAACCTCGCAGGCCACACACTAACCCAACGGGGGCTACTTTTGCCTGTGGACCACAGTTTATGCATCCCCACTCTAAATTATATATTGTAAATTCACACTGAATGTAATTTGGTATTCCATTACAGATGAGTTCTAAAGATACATTTGACACAGCAGCTGCACTAAACCAGCATGCTATGGATGAGACAGTTCGTCTCAATGTACAGGTACAACAAGCTCAACGTGAATATAACAAAAGCGTCTTAAGAGTAGAAGCAGCAAAAAAGGAACGTGAACGAGCAAGATTGACTCTATCTAATTTTCAACCCAATCCAGAGATACACGAACGAAAATCTTGATGTAACTTTATATGTTATTTCTATTGCCATAAAAGACACTATTGTATAAGTATTATCAGTAAAAATATCAATATAAACTTGTAAAAGTATCTGTATCTTTTTAATATATAAGCTAAATCATAACAAAGATTTTCTTTACAGCAAAAGCGTACAATAGCTGACTTGTTGGCATAACTTGACACAATCTGAACACAAATTTAATAAATGATTTAAAGATTTATTGTACCGTATTTTCGGGAATACCCGCCGCACCCACCATAAGCGCCGCACCAATGAAAATCTATTTTTAAAAAAAAGTTTATCGACGTAAGCGCCGCACCATCGTAAGCGCCGCACCCAAGGAACTGATTATTGTACAATCTAAATTCCGGAATCGTTTCGGCTGCGGCTTTTCCGGATTTTAGAGGTCTTGAAATATTATATAGAGACACTTAGAGGTCTGCACAGGCCGAAATTTCCGGGCCCGGCCCGAAATTTCTAGGTCGGGACTACCCGACTCGTAGAAAAAAATTCGGCCCGGGGCTGCCCGACTCGCAGAAAAAATTCGGCACGGACCAGCCCGATACAAAAATTAAAAGTTCGGTCCGGTCCGTACAAAAGAAATATTGGCCCGACCCGGTAAAAATTTTTAAAGTTCGGCCCGGCCCGATTGAATTTCTACAAAACATTGATGAAGTGCTGCAGGCTGTGATATTTATTTTTTTAATGAATCTCTATTTCTTGTATGTAAATGTTTCAGTTATCATTACTATTGTTAATCCATATTCTATGTATTGAAGGGTTAAAAATCTGAAAATTGTTATACAGTAAAATCTGCTAAGACGGAATTGTATAAAAAAGAAAAAAAAGCGTTATAGACAAGATCCTCAACACGTTATTCAGTTTAAAACAGGATTCCGTCATAGGCAGGTTCTTTTCACTCGTTTTACTATATTTTAATAAGCTTATGATATCTACAACTCTTTAAAAAGAATAAATTTTAATGTTTAATTGTAGAATAATGGCAATTTAAAAATGTATGCATTTTTTTTTTGCAAACATTTTTGGTCCAGGCCATATTTTACTGCCCTTTGAACGAACCAGTCCACGACGAGACAAAGATTTTCATAAGGGCTTTGTCAAAACTAGGACTCAAAATTTTGGATCGTGAAGACTAGGAATGAAACCAGTCCAGGCTCTGTACAGAAAAAATAAGTTAGGCCCGGCCCGATCTTTCAGGAAAAAAGTAATGCCCTAACCCGGCCCGGACAGAACCTTCAGAAAAGAGTATGGCCCGGCCCGTGCAAATCTCACACTGCCGAAACCACTTTAGGATAACTAGAAACTCTCCTTTTTTCTTTTTCTTTCTTTCTTTCATTTTTTTTTAAGCAGTTCATCTATTGATATATACAGTAATAACTAGCAATGTCTATTTACAATGTGACAATTGTCTATTTACAATCTGCGGCTGAGGGACATTTTCTAATATTTTGGTACCAATTCGAGAGCATGAGACTATTGATCAAAGCGGGGAAAATGGCGTCATAAAATATCGGTTTGACAAAAAAAAAAAAAAAAAAAAAAAAAAAAAAATGCCATAAGACATTGCTGTAATTGAGACAATGTTTCATTGATTCTGTTTGTGGCAGATTTTATTTTTTATTTGCTACATGCGCATCTTTTCTTGTTCATTTTTAAAAATAATTTTGTAAGTTTTAAAAATATTTCTTGCTCAGAATTTAGACTTTCCTTTTCATCATAAGTTATTATGAAGATATATATCATAAGTTTAAAGAAAGAGTAGAAAATCCATGAATCCACTTTGCATTAAAAAAAACTCTTATCTCGTTACCTCTTTTTTCTACTGCATTCAAAGTTCTTTTCGAAGAAACAAAACCGGAACTATTAGCCTACTACATGTCAAGGTCATAGGGCAATGTGTCAGAACAGAACGTTCGTTCCGAGGAGATGGAGTGAATTTGAAATCAAGTGTGTTTATCTTAGTTGAGTCAAGAGATAACAAAATTACATGTTTGTTTTTTGGTTATAAATGCGTACTTAAGTGATTTTATTAGGCGCTTCTTTAAAAATAAAGATTATAAACATGAAAAAAAAAAAGATAAAATAAGTATTTTTGTTGAGAACTCTTCGTACGAAACAATTTTTAACCATATGGGCGTAAAAATCAATGTTTTGAAGAAATTCAGTCGGGTCGGGCCTAGATTTTAAATGTTTTCTGGCCCAGGCCAAACTTTTAGCTTTTTTGCTGGGCCATTAATTAATTAATTTATTTATTTTTTGTACGGGCCGGGCCGATTTTTCCCCTATGGATCGGCTACTTCACTCAAGGGTAAACGCCCGTTTGCTACTGTTAATCCTATGGAAGAATTTTTAATAATAATAATTTTTTTTAATAATATTTTTTTTTTTTTTTTTTTTTGCGTCGTATAGCTGAGGTCGATCTCTAAAAATACCCTTTTTCGATTTTGTTTACAGTTTTTTTTCGTAGTATACTTTGATTTTCGGAATCAGTTTCGAAAGTGAAAGTATTCTAGTAAAAAAAAAAAAAAAAAACCCTCTAAACACAATCGAAAAAGTAAAAATGACTCTTTGTAGAGACCGCCCTCAGCTTTCCAATGCAAAAAAGATCATTTAAAAATAATGGAATTTGAACGACATATTTTTAAAAAAAATTCTTTCTTAGGATTAACATTAACTAGCAGGTGTTTATGCGTGAGCAAAATAGCCCAATATTTATATCGCGTCAGTCGGCCCACTTAATTTGTTATATTGGTCAGGACCATTTATTTTGTTTATTGCCCGACCCGGCTCATTAAAAAAACTGTACTAATTCTGCTGACCCGGCCGGTTTCAAAGTTTGAATTCATTTTGTCTGGTCGAGTCGGGTACGGCCTCTATTTTAGGGGCCGAGTTTATAGAGTCCCGTACTGAAAAAAATAAAGAAAAAATCTTGCTCTCGAGTGTTTTTACTGTGTATTAGGAGACCCATTCCACAAAAGTTCTATGCCGGGATTTGAGATTTCTCTAGTTAGAGACCAGTAATTTCACAAAGTGAGCTGTGAGCAGTTTTGCTTTGCAAGTGGAAGGAAAGGGGGTTTATTAGAAGAAAAGCTCGCGACAGCTGTACATTACAGTATCCGGAGGGTAAAGTAATTATTGACGGATGGGCGGAACTTGAGAACCGGTGAGACAAACGTTATTCATCCGGTTGATTCTTTAAAAATAAACAAAACAAAAAACATTTCTCGGACATCTGCGGTTGAGGGACATTTTCTAATATTTTGGTACCAATTCGAGAGCATGAGACTATTGATCAGAGCGGGGAAAATGACGTCATAAAATATCGGTTTGACAAAAAAAAAAAAGCCATAAGACACTGCTGTAAAAGAAAAAAAAATCATCGTATCCGCCGCCCTCGCGTAAGAGCCGCACTTAGAATATTTTATACTTTCAAACTCGTATGCGCCGCGGCTCATACGCCCGAAAATACGGTAAATTAAAAATCAATTAACTTAAAACTAAAAATATATAACTGGTGGTAGAAATAAAAATAAATGACAAGTTAAACGTTAACAAAACATTTATTAAAAAACAAACAATAGAATAAACTACATAAAATGTACACAGGGTTTTTTTTTTTTTTCTTGGGGCCCATTTTGTGAAAAATAACATTTTGTCATGAAAGATGAAATACAGTTTCTCAAATTCAAACCAAATATTAAGTTGAAGGATTTAAAAACTTATTAATAAAGTGTTCCTTACTGGTGAAGCTTATTTTGTTTAATTATTAAACATTTTAATAAAAATAATCAATAAAAAGTATGTTTCGTGGAATGGAATTTTGTGAAGAGGCCTGTTTTATTAAAGGGATTTTTGTGAAAGGGCCTCAAATTTGGCCTGGATCGACCCCTGTATATATATCTAAATCATTATAATTTTTGAAATTTTTGTGTAGTAAAGTTCTCATGCCTTGCACTGAATAATACAATAGAGCCCGAATAATCTGAACTAATTGGGATCGGTGCCTGTTCGAATTACCCGAGATTACAATAAAAATAAAAAAGATGCGTGCTAAAAAAAAAAAAAAAATAATAATAATTTAAAGTTATAAGTACTCAGTAGTACAGTAAACATCCTCTAATCTGGCATGCTGGATAGTCTGGCACGAACATGCTTTAACAAAATTTTTTACACTCATTAAAGATAAAGTTGGTAATATCAAATGCAATTCTTTTATGTCAGACGATGCACCAGCTTTTAATTCCGCATGGAATACTGTTATGCCGCCTGTAAGAAATTTACTTCGCTGCAGTTCGCATGTTGACCGTGCATGGCAGAATCAATTTAAAAAAAAAATTAAAGGTGACAAATCCAAAAACGATTTTGTTTATTTAAGTGTGAGGACTCTCATGGAATAAAATAACAAGGAAAAATTTTCCGAATTAGAAAATAATTTTTAAACGTTCTGTTTTGCGATAATCAAACCAAAGATTTTGCTGCATATTTCAAATCTAATTATGCATCAAGGCCACAAAAATGGGCATTCTGCTTCAGGTCTGGAAGAGGAATAAACACGAACTATCACATAGAATCTCTGCATCATGTGATTAAATATGTTTACTTCGAAGGAGAGAAGAATAAAAGAAAAGACTTTTGGACATTTTGATGAAAATTGTCACGGAAAAAATGTTTGAGAGACTAATAAAGTTGAAAAAGGCCGCACATTCAAAAATATAAACATTTTTCATGATCACCGCGAAAGATTCCAAAAAAAAAAAAAAAAAAAAAAAAAAAGTATTGTCAGACTGACGAGGTATGGAAAATTAAGATCGCGGTGATGAATACTGCGTAACACAAAATGAATCATTTTTAATTTATCATTTTTCATTGTAAAGTGCAAAATGACCTGTATAAAGTGCAACATATGCGTTCATATGCAATTGCACAGACAACGTAATCCAAGGAAATATATGCTAGAATATTCATGCTATTTCATATGACAATTATATTAGTTTTCAGCATAATTCACATAATGAGGACGAATTAACCATTTTTGAAGATATTTATAAATTAAATAACACTGAAGCAAAAAATGCTACTGGTTACTGAAAATTAGCTGCAGATCCCGGCAGAAAATTTGGCTACTCTTTTGAAGACCAATAAACCATAATATTGATGAAATTTCAGCTTTCCAAATTGTAAAAGCATTTGATAAAATTCAAAGAACACTTAACATTACATCTATGAAGCGAAATAGAGAACTTGCAAATAAAACAACACAGAAGGAACCACGGAGTTATAAATCAACATTTATGTTTTATGAGGTTTGTCAAGATTGGTGGTGATTAATTAAAATACAACCTATACAAGTGCCGGAGTCCCGGATAGTCAGTTAAAATATGATAGATGGTCAGGTAATCAAAATGACATTGCGGTGCATCCTGCATGCATAATCATGGATGCGATGCATCATGCCGTATAAAAGATGTTTGTGGGTAATGCTTGAATGTCCAATTCTCATACGAGTGAGAATAACATCAGTTTTCCTTGGATAGTTTGGAGACCAGGTCATGATGGTTGGTGTGATATTATGCAGTTTATTAAAAGATAAGCTTGGAGTTACAGCCTGCTGATGAGGATGTTATTTTCAAACAAGTAAAGACTTTGGACAAAAATGTTCAAGAAAAAATGATTAGCCTTGTGAGGATTGTTTTACTTACCAATCACTTGTCTACACCCATCACCCAGAAAATCGAAAAAATATTTTTGACGGATATACACGTTTCAGACACTGAAGATTCCGGAAAACATATTTTTATAAAAAAAATTTTGCCGTCCGTCTGTATGTGTGTGTGTCTGTAAACGCTGTATCTCCCGAACAAATTGAGACAGAGACTTGAAATCTGGTGTGTACTTAGAATGTAATAATGGGAAGAAGCCTATTGAATATCAGTAACCTCGATTTGCCGGAAATATTTTTTTCGGACTCTTGAAGTATTCGTTATGATAAAAGGTAAAATAAACAATTTCGGAAATTTTTATATAAGAAGTGAATTTAAAAGACAATAAAAAGAACATAAATTTTGCATAAAGGATGAAGTCCCTCGGATAATTAGTTGCCGAGATATTTGTAATCCGATTTTTCATGACCCTATATTTCATTCAAATTTCAATTCAAAGATTTATTTTAATTGGAAATAAGACGCTTAATCCGACGCAGTAAACTGTTAGTTAATACGATAATCATTTTTGGTGTTATAAGGATGTTTCTTTAACGCAATTCGGTTATTCCGTCGACCAAAAAAATATAGCTAAATGCCGCCAAAGTGGCGATATAACGCCAAATGAGGCGATAAAAAATATTCGACAAAAGTGACACCAACTTCACACTGCTTTCGGTATTTCGCCAAATTCCCATAGACTCCCATTGTAATACAATCAGGGTCCTGTTTTGTTAACACGTTGAGTGCCATGCTACGAGTATACTCGTAGTTTTAATATTCGTAGATTAATTTATCACTTTCTCAACCTTATTTTAAAATAAAAAAAATTGCCCTATTTATTGGCAGAAATTTCGCTGTATTAGTAAAGCGAAATTTGCATTTCAGAACTTGTGTTGGCAAACGACTTTGAAGAAGAAAATTGAAAATTCTTACTTTTTGCGGCAGTGAACGTGTTAAAAATATTTAAATATGAGTTTACATTTTATTTTGGAATTGCAATGTATTTTATTAATAGTTTATACACATGTGTTATTTTCATATTTTATATTATGCATATCCATGATGGTAAGTATTATAGTGGCCCCCAACGACTAGTTTTATTTTGCTTTCCTCTAAAAGATAGGAGAAAAATATCAAAATCTTATTTTATTCTGCGTGCTCTTAAAATATGCTGCCAAAGCATTCAGAAATTATGTTGTCGAATCGGTTAATGGTTCTAAATTTTTAACGGTGTTGGCTGATAGTAGCACTACTCCTAGGACTCCTGAATATGAGGCTGTTCTAATTAAATATGTTCCGAAAGATGACCATAAGAGCAAGATAGCATTTATTGGGGTTTACAAAATAGAAACTGCTGATTCAGCAGGTGTAGCTAAAGTCATTGCTCATCACTTAAATGATGCTGGCATTTTAGACTAGGGTGACAAGCTACACTGCTCAAAACAATTAAAGGATATTTGAAGTTTTAATAAAGATAAACGAAATTTTTTTTGCCGAAAATAGAAGAAGAGAATCACAAATGCAAATTTTCTGTTTTTCAAACTGTGGAGTATGCAAATTTTGAGTTCGACGTCAAAAACGTCGCTTCAGTGGCAGCGAATGAAATTTGACTTTCAACTGGATAAAAGAGAATGAAGACAAGGATGATCGGCATTCAGTGATTGATTTGTTTCGATGAGTACGATGTCTCAGCGAAGTCATTTGACAGATTCAGAAGCTTTGAGAATTGTTGGTAGGTTAGAAGGGGGTCAAACTCAAGCCGAAGTAGCGCAAGCCATTGGAGTGTCACAAAGTGTCATTTCCAGGATCTGGAACCGTTTTTTGGAGAGTGGAATGCAGGCCGAAGACCAGGGCAAGGTCGTAGACAGGCAACAATGCCCAATGAAGATCGGTATTTAGCGTTAACAGCTCAAAGACACCGAACCATGAACGCTACTCTTCTCCAACGTCACCTTCGCTCAGCTACAGGCACCACGATTTCAACTCAGACTGTCCGAAACCGGCTCCATGCTGTAGGTCTGTATGCTCGCCGACCGATGGTATGTGTTAAATTAACATCAAGTAATCGTCGCGACCACAGGGAGTGGGCAACCGAGCATGTCAACTGGAGGAGAAATGAATGGAGCAATATTATGTTTTCTCATGTGTCCGTTTTTCTGTGCATCCGGATAATAGGCGTATTTTCATCGGGAGGGACCGTGGCAGTAGGAATAATCCTGCATTCGTGCACGAAAGTGTCAGATTTGGCGGTGGAGGAGTGTTGGTGTATGGTGGTATCTCCATTAACGGGCGCACTGACCTCTACATCATTTGAGATGGAGCTCTGACTGGTCGCCGATATAGGGATGAGATCCTCAGACCTATTGTAGTCCCTTACGCTGCAGAAATCGGAGATAACTTCATTTTAATGGACGATAACTGCAGGCCACATCGTGCAAACCTGGTGGAGGATTTCCTTTTCGAGTAAAGAATCGTTCGAATGGAATGGCCAGTGTGTTCTCCAGACATGAATCCAATCGAGCACGTTTGGGACACATTAGGAAGACGAGTTTCTGGCCGCCAACAACCCCCACAAACTCTCGAAGAACTTGAAAGAGCTCTTCTGGAAGAGTGGGGCAGAATACCCCAACTCGTCATTAATAGCCTCATTGAGTCCATGCCTCAAAGGTGTTCAACGTTGCTGGCCGCCCGTGGAAACCATACCCCCTACTGAAAATGATTTTCTTTGAAGAAAACACCTTTTCTTATTCTTTTTTTCTCATATGCACAAATTGTGTTTTTTCCTTTAGTACACAAATGCGCAATAAAATGCATTTTTTTCTGCCAAACATGTGTAATTTATTCTCATATAACCTACTATGTCTGTCGACCATGAATCAATCAGCTAAACAGTTTACCAGATACAAAATCCACATAAACTGCAATATCCTTTAATTGTTTTGAGCAGTGTAGTTTACATGTCCGTTAATGGTGCTTCATTAACCATAAGAAAGCACAATGGTCTTGTAAATTTGATGGATTATAATATTTATATAATTATGTAAAACCGAAGACACAAACTATTTTGAAATCTATTCACATCCATTCAATGACACTTAAAAAGAAGAAAAATCTTTCAAAAATCTATCAAGCCTTATTTACAAGAGTAAACAAGTACTTAAACTGAAAATATAGTACCTCTTTGTATTGTAGGACTTTAAGGAGAGGACCCTAGGAGCCCTGCATCCTCCTCCACGTCAAGTTTCCACAGTCCTCGACAAACGCCACCGAGGAGTAATTGTATGTATAATATCTAATTTTTTTCTCATTCTTCTTTTATCTACCACTCAATTTCGTGAACCTTAGTGTAAAGATATGTACTATCATCTACCTTTAGTAATTAATCTATCTGTAAATACCATATATACTCGTGTATAAGTCGTAATACAAACGAAATGCGAACCAGTCATTACTGGTGTTATAAATTAATATTATAATACTGGTATTATAAGTATCATTACTTCAATAATACATATAAAAATTTAATATGTTTTAATTAGTAATTCGTGCTGGAGCAGGACGAGAAACACTGCCGCATCAACAAAGAATTTACAATTACAGGATTTCAAGAGCCAGACGTGTAGTAGGAAATGCATTTGGAATTCTCACTGTGAGATTCCAGATTTTTAAAGGAAAAATTCCACTGCATGTTTCTACTATGAAGTTGATTAGTCTTGCTGCTCGTGTTTTGCACAACTTACTACGCTCGAAAGTATATTCCAGATATATACCTGCTGGTACTTTGGATCGAGAAGATAAGCGCACAGGGGAAATCAAGACTGGAGTCTACAGAAGTGGTTTATTAAAATTTAAGAAGTCTCCGTTTAAAAGTGCAGGTGTTACCAAGGAAATCCAAAGCAGATTCTGTAATTATTTTAATAGTGTCGGAGCAGTACCTTGGCAAAATTAGATGTGTGATTACATTAGATTCTATTTTTAAAATGCCTACAATTCAGACTTTTCTTGTTTATTATACTTTAAAGTTATCTAAATTATTTTAATATTATCAACCCCTTCGGGACAAGCGTCTTTTAGAGAAAAGACGCTTGTATCCTTTTTGAAAAATATTTTAAGCAATCCAAATGCAGTAGTTGACTACAAGCATTTTCATGAAAATATACGCACCTGCAATAGTGCTACTTCCTTTGCATCAATGGGTGCAAAATTAGCAGAAAATGTTCCAGGACGTGGTCCTTATTACTTTCGAGTTAAGAACAAATCTACCATGTGACGTCCCATCTACATCCACAAGGTGAGCAAAGAATATTTGCCCAATCGTATGTCCTGAATACCATTCAAACTGTAGAAGAGCGATTGAACATACCACAAAATGAAAATTGTATGCGACATAGTTTAAGGAAATTAGACTTAATTACGCATGACATAAACCCATTTCCTCAAGCCTTTAGAATGATGTTTGAAATAGAGAGACAAAATCAGGAAGAATCCCGCATAAATTGTTTACCAGTGCCAAATGTTCACATGGTGTTGTGAAGAGATAGACACACAGATCTTAGGCAGTACAATCTACCAACAGCTAATGAAGTGGCAATGGTTTTTCATAATGATAATGGAGAGCCACCGTTTGAGCGTGACATAAGAATTTATCCTCGTAACCCTGGAAACAATAAAAATAACTTTGTTCCACTCAATATGTTAAGTTCCAACATGGATCCAATTATTAATGCTGTATTCTCTCATCGAGGTGAAGCTGGCTGGCAGCCAAATTTACTGCTTGATCCATATCCAGGATCTGCAATTCGTGCTCGAAAAAATGTGTCAATGCTCCAGTTTAAAGTTGCACAAACAGCTATTCGACAGGGTACATTGAACCCTATTCTGTATGGAAGTTCATTGACACAGCAGTGGATTATTGATTCTTACCTTCAAGTAGCGGCAAATAATTTGAATTTTATCAGATATCAGCAATCGAAGGTGCGAGCTGAAGAATACCAAGGTCTTATGGATTATGTTGCTCAGGGAGCAGCAGATTTAGCTTTGCCTACTTGAAGAGCCGTTATATTGCCCTCTTCCTTTCAAGGCTCACCTTGAAACATGCGTGAACGTCATAATGATGTTATGGCAATCGTTACAAAGTGTGGAAAACCAGACATATTCTGTACTTTTACCTGCAATCCGAAGTGGCCTGAAATTTTAGAAAATTTTAGTCTTCCTTGACAATCCTCTTCTGGCAGACCGGATTTAGTAGCTCGAGCATTCCATATTAAATTGCAGGCATTGATGAATGACATAACAGATGGTGCAACATTGTTGGCACTTTGGACTTAGACAGTTTCACCATCTTGAGAAAATTCTATACTAGAGAAGCGGCGTTTTGTTCCGTTAACAAGAAAATTCACAAAAGCATCCAATTTAAGTTGGATAAAAAACTCTTTTATTCGGCTTCAACCAAAGAAAAACGTACGATAGAGTATGTGTCAAAGAATGTACATGTTTTGAAATTTTTTCCGAGTGATGGGGAAAAAACATCAAGTTTAGCATACTTAAAAACTTTTATAAAAGACATGAAAGTAACAAATGTCTAAAAAGGTGGTGTGGTTGAAAAGGAACTTTTGGATGAGATGAAAATATCCTACATCAACATCGAAAAATTTCGTAGTCCTAAATTCAGCAGGCTTATAGAGTTGCGATATGAATTATGTACCTCCTGTGGAGCACACAATGTAATTAGTGCAGACATCCATTGCCCTTTTATAGAAATTTTTTGAGAGAAAATTAAATGCTGAAGCAATATGGAAATACAAATGGGATCAACATAGTGAGGAAGTATTAACAATATGTCAAAATTGTCCAGTGAAAGCACCTTCATATGAGCGGATGCTACCGAGTGAAATAATGAGAGGTGATTGCCCCTGTTTACCCCCCCCCCCCCTTCAAATGCTCGAGTTGAGAATGTGGAAAGGCCATCTGCCAACTCCCTTAAAAGAAAGTCGAGCAAAATGCTTTTAACTGATAATTTCAGCTGTCCAAAATTTTTGCCTAACATTACTATCCATGAAAAGTCTGTGTGAAGAAAAAGAATTGCTGAAGATCGAATACCGTTCCCAAAACTGGAAGTTGGATTCTATTTCCCAGCTCATGGAAGAAACTTTTCCTCTGCAGAGCTTAAGTGTATCGCATTAGAGTCCTATAAGTCAGATGAAAGATGAATGGACATACCTTTTTTTCAGCAAGACCATTATTGGACATTTTAATACCTTGATTGAAAAAAGATGTGGTGGCAGAACATGAAGGATTATTCACTAACAAAATTCCTGAGTTGTATGCATTTAGGGAAATGCATGATTTAAACAAAAATTGTCTTTGAAAAAGACTAAGCAAATTTTCTTGCAGTCCTGTGTACGTATTTTGAAGAAGATATTGCTCTAATCTTAAACATCTTTGATATAAGTATGATAATTTAAAATAAAAAATTATTAATTATTTATATACTATTTTATATACATGTTATTCCAGGTTTATATTTATGTATAAATGTATTGAGTTTTAAAGGATTGTTATATTTATGTTGCAGAAGGATAAAAATTTATTAGATTTGAAAGAAAAGAGTTTACCTGCTACACCCTTCATTGCTGCATTTGGTTAGTAGTTTGAGTTATTTGCTTTAATTTTATTTTTTTACAACAGATAAACCATAGGTTATAACCTTATTGGTAGGCTGGGGAAATAGATCAGGTTGTAAAAAGACAAGATCGTTGGTGCGTTCAGCGTCGCCACTTCAGAGGACTACCCTGTCACGTGAGGTGCTACAGCCCTTTTTTACTTGTGCGAAAGCTAGGGTTCTTTAGAGTGGTATCGTTGCTAAACGGTACGGGGTGGGGTAACTTGACAATAAAGCAAAATAGTAAACAAATATGTCAGAGACATTCGTTGATTTTCTGAAATGAACATAGCGTTTTATTCAAAATTTACACACTGGATTAAATGTTATGTGGCGAAATTTAAGATTCTCATGATGCAGTTATTATAGTGCTTTTTTAAATGAAATAATTAACGAAAAGGTTGGTTGGTTGTATTGGGTTTTACGGTGCAAAATCCCTTTAGGGACATGCTGCGCTAAACAAAGAATAAAACACAAAAAAAGTGGATTAAGCAACTGACATTAGGAAAAAATAATCAGGTGAGAGAAAATGGAAAGAGAAACTATCTCGATGGGGTACCCATCCAGATGTCAAAAGGAAAGACATGAATTATATAAAACCTATATCTCAAAATAAAATGATGTGTGTTTTAAAAAAGCAAAAAGTGCCCCATGTGGTGTTTCCCCAATGAGGTTTGTCAAGATTGGTGATGATCATTTAAAATAATTTCTACACAAGTGCCGGAGGTCCGGACAGCCAGTTAAAACATGATGAATGGTCAATTAATCAAAATGACAGTGTGGACACATGGGTGCATCCTCCTGAAATAAAAGATGTTTACGAGTGATTCTAGAATGTCCAATTCTCAGACGAGTCGAAGGATAACAACACGAGTGGAAGGGACAGATATGGTTAAGGTTTAAAAAATTATCCTCGATTGTTTGCCGTCATCTGCAAAGAATGATGAATTCAAGAAAATTTTAGAAAGACTTGTAGATAAAGGTGTGGACTGTTATGAAGATCTACAATACATAAAATTTGATGAAGACTTCTCTGACATATTAAAGGATGTTCCAGTTGGAAGTCTTATTTAGTGGTAAGTTTCGAATTTGCATATTGAAAATAAGTGTTCGTTTTAATAATTTATGAGAATTAGTAAATTGTCTGATTGGAACTGCAACAAAAGTTGTTATATTATTGTTTCCGTACCAGGCACCATCAATTAGAAAAGGCACTGACAGGATTCATCTGTTCCGTCCGTTATTTTTACTGATGTGCCAGTGTATGATTTAAAAAAAAAAAAAAAAAAAGTGCCATGCATCAAATAGTATTGATGTGGCTTTGTCTATGATGGGCTCTTTATAAAGCAGGAAATTTAAGATCTACGAAAAACAAATTGCATTTAAAAAAAATTTGATATGTATTCTTAATGCATGCTTTTCTTAAATCCCAACTGGCTGTTATTTTCTAACACATTCATAATGTCATTGCATACCTAAGTGCAGCAATATAACAGCTCTTTTAATTTGCTTTATAAAGTGTAAGAATCATTTTTAAAATGTCAATTTTAATTTCAAGCTAATCTTATCGACACATTGGTTAGGAAAATTGTAAACAGTTTTGGATTCAAAGCTTTTTTATGATATTAATACCTACAAATTTCATGCACACATAAAAATGACTTTGTGAATGTGTAAGAAAGATGTGCATTTAGCAGAATTTTTATCTTCAAGTATTTTTTATGCAAAATATATTAATGCTCTTGTTTTCAGTTTCTGTGTGCATCTTGTTTATTTTTAAGTTAAAATATATGTTTATAATTAAAGTGTGTTACTTCAAAATATTTTAGTATTCAACATATAATTTAGCCAGGTATTAGGATATTCTTTTCGTCCTTAGATAATATGAAAGTTCAAATTCTCAAATATTGATATTTTTATAGGCAATTCCCAATTGTCAGCAACAAGTGAAAGTACAGCCGAGTCAAGTCAGGTCTATGTGCGAACTGTTTGATAAAACAGACAAATAAATGGCTTGAATACAAAGTGCCAGTAAAAAAATTTACACAAGTAACTACAGAAAAATTGCTTAACAAGCAGTGGCTTAGTCCTGCCGAATACAGGGAAGTAATTAGAATAGTAGCCTCCGATGTTACGTTCATCGAACAAAAACCTATAAAAAGATAACTTGAATGAGTTCCAAAAAAAATTATGCAGTAATTTGCTGTCATCCAAGACTGTATTAGTGACGTCATAATTGGCCCGGTATATCTAGCCGGTCATAACACAATGTAAGACATTGGCTTTCTGGAACAAACACATTTAAATTATAAACAGAGTAAGCTGAAAAAGAAATAACTATGGCAGAACGTCGGAGTGTTAAATAGACAATAAAACGTAGTTAAGTTGAAAAATAATTGACGTTTATTTTCAAAAACATAATGTGATAAATAAATGAACTTAAATAAAAAAATTAACTTAGATATATTAAATGAAAAATAACTTATAATCAGTTGAAATTACGTATGTCAGTACAAGCAAGGCTATTCTGAAATAGGCGTCGTTTAACTCCGACATTCTTTAAAATTGAATCTTAAATTGTACCGTCAATACACTCATATGTAATTCTTAACATAACAACAGTTTAAAAATATTTGAAGGACACCTTCGTTACAAACATTTGTAACCATATTAAAAGAACAGCTAAAATAAAATTATGCTGGTTCAATAACATAGAAACTTCTCTTACAATAATGCATCCTGCTTTTGAATGCAAGTGGTTTCTCATAAAATAAAACGATTCAAGACCAGCAGCTCAAAACTCCCAAACTACAACCATCGGAAACTCCGCTGTGAAAAAGAAGAAAAACGACAAAGCTATAATGCACAATCGCATATATCACTCTCTCATTTACACATGACAGAAAAAGCCATCAGGTGTTCGGAGATTATTATCTGTCAAACCCAGTTGTCACTCGAAGTACGTAACTAGATCGAAGTTACGTAATGAAAATGGAATGACGTTATAGCGAGCTTTGAAGAGGAGTATGTAAATAAACTCAAGTTAGGTTGAGTGAAATTGAAATAGGGATGACAAATTAAAAATGGCTGCTTTGAATAAGTTGAAAAAGAAAGTTTAGATTAAAGATATGAATAATAAAGGAATTAAGTAGCGTATAAGTGAACAAAGAAGGTTTATTTAGGCTAACAATTGTGGGCATGAGGGCTTTTTGAGAAGCTAATCGCTCGACTTGAGAATGTGCAAAGGCCATCTGTCAACTTCCTTAAAAGTAAGTCGAGCAAAATGCTTATAACTGATAATTTCAGTTTTCCAAATTTTTTGAAGAATATTATTAAAAGTCTGTGTGTAAAAAAGGAACTGCTGAAAATCGAATACCGTTCCCAAAACTGGAAGTTGGATTCTGTTTTCCAGCTCATGGAAGAAACTTTTCCTCTACATACTAGTTTAAGCTGTAAATTGTTCGCATGAGTATGTAAAAAATATATCTTAAATAATTTTATAGGATCCCAGACTTGATTTAATTGATTTTTCTTGGCTGGGTAGGCCAAATTTTTAGCATAAATGGTTCAAGTTTAGCCCAGGCAGGGCCAATATATTTCGATCGTCTGGGTCTAAATATTTCGGATCACCCACATTATTTTAAAATCTCATTAATATGAAATTTCTCATCTTTGGTGTCTGAATTTTTGGGAGTGAAAAAAAAAAAATTAATTGCGCGTAAACGCCGCATCGCTTGAAATTTCAATTTAAAACACGTAAACGCCGCGGCGTTTCTTCCGTAAATTACGGTACTAAAATTTTTTTTTTTTTTTTTTTTATAATTCCATAATAATAAAACCAGATTTTAACTTATTTATTATTATCATTATTTTTAATCTGGAAAAAAAGTCACTTTTTTTTCCTTTAAAAATAACAAAATTATTGTCAGAGGTAATTCAAGAAATATTTTCGTTTTTTCTACGCCCCACCAGTGGCCGAGAGGTTCTGCTCTCAAAAGCTGGTAGACGGGAGGTCCTGGGTTCGAACCCAATCGTGCCCGTCGGCCTAATCGTTCGGAGTTTTCCGCTGTTTTCTTCTAAACTTGGATTTTCGTGAGTAAATACAGGTTATGTTCCATTAGAAAGACCCCCACGGAGGGCATCTCCGCCTCATCGGGCCAATTTCGTAGATAATTAGCTATCATAAGCAACACAATACACAAATTTTTCCACAATATTTTTTTTTTTTCATGTCAAAAAGTAAATGTAATTATTGTGCTAATTGCATACATTTCTGGCAAACATTAAATGCCATTTATCTCAGTTTAATTTTTTGAATTGCAGCAGCAGATAATAGGTAAATTATCACAACAGTAACTTTGAGAGAACTGGATGTAATATACAACTGGAGCCATTAATGGCATTTTACCTTCTAGAAAATATGTTATTGTAATATAAAACTACTGTATAAAAAGGCACACAGTAATTCGCTCAAAAATATTTATTTTAATCACTGGAATCGGAAAATCCTTCAAAATCTGAAGTTTCCGAGTCCGTCATAAACAAACCAATAATATCTATTTCCAAAGACAGAAATAAATAATAATAGCATTTAAACAGTAAAAAAACATTACAAACACGGGAAAATTCTTTAAATTTCGTGGCATAGTGAAAAAAATTTACAAATTTCGACGATTTTTGAAATTTTTTCAAGTTTAAAAATTATAGAAAAATCACGATTTTCCGTTTCTTTTTTTAAAAAAAATCTTGTACATGTCTCATTGTACATGAGGAGTTAGGTATGCTAATATCTGCAGCATTGATAATACACTGGGTGATATTATCAACTGTATCGTCTATGTCACCTTCTACCATATGATTTGTGATTTTAGCATGATTTGCGAAAGTTGGCCAATTGGTTCTGTCATAGTTATAGCGTTTAAAATAATGATTAAAATCCCTGTCAGGAGTGGTCTGTGCAATGAAAGTGGGAAAATGGTCACTGCTGTGCAGGTCATTTGAAATCCAGAAATTCCAATACGGATAGATAGATGGAGAGCATATAGTGAGATCTGTCGCATGAAAGGTGTGTGTCGGTGCATGAAAATATGTATGATCACCATTATTGAGTAGGCATAAGCCATTGTCAGAAATTAATTTTTCTATGATATTACCACGTTGATTAGTGTCAGAATTCCCCCACAGTTGGCTGTGAGCATTAAAATCCCCAACGATGATGAAAGGAGTGGGGAGTTGAAGAACAAGATTATCAAGTAGTGCTGACTGATTATTTGGTGGGGTGGTAAATAAATGGTACAGACTGTAATGAGATGTTTTATATGTACACGTACTGCAACAGTTTGTAAGTTTGTGTTAATATGAGTATGGGGGTAAATTGCGAGATGAAAAGAGCCACTCCACCAGTGGCCCTATCACTACCTGTAAAATCGTTTCTGTATGTAGTGAAGCTGCACAATTTAGCTTTGTCATTAGGTTTAAGATGGGTTTCCTGTAAAGCTAAACACAGTGGTTGATGGTCATGAAGAGTACTTCGAATTTCGTCATATTTATTATGAAAGCCTCGACAGTTCCATGAAATAATATTAGCCATTATTAATTTTACTATTTTTCTTAGATGAAATTATCTGCGTTATGTTAATCGGAGATAGTAGACATACTATCTCCATCGTTAAATTCTTCATCCGGTTCTGGGTGAAGAGCAACGGCATCATCCTCTTCCATTTTATTGTTCTGTTTTGATTGTGTTTCATTTTTAGATCTTTTACTCTTTTTCTTTTTGGATGTATTTTCAGATGAGACTGGCTTTAATTATTGGTAGATGAAGTTTCTCAGCATCAGAATTACGACTTGGTTTCACAGATGGTGTTTTAGTTGTATTTTCAGAACCTCTTTTATGGAGTGGAAGTTTAGAAATAAGAGATTGTGATGATTTTAAAGTAGCATTTGTTGAGGATTTAGGAGGAACAGATCTTGGCAAGTTAGGAGGAACAGATTTAGGTGACTTAGGAGCAGCAGATTGTGTTGATCTGCTTGTCTTATCAGAATTGATAGACAGGCTGTTTTGTTTTTGATTAGGTTGGCAATTAGTTGTTGTAGGGAGTTTGGTTTGGGTTGCAATAGTTTTATGAGTTTTGGGGCTGTTTTATATAAGGCTGCAGCATATGATACACCAACTTAGGGTGTCCTGGATTCTACTATTTTTCTGGCTTCAGGGTATGATATATTTTCTTTAGTGCATATTGTTTGTATTTCTTTTTCTATTTTCCATTGTTCACATGATTTAGCATAATATGGGTGGTCTTTTTTACAATTTACACAACATGGTTGGGCATTGCAGTGTTCACTTTTGTGGCCCACCGCACTGCACCGACCAGAGGTGATTTTACCATGGCATGAGGTTTGTGAATGCCCAAAACGTTGACATTTAAAACAACGCACTGGGTTAGGGATGCAAGGCCTTACAGAACATGACAGATACCCGGCTTTTATTGATTTGGGTAAGTTCGGTGAGTTAAATGTGAGAATTATGTGCTTGGTAGGAATTTGTATTTGATTAGCTGGTATTTGCTCGTCTCGACGGTAGATTTTTATTGTTCTAGCTTCAATGACATTTTGTTCTTTTAAATTATCTACAGTTTCATCTTCCATGACATGCAAGAGGTCAGATTCAGAGATCACACCGCGAGATGTGTTTAAAGATCTATGTTTGGATATGGAGACTGCAATGTTTGCAAAATGAGTACATTTTTTTAAGTTGGTAGCTTGTTGACTATTGCTTACTTCAATTAATATTTCACCTGTCCGGAGTTTTTTTTATTGTTTTCGGTTCACCAACCAAACCTTGGATAGATTTATTAATTAAGAAGGGGGATGTTTTGTCAGAACTCCCTTCTACTCGCTTCACTACAAAAAATCTCTCTTCAACATTACATTAATTAGAGTTGACATTCTTACATTCCATATTGGAAGAAGAATCCTCAACTCTCTCACCCCATGATTTTTTTTGGCCCTGGTCAGAACTAGCTTTTGAACAAGAGCTCAACGCATTAGTACTCTCTTTTGGTTGTGGGGCTTCCACTTCGCATGTACTCTTCTGGTTGTGGGGCCTTCCACTTCGCATGATTTGTTTTCTGAGTTTGTAACCATATTAAAGTATAAAGAGGTAAAACACCAGGCATCGGGCCTGGTCACCGATCCTTCTTACCGTTACTTTACGCGCAAATCTCAAAAGGATGTAAACTATCAACAAACTTCCACGTTTTTCGAATGTTGGTTTAACTCGATAGCATCTCCAAACTCTAGTTCTTTCACAGTGGAACTCGGTAATCGTAGCTAAGCCTTTACAGCTCTGTCCAACCTACAACCCCCTTACGCCGAAAGGCATTAGTCGCCCAGTGTATTCCTAACCACTGCCATACAAGTATGGTGTCCACCGATCACGGAACCGGAATTCAGAGATGCCCTGCACTCTGGGACTCTAGATCAGCCTAAAAAGGTAGAAACGAGGCGATGAGATTAAAAAACCTCAACACCCAGAGTGTCTCACGTGATAATAAAAAATCCACTATTGTAAAAAAGAAAAAGTAATGAGAGAGAGAACTTAGAAGAAAGGTGTATTTTTTGTCTTTTTTAAACTTTTTTTTTTTTTTTTTTTTTTTTTTTTTTTTTTACCAACAGAACGAGAACAATGTTAGTAGAACAAAGAACAATTTGAACAAAAAAGTTAGTAAAAGAACTAAAACATGAACTAACTGAAAAGAGAAGATTAAAAAGTGTGAAACAGAGGAAAGGATAGACAAGAAAAGGAGAAAGATCGCTCAGGAATCCGGGATCGCAAAACCCGTAAATATCTAAAGAAGGTATTCCCCTGGGGGAGGGAGAGAAATAGAAGGAAAAATAGTATTTCCATCCATATTTGAAAAAAATATAATTCAGACCCTGGCCGCACCACCCACTACCGAGCCCAACAAGGGGATGCACATCATTCAACAGTGCTAACCAGGGCCCATACGGTCACAAGACACTCCTATGCCAGTCTCCTCCCTTAACGAGATGGCTAGTAAGTACTCGCTCACTTGATCCCCAGTCAGTGACAAGTCAGCTGACCAGCCGATTGATGCATACGGAACCAATATGCACCAACCGTCTACCTGAAGCAGAGGCCAAAGCAGTGTGTTGGTTTCTCCCAAATGCCAGGATCTCCCTTTCCAGGGACACAGGTCACAATGCACGGCAAACACGTGGTTGGTTTACAATTCTCCATGATCGATACAGACAGGATGATATCGGCTCATGCAGAACTGCCCTCACCTCCGAGGAGGAAACCACAATGAGAGTGAAAGAAAGAGAAGAGAAATAAGAGGAAATAAATAAGAAAAAGATCGCTCAGGTGCACGGGGTTGCGAAGTCCATGAATACCTAAAGAAAGTATCCCCCTGGGGAAAGTTGAGCTCTGGTGAATGCAGCATTGGTTTAAACAATGATTTAAAAGTTATTAAAAATCAGATTTTAAAAAAAATATCACAATACCGGTAGGCATTACTGTTAATAGTGAATTATATCCACCTATGATGGTATATTCATATGAACAAATATCTTAAGTAAAATCTGAACAATTTTTTATGGCTGCATTGCCATAAATCACTACTTGCATATACAATTAGCAGATTGTGTAGAAAATGATATTCTATATCTGTTAATACAAAATACATATTACAGCCTGCAGGTGTATCCATATTCAGACCTTTAAGGTAAAGTGGAAATCCACAGTAGAATATTGGGGGGTGGGATGTCTATCAATATGTAACAGGCATAAACTTTTTACACCATTATTTGAATCATGTCTGAACAGTATAACTTCAGATACAATGGCTTCAGAAAATGTAGAATTTTTCAGTTCAATGCATTCAGTGGATGATTCAGTGAACTTCTGGAGCCACCAATTATGACATTGGAATGTATGCACCAATTCCCCCGGATGTGCTTGAGGGAGACATTGAGGAACACACCTGGATGCAGTGTGTGCCCAGTTTGCAAACGGGTCATACCCTCCCGCCGTCTTCAAAGTGGTGATATCGACACCCGCGAATGTCGCCCGAGGACGAAAGTAGCGCTTCGGATCGCCCTCCGTCGCCCGAGAGAGGACCGGTCAAGGAGCGGGATCACGACAAGGAAATTCTCTTGGCGTCTCTGACCAGATGCAGATTGATGTCAGTTCTGGCAGCGAAATTGGATAGATTTGAGAAGAGGGAGAAGCGGGTGCGACGAAAGGAGAGGGCTCTCGCCAGAGCCAGCGAAGAATTGGCAGATGTGCATCGGGGGGTGAACGATACGATGCGAGATCTCCAGGCAGCGTTAGATGGCACTGGATACTCGAATGGTGGCCTGTAACAACAAAAAAAAAATCAGTCTTAATAAAAAAAAAATTATACCATTTGTTTGAACTGTGGAAGTTCAGTGAAACCATTGATTTCACAAAGCCAGCAACATTTAATGTGAAATATTTACTGTTTCTCGAATCTTTAATGCCATCCAGAAGAGCAGAAGCTTTTCGTGCATCGAAAAAGATGTGGAAAGGTTCAGATTCAGTTATAGTTAAGAAAATGGTTGATATCTGATGCACAGAAAAACTCACTTGGCTGATGAAGCTGGAACAGCACAAATAAGTTGAGGCAGGATGGCAAAATGAATATCAACATCCTGATTATGCTGATGCTTGTAACGAGCCTTATCATATAAAATTTGTTGAGAGAGACAGTAATTTGCAGTGGTTGACATTCAGAGTAATAGAGAAATTGACTTTTTATATGTCAGTTGTTTTAGTGAAGCATGTGAAGATTAAGTTAATTTTTGTATACATTTGGTACTTTATTGTGTCTAAGAATAAATTTGGAAATTGAAATTATGTTGTTTTCTTCATGAACTATTATGTCTAGACATAGGATTGTCCAGTTTTGCCCCTAATTGCAAACTTACAAAAACATTGTGGAAATTAAAAAGTATTTCTTCAGTACAGAAACAGCTTCATTTTTTTATAAAAATTATTTGACCAGTTAAAGTAAAACTGGTTGGTTGTATTGGATTTTATGGCACAAAATCCCTTTAGGGACATGCTGCGCCAAACAAAGAATAAAACACAAAAATAGTGAGTTAAGCAAATGACATTGAGAAAAAAAAAAAATTAAATGAGTTAAAATGGAAATAGTAAAGCTCTTTGGATGGGGTAACCCATCCAAATGTAGTCGTCAAACAAGGGTAAAAAACAATAAAACAAAGTAAAAATGTTATCTGGATGGCTTTCCATCCAGTTGTCTATAAGAAAGTCTAACTTATGAAGCATATAAAACCTATATTTCAAAATAAAAACCAGAGTGTTTTAAAAAAGCAAAGAGTGCCCCATGGGGTAAAAGTAAAACTGGACTTGCTGGGATGCTGTTATGATGACCATGGTTTCAACTGAGGATGATACTTCTTTAGTCAATGATTTGCATGAGAGGTTAAAATACTCTTTACAGTGCTAATGAAGAGCAGTTTGAATTTCCTGGTGCTGCAATTTCAAATCCTTAGTTTTAGAATAAGAATATTTTTTGTAATTTTTTTCTTGGGAGTTTCAAATTTCTCTAACTTTTGTTCAGAATTTTCAAATTTCCCTGACTTTTCTTCAGGAATGGTAAATTACTCTAAATTTCCTCTTAGTTTGCTCGGTTTTCTAAGTCTAAACTCCCTGCATTATCTCATAAACAAATAACCTTTTAGGTTGGTGTATCTATTTAAATCACTTTTAGCAAGAGCTTTTATCTGCATAGTTTTTGGTGAATACTGGAACGCTGCTATTTTCCAGTGTGTGTTAGTGTTTTAGATCAAATAAGATAACTGTAAGCAGTTACCCATTTGTTACAAAAATCATGAAGAGATGCTGCAATACTATTATCTTCAGCTGTTAGAGAATAATTAAGTTTTCTTATTATAAAATTGCAGTCAAACAGAGCACAGTTGGCTGAGATAAGACATACATAAAACAGATTGTTATAACTGCCCAGCGCATTACTTTTAAAGCACAGTGTTCATGCCAGCCTGGTATAGTATCAGTGCAATTCCAATCAAAAATATAGCTGCACCAGAAGCACCTGCAGTCAACATTTGCAGAACACCAAAATCAGATTTTTCTACCAAAAAAGAGAGGAAATATACACCAAGAAAAGCCAAACTAGCAAGCAAAGTAAAAAAGGTATTGTGACTCACTAAGAAAATATAAAAAATTTGTATCTTTTAAACGCGGGAGAAAAAACACATTTTTTGAAAAGACCTCTTTCTAAGCATGGTGTGGCAGACAAATTATCTACCTTTTGTCAGTATCAGGTGGAGCTAAACATTACAAAGAAAAATGCAAGATGCTTTACTGAATACGATAAAAATTAATGCATATTGTATATTCTGCAAAAGTAGAGCAGCATATGCTGTATTGAAAGAAACTTTAAAACTTCCTACAAAAAAAAAAAAAAAAAAAAACTCTTCAACGTTTTGTTTCTTCAAAATTGATGTTCACAGGAATAAGCTCGAGCTTAAAATGTGCACTGAGAAAAGTTCTGTAGCACAAGTCAAACACCGAGAGGATATTCGCCTTGCTTATTTGATGAAATTTCTTTAAAACCCTGTCTGGTGTATGATAAAAAGAAAGATCATGTTTTGAAGACTTCTCGGAAGGTTTTTACAATATTGATATTGCTAATCTTGCCTTAGTTCTCATGCTAAGGACTCTGACAGGCAAGGAAAAACTTCCATTAGTTTTTATTTTTCATGATATAGCATGAATGCCGATAAGTTGAAAGATATATTCGTGAAAGCTGTTACAGAGTTTCATCATGCAGGTGCTATGTAAAAGTTCTCATATGTGACCAAGGTGAACATATTGCTTCGAGTAGAAGCATCAAAACACTATTTCGGATTTGATGAACATAAAACATTTTGCTTGTTGGATTCATCTCACCTTTTAAAAAATTTAAGAAGGAACATAATGAAATATGATTTTCAGACAAATAAGGGACTAATCTCTTTTCAGCATATCAGATATTTTTATGAGTACAAAAAATTACTTCTAAGATGGGCACTCAGGATAATTGATGCACATTTTTATTCAACTGAACAAAATTCCACTAAGGTAAGTCTGGCTGCAATAGTCTTTAGCCACCGTGTTGCTGCAAACATGAACATGTGTATATTAGCGAATTTTAAAACAGGCGAGTTCTGCTCCAACTGTAGAATTTCTGATGCATATGAACCATCTTTTTGAATCCTTAAATAAGACTAGTAAAAATCCCCAAAGAGGAAACCTGTTGTATTAGGGGATATGCAGAAAACAGAAGAAACCCATCTGGATATGAATTCGCCCTGCATTCAAGCTTGCATCAGTGAATTCTCTTACATCAAACAATAAATGTTCAAACTTCGCGCCTGACAGAGACAAATATGCTTTTTCTTTTGTCTTCTGCATCTCAAAGTTTCATCTGAAACATGCCAAATCCCAAGGCTGAAGTCACCTGCATTTCCAAGCCTTTGCCTTCCAAAAACAAACCTATTCACAGGAAAAGGCAAGCTTGGTTGGTTGTATCGGGCATTATATGGCACAAAATCCCTTTAGGGACGTGCTGCGCCAAACAAAGAATAAAACACAAAAAAGTTAATTAAATAAATCAAAAGAAACAATAATTAAGCGAGATAAAATAGCAAGAGAAAAGCTATCTGGATGGGGTACCAATCCAAATGTAGTCGTCAAACAAGGGTAGAAAACAATGTAAATTAGAAATACAGAAAAGCAAAGTAAAAATGTTATCTCGATTCGGCTTCCATCCAGATGTCAATAAGAAAGTCAGACTTATGAAGTATATAAAACCTATATCAAAATAAAATCCAGCGTGCTTTAAAAAAGCAAAAAGTGCCCTGTGAGGTGTTTCCCCAATGAGGTT
Organism: Maratus speciosus; assembly: GCA_963932465.1. Lineage (NCBI taxonomy): Eukaryota > Metazoa > Arthropoda > Arachnida > Araneae > Salticidae > Maratus > Maratus speciosus. Next base: position 460,003,783 of record OZ010798.1, read on the forward strand.
TGTCAAAGTGGGTAATGAGGATTTAAAATACATCCCATAGAAATGCCGGAGACCCGGACAGTCAAAATATGATGGATGGTCAGGATATCAAAGTGACAGCAGGGACACATGGGTGCATCCTGTCGAAGTAAAGGCAAGCTTGAATGAATAAAAACCCTGATAAAAGATTTGCTCGCTATAAAGAAATTAACAGGTTTTTCATTTATTTATTAGTTATTTGAAGTATATTTCACATATTCGTTATCTTGAAATAGGTTTGGTATTTGAAAATCATAAAATTTTGACATATCAAAAAGTCGATCACATGAACCTTAATTCTGGTTTATTGCTAATTAAACTGTGGTCATTTTTTGTTGTGAAAAAAAAATCTTGTAAAAATCATTGTTTATTATTTTAAATGAGAAGTCTCAAATCTATTTGCAAATATTTTATGAAAACATTAATTTGATTGACATTTGCATGCTTTAACAATTGTTTCTATCCCTGTTTCTGTAGGATACTCAATACTTTTTTCTGGCTGCAAAGGTGTTTTTGGAGTTTGGGAATGCTCTGTCGACTTATGTTACTAAAGAATTGAAATAAATTAACCTTTTCATACATTTCTCTATATACTTAGCACAATTAATATTTGTAAAATTTCCATTCTGTTCACATTTAAAATCAATTTTTAATAAAGTTCTTATTTCCCAAAGATTTCTCACTTCATAAATATTTTCAATTAAATCTATAATTTCTGACATTTCTTGAATTTCTTCAATTTCTCAGCAAAAATGGGTAAGTCATCTACATATACCAAAATAACCGCTTTTTGTTTATAAGTATAAACACATGTCATGCCTTCAACTTCCAAAAAACCATTATCTACTAATTTTGAATGAAGGTCAGTATGCCAGCAACGGCCGGCTTGATGAAGACCATAAATTGCTTTGTTTAATTTTAACACTAAATTTTCTGTACCAGGAATGACATAACCTTCAGGTTGCCTAATATAGATTTCTCGGTCTATATCCCCATATAAATATGCAGATTTTACATCTAAAAGTCTGTGAGCCCAACCTAAGATACATACAAAAATGATAGCGAATAAGTAAAAAGTTTATAATGGCACTAAAAGTTTCTTCATAATCTAGACCTTCACGATCATTGTTTTCCCAATGCTACTATCTAGCTTTAAGTGCTTAACAAGCCTTCAGCGTTTCTTTTCACTGTATAGACCCATTTTGTGCCTATTAATTTTTGATCAGATGTCTTGGAGACGGCAGTCCACACTTTTCTCTCCAACATATTGTCCATCTCCTGATCCATAGAGTTGATTCGGGCAGTTCCCTCACTTGTTTTGAGGATCTCGGAATAATTAATTCAGTTACCATGGCTTCATTACTAAATGATGCTCCTGCATGTGTAAAGTTAGAAAGACTGAACGCTGACTTGGAAGCATTGAAGCAAGACTTGGCTAATTTGGAAAAGACAATTATTAAAAAATAGAGGATCTTGAAAAAAATACCAAAGACATAATGAAAGGAAGCAAATCGTGCATCATATTGTGAAAATGCTTTTATCAGACTAAAGGACTTGAACATTATAACTGACATTACAGCTGATTGTTATGTAACTACTAAAAACACATGAATAAAAATAACTTACGTCCTACAAAAAAAGAAGGTTGTGTTGCCCAGAAATGCTTTCAAACTGTGTGAATCTGTGTCACTTGAAAAGTTTAAGTTTATGAAGAGTATGTTGCTTTATCAGTTGCTTCAAATTTGCATATATATTTGAATTTTAGTTTTATAAATAAGTTGCATGTTATATATATATTCATTGGTATGAATTATTGCATTTATATGTGTATATTTAAACAGTAAATAGACAAGAGTGTGAAGTACTTTGAAATATTGTTTTTTTTAAATGGCCATGTTGGTAAATTCACCCATGATGTTGACTAGAGATAATTACATAGCATGGGTACATCAAATAACTATGGTTTTGCAATTTGAGGGTTTAAAAGTTTGGATAGATAAAGCTAAATGGACTAAATCAGATAAACTAACTGACATAAATATATTTAAATCAGAACAAAGTAAGGAAAAGGCTGCAGGTTTAATAGTTATTGCAGTCCAGATATTTAACTGTAGGTCTCAGACCCGGCTGAAATATGGGAAAACTTAAAGAAAGCATTGGAAATTCCTGTGAGGGGTTTCAAGTCATTTTATATAAATGAATTTAGTAACATGAAGCCAAATCCTGATGAAGATTTTCCCACTTTTATTGCTTGCTTTGAGGAGTCCTACAGGAAAGTCCTACTTAATTCTGGTTTATTGCTAATTAAACTGTGGTCTTTTTTTGTTGTGAAAAAAAAATCTTGTAAAAATCATTGTTTATTATTTTAAATGAGAAGTCTCAAATCTATTTGCAAATATTTTATGAAAACATTAATTTGATTGACATTTGCATGCTTTAACAATTGTTTCTATCCCTGTTTCTGTAGGATACTCAATACTTTTTTCTGGCTGCAAAGGTGTTTTTGGAGTTTGGGAATGCTCTGTCGACTTATGTTACTAAAGAATTGAAATAAATTAACCTTTTCATACATTTCTCTATATACTTAGCACAATTAATATTTGTAAAATTTCCATTCTGTTCACATTTAAAATCAATTTTTAATAAAGTTCTTATTTCCCAAAGATTTCTCACTTCATAAATATTTTCAATTAAATCTATAATTTCTGACATTTCTTGAATTTCTTCAATTTCTCAGCAAAAATGGGTAAGTCATCTACATATACCAAAATAACCGCTTTTTGTTTATAAGTATAAACACATGTCATGCCTTCAACTTCCAAAAAACCATTATCTACTAATTTTGAATGAAGGTCAGTATGCCAGCAACGGCCGGCTTGATGAAGACCATAAATTGCTTTGTTTAATTTTAACACTAAATTTTCTGTACCAGGAATGACATAACCTTCAGGTTGCCTAATATAGATTTCTCGGTCTATATCCCCATATAAATATGCAGATTTTACATCTAAAAGTCTGTGAGCCCAACCTAAGATACATACAAAAATGATAGCGAATAAGTAAAAAGTTTATAATGGCACTAAAAGTTTCTTCATAATCTAGACCTTCACGATCATTGTTTTCCCAATGCTACTATCTAGCTTTAAGTGCTTAACAAGCCTTCAGCGTTTCTTTTCACTGTATAGACCCATTTTGTGCCTATTAATTTTTGATCAGATGTCTTGGAGACGGCAGTCCACACTTTTCTCTCCAACATATTGTCCATCTCCTGATCCATAGAGTTGATTCGGGCAGTTCCCTCACTTGTTTTGAGGATCTCGGAATAATTAATTCAGTTACCATGGCTTCATTACTAAATGATGCTCCTGCATGTGTAAAGTTAGAAAGACTGAACGCTGACTTGGAAGCATTGAAGCAAGACTTGGCTAATTTGGAAAAGACAATTATTAAAAAATAGAGGATCTTGAAAAAAATACCAAAGACATAATGAAAGGAAGCAAATCGTGCATCATATTGTGAAAATGCTTTTATCAGACTAAAGGACTTGAACATTATAACTGACATTACAGCTGATTGTTATGTAACTACTAAAAACACATGAATAAAAATAACTTACGTCCTACAAAAAAAGAAGGTTGTGTTGCCCAGAAATGCTTTCAAACTGTGTGAATCTGTGTCACTTGAAAAGTTTAAGTTTATGAAGAGTATGTTGCTTTATCAGTTGCTTCAAATTTGCATATATATTTGAATTTTAGTTTTATAAATAAGTTGCATGTTATATATATATTCATTGGTATGAATTATTGCATTTATATGTGTATATTTAAACAGTAAATAGACAAGAGTGTGAAGTACTTTGAAATATTGTTTTTTTTAAATGGCCATGTTGGTAAATTCACCCATGATGTTGACTAGAGATAATTACATAGCATGGGTACATCAAATAACTATGGTTTTGCAATTTGAGGGTTTAAAAGTTTGGATAGATAAAGCTAAATGGACTAAATCAGATAAACTAACTGACATAAATATATTTAAATCAGAACAAAGTAAGGAAAAGGCTGCAGGTTTAATAGTTATTGCAGTCCAGATATTTAACTGTAGGTCTCAGACCCGGCTGAAATATGGGAAAACTTAAAGAAAGCATTGGAAATTCCTGTGAGGGGTTTCAAGTCATTTTATATAAATGAATTTAGTAACATGAAGCCAAATCCTGATGAAGATTTTCCCACTTTTATTGCTTGCTTTGAGGAGTCCTACAGGAAAGTCCTACTTAATTCTGGTTTATTGCTAATTAAACTGTGGTCTTTTTTTGTTGTGAAAAAAAAATCTTGTAAAAATCATTGTTTATTATTTTAAATGAGAAGTCTCAAATCTATTTGCAAATATTTTATGAAAACATTAATTTGATTGACATTTGCATGCTTTAACAATTGTTTCTATCCCTGTTTCTGTAGGATACTCAATACTTTTTTCTGGCTGCAAAGGTGTTTTTGGAGTTTGGGAATGCTCTGTCGACTTATGTTACTAAAGAATTGAAATAAATTAACCTTTTCATACATTTCTCTATATACTTAGCACAATTAATATTTGTAAAATTTCCATTCTGTTCACATTTAAAATCAATTTTTAATAAAGTTCTTATTTCCCAAAGATTTCTCACTTCATAAATATTTTCAATTAAATCTATAATTTCTGACATTTCTTGAATTTCTTCAATTTCTCAGCAAAAATGGGTAAGTCATCTACATATACCAAAATAACCGCTTTTTGTTTATAAGTATAAACACATGTCATGCCTTCAACTTCCAAAAAACCATTATCTACTAATTTTGAATGAAGGTCAGTATGCCAGCAACGGCCGGCTTGATGAAGACCATAAATTGCTTTGTTTAATTTTAACACTAAATTTTCTGTACCAGGAATGACATAACCTTCAGGTTGCCTAATATAGATTTCTCGGTCTATATCCCCATATAAATATGCAGATTTTACATCTAAAAGTCTGTGAGCCCAACCTAAGATACATACAAAAATGATAGCGAATAAGTAAAAAGTTTATAATGGCACTAAAAGTTTCTTCATAATCTAGACCTTCACGATCATTGTTTTCCCAATGCTACTATCTAGCTTTAAGTGCTTAACAAGCCTTCAGCGTTTCTTTTCACTGTATAGACCCATTTTGTGCCTATTAATTTTTGATCAGATGTCTTGGAGACGGCAGTCCACACTTTTCTCTCCAACATATTGTCCATCTCCTGATCCATAGAGTTGATTCGGGCAGTTCCCTCACTTGTTTTGAGGATCTCGGAATAATTAATTCAGTTACCATGGCTTCATTACTAAATGATGCTCCTGCATGTGTAAAGTTAGAAAGACTGAACGCTGACTTGGAAGCATTGAAGCAAGACTTGGCTAATTTGGAAAAGACAATTATTAAAAAATAGAGGATCTTGAAAAAAATACCAAAGACATAATGAAAGGAAGCAAATCGTGCATCATATTGTGAAAATGCTTTTATCAGACTAAAGGACTTGAACATTATAACTGACATTACAGCTGATTGTTATGTAACTACTAAAAACACATGAATAAAAATAACTTACGTCCTACAAAAAAAGAAGGTTGTGTTGCCCAGAAATGCTTTCAAACTGTGTGAATCTGTGTCACTTGAAAAGTTTAAGTTTATGAAGAGTATGTTGCTTTATCAGTTGCTTCAAATTTGCATATATATTTGAATTTTAGTTTTATAAATAAGTTGCATGTTATATATATATTCATTGGTATGAATTATTGCATTTATATGTGTATATTTAAACAGTAAATAGACAAGAGTGTGAAGTACTTTGAAATATTGTTTTTTTTAAATGGCCATGTTGGTAAATTCACCCATGATGTTGACTAGAGATAATTACATAGCATGGGTACATCAAATAACTATGGTTTTGCAATTTGAGGGTTTAAAAGTTTGGATAGATAAAGCTAAATGGACTAAATCAGATAAACTAACTGACATAAATATATTTAAATCAGAACAAAGTAAGGAAAAGGCTGCAGGTTTAATAGTTATTGCAGTCCAGATATTTAACTGTAGGTCTCAGACCCGGCTGAAATATGGGAAAACTTAAAGAAAGCATTGGAAATTCCTGTGAGGGGTTTCAAGTCATTTTATATAAATGAATTTAGTAACATGAAGCCAAATCCTGATGAAGATTTTCCCACTTTTATTGCTTGCTTTGAGGAGTCCTACAGGAAAGTGGTAAATTCAGGGGGGAAACTGTCTCAGAAGCACATCGCTGTTATCAGCTTATAAAGTGTTTACCCGAGGAATTTGAGTATCTATAAGACGGTTTGAAAATTTAAAAGAAGATAAATTTACTTTTGACTATGTCAAGTCGGAATTTTTAAAAGAAACAATGCAACAAGCTCAATGCAATTTGAGAGAAAGACAAAAGCAAGAAAGTTTAAGAGTAAATACAGTGGCTTCTCCTTGCTCTAATACAGAGAACTGTGCATTAAGTAGGAAACAGGGTTACAGCTGCAACTTGAATATATGGAAGCTCGAAAAGGTGAAAGTATCTGGTCGCGTTCAAAGGGGGTCATGTCGAAAAAGACGTGTTGGAAGACCTCGGAATACCCTACATCAAACTCGAGGATTTCGGATGCCCGAAATTCGACCACTTGGAACATCCTTTAAAATAGACGGTGAAAGACTGGATACCATGGAAAACTGAAAACAAAAGAAGCCATAGCTCATTGCCTGGAAGTCTACTGTTTCTTCTTTGCCAAGTGGGTAAAAAATGATTGAGTGAAAATAAGAAAAAACTTTGAAAAAAAAAAGAAAAACAGGCCGAACTGCTTTTTATCCAAACACACCTCGTTCAGCCCATTTTTTTTTTTAATCAGTCAAGATAAGGTGTAAGTTTCTAAAAGGATGAGGTTATCAATAGTAGACCTACCACGTCGGAATCCACTTTGGAAGGCTGCAAGGCAATTGTTCATTTCTAAAACATGCACCAGGCGGCAGTTAACCATTTTTTCTAAGAGTTTGCAGAGGCTACTAGAGAGTGCGATAGGTCTGTAATTGTTTGGGTCACTGGAATCCTTTCCTGGTTTAGGAAAGGGAATAATAATATCTTTGGACCAGGCATTTGGGAAAGTTTGTTCAGTCCAAATTCTATTATAGAAAGCAAGTAAATTATTGAGAGGCACTGGAAAGGTGTTTTAGCATGGTATATGTCATGCCATCGTGACCTGGAGCAGATAAACAGCTTTTTGGCAAACATCTTAAGAGTTCATGAATAGTAAAAAGTAGATTATAATCATAAGATTGTCGAGAGTTAAAATTTATGCTGGTAGTTTCCATATGTCTTTTGTAAGATAAGAAAGGTTCTGGGTAAGAGTCAGATTTAGAATTAGATGCCAGAGTTCTAGCTATTGTTTCAGCAATATTTTTGATAGATGCTATAGTTAGTCCATTTTGATTTAAGATTGAGATGTGGTTTTCTGAATGCAGTCCCATGCAATTTTTCACTTTTTCCCACACGACTTTACTTGAAGTATTACAGCTAATAGTAGAGATGTAATGCATCCAGGATTCACGTTGGCTTTTACGTCGCACTCTTCTAGCATCGGCCTTTGCTTTTTTTAACGCTATGTAATTAGCATTATTGGGATACCTCCGGAAGATGCCCCAAGCCGGAAGATTGAATTTTTTTTGCCCTTTGGCATTCATCATTCCACCAAGGTTTCCTGTGTCGCGGTGTAGAAAGTGATTTATTGACAATACACTGTGTGATATTATCAAGCGCATCGTCAATACCATCTTCTATCATATCGCATGTAATTTTAGCAAGATCTGTAAATGTTGGCCAATTGGCTCTGTCATAGATATACCGTTTAAAATAATTATTAGAATCCCTGTCAGGAGTTGTCTGTGAAATAAATGTGGGAAAATGGTCACTACCGTGCAGGTCATTGGAGACCCAAAAGTTCCAATATGGATAGATAGACGGAGAGCAGATAGCGAGATCTATGGCATGAAAGGTGTGTGTTGGTTCATGGAAATAAGTATGATCACCATATTGAGTAAGCATAAGCCATTGTCAGAGATTAATTTCTCTATTGTATCACCACGTTGATTACAGTCAGAACTACCCCACAGTTGGCTATGAGCGTTAAAATCCCCAACAATGACGAAAGGAGTGGGGAGTTGGAGAAGGAGATCATCAAGTAGTGCTGACTGAATAATTTGGAAGGGTGGTAAATAAATAGTACAGACTGTAATGAGATGTTTTGCATGTACACGGACTGCAACAGCTTGTATGTTTGTGTTTAATAAAATATGAGAATCAGGTAAACTGCGAGAAATGAAAAGAGCCACTCCACCAGCAGCTCTTTCATTGCTTGTAAAATCCTTTCTGTAGCCTCTTTTATGGAGTGGCATTTTTGAAAAACTACCTGCACTCTAGGACTCGAGATCAGCCTAAAAAGGTAGAAACGAGGCGATGATTAAAAAACCTCAACACCCAGAGTCTCACATGAAAATAAAAAATCCACTATTGTAAAAAGAAAAAATGTGAGAGAGAACTTAGAAAAAAGGTGTATTTTTTGTCTATTTTAAACTTTTTTTTTTTTTTATCAACAGAACGAGAACAATGTTAGTAGAACAAAGAACAATTTGAACAAAAAAGTTAGTAAAAAAACTAGAACAAAGAGGGATAACAAACTGAAAAGAGAAGATTAAAAAGCGTGAAACAGAGGAAAGGATAGACAACAAAAAAGAGAAGAAAATAGGAAAGGAGAAAGATCGCTCAGGAATCTGGGGTCGCGAAACCCGTAAATACCTAAAGAAGGTATTCTCCCGGGGGAAATTGTGTCTGGAAAAGGAGTCTCTCAGTTACTTTCAGTGCCCAAGCTTCCATCAGAAGACAGAGAAGGTCAAGCTGCCGCAGTATATGTGACCTCACAGAATTGGAATATAGATAATAAAGTAAGTGCCATGTGCTTTGACACAATAAGCATCAATATTGGTCGAATTAAAGGCACTTGTAAATTACTTTAACAAAAAATGAATAAAGAGCTGCTTTCTTTGGCATGTCACCACCACATTATGGAATTGATTATTAAGGCAGTTTTCGAAAAAAGCTTAGGATTTTCTTCATCACCAGAGGTATCACTATTTAAAAGATTCCAAGCCCTCTGGAATTTTATTGACAAAGAGAAGTATGATATGGGAGATGGTAATACAGAAATTTCGAAATGCTCAAGAGTATTTTATCTATTTTCTGGAACTCTGCACTGTACCCACTTAATTGGATGGTAAAGTGAAATCATTTAGTGCACATTTCAGTTGAAGCAAGTGCTTATGGTCTGGATGATAATCCACTGACAGGAGAGAAAATGAATACTGTTCCAAAGAGATGTGTGGCTTGGGAGTTTTTAATAAAATGATCTTACTAAAGCTAAATGTAAGTTATGCTGCATTTTGTTATCAAGAGAGGGGAAAAAATTTACAACTTTCCGAATAAATCATTTAGACCGAAACTATGCTTTTATCCCAGCTAATTCTAATAGTAAACATAAAAGGAATCCTTGGGAATCCGCAATTCATCCCATAAACAAATTTCAAATTCCTGCTGATAAAAATAACAAAAGCTTGGAAAACTTTCTCCAACTGATATTGAGTGCTATTGGAAGAATAATAAAGAAATGCATTTGCAAGATGACAAACCAATACAATTCAAGATTATTGCCTTATTGTTCCTGAATATATCTTGTCAGATTAAACAAAAAGGATTATGCTTAGAACTATCCGAAATGTTCCCAGACGCGGCATATGCAAACTTCCAAAAACGATACAAGATGTGGAAAGAAAAAAATAACAATTCTGTAGAAAGGTTTATATAAACTTAAAAGAACCTAAATATTACTGAATGAATTTAGAATAAGAATAGTACTGATAAATTATTCTTGTTATTTGTAAACAGGCCTTGGACATCTGTGGTAGACAATAAAGCTGCACCTATAACTTTATCAACACTACTTGATGCAGTATTTCGTAAAAAGTGTGTCGCATCAGCAGAATGCAGCATAACATTTTATAATACAGATGTGATGAACTATTATATGAAAAATGTTATAGTAAGTGAAAAATTTCAAATTTGAAACTAACAATTACCATTCATAAAATTTAATCTCATTTAATTATTCTCTATACTTAAAGATATATGAGAGCTCCTATTGATAACTGTGTTAGTTTCATTATTTTAATGCAACCAGTGCATGCTAAATTATTTTTTGTGGTAATAATCTTTCTTTTGTTTATTTAAACATTGTATGTCCATAAAGTAGCAAACAATTGTAATTCAGTAAACATTTTAAAATACTGACAGAGATGTTTGTTAGAAAAATTAGACTTTTAGATAGCAAAGTAAGAAATCATTAATAGAACTTGTAATGGAATTAACTTTTAGTCAAACTTTATAGCAAATTGCAATTAATTTATGTACTGCTGCAAATCAATACATCTAGAAATGAGATGAAAAGTGTTAAAATTGAAGAGATATATTATGGACTTGTTTGTACATCTTTAGACTGAAGGCACATAATTCCCTGATACAGTTAGAAACGTAACTAAAAGGAATAAATGTAATTTCGTGCATTTTTAATGCCCAATTAAAAAAAAAAAAAAAGGGTGAAATATTGTTAGTATTATATGAATTATGTATATTTATCTAATTTATGCATTTTAAATGATTAGTATCACTAAAAGTGTGATTGTTTTTATTTTTTTAATGGGACCTAACAAGGAAAAATAATTTATTCAAATCCTTGGACTTATGAAAAAATGAAAAGAATAACAGAAAGCAACTGTTACTCAATTTTTACTTATGGAACTTTGGATTTGGCTGAAAAAAGTACAAAATGTGTACTTACGTACTTTTAAAGGGAATGCATGTACTGCATACAGGCTAGCATGTGAAAACAATGAAAGAGCGACTTAATTGTGCACCCAGATTATTCATATCTTTGATTTAGCCCTGATAAACTAATTGTTGAAAACTGTGATCCAATAAGGTTATTAGAAATTAAATACCCAATTCAAGGCATGAGTAAAACTGCAACTGAATCGGTAGAACATTTAGATTTTCCAAGTTGGACCATCTATCAAAATTTGTGTTGAAAGAATAGGACAAATATTATGGCCATGTACAGATGGGCTTTTTTTTACCCGACTACGGCAAAGCCAAAGGAGGGTTATGATTTTGACAGGCTATGTATGTATGTATGTATGTATGTATGTATGTATGTATGTATGTTCATCTGTTCCCTCGTAACTTCTAAACCACTAATCAGAATTCGACAAATGACATATCATTAGAAGCGTCTTAATTGTCCGCTGGTTATAGGCTATATAGATTTTCACCAAATTCAATGTGGCGCCTTCTAGCGGACAAAATATACAGAGTAAAAAAATAAAGTTAAGCTAGATATGCCGTGTTTGGTATCATTTTAAAGCGCTTCACTTGTACATTTCGAATATATATATATTACTAGCATTTGCTTGTGACTTTACTTGCATTTATGGGCTAATTGCATATAATTCACATCTTTTCGTTCTTAATTTCTTTGGTACTTAGTAATCAGAATAAGACCACTGCAGTGCCATTAGAAGGGTCTTGATCTTGATATTCTGTTGGTTGTGAGCTATAAAGTTTGTCACCAAATTTACTATTATGCCCTCTAGCGGACAAAAAGTATAAAATAAAAATATATGTAATGTGTTTGGTATTACTTGAAAGAGCTTCACCAGTATTTATATGCTTATACATAATTACAAGACTGCTTTGAAGATGTTTAAAAAAAATGAGCGATAAGAGTAAAGCGCGGATCACGGGAACTGTAATGTAGAGCAGCGTGAACGTTAATAGAATAATTTAATGCACTAATGTAAACGACATAAGCTGGGAGTACCTCCACGCGGTGAAGGCGGAAACAGTTTGATAACTGGCTAAAACTCCCATAAAAATGTCCTCTGCATTATATGCCTTCGGGCTTATGTTGTTATATGTGCGTGTGTATCTATTTGCCTATTCGTTGTCACGTTGTGTACCCGGTAACGCAGGGAAGCAACCACAGCCATCCTACTTCGATACACTGTTTAAATTTTGTCGGATTAAATAAATAAAAATAATTTTGCTGGTATTGCACCAAAAGTACCAGGTTTATATAGTCTACGAAATAGCAGTAAAAGTTAGTAGTATAGTATAGTTAGTAAGTATAGAAATAAGAAGTAGTATAATAAGTATAGGTCTATAAACAAAAACAATTTAGTTTGAGTTAGGTTAGTAAATCTAGTGTAAATAAATAGAGCTATAAATATTAACATTTAGTTTCATTATTTTAGGTATAAAATAAAAGCTTTTAAAAAATGGCTTTATCAAGGAAAACAAAAAAAGCTTCACGCATTTCTGAGACAAGAAAAAATGAATCCCCAGATATTACTGAATTTAGAAGAATAAAAGACAAAGATTATCAGAAAAATCGTAGGAAAACGCAGTCCGAACATTCTAAAGTGGAAAATCGTTGGAATGCTAAAAAACGGGCTGATAATCTTCGTGAGAAAGAAACTTCTCAAAAAAAAATCATACGTTTACATAAAGCAAAAAACTACATTGCTCAGATAAGATCGCAAGAATCTCAAAATTCTCGATCACAGCGACTTTATTCGTTAAAGACACATGCTTCCGAAACCCGAAGCTTAGAAACTCCCACTTCAAAAATACTTCGACTCAAGTCAATGAAAGATCATGCTTCTCAAGTACGTAATCTAGAATCTCCGTCGACTCGACAAACACGTTTGGAAAATATGTGTAATCATGCCTCTCAAATGCGTGATCAAGAGTCTCCGTCGACTAGACAATCACGTTTGGAAAATATGTGTAATCATGCCTCTCAAATGCGTGCTCAAGAGTCTCCGTCGACTAGACAAACACGTTTGGAAAATATGTGTAATCATGCCTCTCAAATGCGTGATCAAGAGTCTCCGTCGACTAGACAATCACGTTTGGAAAATATGTGTAATCATGCCTCTCAAATGCGTGCTCAAGAGTCTCCGTCGACTAGACAATCACGATTGGAAAATATGTGTAATCATGCCTCTCAAATGCGTGCTCAAGAGTCTCCGTCGACTAGACAATCACGTTTGGAAAATATGTGTAATCATGCCTCTCAAATGCGTGATCAAGAGTCTCCGTCGACTAGACAATCACGTTTGGAAAACATGCGTAATCATGCCTCTGAAATGCGTGATCTAGAATCCCCGTCTACTAGGCAATCACGACTTGAGTCGATGAGCAATCATGCTTCAGAAATTCGTGCTAACGAAACTCCAACATCAAGAGAGATACGACTTCAATCCATGCAGATAAATACATCTAGAACCTACCGAGCTCGAAGAATTTTGTTCGAAACAGACAAGGACGAGTTTGATAGGGCAATTTCGGAGGTATCGGACAAAACATGTTATATTTGTAAAAAAACACTATACAAAAATCAAGTAAAAAATATAACATCTAATAATCTTTTCCCGCCTAACACTCCACAAAGAATAACAGCCTGTAATCGATGTGCCAATTCTATAAGTCGTAATAAAGTTCCGTCAACGGCTTTTTGGAATAAAATGACAGTTCCGGAACCTCCTCAACAATTAGTAGCTTTAACTGAAGTTGAAATAAGGCTTGTATCAAGGATTATACCGTTTGTTAAAATAATAAAACTGGGAGGACATTTCGGACAAAAAGGGTTTAAAGGGCAGGCTGTGTTGTTTGCTCAACAAGTTGAAGAAATCACGGAACAACTACCACTGGCGATTGAACAGTGCGGTCTCACTGTTGTCATCGAAACATTAGAAAATGTTGATAGGGTCAGGGAATATAGAGTGAATTTAGACAACCTACGTGCAGCTTTAAATTGGCTTGTAAACAACAATCATCTCTATAGAGGCGTTACTCTTAACTTTGAACACCTACAAAATTCAATGAATGATGAGCATATAATTGAAATACCGCCAACAACAGTTAATCATAACCGAGAGCCACATCAACATTTTAAAGTTATTAATTCAGACCGAAAAATTCTTAGAGGTTCTTTTAATCAAGGAAGTGACATGTTTTCTTCCGACAGTAGGGGGAAACAATGCACTGCAAATGCAGCAGTTGCTATAGCTTATTCTTCCACCAAAGATCTGTCGCAATGGGACGCTTCGGACATTGATCGGGTGTTAATATTTGGTGATGCATATTACTCCCAGTGTCTAAGGAGCTTGCCAATACAACCAAATTATTTAAACACCGAAGAATTGCTCCCGGAGTTAGTCATCGCAAATATGTCTTATACACTTGATTTTGACATAGATTGTATAACAGGACTAATTAACCCAACAGTAGATGTGCTAGAAGGATATTTTTCGAGCTTATTAGAAGGTCTACGGCACTTTTTCCTGACTATTGAGAAGAATGCAGGCATAATCACCGCAGAAACAGAGATATCAATCTCTGTAATTAAACATGATACGTCGTATTACCTGTTTGATTCCCATTCAAGGGGACCTAAAGGATTTGTCGCATCAACTAGAGGTTGTGCAATGTTAATGATGTTCAGTACTATTGAATCTCTCGCTGAGCACCTACCTGTTGTCCTTATGACAAGAGGACGCAGAAACCTCCAGTATTGCATAACGTCTGTAAACGTATCTGTCAACAACATGACACCATCAAACGTATGTCCACATGAAACCACCGATAGCGAACATGACTCCGTTAATGGTCATTGCAACGATGACATCACTGCCAGATCCTTAACTAATAATGGCCAAATAAACGTCACAATGTTGATGGCTAACGAGTACCAGATACCTAATTTAATTGATGTCATAAATAATCCTGTAGGTAACGATACACCCCTCCCAGTATACGATATTCGGAGAAAGACAGCTCCTCCTATAAGCCTCCTTGTAGAAAAAAGAGCTGAGGAATTAGCATGGGTTAGACTCTTCCCTGATGGAAATAATGGATTACATGAAGAAAGGCAACACAAAATAACCCCATTGGACTACTTTCAGACTAGAGTTATGGGAAGCGACAAACGATTTCAAAAAATAGAATACCTATTTTATGCTCTGTCTGCAGTAGAATTGTTAAGAGCACGCCAGAATGTATCTGTTTGTGGAAGACTTCGACAAGATGGGATACAGCCGGAGGATCTTATACAAAATATACATTTATGTATGAGAAACATACGAGGGACTTCTTCCTACTGGCACAGGGCTTTTACAGAGCTAATGGCCATGGTCAGAAACTTAGGGCCACCCCATTTCTATCTTACATTATCCTGTAATGATTTGAATTGGCGGGACATGTTAAAAGCTCTCTTGGTGGCAGATGGTAGGCCTGATTTTCCAATCGACGATCTGACTTATGATGAAAAGCTAAGATTAGTGGAATCGTATCCAGTAACCCTGTCGCGCCAGTTTATGTTCAGGTTTAATGCTCTTATGCGAGTATTAAAAAGCAAATCGAATTATATATTGGGTCATGAACTGGTTGATTTCTGGTGGCGGGTTGAATTTCAATTAAGGGGATCTCCACATATACATATGATTGTTTGGTGTAAAGATATGCCCGATTTCAATTCGCCAGAAGGAATTAATCTGCTTGAAAATATAATTACCTGCGAAATACCTGAAAACGATTCAGAATTAAAAGATCTTGTCACCAGACTTCAAACTCACAGACACACACATACATGTTACAGTTATAGAAGTCCAAATTCATGTAGATTTGGGTTTCCAAAACGAAGCTCAGAAAGAACAGTAATATTGGATGACAACCAAGCTACTTCAAATGGTGGAAAATTTTATATATTAAAGAGACGCTCGGAAGAATCTATGATTAATAATTACAATGCAACACTACTACGATTGTGGGGTGCTAATATTGACATACAGCCTGTGGTTTCAGCTCTTGGCGTTGCGTATTATATCGCTAAATATATCGCGAAATCGGAACCAGCGAACCTGCAAACCGCAATAGCAGAAGCGCTTTATAGAGTTAGAGAAAGAGGAGGAAATTTTGGCCAGCAGATATTTGCCGTTCAGAATTGTTTGATGAATCATCGTCAAGTGTCAGCGCCGGAGTGTGCATACAGGCTGTGCCACCTGAAGTTACGCGACAGCTCCAGGAAGTCAACATTCGTTAACACATGCAAGCCTGAGCTCAGGTACAGGATGTTACGTTTTGATTCGGATACAGTTGAGCCTTGCAAAAATATATTCGAACGATATGAAAGTCGACCACGGAACTTAGAAGAATTGAGTCTCGGTGAGTTCGCTGTCAATTATGAGCCGATAAGTTCTATTACTTATCAAGACGATGACGATGGAGATGCTGATGCCTATGAGCAAGAAACTGAAAACCAAGAGCCAATAATAAATTTGCTGAATAGAATGGGTAGAATGAAGAAACGATCACGGCCAGCAGTTCTACGAACTCGATATTACACCGCTGACTCCGACCCTGAAGCGTACTATTACAGTTTGCTAGTTACGCATTGTCCCTTCCGTAGTGAATGTGAGCTGTTAGAGGGGTACGACAATGCTAAAGATGCTTTCTTGGCGAAACGTGGTCTTTTAAGACCACTTCATTCTGGGTATGATAATGAGCTATTATCTCGTTGGGAAAACGAAATACAAGATGCCCTTCGACGACTAGCTGCTGAACAAGCAGTCGACATGTGTGCCAATAATAGCGCCACGAATCAGACTTCAATATTACAAAATCCATTTCATCACATTAATATTCAAGAAGATGATTTTGAAGACAATATGGTAGTAAACATTATGTCTGATGAGGATTTTTTGAGGGGAGTCAATTCCTTAAACTACGATCAAAAACAGTTGTTCACCAAAGTATGTGACAAATTACGAACAAATACTGATGACCAACAAAGATCACTCCTAATGTTCATTACTGGCGGAGCTGGAAGCGGCAAAAGTTTCACTCTAAAACTGCTGGTTGAACAAATTCGAAGACTATCCTCAAATACAAGTGTCATAGTCACGGCACCAACTGGTGTTGCTGCCCGACTAGTCGGAGGATGCACTTTACACAGTACTTTTGTATTGCCTATTGAAAAGGGCCGAACAGTTACCTTGAGGCCGCTGACCGGAGATCGTCTGCAAAGGGAAAGAAATAAATGGAGAAATATCAAGTGGGTTATAATAGACGAGGTCTCAATGGTGCCCTATTCTACACTAAGAAATATTCACCTGAGGCTACAAGAGCTTAAACAGAACGACCGAGTCTTCGGAGGTGTCAACGTTCTAGCTTTTGGCGATCTCATGCAGCTACCCCCGGTTGCTGCTACACTTGGGGGCGCGTATTGCTTCAAGCAGCCGGAACATCATGTACATGAACCACACTTGTGGAGGATGTTTGATTTCTGTGAATTGAGCCAAAATATGCGCCAAGCCAACGATAACACTTTCGTTGATCTTTTGAACAATATCAGAGTAGGCAAACTGACCTTAGAACAACTGGCCACGTTAGACACAAGAAAAATAACTAATGAAACAAACTATTATGATGAAATAGTACATATATATCCCACTTTGAAACAGGTAGAGGCATATAACACCAAGATGTCGGAACGTTTAACATTACTTACTAAAATGTACACCATCACAGCAATAGATACATCTACTGAATCGAAGACATACGGACAGACCCCGAAACCTGAGCATTTACCTAGTGACCCCAATAAGACTGGGGGTATAATAAACAGTATCGAACTGGGAATCGGCTCCAGAGTAATGCTTCGTAGAAATTTGAATGTAAACCAGGGTTTAGTAAACGGAGCGATGGGAGTGGTGAAGGCCTTTGAATGGCCTGCTCTTCGGCGCGATCAGTTGGAACAGGGAGAACAGCCAAGCGCTGTTCTCATACAATTTGACGACGCATCCATAAAAGCCGATATTAACGGACTTGTCAGAATCGAGCCTTGCCTCACTGAATTTGACGGCTTGAGGGGGTCTGGGAAAATTCAGCGTAAAATGCTCCCGCTGATTCTTTCTTGGGGTTGTACTGTACATAAATTACAAGGTTGTACTCTGGATAAAGCAGTTATCGATCTAGGAAAGTCATTGTTTGCTAAAGGACAGGCCTATGTCGCTCTCAGTAGAGTCAAAACCATAGACGGTTTGTTTATAAGTGCCTTGGATCATAATAAGTTGCTTAAAAATCCACATGACAGTCAATCGTTAGCAGAATTAGATAGATTAAGAAATCTTCCTAGGTCATCTTAATACATGAAACCTTCAATCTACATTACACATTTACACATTACACTAACGACCTCATCCACTAATCGGTCCATTACCCATTTGCTGCCATCGACGGATATGTGCGTCACTACTACCAAATACTGGAAGCGTCATACGTCAAAAAATAAAGTTAAGATAAATATGCCGTGTTTGGTATCATTCAAAAGCGCTTTACTTGTACATTTTGAATATATCTATATATTACTAGCATTTGCTTGTGACTTTACCTGTATTCATGGGGTACTTTTATACTTTTTCAGCGTAGTTTTTTGTCGTAGTTGGGTTTTAGTTTTTTTACTTTATCTTGTTAGCAGGTTGCAGTCCAGACTAGTGCAACAAGTCTTCATCAAATGCTACACTAATTCCGGACTTTTGCAACAAGTCATCGTTGAAATGTTACACTAATTACAGAATTTATGAAGATTATTTCTCATAGTGGTGTTTTATGAATTCTCAGAATAAACAGCATTTGGTACACAATGCACTACCTTTAACTCCAAATAAACCTATCGTTACAAAAAACTCAGATTCCTTTTTAGTGGATAGTTTGAAGATCTTGTGAAAGGGGCAGGATCACATGATAACCCCAGAATGTTAGATAAATCAATAATAAATAAGAGAGAAGAAAGCAACATCTCCATCTCTTACTTGAGAACAGGCTTCAAAGAAAAAGCTGGCATGTTTTAAGGTAGTTTCAGTGCTGCTATTGCCGAAACTTCAACCTCCTTTTTAAATAGATGATGGTATAGAGGAGAATAAACAAATGGTTGGTCAGGTTGGCCATTTGACATCAACTGCAACCCATAAAATGTAACACAGACAGAAAAAATTACACTGTATAAGTTGCAAATAGCCAAAGAATTGAAGCGAACCAAAGATTCTTCAATGTGGTACGAGGCACAGCATAAGCCTAAAAAAGATCAAAAAATCTGTAATTAAGGAGGAGTTTATTAAATGCTGCATGAAACCAAAATTGGCAGATTTTGTTATCTGACAACTGGATCCAAAGGCACAAAACTGAAAAAGTTATCGTTCCACTTTCGAGGAGAAATTATTCGCATATAATGTAGTTTGGAAAAGCAAGAACTATCATAGGACTTGGTAAACTCTGATTACACTGCCTTCAGAAAGCACTTTAAAATGTTCGTTGCTGAAAAAAATTACAAAACCTGGAATCAACCAAAATGTGTTAAACATAATCGAAAACTATTTAGAAGATCTCTGCCTCAAAGAACATGCGCCCTGGTGTTTCATGAAATGTCCCTTAAACCTAAGTTAGAATACAATCCAGTAAGACAATGTTTGCAGATTACAGTGAAATTGGAAGAAGCCTGAAGATGGTAAAATCAGGCATTTGTTTTTATGGTACGGACTCTGAATGGGGAAAAATAAAGCTTCCTGTTTGTTTGTTCCCTATTAGAATGATTATTACAATATACTTCAGTTTTGAAGATGCTTTTAGTGATTAGATAGTTTGGATCGCTTCATTATTTTATTTTTACATTAAAAAGTTTTTTTGATCATAAGGTTTACCACAGATTATAATTGTTTTAAATCTATCAAAATCAATGTGGGTTCATCTATCAAAATTATGTTTAAAGAAAAGCACACAAATTTTATGGCCAAGTACAGCTGAGCTTATTTTTAGCAGGTTGCCAGCAATGCAAATTTATTATATAAAACTCGTAGGATAAAAGTTTCTTTAAAGTGGTAGTTGGAAAAAAAAAAAAAAGAATTTTCAGAAAATACTATTGCTTTGCTTGGCTGATGTTTACATCAAGCATATATTGCAAGTATTAGTTGGTAAAAACTCTACGTACAGCTATTCCCGTGGTCTGTAAATTTACGTGCAAAATATATCTTGACAAACTTGGTAATGAACCTGCATTTCTGGTAACCCTGCCGAATCTCATTTCTGGCATCCCTAGCCACAGAAGAACGAGAGGGAGAATTCTCTTTTGCACCTGTGATGTCTTTTTCTAGTAGACCTGCTCATTTTTCACTTTTTCATTCTGTGCAACTACGTTACATTTATTCAAACTTTAAATTTCCAACGATACTCCTCTCCCCACATATTTCATTTCTCTGCATGCCATCTGCTGTTGCTGACCTGGATTGTGAGAGTGGTTCTTTTTTTTTTTCCTGTGTTATTTTATTTTGATTGCTTGATCTACCTCAACAATGCACCTTACCTCCAAAGCCATAAAGGATAAAAAAAATCTCCCAAGACTCATGTCTTCTAAGAATATAAGAAACATTTTACTACGAGCGAGTGATGACGATCCTTATAAAGAAAGGTTCGGACATTCCCCTTTGCCTAATAGACCTTTTTTATTTAAAGACAGCGGCTCTCTCCGAATGAATCACCACGAAGTACTGCTAAGCCAGGTTTACATCCCACAAAGGCGCTTTTGTGTGTTTGGTGGAGTATTCACAGAATTATTCATTTTGATGTGTTGAAACCCGGACAAACTGCGAATGCAGGCTTTTATTGTAAACAATTGGATCGAGTAAATCAATCTTTAATTGAAAAGACGTCAGCAATTGTCAACAGAAAAGGTGTTATTCTGCAATACGATAATGCCAGACCACACTGCGCAAGACATACCCTGGAAAAAATTAATGAATTTGAATGGGAGATACTGCCTCACCCACCAGACATAGTGCCATCAGATTATAATTTATTCTAGAACACCGTCAACGTGGTAAAAAATTTGGATGATATCCAAAATGCCACCTCGAAATATTATGCCCAACAATGAACAGATTTTTATTGTTCCGGTATTGAAAATTTGCTAACTAGATGGCAAAAAGTTGTTTATAATAAGGGCAATCATATCATTGATTAAAAATAAAAGCTTGTTAAAAATTTGAATATAATGTAAAAAAACAACATTACTTTCTGGTCCCCTAATATTTCAAAATTAGTTCACATGGATTTGCCAGTATGATCAGTGACTGCTGATGGTTTATTTACAAATGACTCAGCATTTGAAAAATTAACTGCAAATTCTCAGGGGTCAACATAGCAGAAATGCAAACCTATTTCATTCACAGGGGTAGTACAGGTCCTAGGTGATATTTCAGGACAACTTCAGGACACATGTATCCAGCATACTACTTTTTTTCCACGATCGTTTGTCGAAGTTAGAGATTTTTTTTTTTCCGCAATCGTTTGCCGAAACTCAAGGGTTTTTTTTTTTTCTCCTGCAATCATTTGCCAAATTAGATTTTTTTTCCATGAAAATTTGCCAAAATTTACGATTTTTTTTCTACGATCATTTGCCGAAATTAGTGTTTTTTTCCCACGACTTTTTGCCGAAATTCGGTAATTTCAGTGAATGATTGACGACATTTCAGATTTTTTTACAAATTGGTTGAAGACTATCGCAATTTTTTTCAATGACCGATTAACAAAATTTGCAATTTTACTTCCTGTCCAACTGACAAATTCCAGATTTTTTTTTTTTTTTTTTTGGCGACTACTTGACAAAATTTGTGAGTTTTTCATCACCAGATGACAAAATGTTTCACTATTTTCTGATGCTAAAGCACTTATTAATTCCAAAGTACCAATTTTGTGCAATTCCGCGAAAAAACAAAAACACATTTACATTTACATAAAAATCATGACTGACTGTGCTATAGTACAAAACTCGCGAAATTTCATGGCATGTTACCATATTTCAGGACATTTCAGGACGTTTTTTCATTTTTCAGGAATTTAAGGATTATCAGGACAAGTACGACCCCTGGAAATAATTTGCCCATTTATGTCATTTTTGACATTTGTCACATCCTGAAACTTGCAAGAAATGTTCTGTGTGACAAAAATTTATCTTCAGATTCTGGAATGATATCTTGGGATTATTTAAGAAAATTACATGAATTACAAAATGAATTAGATTTTAAATTTGCAAATAAACTAAGTAGTGTTCGTATAAATTATAAGGATAAAGGCATGAATGCATCTAGGCATCCAAATTTTCAGGTACTAGACCTACAATAGAGTATTTGAGAATAATTGATAGGGGATAATTTATCCAAATATCGTAACAATAAGGATTTACACCTTTGAATTTGTAAAATAAAGATTGGTGGATCAGAATTTTTAATGAATCAATTACATATTTGGAGAATTTGAAAATACGTGGCATTCCAATTATCAAGATACTTGTTGGATTTATTATCACAATTAAATCTTTTTAAGCACTACCCAATGAATTATTGAGACATTAACCCATTTTGAATTATGTGTTAACTTATAAGTTCTCACAAGACCACAGAGAGTTGTTTTTCAGTAGCATACAAGCATGTAGAGGATTCAACAATATTAATTCTTCCCAATTCAGGTGGGCATTAACACTGGATTTCCACCCCTAGTCAATTTGTAGTAATTTTTTTAAGTTTTCAATATCACAACCATGGCAAAAGCTGATTTTTTTTTTTTTCAAACAAAGCATCAGAACGATGTGTAGGTATTAGGAAATTGTTGCTCTTATCTAATATCTTAGTCAGAAATTCCAACTGTTTGAACAACAGTGTTGAAATTCAGAGTACAATTTTAGAATTCCAATCTCAAAAAAGGGCTGTTATTGAGTCCAAAGATACAATCAGCATTTAAATGCTAAATGTGAAAAATAGTTTGCTATCACTTTTTCCTGACATCAATCAATTTATCAATATTTTTTTTTAATCACAATGATGATATTTCTTGTGTAATTTTAAAAATTATATATTCTTTGGGTTTGAAAATATATCACGGGAAAAAACAATTATTTGTGATGTAATTTGTAAAATAATTTTCGGACCAAAAATGTATTAGTGTTTTTTCTTTCCTCCGATTTATCTTATGGCATAAAAAAAAAAAAAAATCCTTTGTTAAACACAGTTAAGCAATAAAATAATAACAATGGAAATTTGATATTCTTTGATAAATTTGAAAACAAAAGTAGCTTTTTTTTTTTGGTTATTTGCAAGATGTTATTTTTTTAGTTCACTGCAAATATTTATTTACGGCAAAACATATGTTTAAACGAAAAGTGAGAAGTTTCATTCACCCCATTAAAAATTTCGTTATTGGACATATGATTAATAATAAGACGTAAAAGACTAGTTTCTGGTAACTCTCAGTGTCTCAGTAATAGCATGCCAAGATTAAATCATGGCAGATGAAACGTGCAAAAATGTTTTAACTTTAGTACAAGAAAAACATTCTCTTGAGCAAAATTAGCCTTTTATACTAGTGATCTTAAGAGGGTAACAGGAGAAAACAAGTTCTACTTTCAAAGATAGCTGCTTCCTCATTATGCTGCTGGCAAAAAGAAAGAGGTAGAAAAAAATCTACCAGTAATATTTCAGTGTTCGAGTATTTGCCGTATTTTGAATGCTAATGCGTTTTTAGGATTCACTATTCAAAGGGTTAAAGTATGACTTCATTCATTTTCTTTTTCTCTCATATGTTAACCATTATATAGATCTATAAAAAAACTATAATTATTTTTAATAAATGAATTTTATAGCCTGAAATTATGTTTCATACAACGTGTATAAAACTACAGGGGAAAGTTATTAAATAATTAAAACAGAACAAAGGCACAAAATAAACCTATGTTACATTTTATGCTAAAATAAAAAAAGTATTTCCTTGTGAAAATACTCTACAAATACAGGTAATAAATGTGTTAAGGTTAAAAATTTGTTTACTTTTGCCAGCATTGTACAAAGGGAATACTTTATTATTTAAATTAATTAACTTTTTCATACAACCTTATTAATACATATATTTAAAGAGATATAGTTTTTGTAAATTATATTTCAATATATTTAAAATGTTTTAATAATGTGCAAAACATATTTTTTATTTATTGTTCTGAGATGGCATTACATAAAGCGATAAACATACACCATAAGTAGAAGGCTGAATCCATATCAACTCAGGCAGGGGGGTTACCTTCATAGTCTCAGAAGTTTTTGAATTGAACATATATTAAAATTTAAGAAAAAGTAAGATACTTGTATATTTTCATTTTGCCCAAAAAAATTCCTGGCCCGAGATACAGGCCGCCAAAGATGACATCTCCGGCATCCTTTCTCATTCGCGATTTTCGATAAAATTTTTGAAGTGCTCTATCTCTAGAACGGTGCAAGATATTTTGTTGCGGTTTATTTTATTTTAAAGATAATATTCTTCTGTTTAAAATTATATACCCAATTTTGAAAAATGTATTCAACTTTTCTTGTGGCAGCCTTTTGAAAGAAAATTTTTTTTTTCAAAAAAAAATTTTTTTTTCGAAAATGCCAATTCCAAAAATTTTGATTTTTTTGCTGTTGACCAATACCATTGGGAACTATCTTCACTGTAAAGGAGAACTTCCACTTTTGAGTTTAACAAATTTTAGAAACATTTTAAAAATTCAGAGAAGTTTACAAGAACTGTATATGTACAGTTCCAGTAAAAGTCACTGAATTTTTGCTTATTTGTATCATATTTGTAAGGATAAGTCTACTATATATCCTAAACAAGTTAGAAATTGCAATATCAAATGTGGCAAATGAGGTGCATGCGTACTATAACTAGTTTTATAAATATTCATGTCTTGGTGCAATAAGTTACACTCTTGGGCAAAAAGGGCATGAATACAAAATTTATTATGATTCTACATATTAAATTCAGTAATACGGAAGTAATATGAATTCTTCTTAAAAGGACTTAATCGCCATGGCAACCTAGAATCATTACCTATCATGGTATATCCTTGAATCAATTATGTATTACAGGATTTTTAAATAGAATGAAGAAAACTTTTATTAATGTATTTTATGTTTTAATTTGATTTTCATAGCATTTGAAGTGATACATACTTTATTTACAATACCAAACATAGTAAAACAATCTCAATAACATATCAATCACACAGCAATACAAATTATATTAATACAAGTTAGAGTTCAGACAGATGGGCAGACAAATTGAATCCATAAAGACTTTCAACTATGTTAGAAATTGTTAAAAACACATAAATAGGCCGGAATTTGACTTTTAGAAGTTTATGTCAATAGACGGAAGCATACTTGAATACTTTCATACAACCCTGTATTTTACCTGCTATCTTTATATATATGCCACTATTTAGCTAATATTTAATTAAGATTAAAACATCCTTAAAACCAGTGAAATCGCACTTCCAGAGGTTATCATCCATAGACAGTCATGTATCTAATTCTTTGTGTGGACCTGTATATCATTTTATCTATATTCTCCAAACATATCTTAGTATACTAAATGTAGTTCAGTGTAAAAATGCATAACTCATTTAAAAATCACCTTTAAGCTACTTTCATTCATACTCGGTAAACCCTTAAAATTTCTTTTGTGTAGCCCTGTATATGATCTACAGCATTTATGCACACAACGTAACATGGAAAAATTTAGTTAAACTTAAAAACTCAAACACATCTAAAAATGCACTTCCAGCAATACCCTTACGATTTCTTTTGTGTAGCCCTGTATATGATCTACAGCTTTTAAACACACAACGTAATGTGGAAATATTTAATTAAACTTGAAAACTCATATCACAACTAAAAATGCACCTCTAGCAATCATCTCTAATGTACAGTATTTCCAATAAGGTAAAGTATCCGAAATCTTTTGTGTGTCCCTGTAAACACTATGCACTTTCTATGACACAGGAAGTAATTTTTTGTAAACCTCTGCAATAAAGTATGTATCACTTCAAATGCTATGAAAATCAAATTAAAACATAAAAGACATTAATAAAAGTTTTCTTCATTCTATATAAAAATCCTATAATACATAATTGATTCAATGATATATCATGATAGGCAATTGTTCTAGGTTGCCATGGCGATTAAGTCCTTCTAAGATGGATTCATATTACTTCCGTATTACTGAATTTAATATATGGAATTATAGTAAATTTTGTATTCATGCCTATTTGCCCAAGAGTATAACACTTATTGCCCCAAGATCTGAATATTTATAAAACTAGTTAATACTATGCATGCACCTCATTTGCCACATTTGATATTGCAATTTCTAACTTGTTTAGGATATATAGTAGGCTTATCCTTACAAATATGATACAAATAAGCAAAAATTCCTAGACTTTTACTGGAACTGTATATACAGTTCCTGTAAAATTCTCTGAATTTTTTAAATGTTTCTAAAATTTGTTAAACTCAAAAGTGGAAGTTCTCCTTTACAGTGAAGGTAGTTCCCAATGGTATTGATCAACAGCAAAAAAATCAAAATTTTTGGGATTGGCATTTTCTAAAAAAAAATTTTTTTTTGAAAAAAAATTTTTTTTTTCAAAAGGTTGCCACAAGAAAAGTTGAGTACATTTTTCAAATTTGGGTATATCATTTTAAACAGAAGAATATTATCTTTAAAATAAAAAAAACCGCAACAAAATATCTTGTACCATTCTAGAGATAGAGCACTTTAAAATTTTTATCGAAAATGGCGAATTGGAAATGGTGCCCGGGATGCCATCTTTGGCGGCCTGTATCTCGGGCCAGGAATTTTTTGGGGCAAAACCAAAATATACAAGTATCTTATTTTTTATTGAATTTTAACATATGTTCAATTCAAAAACTTCTGAGACTATAAAGGTAAGATTTTTTCTTTGGCTGCCTGAATTGACATGGATCATACCAGAAGCATAATCTAGTGAAAAGTTTCGGATGTCAAATATCCGATAAAATCAATATCCGGTTCATTCCTAGTTGCAATAAAATTACTGCAAAACATTGCAACACAGAATATATTTATATTTGAATACTATAGAAAATATTTAATATGAGCGCATACTTGATGCTGATATTCAATGAGAACGAAGGACTCATTTTAAAGCAAAAACAACTTCGATTAGAAAAAGAAATACACTAGAAGCAAATTAGATACTGATGAAATTCAATTACGCAAACTATTAAAAAAAAGAATAACTAAAAGGGAAATTTTTTGGATCGGAACTTATGTTATGTTGTGTTATGGATAAATAAAATCATTCAAAGCGCCATGCATTAAACATTAAAGAAAAAAAAAAAAAAAGCAAAATTGTGTTGTTGCCACTTTTTAAAAGTCAAATAAAATATGGAATACAGATCCAGCTGAACAGCGACGTGCTCTATCTCCCTGGTTCAGAAGTATAGTTTGCGCAGCGCGCGCGCTCAGAAATTTATGCCATGGAGTAGGTCTTGTGTAAGAAAGAAATTTTAAAATAATTCAATTATTTCATTATTTTTATGGTTCAAAACAGGTAAAACTAACGACTATATTTCTTTATCCTTCCAAAAAATTATTTTCGTAACACAAATACATGCTTATGTTCACTCAGATAAAATCCAAAATATTCCGGAAAAGCATCACGTGACCTACTGCATCTACTTTAGCCCGTTCAGCGTTTAAAATTTGACAACCAACCCTACCCAAACTACTCAGAAAATTTTTTGGCGATTTGATGGAAGAGACTCAAGGGTGAAAGGTTCCATTGTCCCATTCTGTGTATGCACATGACGTCACGCGTCGTCTGCTACAGAGTTCGACGTACAAGCAAACCGGTTTGCACCAGCAAAACCAATGTGCCATTTAGCAAGGTTCGTTAGTGTAATTAATTTAGTTAGAAATCATGGTAATGTGTGCTGTTTTTGGTTGTGGAAAGCGAACAGTTAGAGATGTGGGCATTTCTTTTTATCGATTTCCTAGAATAATATCAGACAAAGGATCAAAAATTGAAGAGATTACAAAAAGACGACAAAATACATGGTTAACACGATTAAACAGAGCTGATCTCACCGAAGCTAAGCTGAAACACAGTAGAGTATGCAGTCTCCATTTTATTAAAGGTAAGCAAAAATATTTTTTATCACATTTTTTAGTATTAAATTGATTCTGGTCTATTATTTACTAGCAGTCAAATGACTACAAATAATAAATCTGTATATCCGCTGGTTTCTATTCGATTACTTACAGTGTTAGGCTTATTTGAACTTATTGTGTAATACTATATAAATAAATATACATATTTCAATCGTTATTACATATTTAGATATATAAATGTTTTAAATATGGCTAGTAGATTTTGAAACTCGAGTAGGTGAGACTGGGGTACAATGGATATAAGTGCACAGTGGACCATCCTTTATATTTTATTTATTTTTAAATTTTTGAAAGGTTTTCTTTTAGGCTAATTGATTACAGCACTGGATTGATTATTTATAGCCTTCAAAACACGTCGTTCTCGCAGAATGAACAATTTTATCCTGACTGGTTGTTTTAAGCTTCTAAAAGTAAAATTTTTCATCATCATACTTTTCTTTATTTAGTAATAAAGGTTATAGATAAATAAGATAAAACAGCTTTTTTGTAAAGGTAAGATACTTGTATTTATTTAATTTTAAAGTTAATATGCTTAAAACAAAGCTTTAAATGATGTTTTCATGAGAATGTATTGAACTTCAACATGGGGCACAGTAGACCACCCACTGCTGGGGGTACAATGGTCCACAATCCACTCTATTATTGTAGAGCAGAATTTTTAAAATATTTAATAATCGCTTATTCTCTACAAAGAAATATTGTTTTAAAGTAATTAATTAACTGTAAAATGAAGTAAGCATAGAAAAATGTCAATTTAACATAGTAAGAAATATTTTGGTTTGTATTTTATTGCTATTAAAAAATATGAATGTATCCCATAGGCGTAGAGTTTTCAAAATTATTGAAGGGGCTCAGCCAGTGGCGGAGACAAGGGAGGGGGGTACATTCCCCGGAACAGAGAATTAAACAAAAATAGTAAAACCTGCTTCGACAAAATTACAAATAATCGCTGAAAGTTTTCGTTTTACACAGGTTTTCGTCTACCTAAGCTGGTAAAAATTCAAAGTGTTCCTTCCTATGGGATCATGAAATGTTTTACATTAGACAATATTTCGTTATAGACAGGTTCCGTTTACACAGGCTAACCTTATATCCATACAGTAAAACCTTTGTAAAAGCAATCGTAAGCGACCGAAACAATATTCCGTTTAAGACAGGTTTCTGGCAAATTAAGTAAAATTGTATGGCAATCTTTCTGGAACATGAAAAGTTTCCATTTAAAACAGGATTATACCATAGACAGGCTCCGTTTTGACAGGTTTTACTCTACATATATCATAAATATCTATATATCTAATAATAAAAGACAAGATCGCTGTTTGTGTGTGTTATTCCCGATGGATAGGAAAATCTACTGCCCGCAGAGGTCTGAAAATTTATATAAGAATAGTTCAATGCAGGTATGGATGCCCCTGAGGCTCACATTTTTAATTTTTTGATAATTGGCCGAGAAATTGATTAAAAACTAATAAAAAAAGTTTTTTAAATTGGCGGAGGCGCGCTCGTGCATAATCAGAACCTGCTTTTCGAGCGGAAAGGAAGGAAGAACTAAATGCATTTCATTTTTTTTTTTTTTTTTTTTTTTTTTTTTTTTAATGCTTATAAGCCGTGCAGTTTAAAATACGGAAAAATGGACAACATATTCTTATAGTTCGTACTTTTGCATCTCAAACGCCGCACTCAGTTAAAAAAGAATATAGTTCTTAACTCTTTAAAAAGAAATTTTAAAAGGAGATTTCTCAATCGACTTTTTCTCCTTTCGCCAACGCTTACTCAGAGCTCAATTTTAGAGGTATCGATTCACAAAAATACGTATTTAAAGCTAAGATCTTCTTCTCGTCGCCGGTGCAATCGGTTTTCTAAAAGACTTCTTCAAACAAATTCGCGACCTCAGGTTACTTCGCGCCTCACCGTGACGAGCTTTTCTCCACTATCTTTTTACAGCATTTCGACATATTGGATTTTACATATACTACAAAAATTTCGTAATGTTCGAACGAGTAGAAGTATTTAAAAAAATAATCTTAAGAAATTTCGACGAAAAAGCTAAAAAACGGTTTCGGCACGGTGTCGCTTGGCTTCGGCACACGTTTTCACTATTAAATAAGCATATTTTTTATGAAATTTTATAGAGTACTCAGGTACAGTTATATTTATAATATATTAAAATTTCGGATAGTTCGGACGACGAGAACTATTTTTTGTTGTTGTTATGTTAAAGAACCCGACGCGAAAACAAGAAAAACCAATCGGATGTGCCAATCCCAAAACATTCTTCTATCTCATACATGTTAATACTTCAAAATTCGTTATCACGGTGCCAAAATTAAATGACAATCTATGATCATCTCCATGATAAGGATTCTAAAGATGTTCATTAAATTGTGTGCATTTTAAAAGGAGATATAAGCATCGCATCTTTGAAACAGAAACTGAATTTTGGCATCCTTAGATGTCTGCAAGAAAAATTTTCTGCTTAAAGAGCATAAAAACACACCTGTCGCGCTGTATACACCTAAGCCTATAAAAAAGATCTATTTATGTGAAAGTGTAACAGAATAAGAAGTCTGATTAAATTTCGTGTATTAGTTTTTGAGATAGAACAATTGTGGAAATCGTGAAAAACGGAGCATAGCAGCGCCACCTATTGCGCGATTTACACCGAAACGTAATAAAGAATAACATATAACGTCTAACTAAATTTGAAATTTGATGAAAATTTGTGCATTAGTTTTTAAGATAGAGATATTGCGAAAATCATGAAAAATTCTGTATCGCAGCGTCACCTTTTGGCCAATTTACACCAAAACGTAATCAGCATACCATTTTATATCACGGACAAACCTAATCTGAAGTTTCATGAAAATAAATAACACGAATAAACAGCACGAAATAATATCAAGATATAATTGAATCTGAAGTTTGATGAAAATCTGATCATTAGTTCTTGAGATATAGCTATTGCGGAAATCGTGAATAAGGCATCATAGCAGCGCCACCTATTGAGCAATTTACACCAAGAATTAATCAGCACCAAACATAATAAAGGACTAACAGAATCTGATGTTTTATGAAACTCTGTGCATTAGTTCTTGAGATATAGGACGGTTTGTACCAACAACTATTCAGCACCAATTTATATCGGGGACTAATTGAACCTAAAGTTATTAAATTCCGTGCATTAGTCTTGTGATAAAGCGCCCCAAAAATTTGTGTCACATATAGACAGATTCACAGATAGACATTTTGTAAAAACATGTTTTTCGGAATCTGAGACCGCTAAAAAGTGTAAATATGTCGAAAAGCGGAATTCGAAAATTTTCTTTAATCCAATACTTTCTTCTTGCAAAGATAGAAGAAAGTAAAAAGGGAGAAGAAAATATATTTATTTTAGAAGTAGATATCAATTTTTTTTTCACGAAGTTTTTACACGGGCTGAGAAGTGGTTATATTTATAACAATAAAAATTTTAAAGAGTTCGGACCAAAAGAAACTAGTTTTTAAAAAAAAATTATGAAAACGACCGTACATTGAAAAACAGAAAATGACTTCTTATGAGTGCTTTTGCAATTAAAAGTCAATACTTTTTGGAGATTTTTTCATTTAAAAATATAAATTCGGACAAAATCGAATTAAAGGTATAAAATCACACAAATTTGTGCTTTATTCAAGGTTATTATCAAGGGCCCGGACAACGCCGGGCGGGTCAGCTAGTCTATAATAATAAGGAAAGAAGTTTATCTGTCTGTCTGCTATGTTCTGAAAAAACCGCTGCACGCAGAGCTACAAAATTCGGTATAGAGGTATTTCTATGTATTTAGTTATGCACCCCAAATCCCGATTTCGGACTTTTTGATTAGACCTTTTCAATATAATTTTTAACGTTTTTTTCACGGTTCGAGGCGTTTTTTTTTTTTTTAATATTAAAATAAATCCGATTTCAATCTTTTAGCGTATAATATAGTAAATCGTACAGCGATTTTTCAATTTTTCGCAAATATTTGCATGCGACTTTTAGCGTTATTTCGTGTTTCGCAGCGTTTTTTTTTTTTTTTTTTTTTTTTTTTTTTTTTTTTTTTATTGATAAAAGGAATTCGGTTACAAATTTTTAGCATTATACAGTAAATTTTGGCCCCCGAAATTTTTGAATTTTTAATGCAAGTTTTTGGGATTTTTCACAACGAGTTTTGACACTCGTGAAAGAATTCTGGTTAAAATGTTTTAGAGCATTTTATAGTAATTTTCGACCTTTCCGACTTATGGAATTTTTAGCACTTTTTAATGCAATTTTCAGCGACTTTTTTTACATTGGTAAAAAGAATTCGGTTTTAAACTTTTAGCCTAATGTAGTAGACTTTGTTCACTTTGTATTTATCCTACGCTATTGCACTATATTATTACTATATTTATACTATACCGCCGCAGAATTCGCGGAGAGCGGCGCGCGCGTTCCGTCTGCAGTCCTTTAGCCTTCTCCTCTTATTCAGACTCTCTTGCGGGAGCCAGGTTGAAAAAAAATTCAAAATTGAAACCGGACAAATTTAAAAAGGAAATTACACAAATTAAAGATACCGAAAAGCATGGAAGGAGGGCCCAGGCCTCTGAAGATACCAAACGACCTCTGCTGCGTCGAGCTTATTATTAGAGTTTTGATTGTTATTGTGATTTTATGCATTCCGTGGAGATTTTTTGACATTCGTGAAAGAATTCTAGTTAATGTTTTTATTGTGTTCTCGGCAATTTTTAAATTTTTAATGCTCTTTTTTTTCTTTTCTTTTATTTTTCCGTATTTCGTAGCGATTTTTTGACTTTCATAATATTTTTTAATATTTTTTTCGGTTTCAAACTTTCAGCCATATATAGAAAATTTTCTCCTTTCCGCGATTTCTCATGATAAAAAAATTTCCGCATTTCAACACGATTTTTAGCGTTTTTACGCATTACATTTATAAAAGAAATTCGTTTTAAACTTGTTACACGCTGTAGTAATTTTTTTCCTCTGCGATTTTTGATTTTTATCGATTTTTAATGCGATGTTTAGCGTTCCGATTCTACCTTTTGACATTCGTAAAAGGAATTGGATCTCAAACTTTCAGCCCAATATAATAAATTTTGTTATATTTTCAATAAAGTTTATTTGAAATTCGTACAGTGATTTTTGAAATTTTTGCGAATTTTTATGCATTGTTTAGAGATTTTTCGCATTCCGCGGCCATTTTTTTACATTCGTAAAAGGAATCCCTTTTTAATCTTTTAGCCCATAATAACAAAATTTTGTCATATACGGTTTTTGAATTTTTAGCGATTTTTCGAGTATCCGCGATTTGCTACAATTTTTCCAAATTAGTAAAAGGAATCCGGTTATCTTCTAGCCCAAATAGTAAATTTTGTTTTCTTTTCATTTAAATTTATTTGGAATTTGTGCAGCTTTTTTTTAATTTTTCGGGAATTTTTATTACGATTTTTTGAGTTTTTTCGTGTTTCGTACTATTTTTCGACGGACCGGACGACGGTGCCGGGCATGTCAGCTACTTAGTGTATAAATGTATAATATAAATACTACAGGGTTGTGCACGAAAAAGCGGTCCTGCTGTGTTTGCCATGAATGCGCATGTACAGATACATACTTTTACATGAACATCGAAAAGTTTGAAAATATCACAAAAACCGAATCAAATGTCAGTCCGAAACGGCATGGAAAAAAATGGCCTGGCCCGGGTTTACAAAAAAAAAAAAAAAAAAAAAAAAATTGGACCCGGTCCCTACTCAGCCTGATATTAATGAAAGAAAATGGGCCTGAGAAAGGGTTTCTTGCTCGGCCCGAATAAGAACAACTGAATATGTACTGTTTAATGTTACCAGATCCTGGTGAATCGTCATTTACTACAGAGAAACCGCTTGATAGATTTGGCCTATTTTAATAAATATGAGCTTTATGCATCATTTAGAGACAAAGAATTTCTCCCTTTACATTCTACGCTTTGGAGACACTGGTGATTATTTTGCCTAATATCATTTGCGACAAAATTTAACTCCTCTACCCGCTCCCTCCCGAGTCCTTCAAAGCTGCTCGTAAATTGGAGCCACTTTCTTTGTAGGTTCGGGAAACGGCGAACCATCTTATCTGTGCTCTAATCAGATCATATCGGACACCATTTGTTGTCCAATTTATTGTCCTATGACGCCGAATCAGAAATTCTTCCCAGAAAGTGTGCCCTGCCCAGAGTCCAAAGAAGGAAGAAAAACCCACCATGGAGAGTGCTTAGTTTTTCCCTCATACGCCACGCTAAAATTTTCGAGTTCTTTTACTTGTTTAAAAAGAATAAAAGTAAACAGCGAATTTATAAAAAGAACAATTATCCATCGAAAACATTATACGCTAAAAGCTTTTGTAAATTATATGAAATTTCAAAATCTGAGATTTTTTTCTATGTCAGTTGGTGTAATATAATATAGCCCATCGGAAAAAAATTATTGGAGGGGCCCGAGCCCCACGGGCCCATATAACTCTACGCCTATGATGTATCCTATTTACTGTAGCATTTTATTACTAAAAGAATTTCTAGCAGCTTCTGAAATTTTATTACTCATTTTAGATGTAACATAAAACAAATTTGGAATAAAAACTTTTTCATTATTAATCTGTTGTTTATATCAGTGTTACCATAAAATTGCCCTCAGATCCAAAAGTATTTCTGGAAAATTTCAGGAGTGTTTTGGAGTTTCATTTGCAAATTTTAATGACTATGACTTTATTTTATTTAATAACTTCACCTTATTTACAATTGGTCATGTATCTGAATCTGTTATTATTTAAAAAATATAATAGTAATTTTTTTTATATAATTTTTCTCTTTTGTTTTGTATATGTTTTGTTTGAAAATGTTATTTGCAAATTTGAATTATTATGTTACTTTGGAGGTAAAGAGCAAATAAAGAGGAATTAAATTAATAAAAAATAAATTTATATTCAGGGGCGGGGAATTTCTAGAAAATCTTACCAACCAAGGATTTATTTCACCAGCCAGTAAAATGCAACGTACAGTTGAAAATTTTTATGACAAAATTACGCAACTCAAAAATAGTTGGTTACTATTACTATAATGCATTTTCATACCCCCCCCCCCCCTTATAAAATTAAGAAATATAAACAAGAGATTAAAGTTATAAAATAGAACTTTGTAAGTACCATGTTTACATTGCAGTAATTAGGAAAGTTGAAAAATATAGCTAACTACTAAAAAATAGAAGTTTTCGGCATATTTCTATAGTTTGCAGTTTTCAAAGACTACCTAAAAATTCACTCACCACTGGCGAGTAAAATGATGCATTCCCCCACCTTTGTTTATATTGTATTTCAAATATTACTTAATTGTAGACCACTGTGCTCCAGTGGGTGGATCAGTGTACCCTACTTCTGGAGCACACTGATCCATTTTATGAATGTATACAAATATTTTTTTTTTTTTTTTTTTTTTTTTTTATGTATTTGAAACTATTTTCTGAAAAAAATCTGAGTATGTAAAAATGTTTAAGAAATCTCCAAGAATATTTTCAGGCAAATTGGGCTTTCCATTAAACAGAAAAAAAAATGTAAATTGCAAAAATGGTCCACTGTGCCCCAGTCTGACCTATTTGCTTTTATATTCTAATAGAATTTGTGGTACTACTTTTCAGTTAGCCGGGTGCCAGTGTTACATATACATGTATATATAAATGTATGTATATATACATATATGTTTACATATATGTATGTGGGTATATATACAATATACATATATGTATATTTACTTATATGTATATATTGCACTGGCACCTGGCTAACCAAAAAGTACTGAATTTGTTTTAATTTCATGTCGATATTATATGGTCTTTAAGTCCTCTTCAGTAAGACAGAAAAGAAATTAGAAAGACACAGTATAAATAGGATTAGACAAATTTAAAATACAGCAGACTCTGTGTAAGACGGAAATCTCTCTAACTCGGAAAGATTTTAATTTTAAAGTCCCTGCGAATCTATGTACACAGGGATGTAGTGGAGGGTATACGCCGTATACCCTCTGGATTTTTTTAAGGAACACCGTATACCCTCTGTTTCTCAAGAAAGCTATAGTATATGTACGCTAGGGTATACCCTCTGTCTTGAGCGTATACCCTCTGCTTAGAACGTATGCCCTCTGTTTTTTTTTCCGACTACACCCCTGCATGTACATAGAGTAAAACTTGTCTAAGGCAGAATATTGTCGTCTACTGAAACTTTTTGTGGTCCCGATCAATTCTGCCTTATACAGAATTTACTGTATATGTAGTGTTTCTGCAGAATAATAAAGAAAGGAGATTTTTAAATTTCAGTGAAACTGATTATATAAGTTTTTAAATATCTTGTAAAGTGCCATTTCTGGAAAATTGCTGTTTTTGCATGTGAAAATTGCCAGGGCCCAATTAATCTCTGAATCTAGAGGAAACACTGTATCATTTTAAGGGCCTCCTTTCACCCGAGAAAATATTTTTTAATTCTACATTCATGGAATGATTTTAGTGGAACAAATATTGTTCCCAGAAGGGGATTAGCTGAGTTAGATTTTTCCTTAAATAGTTATGTACTTTGTATATAACATAGAGTATATTTGCAGTAATTTACAGTTATTGTATGTTTAATTAACCAAATCGTTTCAGAAAGCACAGAAGGATGCCATATAATTGGTTAAACCTTAAATGAATAGTGTAACTTAGGGGTTAAATGATTTTTTTTTTTTTTTGCTTTTGCCATTTGACACTTTCTATTGGCTTTTGGTTAATTATGTGCTACTTACGTGTGATAACATACATTTAGTCTGTTTTTTGTTATGATTTGTTATCACAAAGAGGTTATAACATCTTTTATTGATACTGCTTGCAATGTTCTTGACTGGCATTTTTTCTATATCTTTAGTACAATATACTCCCTTAAATCTGCAACTCTAAGATGCGCACATCATCAGAGATGTAAACAGTGAAACTTTCATTTCAGATGTAGGGTCAAAATTACAGACTTTTTAATTTTTATATCGTTCTGTACATATTTTAAATGTAATTGTCATTAATATGACTGAACTCTTGGTTTTTTTTTATAAAGGAAGTAAAAATTTATTTCTGAGAAAATTCAAGGTATTGCTGATATCTTTGGTAGTCACAATCTTTTTTACCAAATATATTTATGTATTAATCAAGTTTTTTTAGTTATTAAGTCTGACTAAACCTGAAATAAAACTGCCTTATTTTATGCGAGTTAGTATGATCGCTTCATGAGGCAAGTTTCATTCAATAATTCAAGGAAAATGTATCTCATCCTTTATTATGCACATTTACTTTTATACTATTGATTATTTACATGATTTTTACTTTTAATAATTTTTAAAACTATTACTTTACTTAATTATTTTAGTATATTGTAGGCATTCGTTATAATTTTGATTGCATTATTACATTCAAATTACTGTTTAAAAAATGTAAACAAATAAATCACCAGAAATCCACACAACCTTTGGTTCCAAGCAGTGTGGATTTGAGGGAGCCTAATGTAGTAACTATTAATTCTGCATGGTGCAATTGAAATGGTACATTTTCTCATGAAAAAATATAATGTATAAATAATAAGGTACTTTTCGGTTAGCCGGGCGCCAGTGTTATATATACACATATATATAAGCATATATACGTATATATATATACACACACATGCACATATATATGTTCATATTTATATATATAACACTGACACCCGGCTAACCAAAAAGTACCAATAATAATAAACAGTGAAATGTTTTGGATAGAGTATAACTTTAATAATGGCTGAACCAATTATTTTCTTACATTTTCACTACAATCTTTTTATTTCAGATTATGACTTGTGTCACTTTTGCACCTTTTTCTAAATTGAAGGAAATATTATAAAAACGAGTTTACTTTTTTCTTTTATTATACTACAGGACTTAATTTTTCCCATGTCATTGGATTTAATTTTTGTATAACTAATAAATAAATAGACTGTAGAGAGAGGAGAAAGACTCTTTTCGGTTAGCCGGGCGCCAGTGTTATATATACATATTTATATACATACATTACATATATGTAAATATACATATACACATATTGTATATATACACACACATATATATATATATGTATATAACACTGGCGCCTGGCTAACCGAAAAGTACCCTATTTTCTCAGGGAACCTATATATAGGCATTTTCAATGTAATAGAACATATATAAATAATTGTTTTAAACATATATTCTAATCATCCTGCTTCTTGTAGGTAAGCCTGCAGCTCTTCATGATGAAGCTGATCCAGACTGGGCACCTAATTTGGTATTAGGTCATGCAAGAGTAAAATTAAATAGCAGTGCTGCAGCCGAGAGACATAAAAGGTATGTATATTTAAGAGTAGTATGCCAATAACAGTGCAAATGTTGCCTTTTTCAGACTTATGTGCTAGAAGTACCTTTTTTAATTTCATAATTTTTAAAATAGGTAAAATATAAGTACACATTGGTAAATTGTTCTTTTTACATCAAATCGAAATCACGTTTGAATGTTCTTTATATGTTTTCTTGGTACTTACATATTAACTGAGCCAAGTCACATTCATTGCACCAACAAATGTGCCAAAAATATTAATTACAGTAATTATTATCATAAGTATTATTTTTGTTTTGTTTTCTTCATTTAACTGCATAGTTAATATTGTATAGTTGCTATATTAAAGGCAGTGGTGGAAGTATTTATATAATATGATATAGCATAGGTATACTGTATGTGTATTGTTAATCATGGAAAAATCAGGGAACTTTTTTTTACGATTTCTGTAGACACCCTGTTGTGATATGTCTCCATCAATACCTTACCTCCACAGAAGTGTTAGGCAGATCACAACTGAATAGACAAGCAGACAAAAGCATGCGACAAACTGTCACATTCAAGCTGGTTTCTTCTTTGTTAACAGGTTGAAATGTCTCTTGACTCATGTTTTTTTTTGTAGCTTGTCTGTAATCATTCTGTTATTATATTTACAATTATTATATTTAAAAATTTGTTTGCATTTTATTCATTTATTTATTTGTCTATTTTCAGATCACTTAAAAGAGCTGTTTCTAAAGAATTGAAGGCAGGTGATGCTACAAATCCTGTAGCGACATCAAATGTATGTAATGAAGATATAATATATGACTCTTCGCAGTGCTGTGTTGCAATACAGACTGATTTTACAAGTAAGGATATACGTGATTTAGAAGAGGAACTAAATCTGGCTAGAAATAGACTTTATACAGAAAAAGAAAAAGTCTCATCTATGACTATGACAACAGATTCTTTTAGTGATAAAGACGAAAAAGTCAGATTTTATACTGGGTTGCCTAATTTTTCTATACTGTTAGTAGTTTTTAATTTTATATCGAATGAAGTTTCCATGACGGAAAGAAATGCTTTATCCTCATTTCAGGAATTTATGATATTTTGTATGCGATTGAGGTTAAATCTTGTCGAACAAGATTTGGCATACCGTTTTAATGTATGTCAATCCACTATCTCCAGAATATTTGCAAAATGGCTAGATGCAGCTTTTTTATGTATGAAAAAAACAATCATTTGGCCTGAAAGGGAAAATTTAATAACAACAATGCCTCTGAGTTTTAAGAAAGTTTTTGGAACTAGTGTTGTTGTTATTTTAGATTGCTTTGAGGTTCCAATTGATAAACCAACTTCTTTGATAACTAGGGCTGCCACATAGTCACAGTATAAGCACCATAATACAATAAAATTTTTAATTGGGATCACTCCACAAGGAGTTATCTCTTTTATTTCAGATTCATTTGGAGGTAGAGTTCCTGACAGGTCAATAACTGAACAGTGTGGACTTTTAGACAAATTATTACCTGGGGATAAAGTTATGGCAGATCGCGGTTTTAATATTAGTGAAAGTGTAGGCTTGTTTTGTGCAGAGTTAATTGTACCTACATTTACAAGAGGTAAAACGCAGCTGTCCCCATTTGACATCCATAAAACCAGAGGTATTGCTAGTTTACGTATACATGTTGAACGGGTAATTGGCAATTTAAGACAAAAATACAATATATTAAGGGATCAGATTCCAGTTGAACTTCTGACAACAAAAGTCGGTGAGGAAATGCCCACAATTGATAAAATTGCATGTGTTTGTTGTGCATTTACAAACTTATCAGCATCAGTTGTAAAGTTAGACTAAATATATATATACAGTCAACTCTATGTATTGTATATAATTTTTCTTTAAATTAACTTATTTATTAAATAAATAGTTACTTTTCAGTTAGCTAGAAACCAGAGTTATATATACATATATGTGTGTGTGTATATATATATATATATATGTGTGTGTGTGTGTATATATATATATATATATGTGTGTGTATATATATATAACACTGGTGCCTGGCTTACAGAAAAGTATCAATAAATGTATTAAACCAATGTTTCACTGTTTTTCTTTTTCATTGTAATTGTAATTTTTGTGCAGTTGTTCCTAATTTATAGTCAGACTTTAAAAAATAAAATGTAAACAAAGGGATGATCTATAATCCGCAAAAATGTATAATCCACAAAGCCCTCAGTCCCTAAGTATGCAGATTTCACAGACTTGATTGTATATATGTTTTTTTTTTTTTTCTCCTGAATCATTTTTGTAGCTAAATCCATAATTTTTAAATATAACTTACAGTTGTTGCACAAAGACTGAAATAGTTACACCAATTTAACTATATTAAAAAATTTAATTATTTGTTAATGATAAAAATTATAATCTACGTCAACTCACAGAGAAGGTCAATGTGACCTTGACAAAGGATGTAAGATGGTTAAAAAATTTTAAATTAAAATGAATAAATTACGTTTATATATATGTACTTTTTAATTAATATTGATATTTTTCAAAATTTCAGTCTTGTGACAAACATAGCACCATAATTTGTAGCTTCAAATCATATGTATCCATTTTAATTCCATCAAATGTTCCCCAAAATTTTATTGAAAAATTCCTACCTAAAATTTTATAAAACTTTAATCAACCCCCTGATTTCGTTTTTTACTTTAGTAATCATTTCAATGTCTTCGTTTTACCTCTTCACTTTATCCCCAGGTAATAATTTGTCTAAAAGTCATTTAGTTAGTTTTTGCAAGTATGTTTAATTTTTTTATCAGTTCAAATTTCTTTTTGCAAAATGTGTTTATACTTTTTATAATTTCAACTTTTTTTTGGCAAGCATGTTTATATCCTTTATATGTTCAAATTTCTTTTGAAAGCGTGTTTGTGTTTCATTTATTTTTCTCGATATATGGTATTTTTATACCTTCGTATGGGGGGGGGGGGGGAGTACTATTAACTGCAATTTGTTTGAAAACTGCATTTCAATTTTTTTTTTTTTGCAAGTTTAATTTTTTTTTCTGAGAAGAAACAAGAACCGCGCGATTACTTCTCAAGGTTACGAGTCCTGATAATGGAGGATATTCCAAATCTCGGTTCGAGGCTGAAAAAAGTCACGTGATACCGGTAATTTACCCAAGAAACTTCTAACTGATAAGAAGGGAAGATACTACTGTTTTACCTCATGAACTGTTTCATTGGCTAGCGGGGATTTATAAGGAAAGGGCATGTTTACAAACAAACACTTCCGTCAACCAATCTACCAACTACATTTTTGCCATAAACATCATTGCAGGAATAGTCTTGGCGACGTAGGCCAATCATATCAGAGACGAGTTAAACGTAGACAAATCAAATTTCCCTAGCTCATGCGTACAGGTAGGAGTCATGCTCAACCAACAGTGACGTCAGCTGCCCTTTCCTTATATTACAGGTCTATGGAGCCTTCCCTTCTTTACGCTAGAAGTTTTTACCTTGACCACGTGATCAAATCGTAGATGGAATATCCTCCATTGAGCAGTGGTAGACACCAAAGACTTTTAAGATACATAGACCGGCAATTCCCATTCAAAAGTAATGCCAATCATGGCAGCCATGAACATAGAATAGGGATAATCCCTATTCTATGTTCATGATGGCAGCCATCTGAAGTAAATTGAAACACCTGAACCGCGAGGTTTGTACGTCAGCTGTGGTTATTTACCATTAAGTGCTATGGCTAGAATGAGCTTAAAAATTAATTTTTATCAATATATATGAAGTTTATGGCATATTTTTTTACATGAAGCCTTTTTTTACATCTAAATATGCGTTATAAATATTGAATTTTCAGTAATAAAGTTAAATAAAGTGATTTATTAATAATTTTATGGATGGCATGTTTGGAAAAGAGTATCTAATTTTAACATGCCTTATAAACCTAAATAAAGGCGAAACTTATATGGAAACATATTGTTAAAGATTATAATTCCACTTTTTTTAAGTTTGACTTACAAAAGTAACTGGTAGGGAAGTTCAGATTAAAGGTAGCAACTGTAACATAATATAACAATTTACAAAATTTTAAATTACTTGTAAAGAAATCTATGTTTTTAAAACTAATTTTTATGCAAAAAGGTAATTAAAAAAATGCATATTAACGAAAGTAACACTATATTTTTATCCTTGGAGGATGTTTATTGAAATACTTACTTGCTATACGAAAAAAACAAAAAAATTTAATAATAAGGTATTTTTTAAAGCCTAAATATAACAGGTTAGACTAGCACTTAATGATCCGCAATGAAAAAATACGCTGATAAAAGCATTTTCTTAGGTGAATTAAAATATAAAGCACACTTCTTGTTAACAAATCAGAGGGCACATCGCATTTCACCATCAAAACAAATCGCCAAGTGTCACTTGAGATTATTTCAAGTATTATGTTGCAATCATATTAAATTTTCTTTGCGACATGTAAGAAATTTTAATGTATTTCTCATATAAAGTGATTCACGGAATACAATGATATGGTATTTTTAAAAATATCCTTTTCCCTGCAAAAAATTGATAAAACTGACTTTCTTTTAAAAAAGTAATCAATTTAAATATTTTAGACTTATTATTTTGTAACTTATTTTTAAATTACAAAACTTATATTTTCCTTTTGTATATACAGGTGTCTGTAAATTTAAACTTAAAAAAAACCATATCCCATATTTTAAAAGTATAAAATTGCTATTTATACGAAAAGTAAAATTAATAGTTTTTGACTTATAGCTTTGCATCAGGAGGACAGAAGCTTAGGGGATTATACGCCCCCCCCCTCCCCGAAATAATATCCTGGCTACGCAACTGCATTTAATTACCTATGTGTTTTGACTGTAGTTATGTGTGCAAAGCAACAGTAAACTCAAGCACCCCCCCCTCCCCTTCCTTGATAGCTGATGCGTTTTTAAAAATAATAAATAGATAAAAAACAATTAATAAAAATACTCAGTCAAATTTTATGCATTTTTTTTTCATGGCAGTTTGTATGCGTAAATATAAATAATTAAATGGCCAAACTAGTACTCAAATAATCAAAATTGTCAGAAAGGGATTACCTTGCCCGTATAGTAATTTGCAATATTAATATCTATTTATTATTACTGCAAAATAAGAAACAGGGCAAAAAAAAATCTAAAAATAAAGTGTTTCATAGATAGTGAATGAAAAAGGTCAAGCTAAAATAAATAATAGTTCACACATTATAGTCAACAGAGAAGAGAATAAAAGAGCAGAACTATTATAGAATTAAAATTAGGAGGATTATTTGAATCAGAAAAAGGACGTTTAGGCTGGGATTACGGTGCCTCGCTCGATCGTAGGATATGCGTTCCTGCGATCAGTCGTAACTTGGTATTACGGTGCTTCGGCGTAAGTCCTCCTGCAGTCAGCCAATCACAGGCCGCAGTTACATTTGTTGTGGTTGCGCGCGCATCCACTTCTGTCTTAACTTACGGCTGCTTCCAAGCTGTCGTAAGATCGCGAGGCACCGTAATGCCGTTTACGTTTTGTTTATATCGTAAGTCTCTAAGTTGATCTTAAGTGAGGCACCGTAATCCCAGCCTAAGGCTATTCTGATTCAAATAATCTCCTAATTTTAATTCTATAATAGTTCTGCCATTTTATTCTCTTCTCTGTTTCAAAATCGCTAAAATCCTTTCTCGTTTTAACTTTAAAGTTATCTTCAAACCTATGAATAAAATTAAATTCTCTTCTCTAAAGGATCATGTTCCTACTGAGAACCGGTGGGGTGTTTATTATATTCCTTGCTCTTGCAATTTAGGTTATATTGGTCAAACAAAGAGAGCTTTAAAATTCAGATTAGGCGAGCATCAGAGGTATATCGCAAATTAAGAACTCTAAATCTTCGATTGCTTCTCACTGTTGGTCTTCCAGTCATTGTTTCAATTTCTCCATGGCCAAAATTATTTCTTCCCCTGCCTCTCCCTCTCACATGAAGCATATTTTATTTCTAAAAATTCTGCTAATCTTGTCAAT
Source organism: Maratus speciosus (assembly GCA_963932465.1). Taxonomy (NCBI): domain Eukaryota; kingdom Metazoa; phylum Arthropoda; class Arachnida; order Araneae; family Salticidae; genus Maratus; species Maratus speciosus. The sequence goes on from OZ010798.1 coordinate 460,048,549, forward strand.
GATATTCCATCATCTCCTTTCCTATCTTCAGCGTGGAAATTACTTTTGTAATTATTTTCCCTTTTCTCTTGTTTCTTTTCTTTTTACTTTGTTAAAAAAAGGATCTTTTGGTTTTTTCTTGTTTTATTTTTTATATTTCTTTATTTATTATTATTATTTATATTTTTAAATTTACTTCTTTTATTTCTTTTTGTTTATTTCTTTTATTTCCATTTTTCCCCTATCAATTTCTCTTCTATCTCTTTGGCAACACCTTTCTCTTCTGCATGTTCCTCTTTCAGCTAGCGCCATCTGTCGCATTCTTTGCAACATTCTTTACCTTCAGTTCATTTTTTACCTTGTTCGCTTGCGGACACGTGTTTTCTGTAGCTGATGACGAGCTGTTATGTTTTTAGCTCGAAACGCGTCCTGTGTATTGTTTTATTTTATGGTGATTTTTACAAAGTTTTATTATTTTAATTGCGTCAAATCGCCAGTTTTCGGTGCTGTTTCGCTAACGTACAATCAATTCAATAATATTTATAATATTAACATATAAGAAATACAGTAGAGCACCTATTATCTGTACTCCAATTAACCGAACTTCCAATTATCCGAACAGCTTTTTTTCTCTCCAAAAGTTTTTAAAACGAACTTCCAATTATCCAAACTCCCTATTAGACCTGGATATCAGATTTTAAATGATGATGAGAATCAAGACGAAAAAGAAATTGAAGAAAATGAAAACGAATGTTCTGAAAATGACCCAGGTCCATTACATACCGAAGCCTTTGGATGTTTAAAAACAGTTATAAAATGGCTCGAACGGAAGAAAAATGCTGATTTTTTGCAAAAAAAAAAAAAAAATTATGGCCATTTTTTTCCCCATTCTGACCAGAAAATCAGAGTTCAAACTTTTTACGGCTGCTCTTTCATCTTCACCTAACACTTCATTTATAATGGCAGTTTCATAATAATGAAAGCCATCAGTCAATCAGAAGAAAATAACTCGGTAAAAGAGGAAACTCGGTTAAGCGGTACTCGGATAATCGGAACTCTACTGTATAAGCAAACACTGTAAGTAGCCGGTAATAGAAGCGAATTCTTTTATGTGAACGAACTATAATTGCAACAAACGTCTCATTCAATTTACGTAGTTCAGTATTACATATTTTAAATTTTAAAATAAGTCGGCCATTAGAAAATTAGTAACATTCTCTTTGTAAATATACTTTGAGGAAGAAAGGGGGGGCGCCAAAATTCATGTTTGCCCCGGGCGCAAAAAAGGTTAGTTTCGGCCCTGTTTACAACATAATGGACTTTACCCGAGGCTAATGAGAAAGACAGGCTACCGCGGTGCATATCACGTATTTTTTTTACAGACCGCTGGAGTCACGTGATGCTCTAATGCACCAATGAAGGTGTGCGAAAAGAGCATCACTTCACTCTAGCGGCCTGTAAAATAGACACGTGGAATGGACCGCGGTAACCTGTCTTTTTCGATACCCTCGAGCGGTCCGTAAAAGAAGACACGCGGGATGAACCGCAATAGCCTGTCTTTTCCATTAGCCTTGACTTTACCCACGTGACGTCAGTCGCGGGTAAACAGAGAAAAACACCAATAGGCGTAAAGAACATTTTAACACTGTTCCCCCTTCATCCACTAAACAGTCTTTTTCGGAGGGTTTCGGTTTCTTCCCCGCAGAAGCGTGACTGTTACCATTCGTGGATAAAGTCCATAGAGCAGTTCACATCACGTGACTTTTACCGGAAAACAATGAAAGAAGCTGTAGGACACACAAATAGAAAAAGCATTGATAATGATAGTGATATCTGTCCTACAGCAGCAGCAAAAACCTGTTCGTGACGTCGCCTTGCACAGCTCTATGGGTAATCTGTGATCTGTTGAATATTATTTAATGCATTTTATATCATTAAAAATAATGATTAAGTAATATAACTCTTCAATACTCTTTTCATTAATTTTTTGAACGTTATATTTTTATATCCAAGTATACTTAATAATAACTTTTATTTATTAAATAAAAACGAATGAAAGATTGCTTTTTTTCACACTTTATAATAAAATTATTCATTCAATTTCTTTGGGTCTATGTCATTTAGCAGACAACCAAATAGCCGACAAGACATTTAGCAGACAGCAATTAGACGACAGGACATTTAGCGATTTAGCCGACAAGTACATTTAGTCGACACGTACATTTAGTCGACAGGACAATCAGCCGACAGCGACAGTTAGCCGACAAGACAGATAGCCGACAGAGACAATTAGCCGACAGGACAATTAGCCGATAGGACAGTTAGTCGACATGGACAATTAGCCGACAGGACGTTTAGCAGACAGGATGATTAGCCGACAAGACGATTAGCCGACAGGACAATTAGCCGACAAGACAATTAGCCGACAAGACAGTTAGCCGACAATACATTTAGCCGACAAGACAATTAGCCGAAAGGACGTTTAGCCGACAAGACAATTAGCCGACAGGACATTTAGCCGATAGGACAATTAGACGACAGGATATTTAGCCGAGAGGACGATTAACACAGTTAGGTTTTGGTTTGGATACTGTTAGGTTTCGGATAGGTTACAGTCAGAATACAGTTAGGTTATAATTAGTTTACGGTTACGTTAAACTTGGGTTACAGTTAGGTTACGGTTAGGTTACAGTAAGAGTACGGTTATGTCACAATTAGATTAAATTTAAGTAACAATTAGGTTACGTTTAAGTTACAAATAGGTTAAGGCTAGATTACGGATAGGTTACAGTTAGATTAGGGTTAAGTTACGGATAGGTTACAATTAGGTTACGGATAGGTTACAGTTAGATTACGTTTATGCTACGATTAGGTTACAGATAGGATACAGTTACGTTACAGTTTGGTTACAATTAAGATTATGGATAGGTTACAGTTAGATTACGGTTAGGTTACGGATAGGTTACAGTACGTTACGGATAGGTTCCAATTAGGTTACCGCCAGGCTACAGTTAGGTTACAGTTAGATTACGGTACGTCACAGTTAGATTAAATTTAGGTAACAATTAGGTTACGTTTAAGTTACAAATAGGTTAAGGTTAGGTTACGGATAGGTTACAGTTAGATTAGGGTTAAGTTACGGATAGGTTACAGTTAGATTACGTTTATGCCACGATTAGGTTACAGATGGGATACATTTACGTTACAGTTTGGTTACAATTAAGATTACGGATAGGTTACAGTTAGATTAGGGTTAGGTTACGGATAGGTTACAGTACGTTATTTATAGGTTACAATTAGGTTACGGTTAGGTTACCGCCAGGCTACAGTTAGGTTACATTTAAGTTACAGTTAGGTTATAGTTAGATCACAGTTAGGATACGGTTAGGCTATAATTAGTTTACGGTTAGCGTACCGTCATGATGCGTTTATTTTACAGATAGATTACGGTTAGGTTACAGTTATGTTACAGTTAGGTTAGGATTAGGTTATAATTAGGTTACGGTTAGGTTACAGTTATGTTCCATTTCCGTTACAGATAGATTACGGTTAGGTTACGGTTATATTCCATTTCCGTTAAAAATAGGTTACGGCTAGGTTACGGTTATGTTCCATTTCCGTTACAGATAGTTTACGGTTGGGTTATGGATAGGTTACAGGTAGGTTACAGTCACGTTACATTTAGCTTATAATTAGTTTACGTTACGGTTAAGTTACCGATAGTTTATAGTTAAGTTACAGTTAGGTTACGGTTATGTTATAATTAGATTAAGGTTAGGTTGCAATTAGGTTACAGTTAGGTTACGGTTAGGTGATAATTTGTTTATAGTTAGGTTGAAGGTATGTTACTGTTAGGTTACCGTTAGGTTACGGATAGGTAACACGTTACAGCAAGGGTACAGTTAGGTAATGTTTATGGTACAGTTAGATTAAGGTTACGTTACAATTAGATAACTGCGCCCAGGGCTTAAATTCTAACAAAGTTCCGGAGCCCTAATCAGCGCTACCGGTACAACAACTGTACCGTTCCACCCCTCCGCCCCTGCCCCTGTAATCTGCATATTTATATTTGGTACATTAATTGCAAAATTTAAAGCATTTTTTTTTCTTTAGCAAAATAAAAATTTTAAATATATCTATCAGCATGTACTTAGCTGTCAACTATTCCACTTTTTAGTTATCACTTCTTCTGAATAGTAAAAATCCGTGCCTATATTTTATGTTAATTAATTGCAGAATTCTGCGATTAAATAGGGTAACGATTATGATTAGGAAATGGTGTTAACACAGAAAAGGGATAGTTCGCAGCTATGCATTTTTAAGAAAAAATGAATGAAATTTACAGAAATGAATATTTATATGCTGAAGAATGGAACAATGTTTTACAATTTCCTGAAAAATGTGCATATCTTAAAATATAATCATTTCCTTCCGCATAACAATCTTTTGCGGTGAGTCCCTGAAAATCAGATAAAATTAAAAATTTGACAAAGTTATCGGAAAGAATCTATGCTTTTATAGAAAAAGGGGAAACACTGCTCGATTGCTTTCTATCAGAATAACAATGCATGGTAATTATATCTATTTACAAAGGAAAGTGACTTCGTATAGGTGCAGAGAGCCTTAGCGTGGGTACCGTTCATGATACAAAATAAATAGAAAAATCACTAACGTGATTTTTATACTCGTACGCAATAGAAGACAAAAAACCTCGAACAAACAAACATCAAGCTGATGCTTGTTGGATAAAACAGAAAATATTCTTTTCAGGTTAGATATCGAAATAATAAAAAGAAAACCCAGCCAATAAAAAATTATCCTACTGTCACAAAAAAAAATCGAACTGAAAGCAAATTTATTGTTCAGTCTCTTGAGTGGTGCCGTATTAACACGTCGCCGATATAAATTTGAAATAGTAAAACGCGATTTCTGTTTCCCCTTCATTCTGATCATAATAGCATTAAAATGATTTGAAGTGGAATATAATACGTAATTTTAAAAGAGGATTTTTTTTTCAATACATGAATAAATAAAATTTTAAATGTAATACAGATTGAGCTCGAGTAAGTCTAAGCCTAAAAACTGATATAAAAATTGAGACCGTTTTATCTCCATCTCCTACGTGTGTGACACATTACGTCACATATAAGTGTTTTGTTAAAAAGAATGCAAAAGCTTGAAGATGGGAAGGAAAGGAAAAGGTAATTTAAGCTTCGGTTTTTCGGAAGCGCTATTGCACTGGGCTCCGGAACCCTGTATTTATACAGTGTAATTTTATATCACACTAGCTGACCCACCCGGCGTTGTCCAGGCCCATCATAATAACCTTAAATAAAACTCAAGTTTGTATGATTTTATATCCTTTGAAAATCTTTTAAATGAACCTAGTTTCGGAAGTCCCATTACCTTCCACAGCCTCTCGTGTGTTCCCAACAAATCTCTTTCAGAACGAACCTGTGAAATGGGTCCCCGCTACCTAAAGCAGTATGTACCGGAAGTGCTCCGCACGTGCCGTAGATAATCGAAAACCAACTCGAGTGAGCCAAACTTCGTTGTAATCAAGCCCATAGAACCCGAAAAACGAATGCATCATTAATGTTCGAAAATGTTGGTAACTGAAGTCTAAGATAATCTTTCATAATACAGAAAGTAGTTGAATTGTAATCTAACTTAAATGAACCAATTCCCATTGAAATCGGTCCCCTAGAACCCGAGGAAAGAATACACCCCTAAGCGGTGGAAGGTTGCCCCCCCCCCTCTGTAAATTTCACGGACTACTTTTAAAATTAACGCAATATTATTTAATAAACGGATGAAATCCCGGGCGCCAAACAACGTAGCTACGCTACTGCACCTAACGAAAATTTTCATACGGATTCGACATTCATTTTATTCGATGTTAGCATAAATTAGAGGCCCGATATAATTATGAGCGCGCTAGAGTGCGAAGCCAGCTAGTTTAATAAAATGTTATTATTATTACGCTTATATGTTAAAGCCTCGATAACTCGACATCCTCATAAATAAGTGTATTTAGTTAATATTATTATTTATACCTTTGCTCTAAAAACTGGATAACTTGAAGATTCATTAATCCGTTTTATTTTCTATCGAATACAAGTTATACGGTTAAACCTTGATGAATCCTCAAGCTTATAAATCTATGTTTTTATTTAAACAATTATCATTGGTCATTGTGGTTAAAACCTTGATAACTCTGTATCCTCATAAAGCAGTGCTTCTATGCAATAGAATATAATTAATTTTCTTTACATCCGCAATAAAATTAAAATAACAAGTTATCCCCAAACGATCTCTCTAAACGCAAAAACCTAGTTACTTCGCCATCTCTTTAAATTTATATTTTAATCAGTTTGATATAAATTTTGTATGATTTCCAAAAAACCTCGAAAAGTCGTCATCCTTAATCATCTGTGATTTTATTAAGTCGAATGTCATTAATGAATTATATATATCCAATCTTGATAACTTGACATTCTCACAAATCGTCTTTTTGCGCATCGAATTTATTTAATTTATATATTAAAAGATCAGTGATTCGCCAGCCTTAATAAACCTTTGTTTTTGCTGAAAGAAGTAGAATTTATTTTTTACTGATATGGGGCACTATAATATCGATAGATCATCAATTTCATAAATCAGTGCTTTTACTCAATCATCATTAATATTTTATACATAAGCATTAAAACCTCAATAACTCAACTCGTCAGCTACTAAAAGTGTGTTTATATTTAACTGTAGAATAAGTTTTCAGCGAGATCGCATTTAACGACAACCCAGTTTTTAGCGAGGAAAATTGAATAAAACGTATACCAATAAAAGAAAGTTTCGCTCTGTCTGTGTGTATGTGAGTGTCTGTGTGTCTGCGTTTGATGACTAGCAAAATCTACCGCACGTAGAAGTCTGAACATTTAGGTGAGAACAGTCCAAGACATGTCCTGAAGTCCTGATGCACCTGACAATCAGATTTTTCTTTTTTAGGGTTCCGTACTTAAAAAGTAAAAACGGAAACCATTATAAGATCACTCTTGTGTCTGTCGGTCTGTCACAGCCATTTTACTCGTAAACTATGGAACGTGGAAAGTTCAAATTCGGGGAAATAATAAAGACAATTGACCCACATATTTTCATATTAATAAACATTCATAAATATATTTAGTAAAAAAGTAGAGGGGCTAATTATGCTACTTGAAAAAAAAAAATCTTTTCATTGTATATCATGTGGGGTATCCTGTGAAAGCTTTTGTAACGCTGAACTCAAAAATACATTCCTTTTAATTTTAGGTATTATATTTTCAAAGATATTGTTGAAAATGTAGCGCAAAAATATGCCCCCCCCCCCCATCATCTAATTCCGAATCTACTGAAACTAAAATTATGAAAAAATTAGAGGTAGTAGGCATTAATATAAACCTTGCCGGAAAATTGTAGCGATTACCCTAGGTCACATAGTTTTTGAGTAATTAGCGTTTTTCTGTTATACACAAATTTCGATTTACGGGCATTCAGAAAAATTGTTGAGCATCGCTGAATATACCTATCGTTGCAGAAGAATAAAAGCATTGTTTATAATGATTTTCGAAAAAAATCATCAGTAATTAGCCGAGATATTAACCCTTAAAGGTACGGTCAGTTTAGACATACACAAGGGCAGGGGCGGCGTACTCTATGCCTAGTTAACAACTTTTAATGATATATATGTGTAATGTAATGTCCAGTAACAGTATAAAAGCAATAAACGTCAAATTGTTAAAAACATACTAATTTAAGGGGTCTCGGGACTCTAAAAAGTGGAAAAAAAAGACCATTTTCAACATTTAATGTCGTAAAATGTATATGATTTTAAAACACAATTTTAATTGGGATATAAGTTGTTTATGTTCATTCGTTTCATGTATTTAAAAAATTGTAAGATACAGAATTAGTATTTATAGGGGGCTCGAAACTGTTAGACATTTGCCGAACAAAAAATTGGCATAACAGTTTACGCGCAGGATTACAAAATAAATATTGCAACTAGAATGAAAATTTTGGTGCTTACTTATACTTCAGATTGTAATAATTTCCCTGAACTTAAATAAATTTATATTTAAAGCCTTTTTATATTTTTAATGCAATGTTGTATTTAGCTAATACAAAATTTTGAAAATTTCAACAGTAAAATCACCTAAAAAATATTTTTTTGAACAATAAAAAGGAAATTTTAGGTTCAGTTTATATAGACTAACATGAATTATATGTTTTGAAAATTTCATGAAAAAATATTTAAAAGTTTTTGAGGTATCCTGAGCGTTATGCCCAAAAAACGCCATTTGGAAAATAATGACTTTAAAGTTTCGGAAACGCCACTTCAGCTATTGAGCGGGTGTAATTCTAAAAGCCGAAACTTTTGTTCTAATGGGAATTTCAAGGAAACAATTATATCAAAATATTCAGAAAAGATAGGAATTTAACATCTAAAAAAATTAAAATTTCTTAAATTTTGAAGCTTTAAGAGTCCTGCGACCACTTAATCCATTCCGGCACGGAGTAATTCTATTTATAAACGTATGAAATAATGAACTGACACCAGAATTTATAAATGAATTTATTAGAAAATGCGAACTTGCTTATTTTCACGTACATGATAAAAGGGAAATTTTAATTAAATATTCTTGGTGCCGTTTGTCTGTTTTGAAATAAAAATTAGGTGTCCGTTTTTTAAGGGCATCGCCCTCGAAAGATTTAATTAGAATGAATCGCATAAATACTGTGGGATTCACGATAGTTTGCATTGATTGTATCTCTCAGTGCGCCTCGAGTGACTTTAAAAGTTAATTAAACACCTATCTGGAAAAACGCGGCACTGACCAAGGCGGCGTTGCAACTTTGAGACATCAATTCGAAGCGCGCTTAGCACAATGCCAAATTTAAACTTTGAACAAAGGTTTTGTTTTAGCTACACTGTAGAAATAAAGGTTATTACTACGCTGAATTTAGTTTCATGAAATGCCAAATGAAGTTTAACTATGCACCGCCTTTATTGTCAGTACCGAATTAAGTTCATCATAAACAGATTAAAATAATATTAAAGAAAGAGTTATACGAACAGCTATGTTTGATATTATTTAGGTTCCATATCTCTTTGAACTTTCATGGTACACCCATTTACACTTTTCTAATATATACAGTTATACTCAACCCTACGTTGTATAGTTTTTTTACAAAGTCTTAGTACTCTTTTAGCAACGATTTTTTTTTTTATAATACAATTACAAATTCATATATTTATTCTATGGAACCCTCTGTGCGCGAGTAATGCTCGCACTTGACAGTTTATTTAAGGGTCGGGGCCCCTGTGCCTCTTTCAGTTTTTATGCTCTAAATTGTTAATAACTTACCCCCTTTATATCCGATCTTCTTCGTTCTTGGGGCCAATTCTCCATTTAGTTATTCCCTCATTTGAACATTCCAGTTAAGACCCTGGCAGCCTGGGACCCGGTACAGCACCCCTTGAAGTTTTTGCGCCCTAAATTGTTAATAAATTGCTTCCTTTTAATCCGATCTTCATTTAGGTATCCTTTTTTCATTTAGTTATTCTCCCATTTCTACATCCCAGTTAAGACCCTTGCTCCATTCTCCCCCCTAGGGTTCCGTAGCTCCCTTGAATTTTTTGTACGCCATGCATTTTTCACCCTCTAATTTTCTCACCTTCTCAGTGCATAATTTTAAAACTGAGTATTGGACTCTTTTCCCAGGACCAACACCCTCATATTTTATTTGGGCCCTAGGACAATCAGCTATCGAGTCCTAGGACAGCATTTGCCCAATTTTTGGCGCATTTCTTTAAATTATTATTCTAAGAAATACTAATTCACAACTCTATGGTTAATTTTGAATAATTGAAGACCTTTTAACATATTTTCATGTTAGGGTCCTGCTCTTAACTATCAGTTGGCCTTTTTTTGGGCCCTTTATTGTATTAAATTATAAGCAGAAGTTCTCTTATACGTCCATTAAAAATATTTCAAAAATATATATTCTAAAAACACACTCAAAATATATATTAAACATTTAATTGCTAAAAAGGACGTCAAACGTTAATAAAATACATTAAAAGATCTTAATAATTTGACATGTTTCGATTGAATTTACTCAATCATCATCAGAAAAACAAATAAACACAAAGATGGAAAATGACAATAAACTATTACAAATGAATTTTTTTTTTTTTTTTTTAATTGTAGCTCTCTTAAAAATGACCCGATTCTTTAGCTTTTTTTTCTAACAACTTCTTAAGTCTTCTACCAACTCCATGAACGACAAAAAAATTTCTCACTTCAGCTACCACCAATTTTGAATATTAATCTCCTTCTTGGGGCCTTTGTTGCAGCTTCTTTAAAAACGATCTTACTCTATTACAATTTTCTACTTCATAGTTCTTGCGTCCTACAGCTACTTTAAAACTATTAAAATTTTTTCCTTTGCCCAACTATATTCCAGTTAATATCCTGCCCCCTGGGCCCGGTCCTTCTTTATACCCAAGCTACCATCTTTTTTGAATATTAATCTCCTTTTTCGGCAACAACTTACGTTTACTCACTACATCCGTAAATTAAAAATAAAAATCGCGTTACGTTAACCCTTAAATGTGCGATTTTTTATTTTGCTTCGAAAAAATTATATATGATTCTCTGAAAAGTTTATTACACAGGAAAAATAATGAAAAAAAAAAAAAAAATCAGAGATACATTTTTCATATAATATGGCAATCTTTTCTTCTGTTGCGCATCTGCAATACAAATAATAACTACTGTTGTGTGGCTGTTTTACGCTAAAATTTTGCAAATCAGTAAATATCCGTTTATTAAATAATATCGTGTTAATTTTAAAAGTAGACCGTGAAATTTATAGAGGAGGAGGGAGGCAACTTCCACCGCGTAAGGATAAATTGTTTCGTCGGGTTATAAGGGCCCAATTTCAACGGGAATTGGTTTATTTAACTTAGATTACAATTCAGTTACTTTCTGTGAAAATACTACTTTCTGTGATTATGAAAGTTTATCTTAGACTTCAGTTAACGACATTTTCGAACATTAATGATGCATTCGTTTTTCCGGTTCTGTGGGCTTGATTACTACGAAGTTTGGCTCACTAGACTTGGTTTTCGATTGTCTACGATACGTGCGGAGCACTTCCGGCACATGCTGCGTTAGGTAGCGGGGACCCAGATTACAGGTTCGTTCGGAAAGACGTTTGTTGGAAACACACGAGACGCTGTTGAATGCAATGGAACAACCGAAACTAGGTTCATTTAAAAGATTTTCAAAGAATATAAAATCATACAAACTTGAGTTTTATTTAAGGTTATTATGATGGGCCAGGGCAACGCCGGTTGGGTCAGCTAGTGTGATATAAAATTGCATTGTATAAAATTTGGTTGTATCGTAGGGAACTAGAAAAAGCAAGCAAAAAATTCATACCGCACAGTTTGTTTTTTATTTTTAATTCGATATAGATTTCGTTATTCATATGTCTAACTGTTTTATACGTTTAATATAATATGTTGAAACATCACAAAGAGATTATTATTTGTTAAAAAACCTTGTTTATGTGACTTACATTTTTCTACACAAACAAATTGCAGTAGTAATCCTTATCTCAGTTCATAAAATATATTTTTTTAAATGGCAATTGCCCATATCCGTTTATTTTTCAAAAAAATCATGAAAATTCAACAAACTGTCGTATCGGAACATTATTTGTACTATAAAATTTATCAAATAATGATAGTTTTGTGCAAAATGAAAAAAAAATAGTTAAAATTCTCACCGATAAGCGAAGTTTTAGGAGCCTCATTACAAAACTGTATGACAAACAGGCAGATTATGGATTCTTAAAATAGTCTGACACTAAAAAATTGAATTTGATTGTTTAGTATCTGAATGAAAATAGCTGTACATTTTATGCTTGTAAGAAATAAAAATGGTTCTATATGAATGCGTTAGAAAATAGCCAATTTGGATTTGAGAAAATCATTTCAAAAAAAAAAAAAAAAAGAAAAGAAAGAGAAAAAAATCACTCCCGGCTGGGCCTGCAGGCACAGGTAGATTTCGAAGTTAAGTACTAATTTCACCAAAAAGGCTAAATCAAGATTAGAGATAAATACAGTTTGACAATTTTTTCTGGTCGCTTTTGACGAGTTTTTAATTTTATTTTTCTGAACTGGTTTTATCAGAATCATGTTAAGGCTGTGTTCTCAACTACACTGTTCAACAAGTTTGATATTTTCTGACACAATGACGTACAGATTTTTTAACGTAATTGTATAAAATTGGCAGACCTACTACAAGGGATTTTTCTCCCTTCGTTCAGTGTTTTTTCCCTTTTGTTGGGAAATTTGGTTCAAACTGTGACAATATTTTCTGAAACATCTATTGTGTTTACAAAAAAAAAAAAAAAAAAAACGGAAAACGTCTTTCAATTACATAGTTTCCGTATAACAACACCTTCCAATTTCATGCGTTTCCGAACAAAAAGGAATTCAAACTTATGTCAAAAAGTTGCCCCTATGGATTTGAGAACAGCCTTAATACGATATTTTTTTCTTGAACCCCTTTTTGTGTAAGAGTTGGTTTTATCAAAATCTTGCCAATATAAAAGTTGTAGATAATATCAAGAAGATTTATAATAAATTTAAACGGATTTGATATCTTGTGAATTGACGAAGTTATGTTTTTTTTTTCTTTTTAACCCTCTCCCTTTTTTCTGTAAGAGTTGGTACTATCAAAAACTTGTCACTATAAAAGTCGTAGGTAAGATTAAGAAGATTTATAATAAATTTAAGTGGATTTTATATCTTGTGAATTGACGAAGTTATGAATTTTTTTCTTCTTAAAATTCTATTTTTATTGCCCCTTGAGCCCATTTTTAATGATATCAAAAACCTGTTATACATGTTTTTTTTTTACCTTTTCCTAGAAGTAATAATAACTTTAAACTGATTTGATATGCATTATAATTAAGAAGTTTTTTTTTTCTGTTTTCACAAAATCCTTCCCTATTTCCATCCCCTTGGGTCGATTTTGCCCATTAACGAACTTTACCGAGATTTTCTGCCCCTTGATTGTATAATATGGCCTTGATCAGTTTGGAAGAGGTTTGTGCAGAATTATGGTAGTTATCGTGTCCATAAAAAAGTGATATATATGGATAGATAGTTAGATAAAGTTTTGAACTGGGGGTGGTTTGGTGTTCTATGGTTTCATGATCGGCGTAGACCTGCAAAAATGTTGGAAAAATGTAATATGTAGTATTTCTTATTACGAAATCTACCTAAAATGTATTACCCTGATTTTATTCCTCTAAATATCTACAATATTCTGCTTAATACTGAAAATCGTCCGAAATTCGTTAGATCCCTACCTGAGGCTGGATACATTCTACGACTACAAATGCAAACTTTATTAACAAGAATGAAAAAAATAATATTAAATAAGAACCAATTTTATTAATATAAAGGAGGATCTAGCTTCAAATTTAAAGAAAAATTCTATATGCTTACCATATATAACTAATTCGATAAATGCTTTTCTTAAATTTTGAATATCAAATTAAATTAGAATTATTTGAAAAAAATATTTTTAATTTTCTCAACATATACTTTTTAACTTTAGAGTATTATTGATTACAAAGAAACCGTTATTGAAAAATTAAGTTAATACAAACAGAGGAATGAGGATGAAACGTAAAAAGTTCTCAATAAACTTGAAAATTGGTGAAACAATTAAAATTATATATCACGTTTAAAACAAAATGTTATTAGCCTCCAGTACGGTATACTATTTCTTTATTTTGTGTCCAAAAAATAACGTTACCTTACAGAGGCTAGCCGTAAAACAAAGCATTACGATTAAATACTGTTTAGAAATTTTTTAAACTTCTAAGCATCGCACATTTTCAATTTTTATACCGTCGTATTGGAGAAAAAAAGTTCTTTTAAATGCATTTTGTTTGAAAACTGTATCTCCATTTATTTTTGAAATATTAATTTTTTTGTAGTTTTTAGAGCCATTTGCTTAATATTGGCAACGGAAGAACTCGATTTCTGTAGAAAGTAAAGGAAGAATAGTTTTAAAATTGCAATTATATATTTTTGTTGCCATTTTCTCGCAACAACCGAAAGAAAATGTAATTAAAATACGTGCTATTTTGAAAAAAATATATATAAACGAATGATTTCTGTTAAAACAATGGAGCTATTATATACTATATTTAATTGTAAGTATCTATGAATCATTAGATCGCCCTTTTTTTTCCCTTGAAAGACGGAATATTTTTTTGCATTTGTGCATTATTTCGCGATAGTGATGTGCTATGCATGCTTTACTGCAGATGTTTAAGAGTAGATCGTAAATGTGGAATTCTTAAGCGGATGCGAATGACGTCATTTTACATAAAATAAAACGTGTGCTTTAAGTCTTAAAATTGAAATATGTTTTGTACTGCAGTAGAGTCCCGCTTAACCGAGTTATTTTCTTCTGATGGACTGGTGGCTTCTATTATTATGAAACAGCCATTATAAATGAAGTGTTAGGGGAAGATGAAAAAGCAATCGTCAAAAAAAAAAAAAAAAAAAAATATATATATATATATATATATATAGCCATTTTTTTCCCCCATTCCGACCAGAAAATCAGAGTTCAAACTTTTACGGCTGCTCTTTCATCTTCACCTAACACTTCATTTATAATGGCTGTTTCATAATAATAGAAGCCATCAGTCCATCAGAAGAAAATGAAGTAATGGAAATGCCGGGGGCGACACTAAATTCTGAAAAAACAGAATTCCTGTTCTCTAGTTTAATATTATTGTATTAAATTTTCAGTTCATTTGTAAACGTAGGTGTATATGATCCAACAATGGCATTCATTATACAAATAATAGTTTTTCCAAAATAATTTTTTACATTCCGTGTTTAAATGTTTAAATTTCTTAATTAAATCAGAAAGAGAAACAGTCCTAATATTTTTTTTAAATCATTAACAGTGTTGAATTCATGGGGTGACCCGGGGGAGACACTCTCCCCAGAGAATAAATGTCCCCATGGAAGATTTGAGATTTTGTGTTTTCAATGGTCAAAAAGTGCAAATTCCAACCCCACCCCCATCCCGGAGATCACAGAAATCCCTCACGAAAAAAATATTTCTAAATTCAACTTGATCAATAAGAGAAAATTAGGAATAATCCAGTTTAATGCCATAATATGCTTTATTTGTATAAAATAGATTTATTAGCACGGCTAAATTGGTATCTAATAATAGCT
This sequence comes from Maratus speciosus, assembly GCA_963932465.1. Lineage (NCBI taxonomy): Eukaryota > Metazoa > Arthropoda > Arachnida > Araneae > Salticidae > Maratus > Maratus speciosus. The sequence continues at coordinate 460,063,853 of OZ010798.1, forward strand.
CTTTTTCGTTAATAACCGAAGAAAATGAAATGAATAAAGAAATCTCCAAACATGATGATTGATTTCTCCTTTCAACTGTTGCATCATGCTTCCGCCATATACGCATATGTTGGCGCAACACTGTCTGGAATAAATAATGTTAGGGTGGAATAAAAATAAACAGCTCTTAAATTTACCATTATCTAGTCAAAAATAAATAAAAAAATAAATAAATTACTGATAAAGGGAAGTTAGATATAAAGGATTTTATTTTAATGTTTTTATGCATAAAAATGTCTCCATGAATATTTTAGAAAGTTTTGGAAACAGGGCCGCCATTTGAGGGGGGCTGAGGGGGGCAATCCCCCCCCCAAGAAATTTGATTTTTCGGAAAATTTTCATCAATTGTCAGACTCAAACAAAAATTAAAAAAATGCTCAAACGCTATGATAATTTATCAGATTTGATTACAATAAAAACATATGCATTAAATAAATGATTTATGCATAGAAATTAATAATTATCCAAAACATTTCCTATTCGAACTTTCTTAAGGTGAGATATATATCGTACTTTGCCTAATTTTAAAAATACATGAGAGAAATTTTCTTTTATCAATTGCTTCTCAGCTGTGTACAACTTGCCCCTGATGGCTAGAAATTCAGGTGTAGAGTTTTTTAAGATAGTTTTTTTTAGGGGTGGAGGAAGGGTGAGTATAATTCAAGTTCTTAATTATCCGACTTTTTTACTTTTTTGGATTATTAGTGTCACATTATATTTACTGCAATCATTGCAATGTTATCAAATTATTTAATTATTTGCTTTATTAAACTATATTATATATGGTACACGCTAAATAAATTTCAACGCCTAGGAATGGAGTCTGCGAGCACCCAACAAAACAATTTCTTCAACACAAAACCGACAGACTTCCACCAAACCCCAAAGTAAAAGAAATTGCTCCATATTTTAACACGTTTATAATAAAGTATTGTATAATTTTATCACTTAAGTACAGAAATGAACACATGGGTATTACTATGAGCCACCATTAATAGTCAAATCTATAGTTTTTCATTTAAAAAATATTCAGGACTTCCTTGTTAAAAACCAGATCACACCGACTCCGACCGAAAGATATAAAGCACAATCCGAAAAACCTGAAGTGTACAGTCGTGGGGAAAAAAAATTAAACACCCCTACTAACTCTGAAAAAATTATCGTAGAAGAAACTTACTGGTACCAAACGATTGGTAATAAAGTCTACTTTTAAATGATGTATATAAAATTTGCTTAGGGGGCCATCTAAATCTTAAAACGAACCATAACTTTGTTTTTTTCAATAGCAGTACACAATTCTGACAGCATAAATGAACTCTACATCCTTCAATTAGCCTAAAAACAAACTTCTATGATATTCGTACCACAAGTGTCCGATAAATTAAGGAGTGGGGTTGCCCCCTTTTCCCCCTTTATTCTTAACTAATGAACCTCCAAATCTAATCAAGGCTGCTCCTTAACATGATAAACCGATATAGCAAATTTGGAGCAAATCGAATAAGTCTGCATGAAAAACCCATTTATATAAATTAAGGGGGGGGTTAGCTCCCCTATCCCCCCTTTATTCTTAACTAATGAACCTCCAAATCTAATCAGGGAAGCTCCTTAACATAATAAACCGGTATACCGAATTTGGAGCAAATCCAATAATTTTGAATGAAAAAACATTTATCTAAATTAAGGGGGGGTAGACCTCTTTCCCCCTTTATACTTAACTAATGAACTTCCAAATCTAATCAGGAAAGCTCCTTAACATAATAAACCGGTATATCAGATTTAGAGCAAATCGAATAATTCTGCATGAAAAACCCATTTATCTAAATTAAGGGGAGGGACTAGCCCCCTTTTCCCCCTTTATCTTTAACCAATGAACCCCCGAAACTAATCAGGAAAGCACCTTTCCAGAATGAACCTAGAAAAAAAAATTGAAGCAAATCGGATGTTTCTATCAAGAGTTACCTCGTTACGTAAATATGTACGTACATACTTACATACATACAGAACGGCGGGCACATCAGCTCTCTGACTTTGATAGCCTGTGAGCTGAAAAGTTGAATTATGATGGTGAAGAGTTATTGAGGTTGACATTGTTGGTATATCACCGACCCATATCAATGAGTCTTCTAAATTCTTTCGGCAAAATGTATGTTTTGGATAAATATCATGTCGGCTGTTTGACCTATCGGCTAATTTTCATGTCTCCTAAATGTCCTGTTGGCTATTTGTCCTGTCGGGTAATTGTCGGGTCGGCTATTTGACCTTTCGTCTAAATGTCCTGTCGGCTATTTGACCTGTCGGTTAATTGTCCTGTCGGCTAATTGTCATGTCGGCTATTTGACCTGTCGGCTAATTGTCATGTCGACTAAATGTCGGCTAAATATCATGTCAGCTAATTGTCCTGTCGGCTAAATGTCTTGTCGGCTAAACGTCCTGTCGGCTATTTGACCTGTCAGCTAAATGTCCTGTCGGGTAAATGTACGTTTCGGCTAAATGTACTTGTCGGCTAAACGTCCTGTCGGGGCTAATTGGTGTCTGCTAAATGTCTTGTCGGCTATTTGGTTTTCGGCTAAATGACATAGACCCCCGTAACCTAACTGTAACTTATCCATAATCTAACCGTAACCTATCTGTAACGGAAATGGAACATAACCGTAACCTAATTGTAACCTAACCGTAACGTAACCGTAACCTACTTATAACCTAACTATAACATAACTGTAACCTAACAGTAATCTATTTGTAAAATAAACATAACATGACGGTGCGCTAACCGTAACCTAATTATTAACTAACCGTATCCTAACTGTGATGTAACTATAACCTAACTGTAACCTAAATGTAACCTAACCGTAAGATAACTGTAGCCTGGCGGTAACCTAACCGTAACCTAATTGTAATCTATCCGTGACCTACTGTAACCTATCCGGAACCTAACCGTAATCTAACTGTAACCTATCCGTAATCCTATTTGTAACGAAACTGTAACGTAACTGTATCCTATCCGTAACCTAAGCGTAGCAGAAACGTAATCTAACTGTAACCTAACCGTAACTTAACCGTAATCTAACTTCATCCTAACCGTAACGTAACCGTAACCTACTTATAACATAACCATAACCTAACTGTAACATAACTGTAACCTAACAGTAATCTATCTGTAAAATAAACGTAACATGACGGTACGCTAACCGTAACCTAATTATAACCTAACCGTATCCTAACTGTGATGTAACTATAACCTAACTGTAACCTAAATGTAACCTGACCGTAAGTTAACTGTAGCCTGGCGGTAACCTAACCGTAACCTATTTGTAACCTATCCGTAACCTACTGTAACCTATACGGAATCTAACCGTAATTTAACTGTAACCTATCCGTAATCCTATTTGTAACCAAACTGTAACGTAACTGTATCCTATCCGTAACCTAATTGTAGCAGAAATGTAATCTAACTGTAACCTAACCGTAACTTAACCGTAATCTAACTTCATCCAAACCGTAACGTAACCGTAACCTACTTATAACCTAACCATAACCTAACTGTAACAGAACTGTAACCTAACAGTAATCTATCTGTAAAATAAACGTAACATGACGGTACGCTAACCGTAACCTAATTATAACCTAACCGTATCCTAACTGTGATGTAACTATAACCTAACTGTAACCTAAATGTAACCTAACCGTAACCTAACTGTAGCTTGGCGGTAACCTAACCGTAACCTATTTGTAACCTATCCGTAACCTACTGTAACCTATACGGAACCTAACCGTAATCTAACTGTAACCTATCCGTAATCCTATTTGTAACCAAACTGTAACGTAACTGTATCCTATCCGTAACCTAATCGTAGCAGAAACGTAATCTAACTGTAACCTATCCGTAACTTAACCGTAATCTAACTGTAACCAATCCGTAACTTAACCGTAATCTAACTGTAACCTATCCGTAACATAACCTTAACCTATCTGTAACTTAAACGTAACCTAATTGTTACCTGAAAGTAACATAACTGTGACGTAACCGTAATCTAACTGTAACCTAACCGTAACGTAACTGTAAGCTAAGTTTAACGTAACCGTAAACTAATTATAATCTATCCGTAACCTAAAAGTATCCTAACCATAACCTAACTAGGCTAATCGGCCTCTCAGCTAAATATCCTGTCGTTTAATTTGTCTTGTCGGCTAATCATCCTGTCGGCTAAATGTCTTGTCAGCTAATTGTCTTGTCGGCTAATTGTCTCGTCGGCTAATTGTCTTGTCGGCTAATTGTCTTGTCGGCTAAATGTCCTGTCGTCTAATTGTTCTGTCGGCTAAATGTCCTGTCGGCTAATTGTCTTGTGGGCTAATTGTCATGTCGGCTAATTGTCTTGTCGACTAATTGTCCTGTCGGCTAAATGTCCTGTCGGCTAATTGTCACGTTCGGCCAATTGCCTGTCGTCCAATTGTCTGTCTGCTAAATGTCCGTTTCGGCAAATTGTCCTGTATGCTATACGTACGTTTCGGCTACTTGTCCTGTCGGCTAAATGTACTTGTCGGCTACATGTCCTGTCTGCTAAATGTACGTGTCGACTAAATGTACTTGTCGGCTAAACGTCCTGTCGTCTAAGTGCTGTCTGCTAAATGTCTTGTCGGCTATTTGGTTTTCGGCTAATCGTCTGCGACCGAATTTCTTTTTAATGAGTGTATTTAGGCATATTGGGTTAATTTGCTTTTAGAAGGATGCTATTTAATGTATTTTGTATATTTATAAATACAAATTTAGAAATATTTGCCTTCAGTTTTTTTTTAACTAACTATGCTTAAATTTTGTTTTAATTTGTTAAATAATTTCTTCTAATACAAATTTATGTTATACGAATTTAACACTATATTTTTAAATGCAGATTATTTATAACTAATTGCACTAAATATTTGTTTTTACTTTCATATCATTATATCTTAATTATATTAATTATTATTAATTTAATAACTCAAAATTATATATTTATTATATTGATTTAACAAATAGTAATGATTATAAAACGTTCATGTATTTTTTTATTTATATTATACAATTATCTTAATTTTAAATAAATAATAAATATTTTGACTGAATGCTAAATTAACTCTAAGCATTTCGGCTTTTCTCTTCGTTGTTTTTTTAATTTTACGTATTCATTGCAAAATATTTTTACACATAATCAACTTTTTTTGCACTTTTTTATTAATAGTGATTGTTCAAAGTTCATAACTTCTTCCAGAAAAAAAACATACTAATGATTTAATAATAATTTACAATGATTGTTTATCAAATGAAAAACAGACCCCCCCCCCCCCCACACACACACACATACCAAATTAATACTACTGCGAAACTTTAATTTATTTACATCAGAAAACACCACACACATAAAATTGTAAAATTTCAGCTAAAATGACAAAGTAGTAAGACAAAAATAAATAAAAAATAAAGACATAAGTAGTTTTTCTTTTTCCTTTTTTTTCTCTCCCACGGAGTGACCGCCCCTCCGGGTGGTTTGGAACAGACCCCTTGAGTGGGGGAGGAGACACGAAGCTCGGCAGACGTGTACGAATGCGAGGAGGCCGGATGGGGGCGATTCGCTACCTCCAAGTGAGACTCAATTCCGACAGGCGTTGAGTCCGGTGGCCACGGGTAACGGACGTTGTGCATGGGAACGGTGTCCGCTTCGGTGGGCCAAGATGCACGGCTCCCTGGCGCCCAGATTCTCTGCGTAACGCCGGATAACAACGGTCCATAGCCTGATCCCAGAGCCGGTCATAGACCGGGTGGTGACTCTGGGCAAAGGGTAGCCAAAGCAATAGGACCTCTTCCACCATTTGACTAAGAGGGAGCCTAAGGTGAGAGAGCGAGCTTTGTAGTGGAAAGTCCTTGGTGACTCGCTAGTGACGACGGGGCTCGCAGGAACGCCATGCAGGGACTCCCGGAGCAGCCGAAGGGCGAGGGTTTCGGACAGCGCCTGAGTTACTTTTTGACTCGGGTGGCTCATCCCGCTAAGGACCGCAGCTGAAGCAGTTGTGAGCCGACCCTAAGGTGGGTAGGGTTTGGTGGTGCCCCCGTTGACCAGGGAGCGGTCGCATGGGGAGGCCAGTATGGCTCTGGTTGCTCTACGTCGTGCCGTAAACCCTGGAAGGAGTCGGCCGGCGGGTCCGCCATTGAACGTTATTCCCGCAGGAAACCGTGCCGGAGGTACGCCGATAACGCGGCAGCGCTTCGATCCTTGGGGGAACTCTTGGTCCGACCCAGATCCTGCGTTTCTGTGCGCTACTGGAGGTTGCCTCGCCGAGTGGTGAGGATCTAGAGATGTCTCCACCTAACTTTCGAACGCACTAATGGTAGCGGTCGGTCACTGCAAGGGGTCGTGGGCATTCGTGCCTAGGTACCCTCGACGACCATGAGGTAAGGTAGAGGTGGCAGGGCTTCTGCCGGCCTTCCGCGGTTCCTCCGCCCTCGGGTGGAGCTGGGCTGCGGGGGCGGGCGGGACTCCGGACCATCCAACCCCTAGCGAGGCGGAGTCTATTCCGTCTAGTTGGTGCTTTCCGTGCCCGCCTGGGGTCGCTAACGGCACATAGTCTGGCCTCTATGATTCCCGGCGTGATCCACGAGGGGTTCCGTCGGTTGAGCGAAAAGCCCGGAGCAGGGACGCTTTACGTCCGGAGGAAGTTTACCCGTCCTCCCGGGTCTTCCCGCTAGGAACCTCTAAATAACTTTCCTATCGGCTGACTCGTATAAATGTCTTAGCCGAAAAATGGTATTTGATCTTGTGAGCCTTCCGTAAAGCAACTCCGGCTCTGGAAGCCTCGTGTAGGTTACCGAGCCCAGCGTCTTTATAGGCGTCTGGTTCCTGCGGGCTGTCGGGTTGTACCGAGTCGGGTAACCAATAGAAGGGACCATTTCGGGGCTTGTCTGACGGGTGTTTCCGAGCAGGGGCAAATGGGCTTGAAAGAGCCTGGGACCTGAGGACGGTCCCCTTTTTTGGGGGGGGGCACCGTCTTTTCTCCCATGGAATGTGGAATTTTTAATTATATTCCATGAAGAGCATACAGTTACAAAATCGTGGGATTCAACACCCCCCCCCTCCTACACCCCCCTGGATTTCGGATTTTAAGGTTTTTTATGGATTAGAAGTGCAAGTTCTCTTTGGAACTGCAGCTTGCAAAACAAAATATTTGTAGTTTTTATCACAAATAGCATTTAAAAAAATTATAATAACATAATTATATTAATATCTATATAATAAAAGCCTAAGTCATGTGACTGTCATCAACAGTTCCGGGGTGGCCACTTCACTTTTTGTATGTCAAGCGGCCAATTTGGTAATTTAATGTTAGCCGGGAGCAGGTGATAAATCGCGAAATATTGTAAGTATCATGTCATCAGTATTATAATAGTCCATTTCATGCAACTGTCATAAACAATTTTTCACGTGGTAAATTAAAACAAAGCTTTGATGTTGAAATTAAATGTCATGATTTATGGTATTATTTATTACTTTTCTTTTTTTTTTAAGCAATAATTGAAAGTTATAAATTTTAAATATTTCAGTTTTAAATTAAAGTTATGCATTTTAAATAAAATGAATGAAAGTACTATATTTTAAATGAAATACGACAAAATACGACGGGAACAATGTTTAGCGATTTATCACCTGCGCCCGGCTAACATAAAAATGCCGAGATCAGGATCTCTGTATCAGAATCTTCAGATTTGGAGAAGGATTGAGCAAATAAATTAAATTATGTATAAAAGTAACGTGATATAAAGCTTAGCATATGTTTAAGGGAGACCAAACTGGTCGCCAAGGGCGGCTAGTTATTGTATAATTATATAACAGTAGCAATAGTAATTACATTAATTATAGTTATAATAATTATATTAATATAAAGCAATATAATAATATAAAGTTTTTATTTATATTTAAAAAATTACAATCGTGTTTTTAGTATACATAAAATAATATAATTATATTCAGGGTTCGTACGGGTACCGTTATTTTCCTGGTGAAATATCCGTATTTTTTATAGAAAAATAAATCTGGTTTAAGCGCGCGAAATTTTACCTTATTTAAGGAGAGGTTTTCTATAAGAAATTACTTGTACCGAAGAATTTTCTGGTCTGTAAATTCCAGGACCGGTACGAACCCTGATATTATATAATAATTAATAATAATAATAGTTATTTTAAAATTATATAATTAATTATCAAAATGTATATTAAATGTATGTATAGTTTTATTCACAAATGGCAATTTTTTGGAAATATAAATAATGTAATAATTGTATTATTATTATTATTATTATATAAATATATTAAAAATAATTAATTGATAATTATTATTATATTAATAATTAAATACTGAAAAAGATTTTTACAACTTTACTAAACATCGAAAAATTTTCATTTTCCCAGCGTTCCCGCACGCTTGGATTCGAACACGTGTTCTCAAATTTACAGGCAAAGGACATATTACAGCGCTAGTACACATTCAAAACGAAGCAGCTTAAAAATAAATTTATACAAAAATACCAGAAGTACTCTTTGCCAAGTGCTATTATCGCTAATTTGTATTATAACCCAGCCAAAGACAACAACCAATGATTACGAGCTACAGTTCCGATCGACGAACATACTTGGAAAAAAAAATTAATGCGATAACTTCACCTTACTATTCAATGGGCTTTGTTACTATACGCCCTTTCCTCAAGTACTCATGGGTTCTTACGATGAATAAAAAAATTTGGTGGCAAACAGTGAGCAAAAAAGATCCAATGCAAATATACGCTTGTTTTCCTTTCGTCTTAGTTCTTACTTCCATGCTAAATATCTGTGCTAATGTGCCTAAGCAATGAACAACAATCGCACGCGAGAGTCGCGATTCGAAGCATCCACATTGAGGATAGCTTCTTGAAATGTTTCTCTCGCCAAATTTTTCGCCAAAGTGATCCAAACGACGGAAGTTTCTAAATTCGCTTAATAAACCCAGAGCTTTTCTATATGGAAAGGTCTCCTTACTCTGTTCATCATTTGTCTTTACTGTCATCATTTGTGTAGACAAGCTTTGTTTCACCATAAGAGTAGTGTACAATACTCCATACCAAATCTCTGAAGAATCTTTCTTGCATAGGCCAGCTGGTTGTTTTTTAAGCTACCATGGTAGCTTACAGATGCATCTGTAAAATGTTGAATTTCAAATCTAAGAAAGTACACTGCTCATAAAAATTAAAGGATAATGGGGGAAAATATGCTCACTAAGTAAATGTTGCAACTAATGCCCAATGCTGTAATTATTTATGTTAATTAAATACGATTGAACACAAAATTGTACTTGCGCGCATACGTTAGCGCCAGAAATATGTAAATTCAGTAGTTAAGTTGACAATGTGGTGCGCAATGAACGCAAGTTGGAATTCTGGTCTGTAGTGTTGTTTAAAGTGAATGTGGTATCTGAGAGTGAGTAGTATTCATTAGTTATGGCTCAAAGTCATCATTTAAGTGAAGCTCAAAAGTGGTGATTAATTGGTAGAATCGAGGGAGGTCAAATACAAATGGATGTCGCCCAAGATTTGGATAGCCCTCGTGTCATATCAAGAGCTTGTAGCGGCTATATAAGCACTGTATCCGTTGATAGGCAGCCTGTTCAAGGGCGACCAAGAGCAACAACTGCATCCGAAGACCGTTTTCTGTTATTTTCGGATCGAAGAAACCGCGAAGCAACCTCAGGAGATTTAATTTCAGGCCTTCAACCTGCCACAGGAACTCGAATGGAGGATATTCCATCTACGTTATGATCACGTGGTCAAGGTAAAAACTTCTAGCGTAGAGAAGGGAAGGCTCCGTAGACGTAATGAAAAACTTTCGCCAGCCAGTGAAACAGTTCATGCTGAAAGCAGTAATAGCCTCCCTTCTTATCAGTTAGAAGTTCTTTGGGTAAATTACCAGTATACATGTTTTTTCAGACTCGAACCTAGATTTGGAATAAAGTCCATTAGATATTCTACTGCTGCACGAGAGCTTAAAGATCGTGACTATATGCAAGAAAACCAACAGTTTGTGTACCACTCACTCCAGCTTCCAAAGAGGCCCGTTTAAACAGGTGCCGTCGTCTTGTTCAATGAAGCCAAGAAGACTGGGCCCAATTATTTATTGTTTGCTGACTTATCCCGATATAAGGAAAGGGCATGTTTACAAACAAATACTTCCGTTAACTAATCTACCACTACATTTTTATCATAGCGATCATTGCAGGAATCAACTTGGCGACGTAGGCCAATTATATCATAGATCTGTTAAAGACCAATCAAATTCCCGGAGTTCATGTGTATAGTAGGAGTCATAATGAATGAACAGGTTTTTCTTGTTGACCAAGAGTAATTCGACCAACAATGACGTTAGCTGCCCTTTCCTTATAGTCTGAACACTGATCCTAGACGTATTTTTATCTGGAGAGAGGAAGGACTCCCAACTTGCCTTCCCTTGTCCGTGAAGTATCCCGTTTCCCCGACGACGGTTTAATGATTTGAGGAGAAATCATGACAAATGGCCGCACCGTGCTGCATATCTTTCAAGGAGGCTCTGTAACAGCTCGGAGATATGTAAAGGAGGTATTGTAACCCTAACTTAGACTGTTTAGGTGTGCTATTAGCCCAGAGCTTTTGATAATACATGACAATCAGTGGCGGCTCGTGCCAATCTTCAATGGTGGGGCCCGGTCCTCATAACATATTGTAAATTTTTATGTATTAATGTTTCTTGTTTAAACATGAAAACAAATTATTTAAGAATAAAATGAAAAAATAATCTTACTTCTGGAGATAAAATATTAATTATTTTTTCAAGTAATCAACGTTAATTTCAAATTTATCAAATTAATTATAATTTTTAACATACTATTAATTGCCGTTATTAGCATTGAACATACTCTAATCAATCGTTATTTAATTGAAAAACAAATATACAAATCATGCATAATAATAATAATAATAATAATAATAATAATCTCACAACGTTACCGAAAAAAATATAAACTTTTTACTTGCAGACATTGAAACTATTCAGAAATTAAAATTTAGTACATTATTTAAATAAAAATTTGGTATGTTTTTAGCTGCGCAAATCTTTCACTCACATTAAATTTAATTACCATTATTTACATCAAACATTATTAAACTAAAAAACAAATTCACAAATCAAAGAAAAAATAATTATTTCATAATTTAATAGAAAAAAATACATACTTTTCTTGCAGAGATTTAATCCCTTCACAAATTAAAATTTAATGCATCATTTAAATAGAAATTCTGCACGTCGATTTTTTCGACGAGCAAATCTTTCAATTACTTTTACATTAAATTCTGATATTGTACTAATAAAATCTTTGTGGACTGAAAGAACAGCAAGGGCATTTAATCGTTCCTGTCCCATGGAGTTTCTCAAAAATGTTTTAATTCTTTTAAGTGTGCTGAAGCACCTTTCTGCTTCTGCTGTCGATACTGGTGTCACCAGGACAATTTCAAGTGCCTTTGAAAGCTCAGAAAATTCTTCGGAAAGATTATTGGTTTTCATAAATGTTAACAGGCTCGAAACTGTTTGAATGTTTTCAAAAGTGGAATTATGATATATTACACGAAGTTCATTTATTAATTTTTCTTTATCAATCATATTGTAGTTTTCTGCGATAATAGAAATGTTTTTTTCAGGGAAATTATCCTTAAATAAACTGAATTTTTTTGGATCCAGTACTGCAAACGCATTAAGAGTCTCTTGTTCTTCAAACCTGTTTTTCATTTCGGATATTATAATGTCGCATGCTTCTTTGGCATTTATTTTTATTGTGTTATAGCCACTGAATTTTATGCGTTTCCTTTTGCAAGTATTTTCATAATTTTCAGCAGTTTGATGAACATCGATTTTCCCTCTGATTTCATTAACGGCATCTGTAAAACTGTTGAAAGCTTGCAATGCATTTAATGAAGTGGTATTTGTCATCTGAACAACATTATATAAAATATTTACATGTTGAAATATCGAATTGAAAAAAGAAAGGAGAAAGAGAAAATCATCATCTTCTAAAATTCTGTGTAAACCATGCGATTCACTGATTGTTCTGTCATCCCACTGCACTTCGTTCTGAATTCTATCAAAACACTCTGATAGTTCGGACTTATTTTCTTCTATGAAACTGATGATACGTGAATGAAAGTTCCAACTGGTTTCTGACGGTACGGGAATTCTTTTAGCACATATTTCACGAAATAAATCACTACGCTTAGGTGATGCCGAAAAAAAGGTAGAAAATGAATTTACATTTGCAAAAAATAATCTGATAGATTTAATATTAGTGCAAGCTTTCTTCAGCCCTAAATTCATTTGGTGGGCATAGCAATGGATGTACTTTGCATGAGGAAAATTGTCTCTCATTCGCTCTTGAACCCCAGTATGGCACCCGCTCATAACAGGTGCACCGTCATATGCTTGCGCAACGAGCTTATCTTTTAAATTAAATTGTTCTAAATTTTCAGTTAAGATTTTAGTAAGTCCCTCTGCTGTTCTGTCATGGACATCAATGAATTTAACAAACCTTTCCAGGGGTTTGTTGTTTTTTATATATCGTAAAATGATAACAAATTGCGATGTGCAGCTTACATCAGTAGTTTCGTCAGCTTGTAATGCTACAAAATTAGAAGCAGAAATCTCATTTTTAACTTCATGCATATACGTTTCATATATACAGTCCAACAGCTCATTCTGTATAGTTTTTGAAGTATTTTTAGATACTGTAGCATTGTTTAAATGGTCTTCCAATATAGTGTCCAGTTTTGAGGTGTATGTGACCAAATCTAAAAATATACCTCGGTATAAAGAATCTTTACGTTCATCATGACCCCTTAAAGCTATTTCATGAAATCCACAGAATTTCAAACAATTGATCACACGATTTAGCACATACCTGTTCTTCTCAACCATTTCATTATGTTTTTGTAATGAAATCCTGTAACCTTCATCCAACTGCGCCACAATATTGACAGTTCCGAAGGTTTTATAGTTGATAGCATTATTTAAATGAGTAGTACTCATTTCATGTTTTTTTACTCTTTCAGAAAGATGCTTCAAATCGGTACAGCCAGCCATACTCCATAATTTTTCCCCTCCAAACAATAAACAATAAAAACAGAACAATGCTTTTTTTTCTTCACTCGCTGAAATCCACGGAAATTTGTCAAACCACTGTGTAGAGAAATAGCGCAGTTTTTTCCCATCTTTTTGTTGCATTTCAAAATTCTTCGGTTGATAAGGTCCCAGGCGTTTAATTTCAAGCTTTTCTTCCAAATTCATTGTTGAAAAGGGCTTTCGTAATAAATCGTCTACAGAATTCATTTCTTTTTTTTTTTCTTTCAAGAACTTAACAATAACATGCGTCTCCGTTTAAAGAGAGTACTCAAAGATCGAGTAATTTGACGAATAACCAGCAATAGTAATACAAATGTCGCCAAATATTTTTGAGAATCCCCGTATTCTAACAAAAACTCATTCACCTTTCCTTACTTTGCATCAAGGGCAAACGCGCCGAGTGCCCCAAATTGCAAAAAAATACGGAAGATTTAGCTCTAAAAGAGCAATACATCGCCAAAATTGAATGATACGTGAGGGAGGGAAATACTCGAATTAACGCGCCATATGGGCACAAATGTCTCGTGCCCAGATAAAGTAACCTTGGTGTCGGGAGGAAGTAGTGGTCAGTAAAGTGATTTATTGCCTCTCAGAAAAGCATAGATGCTGAGAGTCGATAACGGATGAGTGAGAGCGATGTAATAAGCAGTTTGTTTGCAATATATTTTCACTAAACAGTTCTTTTTTTAATATTTAAATTAAAAATATGAATATATATATTTTTTTATGAAGAGAAAATACTGGTGGGGCCGTGCCCCAGTGGCCCCAATGGACCGGCCGCCGCTGATGACAATGCTCAGCCACATTGAACGTATGTGATGTCATAATACTTTCAAATAGAAGATATCATTCGAATGGATTGGCCACCATACTCACCCGACTGAGCATGCGTAAGATGCCTTAGGGCGCCGACTTTCAGCGCGCAAATTCCTCCCAGGACCCTCCAGTAGCTGAAAAGTGCACTTTTAGAAGAGTGGCGTACAACTCCGCAAGACTTGCTCATCATTTTAGTGAAGTCTATCAAATCAAGATGTGAGGTATGCATATCTGTCCAAAGTGACTATACACAACATTAACCTCATGAATCCCATAATAGCCGAAATCATTCGAGTGTTCAGAATTCCATAATAGCCGACTATAGCTGAAAGGAATTTCATTCCCCTGAAGTGGGATGGTGCGCTGTAAAAAGGGTGGTTTTTCTCAGTGATTGATTGGGTGTGAGCATTTCCGGGCAGTACAGTGAAGTAAACAAGTATTTTTTCAGTTTTCTTCAGAACTATCATTTGTACGTCTCCATATTTCGTAGTAGAAATATTTTTCCGCACTTGAAAGCTTTTCTTTAAAATTCAGATATTTCAAGTATTCGTAAAAGGAGCCTCTTCTACAATCATCACACCACAACAAAAGAAAGGGATAAGAAGCATGAAATAATAAATCAGACAGCAAACGAACAGCAAGAAACAAACTTCGCTTCTATTTTATTCTCATTATTACTTCAATTTATTTTGCAGTGAAGAAGAGGCTTTTATTATGAACTCTTGGAACAGTTGTATACTAAAGTAATACTAAATATTTATGGACTTTAATCGTGTGACGTCAGCCGTGGGTAAATAGAATAAAAATACCAATAGGCGTGAAGAACATTTCCCCTTCGTCCAATAAACAGTCTTTTTCGGAGGGAAAATTCCCGCAGAGGCGTGGCTGTTGCCATTCGTGGGTAAAGTCCATTGTTTTCCTTTTCACTTAATTTCACTTATCATGTTTTAACCTCAATACAATGGATTTTGTATACATAACAGTGTTTTGCGATGGAACATACTTTCTAACACTCCCACCTCTCCGTGTACCAGTGTTTTTGAATAACAGTTTTACACACAATTTTTATAATCACTATTTTTACGCACAAATTTCTAATTATTTATACATTGCGCAGTATTTTGTTTTGTTATTCTTCAAACCTTATCATTTCTATGCGATAATTAACTTACACAATTATACCAAAATTTAGATACTTCTCTATGATTTTCTATAAGTTTGATTAAAAAAATAGAATAAACTAATCATAAAAAATAATTATTGAATTAATTTCCTGCCTGAAAGGGCCGAGAAAAAAAAGGCAGCACAGGTCCACCCAAGGTCCCAACATTATACCTTCATCCCGATGCTACTAATAACATAACAGCCAATAGACGAAAGATGACACAAATCGTAACAAAAAGAGATTTGTTACCTGAAGTGTGTTTGCAACCTGTAATTGACTGACGACGTGGAAAAAAATGATTGAGCAGAGAATGTATCCACTGTGCAACATCCGGAACTCTTTTTCAGGAAGGCTCACGTTTTCAGCACCAGCCTTGGCGAGTTGGCGAAAGCGAGAACGTTCAGCCAGCTCTAACGCCAATCGCCGTCTTGTGTTTTGTTTTGAACCGAAATGGCGGAAGACGAACTAGCATATTTTAGAATAAATCCTAACTAAATTAAAGAAATATTTTCAATTATGTTTTCTAAATGAAAAGAAATCTTCTTCGAAAGAAATTGTATTACGAACTCTTATACGCTGTATTATCAAATGTTTTTATCACTTTTGATGATATAGACTAAAATTATGATTATCTGAACACCTCAAAAATCTACATTTTCATTCAATTGAGCATTATTAATTCCATACCTGTTAAACAAAAACTCATTACCTTTATTGGGGATGATGAATTAATGCCGTTTCAGTGCGTTTTTATGTATATGAGCACAGATTAAAAAAAATACCTGTGGCAGAAATTACTATATTTTCTGCGATTAACTTACATAATTAATTTAATACAAAATCATTCTACAGAAATAGTCCCCAAAGTCGAATGAAAATAGGCCAAACCAGGAAAAAAAAAACATTACGCCCCCAACCAGGATGTTTAGAAATTGCCTTTTTAATGTGAGATGAAATTCTTAAGGGGAGGTGGGGAAGAAGGAATATTGAATGAATATCTTTTGTTACTTCAAAGTAACAAATAAGATCACTAGAGAAATTTGTTAATTGTGTATGATAGTGAGGGGCTGTAGATTTAAATAGTTAAATTTATCAATTAGCAAATAGAAAAACAAACAAAAACATTAAAAACTTTTGGGAAGGGGGATGAAACAAAAACAAGCTTTTCTTTTTTTTTCGGGGGGAAGGGCAGAATTTGAATAATTGGTCCTTTACTTATAGTTACTTCAAAGTAATAAATAGGGCCAAAAATTTTAAAAAATGTAAAGAATTAAAAAAAAATGAAAGCGTGTGCACAAAAGGTTAATCCTGATTTTTTTTCCTTATCTTTCATTCTATTTCTTTCATCTTCTTTTTTTATGGTAAATTATTTATTTGTTATTTAAAAATCAACAGATAAAACAAAAAACAGTAAACTTTATGCACTTTTATGGATAAGCGAAGGGATAGTTAACATTTCAGACTCAATTTTAAGTAATATTTTCTGCAAGGCAACAAGGAATTTTAAATGGTCAAAAAGTAGTGTGCTATAGGAGAGAGTGGGGGGGGGGGGGGGAGGAGAGAAGAGAAAATTTGAAATGGGAGGTTGCCTCAGACGATTGATCATTATTTTATTGCCACTTCAACTTAATAAATAGTGCAATATGTGTGCAGAATGACGAAAATTGGAGTGTGTGTGTGTGTGGGAAGGGGGAGAATTTCATTCGAGAGAAGAATTTAGATGATTTATTCAAGTATGACGAATTACTATTTTAAAATAACAAATAAAACAACTTGGATGAAATAATATTTAAAAATATGGCAAAAATTTTAAAATAAAAAACTGAAGAATTTTAAATATTTTTTATTTTGTGCACTAGGGACAGACCAATGATTTTTTCATAAAAACTCAGTGATAAAGATTTAACAGCATTAAAATGTAATAGTAACTGATTTAATTGCAAGCATCAACTTGCAATTATTTTAGCTGAGTGATTTAATTGCAGGATACAGCTAAATAATTTTTGATTTATCGTTCAATCTAAATATAATCGAATTTATTTTAGTTTCAACTTCCTATTAACTTCTAATCACGATTAAATTAAGAACATTTAATTTTTAATGAATTATTTCAGTGAAAATAGGTTTTATTAATGCAATCAACACGTCACAGAACTATGCCGCCTTATTAAAAAAATAAAAGTTAATTAATTAATTCAGTAGTAATGCTAATAAAACTAAGTTCAATTGTGTCATGAAACATGATCAATAGAATTATATTTATTACAAGAAAATCTTTACGCCTTTTTTTATTTTTCCTAAAAAATAAAATACTTCTCAATTTCTTCGAACATAGCGAATTAATGAAATAAACGAATATTATTGAACTGAAAAAAAAAAAAACTTATCTTTGAATTATACATATTGTGTATATATTGTGAAATTAAAAGCATTTTAATCCGAAAAAGCTCTTTGTTTTAAACAAGGTTTTAATTGTAAACCACGATGAAATAACGTTTCGTCATACTTTATTCTCTGCTTTATAGCTTTTTACATTTGCGGAAAAACAAATGAAAAAAAAAGCGCTATCTCTTTAAACTCAGCAAAGGAATGGGGATGCTGTTCGCTACGCGTATGTCGCCACGAACAAGAAAGGGTGAGTATTTATGAGTAGTGTTGAATTCATCCCCGCGCCAACCATTACTCTGGCGATAAGGTGCTCAAAACGTGAGCCTTCTTGAAAAAGCATCCGGAACACCTATCAAAGTGGCTTCGAATGCGAGATCTAACAGAACTCTCTATATGAAGGGATCTAAGGACGTGGGTGCGTCGGTAATCAGTAAAAGCAAAACGATTCATTCCTATACCGTGCAAATGTGCATTAACGCCGCTGGGAAATTTATAGGACCTTTACTACTTGTAACACAGGAATGTCAGGGGAATTAGGTCCCAAAGTTATAGAAAATGTGCAACGAATATCATTCTCAAATTTGCTCATTACATGCCGCAAGTCAGGAAAGAAAACAAATCAAATAAGGAAAGGGCAGCTGGCGTCACTGTTGGTCGAATTACTGTGGATCAGAAAGGAAAACCTGTCCATTCCTTACGAATCTTACTGCACACACGAGCTTGGGAAATTTGATTAGTCTACTAGTCTAAGAGCCGACTGCACAAAAACCTATGTTATCAAGCCCAAGAAAAAAAACCTTTATTTTATGGGAGAGTAGAAGTAGGGGAATCTAATGATCCATGTCTGCCGGATGTGAAGTGGTGCATAAGCCAAAAATTAATATCACAAGTGGTTGACTCGTAGGTTTATCATTGTGTTTGTCCTACAAACAAAGGTATGAAAATATGGAGGATAGTTGTAAGACAAACACAATGATAAACCTACGAGTCAACCACTGGTGCTATTAATTTTTGGCTTATGCACCACTTCACTTCCGGCAGACATGAATCATTAGATTCCCCTACTTCCACTCTCCCATAAAATAAAGGTGTTTTTTATGTGTTTGATAACATAGGTTTTTCAGCTGTCGGCTCTTGGACTATACGTTTAACAGATTTGTGGTACGATTGGCCTTCGTCGCCAAGACGATTCCTGCAATGATCGCTATGACAAAAATGTAGTGGTAGATTGGTTACGGAACTGTTTGCTTGTAAACATGCCCTTTCCTTATAACAGCGGCATACTTCGATAAACTAAAGGAATCGATTGTTGATCAGGAAACAAGCATGGTGGTGGATAGTTGGAGTGGCCAAACGGATCTACGTTTATGCATTGAGAAATTTGAATTCAATGTGGAGCCTGTTTTTTTCCCACCGGCAACACAAAATTTCTTCAGCCGTTAGACGTTTATTTCTTTCAGCAATAGAAGTAGTTGATAAAGAGAATGGACTTTACCCATGAGTGGTAACAGTCACGCCTCTGCTGGTATATAACCTTAAAAAAAGACGAAGACGTTTATTGGACGAAGGGGAAGCAGCGTTAAAATTTTCTTCACTCTGATTGGCGTATTCCTTCTAGATACCCGCAGCTGACGCGACATGGGTTAAGTCAATAGTGGTAGAATATTCAAAAACTCACCAGAATGTTTATGGAGATGTCGACAGGACCACTAGAGAAAGCATAATAAAATTGCATAAGTTGGCCCATAACCAATGGACTTTACCCACGAATGGCAACAGCCACTCCTCTGCGGGGGGAAAACCCTCCGAAAAAGACTGTTTATTGGACGAATGGGGAGCAGTGTTAAAATGTTCTCCACGCCTATTGGTGTTTTTCTTCTGCTTACCCGCGGCTGACGTCACATGGGTAAAGTCCGAGGCTAACGAAAAAGACAGGCTACCGCGGTGCATCCCAGGAGTCTTTTTTTACAGACCGCTAGAGTGACGTGATGCTCTTTCCTCACACTTTCATTGGTGCATTTGAGCATCACGTGACTCCGCCGGTCTGTAAAAAAAGGTACGTGGGATGCACCGCGGTAGCCTGTCTTTCTCGTTAGCCTCGGGTAAAGTCCATTCTCCTCGCCCACCTTCGACGACATGCCTCGGTATGTCTTTCAAAAGGCTTTAATTAGAGACACTGATCCCGTCTTTCGATCTATTAAACAGGCATACTTTAACTTAACTAATAACACAACTGCGAAACCCCCCTTTCATTGTGTGTACTTGGTGCAGAAAACACTCGTGCTTCGGCTATTTCTATTCAGAAATGCACTACCATACATGAAGTTTTCATACGTGAAGTAACAAGTAGGACAGACTTTAAGATGCATTATTTATTTAGACAAATAGAAGAATTTAAAAAAATTAAAACCTGTATAGATTTTAAAAGTTGCGTGCAGGTGGATCAAAAGGTGGTGAAGTAGAAATTTCAAGGGGGGGGGGTGGAGAGGATTAGATGAAATCTTCAGAAAAACTGCCGATATGCAAAGGATTATCACGCTGTAAAACTTGAAGAAAAAAAACTGCCCTGTTTTCTATATTGCTGCAATAATTAATAAGTAATCAATCCTCTAAATTTCAACCGAAATTGCAATTTAAACTCTCCTTCCCGCCCACTCACGCATACAAAGTTTATATAATCCTGAAAAATATTTTTTCTGTATGCGGCAATATTTGTTGTATTAATAAACAGTCATATTAATTCCTCCTGAAATTTCTGCTTTAAATTTTCTTACACCTCTCTTTCCCGTCCCAAGCACGTGCACAATAAAGTTCAGTTTTTAAGTAATTATAGTTTGTATCATCTTTATGTTCTTTCTCTTTTTTTGCATGCGGATATTTTTATGCATAACTTTTGAATGGATACTTTGAATATATTAAGGAAATTAACATGTTCCTTTGTAAAAATGATCCTCCTATCACTTCTATTTTCTTTTACAAGAAACATCAATTATTTAAATTATATGATTCAACATGTACGACTACTTCTATGATTTAAATAAACATAACCCTCTGCCTATGGTTACAATATTTTAACATTTCTTTCCAACAGAACATAGATTTATCCATTAAATGTTAAACATCTTATAACCGCCCCACCATCTCTTTCTTTTCTTTTTTTTTTAAGATTTTGTCCGAATTGTTATTTTATTGTAATCTTAAATAAATAAATATATATATATTTACATTACCCCACTGAAAATTCCACTGTTTCTTCTCTCAGCAATTATCAGAGCTTAAAGGGTAAAATTATTTTTTTAAATTAATAGGTTATTAAATCGTTAAAAATATTAATACTTTTAAATTGTTTGCGATTATTAAATTATTATTAGGATGAGCGATGTGAATACTGTACTAGGCTAAACAAATTACATTTTGTCGTACACTTAACAAAAAAACTATTCAGTATTTTGACTTGAAATTAAACATAAAAATAAATTATGATCTGTAGATTTGCACAATATTATTATTATTTTTTTTTTACAGAATAACTTAAAAAATATTATTATTAATTTATTTTACATGTTTTTCCACTACGGACGCATTTTTGCAAATAAAAAATGAATCACGCATATTTTCAGAAGAAAAAATAAATTATGGAGTTAGTCATTATAGATAGAATCATGATTAATTAAATAGTTTCACGGTTTCTTTTATGAAATTTTTACAATACCTTTCTTTATGAAAATTATAGCATATTTTTAATGAATTAAAATTTGTGAAAATTCCATTATTTACATTCAATTATTAAAGTATTTTTCAGTGTTAAGAATTCCAATACACAATTTATTCTTATTATGTGAAATCCCTTACGCAGACGATGCTTACGCATTTTAAAAGAATTATATTATGATTTTTTTTTTGTAAAGTGGCAACGAAAGAATTGTAAACAAATAAAATTAATTGTTAAATTCGTTATATCATAAATAAAAAACTCCGAGGAAATTCTTAGTTATTTGGCTGAATTTACATTTCTAAAATTAAAATCCGCCAAAACATAAAATAATGTTTTTGCTTAATAAAGATGCAAAAATAATATAAAAAATATTGTTACTTTCAAATATTTATCTTATTAAATAATGCTTCGCGAATCCAAAAAAGTATGGCTTTTGCTAGTTAAATGTAAAATTAGAAAAAATACTAATTCTCTTTATAAGCAAATTGCAGATATATAAATAACTTTTGCTATCAAAACACTTGCCTCTGATGTTTGTAATCAGCACTATTCCCACCGACGTTAACGAAAAAAACAGGATACCGCGGTGCATTCCACGTATCTCTTTTTACAGATCACTGAAATCACGTGATGCTCGAATACACCAAAGCTGGTGTACGAAAAGAGGCGATGCACCGCGGTACGTCACACTGACGTTGAAAGCTCTGGCCAATCAAATTACATAATGGCGAAACCAGGTGAGGAACTTAGAGGAGAAATTGAGTAGCGAACGAATCCCTTTGTTCTATCCGCCGAAACTTGAAGCATACATGTCTGAGATTTTATCACCAAAAGGGTGTCGTATTTTGGCGGTGATCCCTTTGTTGGCAAAATTCTCTTTCTGCTGTCAAGCTGCGAATGCACGCAGATGACATACCGCATACCGATCTCGGTGAGATCGTCAATTCCATTGACAGATTTGCAGGGAAAAACCAGTTCGGCACGCAATCCTCCCACCATCACGTGATGGTGGGAAGCATGATAAGTGCTTCAAGAAAAGGTTACTAATTCTTGCGTATATTGGAAGTCTATGGTTAGAAACAAAAAATTGTGCCTCAGACACAGTTGCGACCACTGAGTTATCTTAAAAATGACGGTCTAAGATATCTTAAATATCCAATCTGAACAGGGTATGAGTTTCAGAAACTTGAACGGAATCCAGGTAGATTTTTTGCTGTTAGCGAGACGAGATTGTCCAGTCAGAAGAATGCATTTTTGTGAACTTTTAAGTAACCAAACAGTAAGTGTTCAAAAATGCAGACTTCTGATAAGTTAGGCGCGCCACACACCAGAGAGACATGCGAGAAAAATTGTGAGACATGAGGCAAATTCTGTTGTTCAAACCGGTTTTCCCTTTGTTAACAGGGTGAAATTGTCGCATGCCTCACGGCTTTTTGTTGAATGTCTCCCTGGTGTGTGGCGCGCCTCAATCTCATTTCGCTAATAGCGAAAAATGTATCTAGATCCCACACTGTTAAAAATATCGTAAAAAATTACCTCTGTTTATAAAGGCTATCTGTTTTCTGACCAATGAGAATGCTACTTAAAAGTCTATGGAGTGTTCTCATTGGTCAGAAAATAGTTAGCCTTTAAAAACAGAGGTAATTTTTCACAATATTTTTAACAGTGCAGGCCAGCTCAAGTCGAAATCTTGATTCCGGGTACAACCGCTTCAAAAAACTTCAAGTTAAGTGACTCAACTAACTCAATCTGAACGCAGTATTATTCAAATCCATGAACAGAACCTGTACGGCGCTGTACCTGAGCGTACGGCATATGTTGAATTGGACTCACTCCATCTTTCTGTCTGCTTAAGGCGTGCGTGGCTAGATCTTCATCCGTGAACAGGCTGTTTGTTTACTATGTTTTTCTCCACTTTGATTTTGATTGGTTGAGCGATAACGTTTTTTTTTTTTTTTTTAAATGTGTGGATTTGGTTGATTAGTGAAAAATTTTGTCTACTTTCTGAATTTCTAGCTACTTTTCCCCTAAAACAATAAAAAATGGAATTTTTTAATAAAAACCTTTTTTGTGGGCTTTTTACCAAAATTTGGGGGGGATGCCGGGGGAAATTTTGGTAGGAAGTTACAAATTCGGATTCAGCGACCCAAAAAACATCTAGAAAGTCGATTTCCAGTACTACCATTAATTTTGCTAGGTAGAGTCCCTATACGGTCCAGATACATACTAGCCTGGACTAGTATGTATCCTAAAACATTTTATAATTTGATGAAATTCTGATAATTAGAAAATCATTCTGTGTCCTTGATGAATGAACCTTTTGTACACTGGTCATCAAAATTACAGGATAATGAGAAAAATTTGCTTACTAAGTTTATGTTGCAACCAATGCCCAATGCTGCAATTGTTTGTGTTAATTAAATACAATTGAACAGAAAATTACACATCCGCGCATACGTTAGCTCCAGATAAGGCTCCTACAATACGGGCTGACTCACGCCGCCATTTAATTGCCGGTAGGAGACGAACGATTGGCCACGCCGCGTGGGCAACAATCGCTCATTGGTCTATAGGAGCCCTAGCTCCAGAAATACACAAATTCGGTGACTGGCATGTGATCACATTGTTTAAACTGATCGGACCGTTTCAAAACACATGTCATTTGCTGAACTGATTTTGCGAGAATTCGCAACTATCTAATTACATTTTTAGAAAATGGCAACGCTTATTTCCTAGGATCATGCCATGCCTAAACACAGTGAAGGTAGCATGCACAATCAAAAAAGAAAAAAACTAAATAAAAGAAATTACTAAGTATTCTTGCAACATTTTAATCTTGATATTTTTCTCTAGCTCTGAATGTACTTTTAATGAATGGGATGTTTGTCATTCATGCTTTCCTTTACCTATCATGCTGATCTCAGCCATTACCAATTTCGATGTAGTGTTATATTTGAAACACACTTCCTGTCTCCCTTAAACAGCAACAAGGCATACCCGTTTTTTATCAGTACATTTTTACGATAGTTTGCTTTTTTTTATAATCCTGTGAGTGACATCATTTTGTGCCCAATCAATTGAACTGATCTGTGATTTTGATACAGAACAAAATTAATGAGGCATAACTTTGTATGCCAAGTAAAGTTGCAATTATATAAATATGTAGTTATGTATGAATTCGTTTTTAGTCTCCTGAATGATACTAGTCATTAGTGAAAGTATGTGTTTGTTGAAATACATATTTTATTTTCGTAATGTACACATGTTGCATATTAAATGGGCGTAATGTGCCATAATTTTTAATCTTTTTGTTTTGCGAGGCGTTTGCCTAATTAACCCATAGGCAGGGTTCATACTCATCAGGGGATTATGGGATTCCTGGGATAATCAGGGGATAAATTTTGCCCTAAAAGATCAGGGGATAGTGCAAAAAATTCCCAAAACCTGGCAAAATGATTGGTTACTCTGGGAAATTGAGGGCAATCGCTGCTGTTTGCGTGTTTCGTGTGGTCTTGATGAAATCAAACTAAGACCTTTCTTCTAACATCGTGATACATAGAATTGGAAATTAACCACTCCCTCTTACAGATTAGAAAACATGTTATATTTAATCTGTATTACTTCTAACGTCTGGCGATATCCATTCAGTCACTAGACATTACTTCTAACATCGTGAGGTTTGAAAACTGTTAAAGAAGAACTTAAGAAAAATAAAGGACATTTTAAAATTTATATTGACACTTGAGCCTTCATATTATTCATAATGCTTTTCAAAGAGGTAATAAAATCCCTAAGTGAAAATTAAATTCTTACAGCAATCTACCAAGTTTTTTAAGGAGAGCCCCACAAGGCTTGCAGACTTCATCTCTGTTGGTACACAAATTAATGTTTTTCCTTTAAAGTTCTGTTCATATTGTTTATATAGGTGATATATAAACTGTATTTTTGAGATTATGCAGTTTGTATTTTTTTAAAGGAGTGGGGAGTGGGGGGGCAAGGGGGTCATGATACTGGTTTAAAAAATGTCATTAATTGTTGACATGGAAAAATTATGCACCCCTGAAAATACATCAGGGGATTCTCAGGGGATTTTTTCTTGGAAAATGAGTATGAACCCTGATAGGGCAATTCCATAGTCTCTGACTTAAAAATGTGACAAATTTCTCACAAAAATTTGCTTTTTGTTATATAAATTTCAACTAAATGATCAAATTACTATACAAGGTACTTGCCTCATCATACTTTTGTCAGATATATAAGAAAAAAAATTCTGAATATTTCAAATCCTGGTATAAAATGTAATAAATTGCACAAATGAAAAAGTGTTGCAGATCAAATACATTCTGAAAAATCTGTGAATTGGTTAATTTTATCATTTTAAACCAACCGAAGTCTAATCCTGATAATCCGAGTTGATCAGGACTGACACCAGAACAGATATACAATAATACCTCAACTTACGTCAGCAATTCGTTCCAAGACTAGCGACATGTTCAAAAAGGATGTAAGTCTAGGCACATTTAGATGAGCAACAAAGGATAAGTAATAAAAATTCACCAAAATCTAATGAACTTGTTCTATTATATTAGAGATTATGTTACATACATTTCACATTAGCAGAAAAATAAAAAAAGTTTAATCAATTAAAATAGATTTTTGTAATATTTACGGCAAAATCTGTAATGGCAACTGTAGTAGCGTTACTACCGACAACGGGGAAGAATTAACAAGCCTTCAAAATTTACCAATGTTGATGCAATATGTTCATGCTCTGTTTTGAATATGGACGATTCTACGCAAATAGGCCATTTTCATCATAGTGATGAAGAAAAAATAAATCATTTCAGAAATTTCTAATTTTTTGTAACAAGACACTAGAAAAGCTTCTTATTGGGAAAAAAAATAGCCGCCAGGCTTAATATTAAGAAATTCTATATAATTTTTAGATTTTTATTAGAATGAGGGGATGATTACAATGTGAGGAAATGACAATTTTGTGAACAACAATTTAAATAATATTTTTAGAAAGCTTTTGTCCAGAAAGATAAAATCTACATTCTTTGCTATTAAGAGGCTCTAGAGGTTCAATTTTTTTAAAAACGAAGTCACATGTTGTCATAAATATCCTCTTTCATATGCCACTTAAACTTTCCATTGCCTGTAGGTTCAACAGAATTTACTTTGAGTGATTTGTCATCAATTTCCAATAGTTCTCCATTTTAATTTCATGCTCCAAAATTATCTAATCCAAATGATCTAAAGGTACTGTTAAATAAAGTTTATTGAGTGAGTCCCCATTGTTTGTATGCATTTTACCCTTGTTGCTAATCTCTTTTGAAATGTATTGCCTGAATTTCTTCAAGGAATATACAAAAAAAGTTTTTGCCGATATCTATATGCAATAAGATATAGTTTTGTGCTTAAGATGACTTTATTTTCTTAATTGCTTCATATTAATAAGCTACATTTCTGCTGTGTACCAGGAATATTTTCAACTGAATGCTTAATTCTTACACAAGTTATTTTGATGAAATTTCTTCATGAGATTTTTTTTGGTTTCCTTGCTGACTTTTCTTTTACCTTTTGCATAATAAATAATATTTTATACATTGATTTGCCTAAAAATACGCATTCATTTTCATCAAAAGCATTAAATTTTCAACAAAAATATCTTTTCTACAAATTTTTAAAAATAATAGAACAATTCTCTCACATGAGGGAATGACTAGTGAGGAAATGATTAAACATACATTATTTACACATTTTTAAAATTTGTACCCATAAAGTAAATTTAAAAAGCAATACATGTACTCAAATTATCCCTTCAGAGAAAACTAAACCACCAATTAATACATTTTTAGAAAATAAATTTATCTTTATAAATTTAAATGAGGGAATGATAACATCATCTTAACATTTGCCCAATCTGTCTGTTAAATTATTCCTTACACACTGAATTATTTTCCCAGGATGGCTAAAAATTGTTTTACGGACTGGTAAGACCCATGTGCTGAGCACATATGCAATGTTTGTCTACAGTAGTACCACCTTTCTCAAATATCCAGGATTATTAATGAGTGAGGGAATGATATGAAATATGAGTTGCAAACTTTTTTTGCCAAATAAAAATTGCATGTGCAGACCAAAAAAATAATGTAATGCAAAGAAATAATACTTTGTGTTCATATTAAAAAACAGAAATCGGAATTTTTAAAAAAAATAGTTCAGTAAGAAATTTTTTATATTTTTAAGTGGTAGTAGTCGCATGTGTGCAGGGGTGTAAAAAATTTTTTGAAAATCTAGGAACCAGCTCAAAAATCTACGAGCCAGTTACTATCAATAACAAATTTGTAAAATGAAATTACTGTATAAGTTAATAATAGTACATACAAGTTACTCTTTTTAATTAAATATATCTGACACATGACAAATTTTTCTTGTATAAAAAAGTAATGTTACATAAAATTATAAATATTGATATAAAAAAATTGGAAGTGCTGATATAAATACAAATAATAATCATTAAAAACTTCTTTAAACACCTCAAAAGTACAAATATGCAATTCACTTCAAGGACTATAATATATGCTATAAATCAATACTGTTAGCTTATTGTTTGTCCTCATTTGCTTTTACCTTTTTATGATGTTTATGACTGCTCATGTGTCTTGTTGTTTTTGATTTAAAGTACCAGCATTCAACTGCTTTTGCAGGATCAAATGCTTCTTCAGAAGGTCCATTTAAATTTATTAATAATAAATCATTTGAATTTTGTGATGTCTAAGTAGAGCGAAACTTGTTCTTGATAAAATTCATTGTGCTGAATCCTCGCTCACAGGATGCAGTTGCCACAGGTATTACAGATACAATTTGCAGTAACTTTGATAAAATTGGGAATTTAGGGAACTACTTGCGAATAAGCCTGGAGTCTGCCATCTTGTTTTTTTTTTTTTTGGCATGAAAAACCCGTTTTCGCGCCAATCAATTTTCGCCAAAGAGCAATTTATAGCGACATTAGGCTTAAAAAAATTTTAAAAATTCAGAGATTAAACATTTAAAGAAAAGCAAAAAAAAAAAAAAAAAAAAAAAAATTTATAACACAAATGCACTCTTTCTTCTTGCCATCCTCTTCCAACTTCATATTTCGACAAATCCAGGAAAAACCATCACTAACCTTTTTTTTCCCGAATCCTCATTTCTACCCCACATTTAGGACAACAAACCCTAGACTTAATCAAACCGACTTCTCTTAGAAATTCAAAAAATAAATCCTTATCCTTAATCAACTCCGTCACAAAATAGCGGTTGGCTACACCGTCTTTCCCTAAAATTGGACGATTATAAGAAATAGCAAAATGTCCTCCCTTTGCTTTCAAAATTCCCTGAAACTTCTTAACTACATCGCAAACCAAAGGACGACTAATAACAGGAGCCATAACAAAAAATCAAATAATACAAATAATAATCAAATAAAGCAAAAAAAACAAAATGGAAAAATACAACCTGACCACGTGTAGCAGAAGATAGCAACCGAACAAAACGCACGTCCTCACTGTCCAGCTTCCAAAATTAAAGTGGCGCGACCAGAATATTCGCGGCAGTGACGTAGAAACTCTAGGGTTGCAGAAACTGCAAACGGCGGAAGTCCAACGGGAGAAAATTATCGCCAGTAAAAAATCGCCAAAAAAAGCGCCAAACAATCCGGGCGTATTCACACGTAGTCCCGCTACACCGTCTTTCCCTAAAATTGGACGATTATAAGAAATAGCAAAATATCCTCTCTTTGCTTTCAAAATTCCCTGAAACTTCTTAACTACATCGCAAACCAAAGGACGACTAATAACAGGAGCCATAACAAAAAATCAAATAATACAAATAATAATCAAATAAAGCAAAAAAACAAAATGGAAAAATACAACCTGACTTCGTGTAGCAGAAGATAGCAACCGAACAAAACGCACGTCCTCACTGTCCAGCTTCCAAAATCAAAGTGGCGCAACCAGAATATTCGCGGGAGTGACGTAGAAACTCTAGGGTTGCAGAAACTGCAAACGGCGGAAGTCCAACAGGAGAAAATTATCGCCAGTAAAAAATCGCCAAAAAAAGCGCCTAACAATCCGGGCGTATTCGCAAGTAGTCCCGAATTTAGAATCATTTTTCATTGATTTGATCAAAAGTTCACTAAATTTCATGTCTTTGCATAATACCTTAAACTCGTTCACGCTGGGGTTCATCAGTGCACTTGTTTGCTAGTGAAGTAAAAAAATCTGCACAAGCTAGTTTGGCAAGTAATTCTTGCTCGAACAAAGTTGAAATTGAATTCACAATACTTTCTATAGATATGTGGGACAAGTATGTTGCGTTTTTCCCACAACTTTGCAAGTGTTTCTTAATTTCCTCATCGTTTTCTCCCAAAAATCTACAAGTGACTCAAAATTATCTGAAACTGCCCATTGTTTTTTAATCATGAAATATAAAATCTTCACTAATTTACTTATTAAATTTCTATTGAAATTTTTCTTTGTTTGCAGCTTCTGCCCCTTCCAGAGCCTGATTAACTCTATGTTGTACCCGGGGCACAAAAGCCAGTCGGGGCCCCTTTTCTAGCAACAACAACAACAAAAAAAGCATGCATTTTAATTTTGATAAACAGCTTTACGTGCAGTTTATAATTTTAATCATAACTTTACGAAAAAAACAATATTACAGATACATGTAAAAATGCATTAAAAATAGAGAATAGTAAAATCTTCAGCACTATATGGTCTTCAGAGGAAATACAATACTAAAGCTATAAGACTGAATAAAGCATGTTAGATGTAGTATCCGTTCCTGGAATTTTAAAGCTTAATTTGCAGTTCGTTGTCATTAGCGAAACATACTGAGATAGTTATAGTTTATATGAATAAAAATATACCTTCATTTCTAGGAAGTACAAATTGAAATTTTTATTAATTTTTATTGTCAGACAGTGCACAGAATGCATTATGGGTCTCCCTGAAACTGTGGGTCGGGGGCACGTGCCCCATGTGCCCCTGTGATAATCGGGCTCTGGCCCCTTCAGAAATGCTCTTCATAATTCCTTTTTTTTTTAATTTAGTTCTTGAGCCATAACAGCTATACTTTTATTGAGTTTGTATTTGTTGCACACTCTGTTAGGGTGACCATTTTTCTTTATTGACGCCAGTAGTCTCCCATGGCTTATCAGGTCCAGTGTTGCTCATCATCGAGCACACTTTGCATAAAAATCCAGCAGATGAGTGGCTATAATAAAGTCAATTATATGCTTTCTCATAAGTTTAATGTATCGTTGATAGACTACCCCCATGCTTATTATCATCAATATCTTCCACATCATTTTCTGTTTACTATCACTTTCAGTTATATTTTCCAACTCTGGAGCATTTTCCTCAGTCACTTCATTAATGCCTTTTGATCGACGAACTTGTAACAGATTGATTGCATCTGTAGCCAAGCAAATCTCCGTATTTCTGCTAGTTGAAGGTTGCAGTGTGATATTTTCATTAGTGCTTTTATTGTTTTCAGGTGATAAACGATCTTCTTTAGCATGATCAATATTTTTATCAGGGCTGCTGGTTACAAATTTAAGATAACTTATCATGCTAGTACCTCCATTCTTTGAAGGACGAAATATTTTCACATAATAGTCCACATTTCTTTACAACCTCCACTGGATGGGCCTCTGCGCTTCATATTTCAATAAATAAATATTTTAAAACAATTGCGATTAACAATAATACAATATAACAATTAATAATAACTTAGTAACAATTTAAACTTAAACAATAATAAAATTTTCTATTAAGAACACTATATTTTAAAACAACTATCAGGATCACGTTGAAATAAGACTATAACCAAAGAGACAACTCAATTAGCAAGCACATGTACGATCGATCTACATACAAAAATACCTGACACAGCAGGGGAATACCTTCTTTAGGTATTTACAGGTTTCGCGACCCTGGGTTCCCGAGTGATTTTTCTCCTTCCTGGCTTCTTCTCTTTTTTTCACACTTTTTAATCTTCTCTTTTAAGTTTATCCTTCTTTGTTCTTGTTCAAAATATAGATGTAAGCCATATCACTATCCATCAGAATGAACAAATACTTCTTACAAAACACATTCTAACCTTCAGTAGCCCAACTTTACCAGTCAGAATTAAAATTGCCTACTTCAGATATCCGCCCATCCTTATATTCCTAACCCTTATAAAAATTGTGCCAATAAAGTTTTCTTTGTCAATAATCTCATGAGACGTTTCTTCGGTCAACTGAAGTAAAAAGCAGAGGCAATAAACATTTTCAACATAGATCAAGTGAGCAGGCAATTACTAGTCATCTCGTTCAGGGTGGAGACTGACATGGGATTGTCTTGTGACCATATGGGCCCAGTATTGTTACATGAATGTGCAATTTCTTATCTGGCTTGGTGTGGTCGGGTTCTAAATTGCTTTTTTTTTCAAATATTGATGTAAATATTTCAATTCCTTCTATTTGTCTCCCATGTGGCGAGCAACAAATTGTACAGAATAATTCATTTGCTCTTTCTATAGTTAAACATACTGTCAGCCTTTCAGACAGCTCATTTAAGAAAACGTCACAATTTCTTTTTGGAAAAAATTGGCATGTTTTTGGAGATGATTACTCAGTGAAATAATTGGCCTGGAGATTTGGTGGTTGAGGTTTCTTCAGCCAGTTCTCGCAACAAAATAAATTGCACAACAATCTATTAAATTGCACAACAATAGCTTCTGTTTCTGTTCAACCACATCAAACCTAAATACAAGCCGTGGTGTAATATCAGAACCAGAGCTTTTATTCTTTACAAAAGAACTAAGAAATTTAAAAGATCAAAATATCATAGATGTACGCACATCACTATCCGTCAGAATGGACATATATTCCTACAAAACACATTATTCTAAATTTCAGTAATCCAACTCTACTAGTCACAATTAATGCTGCTGTTTTCAGATGTCTGTTCCATCGTTATATTCCTAACCCTCTTATGTCAGCATTATGACTGTAGTAACACTACCAACCCTCTGTTACCTGCACATGTTGTGCAGTTGTTGGCCATGACAATAAATCTTGCGAAAATGGTCATTACTGACATTTACCTTACATGCTACTTTTTCAAGAATCCAATGTACAAAACTTACATACTTTTTCATGAAAATAAAGTAAGCATTTTAATTTTGAAAAAAATTTTATTTAACTACGATATTTACAAAACCATTAAAATACCTTCCCTCTTCTTCATATGATTGGCACTGTCCATTTGGTCTTTATACTTGACGTATAAAGACAATAAGCAATTTGCCATACCCAAAGACCAACATATCCTTTTGGTGATACTATTGGGTTCTTCTCTATTGCGTAGTGTTAAATCCTTCAATGGAAGGGAATCCTTTCAAGAATCTAATGTACAAAACTCTGATACTTTTTCATAAATATTAAGTAAGCAGCTTAATTTTGAAAAAATATTATTTATTATACTAAACGATATTTACAAAACCATAAAGAATTACTTACTCTTTTCTTCATATGATTGACACTGTCCATTTGTTGTTTATACTCGGCGTCTAAAGACAATAAGCATTTTGCCGTACTCTAAGACCAACATACACTTTTGGTGATACTATTGGGAACTTCTGTATTGCTGTGTGCATTTAATCCTTCAATGGAAGGGAATTACACAAAACATTGTGGGCATATGGAGTTACACTACGGTTACCTTGACTCTGATTCATATCTTCACATGAATGCCCATTAAACATTTCGATTGAGGAAACAAAGCACTACACACTGAGCATTTAAATACAGTACTGATTTCGGATGCCATAATAAACAATTAATACTCAAATGTCACCTAACAAACATGACTGCAATGGTTAAAGAACAGAGAAGAGAGTGTGTGACCACATGAAAAATGACATATGGCAACCATATGAATAAAAGCTAACAACTCAAAAAAAAAAAAAATCACGTGATCAAATCACCCCAGGTAGAATCGAGGGTGGTTAAAGGTTACACGAAGTAGCACTTTCGTTCTTGAATGTAAACCCAGTGTGACACTTATGTAACATAATCTCTGAACTGCCACCTCTTGTTTGAAGCTGAAAGTGTCGCTCAAAAGTGCCGTCGCTGTACGTGCTCTTAATTTGATGTATTTAACTTAAATATTTGTAAATAAACATGGCTGCTAACCCTAATCCTTCAGTTGATATTGACAAGGCATAATTACTATTCTTGCTTAACAAATAGCTAGAGGATTTTAAAGTCAAAGGATTTAATTATTTATGGGGTTTCAGCTCCTTTACTTCTCCTCTGTATGATGTGTTTATGCGTAGGACATACTAACTTATGCATGAGGTTCATATAAACAACTTATCTGATTATAATTTTAAAAATATGACAGATTGGTTGATGCTTTTTCAGTGCTCAAAACAGAATTGAGACATGATGTTATTATTTTTCACACAAGAAAGAACGTACCCAATTATATGTTTCAAACAATCTTTTTCAACAGAACCCAGCTTCATTTGATTGTTTGAATTCCATTCAGAAGGAAGTTTTATAATTGGTTGTTCTTCAGTCTTCTTTAAGTCGAAAAATTTGCCAAAGAAACTGGAATTATTTGCCTCATAATTAGAATTGGATGTGTTTTTCTTACATTGAGCAATGCTTGCAAATTTTAGATTTTTTTTAATCTGTGGTGCTCTGTGAAGGAACTGGCTGCTTGCTCGTATTGAAGAAAAAAAAAATTTCCGAACACCCTTGTGTGAAGTGACTTGTAAGCAAAAATGAAAAATTTTGACTGAGTAGAAAATATTCTTGCAGGTTTAGAATGGTTGTGCATGCCAACTTGAATGATGTCATTAAATTCTTTTATAAATTGTATGGCTCCAGATATGCAATCTGATTTGCTTCACTAGGGCAATAACTTGATGTCTTGATGTCATCAATGTAAACCAACGGTCTACAGTTTGGATAAACCAAGCAGTTCTTTTGTGGCTATCTGGAGATTAATTTTTAGAAACCAGATAGCATAGCTGCACTCAAAGAATGGTTGAAGATTTTTAGCAGTAGAAACCTTCATTTTGTTGAATTGCCCTGGTTCTAAATCATCTTCATTTAATTTATACACCACTTCAAATCCATATCCTTGTGCAATTTTATTGTATGTTCGATAATCTCAATATCAATGCAGTTAGAACTTAGCTCATATTTTGGACAATTTCAGGAGATATTTTTATAGTTCTGTGGGTAACCAGCATATTGCACCAAATTATTTAGTAAATGAGGTACATCAGTCATAAATTACAATTTGCGAATTTCATTAATTGGATGGGTGATGAAATTTTTCGTACGGGGATACTGACTGCAAATGATACTGAAGGCTTTCCACATACTTAAATTAGAGCTGCCCATATTGTTGAAAGTGCAGAATACTTTCAAATTTATAAGTTCAACACAAGAAATTATGTCTAAAACAAACTTTTTTAGACTATTTCTATGGCAAGAAGTACCAGTAAAGTATTAGACATTTGTTCTTTTACTAAATTTAAGTATTTTACTAACCCATCCTCAGAAGTGTTTATAAATTCACTACAATTCCCGTTTGCGACCTGTTGCTGTTGTATCTCTAGTTCTTTGTCTAATCTCATGTTCTCTTGCTTCCTCGCATATTTTACCCCCAGGGGAATACCTTCTTTAGGTATTCACGGGCTTCGCAACCCCGGGCACCTGAGCGATCTTTTCCTTTTCCTCTTTTCTCTTGTCTTTCTTTCCTCTTTGTTTCACTCTTATTCCCCCAGGGGGATACCTTCTTTAGGTATTCACGGGCTTCGCAACCCCGGGTTCCTGAGCGATCTTTCTTTTTTCCTTTTCCTCTTATTTCTCTCCTCCTTCTTTCCTCTATGTTTCACTCTCGTTGTGGTTTCCTCTTCGGAGGTGAGGGCAATTCTGTATGAGCCGATATCATCCTGTATATCGACTCGAGAATTTTAAACCACCCACGTGTTAGCCGTGCGTGGCAACCTGTGTCCCTGGAAAGGGGGATCCTGGCAGTTGAGGGAAACCAACACGCTGCTTTGGCTCCTGCTTCAGGTAGACGGGAGGTGCATATTGGTCCCGTATGCATCAATCGGCTGGTCAGCTGACTTGTCACTGGCTGGGGATCAAGCGAGCGAGTACTTACTAGCCATCTCGTTAAGGGTGGAGACTGGCATAGGAGTGTCTTGTGACCGTATGGGCCCTGGTTAGCACTGGTGCACGAATGTATATCCCCTTGTTGGGCTCGGTGGTGGGTGGTGCGACCGGGGTCTGAATTGATTTTTTTATCTCAATATGGATGGAAATACTTTACTTCCTTTAAATCCTCTCCCATGTGGAGAGAATGCGGACGAAAGTAAGTTGTGTGCTGATAGAGATGATGATATTGCCTCCAAAAACCAATTCATGTGCTGAAAGATTCTTTGTTATCAAAAGACAAGAAGGCAGTTTTGACAAGACCTCTCCCTTTCTGATTCACAAATCTATCCAAGGATTGATTGGTGAACCAAAGACCATCAAAAAAATTCGATCTGGTGATCTTCTTATTGAAGTAAACAATAGCAAACAAGCCATAAGTTTAAAGAAATGTACACATTTTGCAAATATCCCGATTTCTGTAAGCCCACATAGAACCCTCAACACTTCTCGTGGGGTGATCTCTGAATCTGACCTCTTGCATGTTACAGAAAGTGAAATAGTTGATAATCTAATAGAACAAAATGTCATTGAAGCTAGACGAATCAAAATCTACCGTAAAGATGAGCAAATACCAGCGAATCAAATTCAGATACCTACCAAGCATATAATACTTACTTTTAACTCACCAAACCTGCCCAAATATATAAAAGCCGGATATCTTTCATGTTCTGTCAGACCTTATATCCCAAACCCACTGCGTTGTTTTAATTGTCAACGCTTTGGGCACTCAAAAACCTGATGCCGAGGTAAAACCACATGTGGTCGGTGTAGTGCAGTTGGCCACAAAAGTGTACAATGCAATGCACCACCTTCTTGTGTAAACTGCAAAAAAGAGCACCCATCTTATTCAAAATCCTGCGAGAAGTGGCGAAAAGAAAGAGAGATACAAACAATACGAACAAAAGAAAATTTATCATACCCCGAGGCTAGAAAAATAGTTGAATCCAGGATACCCACAGTTGGTGTATCATATGCTGCTGCTTTGTCTAAAACAGTCCAAAAAACTCATAAAACTGTTGCAACCCAAACCGAATTCCCCACTGAAACTAACTGCCAGCCTAATCAAAAAGAAAATAATCTGTCTAATAATTTGGTAAGACAAATAGATCAACGCAATCTGTTCCTCCTAAGTCACCAAAATCTGCTCATCCTAACTTATCAAAATCTGTTCCTAATTCACAACAAAATACCTCGTCACAATCTTTAATCTCTAAACTTCCAATCCATAAAAGAGGTTCTCAAAATACAACAAAAACGCCATCTGTGAAACCAAACCGTAAATCTGATGCAGAGAAATTTAACCTGCCAACAGTTAAAGTCACTGTGCCATCTGAAAATGCAGCCAAAAAGAAAAAGAGTAAAACATCCAAAAAAGAAATCCATCCAAAACAGACAGATAAAATGGAGGAGGATAATGCAGTAGCTCTTCACCCAGATTCGGATGAAGAATTTAACGATGGAGATAGTATGACTATCTCCGAATAAATTAACGCAGATAAATTACTAAAAAAAAAAAAAAAATCATTCATGTCTAATATCTCGTGGAACTGCCGTGGCTATCATAATAAATATGACGAAATCCGTAACATTCTTCATGACCATCAACCACTATGTTTAGCGTTACAAGAAACCCATCTTAAACCCAATGACAAAGCAAAATTGCGCACTTATGCTACATACCGGAAAGATTTTACTGGTAGTGAAAGGGCCACAGGTGGAGTGGCTCTTTTCATCTCTCGCAACCTACCCCATACGCATCTTAATCTAAACACAAATTTACAAGCTGTTGCAGTCCGTGTACATATTAACCGACTAATAACAATTTGCACCTTATACTTACCGCCAAATCAGTCTATTGAGTCAGCTACTCTTGATAATCTCCTGCTCCAACTCCCCACTTCTTACATCATTGTTGGAGACTTTAATGCACATAGTCAACTGTGTGGAAATACCGATTCTAATCAGTGTGGTGATGTTATTGAGAAATTAATATCCGACAATGGCTTATGCCTGCTTAATAATGGAGATAACACTTACTTTCATGAACCAACTCCCACTTTTCATGCAATAGACCTTACAATCTGCTCCTCATCTGTTTATCCATTCTGGAACTTCTGGGTCTCAAATGACCTGCACGGCAGTGACCATTTTCCAACATTTATCACACAGACTACTCCTAACAGGGACTCTAATACTTATTTTAAGCGCTATATTTATGACAGAGCAAATTGGCCATCTTTCGAAAATCAGGCTACAATTACAAACGACATGATTTACTGTGATATTGAGGATGCACTTGATAATATCACCCAGTGTATTATCAATGCTGCAGATATTAGCATTCCTAAATCCACTGCTACACCTAGGCACAAGAAGCCGTGGTGGAACAGTGATTGCCAGATTGCAAAAAAAACTCAACAGAAGGCTTGGGGCCTCTTCCGGAGGTATCCCAATAATACAAACTATATTGCCTTCAAAAAAGCAAAGGCGGAAGCTAGAAGAGTGCGTCGTAAGAGCCAGCGTGAATCTTGGATGCAATACATATCTAGCATTAGCTCTAATACCTCAAGCAAAGTCCTCTGGAAAAAAGTAAAAAATTGTATGGGCCTATATTCCGAAAATCATATCTCAATCCTAAATCACAACGGTCAAACAATAGCTTCACCCAAAAATATTGCTGAAACAATAGCAAATACACTTGCATCTAACTCTAGCACAGATTCATACCCAGAACCATTCTTATCATATAAAAGACAAATGGAAACTACCCGCATCAATTTTCATTCTCGCCATTCTTTTAACTATAATAACCCCTTTACGATTTCAGAGCTCCCAAGTTGTTTGCAAAAAAGCCACCTCTCTGCTCCAGGTCACGATGGCATCACCTATACCATGCTAAAACATCTCTCCATCGCCTCACTTAATAACTTACTTGCCTTCTATAATAGAATTTGGGTTGAACATGCCTTTCCTCATGCCTGGCGTAAAGCTGTTATTATTCCCTTTCCTAAACCAGGTAAAGATTCCAGGGACCCCAATAATTACAGACCTATTGCACTCACTAGCAGCCTTTGCAAACTTCTAGAAAAAATGGTAAATATCCGCCTTGTGCATATTTTAGAATCTAACAATCTGCTCGCCGCTTTTCAAAGTGGATTCTGACAAGGTAGATCTACTATCGATAACCTGATCCATCTTGAAAATCATATTCGGACTGCTTTTCTAAAACGCTGCCATTTGGTGTCAGTCTTTTTTGACATGGCGAAAGCCTATGACAAAACATGGCGATACGGGATCCTTCGTGATCTGTTTAATCTTGATTTTCGTGGGAATCTCCCAATTTTTATTGACAACTCCTCGCCATGCGACTTTTTCAAGTCAGGATTGGGGGGAACTCTATCAAGTTTTTATGTACAAGAAGAGGGTGTACCCCAGGGCAGTGTCCTGAGTGTCACCCTCTTTGCTATCAAAATAAATGATATCCTTGGTCAATTACCCCCTTCGGTGAAGGGAGATCTCTATGTTGACGACTTTCGCATTATGTGTATAGGTCAAGATATTCGTTTTATTGAGAGACAATTGGAAACTGCCATGACAAATAAAAATGGTTTATCATTTCTAAAGACAAAACTTCTTGCGTGCACTTTAGTAGACGTAGGGATCTACATCTAGATCCTGAAATTTTTATCGACTCAACTCAGATTCCTGTTGTGGACAGTGTCCGTTTTCTGGGCCTTCACTTTGATAAAAAGTTAACCTTTTTACCACATATCTTACAGTTACGCACAAAATGTGAAAAATCTCATAATCTTTTAAAGGTGCTTTCAAATACCTCTTGGGGAGCAGATCGTACTTCTCTCCTTAAAATCTATCGTGCCATGAATCGGTCTAAAATTGACTATGCCTGCCAGGTCTATGGTTCAGCCAGTAAATCTGCTCTAAAAAAACTTGACACTGTGCACCATGGCGCACTCCGGGTTTGCTCTGGTGGATTTCGTACTTCTCCAATTTTAAGCCTCTATGTTGACTGTAACGAACCAGCATTACATCATATTCGTGATAAACTCTCATTAGAGTTGTATTACCGTATCCTTTCATATCCTAGCCATCCCCTTGATACCCACATTTTAAATACAGACAATGATATCCTTTATCAGCATAGACCATCTTGCATACCATCTTTTGGAGCCAGAATACGAAGAATTATTGATGATAGTGCTCTAATGAATATTGAAGTGAACCCTTGTCCAATGTACCAGTTCCCTCCCTGGAAACCTCCTGATATTACCACCCTCCATCCTTCTAAAGGTTACAATAAAAATAATCTAACTCCTCTTGCCTTTCAACAACTATTTGCTGCACATCGTGCAAATTTTAATAATTACACAGATATTTATACGGATGGTTCTAAGAGTGGGGATATTGTTGGCTGCGGGATTTTTTGTAATGATACTACCTTGAGTTATCGTCTGCACCCTTCAATTTCTGTCTTTACATCCGAATTGATTGCAATAGAGAGAGCCATGTCGCACATCTCTCATCATCATATCTCACCCTTCATCATTTATACTGACTCAAATAGTTCTATTGACGCTATAAAATCACTTAAAAAGCATCCCTTGTTTCGTCCATCTTAGAGTTTTATAATAAATTGACAAGACGTGGCTATAATATCTTATTTTGCTGGGTACCTGGACACATGGGTATCCCTGGAAATGAAAAAGCAGATGAGGCGGCAAAGCTGGCTCTTAATCCCTTACACCATAGAATACCATTCTCAGACGTTAAACTACTTATAAACCATTTTATTCATAATAAATGGCAAGAAAAATGGGATTTAGAATACAATAATAAATTGCACCATATCAAACCTACAATCATAACGTGGCCTCCAAATTATCCAAGGAAAACAGATGTCCTTCTGACTCGTCTGAGAATTGGTCATTCTAGGATCACTCATAAACATCTTTTACTTCAGGAGGATGCATCCATGTGTCCACATTGTCATTATGATTATCTGACCATTCATCATGTTTTAACTGACTGTCCGGGCCTCCGGCACTTATATAGAATTTATTTTAACACTTCATTACCAGCAATGACAAACCTCATCGGGGAAACACCTCATGGGGCACTCTTTACGTTTTTAAAACACGCAGGATTTTATTTTGATATCTAATCTTTTATTTATTTCACTGGTTTTATGACTGATTTTTGGTTTTAACATCTGGATGGGATACCCCATCCAGATACCTTTTCTACGTTTTTTATTTTCTTTCATATTTACCTATATTTTAGCTACTTTATTTAATTTCACCCTTTTTTAGTCTATAATTATTTTTTTGGCGCAGCATGTCCCTCATGGGACTTTGTGCCATAAAACCATATACAACCAACCAACCTCGCATTTTTTTTTTTTCTCTGAGTTATTTTGGCTCGCTCTTATAATTCTTTCATCATAAGTTCCTTGTAATCTGCGTGTATCACAATAACTGTACTTAGCTGAATTTTAGTGGCTTTTTTCGGAACCTCCTCTCCTAGCTATTCAACTAACTGGCATAAATATGCTCTACTACCTTTCACGAGAAATGCCATGGTCCTTCTTTTAAATAAACAAATTTTTAATAAACCTCATTGGAGAATTGATCTGAAAAAAATATATACCAAATTTAACTTTGAGTACAAAATCGCATTGCATCAGCAACTGAATTGCCAAGTAGAGTTGCAAGGTCCACTTTCATTTTTTGATTAAAATACTGCTCATGATGTCAGCAAAGCTTATTTCGCAGATGCCGTCCTTCATCTTCGTGTAAGTTATGTAGGGCTTTCACATACTCAAAATCAATCAGTTGATTATTGTCATCATATATAACTTTTTTGTCTCCAAAGGTAGTTTTTACGAGCTTGATCATATGAAAAATTATTGTCCAAAAACTCTGCAACTTCTTCCCCTGAATTAGATGGATGAGGAAATGTTGAATTGAGGGAGTCTGGATTTAAGTTGCATCCTAAATTTTTCCCCATCCCCAAATTTGCAGACAAGCCATCAAAAGTTACACATACCACTTTGACTTCATATTCATGTAGTAATCTTAGACTGTGTTGGGTAAGTTCTTCTTTTTGGGATTAATTCAACGTATCAACTAAAAAATGTCCAATTGTCATTTATGGCAACATCAACCATGACAGGTAAATGGAGATTTTCATCCTCATCAGATGCTCCAAAACTTACATATCCAAGAAAAATGTGACCATCCCATCCTGCATGCTTGCAAAATTCACATTTCATCAAAAATAGGGTCAAACAGCAATGGATATTTAGTGTTCTGAAATTTTAACTGTATTGTTTTAAAGGCCGCCTTTGTAAATCATCCAAACCATCAATATACTTATCATTTTGAAATGGTCGTTTGTGTAGCAGGATTTATTGAAAGCTTCTCTCACATAGTCATAAGCAGTAGTTTAAAAAAAAAAAAAAAAAAATCAACGTGAGTGCAAAAGCTTTCATATCTGGTGAGAAATTATTTGACAAAGGAGGACGTTGAGCTGTTCTAAGCTGCCTTAATAGAAACTCTCTAACATTGGATGCATCACTTAAAATGTCAATTGTATTTTCATCAACAAGATCTTTATTTTTCAATTCCCCCAGCATATCTTCCAGACTGCTGATTTTAACTTTTTTTCTTTTCATTTTCTAAATTTTGTTCTAGTTCTTTTATTTTTCTTTTAAGAGCATCTTCTCTCGTAAATGCATCATCTGTACTGCTCTTAAAGGGCTCCCAGCGTCCTGGAAAGTCAGGGAAATTTCAAAATATATAGGAAAACTCTGGGAATTTACAAATACTTTTTAAAAAGTCATAGAAATGTCTTAGAGAAAAAAATGAAAAATGACGCGAAATTCATCAAATAGTCTCGAGAAAAACATTAATTTTGACAACAGATTGCAAAAATAAGTAGCAAATTTCATTATATGCCTGTTTGGTCAGGGAATTTTTTTAGATTTGGTCATGGAAAGTCAGGGAATTTGCCAGTCATGTTTTGCTAAGAACCCTGTTTTATACTCTGAAAGGAAAGGTGTGTCCACATTGTCATTTTGATATTCTGACCATTCATCATGTTTTAACTGACTGTCCGGGCCTCCGGCATTTGTATAGAATTTTTTTTAATTCCTCATCACCAATCTTGACAAACCTCATTGGGGAAATACCTCATGGGGCTTGTCTTTACTTTTTTAAAACATGCAGGATTTTATTTTGAAATATAATTTTTCGTTTCTTTCTTCGATTTAAAAGCTCATATTTATATTTTACCCTTTTGTGACATCTGGATGGGGAACCCCATCCAGTGTACACTTTTTATTGAATTACTTTTATTTTTTTAACTCTGTTTTTAGGATTTTAAATTTTGTGTTCTTCTACACTTTTTTGACTACATCTGGGTGGGAAACCCAAACCAGATTGTTCTTCTCGTTGCTCTTTTATTTTGACACTGTCTCCTTTTCATCTTTTGATGTTTTGGTCTACTCTTTTGATGCAGAATGTCCCTTAAGGGATTTTGCACGATAAAACCTCATACAACCAACCCTGAAAGAAAAGGGATTACCAAAATTAGTTAGAAAAGCAATAATACAAATAATATATTAAATGAATGGAGGGACGAAATGGGAATAGTATTAGCAAAATATTTGAAACTTTCTATTCAAAGTATAGCTCTTTCGACATGAACCCTATGTCGTGATATTTTTATGTTACCTTTTCTCTCTATTATGTTAAATTGTATCCCATCTTTTAAGAAATGGGGTGTGTAAAGCTGACACCCTCTGGCTTCAATTTTTTTTTCTGATTATAAATCCTCTATCTGCTAATATAGCATCGTTTTCTCAATAATTCTAGTATATTACTATTAAGAAAAATCTCTTTGTCAGAGATTGAGCTCTCCCTCTAAGCATCAGAAATAAATGAAATACCACCAGAGGGTGCAATACCTATAAGACATTTCATTGTATTCCTTTTTTATAGTTGCTGAAAGTAAGCTGTTTATTTTTGGGATCTGATGGTTTTTGTGTAGGGAATTCAGTTGGATCAATTATAACTCTGCAATTTCGGAAATTTTTTAAAAATAGACATGGCATAAAATTTTGAATCTGTTTTCTAGATGCCCAAAAATCAATTTCTTTAATTTTTGCATACATCATATTTCTCATCATAATAATGGTTCGTGAAGTAGATCTTTGGGAATATCTGAAGCTAGCAGCTCTTCTGATATTCTTGTTTTGAGTCTGACCAGAAATACATATAATTTAAATTTCATCGAATGAAGTTCATTTCATTTTCTTCAAAATGAAAAAAATTGAAAATACGATAAACTGGAGTTTATTACAGACTGTCAAGGTTTTCTTATCGGAATCGGTAATATAATCTATATTTAAAGAATACATCTCCAGTTTTTGAGTCCATATGTAATTTTCTTCTTTTAAACGTTCATTGTCTGAGAGTAATATGCTGATTACGTTTCCTTCTGTTAATCTGTGTTTTCAGCATCACACGCAGTTGAAACTGAAACAACAGGCATATCCTTGAATATCAGTTCAGCACGTCCTGGGAAAAAAAAAAAAAAAAAATATTTTTTACAAAAGTAACAAATGGCTTTTTAAAGAACTGAAAGATTAAGTTTATTAATTAATTTAAAAAATAAATGTATTAAGATTTAATTGTCACAGCTACTTATGTTTATATTTTACTTTTTATAAAGAGTGGCCATTCTAATTGCTGGCCAATAGCTAATTTCTGAATTATTAGTTTTACAAGAGGAGGATGCAATCAACTGAGACAA
Organism: Maratus speciosus; assembly: GCA_963932465.1. Lineage (NCBI taxonomy): Eukaryota > Metazoa > Arthropoda > Arachnida > Araneae > Salticidae > Maratus > Maratus speciosus. The sequence continues at coordinate 460,108,278 of OZ010798.1, forward strand.
AATTATTTTTACAAGTAGGTCTGGTACCCCCTTATGGCAATGTGACCTCCATGATGAAAAAAAAAGAATTTCAAATGAGTTATTATTTAAATACCATTTCAGTTTTTTTTCTCCAAGCTGAGTTTTTCATGGCTCAATGTAAGAGCTATAAATACCACAGCAAAAGTTTGGGGGGTTGAATCCAATGTATCCATTTTCTCATTATTTTATATATATATATATACATACATACAGTATATGATCTGTTATCGGGAATGCTTGGGACCAGAGGCATTCTGGATTAGGGGCTTTTCCATAATTTGGAAAACTATAAGTAGTATTAAGATATACACAAAATATCTCCTACATTATATAATGTACGATAGTGCACATAATATGTGCATAATGTATTAAGATAATAAAATTTTTCATATAATGTAATAAATATAAGTAATATTTATTAACTTATTGATTGAGAATATAGAAAGCATGCGGTATTCTTCCGTAAAAAGCAAGAAATAATACATTTTATTGCATCATAATTTTTACTTATTTATTTCTGCATAATTATTTGTTGATAACTAAGATTAATAAATGAAAGAATATTTTTTAAACATAAAATTCATCTTTTACATTTCTGAAATTAAATGAATTAAATATCCATTTTTGCTTTGCATTCCATTCCAGTATTCGGAACATTGCGGATGCGGGGATGCCAGATAACGAAACCCATACTGTACGTATTACAACTTTATACAACTATAATTTTATTTTAAAAAATATTTTTATGTTTATTGAAATTGTAATTTAAAATTTTTATTTGCTCAGAGATTCCCATGTGATCAGATTTATCTGTTTGCTTTTTTTTATTTTTTTAATTTAAAGAGACCTGTGTGTTTTACCCCTTGCAGGTATTCCCTTTCTCGTCTTTGTAAAAATATCTCTCTGGATGGTATGAGGACTACTACTAGTCAAACATTTTGATGCCTTGTATTGCCATTTTTGAACAGGCATTTGACAGGCTAGAGCAGCGATATTTGTCGTCCTCTTGACAGAATATCTTTTAGAAAAGTTATTCTTGCCCCCCTCCTCCCCCCCCCTCAAGGTCTTACAAAATTGGCTTATGAAGCACTCAGCAGGATTATTTATGGCATAATATTCCAAGGAATGCATGCAGGAAACCAAAGTCCTTCTTACTTTTTTTATAATGCATGTTAAGAGCCTGTGTCATCCATACTTTTATACATTGGCAGGCCAGCTTCTGTTTTCCGTTTACAAAAATCTGTACATAAGGCATGCTTTCTGAACACATGAGCAGGTCCATTTAACAATTCTGATACCAAACATTTAACTTTTTCGGGTTGAGCTTGAGACATTTATTATAAATTCTTTATCAGTTAGAGCTTACAGATTTTTTGCTGTGTAATTTGAGTATCTGTCATCACAGAAGTCAATCATTTCTGGAAGTACATTTCAAATCATGCTATTATAAAGTCAGTAAACTGACTTTGATTAAATGCCATAACACGTTTTAAAATGCACTCCTTCATAATACGAAACAAGGCTTCTACATAATTGGTTGTATTAGTTCCCCTAGTAGCTAACCTGTTCTGAAGCATGTTGCCCAACCTTCTTATTGCTGACATAGTTTTTCATAGTATTCTTGAAAATTGCAATATCTTTTAACAACATCACTATTTCTCAGTTTTTCATCACTTTAACAAACTATTCTTGGGATTGCGTACAGTACTGTGTTAAAGAGGAAATAAATTTCCTATCTATCTGAAATCTGTATGTTATGGGAGACTTAGTAACCAAGCCCACACTTCCTTTAAAATGAGGAATTGGCATACTAATAATTATAATTTGGGGAAATGTTTTTTTTATAATCAGATCTCTTTCAAGTCATTATACTTGTGTTCCACAATTTAATTGACTGGAGTTTGGGATAATTTCTTTCAACTTCTGGACTGCTTTATCAAAAATGTATCTTTTTTTCTGAATCAGTTATAATGGCAGCAAGAGGCACTCTGCCTGCAGCTGTTGGCATGACAGTTTTATTTGTCCATTCCCCCTGATGAATCTACGAAAACAATTTCTTTTGTTTGGGGTATTATCTGTTGTGCCCTTATCAGAGGAGTGCATAGAACTATGAAATAATGTTCTTTATCATAGCAAACGCGGCAGCGTTAAGCTATAATATGATTAAGAAATAGAAAATGCAAACGACTTTCTTAAATTTCTGGCGAACGAGTTGACGTACGACAATGATTTTTCTTTTGAAAGATAGAACTCGACGAGACGAATAAACTGATAGCATTTAAAAAATTACTGTAGCTTTCAGTAGTTTTTTATTTAACTTTAAACGAAAAAATGAAGACACAAAATTCAACAAAGTGTAGCTAGCGTTCCAGTGGGTGGATTAATTTCGTTTTTGTTTTATTTTGATCCTCTTGTTAAAACTTAGAATAGGTTTTTTTTTCATCTTTGTATGTTTGACGGTCGCTGAGAAAATCGAATTTGTCTTTTATAATGTCTCCATAAAATTATAGAAATCTCTCCTTTTCATTTTCTAATTCAATAATTTTTTCGTGTTGCCACTCCCTAAAAAGCAGTACAATAATAAAAAAAAAAGGGTAACACGTGTGCTTTTGTTTTTATAAGTCAATAAAAATTGAAATTCAACTGACAGATTTTTGTATTTTTGAAACCGACGTCACATAAGCAGATAATGCATAATTTTCATAAATATATATATAAACTTTCTTGATTAATATTTTGAAGTGGAGTAATAGACACAATGGAGCACAAACGAGTTGATAGGAAAAAAAATACAAAACAAAAAAAAACAGGGTAAATCCCAACCTTCTGTTCAGAAGCTAAATGCAAGTTTTTTTTTTAAATTATCATCATAACATCCTGACTTACACAAGCGATAGGTATGCAGTAATATAAATACTTCACATACTAAACATACCTTAAAAAATACCATTCCATCTATTTTAAATAAGGAAGAGATGTCATATACGCACCAGAGTACATAACTGGCGCGTTGAGTTATTTTGCCTGATACGGTAACTGAGCTATTGTTGTTTATTTATCCATTATTTTTTTATTTAGTTTTATTTTATTTTTTAAAAGTATATAAATTGTTTCGTTCTATAGTTATTAATTAAACTTTTCATTATTTATTGCTATTTCATTTTTTAAATGATAGAAAGTAATTAAAAAATATATCTGTAACTGCTATTCGAAAACGAGGTTTTCGTTAAATTGGCGTCAGAAAAAAACCCCGCGCCAAACCCGTTGTGTATATGACATCTGTGCCTTAAATAATTAGGGTTTCGTTTAACTTTAGGTACTTTTGTTTGAGATTTATTTATTGAACAACAAACATACGACTTGTGTGCTTGACATGAAAGCCCGCTTATAAGTCGGAGACAACATAGCACAAGGAAATATTACAACACAAGAGAAATACACCCTGGGAGTTCCACACAAAGAATGTGTGCAATGGAACCAGCGGGAATCGAACCCACAATCTCTTACGCTCGCAAGCGATTAGCAGACCGGTGCTTTGACCGTTCAGCCACAGAGACCCTTCCTTGAGATTGAAAATGTAGTGCAAAAATATACGGTACTACTTGATTATCCCGTCGATCAATTTCGCCAAACTATTCGCCAAATAATACAAATTGACATAATTTTTATTTTAAATAACGGAAGAATAAATAAATTAGTAATATATTAATAAAAATACTAATAAAAACTTGGGCACAAATGTCATTTACCCTCCATATTGGCACGATTTTTTCCGACGCCAATTTGGCGAAAACCTCGTCAATATATCATCTATATCCGGGTTACCATATCAAGTAAAATAACGACACTTTGACGCCAGTTAAGTACCCGGTGCGAATATGACATTGGCGGCGTCAAAAAAATCGCCCCAATATGACATCTGCGCCAAAACTTGAATTAAAAATCACTTGATGACGTAACAAACACGTGTATCGTGTTTAATGTCAAGTGAAAGTAACATTTACTATGATCCATTATTGTCCTTTAATCTTATAGTTTGGCGATAATTTATTGGTCGACAGGATAATCAAGTTGTACCAAGTATGGTACAGATGTCATATACGCACCACGTTCGCGCGATATTTTTTCCGACGCCAATTTGGCGAAAACCTCGTTTTCGAATACCAGTTACACATGTATTTTTAAAAAGGGATTAACAATAAATTTAAAAAAGTTTAATTAATAACAATTAACAAAACAATTTAAATAAATTTAAAAAAGAAAATAAAAGTAAATAAACAACAACATTCGGGTTACCATATCAAGCAAAATAACAACACTTTGGCGCCAGTAAGTAGTACCCCTGTGCGTATATGACACTGGCGTCAGAAAAAAATCGAGTCAACGTGATGTTCATATGACGTCTGTGGCGATTCAAGTACACTTCGTGATGTTCCTATGACGTCTGTGGCGATTCAAGTACACTTCGGAACGTTACTTTGAAATCGGTGAGTTTCATCGCCAAAATCGCCAAGATGCTTAATGATCATCGCCATCGAATATATAAATAATGCCATATTTGCAAACTTATAGGTCAAAATATAAGTGGAACCTCTGTTCACAACCACCTCTGTTTATGACCAGTTCGGTTTATGTCCAACTTCGGTGATAAAAATTTGACTCGGTGGGCGTGCAATATCTCGGCTCACGACCAAGGCTGCCGAATAGCTCAGTTGGCAACCCTCACATAACTATTGTTATTAGTCAAGTTTGGAGTAAGGTGTGCATATCAGAGTGCTTTGTGTACTTTTATTACTGTAAAAAAAATTAACTTTTTGTTTTACTTTTACTCAGGTTTGCGCTAATATAACCTCTCATTATGGCTTCTAAGAATGAAAAAGTGCTTAGTGATAGCAGTAGTAAGAAGCTTAAGCGAATTACTGTTCAATAAAAGAAATTGTAGCAAAACATGAGAACGATGTTAGTATAACTGGTTTAGCTAAACAATGCGATGTGGCCTCAGCCTTCGATTTCCACGATAATCTATATATATATATATTACGCTATCGTATGTGTCACAGAAATCGCGGTTATTTGTTAATTGTTTAATGGCAACGCTCGAATGAAACGCATCTCATTGTTTATAGAACAGCATTTAATGCATCTCCATACCTATAAGGGGGGGTTACCATAGGCTGGACCCTGTTCTGTCGCCAAATACCGCCTAGTTTGTCGCCAACTTAACGATATATCGCCAAATACCTATAGACGTCCATTGTAAACCAACAGGGTTTACTTGTTTTAAGAGAATCAACAAATTGAGATATTTAATGCAACAAAAAATAATATAAGTTTAAGGAATTATATTAATTATATTTAAGGGAGCCCAAGTAAATTAAATTATGAATAAAAATAACGTGAATTTGATTTATAAACTTTGAATCTCTTAAAACAGTGTGCATTACTTGGTTAAATAGTGCATTATTGTGCGAAATAAGAAAAAAGTATTGGGAATATTTAAAAGCAACACAGGTTTATTTATATTCAATATATAATTATCAAAAAATTTAAATGACTAGTATTAAAAAATGCTCTGACGAGCAGCAAAAAAGGCTAATATGTTTTTAAGTATGAAAAAGGGTTTGACAAGTGCTTCTAATTGAGCATGAAAAAGGACAAGGGGTACCTTCTTGGCTGCAGCTCACTGTCAATGCCAACTTTGAGAAAATCATATTTGCGCTTTTTCCATATAAAAAAAATCAGCCACAGTTACGATAAAAATGTGTAGTGTAAAGACACAGCCAGTAAAGACGCAGCCTGATTAAATATGAATGTAAGGCGACATAGTACCAAAAATCTTAGTTCCTGCAGCATATCACACTCATGCTGTGACACCGAGCACGCCCGCAGTGTAGAACTGTACAGAAAATTGATTTGTAGTGCAGTGCAGACTGTTGCAGCACTCTGCACAGGAACAATTCCACACGTGCAAGCATAACAGTATAATGCCTTCATTGATTGTTGTAATTATATCGAAGTGGCTGTGGCTGTAAGATGTACTATGCAGTACAACAGTGCATATGTACATTATAAACGAACATTAGACGCATACACCTTTAATACGGAGGTACAAAAGCACAGTGCGAGTGTGCGCTGAGGTTCAAAAGCATAATAGGAATGTACAGTGTAGTTTAATTTGCAGAGAAATAATGGTACACAGTGCACTGTACAAAGTTGCATTGCAGACGCATGCGCAGTACAATAGTGGAAGAGTGCAGTTAACATGTAAAGCACGACGGAAAGTTTTACTAAAGTACTGCGAATTTATTTTATATGGAATAAGCGCAAATATGATTTTTTCAAAGTTGGCATTGACAGTGAGCTGCGGCCAAGAAGGGACCCCTTGTCCTTTTTCATGCTCAATTAGAAGCACTTGTCAAACCCTTTTTCATACTTAAAAACATATTAGCCTTTTTTGCTGCTCGTCAGAGCATTTTTAAATACTAGTCAGTTGTATGACTGAAACGAGCTTGGCAATCACCATTAGCAGAATAATCATTTCCAGTACAGAACCATTTATCCGGAATGCTTGGGGTCAGATGTATTCCGGATAACTGGTTTTTTCGGTTAACAGGTTGTGCATTAAAGCAGCATCCATTTGATAAGTTTTGTGGAATATGTGTGGTTCTGGCATTATTTATGATTTTAAATTATCAGATTACTTGGATTAAAAATCAAAGCAAGAAAGACCAAAAGTTAACCAGAGTTTAAAAGATGGTAATTTATGGGAATCCCTTAGGAACAAAAATTCTTCTGTTTACTCTGCATAAAAATTAAAACATCTAAAATATAACTAAATATGTTCTCTTTTCAAATACTAGATGTTGTCATCAAATTACACAATTGTTTCAAGCAAAGCATATGTCAAACTGGCAGTGTATGACACCTTTTTCTGCAAAGATTCTGAAATCAGTCTATCAGAAATATTCCGGATAACTGGTTTTCCGGTTAACTGGTTTCTGGATAAATGGTTCCATACTGTAATTTTCTATTATGTCCTCTTGCTCCGGAGAACGTCAGAGAAAGTTACGACAATCGTATGTGTTGAAATGAAGGAGTGGGCTTGCGGACAGGCAACTTCACCGTTTGGCAAGGTTTGAGTTACATATCAGTCAAGGAAAGATCGCTTGTTGGTCCGGGATCTAAATTGCTTTTTTTTCAAGTTTGCTGCAGGTGGCAACAGTTAAGCACTTTCCTAGACAGAATTATTGTTATATATTGAATCTCGTGCTTTATATTTTTCAAATTCTGCTAAAATACTTAGAGTTGTTTCATCATCAGAGCTCTTGGGCTTCAACACGCAAATACAAGAAATGACACTGCAAAGTTATTTTAATATTATTATAATTGAAACAATTTCAACACATTTTAAGCAGTTATAGTGTTTAGACAAATTCTAAGATAAAAATATTTAAAAATTTTAGTAAATGAGGAAGTTCAAAATTTTAAAATTACAGAAAACATAACATAAAAATGCAAAATTATCAAAAATGTACAAAATTTATGAATAACAGATGCTAAACACATTTTGCAAATTTAAAAAGTATTTATAACAAAGAACTCCATGTCCCGGACAGTGCGGTAAAAAAAAAAAAAAAATCTAAAGATTACTAAAATTTTATCTGTGTTATCTAATGTTAAAAAAATAATTTTAAATCCAAGGCATGCAAAATTTTCAAGAGAGATCAATTTTATGTTACTTTGTGTGAAACTCTTGAAAACAATTTGCATTATTCCTCATCTTTATGGTCAGAGGACCATTGCAAGTATTACAAATTGTGTTTGGTCTGCATTCATTCTTTGCTGTGCTGCAAAAAGCACATCATCTGTAGGAAGTGCACTTTACAAGCAAATGTTTCACATTTTGGTATCTTAACTTCTTCGATGATTGTCTTTTTTTAGGAATTTCCTCTTCACTTCCTAACAGCAACAGGCAAGTGATCAAATGCAGTCGAAAATCTTTCATGCTCAGATTGTTGACAGTTGAACTTCCAAGGATATTTTTATGAAAAATGAATGCGTTGGGGACACAAATGTCCACAAAGTGGGGAAAAAAGCCTGTGCCACAACTTTGTACTTTTGCGGTTAATTTCGTAGAGGCTTGATCAACAAAACCCAAATTGTAATTTACTACTGCTTTAGGGAAATTCTGGATTAATGATTAAGAAATTTACGAATATCATTAATTTTTTCTTTATTTTTGAGGATGTCAAAGTTCAGCTTTTAGTAGTCAATTTTTTCAGAAATTGCTCGACTAATTTTTCTTGAGACGTAATCTAGATGAGTTCTCTTTTATTGACAAAACTAATGCACTCAAATTCCTTATTTGCAACCACAGTTATTTCCCAATTTTGGGGGGGGGGGAATTATCGTAGATAATAGTATCTTTTTCCTCGATGTATAATATACATAGTCTAGAAAGTTAAAGATTGGAACTAATCTTTTTATTTATGAAACCTCGAGTCCTTCAGAGCATGTAGCCACAGCGAAGCAGAGGCTTTCATATGATCAAAATGATCAACAAAACCCATATTGTAATTGAAAGCTTTCATTAGAATGTACTATTGTATTCTTTCACATAATGATCATCCACTTCATACAAATATTTTAAATACAGACAATGATATGCTTTATCAGCACCGACCATCCTGCATACCATCATTTGGAGTCAGAGTGAGAAACGTTATTAACAATAGCAATCTAAGCAATATCGAGGTGAGCCCTTGCCCACTGCACAAGTTCCCTCCCTGGAAAACTCTTAATATTACCACCCTCCATCCTTTTAAAGATTATGACAAAAAGAACTTAGCACCTACTGTCTTTCAACAGTTATTTGCTGCACACCGCTCTAATTACAATAACTATACATATATTTATACCGATGGATCAAAGTGTAGAGATAATGTTGGCTGTGGTGTTTTCTTTGATAATACCACTTTCAGTTACCGGCTACACCCTTCTATTTCTGTGTTTACGGCCGAATTAACAGCAACTGAGAGAGCCATGTTGCACATTTCTCATCATCATAAGACTTTCCATCATTTATACTGACTCGAAAAGCTTTATTGATGCAATAAAATCATTTAATAAGCACCCGTATGTCTCAGCCATCTTGGATCTTTATAATAAACCGATAAGACGTGGTTATAATATTTTATTTTGCTGGGTACCTGGGCACATGGGTATCCTGGAAATGAGAAGGCTGATGAGGCAGCAAAACGTGCTGAGAATCCGTTACAACATAAAATTCCATTCTCAGACATTAAACTACTCATAAAACTTTTATTCATAATAATTGGCAAGAAAGATGGGATTCAGAATATAATAATAAACTGCACCACATCAAACCAACAATCACGACCTGGCCTTCGAGTTATCCAAGGAAAGCAGATGTTCTTCTTACCTGTCTGAGAATTAGACATTCAAGGATCACTCATAAAAATCTTTTACTTCGGGAGGATGCACCCATGTGTACACATTGTCATTTTGATTACCTGACCATTCATCATGTTTTAACTGACTGTCCGGGCCTACGGCACCTGTACAGAATTTACTTTAATTCATCATCACCAATCTTGACAAACCTCATTGGGGAAACAGCTCATGGGGTACTCTTTACCTTTTTAAAACATGCCAGATTTTATTTTGAAATATGATTTTTATTTCTTTCATTGGTTACACGACCTAGTTTTATCTTGTACACTTTTGTGACATCTGGATGGGAACTCCATCCAGGCTGCTCTTGCGTTGAATTACTTTTAATTTTTTTACGCTACTATTTTTAATATAAAAAAATTTTTTTTTTTTTACTCTTCTACACGTCTTTGTCTACATCTGGATGGGATATCCCATCCAGTGCTTTTCTAATTTCTTTCTTTTACTTACATTTTGTTTTTTTTAGTCTATTTTTTTGGCGCAGCATGTCCCCTAAGGGATTTTGTGCCATAGAACCCTACACAACCAACCAACCATATTGTAATTGTAATTTACTATTGCTTTGGGGCAGGTAACTTCTGTTTTGTTCCATCTTTATTCTTCCTTTCGACTTTACATAAGTCTGTTGCATTTTCTAACGTAGATAGTATGTGAACGAAATGATTGTTCTTCCGTTTCAAACATACGTTGTTATCATTGCTGACTGCCCAGTCAAAGTCGCTTTAATAGTTTATCATGTGATAAATTTTTCGGTAGATAGTTTTACAGTGAGCAAAAAAAGTATTTGCACATCAGGTAAATTTGTTGTGTTTGGTAAATTATAAGTCATCTTTACATAATTTTATCAAGTTTGAAAGTTACAAGATATTACTCTTTGGCTAGCAGACAACCTATAATTAATTTGTCAGACACAAATTCGGTTGCAAAGTTAATGCCAGATGGCTTTAAATATGGCAATGAAAGTGCCTGTTTAAAGAGTGTTTTATATTTTAAAAATTATAAGTCATCTTTACGTCTTTTTATCAAGCTTAAAAATTGCAAGATATTACTCTTTGGCCCTATTTAAAGCATTTTTCAGGACCGGCTGCTTCTAATGCCTCATGTGAGATGTTGCCAAATGCATTTTTTATGTTAATAAGTAGTATATATATATTTTTTATGTTGTCTTGAGTGCAGAATCTTTTGGGTGTAGGACAAAATTATTTTCTATAGTGATGTCAAAGGCCTGTATTCTTTTGGGTTTGGAGAGAAGATGTTGTGGTTCTCCATCCATTCGCATAGGTGGCAAGCAATATTGCTTGCAAAAAGCTTGTATGTGGTACAGGTAAGCAAGATGAGCCTCCAATTTACAGCTTCCGTTGGATTGCCAGACTTAGGAATGAATATCGTGCTGCTGGTTTTCCATTACACAATTTGCGAATTCTGCATGCAAATGCACGAGGGTTTTCCTCAGAGAGCATTACACATTTATCTAATAGGTCAGAAGCCTTGCATTTATCCGGTTTCTTCCCAAAGAATTTAACAAATTCATCCCTAATACTTGATAAAGAGTCGAAGTTTTGTTTGGCAATAGCATCAAGGTAGAAATCTAAAGCTTTATCTTGGATTTTTGATTTCAAAATGGCAATTACTTCTTTGTCTGAATAATTATTCAGCTCTTTGATTTCTAGTAATTGCTCGAAAAAAAAATCTACAGTCTCTGGAGAGCCAGAATATGGTTGAATAGAAATTTTTGGAGGAATGGCTTTGGGAGGCATATTTATACACTGATAACCACCTTTATACTTAAATAACAAATATGTAAAAAAACAAATTCACATAAAGTTGAAATATCAATTTATACCTTGTTATGCTGATGACAGAAGACAAATATTTTATTATTATTATTTTTTAATCAACATTTTGAAATGAATCCTGTACTATTCATTTAAAATTCTTTCAATTTGATTATATTCATGATAAAAGATATATTTAAAAAGGAAATTACTGTATTTATGATATCTGATACACAATATGAAAAATATACAACAACCAAAGTATTCATAGACTGTACGATTCAATATTATTTATCAATTGCCTCATTTCATTCCCATTTAATTCATATTTTATCTGTAAGAAATCATAAAATATACTTATTTGAATGAACATGTAAGGACAAAAACAATAATGATCTTCATCTTCTTTTTTTTTTTATATATACTAATAACATTTACCACCTTATACCACAATTGAAAAATTTTTATCATCATATTTCAGGTAATTTTCCTTTTACTTTTCTATTTATTTATTTCATATATATAATCACATTTTATAAGATATTTTGCACACAAAAAATTAATGAGTAACGTTAAATTCATTCTTGCATCCGTGTAATTAAAAAAAATGTTTACTTATAACAATATTCTTTATTTACATGAGTTGAAAGAATTGAGGTTTATACTATAATAAATTAAGCATTGTTGCAATAGTCCAGTGTTACATAGAAGGAAGGTCCGGAACCATATGTGGTAATATAAAAGGTATACTTTGATGAGGTACACATTATAATGTTCAAAACATGCATTAAACAAGTTAAATATAGTGAAATCATGTTTAAAATTTGTCAAAGGGCCGTTGCTTTATTTGCGTTGTGAATGGTAAAAAAAAATAATCCAGGAAAAATGGTCAAAATAGTTTATTTTTACTTCCATGCTCACTGGACTGCAATTAACAAGTTGTCGAATAAATTTCAATATTGCATGCAACAAATGCACTGACAGTGGCACGTTTAATTTGCGTGAACACAATGGATACCTTCTTTGAGCATTCTGGTGGTACACTAGGCCTAACTCTGATGACATAAGTTCAGTCAATAAAACAGAGTCGCCAGAATAATTTATGCCAAATTAACTATGTGGATGCATTTTTTTAAAATCAATATCAAAAATGAAAAATAAAATAAAATCAAGAAACAAAAAGGGAAGACGGTGGCTCTTACTAAAACTTGGAAGAGAAGACATAGTGATGAAGCTTCGCCATGTGCACAAGCCGCGTGAAGAAAATTCCAAAAAAGAAAAGCCGCGACCTCAATCGTGTCCATCCGATCACCAACTGATGAAAACTTCTTCCCAGCGAGGTTACCAGGCTAACTGAGCATTATGCCAAAATCGCCAAGCAACACGACAAAAATTCACAAAAAACAAAGTGCATTTACTAACGCCGTGGGCTTAACCGCCAAAACTGATAACCCAAAACAATTGAAGTGGAAGTAGCAGTGGAAAAAAAAGCAAGTCGCAAGGTGTGCGCAGTGATTTGCGAAAGAACGACTCACCTACGCAGACAGTAAAATACCAAGGAGGAAACATAACCGCTTGAGTTCTAAACAAACTCAAGGCGAGGAAAGGAGAAAAGGTGGGGAAACTCACTGGATGCGTCGTGATTACGACATACACCAGGACAACGGAGAAAAAAAAAATAACTGAATGAGTGAAGGTGATACCTACACTCAGGAAGGGATTTTTTTTTTTTTGAATTAGAGCAAGCACAACCCGCTAAATTGCCAAAAAACAAACAAAAAAAAAAAAAAAGGAAATTTTAAAGAGGAAACAAAGGAGGGGGGGGGGGGAATGAGAATCCACCAAAATGCCCTTACACATATGACAGAAAAAAAAACATTGCAATACATCATTAAATCTTGAATACAGAATTACAGTATAGACATATTGTATAGCAATATCAGTTCATGATATAAAATATAGTATTCCTTATAACAGATTATAAGCTGTGTGTATATAATCACACAACACCTGCACGCGAAATTAAAAAAAAAAGGTTAAGTCTTGGTATACAGATCAAAAGTTATGTCACAGTACATAACACCTGTACGCGAAGGGAAAAAATGTTAAATCTTGATACAGAAATAAGTCAATGCATCAAAGTTGCATGACACCTGTACGCGAGGGAGAGAAGTAACATTTTTTTTAATACAAGGCTTATGGCTTTAATTGGTATTTTAAAAAGGCATTGGAAATGAAACATTTCAACATACAATTTACTATGCTTGCAAAAACCGAAAGGTTACACTGTCATTGACTGATTACTTTTTAAATAATTTTTGAATAAACAGATAAGAATATGATTTTCATACAGAAGGTTAAACAACACATTGGAAGGCTTCACTAAAAAAAAATTTTGAAATGGTGCACCATAAAGAGAAAGAAATTAAAAAAAAAAAAAAAAAAAAAAAAAAAACTTCCAAATACATTGACTATACCTTCAATATAGTGAGAAATGCCTAGGACTTTGAAATTTTGATGATCATGATCATAAATTGAAAATCATTTTTTCTTTTTTTTTGAGAAAGAACACCAAAACTAAACAAGTAGGTAAGGTATTCAACAGAATGTCAAATATGTATATATAAATAACAACAAATTACATGTTAGTAACATATGCAATTATACATTTTCACTGATGCGAACACATAATATCAATCTGCACAGATATAAAATAGAAAAATTATACCATTGGGCACAGAACTTAACTGTGGTCGACCATAATTACAATGTGAATAAGGGTTCACTGGCTACGATGAACATCAGTGTAGATTGGGCTTAAAAAATGTAAGAAAGGCAAAATTACAATACAGCAGTACAAAAATACAAAATACAGTTGCAGAAGTAAACTTTATGACCATACAGAACATACACATATATACATTAAATTTCAGGATTCACATGAGCTGCCAGGCTTGGTAGAATCCAAAAAAAAAAATTTGAGTGATGATTATCCTAATTAAGCATAACAAATTGAGATATACAAATATGTTACTTTGGTGAGTCTGCCTACTTTCAAAATAAAAGGTAAAGAAATGTGTTTAAGGTATGCAGACAAGTTTTATACAAAGTAAAGAGATTGCATTATGAAGAAAAGAGGAAAAAAAATAAATGCATATATACAGTTATAAGTTTGATTCGTGCATCCGCACAGGTTAATGTGTTAAAGACACTAAAAAGTGTGAACATTAACCTAACTCTCACAAAGTGAGTGTGATGACATTGGACTTAAGGTCCGTGTCCTAGGGGTAAAGGGCAGGAGAAAGGACTTACCCAGTTTGCACCGAGCAAGCCCCCCTGTCCCACGACAAACGTTATCAACAACTCCTGAAGGGGACGATTCAAGAACACAACAAATTTATATTTATTTTATTGGCTTGGATCAACTGGATCAGTGACCCAAAATAAGAATGGTCTCAAGGGGTAGGAGAGTATATTTTAGGGGCACTTTTTGAACAAACAGGGACTCTCCAAGGGAAGAAATGGATGAAACCCGGACAAAAAAAAATGGTGTGTAACAACACAGGGAAAATGACATAATCAGGAAACTTGAGACCAAAGATTGACACAATCAGGTTTTTTTTTTAAATATAGACATGGTATATTAAATATTTTCTAATTTATAACCTTTTTTCATTCTATCAAGAATTCAGAAGATGGATCCTAAAGCATCTATTGACTTAATTACCTTATATTAATTTATTTTAGTCTTTTTCTTTTTTTTTTTATACACATTCCAAAAATACTTAAACTTAATGAGAGCCAAATCCTCAGAAAATAAAGGGAAAGAAATTATCAAAATTTTTGTTTGATTACAGGTATAAAATGGACAATAAGTAAAGAAATTAAGTTCAGCAT
This sequence comes from Maratus speciosus, assembly GCA_963932465.1. Classification (NCBI taxonomy): domain Eukaryota; kingdom Metazoa; phylum Arthropoda; class Arachnida; order Araneae; family Salticidae; genus Maratus; species Maratus speciosus. The sequence continues at coordinate 460,123,445 of OZ010798.1, forward strand.
AATTTACATTCGTCTACCTAGAATCAGATAAGCACGGTTATGATATAAGAAGTGATTACTTGTATTTTAAACATTTGATACATTAAACTTAATAGCTATATTTGCAAAATTTTTTGAATAAACTTTAAGCAGCTGGTGCATTTACATCTGTGGAGAATAACAAGTTTATGAATTACATGGATAATAAAAAGATACTTAGTAACAGAGTCCCACAGGAACAGTGCTGGAAGACATCCAAACAAGTATTCCCGGGCCAATGAGAACACTTAGTCAGGTCATCTAGCAGCAATTGCCAGTAGAGGAGTGGCCATTTCTTCCACCGACAGGCTGGTTATGTAAGACTTGTCTGTAAAAGAGTGTATATTATCGATAATATATGTAATCATCATTATGAGGTTTAATTATGTTGCGCTTCTGACGAAGCGTGTAATCTGATTGTACCGGACGAGATGGAGTGAAAATTCTAGAGGTCTGGCAGGAAGTGCCAGTTTGATTACAGTCATTTAAGGCATCAGGTATTCGCTTGTTACTACTTTGAGACTTTGAGAATTTTGGATTCCGTTTATGTAGTTTGACAATTCTATCAGTATGCACAAGTAGTGGTGAAATTTGAGGATCATCTTCAGATATAAGTTGTAACATTGCAGGGGAGATAATTTTTTGGACAGAATATGGACCTAACATTTTCTTCTCAAATATGTTTGGACATTTGATATAGACTGTATCTCCAATGTCTATTCTTGGGAATTGTCTGTTGACACGAGACTTTGCGTATAGGTCTTGACGAGAATTTTCATTATTTTGGTATGCATGAAAATATACTTGGTCAAAATTTTTAGCAATGTCTGCAATTTCTTGGTTGTCATTGATTCGCCAGTTTGGTTGGTTTTTATAGTTGAAGTATATGTCACTTATTTCTCTACCAAAATGGAGAAAGTTCGGTGAGAATTTTGTAGCAGGATGAATTGTTGCATTGTAAATGGACTGGTGAACTTTTACTCAAGGCGAGGAAAGGAGAAAAGGTGGGGAAACTCACTGGATGCGTCGTGATTACGACACAGACCTTGATACCAGCAGCTGCGAATCTAATTTTTATTTTTATTTTTTTGCACAAGCAGCGGTAACGGGTAGCTACTGATTAAAATAAGAAAGGGAAAAAAAGAAATGAATATTTGAGCGCTTTGAATTAAAGATGTTTTTAGAAAGAAGAAAGAAAACACTTTAATAAAATCTGGATGGTTTGAGAAATGAATTTAATTACATATTTCATTATAGGAAAGAGGAATGACCAATATTCGAAGCTCTAGTCGAAGAATTTACAGTCGACATACAAAATACATATATAATTCAAATAAATAATTCCAATTGTCAAGCTCCACAACAAAACCCACATGGCCCCACATACATACAACGTCTTTATAGAATAGGCACCATAAGAAAAGTACTCCAACATAAATCCAACCAAAGCAATGTTCCACACGAAGTGCTTGTGACAGCGTTTCTGTCCCATAGCTATCATTTTTATTCAAAATTAATTTAAAACATAACTTTCTTACTTTTAGATCATATTATCCTCCCCCCCCCCCCTTATCTTCAGAATATTCGTGGAGTATGCCTTTAAATTTTTCAATGAAAGGATCTGAAGGTGAAGTGGCTTCTGGATCTATATTTATGACGGTTACTGCATTTTGTTCTTCAGTAATGTCTTCGTCTAGAATTTCATTGATTACTTCTATCTCAACCTCAGGATTATTAGTTTCATTCGATATGTCCCTATCCCCTTGCATACTAAAATTCTGGCTGGGTTCAGGTAGGGGGTCTACTCTCGATGGAGGAGGCGTGTTATCAGGTACTTGATCATTTCTTGTCTGTGGGGGTGAACAATGTCTTTTCCTATTTTCATGTTCAGCTTGCAGTTTTGCTTTTGCCTCATCTTTTATGTGCATCTCACGATAGTTGTTAAATTGACTTCTTTTATGAAATGACCGATCACACCTGTCGCATTGAATTTCTTTTTTGCATCTAACCGGCGTGGGAAGGCCTTTGAGGCATGCATGCAATGTGCCGTGTTTTTTCCTGATATCTTTGCAATAACTGTACCATTTCTCAAGCTTTTTTATTTTGATGCCATGCTTTCTTCGCAGATGCTTTTCATGTTATGATATATTTTGGAGTATGTGTCTTGGTCTTTGGAGTATCCACATAGGATGTCTTTTTCCATGCAGTAACTGCATCTCATATGGGAAGAAGTTTTATAGTCAGATTCTGCCTGCAGTGGTCAGCTGGACATGTTGACGAAGATGGTATATCTAATACACTTTCATTTGCACTGTCAGTTTCATCGTCAGCTGTGATGTCGTTATACTCACTGTCTTCAGATAACTCGTGATTTTGTTTCTTCTTTTCAGGTGTGTAGTTTGGATCTTCGTCTGTGTCTTCGACCAATGAGTACGTAGATTTGGCATCGGATAGATCTCTCGCTGAGGTACGCAATTAGGAAGTATGATATTTCCGTCACAGTCTTTAGAAAGGTTTATATTTGCATTCTCTTCAGTTGGTATTTCTGTGGAGGTGGTGCTTTGACTATTATGTCTTTGTTAGTATTTGTTTTTCGTTTTTCTCTTCAATATTATTATGTTTTGGGCTTTGAGAGCTATTCTTTGTATCTTTCTTCTTCGTTTTAACCTTCCTATATGGAGGCGGGCTTATGAAGCTGTGGAACGAAATCTTGTGCCTTGTTCTTATCAGTGATACTCTAGGAGGTTTAGCACCCTTTAGTGTAAACAAAAATTTTTAACCCACAATCTAAACAATAAATTTTGAAGGCAAAAATAGAAAAGGATGGTGGACAGAACCTACAATGCAAAGGGAGGCCGACAGGCACTGTGACGGGATCTCACGTCCAGACGAAATTATTAGCGCCACCCTGTACCTGGACGTGCCCGCCATTGTGGGAGGCGGGGGGACCAACTTACCAACATGTGCTCCAACTGCCAGTATTCCATACTCACAAAAAGGTGTACCTATGCATCTTGAGGACTTCTATTCCATCACTGTAGAAAAGAGAGAACAGAAAATATTACTAAAATTCAGTCTGTAGCTCATTTTTTCGTGTATTTTCTATTTTTCCAATTTTGGAAATTTTTCATTTAAGCTATTGTCTAGGAAAGTATTTTCCCCTAAATTCAGATTTTTTTTCTTTGCTTATTTCACCAAAAAAGCTTTGGGAATACTTGAGGAACACCCTTGTAGTTGCAATCGAAATAATTTAACTTTCATCAAAATCCGATTGCATCGGCATGAAAATATTACTCAATCTTTTCAAAAATGGGGTGCTTTTACTCAGTTTGAATTGTTCTATCAGAATATGCAATTATTTTCTAGAAATAATTGTAAATTGAAAACCACATTGCATGTGGTGCTGGAGTTAGTAAAAATCTACAGAGTTCAAATGACCCACTACCGGATGGGCACTAGATGATGCCATAGGGGTGCCGCATGAAGTCGAAAACTTGAAAGTTGCACCAAGTCCGAAAAGACTTAAAAAAGGGCATCAAAAATATGTTCTAGAACCTTCCACAATGTTCTAGAACAATTTGCCAAAAAGATCGCTGATTAAAAATCAAAATTTAGTGAAATCTGACTTTTTTTGATTTAATTACGAAAATAACCGAAATAAATTCGTTTTCATTTTTCATGGGAGAAGTAGCATTAAATTATCTATGTAAGAAGTAGAATTTCTGCATTTACAATATGTACTTAATAAAATCCATAAATATAAAACAACTCAAAAGAATTCAAGGAAGCACTCCATCAATATTTACCAATATGCTTTGTTGAGAATACTTCAAATTGCTGCTGCTGTCCTCTGCTTGAACTGTGTCCTCTAAGAAGGACATGCTTGCGAAATGGATCCATCTAGGTGTAAACCCAATACCCGCTGATCCACTTTTCAAAATTATAGTTTTCTTTAGTTCCCTTTTATATGATCTTTTACTTCGGGAGGATGCACCCATGTGTCCACATTGTCATTTTGATTATCTGACCATTCATCATATTTTAAGTGACTGTCCGGGCCTACGGCACCTGTACAGAATTTACTTTAATTCATCATCACCAATCTTGACAAACCTCATTGGGGAAACGCCGCATGGGGCACTCTTTACCTTTTTAAAACATGCTGGATTTTATTTTGAAATATGATTTTTATTGCTTTCATTGGTTACACGACCTAGTTTTCTGCTACACCTTTGTGACATCTGGATGGGAACCCCATCCAGGCTGCTCTTGCATTGAATTACTTTTAACTTTTTTACGCTACTATTTTTAATTAAATATTTTACACTTCTACACGTCTCTGTCTACATCTGGGTGGGATCTCATCCAGATTGTTTTTCTCATTTCTTTTATTTACATTGTGTTTTTTAGTCTTTTTTGGCGCAGCATGTCCCCTCAGGGATTTTGCGCCATAAAACCCCATACAACCAACCAACCAACCCTCTTATATGATGATCACAGGGATCTGAACTTATGTAAAACAATATCTGAAAAATTAAAATCAATCAGATAGTAAGACTAATTATATTTAGTCAAAACAGAAAAAGCTGATTAAATTACTTTCATACTAGTAAGTGATCTAGCTAATTATTTTTAATCACTTCAAACATGCAGATTGATGACTGAAAAAGTATGTTGTTAAAGCGATATAAAAAAAATAATTTTCTATGTTCAACAACTCGAAATTTTCCGACTCATTTTTTAAATTAAAAACATGAAACGTGCTGGCGTGATTTTTGAAGAGATTTATAAAGCAACCTGTGTCATTATTTTCCGTTCAATTCATTAGAATTTGAATTACTAGCAATTGTTTTTTGTACAATATTTGTTTTTCATTACCAGAAGTATTGCTTTGGGAAATTTGGTTCAAAATGTTCATATTGATAGCATTTTTTGAAATGTATTTTGCCTTTATCAAAAATTGACCAAAACAGCACATTATAGAGTTTCTGATATTTCATAACATGATGCCAACTCTCAATTTTCACGTTTTTGACACATGCATTTCGCGAGTTGTAAAAATGCCCACTGTTCAGGTTTGAAAAAAATAATTTTGTATTAAGCATTGTGCAAATTCTTTTGTGTTTTCATAAGCAATTAAGTTTCTTATAAATATGTTACTTTCATTTTCTAGTTTTAATCTGTCACTTTTTTGTTGAATCAGTATTAGTTTATCTTTGACAGTTTGTCTGACAGTAGAGTCTTTAATTTGAGAATTAAGAGATGGATTCCACACTCTTAAAACATACCATATACACAATAGATGTGAATTATTCGGTTGGAAAATTTCACAAAAAGCATTGAAATAAGTTGTATAGTCATCTGGCGTAAAATATTTTTGTACCAGATTCGATGCTCTTTTCTTGATTGCATTAAAGAATACTTTAAATCTTCTTTCTTTATTAATTTTACTTTAATATAAAAATGCAATGGTAAAATCCCCATAATGGCTATCATTCACTAGCAAAGGTAGTCTATTGAAAAGCATACTGATTGGTTCCATGATAAGAATCAATCATCCAGACAGAATATCGTGTAATTCAAGTAACTTTGATTGTGAAATCTGGGTGCTTTAAACGCAAATGTGCAATTTGGATCTTGTTGCATTTTTACAGATATTGCATCTTCTGGATGCAAAACTGCCTATCTTCACTGTTGTATATATTTGTTATATTTTCCAAATCTTTATTGGTTCTTATAGAGATTCTTATAGTAGGATCATATGCTCTAGCAGTATCTTTTAATATCTTATTTTTTGGTTTACTCAAACTCATTTGAACTGCTAGGAAATCTTTGTCAGCTTTTGACAAAAAAACTTTACCAATTATAGTATCATGTTTGACATGATGAGATTGATAATGACACTGATTTCTACAGTTCTATTTTCTTCTTTTTAACACTATATTTATATACATAAAAAAAATAATTGCAATACTGTGTGAAAAATACTATTTACCATAATATTTTAAACAATCATTACATTTTAAAATAAGAATCTTACCTTTTCGAAGGAGTTGGCAAACTCCAGACTACATTTTTTTCATTTTCATAAACAAAGAATAAGGATGAGAAAAACAAGACTAAGTATGGAAAGAGAAAACTATTGAAAATTTACGTAAATACGACTTTTCAAGTCTTACGCATCCAGGAACATCACTCTTTAATTCACATTTATAAAATGTGGTATTTAAAAAGTACCACACATTTGAGCAGTAGGGTGAAAATTCTAAATTTAAAACAAAAGTCAATTTAAAACAAAGGTCAACACCTTTAAGCAGAGAAGGCACTTCGATGCTGTGGCTTTCAAAAATGAGGAAGATCTGTCCAGGTGCAAGAAATTTTCAGGCTTGCATCACTCTCCAACGCAGAGGCTGAGTAGGTTGAAGCCTAGGGGCCCAAAGAGGGGGTCCGGCGCTTAGAATTTTGTTCTTTTTTTTATATATACAGGGTGGTCATAAAAAAACTTTGCCGATATATGGAACTCTAGCGCCCGTTTCATTTAACCAATCGAGATGAGATTTCAGATATAGTTATTCAGAGGTATGAGCTCGGAATTCTGTGAACGGCAACAAATTAGTGCTCAAGGTTACGGTTATAGGTACAGAAACTCGAAATTTTCGAATGGCAACGCCCAATTTTTTTCGTCGCAAAATGCTCAGCGCATGCGAAACCCCTAAATAGCGCTGGAACGGTACACGTGTATCGCAATAAACAGACGCGTCATGCAGGCACAAAAAACAGCTCAGCAAACGGCCAAAAACAGCACGATCGGACCGCACGGAGGAAATTTGCATATGATAGAGGTAAGACAACAATCATAGAATGCACTTCGACAGATAATCAGCGTAGAAAACGGATTCTTGCCTCTGTCATATGCAAATTTCCTCCTTGAGCCCCGATCGTGTGTTTTTTTGCCGTTAGCTGAGCTGTTTTTTGTGCATGCATAATGCTTCTGTTTATTGTGATAAATGTACCGTTCCAGAGCTATTTAGGATTTTTGCATGCGCTGAGCATTTTGCGATGAAAATAAAATGGGCGTTGCCATTCAAAAATTTTGAGTTTCAGTACCTATAACCATAACCGTGAGTGCCAATTTGTTGCTGTTCACAGAATCCTGAGCTCATACCTTTGAATAACTATATCTGAAATCTCATCTCGATCGGTTTAACGGAACGGCCGCTAGAGTTCCATATATCGGCAAAGTTTTTTTATGACCACCCTGTACAGGGATGTTCTGTACATATTGAGCTAATATATTATGCAAACGAAGAGAGATGTGCAGTATTCCTTGCCTTACTAACTTATTGAATCCTGTAGTTCATTAAGATGTAGATTTTGTCCCAAACGCTACTTACTGTCTTTAATTTCTTCAATATTCGTATAAATGAAATATTGGATTCGTGAAATTTTCGGCTTCCACTTTTTGATGGATTTACACATGGGTTACACATGGGTGAAGAAGTTTAGTAAGTAGAAATATGAGAGGCTTTGTCTTTTAAACACAATAATTTACCATATTAAAACAAATCTTTCAGTTAAATATGCAATGTGAAATTTACTCTGATAACATTAATTGCTAAAGAGAAAAAGATTTTAGAGTAAGAGATTATAATTGTCTGTATAAAAATATATTTATTTGTAAATTTACTGCAAATTTATTTTAAAAAGATATGTATACGAACGATTAAAAAATATTCTCAGATTTGTATTGTTTTGAGGGAGGGGCTCACAAAATTCAAGCCTAGGGGCCCGGGAGGTGGTTAATCCACTTCTGCTCCAATGGCAAGAATGAATGGCTGTTTCCTTTGACCGTCCAACAGACGATCCTCCTCCTTCATAAACTTCTCTACTCCTTCGCCAACCTATAAGTAATGAATCAGTTACGTAGATAAAAAGAATAAATTATTTTTTGTTCAACACTCTTAAAATCAGCTGGTCCCTGAGCAAACATTAAAATACACAGACCAGGAGGTAGCTGCATCTCAAAGCAGGCCACTATATGTGTAACAAAATATGTGTGCACAATATGTGTAAAGTGGTCGCAAAAAGTCTGCAGCGGTGTGAACAGCCCACAGAACTACATATGTGACTTTTGTCTTACTTAAATGTTGTATTCAAACTCCGAGCGCAATGACCCTACCATGTTGGGCATTACCGCTCAATCGATGGTTATGGTTCAATCGCCTTACCGCTCAATCGATGGTTTAAATAAAACTATAAAAAAAATTCCTTAAACTTTTATATAAATTAGTTGATTGCAAACTGTTCCTTATGCTTTGGAGTTATACTTCGTTAATAAAATATTGATTTTTTTGTCTAAATTTGACTAGCTATTCATTTGAGCGCCATTCCCTTAATTCCCCTACACAATTTGAGTAAAGTGTCCGAAGTCTTTCAAAATGATATACTTCATTCATCTTAACAAAGAATATATATATATATATAAAGATGAACAAAAAGATATTTAAATCATTTTTTAACTATTATACTTAATTATTATACTTCATCAAGCTGACGGCTGAAATTTCAAGATTTGACAAAACTCGATTAGTATATAAAAATGCAGCTAGTGTGCCAAATCATATCTTGGTTGAAACCACCTGCAGACAATGTTAGATTAATCTGTAAAAATATCTAATATTTAAAAAAAGGTCTGATTTTTTTTTTCTTTTTCCCGTTTGGTACCATCGAATTGTTTACCAGCAAACTTTGAGAGGTTTTATATAGTATGTATTTGATAGACTTTAACACAACTGATATATATCTTTGTTTTACGAGTATAAATAATGTAATACCACATACCGGTATAAACTGGATGAAATGATCTAGTGACTGAAGACTTGTTGGTATAACTTTCAACTTCTTTGAGCCAATTTTTTAAAAACGGCTTGAGGCAGCATCAAAGGTAATAGTACAAGAGCACAACAAATTTCTGAAGGAGAAAAGAAAAAAAAAATTACAATAAAAATGCAAGTATTGAATCTAAACAAATACTGTATCTTATACACTGAACAAGCAAATTTGGTCTCAAGCAAAAAAAATTAAATGAAATCACACCATCTAAAAATCAAAGCATTAATGATTTTTTAATTGTTCTGCATTTTAAAACTTTCAAAACATGAGGAAAATAACTAGAACTTTTCTCAAAAGATATTAGTATTGTGATAATGCTTGGAACACGATGTAATAATAACAAAAATGAACATATGGTAGAATTACAAAATAAAGGCAACACATCTCATTTACTTAAGTGCAAATTGTGCAAGGCCTGAAAAAATAAATGCAGAAGCTTTTTAAAGTTGTATAATCGGATTTGCAGTTAATAAAGCAGGCATGGCTTAACGTAAATTTAATTTTATTGTTGTAAAATTTTCTTAATGACAAATATTTAAATTTGAATTTTTCTCCCCATTCCATTTCTGTAAAAATAAGCATTGCATTTAATCTTCATATCGGCCACACTGGGGGGGGGGGGGGGGGAGGAAAAAAAATCAAAACTAAGGCTAACAGATTCTTCTTAAGCATTTTCCTAATATTTACACATGTTATTTAATATGTAGAAGCCACTTTATCTGTTATTTTTACAACCAGAAATAATTTATAGATAACAAAATAAATTTTAATAAATGCATACTATGTTCTTACTTTCAGTTGAAGGTTCTGCAGAACTCAAATCAAAATTGAAACTGTTTGCGAAGTCTTCAGCAGATTTTCTTCCACAGTTTTTCCCTTGCAGAATTATCAGATTGGACGCACTTCCAAATTCTAGGCACAAGCTGTCACTCTTTCTTTCATCATACAGTAACTTGAATTCTGCATCAATCTTAAAGAAATTTAACACGTAAGAGTGGAGTTAAGCAAAAAGCAACATATGTAAATAAATGTTCTTCTAAACTTTATTGTACGCCATACTAAATTATTAACCCACACTGTCACATGTGCATTACATTACATTCAATGATTTCATTTATTCTTAGACTAAATATAAAATTATTACTTATTTGACAAAATTTAACAGAAATTTATGAATTTTTGTAGTAGAAAATATGTGTACTAAAAATAAATTAATTCAAATTCAATATGAATTAGTTGTAAACCAACTTTTAAAAATAAAAGCCAGGTTTTTTTGGTCTGGCTAAAAAATGACAAATCTGGCTAGAAGGGAAGGGATTAAAATTTATCTTCTATAATTTCATATGCAAATAATTTTTAAAAATCTCTTAAAAATAAAATATTTTGTCTGAAAATGACAAAATTTGTGACAGATAAATATTACACTATATTTTTCATTTAAAATGTATAACTACAGAATTTTGGCCATACAGTGTTCAGGCATAATATCACATTTAGAATATTTTTTTTAACTGCCAATTTCTCAAATTCAATTCTATAGTAGCAACAGGTTAGTGGACATTTTTAGCATTATATACTATGAGAAGAAAATATATAAATACAAGTAGTATAATATTTCCGTTACTTACTACATACGGATTCAAAATTCTAGGCCAAAAGCTAATGATGTTTGAAACATTTTTTATAATTTCAAATCTCCTGCCCTCAAATGTTTCTTTCATAAACTGGATAACTTCGTCTAATGGAGCAGAATTCTCTTTGAGCCACTGCTTCTTTTGTCAAAATTCTACGGAAGTGTCTTCTTTTCCAAGATAATGTGTTACACTTTCTTTATTGGTTTTTTAGGTATAAAAACCCAGTTTTTGCTTTTTAGCCCTTGAAAGATTTCTCGTTCGAAAATTTTTAAACCTGCCTGCAATAAAACCGGTAGAAGGTGCACCCCTACAATCGGAACAAAACCACTGTTCCTGTAGAATAAAAAAATATGACTGTTAACAGATTGTTACTTTAAATAATCTAAAAAATTATGTGATTTTATATGAAGACAGAGTAATATATTAGTGTTGACTAACCCATTTTAGCCATTATAAACTAATTTAGAAAATCGGTTATTTAAGGATAAAAACAAAATGTCATTTTATGACTTCTTTGTTCGTGTTTGAGTTTTTTACTAACCATTTTGTTCAAATTGTTCTTTGTTCTACTAACGTTGTTCTGGTTCTTTTGTTAAAAAAAAAAAAGGTTAAAATGTTGAAAAAAGACAAAAAATACACCTTGTTTCTAAGTTTTCACCCACATTCCTTTTTCTTTTATACAATAGTGCACCAGTTTGTGAACTGACACTGCCGTGATTACAATTTGAATCATATATCAGGATTTAAGATTACAATTTGAATCACATATATCAGGATTTAACCAAACACCTGTTGGCAGTGCATACTAGAAATTTGAGTCTTTATTTTCATACCGGTTGTAAACACCTATGTTATTGGGCAAGATTTTTCCACATCATAAACCTTTGAATGTGTAAATCTGATACCATCATGGATTATCAGCTCGTTGTCACCAATTACCTTACAGTTTATTTTGTTATATCCAATACTACTGCAAATTACAACCTCTGATCTAATCATTTCTACTTTGTATATAGCCACTACCAATCTTGATTCAGAAACACTCGCATCCATGGCATAACATGAACATCCTGAGTTGGTAGCCCAACAACAAGATGGATTGCATCCCAGATTTCTATCGTAATCACATTTTTTTTTTTTATAATGGCATGTCTGACTGGAGCAGGCACAGTCTTCAGGGCAGGATCCAGTACATGCTCCCCTGAATCAGGTGTGAACCACCCGGTGTTTGGCTATAATCGTATATGTAACTGGATATTATGTGCTTTTCAAGAGCATCATCATTACTGATAACAAAACAGTGGCCACTTCCGGGATACAAAGGCAACTTGATACTTGCAGTCCCCTTTATATACACATTATCCCCTACCGGGTGTCTGTATCCGAGCATCTTAATAAATTCCTCATCATCAAAACCAATATTAATGTCATCAAAGGATAAGGCCATGGAAAAAATACAAATCTCATCAAAGGGTTTTGGGAAAAAAACCAGCACTTTTCGTGCTGAGGTCATGACACTTTTTACAAGCTCAGGCAAGGAAAAAAAAAAAAAAATTCTAAAATTTATCTTCTGAAAGTATGGTACTTCCCAAATTTGCTATATCTGCACATACATGAAAAATTTCATTCATTTAAGGTAGTAATTTGAAAAGTATACTACCTTGTTAATCATCCGTTCCACATGAACTCTAGCTTTTGGAATTTTTACATTCATGCGTGCTGCATTTCCTGGAAATTGATTATTGTTTCTGAGAAATGGGGGTCTAATTACTTCAACATATGCATTTGTGCAAACTTCATCTATATGGAACCCTTTGTCAACCATCACTGCGTCTTGATGAGGCTCTAGAAATTCCAGAATTCGGCTTTGTTCAAATATTGTTTTATCCTACAAACACCCCCCCCCCCCTTATAGCCCGATTTGGGCCTATACCAATCGTGACTTTTACGACGTGATTGCTTTTGTATAAAGAATATGTCGTAATTCGTCATTTTGTACACGGTTTGGTGATTTTTATCTCTGTGCAATCCAAAATTACTCTAGTATTTGGATCTCTGTGCAATCCAAAACTACACTAGTGTTTGGAAAATGCTGAAAGCACTTAGGCATTCTTTCAATAATGTTTTCTTTAGGCAGCCACTGGATTACATTTTTCAAATGGACTGCAAGATGTTTTATTACATCTTTAAATATATTTTTACACGTCATACTACTGCACTCAAAGAAGACTGATAGAGCTGCAAAGGACAAGTCAGTTTTTAACCTCATCAATGTTAAAATTATCTGATATTTCAACGGGATATGATGACATCTTAACAGTTTACCATATTCTTCTTCCAACAGCTCAAAGTATCTAAGAGTGCCATAGAATGCAGCCCAGTCAAAGACCTCAATCCAGTGGCTGTCATCTTATCAATAAAAGCACGACACACAATTAAATCTCCACTGTTAACTTGGGTTCCAGCATCTACTTTTTCGCTGAGACCAATAAGTGCTTCAGATGCTAAACCGATTTCGTCATCTTCTATATCATCATAATGGCCCTCTCTAAAATGTCCAGGACATGAAATATCCATATCACCATCCATAGCAGAAATTTCATCAAGACCAGCACCAGGACATGACATGTCTAAAACGATGTCACCTGGAGGGACATCATCAAACAGGCCAGGCCATCCGTCATCTGAATTTGACGATCTGCTAGCAGAGCTAGTTGGCATCTCTACGTTCTCTTTTTCCTCTTTAGATCTGAGAATAATAATTTTAAAAATATTACTTTGTAAATAAATTTCAGTGACATACAATTGAAGAAATATTGTGTTAAGTGAATTAATTAAATTTTATGTTATAATATAATGTATATGTTATGTTATATATGGACACCCCATCAAGATAACATTTTTACTTTGCTTTTCTGTATTTCTGTTTTACATTGTTTCCTCCCCTTGTTTGACGACTACATCTACCCATCCAGATAGCTTCTCACTTTATTATTTTTTCTTAATGTCATTTACATTTTATCTCGCTTAATTATTTTTTCTTAATGTCATTTGGTTAATTCACTTTTTTGTGTTTTATTGTTTGTTTGGTGCAGCATGTCCCTAATGGGATTTTGCACCATAAACCCAATACAACCAATCAACCAATTATAAATTCAAACAAATTTATTCTAAATGTATCAAATTATTTACAGCGTCCATTTTAATAAATAATGAAATTTCTCTATTCATAATTTGCTGTTTTAAATTAGCTAAACGGGCATCAAGGAGTCTATCTTTCTGTTTCCCATTTCAGAATTATGTCCGGCGTCCATCATTCGCATGATTGCTTCATTTTCGCTCTGCTCCTGTTTTAGAAGCAGAACAAAATTATATATATTCAGATGATGACTGTGCGCTCTTCTATTCATCTTGCTATGCCATTCTACAACGTTGTATGTAATTCTCTTCTCTGTATTTTCAAAGTTATTTTTAAGACCCTTTAAATAATAAAAAGAAGAAATAAAAAAGTAATACATAGCGATGGAAGGCAACCGAACTTGTTTTGTCTGCTTTTTCTGTACATCCATAGCACAACAACTTGCTACCATGATATTTTTGAATCGTAAGACACCATGAAATTGTCTAATATCTTCCGTAGAAATCAATGCTGTTAGATGCTGACCGGAAAGGTTCTTGCCCAGAGTCACGTGACTTTATCTTGGGTGAAGAAAGGGTCGGGGAATTCTTCCTCTAGTATATGCTTACTCTGAGGAACTAGTAGTCTGTTTTGCAAACTCTTCTATTTCTTCTGAGACAACCTCGAGATTCATGGAATAACTTATTCTTGGAATATTTCTGTTATAATTTCATTGATATTATTTGAACTAGTGGTCTGTTTTGAAAACTCTTCCGTTTCTTCTGAAATATTTGGCACTTTTGAGCCATCCTCTGGGTACATCGAAAAACATGCTTCTTGGGGTATTTCTGTGACTGCCAATTCTTTTACTTTGTTTCATATTTCATATGCATTTTCCAAAAATGTTAATGTTTTTTCAAAGAAAACTTATGATTTTTCTGCTTTGATTGAAGCCAGTTCATATGTTGTAATCACCAGAGCTTTCTTGTACTTTTGCTGAGCACTAAGAACTCTCTTTGGTTTCTCTATCACAGTAATCGTTGGTGAGTCTGATATGGCTTAATAGGACACATTTGTACCTTCACCATTCAGCAAATTTAAATTACTAAAAAAATATTTCTTGTCCACCTATGATCACATAAATTTCATCAAAAACTGGCATGCCATTCTTTTTTTCTGTAGAAGATGTTCTTGCTTGGTAAACACGTGGAAAACCTAAATTTGCATTTACATTCAGTAGAACAGCATATCTCACATTTTCAAGAATTACATTTCCGCTTGATTGGACTTGTTCTCTAATCCTTGAGAATGCATATAGAGTCAATACATGGAAAAAAATTCCTTCCTCCACATTTGTTAGAGGTTTTGTAGGCATTTTTAAAATCACTTTTGATGATATTGTTTGTTTCAGTTCTGAGAGATCAACGCAATAAAGAATAATCCTCACAAAACAAATTAGCAGCACCAGCTAAATTCAGGAAAGAATTGCCATTCCAGGAAATCAGACTCTTGCAAGAAAACTGGGATTGCCACAACACGTTACTCGTCAGGTTTGCCATATCGGCAACAAACAATGACAAAAAAAAGTAGCTGTTTCTGGGAATATATGCAAGGGTAGCCAAAGTTCCATTTTAGCTTCATACCATGTGTCGCCATAGAACAAATTTGAAAACAAATACCCCTGTTTCAACTAGGAACTTCGTTCATTAGACATTAATATCTCGGAGTATTTTCTCTTCAATAAGAAAAATCCCCCAGAGGGATACCTTCTTTAGGTATTCACGGGCTTCGCAACCCCGGCACCTGAGCGATCTTTCTCCTTTCCTTTTCCTCTTTTCTCTCCTGTCTTTCTTTCCTCTTTGTTTCACTCTCATTGTGGTTTCCTCTTCGGAGGTGAGGGCAATTCTGCATTAGCCGATATCATCCTGTTTATATCGACTTATGGAGAATCGAAAACCACCCACGTGTCTGCCGTGCGTGGCGACCCGTGTCCCTGGAAAGGGGGATTCTGGCAGTTGAGGGAAACCAACACACTGCTTTGGCCTCTGCTTCAGGTAGATGGGAGGTGCATATTGGTCCCGTATGCATCAATCGGCTGGTCAGCTGACTTGTGTCACTAGCTGGGGATCAAGTGATCATGCACTTACTAGCCATCTCGTTAAGGAAGGAGACTGGCATAGGAGTGTCTTGTGACCGTATAGGCCCTGGTTAGCACTGGTGCACAAATGTGCATCCCCTTGTTGGGCTCGGTAGTGGGTGGTGCGGCCAGGGTCTGAATTCTTTTTTCTAACATGGATGGAGAAACTTCACTCTCTTCTATATCTCTCCCCCTGTGGAGAGCAACAAACTGCACAAAACAATTTGTTCTCACGTTTTTTCATTATTAAACATACTGAAAGAGTTTCAAATAGTTCATTTAAAAGAACTTCACCGTTTCTTATTGGTAAAACATTCCAGTCAGTTTTTGGAGATGGCTATTCGCTAAAAAAAATGCAGTCTGGAGATTTGTTGTTGGAGGTCTCTTCAGCCAAGCACTCGCAACTGCTCTTGATCTGCACAGAAATTGGCCTTTTTTCTGTTTCTGTCCAAGCACATCAAACTTTAAATACAACCCGTGGAGTCATATCTGAACCAGAACTTCTTTTCTCTACAAAGGAAGAGCTTCTAGAAAACTTAAAAGATCAAAATATCATAGATGAACGTCGTATCACAATCCGTCGAAATGGGCAAGTGCTTCCTACAAAGCATATTATTCTCACTTTCAATAGCCCGAATTTACCAACCAGAATTAAAGTTGCCTACTTAAGCTGCCCTGTCCGTCCCTATATCCCTAATCCCCTCCGTTGCTTTAAATGCCAGCGTTATGGCCATACAAACACTACGTGTCGTGGCTCTTGTGCACGTTGTGCAGAAGTCGGCCACGACAGTAATTCTTGCAATAATTCTGAACGCTGTGTAAATTGTAAGGGTGACCATGCAGCCTACTCTCGCTCTTGTCCAAATTAGATACATGAAAAAGAAATCCTTGCAGTTAAAATTACCCAAACACCCCCCCCCCCCCCCAGTGCACTGCTATGCCAGTCGGAAAGCTGTATGGCTTACAAACTTTTCTCCTCAAATGTGACCTGCATACAGTGGCGCAGCCACGGGAGGGTTAAAACACCCCTCAGAGCTAAGAAAAATTACTATAATTGCCTCTTATATGAATCAAGACCAAAATTAATATTTAAACGTTTTGGCGTTTTTCGCCACTTTGAGAAATCAAACTCTATTGAATAAAGTGGTTCAATTAAACAGCGAAAATTCTACTTAAAACTGTGAAAGCGCATATTACATGCACTGGTTTTGTGAAAATTGGTTATTTGGACTAAGTCACTTTTTCGAGACGTCTTATGCTAAAAAAAATGGTCATTTCCTGCCATACAGACGCTCTGAGTTAGAGTTTAAGTATTATACAATGGGCCATTTCTTAATTGCACTTCTGTCTTTGTTCCATATTCGAAACAATAATAGACTATCGAATTTCAGAAAAAAACATGAAACGTACACTTTGCAGATCTCTCTGTTTCAAACGCCCTGTTTTACGCTTTTGCTCCTAATTATATCTAAGACCAAGTTTTTGCATACCCAAGTAAAAATCTTTGTAAAATAAGAATTAAAGAAGTAGTAACTATAAAGTTGTAAAAAGCTGTTTTTGATTGTGATTGAACAAATTATCGCAATCAGTATCTCTTTCGAGCCATTTGTTCCTTAGGAAATCTGTACACAAATTTAAAGAATGTATCCCATTAGTTAGTAATGTAACAATGAGTAATGGTGCTTGCTCTCGGAGGAGCATTGACACCCGTATCACTTAGGAAAGAAGCATTTATTGTAATTTCATTGAGTTATAGATAATACGTCTGCGAGTATGGATTTTGAAAAAAGAGGGGTTAAATGTAAAACATTTTCTTAGACTATATAAAATATAATTATACGCAATTTTATGCTAATCATGCATTAATTTAAATTAATAAGTACATTGTTAAAAATATGCAGTTTTAGCTTTATAGTCACTCGCTATTATAGAAAACGGTTACTTGAATATATTATGGAATATTCTCATTATTTTTATTATTCTCATTCTCATTATGCCTTAAAAGTAACCACCATGTCAAAAAACAAGCTTTTATACCAACTACACTATATGACTGAAGGTGACTGGTCACTTGCAATTTTAGACGTTTTGTTAAATATCTAGAAAAATGCATGAGGAATTAATTTGAAACTGCAGGTTCGTAAACAGTATAGTATAGGTCATATATTTCAGCGAAGATTTTTTTCCCCGAAACATCATAGGAGACCGTCAACAAATTGAAAAAGAACAAATATCTTTTGGATAACCCTGGAAAAACTAATGTAGCAAAAACCTTCAAACTCGAGATTATTAATAAGTAGCTTATTGTAATGTACTGTGTTCATTTTTATGAGGATAGCATGTATACTCGTAGAGAAATTAAGGTTTTTATAAAAAAAGTCCCAAATTTCGCCAGGATTTTTGCTTATAATTCGCAGAGTTCTTATTATAAAAAAAAGTTCTTTTCAGAAAATATGACAAACAACATTGTTCATAATACCCTGCAATGTCATATACACACTGTCAGATGTCATATACACACTGGGATATCTAATTGGCGCCAAAATGGCATTATTTTGATTGACATGGTAACCCGGCTATTGTTGTTTATTTAATAATAAATGTTTATTTACTTTTATTTCTTTTATAAAGTTATATTAATCAATTTATTCTATAATTATTAATGGTACTTCTTAGTTACCCTATCGACCAAATTACTGTTGCCAAATCGTACGATTAAATGCAAATAATGGTTACCATTAATCAATTAATTGTAAGATTAAATGCCAATAAAACCATTAATTTGACGTTTTATTTGTATTTTTATTAATGATTTACTAATTTATTTTTTCTTTGACATAATTTTTATTTTAAATAACGAATCTGTATAATTTGGCGAAATTGGTCGACGGAATAAATAAGAAGTACCTTAATTTTTTTGTTGTTGTTGTTATTTCCTTTAGAAAATAATTAAAAAATATGGTACTACTTAGTTACTCCGTCGACCAATTTCGCTAAATTATAGAAATTGACATACCGTATATACTCACGTATAAGTCTTCCCCCTAACTTTCGAATGCAAATTCAGGAAAAAATCAAAAACCCACGTATAAGTCGAACCCCTAACTTTTTATTCAATTTTGCACAAAATCAAATCAAAGATTTCACTTGCCAATGTGAAAAGGTAGTAAGTATACGAAAACAAATCATTGAAATTTTTTTTAATGATAAATTATTGTTATTTGTATATTTTATGCATTATTTTTTTTATTCATACGCATAAAAAGCCAAAATTTTGCAGTATTCGAAGTTTTTGGTTTTTCTTTTTTAACTGACTCATGTATAAGTTGACTCCCCAAATTTGCTTACCGAAAATTGTCCGAAATTCCTTGACTTATACGCGAGTATATACAGTAATTTTTATTTTAAATAACGAAAGAACAAATAAATTGGTATAACATTAATAAATATACAAATAAAAAGTCCTTGATGATGTAAACACATGTAACTTGCTTAAAGTCAAGTGAATGTGATATTTACGATCAACCATTATTGGCATTTAATCTTATAGTTTGGCGATAGATTTTTGGTCGACGGGATAACTAAGTAACATCAAAAATGCATATGTAACTGGTATTCGAAAAAAAGGTTCTCGCCAAATTTTCGTAAAAAAAAAATCACACCAAACCTGCGGTGCATAAATTATATCTGGCCAAATATTTAATAATGCAATAAACCATGACATAAAAATCTTAACTGGCGAGTTGAAAAAAGCTATTGGCGAGATTTGCACCCGGCTAGCATAACAGTACCAAGAATTCTTTGCGACCATGGCAACTTTTATGTAGTTTTATTCGAAAATTTTTTTTGATTTTTTAATCAAAATGGAAAACTTTCGGCACAGATGTCATATACGGCTCCATATTGGCGCGATTTTTTTTCTGGTGCCAATGTCATATACAATACGGGTACTTAACTGGCACCAAAGTATCGTTATTTTGCTTTATATGGTAAGCCGGATGTTGTTGTGTATGCTGTTAATGCGTTCCCCATATTGGCATTGGTAAAAAATCGCACCAATATGGGTCGTATATGACATCTGTGCCAAACTTTCATATAAAAGGCGAATGGATCAGACCGTATTTGTTTATAGCAGTTCATGACTTGGATCTATTGTAATATAGATGAAATGATGGCGATAGAATAATATTTGGCGACTTATCACCTGTGCCTGGCTAACATTAAAGTACCAAAATGGCACCCACAGTATAAAAAGCGAAGTGGTCTGCCCGGAACTGTTGATGATAGTCACATGACTTGGGCTATTGTTGACGAGATTGTTTTAAAATATTTGGAGACAAAGTCTCTGTATACTTATTTTATTTTAGCTTCTCTTCAAATGTTTAACTGATCCTCTTTAATCAAAAACAATCATTGGATGTCTTAACAGCAACTGATTCGCCCTTAAATTTTTCCAATCAAAGGTAACCTGTTTACAGGGAGATCTGCACACAGCTTTTTCAGTTTAATTCAATCATCTCTAATATTTTTAAAACCCATCAGATTATTGTGTTTTTAGATTCTGCAGTGTCTGAATGTGGGGGTGGCGAGCGTAGCTTGCAGGGGAAAGAGCCCCCTAGTAAATAAACAATAAAAACACATGCCCCCCCCCCTTGCTAAAAAAAATCTAGTGTCAAATAAAAAAAAAAGAGGAAAACCTATCAAACTCCAGAGCAATATCCCTGTTAAACATTCAAATTCAAAGAAACCACTGGCACTACCCGATCAAAAATGGATACTGCAATAGCTGTGTCAAAAATGCAACAAAATCAAAATTATTCCAATCCTCTGATCTCTTTTAAACATTCAAATTCAAAGGAACCACTACCAGGTCAAAAATGGCTAACGCGCTAACTCTGCCAATGCAACAAAGCCGAAATTATTCCCATTCTCCAATATCCTTTATTAAGAAACACAATTTGCTTTTCATTCAAATAAATCCCATCTACTAAAATGATTTTATGCAACACGTATCTATACAACAAATTACAAGAGTTTAACTTATATCAGTGTGATGGTATTAAAAAGTATTTTGTGTTCATATTGGGTTAAAAGCAGTTACTGCATTACAATCAACAGTAATGAATATTTGTAATAAAATAACTGTCAAGCTCTGTACGGTTTCTCAGAACATATTAACAGTTGTAGTGTTCTTTTCTAGTGAATGGCCAGGTTATAGCGACTAGAATACATAGTGTGGAAATTGGCTATCTCTGTAATACTTAAAAAAGCACTAAAATATTGTATCCCTTAAATATGCAGCGATGCTGCTGCAATATACAGTTCGCAGCGACATCTGCAGGATATTTTCTACAACTGCAAGGTATTGATAGTCTATACAATGTAATACTAGTAATACGAAAATCCCGCAGATGCCGCTGCAATCGACACTTGGCATTTTAGTAGTATCGTTGCACATTTAAGGGATAAAATTTTTTAACACTGTTTGGATAGCATATTTCCACACTAGGTATTCTAGACGCTGTAGCCAGCTGTTTATTAGTAAATTGGACTCCGATTGGATGTTTGCGATAGTCCTTCATAGCTATTAAGCTTTACTCATTTTTCTGCAGTGGATGATACATTCTAGTCAGTGGAGTCTACTAAAGATATGAAAGGAAGATTTTTGACTGTCTGCGTTTGTTAATGATTTCTTCCTATTAGCTTTGGCGTGTCATAAGCATTCAAAAGGGTTTAAAATAGGACTTTTTTTTTATTTGAAAGTACATTTAAAGCTCTTTTTTTGTTAATATCGAAAACAAATTTTGGGAATTTTTTTTATTATAATTTTAATACGTTTTTCTAAAAAACTATTCTTTCACCATTTTTTATATATTTTGCAGGTAATGAATGCGTTCTAAATTTCACAGGGACTTTCCATTAATCTGCTACTAAATAATGCACTATAAAAGAATAACATTGTTATTTATCCTATTACGTTAAATAATGCCCATCCCTAATCTATACAATATAACCTCGCTAATCTGAACTAACTCGGACTGGTGCCTGTTCGGATTGCAAAAAATTAAGATTACCCGAAATTCTGATAAAAATAGAAAAGGAAAAGATGTGCGATAAAAAAATTTTAGTTATAAGTACTCTGTAGTGCTATTATCTCTTGAATTCAGCTATATACAGATAAAGAAATCATCTATTTAGTTGAGAATAAGCAACTACATAGCTGCCAACCTTCCACTAATCTTCCGTAATGTCTGGATTAATTTAACCAAGGTTAACCACATTTCGAACCAGAAAATTTATTTCAGGAATGTTTATTTATTTAATTCACGGTTTCTACGCTAAACACATTTAAATTAATTTCTTTAAAAAATTTCTGGTACGAAACGTATTAAACCAGGGTCAAATTAACTCAAGTATTACGGAAGATTAGTTTGAGGTTGGCACCTATGCAACTAGTAGAAACTGATAAGCCAGAAAATGTTTTCGTTTCTCATTCTGAAGCTGCAAATGCACTAGAAATACAACTGCGATATACAGGGTGTCTGGTCTCAACGGTATCCAATGGCTAATTCCTAAACCATTAGTCATAGACATATAGTTCCAGTTACAAAAATGTTTAAAATCAGGTAGAGAAATATTTTAAAAGTGATTTGGGTCAATAAAAACATTTCTTAAAAAATTATGAAATTTAAATTTTTATACAGTTCCCCAGTCCTATAAGTTATATTTTCCTTTTACACTGGCAAGCAATACACAAAAGGTCCCGTTATTCTAAGATTAAAATTGACCGAGTAATAGCTGTTTAAAGTTTGAGCATATTTTTTGCTGCAAATTGGGGGCATTCACAAATTTAGTTGAAATATAATTTCGTCATATACATTAAAAAATGGTTGAGAGTAAAATTAACATTGCAATATAAAATCTTTAATCATGCTGTCATATTAATGCAAAATATACAATTTGTAATAAACATTTAAGAAGAAAGAAAAAACAGAATTTTTGTTAAATAAAATTATGCTAAATTAACAGCCTCAATTCTTTACAAAATGATACGTATTTTAAAATATTATTAGATTACACTAGCTTGCAAAAGTTGGGTTATGTCATGTTTTTTAGCTTTTGATAATTCATTCTTATATATTTTGTACCGCTGAATCTGAAATTGACCTACATTTTTAACCATCGCATCAGGATTTTTCGCAAATTTCAAAGTTAAAATTGAATCTCCTCCCTCATCTCATCGGACCACTCAGCTATTTAGCTGTAGGAATCCCAGGATAAGAAAATATATTGAGTCAATTATTGAATTTTAAAAAGTTTTACATATGTTTTATAGTATGATATTTTAACTTACACACTTACGATTTGCAAAAAATTTCTAACGTGATGGTTAAAAAATGAAGGTACCAACAATTGCAGTCTAGTATTAACTAATCTAAAACTTTTTCTTAAACTTCTTGGCGGTAATCTATCCGAAATTTTTTGTGTTATCCTGTAAAATAAGTATAAATGGTAACCACCAAAAATCATTATAATATTAGATTGTTATTGGATTTGCGCCAGTATGTAAAATGTAATCTCAATCGGATATTTAAAAGTGAGTTAAAGTTAGAGTACAAATTTTGAACTGGAAAAACATACATACCATCGTTGAAGTAACATAAAAACTTATAAAAATAACATAATTTTTGTTAAAAGAAACAGTCTCAAATCCTGAGATGTTATTTTAGCCAATCTGAAACTTAATAAATGTTAACTTAATCATAACACTTGTACGATTTTTTTTTTCTTTCAAAGTGCAGATACAAATGAAATAAGATCTTTGAATACTTTAAGCACTTGGTATGTGACCCCTCAAAGCCAAGCCAAACTCATTTGTTTTCAGAGAAGAAAAGTGGCATAAGTCATGCATTTTTAAACTTTCATAACTCACTCAATTTTAGTGTTATATGTATGGGAGTTTTACTTGTCAGTGTAATAAGAAAATTTTACCAAGTATAACTTATAGGACTGGAAGACTGTATGAAAAATTTAAATTGTGTAATTTTTTTAAGAAATGTTTTTATTGACCCAAATGGCTTTTAAAATATTTCTTTGCCTGATTTAAAACATTTTTCTAATTGGAACTATATGTCTATGACAGACAGTTTAGGAATTAGCCATTGGACACCCTGTATAGAGCAGAGTGAAAGTGTGACATTAACAGACATTATGTTATGTGACAGCATAATTTTGCTTCCTTGTCAAGAGTAACAGAACTTTGTCAGACAAATCTGACAAATTCTTCACTCAAAAAGATCGTTGACCCTCTGACTACGTCTCCTGCGAATTTCACGGGCAAGACATTTGTAGAAAAATTTAGATAATAAACTATTTTTGAAGCAATTTTGTTTTTAAAATTTCATATTCAGAGTGTAAAAATGCAAATGGTAAATATATTACATATTTCAGATACATGATGAATTGAAATATCTAATAACAGAGCACGTACTGGTCAATTATATATTGTTCTAAAGGATTTTGAAAAGATTGTTGAAAAAATTCATAGAACTGAAGAATTTTTATCTTTATTTTCAGTGTGAAAACTTGCATCAAAGAGTGCTGTTGGGTCCAATGGACTCATCTGATAAAATACTTGGCCACATTTATGCCATAAGTTAGGATCCATAGTAAAAAATATAGTCGCCACATGGCGACTGACGACCAGCATACCTTTATTTTGAAATAGTAAAAACTGCCAGGTATAATCGTATGATTTAACATAATAGATTATTTTGTTCACCGCATAACTTTGCATGCATATTCTATTCATTACCTAGCAACTATGTCTCGCATTTTTTAAAGAGGTTTATTTCTATTACAACATATAACTAAGTATCCTTTGAAAAAAAAGATCAATATTTAAATCATTGGTTATTTTTTGTATTTTGTAAATAACAGTGTTTATTTTACATGAAAGAAAAATTGTCATTGATAAAAATCAACTTATTTATACATAATCAATTATATCATACATAAAAATGCAAATAAAATAATAATAAATGAATATATATTATATATAGCCAAGTGTATTATATATACAGTACACTCCTTCTAATCCGCACAGGCCAGAACAAGGGTTTTGTGGATTACAGGTCAATTCTTTGTTTACATAAATTTATCAACAAATATAGTAATCACACTGTAAATAATCAACACTGAAAACATCAAATGGGAAAACTATTATATAAATATATGGTACTTCTTAGTTATCCCGTCGACCAAATTGTTAGATTAAATGCCAATAATGGCCAATAAAACCATTAATTCGATGTTTTATTTGTATTTTTACTAATGTTTTACTAATTTATTTGTTCTTTCATTATTTAAAATAAAAATTTTGTCAATGTGTATAATTTGGTGAGTGGTTTGGGCGAAATTGGTCGACGGGATAACTAAGAAGTACTAAATATATAATGTACAAACATGCATGTATATACTGCATGCATACATGTATATACTGATGCACAACAAATGAAACTAATTTCAATGCATAAATAATAGAAAATAATACAACTCAATAGAACCAAATATATATGTCATGTCTTATAACTCTTAAATTTCAATATATATCTGATATTTTCAAAATAGTCAACTTACTGCTGATAATAAATATTTTCAAGCATAATATAAATCAGAAGCTAAAACATATTGCCCTTAACATGAAAACTTAAACAATGTTCTAAAATTGCATTTCTCCCGCCCCCCTCTTTTTAACTAAGAAAAAAATTGAAGATCAACTAATTGTAAACAGATTCAAACAGATTCAGTGTATCAAGTTTCAAGGAAGTTTTATATTTTATAAAGCAAAATATTAAACACAAAATAGATTTTTTAAATTGTAGAATTTTAACATAGATGTAAGCTTGTCTTATTTTTTATTCTCTACCTGTTATACAGTTTAGACTCAAGTAAACCAAAATCAGAAAAGATTCTTTTCGTTCCTAAAGAAGCTGTATACAAATGATTATCTAAATTACAGTTTATCTTCAAATGACTTCTCTGAATTAATTGTCTGACATAATTATTAGTTATACATTTAAAAATAAGTTTCAAACATGAAGATTGGAAAAAAATATTTTCGTCTTTTCCTAAAAAAGTCACTGCTAAAGACAAAAGAATCTACAGAATGACACAATCAATAACAGTTGAAAATTTCCTTTACACTTGTTTTGACTGAAAAAAAAAAAAAAATTCTTTTGTGCGGTGATATTTTGAAAATAAATATCAAATCTACAAAATATCAAACATCTTGATGTTTTGAAAATATCAAAAATCTTGATATTATAAAAATAAATATCAGATATATATCATGATATATATCCATTGATATATATCAAAATACCCTGATGCAGAGTTGGGCAAAATACATCGAAAAATCATTTTCGATACAAAATACATTAGTTTTAGAACCTAAAATACAAAATACAAAATACTTTTCGAATTAAAAAAATTCCAAATACAAAATACATGTATTTTCAAAATACATTTAAAATACAAAATACATCTGAAATTTTGAAAAAGTTTGCGTATAAGATTAGAGGTTTGCACGACGGGCCGTTCCCGGTATGGTCAGCTGTCTGGTTTAGGGCCAATTTTTATTCACGACACTCGGGCCGGGCCGGAACTGCTCTTCAGTTGTTCCGGTATGGTCCGGCCCGGGTATCGGTTTTATTTTTTTTTTCTGAAGGATAGGCTCAGATGGGCCTCGTCATCACTCTTTCGAGTTCCGGGCTTTACTTTTTTCTGCAGACTCGGGCCGGGCCTGACTTATTCCTTCCAGACCGGACCGGGACTGGACTTCATTCTTCCTAGACGTTTGCACTAGCCACAAATTTTAGTACTGGTCCCGACCCAGCCCTTATGAAAATCACTGGACCACCCCGTCCCGACCTGGCCTATGCAAAAATCAATAACATTTGGCCCGACTCAACATTTGTTTCCAAAAAACGTATGCATTTTTTAAGTTGCTATGATTTTAAAATTAAAAATTTTAATTTTATTATTTTTAAAGAATAGTAAATATATTTATGGGCAATAAAATTAAAGTGCAGTAAAAGTAACTCTGAAAATGAATCTGTCTATAAATCCTGTCTCAAACAGCAAATGTTTTGATTCATGCAAAATGAATTTAATAACAGGCGAAAAGAACATAATACATTTAGAACAAACTATGTACCTGCTAAGAAGGGAACCTATCTATAATGGATTTTTTTCTCCTACTCTGTGCGAATCCGTCTTGGAACATTCTACAGTATAGCAGTTTTCAGATTTTTAAGTTTCCAAGGCATGGAATAGAAATTAACGATATTAATTATAATTAAAACATTTGCATAAAAATAAAGATTAATTTAAAAATAAATATCGCAGTCAAAAATGCTTTTAAAGGAAGTCTATAAACATGAATAAAAGCTGAAATAAGTATTTTTGGTCAGAATTCCTCGTACAAAACGATTTTTAACCATATCGCCACAAAAATTTATATTTTCTGGAAATTAGTTGGTCCGGGCTAATCGAGTTTTTGTACGAGCAGGGCCAGGCCAAACTATTAGCTTTTAAATCGGGCCGGGCTAATTCCGCGATTTACTTTTTATACCAGACTGCAGCATAGAAGCGCTACCTGTTGGGGGATTTACTCCAACACTTAATTAGTAACAACTTATATCAACGTCCAACTGAATCTGAAGTTCGATGAAAATCCGCGCATTAGTACTTAAGATAGAACGATTGCAGAAATCGTGGAAAATGTAGCATATCAGCGCCACCTGTTGTGCGATTTACACCAAAACTTAATCAGCAACAACTGAATCTGAAGTTTGATGAAAATCCGTGCATTGAGATAGAGTTTTTGCGGAAATCATGAAAAATACAGCATAGCAGCGCCACCTCTGGGAAGATTTACACTAAAACCTAATATACAACAACTTGTGTCAACGTCTAACTGAATGTAAAGTTTTATTAAACTCTGTGCATTAGTTCTTGAGATAGAGCGCTCACAAAATTTGTCTCATGCAAACTCAAAGATAGGACATTTCCTAAAAACAGTCAAATGGTGTTCAGGACCTTCAAAAATATAAATCCGTTGAAAACCTGAAGGCTAATTTTTTCACGATTCCAATACTTTCTTCTTGTAAAGATAGGTAAAAAGAGTGAGAGATTGAAAATCGAAGCGTTAGTTTAATAGTTATTCTTGGACGTATACATTATAGACACATATATAAAAGGATTGTATAATCTCCTTCGTTGGAAGTTGATTAAAAAGTATACATAATTCGTTAATGACTTGATCACTACAACGCTAATATGAGTATGCTTCCCATGAATAAAAATAAGAAATAATTTAAAAAGGAATATTAAATAAACAATATGTTAAATGTTTTCGTTTAAATCCTGGGAATATCATAATGTGTAGAAATACGACGTTCGGGGTATCATGATGCCAAATAACTTTTTTTTTTTTAAGTAATGTTTTTTAGTTTTTAATAAATAATAAATGTCTTCCATCAATGCCATGTTCTTCGTCATGGTCTGTTTTAAAGACCCTTCAATCTTGAATAAGTCATTGTATTAAAATTACTTTAAATACTCATAACGTACTCTCCATCATTTATATTGCAAAACTGCATTTAAACATATGCATACTATACTTGTAATAATGACTGCAAGTGAAATATTGCTATTTATTTTATTTAGGTATAAATACACTACTTATTCTATTAAAGAATCCTTTATTGATATTTGTTTTTTATTAATTTGCGAGCCAAATGTTAAAATTTTTGAAACTCTCTGTACAATGAACATTGATCTCGGTTGATACATAAATAATCTCGAGATAAATAAATAACTACACAATTAATAATGTACATATTTCTATGCTTATAAATCCGTACAAAATAATGTTTCATTAATATTTTTTAAATTTTATTCTAAACAAATATATATGCACATACCTGCACATTCAAAATCGTAAATATTCTTCTAAATGGGGATGTTTTTGTAATTAACCAAATTAATATTCTTATTGATATTAAAATTCTCATCTGAGAAACTTTCGTTTACGATCTAAACTCAAAAAAGAATCGAACTTCGATTTCGGACAGCAACTTTCGTTTCGGTCGAACACCAGTTTATTCACTATGCTATTTTTTTTTTTTTTATAAACACTAAAACATAAAACATAAATGAGTCAAAAAAATTTAATTGTGAAGTCACGCTATATATACATGTACCTCCAGTAAGGGCAGGTCTATAACCAAAAATCCAACATTTAATATACTCAATCGTAAATACAATTAATGAAAATCTGAATTCTATGTCAATAAATATAACTATTTATGTAATAAAATTCGCTCTCTATTAAATGAATATAACGGGTGACTTAAAATACTTTGATAAAACGGATACAAAGAAACTAGAAAAAATGTTTCAATCAATGTATAACGGTATAAAACTAAAAATTTTACCTTTAAATGTGTTTTAAAGTTAGTTGTTGCTTCAAAAGTTCCACTTATAACGGTAGATCTTGTTTTACATATTTGGCATGCAGCCTTAACTTTATCGTTATTATCAACAGAAATTATTTTTAAAAATGT
Organism: Maratus speciosus; assembly: GCA_963932465.1. Taxonomy (NCBI): domain Eukaryota; kingdom Metazoa; phylum Arthropoda; class Arachnida; order Araneae; family Salticidae; genus Maratus; species Maratus speciosus. Next base: position 460,152,875 of record OZ010798.1, read on the forward strand.
CCCATCTAGTAATAGCACAACGTGTACTATCGCAATTCATTAATTCACTTGATATATTATTATCCGGAACTGAAGAAATATCAGCCATTCTTTCACGAGACTTAAACATACATTACATTTCTTTCTACTACTACACTACACTTCTTTCTATGGTTCTTTAAAAAGTACTATGCACAGCAAAACTCTAAATGATTCTTCCTGTTTATCACACAGTAGATTTTGTCGTTCTCATAGCAACGTTATAATTATAACAGTTAAAACGTTAGAATTATAACAATTCAGCAAAAATGCTTAATTTAAACAGAAGCATTCATTCTAATCCTTATATCAGAAGCTGAAAAAGTATGTTTACATTAACTTCCAGAAATGAACCCTATAAGACAAAACAAAACAGACAGGCGCGTATTTTGCTTTTGTGAATCTTACATTTGCGGTTTAAACGACGGTTCTTGTGTTTCTGTAGATGCAGATTGAAATCTACAGAAATGTATTTTGAGTATTTTCAAAATACAAAATACATGAAAAAATCATTTCAAAATACATTACCAAAATACTTTCGTTTACTCGGCTTAAAATACAAAATACAAATGTATTTCAAATACATGTATTTTCGATACTGCCCATCTCTGCCCTGATGGTACACGATGCTGAAACAATTTAAAAAGATGTATATACATGGTAGATAACTAACTCTTTGAATGCGAAACAGTAGTAGCAAGAAAAAAGAAAAACGCTGAAAGGTACACGATGCTGAAACAATTATTTAAAAATATCTACCAATAACTCTTTGAATGCAAAACAGTAGTAGCAAGAAAAAAGCAGAAAGGTACACAATGCTGGAACAATTATTTAAAAATATCTATCGATAACTCTTTGAATGCAAAACAGTAGTAGCAAGAAAAAAGCTGAAAGGTACATGATGCTGGAACAATTATTTAAAAATATCTAACTCTAAATGCAAAACAGTAGTAGCAAGAAAAAAGCTGAAAGGTACATGATGCTGGAACAATTATTTAAAAATATCTAACTCTGAATGCAAAACAGTAGTAGCAAGAAAAAAGCTGAAGGGTACACGATGCTGGAACAATTATTTAAAAATACGTATATATGGTAGATAACTCTTTGAATGCAAAACAGTAGTAGCAAGAAAAAAGCAGAAAGGTACACGATGCTGGAACAATTATTTAAAAATATGTATGTGTATGGTAGATAACTCTTTGAATGCAAAACAGTAGTAGCAAGAAAAAAGAAAAACGCTGGAAGGTACACGATGCTGGAACAATTATTTAAAAATATACTTTGAATGCAAAACAGTAGTAGCAAGAAAAAAGAAAAACGCTGAAAGGTACACAATGCTGGCACAATTATTTAAAAATACACTTATACTGCCATTAATGACCGGCAACTTTCAATTTTAGACATTTTGTCGAATATTTAGAAATGTACCTGACAGATTCTTCTGAAATATCAGGATTGAAAAGAACAGGTATGACCTCATAATTAGCAATGTCGATTTGATAAGTGGGGCAATTAGGGGGCCAACAAAAAATCAAACAAAAAAAAATAATACTTGGGATCACCCTGTAAAATGAAATGCACGAAATGATCTATCGCTACCTAATATAAATAAACAGACATTGTGCAATATGTGTATTCTTTTGTGTAAGAATAGCATGTATATTAATAGAGATATAGTGATTTATTTAAAAAAAAATAAAAAAATTCTTGCATGTTTTTTGTTTTTAACATGCAGGGTTTTTAACCAAATTTAACTCAGTTTTCAGAAAAATTGAAAAAATACAGTAGAAACAATATAGTGCAATTGGAATATAAATATATTAAACATTTTAGGAAATATGAGAGTTGTATGAAATCATTTTTATCTGCGCATGCGCGAACGATAACAAGAATCATTTTACATAATTTAATAGTCAACTCTATGGAGCAACTTATTAAAAAAAAACTAGTCACTTATCGTAAAAATTCCAAAAGATATCGGCATTAGAGTGAGCAAATTTTTAGTTGTTCTCTAAAAGCTGTTGAATGATAAGGGATTTTCCACAAATTGTAGTTTTTATTTTTTTTTTTAATTTTCATTTTTTATTGATGCTTTTGTTCTTGTATAACCACCAGAACGAGCCTATACCATGATCAAAAGAAGTATCAAAATCGAAGCATTTTTTCCAAATCTATTCGTTGATACTCACTAAATACTAACTTTTTTCTGGAAGTCAGTTAATAAAAAATGACAATTTGTGTAAAATCCCTTATCATTCAGCTGCTTTTAGAGCTGAATTTTTACGATATTTGACTAGATTTTTTTAATATAAGTTTGCTCCATAGAGTTCACTATTAAATTATGTAAAATGATCCTTGTTATCGTTTGCGCGTGCGCAGATTAAAATTATTTCATACAACTGCTCATACTTCCTAAAATATTTAACGTATTTATATTCCAATTGCACTATATTGTTTCTACTATATTTTGTCAATTTTTCTGAAACCGGTGTTAAATTTGGTTGAAAACCCTGCATGTTATAAGCAAAAAACATGCAAGAATTTAATTTTTTTAAATAAATCGCTATCTCTCTTAATATACGTGCTATTCTTACACAAAGAAATACACATATTGCACGATGTCTGTTTATTTATATTCGGTAGCAGTAGATCATTTCGTGCATTTTATTTTACAGGGTAATTCCAAGTATTATTTTTTTTCTTTGATTTTTTGTTGGCCCCCTAAACAAATCAACATTTCTAAATAAGAGGTCGTACCTGTTCTTTTTAATCCTGAAATTCCAGAAGAATCTGTCAAGTATATTTCTAAAAATTTGACAAAATGTCTAAAATTGAAAGTTGCCTGTCATTAATGGCTATATAGTGTATGTATATATATGGTAGATAACTCTTTGAATGCGAAACAGTAGTAGCAAGAGAAAAGAAAAACGCTGAAAAGTACACGATGTTGAAACAATTATTTAAAAGAAAATATATACGTGGTCACAGAAAAAAAAAGTTGTTCATCAGTCGGAAGAAAACACTTCAAAATCTTGCCTAATGACTGCTGAAAGAAAATTGCAAATTTTGGCAAATGGTTGGGGGAAAAAAATGAATTTGGTCAAATAGTCCTACAAAAAAATATCTTTAATTTTACCATAGGTTGCAGCATACATCCTGGATGTCAAGGAGCTAAATATGGAAATACAAATGATATATTTGAAAAGAACTTTATGATAGGTTTAACATTATCTGGCTAGTGTCTTCACCCTTTGCCTGACTAAGTTAATTTAATTAAAAGCTATTAAAATTAATAGAAAAGTTAACTTTTACAATTAATATTTCTGATGATGGAAGGAAAAGATTTTTGCTGCTGTAAAAAATATTTTGAATAGATATATCGCAGGAAATCTAAAAATTATTTTTGCCCCAGACTCTTATTTTCAATCACACAATGCGACAAATTATGAGGTGCTTTTATTTTTTTCCTGGGTAATAATGTTGACTTTGGTGCTGAGCCAAATTATATCCATGGTCAGGTACATAGCTTCTTTTTGGAGGTCTGCCTGCTTGCATACATTGTCGTCCAATCGAAATCTTCCTTCTTGCCATACCAGTAGACTGTACACCAATTTTTTTAGATGAAACCAATTTCTTTTTCTGAAAAAAGCCTGTAAATTTCCCAAATGTGCTGAGAGCTGAAATCAGTTTAGATTCTGTGCAGATATTATCAAAAGAATTGATAAATTTATCAGCAGCTCTCAGAACATCTGGGTTATTTAAAGCCTTTACTTTAATTTGATTAAATATTGAATCTAATTTAGTTAATACACTTTCTTTATTTAAACTGTCAAACTCCTCATTTGCTGCAATGATCTCAGGTACAGTTTCATAACTTGTACTTGCAGAATGCATATTATCAATTGCTGATCCAGATGCGCTTGCAGGTGCCGCCAAAAATTTGTCTATCTTTTTTTTGCAGGAGTAATTTCATGTAGCTTTAATGTTTCGAACCAATCTGCAGAAACATTTTTTCCTGTGGCTACATGAAACAGATTTCTTCAACTTGAAGCTTCAGAGGGAGGAATAATATGGAGTGGTAGATTATACTTGGTTTGAACATATCTTTGCTTCTTGCATGGAGCACCAGACTGGCCAGGTACATACGCCAATGTCCATTTGAACAAAATATTCTTTTTTGTTACTCAAGTTTGTAACACTGTATATCTGCATGCCACATTCATCAGCAACTAAGTTTTTTAATTCTGATCAAAAGTGTTGTGCAGCTCGACCATTGGCTACATCCAAAATTTTATTCTGATAATAATTCTGTAGTTCGACAGCTAAGATGTGAAAGAGCTGCACAACAGAATATGCCTTTGTTCTTTGTAATATGTTACTTTTCAAAACTTTGATGGAAGCTTCACAAATGTTGTTCGTGTTTTGTCCTCTTGTTAGCATATTTTTACGAAATGAAAGAGCCCACTCCTCCTTTTGCTGATACAATTTTTGTACGTAATTGATCAAGCGCGGATATAATGCCACATCTGACGAATTTATAAATGTTTGATAGTATTCCTCCAAATGCTCCGCTGTCTCAGCATATACCATGCGCTTAATAAAAAAATAAATCTCCTGCCTTTTAGCAAGAGGAATGCAATTTTGATTGTTGCAAACAAATCTCCATGCAGCTTGCAGCACATGAAAAATGCATAATAACAATTCTGAATTTGGAAAAACTGCATAGAAGCTGTTTCTCTCAGCTGTGCAGTCGTCTGTCATAATTATAGCAGGACCTCTAACTCCTTGACCATTAAAACTTTTTTCAGAGAGAAATTTAGAAAACAATCCTACGGCACTTGTTAACACAATTTCTGATTCAGATGAAGTTATTATACATCTTACGGGTAACCCACCACAGCAACTATTAATCATGAGCATGAACACTTTGCAGCCATACCTATCAACATTTCCAGATGAATCTACAAACAAAATTTCTGATGCTGTAGAAATATGTTCTAAAATACGTTTCATCAGAGGTGAGTCAATTACAACAACAAAGTTTTCACCTACAGAAGAAAATTCTGCACACCTCTCAGAACACTCTTGGTTGTAATTTTCAATAAAATCTTTAAGGCAGTCAAACATTGACTGTCCATACACAGCACCAAACTCTTTTTTGTATTCCTGATAATAAATATAGAATACCCACTGAATGTCCGGGCAAATTGATCTGTCTGCTGAAACTGTAAAGTACTCATCACCAAGCTCTGTTTTTAAACCACTCAGGTATTTAGCTAAAGCTTTAGATGGAGTACAACCTTCATGAAAAAAAATTTAGAAACTTTTCTTTAATCTTTTCACTGGTTGATTTGAATTTAACGGAATCAGCAATGGCTATTCTGTGATTATGTTCATGTCTTAAAATGACCACAGTTGGCATGGCAGGAAGATGAAAATCTTTACTCCTGAAAAAAATAATAAATAAAATTATATATTCCTGATACAGGAGCAATATTTAATATTTTAAAAAAAGAAGAAAAATTGCAGAGCTGATGCATTACATTTTACATCATACCGCTCACCCGCAAGAAAAGTGAGTCACCTCGACAAAAGTAGATTTCACAGGTTGATACGCGGCGAGCGGCCAATCTTCGTCCGCAGCCCTTTATTCTTCTACTCTACTCCGACTCTTTTGCGGAAGCTAGATTCTTAGGTCCCAAGCCACGCCCCGAGTAAGAGACTCTCTAGCAAAAGCCAAATTGAAAAAGAAAAAAAAAAAAAAAAAAAAAAAAAAAAATCAAAAATTGAAACCGGACAAATTTAAAAGGAAAATTACACAAATTAAAGACACCGAAAAGCGGGAAGGGAGGGCTCGGGGCGATGAAGCTATCGAACTACCCCTTGCTTCTTCTAGCTTATTATTAGTCTCGGTCGGCGCAGATATTTTTATTAAAGTTACTTTCATTTTCAAAACCGGTTCTGAAAATGAAAGTGTCATTCTAAAAAATATCTGCAACCAAAATCGAAAAAGTAACCAAGGTGCGCTGTAGACGGACCTCGGCTATCAATGCAAAAAAAATTATTTAAAAATGTCGAAATTCAAACGAGATATTAGAAAAATCCCTCCCCATAGGATTAGCATTAGCTCGTGAGTGTCTTCGCCGGCAGGGACAGGACCCTTAACATTGTTTTGCTATAATTGAAAAGATACACATACTTTAACAGAGACAAGAATTTCACTTAACTATTTTGTTTATTTCTTCAGAAATTATCAGCAGTTTTTAGTTAGGGTATCAGTATTAATTTAATCAACAACCAAGTTATACAATAAATCACTAGTCTACTCATTTTAAAGATTATACAGTTAAATTCTTATAACTCCTTAATACTTAGCAGTTTTTTTAAATGACATGACATACAATATTGTTATTTCGTTACTATTATCAATATAAACAATATTTACGTACAGTTTATATGACATAACTTTTCTGCGTGAAATTAATATTTTCTCATCGTTGGCAGTCCTTTGACACTTTAGTTGCGGAGTACATATTAGAAGTGGCTAACGCCAAATAGGTATTAATGTTTCATGCTCACAAATGATGTTATCACCGCGGTAGTTGTATTCATTCTGGAAACATAATCATGAATGGATATTAAATGTAATCTACATGGACACTCGACAGTCTGCAGGAATTTAGTTTAGGTAGATTTTTGGATGTTCCTTCTCAACTCACGAATGATTCATTAGGAATTTAATCTTTGATTAATCACACAGGTGTGATGCCAAACACATGCCCGTATAGGCAATCCAAAGTATTAGGGGAGAGGTATCCGCCCTCTAAATGTTATATATTAAAACAGTGCGAAATGGAGTTATTTTAATCTGCAATCACCTTCGTAACGGTTTATTAATTACACAATGAGGACAGAATTTCAATCAAGTTCTTCTCTCATACATTGAAGGACTTTTTGCGGGTCATTTTTTTCAGCATCAAACCTCTCTTCGGCAGATCTCATAGTTTAACAAAGCTTTTTCCAACTCTTGCATCGAAACTGAATTCTCACTGCTCCACTGGAGTTATCACTGCTACACTGCCTCCAAGAAAAAAAATTTCTCACGGTCTAATAACCCTTGATTTTATTCAATGTTTCTTAACACTAGAACCGCCGTAGCAGTCATTTTGACCTGGACCAAATAAAAAAATTTCGATTAGTCAGGAATTTCTTTCTAAAATAAGTTGGATATGTACCACAGAGAAATAAGTTAAATAAATAACTTCAAATGTTTAAATAAAAATTCTGGTGTAAAATATTTTTAAAACACTTGAGTAAAGTTTCCAGCGGTTCTAGTGTTAAATCTACTAACTTTTAAAGAAATATAAAACTTTAAAATGCATAAGATTGTAGCTTTTTATGTCAAAAGCAGGAGCGAAATGTGCAATTTAGAATATTGTGGAAAAAACAAACTTTACTAACAATTTTATTTAACAAAAAGAAATAAGATTATAGCTTCTTATTTCAAAAGCAGGAGCCAAATGTGCAATTTAGAATATTGTGGGAAGGAAAAAAAAAAAAAAAAAAACATTTCCTAACAATTCTGTTTAACAAAAAGAAAAAACAAACAAACTTAACATTAATTGATAACAATTCTTTCTAACAACAGATGGAGTGTTTCAACAACACCTTTAACCGGACCTTTATATATTTTATAAATATAACTGTCCAGAAAAGAAAAAAACAAGGAACATTGTTTTTCGTACTGAACATTAAATACAAAATGAGCCTTGTGTAATTTGTCTACTGCTTTTATTCCACAATTTTCACCACTTAAAATTTCATTGTCTAAGACAAGAAAATAAGTATTCTTCTGTTGCATATACTTGCTAGGTTAGATAGGGTTGCCGAATTCCACTCCTCGCAGTAGAATTGCATTCCTCCATGAGGTTTACCATTCTCCTGTGTTAAAAGAAAATATTGAAATGAATTTAAACAGCAATAATTGTAATGTTAAGGAGTAATTATGAACTTTTTAAAATATTTTAGTTTTTAGATTAAAATAAATATAAATAATTATATTATTTTTTAATGAAAAAAGATGATGAATATTATATAATGGTTATATGGGCCATTCCAAAAATAAAGGTCCCTTTTGAGAATTTTTTTCACTAAAAATGAAGTAAAAAAACCTTTGGGAGGATTGTATACATCTTCAAGAATAGAAATTGAATATCAGCAGCACACTTTTTAAAATATATTATTTACTACACTTAGAAACATAGACACATTGAATGAAAAGTGTCTCCTGTGTTACCGTATTTTAAATAATCTCTCCATTTTAGTATTCTCGCAATATAAAACTTTATATAACTACGTAACAAGTATAGTAATATAATAAAACCTCAGTCATAGTTACTTATACATATTAGTCATTGCATATTTAACCCTTTGATTCTTAAGAAAGTTTTTTCTTTTTGTTAAGATTGCAAAAAAACATGTCAGTAACATAGGGGACATATGGTAACACAGGGGACACCAAAATAAGAAAGTGCACACGTGTTCAGCACTAAGAATGCAAAAATCTTAGAAATATGTTTTTATATATTAATTAGATTTTTATTTCTCATATGCAGCAACAGGTAGATCAAAATACTAGAATATTCTGTTTTGATTTTTTAAACTTGTGTTTTTAATCCCATAACAGTACAGCAAAATTCAGAAATAGGAATTCTCAAAAATAAGCACACTGTATAGACGGGTTGCACATGACGTCACATGTCTGAAATCGCTTCATATGGCGCCCAAATATAAGGCGAATATGGTGCTCTCCATTTGATTTTTTAGACTTATTTGCACTATAATAATAAAAATAAGGAAGCTCTAAATTAAAGAGAAAGATAACATGTGCTTTTAACGGCAAACGGGGAGTTCTGTGCTCCACGTGTGTGCTCCAGAAGCTATAGTATCAGTCGTTGCTAATAGCAACGTGACGTCAATGCAAGGGATCTATATGAATCGGCACACTAGGTCGCTGAATACAACATGTAGATTAAATATTTTGATAAATATCTATGAATACAGATGTAACAAGTAAAGTAAATGAAATAATTGCATGTTTACGTTCAATAGATTGTTATGAGCAAATGTGATATTGCTATCTGGTATCAATAAATATTTTAAAATAGTCTCCAGTGACAGAAAAGTATGCATTATAGAAGGCTTAATTTTATTGGCATTTTAATAAAGGGACAAAAAATACCTGAGTAAATCTTAAGTACTGTAACTTTGATTTGAAGAAAAAAATTAGTTGAGTTTTTAATAGAAGTTTAATTTAAAATTTCTGGATTTTCTACCTTTTAAATAGTATGGTGTACAATATATATACATATATATATACACTGCTCAAAACAATTAAAGGATATTTGAAGTTTTATATAAAATAAAGATATAAACGAAATTTTTTTTGCCGAAAATAGAAGAAGAGAATCACAAATGCAAATTTTTCTGGTTTTCAAACTGTGGAGTATGCAAATTTTGAGTTCGACGTCAAAAACGTCGCTTCAGCGGCAGCGAATGAAATTTGACTTTCAACTGGATAAAAGAGAATGAAGACAAGGATGATCGGCATTCAGTGATTGCTTTGTTTCGATGAGTACGATGTCTCAGCGAAGTCATTTGACAGATTCAGAAGCTTTGAGAATTGTTGGTAGGTTAGAAGGGGGCCAAACTCAAGCCGAACTCAAGCCATTGGAGTGTCACAAATGTCATTTCCAGGATCTGGAACCATTTTTTGGAGAGTGGATGTGCAGGCTGAAGACCAGGGCAAGGTCGTAGACGGACAACAATGCCCAATGAATATCGGTATTTAGCGTTAACAGCTCGGAGACACCGAACCATGAGCGCTACTCTTCTCCAACAACACCTTCGCTACAGGCACCACGATTTCAACTCAGACTGTCCGAAACCGGCTCCATGCTGTAGGTCTGTATGCTCGCCGACCGATGGTATGTGTTAGATTAACATCAAGGCATCGTCACGACCGCAGGGAGTGGGCAACCGAGCATGTCAACTGGAGGAGAAATGAATGGAGCAATATTCTGTTTTCTGACGAGTCACGTTTTTCTGTGCATCCGGATAATAGGCGTTATTTCATCTGGAAGGACCGTGGCAGTAGGAATAATCCTGCGTTCGTGCACGAAAGTGTCAGATTTGGCGGTGGAAGAGTGTTGGTGTATGGTGGCATCTCCATTGACGGGCGCACTGACCTCTACATCATTCGAGATGGAGCTCTGACTGGTCGCCGATATAGGGATGAGATCCTCAGACCTATTGTAGTCCCTTACGCTGCAGCAATCGGAGATAACTTCATTTTAATGGACGATAACTGCAGGCCACATCGTGCAAACCTGGTGGAGGATTTCCTTTTCGAGGAAGGAATCGTTCGAATGGAATGGCCAGCATGTTCTCCAGACATGAATCCAATCGAGCACGTTTGGGACGCTCTAGGAAGACGAGTTTCTGGCCGCCAACAACCCCCTCAAACTCTCCAAGAACTGGAAAGAGCGCTTCTGGAAGAGTGGGGCAGAATACCCCAACTCGTCATTAATAGCCTCATTGAGTCCATGCCTCAAAGGTGTTCAACGTTGCTGGCCGCCCGTGGAAACCATACCCCTTACTGAAAATGATTTTCTTTGAAGAAAACCCCTTTTCTTATTCTTTTTTTCTCATATGCACAAATTGTGTTTTTTTCCTTTAGTACACAAATGCGCAATAAAATGCATTTTTTTTCTGCCAAACATGTGTAATTTATTCTCATATAACCTGCTATGTCTGTCGACCATGTATCAATCAGCTAAACAGTTTACCAGATACAAAATCCACCTAAAACTGCAATATCCTTTAATTGTTTTGAGCAGTGTATATATATATATATATATATATATTGTTTCTAACTTGTAAAATATGGTTTTGGTTGCATTAAAACAAGCATAAATGTGATACACTTCCTGATACGTGATCTTTTGAATCAAGAGTTGCACAATGTCATTTCTGTAAGGCAATTAACACGATCAGTTTGCATAATTTCCAAATTTTTTAGGACAGATATTTTGAATTTTATATTACTGCATAGTTTTCATTAACATATACTTCAAATATTAACTAAGAGAGTAGCTGTAACATAAAATCGGCTGTTTGCATAGAAGACGCATAAGGATATTTTCCACCTTCCTAAAAAAATCTAACTTCAATTAATAATAATAAAAATAAAATCTGCATATTTCTTTAGTTAAAATAACATACAAAACTTTATATGTAAGTTTCAGCCAACTAATTAGCTAAAAAAATAAATTAAAACCCATTTTGTTACTTCATTGTCTCTTGTGTTACCATCATCATGGTAACACGGGGGACAAAATGTAATAAAAAATTACCCATATACTTATATTTTTATAGAAACAGTGCAAAGACTTATGGAATATTTTCTTTTAACTGAGATGTACACTTTAAACCCCAATTCATTTAAAAAAAATATATATATATATATATTATTAATGTAAATTGATGGTAACATAGGGGACACAAAAAAACACACCTACCTTCAAAACTCAGGTAATATTTTTTAAAATTTAACATATGAAATAATGGCTACAATGGCTTTCATTCGTAATTCTGCGAAATTTTGACTTTTAAATATTTTGTGTAAAATAATTAAAATACTGATTTCTTGATGCTGGCATTATTAATGAGTTTGAGCAATTAATTATTAATTTTTGTTATAATTATTTTTTGCTAAAAGTTATGAGTGCATCAAATGTAGCCGCGTATCTTATTAGTATATTAAATTTAGGTAATATTTAAAGACCCGTTTATACTTATTTAAAGCATAAATTTAATCTACTGTAAGATTCTAAAAACAAAAACATAAGTATTTCGGTTTTAAAGCAATGGATACAAGTTTCTTTTGGCGAAAAAATGTGTCGCCAAGCACCGTAATATGAAATGTTCTTAAAATTAAAATTAATCAAACTTACGCTTTTAATATCTAAACTGATAACACTAGATGATACCTATTATTACATACATTTGTTATTAAAAGTAAAATATTTTGTATTTTCATTGTGTCAAATGATATCATAGTTGCAATGAAATATTTTTAAGACCCTTTAAATAATAAAAAGAAGAAATAAAAAAGTAATACATAGCGATGGAAGGCAACCGAACTTGTTTTGTTTGCTCTTTCTGTACATCCATAGCACAACAACTTGCTACCATGATATTTTTGAATCGTAAGCATGAAATTGTCTAATATCCTCCGTAGAAATCAATGCTGTTAGCACGCTGACCGGAAAGGTTCTTGCCCAGAGTCACGTGACTTTATCTTGGGTGAAGAAAGGGTCGGGGAATTCTTCCTCTAGTATATGCTTACTCTGAGGAACTAGTAGTCTGTTTTGCAAACTCTTCTATTTCTTCTGAGACAACCTCGAGATTCATGGAATAACTTATTCTTGGAATATTTCTGTTATAATTTCATTGATATTATTTGAACTAGTGGTCTGTTTTGAAAACTCTTCCGTTTCTTCTGAAATATTTGGCACTTTTGAGCCATCCTCTGGGTACATCGAAAAACATGCTTCTTGGGGTATTTCTGTGACTGCCAATTCTTTTACTTTGTTTCATATTTCATATGCATTTTCCAAAAATGTTAATGTTTTTTCAAAGAAAACTTATGATTTTTCTGCTTTGATTGAAGCCAGTTCATATGTTGTAATCACCAGAGCTTTCTTGTACTTTTGCTGAGCACTAAGAACTCTCTTTGGTTTCTCTATCACAGTAATCGTTGGTGAGTCTGATATGGCTTAATAGGACACATTTGTACCTTCACCATTCAGCAAATTTAAATTACTAAAAAAATATTTCTTGTCCACCTATGATCACATAAATTTCATCAAAAACTGGCATGCCATTCTTTTTTTCTGTAGAAGATGTTCTTGCTTGGTAAACACGTGGAAAACCTAAATTTGCATTTACATTCAGTAGAACAGCATATCTCACATTTTCAAGAATTACATTTCCGCTTGATTGGACTTGTTCTCTAATCCTTGAGAATGCATATAGAGTCAATACATGGAAAAAAATTCCTTCCTCCACATTTGTTAGAGGTTTTGTAGGCATTTTTAAAATCACTTTTGATGATATTGTTTGTTTCAGTTCTGAGAGATCAACGCAATAAAGAATAATCCTCACAAAACAAATTAGCAGCACCAGCTAAATTCAGGAAAGAATTGCCATTCCAGGAAATCAGACTCTTGCAAGAAAACTGGGGTTGCCACAACATGTTACTCGTCAGGTTTGCCATATCGGCAACAAACAATGACAAAAAAAAAAAAAAAAAAAAAGTAGCTGTTTCTGGGAATATATGCAAGGGTAGCCAAAGTTCCATTTTACCTTCATACCATGTGTCGCCATAGAACAAATTTGAAAACAAATACCCCTGTTTCAACTAGGAACTTCGTTCATTAGACATTAATATCTCGGAGTATTTTCTCTTCAATAAGAAAAATCCCCCAGAGCGATACCTTCTTTAGGTATTCACGGGCTTCGCAACCCCGGCACCTGAGCGATCTTTCTCCTTTCCTTTTCCTCTTTTCTCTCCTGTCTTTCTTTCCTCTTTGTTTCACTCTCATTGTGGTTTCCTCTTCGGAGGTGAGGGCTATTCTGCATTAGCCGATATCATCCTGTTTATATCGACTTATGGAGAATCGAAAACCACCCACGTGTCTGCCGTGCATGGCGACCCGTTCCCTAGAAAGGGGGATCCTGGCAGTTGAGGGAAACCAACACACTGCTTTGGCCTCTGCTTCAGGCAGGCGGGAGGTGCATATTGGTCCCGTATGCATCAATCGGCTGGTCAGCTGACTTCTGTCACTGGCTGTTCAAGTGATCATGCACTTACTAGCCATCTCGTTAAGGGTGGAGACTGGCATGGGAGTGTCTTGTGACCGTATAGGCCCTGGTTAGCACTGGTGCACGAATGTGCATCCCCTTGTTGGGCTCAGTAGTGGGTGGTGTGGCGGGGGTCTGAATTTTTTTTTCTAACATGGATGGAGAAACTTCACTCTCTTCTATATCTCTCCCCTGTGGAGAGCAACAAACTGCACAGAACAATTCGTTCTCACGTTTTTTCATTATTAAACATACTGAAAGTATTTCAAATAGTTCATTTAAAAGAACTTCACCGTTTCTTATTGGTAAAACATTCCAGTCAGTTTTTGGAGATGGCTATTCGCTAAAAAAAAATGCAGTCTGGAGATTTGTTGTTGGAGGTCTCTTCAGCCAAGCACTCGCAACTTCTCTTGACCTGCACAGAAATTGGCCTTTTTTCTGTTTCTGTCCAAGCACATCAAACTTTAAATACAACCCGTGGAGTCATATCTGAACAAGAACTTCTTTTCTCTACAAAGGAAGAGCTTCTAGAAAACTTAAAAGATCAAAATATCATAGATGCACGTCGTATCACACTCCGTCGAAATGGGCAAGTACTTCCTACAAAGCATATTATTCTCACTTTTAATAGCCCGAATTTACCAACCAGAATTAAAGCTGCCTACTTAAGCTGCCCTGTCCGTCCCTATATCCCTAATCCCCTCTGTTGCTTTAAATGCCAGCGTTATGGCCATACAAACACTACGTGTCGTGGTTCTTGCGCACGTTGTGCAGAAGTCGGCCACGACAGTAAATCTTGCAATAATTCTGAACGCTGTGTAAATTGTAAGGGTGACCATACAGCCTACTCTCGCTCTTGTTCAAATTGGATACGTGAAAAAGAAATCCTTGCAGTTAAAATTACCTAAAAACTTTCATACCCAGAAGCTCGCAAAGTTGTTGAATCAAGAACCCCTTCCGTCGGAGTTTCTTACTCCAGTTTACTCAAGCAGCAATCAAACCCGTGAGGCACACAAGCACGCAAACTGATTGCACCTTTCTACCAAGTTGTTTACCAGAAATTAAACCGGAAAATAATTCCTCTTGCCCAAAAAAATTTTAATCTGCTTCCCAATGTAACATAACTAGATATTATCGACATTAGATCAATATGATGAATTTAAATTAGCTGAGGTGAAATAGACTCTAATAAATTTGTCTTTTCTTAGCAGAACCTAAGGGATTTACAATTTCAAATGCACCTTGAAATAAAATTATTGCAAGTGCAATGTTGAAATAATTGATTTATTTTAGAAAACTGTACCATTCATTACACCTGTTAATTTTCCCACTTTAACAACTCTTCTTTTATATTCACTGATGTGATTAGTAACTACTCTATCACTTAACACCTTTCTGCATGATTTTTATCCTGCAGGTTAAAAACTTTGAAAGTTTGCTAAATAATAATCTAACATGAACAAAAATCACTCAAAATTTTCAAATCCGCCTTAATTTAAGGCCGTGCTATATATGTCACACCATGCATTCTTCACACCCTGAAAATTTGGTGTTACAGTCGGCCCCGCTTAATTTCATACAGTTAGTTCCACTGAATTGTATGCATTTAGGCGGGGACAGCAATTAATGTTATCAGTATACATTATCATATGATTATATACCACAGATATGATAAATATTAATGGACAATAATTATTTACCTAATAAATTAAAAACTATTGTAATAATAACTTTAATAAATAATTTATTGTCTTTAAATCATACTTTTGAAAATAAAAGTTTCTGCACAAATTCTTTTTATTTTTCAATTATTTGCCAATTTCTCCTTTTTTTTTTTTTTTTGCCTACACAAAAAATCCTTTAGGATTATTATTTTCATATCTGGACTCTATCATTTCTCCACTTCCAGCGCTAAATATTGGTCTTTAATTCTCTTGACCGTCTCGATTCTATTTCCCCTCCGATTCCAGAATTTTTCAAAAAGTACCCCAAGCATCTTGAGTCACTGTGTACGGCAAGCTTTAAAAGAAAAACACAATTGTCCAAATTCAACACTCTCATAAGTTTCCAGAATTAAAATAAGTTATCTTTCACGACGATTTCTGCTCTTCGATTGTAAATATAACAAACCATCGAAAAAACCCATTTATCACTATAACAGGAATTCATAAAATCCGGATTACTACTAGTAGATTGGAGATATTTATGCAATTAACCGGGGATTGTTATGCGATAAAATGAGTATATTTAACATTAACCTTATGAGGAACGTTTTTGATCCACGGCATTCTATGCATATAAGCGGGGTATGCAATTATTAGTTACCCGATTAAGTGGGGCCGACTGTACCTGGATTTTTTTCCAGACATCTGGCTCTTCACATTCATAGATGCACAAGTTGTCTCTTCTTGCGTCTTATGCAAAAGCGATAATGGAACATCTTCGCCATCGAAGTCTTTTGAGTGCGGTATAACAATTCGTTGTTTGCGACGTGATGCTGATCCTTCTTCTCCTGAATCTGTTACAAAAATTTTAAAATAATTTGTATCGTCCAGTGCCATATCATCATCAGAGAGGTCTGACAATTCACTCTCGTCTCCTGCAGGAAGAACCATAAAATAACCTGGGGCCCATTTCTAGACAGCGCCCATATCTCTAATAAAACATGGCGATATTCACCTTTCAATTATCACACGGGTGAACACATTTATGATGGTGAATAAACAAATATACACATTTCAACCACTATGGAAAAATACAACCTGTGAATGCATGGCGTGACATATGTGGTACGTAACGATTTTTATGTACTACATACTATGCTAATGTTTTACAATCATGATATATATTCACAAGATACTTACAAACACTGCTGTATTTTTTTTCAGTCCAGTCTTCTTTTTTTCCACACCAAAACAACGAAAATATTCACTTTCGAGCAATACAAAGTAACAACTAGAAATTTCTCACCGTTCGCCTCTTTTTTGGTGCCAAAATCCACTCGCACCTGTTTAATCACATGCACTATCTACTGACATATTGAATGAAAAAGAATGGAACTTCTGAGTATAAAAACAACTGCAGAACTGTATGTAGGAAGGGGTTAATAAATTCTTAATGGTACTATTTAAAATTGAAACACATTGCATATAACCATTTTGTTAGGTTTATTTTTCCCAAGGTATATCTCTGTGTGTTTAACAAATTTAAATTATTTTTTTATGACATTCTTTTAAAATGAGTGTCAAGTGAATAGTTCAATGTCAGTCACCGGTGACTGACATGGCACTCAACATGTTAAATAAAATTCTGAAAATTCTATATTTGAGAATTTTTTGTTGTTGATGAATAGCCATGTGTTTTAAGATTAAAAAATTGTGCAGAATATTTAAAGGACTCATGTTTTTCCTAAACACATCTGTTTTGATCCATCTTTAATTATCCAACTCCATAAACCAATCTTTCCCCACTCCCTTTAGACTTGAATATATCTAGAAGTTTAAAACCCCCTCTCAATTGTAACTCTTTCCATCTTAACCTCTGTACATCTATAATGTGTATAATAGTTTGAAATAATAGCTTCTTATTCAAAAACCAACTTATTTAATATAAAACACAATCCATTACATGCAGCATTTACTTTTAAAATCACTCGCGGCAAGCCATGTACAACAACATTTACATTTCTACTTCGACTGCAGAAGCCAAATCAGTACTCACTACATAGTCGGAGGGGGAAAAAGGAAACCGTAGAACAGGTTGCGCCATCTATTGGGCATAAAATTAATACAGAATCAAACAACATCCTTCCTTACAGATCAGATTTTTCATCACTAAACAAATATAAAGAAAAGTATCAAAATGTAACTCTTGTGAAATTTGAATATAATCTTTTATAAATAAAATTTCAATTTTTCCAATTTGGAAAAATTGAAAAATACTCCCAAAAAACTGGGTTTTTTTCAAAAATTTGTGTTTTTCCTAGAATTCTCGTCTGTAGGAGAGAATAATGATCAAAGAGTAGTGAATACACAATAATTGTTGTAAATGTTAATTAATACATCCTTGAGTAATTATTTAGAGGTTGATATAAAATTTGAAACTACGGTTTAAAAATAAAAAATAACTTTGTGGTTAATTTGTAAAATACATGTGTAATTTTAAGTAATATATATTAAGACTTATTTCGGAGCATAATTTTGCAATATGTTTCCTTTTTTTGCATTTTTGGTTTACAAAGCGATATTTTTGCAGTTGTTAAAAAAAATAAACTGCTAAACAAAGCATGATCTAAAATGGGCACATTTTCAAACTGTGCCAATTTGATAATTTTTAAAATAGACTGGCAATTTTTTTCTTTACTACGTTATACTTTAATTTTATAAAATTTAAATAGTTAGAAAAATTTCGATTTTAATCAGGATTGCCAGGTTTGGCTGGTCAATTTCTCGTACAAAATATCTGAAATTACAAATAAGAATTTTTACTTTGTTTGAACTTTCCGTGATTTGTCAAGGTAAAGATTACTTTCAGAATTTCTCTTAAATATTTTGAATATCAAAATTCCCCAATTTGGGAACACTGATCAGAATAATGATAGATTATTTTTATATGCTTTTAATGCAATTACTTTAAAATTGATTACAATAAATATTAATATGCAATCAGAAGATGTACCATAATTTTTTTTCACACTGTTTATTGAAAATTATTATATTAAAAATACATATACACACACCTATATAAAAATAAAATACAATACAAACAAAAAAACACAAAATGAAAAAATATATACACATATACATGTAAAATTAAACACAAAATTAAAAAATGTATACACATACATATATTAAAGTACAATACGAACAAAAAACACAAAATGAAAAATTAAATTACATTAATGTACAATTTTTTTTATTTATTATATTCTGTTAATTTTTCCAAAAATCTATTAAAAGATTCGTGTGTATTTTTAATAACATTTTTGTAAATATATATATATTAATCTTTTTTATTTATAATATAATCAGTTAATTTTTGAATTGAGTTTGCTGTACTTTTGATCGATTGATTCATCTCAGAAATATCTATAGCCATTCTCTCTACGGCAATCGAATTCTGTTCCATAGAGTTGCTATGGCATTTCAGCTCTTTCAATGCCATCTCTGTTTTTCTTGTAAGAGTGCTCCTTTTAGCACCTTGATCTGCAAAAATACATGTGTACAATGAATGTATAGAAAGTAAAAATTAGGACAGCAAAAATTTAAATGATTTAAATTATTCATAAAAATTATACTACTATTCCAAATGATGACTTCCTCACTATCTATAACTTTATCTAATCCTTCTATGCCTAAGTTACTATTTAATTTTTTAAAGTAGAAGACTACTAATTCGCACAGCTTGGTTGCAAGAGTTGTGTGAATTTCAGACTTTTTGCGAATTATAGGTCACATTTATTTAATCTTTGTTTGCATTCTTTAAATTCATATATTCAAATAATTTGAATTCTTAAATCTTAAAAACGAAAAAATTATACACTTAAACAAATAAATAAATTATCAACTGTGTTTATAATTGATTATTATTATTATTTTTTTATTTACACTGCATCAATGGATGTCTGATTTAAAAAATTTGGTTTATTTTGATGAATTGTTCCTTGAAGTTTATAAAGAGTCACGAATTCTTGCTGAGTCACAAAGTTTTGTTGATTGTATACTTCTGGCCTAGTGCGAAACCTTCATCAAGTTAATTTTTTTATTTTTATGGAACTGGGAGACACTCACAGGACTTTCTAAAATTCAATTTCTTTGTAGAATACAAAAAATATTTCAATGTATTATTTTCTTTTATAATAAATTAATATAAGAAAAGATATGTTTATAGAATAGTCTTAACAGATGTTTGGTGTCGCCATCTGTTTATGAAAATGAGGACTAAAGTTTTTATTTGTATTTTAGTATCATAATACTAAATTAATTTTATAAGAATATTAGTTATAACTGCTCTTAAAATGTTCTCAAGTTTCCATTCCCGGTTTAATGGGGGAGAATTCCAATTATCAGTAATTATTAAAACAAAATCAAAGAATTAAATAAGTTTGTTTAATAATAAACAGTAAGAAAGTACTAAGTAAGAGAAATAATAAAGAACAAATGTTAGAAATAAGCTTAATAATAATGCCATGGGAATAAAAATAAAAGAAAAAGGAAAACAATCTAAATTTCACTATTCGAATTGAATACTATGTTTCATAATTCCTTTAAAAAATGACATTTAAGAATTATTTGATGGATATTGGCTGTACCATCTATTGGTAAAAATGAGTAACAAATGTTTTATTAACATTAACAGAGTAAAATGCTATTGCATAATAATCAATGTTCAAAACTAATAAATATAATATTTTAAAATGCGTTTAATTTTATAATTATAATTTAAGGTTAAAAAAAAATAAAAATATATGATTAAATAGTCTCAATACCAATTTCTCGCACAAAATATCTGAAATTACAAATAAGAATTTTTACTTTGTTTGAACATTCCATGATTTGTCAAGGTAAAAATTACTTTTTTCTTAAATATTTTGAATATCAAAATTCCCCAATTTGGCAACACTGATCAGAATAATGATAGATTATTTTTATATGCATTTTAATGCAATTACTTTAAAATTGATTACAATAAGTATTAATTAATATGCAATCAGAAGAGGTACCATAATTTTTTTCACACTGTTTATTGAAAAGTATTATATTAAAAATACATGTACACACCTATAGAGAAATAGAATACAAACAAAAAATGAAAAAACATATACAAAATCACATATAAAATTAAACACAAATTGAAAAAATGTATACACATACATATATGAAAGTACAATACGAACAAAAAACACAAAATGAAAAACTAAATTACATTAATGTACAATTTTAATAGCTTTTTTATAAAAATTAAAGGATTATAATAAATAAAAAAAAGATTCTGTGTGTATTTTTTAATAACATTTTTGTAAATATATATATTAATCTTTTTTATTTATAATATAATCAGTTAATTTTTGAATTGAGTTTGCTGTACTTTTGATCGATTGATTCATCTCAGAAATATCTATAGCCATTCTCTCTACGGCAATCGAATTCTGTTCCATAGAGTTGCTATGGCATTTCAGCTCTTTCAATGCCATCTGTTTTTCTTGTAAGAGTGCTCCTTTTAGCACCTTGATCTGCAAAAATACATATGTGTACAATGAATGTATGGAAAGTAAAAAATTTAAACTATTCATAAAAATTATACTACTATTTCAAATGACTTCTTCTCTATCTATAACTTTATCTAATCCTTCTATGCCTAAGTTACGATTTAATTTTTTAAAGTAGAAGCCTACTAATTCGCACAGCTTGGTTGCAAGAGTTGTGTGAATTTTAGAATTTTTGCGAATTATAGGTCACATTTATTTAATCATTGTTTGCATTTTTTAAATTCATATATTCAAATAATTTGAATTCTTAAATCTTAAATACGAAAAAATTACACAGTTAAACAAATAAACAAATTACCAACTGTGTTTATGATTATTATTATTTTTTTTTTAATTTACGTCAATGGATGTCTGATTTAAAAATTTGGTGTATGTTGATGAATTTTTCATTGCAGTCTATAAAGAGTCACGAATTCTTGCTGAGTCACAAAACTTTGTTCATTGTATATTTCTGGCCTAGTGCGAAACCTTCATCAAGTTATTTTATTTTTATGGAACTGGGAGACACTCATAGGACTTTCTAAAATTCAATTTCTTTGAAGAATACTAAAAATTGCAATGTATTATTTTCTTTTATAATAAATGAATATTAAAAAAAAAAAAAAAATTATGTTTATAGAATATTCTTAACATATGTTTGGTGTCGCCATCTGTTTATGAAAATAAGGACTAAAGTTTTTATTTGTATTTTAGTATCATAATACTAAAAATAAATATAATGTTTTAAAATGTGTTTAATTTTATAACTAGGATTTAAGGTTAAAACATTAAAGATATATGATTAAATATATTGTCTAAGTAAGTATCTTCATTCATTTAAAACAAATACTTTTTTAAGTTCGTTATTCTTTATGTGAGGCTCAATACCATCTCAGTATTGCATCACTAGTTTCTCTTAGACAGGGTTTATTATTTGCCAATAATTAATTATAAACAAAATATTAAGACAGTTTAGATAATACTAAACAGATTTCTATTAAAACATATGAGCGTACTGGGTGGATTTGATGGACCTGTTGCAGATGTGGGAGCGATATCATCATCCTTAACTGCTGATACAGGAAGATCACCATCATCAACTGTAGTTGGCCCTGTTACAGTTGCTGATGGGCCTGTTATGGTGGCTGATGGACCAGGTAAAATTTTAAGATACGAGTGTTCATCACTTTCAATGACAATTTCCTGTAGCCAACTGTACAATGGATTGAGACTGTCACTGTACGAGTATTCCATTGAGTCCTGAGAGGGGCACAGGACAAAAATAAATATATATATATATATTAATGAAGGAAATCACTATTAGTTTTTCCTTTTATCACAACTTAAATTTTATCCTTCAAGAAAATAAAAATATATCCAACCAGAAATATTAGTTAAAAATAAATCAAATAAATATTATATGAAAAAGTTTTTATGAAAAGGAAAAGTTTCATTAAATAATTTTTTGGGTGGAATAGTGTTTATTTGACTTTGAAAATTCCAAGATTGGTTATTAGGCTTTATGAATAAACTAAATTTTTTTAAAGTTTGAGAAATCCATTAAAAATTAAATAAAGAGTTGAAAATTTGAAATTTGTAGTTTATACTTGGTCTAGGAATTAATTTGTGCGGTTTTTAATAAAAAATTAAAGCTTTATTTCAAAAGCAAAATACACAAATACGTTAACAAAAATATTGTCCATCGCTACCCACTACTTTTGCCCATCTTTCAGGTAATTTACGAATTCGGTGTCGAAAGAAGTCCTCACTTTTCGAAGCGATCCAATCAGATATCCATTTTCTATATTTTCTGAAGACGTGAACCGCTGTCCAATCAAATCGTTATTTATGCAATCAAACAAGTAGTAGTCTGAAGGAGCAATGTCTGGTGAATACGGTGGGTGGGGTAACACTTCCCATTCAACATGTGGTCGGGCGTTATCATGTTGAAAAATAAGTTTATTATGTCTGTTATCCCATTCTGGTCGTTTTCTGGAAAGAGCTTGTTTCAAACGTATTAACTGAAGTCAATAACGTTCTCCATTAATAGTTTCACCAGGTTTTAGAAGCTCATAGTACACCAGACCTTTCTTATCCCACCATATACACAGCATAACCTTTGGACAGTGAAGATTTCGTTACGGTTATGATGGACCTGGTTCACCTGGCATTACCCAGGCTTTTTTTTCGTTTAGGATTCTCGCAATAAATCCATTTTTCATCACCAGTAACAATCAGATGCAAAAATCCCTTATTTTTCTGTCTTTGAAGCCACATTTCGCAAACGGTTTTTCTTTTTTCAACGTCTTTCTTTCAATTCATATGGAACCCAATGTGACATCTTTTGAATAATTTCCATTGCTTTGAGGCATTTGGAAACTGTTGTTTGATCAATCTCTAATGATTTTGCAAGTTCTTCCTGCGTTTGACACGAATCCTGATAGAGCAATGCTGTCAATTCGTCATCTTCAAATTTTTTTGGCCGTTCAGGTCGTGCTTGGTCTTCCAAGCCGTAATCACCACTTTTAAACTGTGCAAACCACTTCTGATGTGTTCGTTCAGCTAGAGCATGGTCACCATAAACTTCCACCAAAATACGATGACTCTCGGTAACACTTTTCTTCATGTTAAAGTAATGAAGAACCCCCCGCAAACACAAAATTTGACATTTTCAGTTGGATAAAAATTGTTGTTGTTTACGCTTAAACCGAATGGCATATACTAAACTAGATGCGCAATGACAGTAGTTTTAAATGCATGTTTGAACAAACGAAACTATGGGACAATACGCTAGTTATGCCATTTCTTGTAATACCGCATGAATTAATTCCTAGACCAAATCTATATACAGGGTGATTCAGCTCGTCGGTGACAAACTTTAAGGATCGATAGAGCACACCTAGACGAACATTTTTGAATAGGGAATGTAGGGTCCCTGACGCGATGGTAAGGCGCTAGGCGCTTTCGAAAATTTGGGTGCCGAAATTCGAAACGTCATAAAAACTAGGGAAATGGTTAGATTTTCTTGCTTGTTGCGTCGAAATGATTCTGTTTGTTTAGACTTTCTTCAGTACCAATTTGATAAGCGTATCTCTTAAAACATGGATAGGGGGCGCTGCAGACTTTGGAGAGCTAGACAACAACTTTAAGCCCGTTATTTTGATAATTTAACACATGCTCGCCAAAGTTTATACTCTAACTTAAAGTTTGAACCCAAAAGTAGAGCCCTGCAAAAAGCGTAAGAGCCGGAATAAAATGTCAAAGTACAGGGTGGTCGAAACTCGAAGGCTCCTAAGAGATAAACAAACAGATTTCTTGACTTATGGCATGCATTTTCATGATTCTGTTTGCTGGGGCTCTCTGAAACTCAGTTGAACGGTACAAAAAGAAACATCGATAGGGGGCGCTTTGGGCAAAAAACATAATTCGTTGACATTTCGGACGCTAACTGGAAACGGGGCGCTACGATCAGTTAGTAATAATGAAAACACATTTTCTACCTCTGCTCAACACTTCTGAATAAATTTAGACCAAAAACATCAATGATACTGTAAATTTATTTACAAAAAATAACACTACAGAAGATGCTCGAAATTTCGACCTTGGGCCATGATGCAGGCTTCGCACCTCCGTCGCATTGAGGAGTGTGTGTTTCCAACAATGCCAGGAGTATCTCTGATCTGCCCTGCAGCTGCCACAATGCGCGCCACAAGTTCTTCAGCACTGCTGACAGGTGTATGGTATACCTCGGCCTTCAGGTAACCCCAAAGGAAGAAATCCAAGCAGGTGAGGTCTGGTGATCGGGCAGGCCAGTGAACTGGACCCCCACGCCCGATCCACCGCTGGCCATACCTTGCGTTTAGATGGAGACGCACGTCGTTCGTGTAATGGGCCGGAGCTCCATCGTGCTGGAACCACATCTGGCGACGCGAACCTTCGGGTACGTGCGCCTCATCCAGAAGCTGCGGCAGCACTTGATCCAGGAAAATCAGGTAATTTCCACCTGTCAGCCGTTAAGGTAACAAATAAGGGCCAATGAGGCAATCCCCCAGAATGCCGGCCCACACATTTACTGAGAAACGCTCCTGGGCTGCTCGGCTTCTGGTTTCATGTGGATTTTCATCACACCACACATGACTGTTGTGGGCGTTCCACATTCCCTCCCGGCTGAAGGTGGACTCGTCCGTAAACAAAATGCTGTTTACAAAACGGGGATCCCTGGATCTCATCGCCAAGTACCATCTTGAGAATTCCACTCGAAGGCCAAAATCCTGCTCTCTGAGCAACTGCACCCGCTGGATGTGGTAGGGGTGCAGATTCCGGGAACGTAAGATGCGCCACGCAGTTGCTTGCGAAATGCCAACATGTCTGGCGATATCTCTCGTGCTAAGACCTGGCTTGTCCTCAACCAGGTTAAGCACAGCCTCTTCGTTGTCGGGGGTGCTCACTGATCGCTCCCGTTCAGGCCTGCCTCCGTCGAAAGATCCCGTTGTGGACAACCTCTGGTGTACTCGAGCGAAGAAGGCATGGCAGGGGATTTGCCTGTTGGGGTAACGCTCGGCGTACAACCGCTGAGCGGCTCGTCCATTACAACCAGCAGCGCCATACGCCAAATGCATGTCAGCCAATTCAGAGTTTGTGTACCGTTCCATCCTACTACCGATCTGCAGACAAGTAACCCGAAGCTTAAGTAGGTACCGCACGTTCAAAAGACGTGTCTGCGCATACAACTACGTCATCTCGCGTTGTCGTCTACGCATTACGTATCTTTTGCATATCGATATGGTACGATATCTTTTGCATAAATCAGCAAAAAGCACCTTATGTAAATTTTATTGCGCGCATTGTGCATGATTGAAACCAGCTATGTTTGTTAAAAAAAACAAACAAACTGCAGTTTTAATAGCTTCTTATGATAAGTAAATTAGTCTCTTGTTTTGTTTCTAACTGATCGTAGCGCCCCGTTTCCAGTTAGCGTCCGAAATGTCAACGAATTATGTTTTTTGCCCAAAGCGCCCCCTATCGATGTTTCTTTTTGTACCGTTCAACTGAGTTTCAGAGAGCCCCAGCAAACAGAATCATGAAAATGCATGCCATAAGTCAAGAAATCTGTTTGTTTATCTCCTAGGAGCCTTCGAGTTTCGACCACCCTGCACTTTGACATTTTATTCCGGCTCTTACGCTTTTTGCAGGGCTCTACTTTTGGGTTCAAACTTTAAGTTAGAGTATAAACTTTGGCGAGCATGTGTTAAATTATCAAAATAACGGGCTTAAAGTTGTTGTCTAGCTCTCCAAAGTCTGCAGCGCCCCCTATCCATGTTTTAAGAGATACGCTTATCAAATTGGTACTGAAGAAAGTCTAAACAATAAGAATCATTTCGACGCAACAAGCAAGAAAATCTAACCATTTCCCTAGTTTTTATGACGTTTCAAATTTCGGCACCCAAATTTTCGAAAGCGCCTAGCGCCTTACCATCGCGTCAGGGACCCTACATTCCCTATTCAAAAATGTTAGTCTAGGTGTGCTCTATCGATCCTTAAAGTTTGTCACCGACGAGCTGAATCACCCTCTATATATAAAGGAAAGTCTGGATTTTGTATTAATCAACGCGCAGATAAAACTACTGAACTTAAAATCTTGAAAATCGGGGTAAAAATACTTCTTATGATATAGAGTATCGCTAAGAAAGGATTTTCTAAAATTTCACCTCTAAGGGGGGTAAAAAAGAGAACGAACTTTAAAAAAATTCCTTAAAAATCTGATTTTATAGTTATTTTTCTATGCTGAATCGAATGGTACTAACTAAATTCCTTTAAGCCCAATAGTTCGAGAGATATTTCATATTTTTCTAATTTGGCACTATCTTTGGCACCAAAACCTGAATTTTTCAAGTGATAATTTCTAAAAACTCATTCTTTTCATTCTGCTACTATAGCAAGGGAAAAATTCAAATTGGATAATTTTTTTAACCAATTCTTTTGGTTAAATAAAAACAACTTTGTCAATTAGAAAAAAAAATTCAAACGTCTCAAAAACTAAAACTAAATGAAAAAAAAAAGTGGTGCTTTTTTGTTCTAATTTTCGTCGCGATACCACGCCAAAATGTATGGTATTGCACCATTTATTTCAACCCTAATCGTGCAAACGATTTTTATTGCAAACCGTGCCACACATTAACATTTGCTAATTATTGAACGTGAATATTTTTATGCAGGAATTTTTAATTATGGAATTTATTTTATTCCATCATAATCTCGCAAAACTTTTTAATATGTTATTTTTTGAATAGAAAATATTTATTACTGATATTGATATAGATTTTACCATTTCGTAGTTATCTGATGAGGAAGCTACAATAAAATTATTTCAGAAGTCAGGCATTATACATATAAAAATGTTTTGTTCAAAAAACCATGAATGTCTTCATTGAAAGAATAAAATGTTTACTGCAATGTGAGACATACGTATTACGTACTCCATGCTTCAGTAGTAAAAGACATTTACAGTTTCAAGACTGCAGTTTAAATTGACTATATTTTATTACTTACAAATTATTTATTTATTCTTATATTTTAAATATTTATTTTGGTACCCGTCGACCAATTTCGCCAAATTATACAAATTGACATAATTTTTATTTTAAATAACGAAAGAACAAATAAATTAAAATAACATTAATAAAAATACATTTAAAACGTCCAATGAAAAATCCCTTGATGACGTAAATACGTGTAACTTGCTTAAAGTCAAGTGAATGTGACATTTACGATCAAGCATTACTGGCATTTAATCTTATAGTTTGACAATAGATTTTTGGTCGACGGGATAACCAAGTAGTACCATTATTTTTATTGATTGAAAAAAATGGTAGGTCAAAGTCTGTAATTTTCAAAAGTTATATTTTTTAAATGCTCATTTTTTTTATCAACAATTTTTTTTTCTTTCTAATGTATCATTTCATTTTTGTGCCAACTATTACGCTTGGCGAGAATGGTGTTGGCATAACAGGGAAATACCAAAACAGTTACTGATTTTATTTCAAATGTAAAGAAAAAAGGTTTAATGAACAATAAATATTGTAAATATGACTATAACTTAGACTCTACTGAACAGAATTTTGTAGAACTTACACTGTTAGATAGTAAATTTGGTTTATAAATTGTTTCATGTAAAAACCATCATTCTAAGTTGCTACGGGAGTTCTAAAATTAGGTGAACTCGATTATGAAAGATTTCAAGTCAACTAATTAAATGCACAGTAAGTTAGATAATATTTCAGGGATTTTTTTCATTATTTATCATATCATATTCTGTGTTGTTTAGCTACGGAGCTATGCGGAAAAAGTTCTCAGTAGTACAGTAAAGAAAATTGGAAGATATATGCTACAGAGAGATCGTATACTAGAGAGTATATATGCTATAGTTATGGAAGTTGAGCTGAGTTCTTTAAAAAATTCAGAAGTGATGTGGTATATACCTACTCCTACCTCCCAGAGAGTTCTATAATCAGGTTAACACAATTATGAAAGTTATATTTAACTATCTCAAATTATATTAAACAAAAACCTAATTTGCAGAACAAATTAAAAAACAAAATTTATTTCCTAAATTGTTTAAGCCTGAGAAGGGGCAGATATTAAGATATTTCATTCAATTCGTTCTACATTTAATGTTAAATTTTTGTAACAAATAAGTTAAACCAATTGAACATTAAAAAATAAATATGAAATTCATATAGTATAATACTTTAATCACCTATATACTTAGATTCCGTTCAAATGAAATCGAAATAAATCTTAGACTTTTTTTAAAGTTTTTTATTTTGCATGTATCTTATCATATTATGTATAATTGTCATAAACATAAAGCAAAATCTGCAGTAAAAATATTTACAACTTAAAAATGGAAAAAGTCTAAGATTTATTTTGATTTCATTTGAACGGAATCTAAGTATTTAGGGTGTTTAAAGTATTATATTGTATGAATTTCATTTTTATTTTTTAATGTTCAATTGGTTTAACTTATTTGTTACAAAATTTTAACATTAAATGTAGAACGAATTGAATGAAATATCTCAATATCTGCCCCTTCTCAGGCTTAAACAATTTAGGAAATAAATTTTGTTTTTTTAATTTGTTTAACAAATTAGGTTTTTGTTTAATATGTCAAGTTTTTTAATAACTACTGCATTCAGTTCGGATATCATCATCTGGCTTTGATTTGTGCGATATCGCATCACAATTTATGATGCAATTTACCTATGTATAATTCAAAATATTTCACCAGTGCAGTAATGCAGTTGCTGTAGTTTGGTCAAAAAATTGCAATCTGAACTTAAAAAATCTGCTTGAAAATGTCATTTTTATTTCCACTATGACGTCATATTCATCTTCCTTTTTAATTCTTAAAAAAAAAAAAAAATTTCAGTTTCATGTTTCACGAGAAAATCATTCAACTAAAAATAGGCAAATTATTATTATGGCTTTTGAATTATTTACAACAATGAAGGAAAAATGTTAAATTTTATTAGAAAATGTCCATTGATTCTCAATGAAAAAAGCGAAATTTGGAATTATTAACAAAAATATTCGATTAATGTAAATAAAAATTAGCCCATGTTACTCTCTAGATCATAATCCACTTACATGCAAAGGCATTTTATGATCCGTTTTGACCCTGACGTCTGGCAAATGTTTTTACTTTGAATTTATAATATTATTAGAATTAGCAAAGAATTAAAAATTAGTGGCATCAGGGACAAAAAGGTGGGAAGAAAAAATGAAAAAGTTATGATCTCCATAGGCTTTTCTATGTTAAATTAACATTGAGAAGTGACACTGGAAATAAATAAGTATTGCGCTGCCGCGCAATACTTAAATATAATGCAAAGAGAAATTTAATTCCGGCCGCTTACATCTTGAGTTCTGCTGAATAGATTTTGACGGGACTTACATTGTTAGTTAGATAATTTTTCAGAAAAGATGTTAGTATAAAACATAACGTTCTACGTTGTTTAGTTAAATAATTACAGGGAAAGTTCTAAATCAGATGAACCCAATTTTGAAAGATTTGCTTTTTTTAAAGGTTCGGCTGAATGAATTTTTATGGGATTTAAACTGTTAATTAGATCATTTTTAGGGAAGGTTTCGGTACATTTTCCAGTTTAAAGGATTCTGCTAAGTGGATTTCGGTGGAACTTGATCGGTTAGTTAATTTTTCAGTGAATGTTTTAGTATAAAGCACATATCATTTGCTTAGTGTTGCTTAGTTGTTAGGTTGCTTGATTGTAGAATTATAGATGAAAGTTCTAGAATCAGGCGAACCTGATTATTATGAACGATCAGCCTTTTCAATAAGTCCAATTAACAGATTCTGATGAGACTTGCATTGATAATTTTTCATGAAAGCTTTTAGTATATTACATATTGTTCTATCATTCTTTACCGAATCCTACACTAACAGATCAACTAAAGAAATTGGTCCTTAACAGTCTAAATTTTGTATGACTCAATGATTTAATAGCGTAATGACATTCATATTGCTTCCGGCAATTCGGTTGGATACACCGGGTAAATGTCCATATTGCTTTAAAATGCATGATCAAATTCAAAGATATATTTTGTTTCATTCAAGATTTCTTTAGGAAAACAGACCAGCGTAGCTGGCAGTAATATTATATAAATAAGCATAAAATTGTCCTGTAGTATGAAAAGTTACTTTATAGGTTATATATACACAATTTTAAGAAAAATATAAAAAGGAAAAAAAAGATAAGCATGTGCAAACACTGAAACTTGGTATATTTTTAAGCTATATTTTTACAATATGTAGCCTAAGATATGTATATACCATTAGTATCTGCATAAAAGTTAATTAAGAATGAAAAAATAATGAAAATAAAAACTGCCCCATTCATGACAAAAAAAAAAAAAAAAAAAAGGAAGTACTGTTTTTTATTAATAATATTAACAATAAAATTTTTAAATGTTATTAAAGTAATATGTAAAAATTTCATGTACAAAATAAATCCACATTATTTAAAAGACATGAAGTTATTATAATTTAAATAAAGCTTCATATGTGTATATAATCAACTATATTAGTACAGAAAGAAATATCTATATTATAAAGGACAAACATATCTGTGCGTAACGCATACGTCATTTTACGAATGGCAACACTTTGAAATTTGAAATAAAATTTTGGTTTTGCAATTGTCTCTACTGCAAATTTTTAAACTTCTAAACATCGCACATTTTAAATTTTTACACCGTCGTATTAGGAAAAAAATGCTCTTTTAAATGCAATTTGTTTGAAAGCTGTATCTCAATTTACTTTTGAGATATTAATTTTTTTATAGTTTTGAATACCTTTTTTCTTATTGTGGCAACAAAAGTACCCCATTTCTATTGAAAGTAAACGGATTATAATCCAAAATAGGAGATACTGTATCTTTTTGTTGTCATTTTCTCATAAAACCTGAAAAAAAAAGTTGAAATTAAAATATGGGCGTCAAGAATATTGTCTGTTATTCCGTGATAATGACGCCATATGCACACTTTTCTATAGACGAAGTTTAAGACTGAATTGTAAAAGTGGATGCAAATGACGTCATTTTATAAAAAAGTGTATTTTAATTCTTAAACCTGAATTATATTTTCAAGTGCGTCATTTTCACAGCCCAGCTGCTTTGAAATTCTTCGCAGGTGAAATGCTTCATTTTTGAAAATAATGTAATCGAAATCACACACTGATAAAACGCAATGTTTACAAAAATTTAGAGTTTCTTTATAAAAGAGAGGTGACATGCAAATAATGGCGATTTATATTACAGAAATTGATGATTCTCGCCTGGATGGATTTCCTTCGCAGAGTTAGACAAGCAAACAAATAATTCTTGGTTTAAATTAATATTGTGTTCCTGAAGTTTTTGTCGAAAATTCTCTTGAATAATAAAATTTTAATGCTAATCTTTAGGACATTCTACTATAATTTTATGAAAATAACATAATTTGCTTAATTTAATTTTTCCTAATTTTATATTATATATATATTTAAAACACAAGTGTGTTTTTTAGTCATCTGCCCTGATCTTTCTGCTGAACCAATTTTAATAATATATTTTTTTTTTTAACTGAAAGCTCTTCCTTTGCAGATATGATCGCACTATCTGTTTGTTTTTTTTTTCAAATATCCCCACTTTTATATTTTAAAAGTATTTTATGAAATTTCGTCAAAATGATGAAAATTAGATAGATTTCATTATTGTAGACAAGAGAGAAATAATGATGTATTTTTAACTTTATTCATGCTATTTTCTGATAAAAATTCAAAATTGTTGATAAAAATTTATGTGTAGGGTTTAGTGGCACAAAATCCCATTAGGAGTAGAATATTATATTAGGGGCATAATAACGGAAAATGACATACTGCTTTTGAAAACATGCATTTTTCCTCATAAATTTTCTATATTGATTTTCCTTCTGCATGTGTACTGATACTGAGTTTCAGACACTAGGCGAAATGCTTATTTAAGAGAAAATGAAGTCATATTTAAAAGAAAACGATCATTTTCTTAGATAAAACTAAACATTTTAACACAAATGCGTCTAAAAAATATAAATTACGGAAATTTTTACTCTCCGGAATTGAGATTAGAATATCAAGTAAAGAGTGCATCCGTTCACATAAAAGATGTTGCTGACAATCATGACTTCAAGTTTTGAGTTAAAATGGTTTATATAGATATGAGATAAATATGGATATGAGAAGTGCGTATGCATGTATTGAGAAGGTGAAAATTGCTGTTTTAATTCCGGAAATCTAAGCATAAGAGCCTCAGTTGATAACCACATCCTAATAACTGATCTTTATTATATTTTACTGGTTAAGTATCTATATTATAAAGAACAAATGTATCTGTGTGTAACGCTGATGTCATTTTGCGAATGGCAACATTTCATGATCAAATTTCGGTTTTGAAATTTTCGCTACTGCAATTTTTTAATCTTCTGACCATTGTACATTTTCAATTTTCGTCGCATTGAGGGAAAATTTACTTTCAAATGCAATTTATTTAAAAACTGTATTCCTTGACTGATGTATTATATTTTCTAAAATAATTTTTATGCATGATTTTTTTAAGGTTTATCTTATCACTTGCCGGTTTCAATACATAATAATAATAATAAACATTTTGCACATAAATTAACAAACCCAAGTAATTCGGCTTTAAAAGTACCTCCCAGCACTCCAAAGATAAAAACCCGTGATGTCAGTTGTGTGGCGATAATAAGATGATCGTTTAAGTGGTTTAGAACAAATTGCGAAGGTCTTTTAATAAATTACTATTGATTGTTAAAGAAATAATAAAACTGGAGAGTTCTTACTTGAAATGTAGACAATGAAGAGGCAATTTGATGAAAACAAATATTCTTTATTTCTTACGTTAGTAGCAGTAGAAGGTTAAGAAAATACTTGCTTCTGGTCACCATTTTAAAATAGAAGAACTAATCTTTTAAGAAGAAAAATAGCAGCCAACACGGAATAAATCCATGGGATTTCTTTTAATGAGAGCAGCACAACTTTAAAGGATTAAACTTTGAGAAAGAAACACATCCACTTAAATAAAATATCAAACTCATTCGGCCAAAAAGAACGGCACGGCATTCGAACGGCCGGCCAGCGGGCTGGCGCTCCGCTAAAACTACGTTAAAAGACTACATCTTTTGCAGACAACATCAACCAAATTCTGAATTGAAAATTAACGAGTTTTAGTTTTTAAATGATGAATACGGGGTTGACAAAGTAATTAAAAGGCAGAATTTAAATTGATTAGCTAAATTAACATTTACGGGAAATTAATGAAAATCGAATTACAAGCTGCAGAATTAAAAAAGTTTCACTGATTGGAAAACGAAACCAAACGATTCTCCTGTCAGCGATCGGCGTCAAAAGAGGGCGGCGCATAAATTCAATGACGTCATCATAATGCAAGCTGTGTCCATCGATACGAGAGCTCCAGAAATGTGCTCCTAAAATAGCAGAGTGCGCACGCGCAAGCTGCCGATTCGCCCGAAGGCCAAGAGAAACAGATCGGCGGCGAAAAATGAACTTGCTTTACGGTGAGAGATAAAAGTGTCAACATCGCGGCGTAAAGATTGAGTTTAAATAAACATTGATGCAAAAAAAAAATAGCTGAAAGGAAATAAAAATAAACCAAATTTAAACACTGTGAGAAGTATTCTCACAAGTTGTGGTTCTAAATGCTATGCAACGCCAAAATTAAAACGTTGGCTACCATCCTCAGATCCTGTTATAATAGAATACCAAACTAGTCAGTCACAAAAATCCGCTGGTCAATCCAAAAAGTCACCCGATCGTCATATTGAGCAAACTCCTGGTCCATCTGCATGTAATCTGCAGAAACCTAATACTAGTCAAAATCAGAAAGTAAACAAAAAATGTAGTGTGCAGAAACAGAAGAGGAAAGCTCCAACTCAAGTTTCCTCCCAGTGGAAGACTGTAAAGAGGAAAGGCAAGAAATCCATTCTTAGCCCATCTCTTACAAATACGAAGGATCCCAGACATTTACAAAGGTATGTGGAAGAGGCTATGGATTCTGAATCCTATGATTCAAATTCAGCTGATGCTGATATCGAAAGATACAATCCTACATGATTTGACATTGCTTAAAAA
This sequence comes from Maratus speciosus, assembly GCA_963932465.1. Lineage (NCBI taxonomy): Eukaryota > Metazoa > Arthropoda > Arachnida > Araneae > Salticidae > Maratus > Maratus speciosus. The sequence goes on from OZ010798.1 coordinate 460,187,764, forward strand.
AAAAAAATCTTTATTCTGTAAATGTGTCTTTTAAGAAAAAAAAATTATTTTGACATTTTTACCCTTTGTTTTCTGAACGGTCATTGCTTCATACCTTTTACATATTTTAATGATAGTTATTTTTGATTGTTTTTCTATCTTGCTATCGTGTAGTTTTTATACATTCTAAAATTTGCATTTTATCTCATTACTTTTTCATTAAATTTAATTTTTCACTCGCTGTTTTTATCAGAAGTTTTAATGTATTAATTTTTTTAACTTCAGCCTTGACTTCTTATTTTCTAACCTGCTCTTGGTGCAGTAGCTATAGGTTTCAACTTTGTCATCTGATTTTATTTATACATTTTATCATATTTTTTCAATCATCTTGTGTAACATTCTTTATACTTGAGGTTTTAAATTTTATTTTTTAATTTATCTTTTTTTTCCTGACCTTTTTCTTGGCGCAGCATGTCCTAAATGGGACCTTGTGCCATTACACAAATCTAACATATTTGTAATCGTACAATTTAAATTTTTAGATCGCCAAATAGGATTTTTTTTTTTTTTTTTTTCAAATGGAATTTGTTTGCAAAGTTTATCTCAGTTTACTGATTGTCTATGGTTTTTAAAATAATTTTAAAGCATGAAATATTTTTTAATTTTTCTATATCGCGCGGAGCTCGATTACGAAAGATTAATCCGTTTGCCCTTAAAACAAAATAAAGAGTTCATTTTCTTACGGCTAATATCCATTAAAAAAAAACTTCCCTATGAATAAATAAATAAAATAATATAAATAAAACACAAGTTTACCAGATATGTATAAGCTCTGAAATTATCAGAATATAAAAGGATTCCATAAGTAGAAAATTCTTAGCAAATAACTCTTAGCATGCGGCTAATAAGAAGATATCGCTTTTGATAAATTTCAAAAATTTGTTTATTGTATAATTCGTATTTTCCATATGAAAAATGCTTTTTTAATGTAAGTGGTCAATCTAAAAAATTTATTGCATATAAAAAAATTATTAGTTTTCAATAAAAAAAAATGTTTTCACCTATATTCTTTAACACAGGAAGCCCGGGTACGATCCCCTAGTATCCATAATAGACTGGGGGGCGGTTGCACAAATCATCACCTCATTGAGTTGACTGCTGAAATTCCAGGATTACTTAAAACTCTATTAGCATATTAAAATGCTACTGGTCTGCCAAGTCATATCTTGGTGGAAAACACCTGAAAACCTTATTTTAGAGGTTGACTGGTAGGTTTACGATTGTGTTTTCTCGTTTCCAGTGCTTCATGTTTTCATAGCTTTGGGCACAGAAAAACACAATGATAAACCTACAGATCCTTTATGAAAATCATTTTACTTTGAAATTTATTTTATCTCTTTCATTGCTTTGACATCACAGAATTTGCTTTACTCTTTTATGACAACTGGATGGGGAGCTTCATACAGACTGTACTTTTTATATGAATTTTTTCCTTTTTTATTCTACTGCTTTTAGGATTTTAATTTTTTTTTTTTTTTTTGTACACTTGCCTCACTGCATCTGGATGGGATACCCCATCCAGATAGCTTTTCTCGCTGCTCTTTTAATTTACCTACATATTTTCTGTGTTACTTTTTGGTGTTTTAGTCATTATTTTGGCGCAGTCCCTTAAGGGATTTTGCGCCATAAAACCCCATAACCAACCAACCATTTATCAGGTCTGCGGGTAGTTTCCACCAAGATATGACTTGGCAAACCAGATGCTTTTTAATATGCTAATGGAGTTCTGTCTAATCCTGGAATTTCAGCGGTCAATTCGATGAGGTGGTGGTCTATGCAGTCACCTCACAATCTATAAATAAATTGTAATTAAAATTTATATACAATTACACTTATCGGAATGCCTGCTTCTGGCACAGACATATCCCCTGTGGCTGCCACCCACCCAGTCATGTTAAGTAGACCCTCCTCCATTGGACTGAGGGTCTCTACTGAGCCCTCCCTTCCTTTGCCGGTTTGGACTCTGTCTTTTCGGATTCTTGCAGCTTTATGTCTCACATAACCTTTTTGGTCATTCCATGTCTGTAAAAAGCATTGTGATACAGGCTAAAATTTTACAGTAAAGAAATTGGCCAAAAAAAAAAAAAAGAACTACACTATTAGTGTGAAAATAAGAGTTCCACGGCACCTGCGTTGCGTTGTGGAGGTCCGTGGAGACGCGCGCTGATAAGAGTCGGTGGTAAAGGAAACTCATTTCAGTGGAGGAGATAAGGAGGAGGTGTGTTAGAGTATGCTGTCGGGAATTGATAAGAAGATATTTATTTCGGGAAATGAATGAATCGAGACTTTGAAAATATTGGACGGAATTATTTTTGGAAGACAGTGTTTACAGTATGAGGGTATTTTATTTATTTTATTTTGAGGAGATAGAAATTATTTTTCGAATTTTATTTTACGAATTTTATTTTTTTAATTTTATTTTCAGATGTTAGAAAATTTATTTTAACGAAACTTTATTTTCGAACTTAATTTTAGATGTGTTAGAAAATTTTTGCGAACTGAATTTTATTTTTAGATTTTAGAAATTATTTGAACAAACTTAAATTATTTTACGAATTTTATTTTTGAGGAGATAGAAATTATTTTGCAAAATTTATTTTTGAGGAGATAGAAAATTATTTATAATTTTGACTCGTTAGAAAATTTTCTTTTAATTTTTAGATGATAGAAACTTTTTTTTAGGTGTTAGAATTATTTTTTAACTCATGTAAAAAATATCTGCTGAATTTTTTTTTTTTTTTTTGAAAAAATTTATTTATTTTTTTAATTGTGGACCCACCACGACCAACCCAACCCGCTTTGAAAAATATTCAAAATGCCACAATTTTTTTTAATGCCTGCTCTGCGTCCAAATTTTGTCTCTGCTTTTCTTTTCTCTGCGAGCTACCTGAAAAGAGAACAAAACAGATAGGTTAAGTATTTTCTCTCAAAAGTGTTTATGTTTGAAAAGGAAGTTAATTTTAGTTACCTTGTTTTGCAAGACATACTGATTTTTCTTAGACATAAAATTCTCGGCAAGATGATTTCATTGAGGAACCTAATTTTTCCTTAAAGTGTTTGTAAAGAGTGAGTAAAATAGAGTTTGATTATTTTCATGAAATGTTATCAAATGTTTTTTAAACGAAAACTCAAAATGTGAGTTACCTTATTTTGCAAAACATAATGCTTTACTAGATATTTTCAGCATGAGCAATCTCAGTTTTAGACACGATGAATTTAGGCAAGGTGAGTTCAGCTCAGCAAGATGATTTCAGCAAGGAGAGGTATTCTCAGCTAGGCAGGATGAATTCAGCAAGGATAGGCAGTCTTGAGAAGGCATGGTGATTTTAAGCAAGGCATTTCAGGATGACTTTAGATGCATTTAGTGAAAAAATTTAGTTTGGATGTTAAACTGGGCCCTCCGACTACCCGCCATGTATTCTCATGGCTCCCCAGTTTTGAAATTTAGCACATTTTACGCACCACACACATTGAAGAATTTTAGTTCTTTGATGAACAATATATATCATTTTGAAAATGATGATTTCGCAAAGTTTTTGCATTGAAAAATGTTTGCACCTTTGAAGAAATGAAAAATTTTAGAAGAAGAATTTTGTTTGCAGCAAGCTCCTTTTTGCACCTTTTGAAAAAATGATTTGACTTGGAAAAATGATTTGAAAAATTTTAGAAGATTTGAATTTCACTTCCTGAAAAATATTGGATGACTTTTGCACGTTTGAAGAAATCAGTTCTTGAAAAATTATAGAAGAATTTTTTTTTTTCACTTTTTGAAAAATTATTGAAGAAGATTTGATAATTTCACTTCTTGAAAAATGTTGGAAGATTTTTGCACCCTTGAAGAAATGATTTGACATGGTATGAAAAATGATTTGACTTGGGAAAATGATTTCACTTCCTGAAAAATAGTGGAAGACTTTTGCACCTTCAAGTACACTAGAAGAAGCTTTATTTAAACACCTTTCAATGCACCCCCTTTTTCAGCAAGAATTTTATTAGAAGAATGAATGATGGTTTGTTAGAAGAATGAATGATGATTTATTGAAGGAAAAAACAATGAAAGTCCTTTAATGATGAATGTCCTGGATTTCATGGAAGAATGATGAATGTCCTTGGCTTCATAGAATTATAATGAAAGTCCTTGATTTCTTGAAGAATTTCCCACCAACCACCCGATACCTTTGGATAAAGTATCACAACAAAAGAAGAAGATTATACTCATTGCCCCCCTTTCCGTGAAGCCTTTATAATTTAAATAATGTTATATAATTGAAAGAAATTTTTGAAGATAACTATTTGAATGAATGATGATATCTTGAAGGAAAGAACAATGAAACTCTTTGAATGATAAGTTTTTGATGTGATGAAGACATGCTTGGAAAAACGATGAAAGTCCTCCTTGGTTTCTTGGAGAAAAGATGCAGAATTTTCCATGATTTTCCAATTTTCTTGAAGAAGAATTTCCCACCAACCACCCGATACCTTTGGATAAAGTATCACAACAAAAGAAGAGAAGAAGGTTAATTATTGTTGATTAGTTTGAAGATTTTTTTTATTTTGCAGTGCCCATGAGCATAGGTGTGTACCCCGTCATCTAGTACATATCTTTTATCGTCGAGAGGAGATAATGCCATTTTATTTTGTTCGATAGTATATAATTTATGACGCTCACTTTAAATTCTGTATTGGATTTCTCTCGTAATATTTGATTCGAAAAGAACTTCTTTGTAATTTGCATGTTTTATTTTATTAGATACTATACTTTTAGAAACCCCCTTGGGTCTCTTTTCACCCTCTGCTGAAAGAAGCGAGTACATTTTCGTTTGCAGCCCCTCAAATTCGTATGCCGGCACTGACTTTAACTCATCTTTGAAGCAGCCAATTTTCTTTTTATTTTCCGTGCTATTGAGGGGATGAGCTTGGGGATATTCGGATGTATCAAATAATTTGATGTTTTTTCATATCTGCATAAATATTGGGGGTCTCTATATGATAGGTTAACGAGTCAGTGTCAGTGAAGAGGAGCTTTGCTTTATCTCCTTAGGTACGTTTCACAAAATCATAATGAAATTTGTACATATGGAGTTTGCTTAGCTCCAAAATGACAAAGCCGGCATACAGGGGCTTGTCGAGGATGACTACTTGTTTCATCCTCTGAACCCCTACTAAATTTTCATCAAAGACTTTAACGTCCCCCCCAGGGGGATACCTTCTTTAGGTATTCACGGGCTTCACAACCCCAGGTTCCTGAGCGATCTTTCTCTTTTCCTTTTCCTCTTATTTCTCTTGCCTTTCTTTCCTCTATGTTTCACTCTCGTTGTGGTTCCCTCTTCGGAGGTGAGGGCAATTCTGTATGAGCCGATGTCATCCTGTATATCGACTCATGGAGAATTGTACACCCACAAGTTTGCCGTGCGTGGCGACCCGTGTCCTGGAAAAGGGGATCCTGGCAGTTGAGGGAAACCAACACACTGCTTTGGCCTCTGCTTCAGGTAGACGTGATGTGCATATTGGTCCCATATGCATCAATCGGCTGGTCAGCTGACTTGTCACTGGCTGGGGATCAAGTGAGCGAGTAATTACTGGCCATCTCGTTAAGGGTGGAGACTGGCATAGGAGTGTCTTGTGACCGTATGGGCCCCGGTGGCACTGGTGTATGAATGTGCATCCCCTTGTTGGGCTCGGTAGTGGGTGGTGCGGCCGGGGTCTGAACTCTTATTTTTTCAATTATGGATGGAAATACTAATGTTCCTTCTATTTCTCTCCCATGTGGAGAGCAACAAAGTGTACAGTCTGTATTTACTCGTTTTTTTGTAATTAAACGCACTGATAATCTCTGATAGCTCTTTCAAAAAAACTTCTCCATTTCTTATTACAAAAACTTTCCAGTCTGTCTTGGGAGATGATTATTCTCTCGAAAAACTGCAATCTGGGGACTTACTGGTTGAGGTTTCTTCAGCCAAGCAGCCTCAACTTCTGTCAAATTCCAATACTATCGGTACTTTTTCTGTCTCTGTTACAGCACATCAAACTCTGAATACTTGCCGTGGTGTCATATCTGAACCAGATCTTTTATTCTCCACAAAAGAACTTCTATCTAATTTAAGCGATCAAAATATCATAGATGTACGCCGTATCACTATTCGTCGAAATGGGCAAATACTTCCTACTAAACACATTATTCTAACTTTCGATAGTCATATCTTACCTACTAGAATTAAAGTTGGCCTTCTAAACTGCCCAGTCAGGTCTTACATCCCTAATCCTCTCCGTTGTTTTAAATGCCAGCGTTATGGCCATACCAATACTAACTGTCGTGGCACTGTTACCTGTGCACATTGTGCAGAAGTTGGCCATGACAGTAAAACTTGCGATAAACCAGAACGCTGTGCAAATTGTAAAGGTGATCATACATCATATTCTCTTTCCTGTCCTAATTGGATCCGTGAAAGGAAATTATTGCTGTTAAGATTACTCGGAAACTTTCGTATCCTGAAACCCATAAAGTAGTTGAATCTACGACCCCCGTCTATTGGGGTTTCCTACTCTAGTATACTTAAAGAACATTCAAAACCTGTAAGGCACATGGCACCCAGACCGACACATCCTTTCTTGCAAGTAATTCAACTAAAACACAATCAACCACCACTTCAAATAAAGAAACCCGTGATGTTTGTTGTGGTAGTAAATGCTATGCAACCCCATTATTAGAATGCTGGCAACCCTCCTCAGAACCTGTTAAAATAGTATACCAAATCAATCAGTCTCAAAAATCCCCAAGCAATCCAAAAATTCATCTGAACTCCAGACGAAGATTAAGTCTGCTACATCTGCAAAAACATCACATAGACTTGATACTAGCCAAACTGACAAACCAAGCAAAAAAACTTGCGCTCAGAAACAAAGACAATTCGGGGTTCTTCACAGTGGAACACTGTGAAGAAAAAGAACAAGAACGGGCTAAAATCATCTGTTACTAATGTAAGGGATCCAAAACAGTTGAAGAAATATGTTGATGAAGCAATGGAAATGGCATCTGATGACTCAAGTGTTGATGATTTTTACCTAAGTGATTTTACATTGTTTTTTACTCATCTGATTTTAAAACTTTTTTTTTTATGTAGTGTTTGTGCATCATTTTAAACTGTATGTATATTTTAAGTTATTACTTTATAACTCCACAGTTTTTAATTATACGCTTGTCTTTTTACCATGAACTATTGACTCTTTTAAATGATTTTATTTATATGTGTAACTGTTTTCATTAACTTTTTTGTTTTGCTCACCTTTTCTTAATTGTTTTTTTACTCAAATTTTTTAGTTATATATTTTCTCCATTCCAACCTTGTCTTGGCGCAGCATGTCCCTAATGGGACTTTGTGACATAAAACACCGACTAACCAACCAAAGACTTTAACGGATTGATATGTTGGTGCTGCTACAAGTTTTTTAAATTTCTTTTCTTTATTTACCAATTGGATGTCCACTCGCCGTCTGACGGATTCCATTGATTTTCCGTACACAGAGTTATTCATCAACTTAAAGAAATCCTTTTGGAAAGGAGAGGTTGCATGTTTTCTTTGCTCTGTATTAAACTGGATGTACGGTTTAAGCCACGCCCTCTGTTTAAATTTCATGATTTTATTAACATGTTGTAATACCATCCCCAGGCTCAAATAATATTTTAAATTTCTGTAATAGACAATATAATTCTTATCCTTTAGATTAGGCACCAACTTCTCTGTAGCAACCTACGGCATATTTTTTAGCAATTCTTGCGTGTAGGGAGATAACATTTCTTTTTCAATTTAAATTTTTTCTGCGGCGAGTAGATAATCCTTATGGGGGTCATGTAAATGAGGTGGATAAGCCAAATCCACCTCGAAAATGTAACCATCTTCGCCATAATCCTCCAATGATTGGTGTCGGCTTCATGGGTGATCCATTCAAATTCGCCGTATGGTAGGGGGTCAGACATAGAATGACCATACAAATTATTAGCATCAAGATACATAATATATGAGGTTTCTTTGTTAGGGTCTGGGTTTGGCTCTAAATTATTATAGCACATGCCCAGCGATGACTAATCATGGCGATACCCCCTCGAATACCACGTTTGATCATCAGATGCATATTAACATCTGTGAGCAATTCGAGGGGTTGCTGGCTCATTTTTAGTGATGCATGCCACGCAAGGCTGGGTGCCGTGACAAAAGGTGCACAGTCTAATCCATTAAACTGTGCACATATCTTGCGAAAATTTTGGAACACACCCGATAACTGGAGAACATCACATTTAACATATAAGTAGTGATAGTACCGCAGTGTTTAAAGATGGAACGTGTCTCAAACTGCCTGGGCATGTGCATAATCAGCTTCGGAAATATGCTGCTGCGTTAAATCGCTGAAAAAGGCTTCACGTGAGGGCAATGAGGTTTCATCAAATTTATCTAAAGAAGAGAAGTATTGGTAGGGGTATTATAAACCCACCACGAGAAGAGACTTGGGAAACACCCTCTTTTAGACGAGTCTATTTTACGGAAGGTGTACAAGGCGATACTGGAGGGAAAAAATGACCCCGCTGTTTCAGTTTGACCATTCCCCACTAAGAGCTAGGGGTTGCAATTAAATAATTTTCACGCCAATAACTTGCTCATTCCTTCACAGAAACTTGTTTTCCCTCTCTCGTTTCGCTGTGTTTTACGCTCTCTCTCTTACAGTTAGTTTATCTTGCCATTTTTAAACTGTTTTTTTCAAAACAATTTTTTTTTAATATATTAAACATGTCCTCAAAAGGGAAAACAATTCATTCTAAAGAAAGAAGGATTGTACATAAAGTTACTGATTTTTTTGAGAAGGAAGCAAATGCTCAGAAACTTTTGCTTCCCTTATGTCAGGCACAGAAGCGAGCTGCTGCTGCTACTGGAGTATCCCTCAGCACTATTAAAAGGATAAAGAAAGAAGCTTTGGCTAATCCGGAGCAACTTTCAACACCTGGAAAGCACCGTAAACGTCCAGTCGAAAGAAATGCTGTTTTGGATAATTTTGATTTGTGCGTCATAAGAAAGATCATCAGTGAGTTCTATAAGTCAGACAGAACGCCATTTGTAACAACGTTGCTTCCTGTAGTTAAAGAAAGGATAGATTTTCCATGGAAGGAAGAAACATTGCGAAAAATTCTGCATCAAATAGGATTTCGGTGGAAAAGTTGCCTTGATCAACGAAGTGCACTGATTGAACGCGCTGACATAGTAGCATGGCGTTTTCGGTTTTTGAGGGATATGAGAAAATTCAGAGAAGAGAAACGAGAAATTATTTATTTGGATGAAACGTGGATAGACACTAATCTTGCATTCTCTAAATGCTGGCAGAATGAAAAAGTTGGTGCCTTCGTTAAAGAAAGAGCCGGGCACCGATTGATAGTTGTGCATGCTGGATCCAAATCTGGATTTGTGCCTAATGCACAATTAATATTTAAAGCTGGCAGTGCTACTGGTGACTATCATGGCCAAATGAATTATGATAACTTTCAGAAATGGTTAAAAGAAAAACTCATTCCAAACATTCCTCCCAAATCGGTCATTTGTATGGATAACGCAGCCTACCATACGAAAATACTAGATCCCGTTCCAAAACCATATGCGACTAAAACAATTATGTGCGATTGGTTGAAAGAGAAGAAAATTAATTTTGATGAAAAAATGCGTAAAACTGAGCTTTTCGATATTATATCTGCCAATGCACCCGTTTCAAAAAAATATTGTATCGACGAATTGTTAAAATGCCATGGCCATGATGTCATCAGGCTTCCTCCATACCATTGTGATATGAATCCTATTGAATTGGCTTGGGCTGCTGTGAAACGTTACATTAAAGAAAGAAATACCAAGTCAGAACTTAGTTTACAGACGCTTAGAAAATTGACAGATGAAGCAATTGAAAGCATTAAACAAGAGAACTGGAAGAAGTATTGCCAAAAGGTAGAAGAAATTGAGGAGGAATATTGGAAAAATGACGGAATTCTAGAAGAAAAAATTGATAAAATTTCATTCACTGTCAGTTCAGATTCTGAAAATACCAGCAGTTCTGACGAAGTTATTTTTGAAAATTATGACGCACAAGATTCAGATTTAAGTGGCATTGAATATTTATAATTCTAAAATAAAAGCCATAATAAATGTAAGAAATAATTCTCCATAGATTCATATAAATGCATATGGTTTAAAAGGAACTTTTTGATATATATTGCTTAAATGGCAATATAAGAATAAAGGCTGCAACAATTTTTAAACATGCCAGCTTTTGTACTCGTACAGCTGCCAGTCCTAAGCCTGGGTAAAATGTGAAGGAAAATTGTTATTTCAATTGCATTATCTGAAAATTTTATGCACGGGTAGATGAAAAAACTACTAAAATTTCTTTTTTCGTAAGGCACATATGAGATAATTAAATACTAAGGCAAAAGTGTGTTTTGAACTGAATTTTCGGTCGTGGAAAAAAAAAAAAAAAAAAAAAAAAAAAAAACTGCCATTCTGAAATAACAGTCGCTTATTATTTCACATCAGGAGACCCCTTCCTTTTGTCAAGTGCTTTCTTAATTAAACTTATTTCATATATATATTCTTCATTTTAAAAAATGCGGTCTGGGCTACGGATTTTAGATTCATCTATTTTTTTAATATTTCCTTTCGTAGATTTTTTTTCTGTCCATAGAGCAAAAAATAAACGTTGAAAAGATCAAAACGGGCGTTTTGAACAGAATTTTCGGACGTGACAGCACAGAGATAAAGAAAAAAAATATTGTCATTCTGAAACAGCAAGTCGCTTATAATTTTACATCAGGAGCTCCCCCCCCCCACTCCTTTTTTTAAGTGCATTTCTTAATTTAACTTATTTCATATATATATATATATTCTTCATTTTAAAAAATGCGGCCTGGGCTACGGATTTTAGATGCATCTATTTTTTAATATTTCCCTTTGTAGATTTTTTTTTCTGTCCATAGAGCAAAAAATAAACGTAGAAAAGATCAAAACGGGCGTTTTGAACAGAATTTTCGGACGTGACAGCACAAAAAAAAAAGAAAAAAAATATTGCCATTCTGAAACAGCAAGTCGCTTAAAATTTTACATCAGGAGCTACCCCCCCCCCCCCCACTCCTTTTTTTAAGTGCATTTCTTAATTTAACTTATTTCATATATATATATTCTTCATTTTAAAAAATGCGGCCTGGGCTACGGATTTTAAATGCATCTATTTTTTAATATTTCCCTTCGTAGATTTTTTTTTCTGTCCATAGAGCGAAAAGATCAAAACAGGCGTTTTGAACAGAATTTTAGGACGTGACAGCACAGAAATAAAGAAAAAAAATACTGCCATTCTGAAACAGCAAGTCGCTTATAATTTTACATCAGGAGCTTACCCCCCCCCCCCCCCTCCGTTTTTAAGTGCATTTGTTAATTTAACTACTTTCATATATATATTCTTCATTTAAAAAAAAACGCGGTCTGGGCTACGGACTATAGTTGCATCTATTGTTTAATATTTCCCTTCGTAGATTTTTTTTTCTGTCCATAGAGCAAAAAAATAAACTTAGAAAAGATCAAAACTGGCGTTTTGAACAGAATTTTCGTACCTGACAGCACAAAATTAAAGAAAAAAAGTACTGCTATTCTGAAACAGCAAGTCGCTTATAATTTTACATCAGGAGCTCCCCCCCCCCCCCCGCCTTTTTTAAGTGCATTTCTTAATTTAACTTATTTAATATATATATTCTTCATTTTAAAAAATGCGGTCTGGGCTACGAATTTTAGATGCATCTATTTTTTAATATTTCCCTTCGTAGATTTTTTTTTTTTTTGTCCATAGAGCAAAAAATAAACGTAGAAAAGATCAAAACAGGCGTTTTGAACAAAATTTTCGGACGTGACAGCACAGAAATAAAGAAAAAAAAAATACTGCCATTCTGAAACAGCAAGTCGCTTATAATTTTACACCAGGAGCTCCCCCCCCCCCCCACTCCTTTTTTTAAGTGCATTTCTTAATTTAACTTATTTCACATATATATATTCTTCATTTTAAAAAAATGCGGTCTGGGCTACGGATTTTAGATGCATCTATTTTTTAATATTTCCCGTCGTAGATTTTTTTTTTCTGGCCATAGAGCAAAAAATAAACGTAGAAAAGATCAAAACAGGCGTTTTGAACAGAATTTTCAGACGTGACAGCACAGAAATAAAGAAAAAAAAATACTGCCATTCTGAAACAGCAAGTCGCTTATAATTTTATATCAGGAGGCCCCCCCCCCCCTCCTTTTGTCAAGTGCATTTCTTAATTTAACTTATTTCATATATATATTTTTCATTTTTAAAAACGGACTACAGTTGCATCTATTTTTTAATATTTCAGCTCGTAGATATTTTTTTCTGTCCATCGAGCTAAAAATAAATTAAGAAAAAGGTCATGGTTGGATCATTAATTTGCCTTAAAATTTTTTTGTAATTATATTATAAATTAAGCTGGTAAATTAAAAATAAAATCTTTAATTATTACTTTATTTTATTTTATTTTTTAAATTTTTCATTGACTATTGTGTTAAATTATATCTTTATTGGTTATTAAAAGTATTTAAAAATACATTGAGTTTTAAGCTAATGTAAGTTAAAAGTCCAAAATATGATATTATTACCTTTACAAAAATACACAATTCAATTGAATATTCTTAAAATGAAAGATGTGCTTAAATAAATTAAATTAGTATTTCTTAAGTATTTCGCTATTACAAAAAGTCGCTATTACAAAAAGTCGTGCTGCAAATTCATTTATTAAAATAGAAAAAATACTATTTTTTTAACAAAATTTTTAATAAATTATACTTAAACAAAAATAATTAATTCTCTGTATTATCGTAATTAAAAAGTAGCATAGTTTATATAAATTTTCAACGCTTTTATATAATTCACCTTTAAAGTCAACAATATCTATATAAATAGCGCCAAAATCTCGCATGTTTGGGAAATATTGCAACCTTTCCTTTTTCCTCTACGGCGCGGCAGCGTAGAGAAGCAAATCCCCGCTCCGATTTGGAAGAAATAGATTCGTCTTAGACTACGTCACGCATGATTGACAGGTCTCTTCTCGTCGTGGGTCTATAATACACACCTTTACGCAGCAGCAAATCAATGTTATTCAAATTAGATTTTAAAATTTTGAAGTCTTCCAGTCGTAAATTAGCCACCAGTTTTTCGAGAGATGTAGACATAAATTGGAAACTATCGATGAATTGAAGTGATACTCGGCATTTATTATATTGCTTAGAAAGAGAAAAGGATATATACTTCTCCATATTATTGGCAATTACATGAATTTGATGATCTTGAATATTACCTAGACCCTGCATTATTAAGTGAGCGTCATAGTTCTTCAAATTGTGAAATACGACTGGAATCATTTTTCGAAGACGATATTGTAGATTACAAGAAGAATGAAGTGCCCCTCGGTATTGTCCATTTAGATGATCTTCATCTTTTATTTTATCCATATTGAATGACTGCTGGCATAAATAGCATTCTGTGGCATTTTTGAAGTCTTCTTCGTCTTGTGGTGTCATTTGAATTGGAACAACATGGGTTAATATCTCTGCTAGTTCATCTTTGACTTGTATAATTTCATTAAAAAATTCTTCCACTAATTTTTTTATAGCATTCTCCATCCGGCCCCAGAACAACATAGGCAAATCCACAGGCTTGATGAGAATTAATTTTGTTCGAGAAGGATTTTTTTTAAAGTTCAGTATTTTCTTCTTCCACATCTGAAACAATTGTTTTTGCTATCATGGGAACCAAGATCGATTCGAAGTCTGCGTAAATAATATAGGGAACAAGATGCTGATATTGTGGCTTTGAAATTGCATAATGCTGTCTTCAGGGCGTGGCATTTGAATCTGTTGTGGCTTATATATGTTACAATTTTCTGAATGCTTTTCTAATACATCTTCTCTGCAAAATCGAAGCAAGCATCGATAGCAATAGAATGAAGCACCATTATGATGTGTTCGATCACCCATGAGCTGAGAGAAACTACGTATCGGACAATAATGATGATTTTTTTCATTAGTAATCAATAATAAGTTGTAACATTCTTTGTCGTCCCGTTCCGAAATATGCAGTGGAAAGACTTCATTTTCATATCCGAAGACGTTCATGCGCATATTATTCAATTATTCAATCTTGCTGATGTTGAGGGGCACTGGGCATTGAACTTTGCCTAATTTAATTTTATCTTTAAAGGCTGTATAATGATATACTCGATTAGGATTTTGTTTTCTGTCAATTTTATGTTTCTGAGTCAGCAGAGACCAGACCAAACATTTGTTGTCTGTATTCAGAATATTTAAGATAGCATACTTATTTTGTAATTTCTCAGGAGTGGAGATATAGGAGCTTGCTGCAAGAGGATGGTATTGGGCTGCAAATAATTCCAAATAACGGATACATTGCAATACCCATCCTGACTCTTGCTGGGTAAACTTCTCAAATGACTTCGTCATCTTGGCAAAGGCTTCTTCTATATGTTCTTCCATGGTTGCATCATCCATTTCGATAAGGGAAAATGATCGAAAATGTGGCGTGATAATTTCTAATTCCCCCTCCTGAGTGGTGCGACTTAGATTAACGTGGACTATAGTATACCATGTTATTGCTTACTTGGTGCTAAACTGGAATTGCAGTTCTTCTTGAAGGTGCGTTCAAATATCGTTTAAAAACACATTTAAATCAAGTTCATTGGATTTGTTTGCATTAAAATTAATAACTGACAAAGAATTATTTAAGACATTGAAACGATTAGAAGTGCTTGGTCTTTTATGCGGGGGGTGCATTGTGAGTGGTGTTTTTTCTTTTGAGAGTGTGTGCAGTGCGTTTATGTGCGAGTAAATTAGTTTTACTCGAAAAACTTTCTGAGCACTCATCGCATGGATGTAGAATGGTGGGCCTAGTGTGAGTTTTCATATGCCTTTTTAAATCATATGCCTACACCTTCTTTCGTTGGAAACAGTTTGCCATCTTTATATTCTTTGAAATTGCATATGTGCAATTTAAGTGAAAAGTTCTTTTCTAATACAAGTTCGAGAAAGGGATTCCATTTTAGATCCCAACTCACAATAATTGGATTGGTAGCTGACAATTCCCACTGTTTAAGAAGTGGGTCAATAGTATCCATATCTTGCATCATTCTAGTCATCCATAAGTTAGAAGGCATTTCGTCTTCACTCATAAGAGGTCCCGGTCTATTTAAAGGGGATACATGTTTCGATTGGGAATGCAAACTAGAGTCTTGGGATTCCTCTAGTATAGGTAAAAGTGAAAACAAGTCTAAATTCAGTCTTGGCGTTTTGAAATTCACAGGGGTATGCAATAAATGACGAAAGGTGAGACTTATTTTCATTTCTCTATTACTAGGATCTGCAGCAATACCATGTGTGAATAATTCATTTGTTCGACTTTTCATTGAGTAGAGCGATCCATGGAATAACTATTACACAAACACATTTGTCTTGGCTTTTTGAAACTCACAGGGGTAGGCAATAAATGACGAAAGGTGAGACTTATTCGCATTTCTCTATTACTAGGATCTGCAGCAAAACCATGTGTGAATAATTCATTTGTTCGACCCATGATGGACTAGAGCGATCCATGGGATAACTATTACTAAAACACATTTTCATATTATTTTCTATAAAATTAAGAAATATATACTAGAAAGGAAAGTTATTGACAAAGAAATTATTTGACAAAGGAGAACCTGGAGCTTTTCTAAGATGCCTTAATAGAAACTCTCTATTGACACTGGATGCAGCACTTAAAATGTCAACGGTATTTCCATCAACAATATCCTTATTTTTCAATTCCCCCAGCAAATCTTCCAGACTGCTGATTTTTTTGTTCTGGCGCCTAACTCTTTGTTGCAACAATTTAACTTTTTCTCTTTGATTTTCTAAATTTTGTTCTAGTTCTTTTATTTTTCTTTTAAGAGTATCTTCTCTCCTAAATGCATCAGAAAAGGATTACCAAAATTAGTTAGAAAAGCAGTAATACAAATAAATATTAAATGAATGGAGGGACAAAATAAGAATAGTATTAGCAAAATATTTGAAACTTCTTATTGTAAGTATAGCTCTATCAACATGAACCCTATGTCGAGATATTTTTTTATTGCCTTTCCTCTCTATTATATGTTAAATTGTATCTTATCTTTTAAGAAATGGGGTGTGTAAAGCTGACATGGCCAAAAATTAATTTCTTTAATTTCTGCATATCATATTTGTCATCATAATAATGGTTTGTGAAATGGAACTTTGGGAATATCTGAAGCTAGCAGTTCTTCTGATATTCCTGTTTTGAGTCTGACCAGAAATGCATATAATTTAAATTTTATCGAATGAAGTTCATCTTCATTTTTTCAAAATGAAAAAAATGGAAGATACCACTAAACTGGAGTTTATTAGGGGAAAGTAGGGGAATGGCGCTCACATAAGAGAACATGAATAGGTAGTCAAATTTAGACAAAAAATCAATATTTTATTAACGAAGTATAACTCCAAAGCATAAGGAACAGTTTGCAATCAACTAATTTGCATAAAAGTTTAAGGAATTTTTTTTTATCGTGTATTTAAATAACCATCGATTGAGCGGTAATGCCCGACATGCTAGGGTAATTGCGCTCAGAGTTTGAATACAACATTTAAGTAAGACAAAAGTCACATATGTAGTTGTGATGGCTGTTCACACCACTACAGACTTTTTGCGACCACTTTACACATATAGTGGGCTACTTTTTTCAAATTTAGGTTTTTTGATTTTCACCAATTTTTTAATTTGTAAAATTTTCCTTGTTTAATGACATATTAATGAAGGCGAAAACAGGGAATTTTACTATTTCAAGGAAGTGGTGTTAATCAATAAATTTGAATTTTAAAAAAGTTGCCCACTGGCAACACTTCTGGAATTCCACGCGAGCACCATTACCCGTTATCTCCATGTTGGGTTTTAATGCATTATAATTGGCGTAACAACGCACAAAAAAAATAAATAAAAGCATGAAAGTACAGCTAATTGTATATATTTTGTAGACATAATGAGTAAATTATTATTTGAAATAAGAGCGTACACTTACCTTCAAGTTAGATGTTGTAGAATTTATTATAATAAACCAACTGCAAACTAATAACGTAAGAACATTAAAATAATTTCCTTCCGACGGTCACTCTATCCTTACTGGGAACTTACGATGAAGTTCGCTAGGTGCCGGTACTGATCGCACATTTAAAATTCTATTCTGCTTAGAGATATTTGTTGAGTGGGAGTACCTTACTGAGCGTCATTACCCTACTTCCCCTAATCACTGTCAAGGTTTTCATATTGGAATCGGTAAAATAATCTATATTTAAAGAATACGTCTCCAGTTTTTGAGTCAATATGTAATTTTTTTTTCTTTTAAACATTCATTTTCTGAGAGCAATATGCTTATTATGTTTCCTTCTGTTATTCTGTGTTTTCGGCATCACACACAGTTGAAGTTGAAACAACAGGCCTTACTGTTTGAATGTTAGTTAGCCAGTCCTGAAAAAAAAAAAAAAAAAATGTATTTTTCACAAAACAATGTAACAAATGGCTTTTTAAAGAACTGTGAAAGATTAAGTTAATACATTTATTTTTAAAATGAATCCTGGGGCATCCTGAAAAAGGTTTTTTTACCATAATTGGGAATTTTTTATATGTATTCGGAATATTTTATTTTAAGTATTCAAAATAAGTGGGCACATAATATGCGCATAATGCATTAAAATAATAATTTCTCATATAATGCAATAAATATTAGTAATATTTATTAATTTAATGACTTATTGATTCAGAATATAGAAAGCATGCTATAATCTTCCTTAAACGACAAGAAATAATGAGTTTTATTGAATCATAATTTTTACTTATTTATTTCTGCATAATTATTTGTTGATAACTAATATTAACAAATGAAAACAATACTTTTTTAAACATTAAATATCTTTTACATTTTTGAAATGAAATGATTTCAATTTCCGTTTTTGCTTTCCATTCTGGTTGTCTGAACATTCCGGATACGGGGATGCTGGATAACGAAACCCATACTGTATATAGTACATATTGCTACTTTATACAACTTGCAACTACCATTTTATTTTAAAAAATATTTTTATGTTAATTGAAATTGTAATTAAAAGTTTTTATTTTTTCAGAATTAAGAACCCTATATGGTCAGATTTATCTGTTTGCTTTTTTTTTTTTTTTTTAATTTAAAGAGACTTTTGCGTTTTACCCCTTGCAGATATTCCCTCTCTCGTCTTTGTAAAATATTTCTCTGGGGGGGGGGGGGGTATGAGGATTACTACCAGTCAAACATTTCGATGCCTGGTATTGCCATTTTTTTTGTCCAGGCACTAGATAGGCTAGAGCAGCGATATTGCCTTAGAATGTCCTTCAGAAAAATCTATTTCCCCCCCCCCCCTTCCCCCAAGGTCTTACAAAATTGGCTCATGAAGCACCTGCAGGATTATTTGTGGCATTATATACCAAGAAATGACCGCAGGAAACCAAAGTCCTTACTTCTTCTACAATGCATGATAACATGCCTGTGTCATTCATAATTTTATACATTGGCAGGTCAGCTTTCGTTTTCCGTTTACAAAAATTTGTACATAAGGCGTGCTTTCCCAACACATTAGAAGGTCCAATTAACAATTCTGATACCAAGGTTTTAACTTTATCGGGGTGAGCTTGAGACATTTATTATGAATTCTTTATTAGTTAGAGCTTCCAGATTTCTTGCTGTGTAATTAGAGTATCTGTCATGGCAGAAGTCAATCATTTCTGGAAGTACATTTCAAATCGTGTTATGATAAAGTGAGGAAACTGGTTTAGATTAAATGCCATAACACATTTTAAAATGCACTTCTTCATGATACGAAACATGACTTCTACAAGTTGTATTAGTTCCCCTAATAGCTAACCCTGATCTGAAGCATGTTGCCCAATCTTCTTTTTTTTTTGACATAATTTTTCATATTTCTTGAAAATTGCAATATTTTTTAACAACATCACTATTTCTCAGTTTTTCATCATTTTAACAAACTGTTCTTGGGATCTTGCATAGAATATTGTCTTAAAGAGGAAATAAATATCCTGTCTATCCGACATCTGCACATTATGGGAGGCTTTTAATAATCAAGCCCACACTTCTTTTAAAATGTGGAATTGGCATAATAATAATTTTAAGTTGGGGAAATATTTTTTTAAACAATCTCTCTCTTTCAAATCATTATCAGTCATAAATACCTGTAGTCCACAATTTAGTTGACTCAGGCAGGAAAGAATTCCTCCTAAAGGAGGAATTCCACCTTTTTAAAATAAATTTTGGACAATCTCTGAATTGGTGCAAAAATGCAAAGAAATCATTGGAAGCATATGGGAGGGGGGGGGGGGGGTTATGTGAAATGTAATAATAAGACATTTTGTCTACTCAAACCATTAGAGTTTGTTTCAGAATTGCTGTGCAAAAGAGCCACCAAATCAAAAGTCAGCTGACATTTTGCTGTAGAGTATTTTGTCTTATTTATATAACACTTCTTGCACTTTTTCACAGTGGTTGAGTAATTTCAGTGATGTATTTCTGGAGCAAAGATCACTTTGACATGCATATATTTAACAGGGGATTTTTTTTTTCCTTTTGAAAAAAAAAAATGAGACTTTTAAACCATCCAGAATAATATTTGTTTTGAAAAATTTATCGCTGTACTTAAATTGACCCAATATACTTAATTTTACACTTTCAGCAAATAATCTTCCATTCTTTTTTGATGCAATGAACTAATGCACTTCTTGCTAATTTAAATTTGCTTTTTTGTTTTTAATACTTTATTCGTTAGAAAAAGAAAATAACAATCATACATACAGTTATATTTAATTTTGTTGTATAAATATCTTTTAAAAGTGTCTAAATTATCAGAATTTTTCACTATCTTATTTATGGAAAAAATTTTCCACCTTTTTTCTATTTCCCGCTTTCATGCCTGTTGACGGGAGTTAGGGATAATTTTTTTCAGCTTCTGCACTTCCTCATCAAAACATATCTTTTTTCTGAATCGGTTATAATGGCAGCAAGATGCACTCCACCTGCAGCAATTAGCGTGATAAACATATACAGTCTGTTTTCTTTGTCCATTCCCCCTTATGAATCCACCAAAACAATTTCTTTTGTTTGGGGTATTATCTCTTGTGCCTTTATCATCAGAGGAGTGCATATAACTATGAAATAATGTTCTTTATCAGTTGTATGACTGAAAAAAGCTTTGCAATCACCATTAGCAGAATAATCATTTATTTTTTCTTAAGATACTTTAGCATTGCCTCCCCTGACAATCATCCATACTCCTTCGAAAATTCCTTATAAAAAAGGTGGCGTACTATAGATGCACTAGGTGCAAACTTGCCATCATTGGGAAAATTTGTAATAGTCTTTTCCATGCTTATGGAGAAGATCCATTTTTAGACAGTGGAGGGCTGATGCCTGATCATAGCTTTGATGAAATAGTGATGTAAGTTTTTCTTTAGTTTCTGAACTCATATCGCGATACTGAAGTGCAGCAGGATTATTGAGCAGGTGATCATGATACCCTTTCAGTCTTATGGTTGCTGGCCATTCTCCTTGTCCCTTTACTCTGAAAAATAAATGATAAAATATGTAAATACATGTAATATTAAAATAAATTATCGGAATATAATGAATATTTGATAACAATTCAGTATTTAACTTCTGTACCCGATTATTTGGTTGGCCGAATACTGAACAGTAGTTGGCTAAATACTTCAGATGAATATTTTTAAATATTGGAAATGGCTAGATGAGAGTGCATTCACGAAGCGGAAGTGGTGGGATGTTTTCATTCTGTCAACTTTTTTTTTCTACTTTAATGTCAGCTACTCTCACACGGTAATTAATGGCACTTGTTTTGAACTACCCCATATTCATAATTACGCCAACTGAGCCTACATTTTCCAAATTGCGGAAAGAAAATATTGCATTAAAATCGTAAATCAAGCCTTAAAAATTTAATTGGCAGCTCTAAAAAAAGTCAAAACCATTAGGCAATAGCCAATGAAAATCAAGTAGAGGCTATTAAACGTGGGAGCTTGATCCTTAAAAAATGGCCTGATGAAACCGTTAAAACGGCATTAGGCTTGCGATTTTCTTGTGGTACCTATGGTTACGGAAATTTTTGGCTCTTAATGTGCCATTTCCGTCTGTGCAGCACAGACACAGCAGATTACAGACAGATTACAGCACATTACATTTGAAAGTGGGTTCTTAAGCAAAGTTTTTGATTTATTAAATGTCAAAGTTGAAAATTTCACCTCACAGCAGAAATATCGTATACTATCTTTTGATGAAATGGCTATTAACTCTAGAATACTAGACGCTCGTAATTATCATGACTAGTTGACGTTAAAATACCATAGTCGTGTACTATGTCTAGTATTCTAGGGTTAAGGAAGCAATTGAGTTAGATTTAAAAACATTTTTTCGAAATGTAACATTTCCTGGCCAAAGTGGTAGTGCAAGTCATGCACTCGTTTTTATGCTGGCTGGTGTTTCAACCTCTTGGAAACAGGTAGTGGCATATTATTTCACTAATGGCCAGTCAGATGGAGCAGCTCTTAAATCAATAATAATTGAAATAATAAAAAAAGCTGAAGAGCTGTGGCTGCAATCGGGCAATGTGAAAGTCTTTTGGAATATTAAGTGGGCGACATTCCAAAACAAATTCATCTATAATTCCGCCGTGTGAGGAATCAGGGTAAATCCATTTTATCACAGATGTGCCACATTTGCTTAAAAATATCAAATCATCTTTATTAAATAATAAATATTTTAAGCTCCCACAATCATTCGTAAGTACATATAATTTATCAAGCCCTATAGTTACATCTGAGCATATTGAAAACTTTTAATGATTTTCAAGATGATTTTGAATTAAAATTATCCCACACACGCTTACATCAGATATCCTTAATGAAAATCATTTCGATAAGATGAAAGTTTCTCGAGCAGCACATCTTCTTTCCCATGATGTAAGCGTAGGTCTAAAATGTTGTAACTTTAAGATTAGTGATTGCGTAGAAACTCATGCTGGTCAGCAGCTAGAAAACATTAGCACATTTATTAAGAAATTACAACCTTACTACATCGCGGCTAGTGCAAGAACGCCGGCTAAAAATTATTACTTAAGCAACATGTGAAAACAATTTACGAAAATTGTAATTATTTTCTGAATATTTTATACCATTTGAAAGAGTTCTTTGATATAGTTACATCAGTAGTTATGAATATTATTTCATATATGTATTCAGTGTTACGAAATTAAGAAGTGAACTTTTTGACACATTCTGGTTAAAAATGATATGTTACATAGGAACTAATTATCACTGAACGTATAATGATATAAAATAAATACTAGAACATCCCACAAGTTGTAAATTAAAGAAACGAAAAATATTAACACATATTTTTCAATCATAATGCATATATTCTTCCTCGAGGTTTTCTTCCGGTTGTTCTAGCTGCTGAAGAAAATGATTTATAAGAAGCAGCCTCTGAAACATAAAATGTTATTTATGCTCATTAATTTTGCAATAAAAATAATAATAAAAACAGTTTATTAAAAACTGCCTCATCAAATGTCTAGATTTTCCTAACATAGCTATTATGGGCTGTGATTAAAATTTTAACATTTTATCATAACCTTAATGCAAACATATAGCTAAAGCTGTTAGTCAGACAGATCTGAAAGTCCCCTCGCTAATGCTAAACTTATGGGCGTGTGATTCATTCGTATTTTTACAAAGAAGAAAGTATTGGATTCGTGAAAATTTTTGACAGATTTATACATTGTAGAATGTCCTGAAAACGATTTGACAGTTTTTAGAAAATATCTGTCTGTCTGTATGTGACAAAAATTTTATGGTAGCTCTATCTCAAGAACTAAAGCACGGAATTTAACCCGTAACTGGAGACGGGAGTCGGAATGACTCCGCGTTGTTCTTTGACTCTGATTATTAGGTTTTTTTTTGTCCTTGAATAAAATCATTCCTCAGTACCGACAAATAGTTCTTTTATCATTACATGATTTCCAGAATATATTGAGTTTCTAAAAAAAAATTCCAATGCTGTTTACAAAAGACAAAAAAAGAAAATAACATTATATCTCTGAACGTGTAAGAAAATTCATGTCTCCAGTTATGGGTTAATAAAACTTTAGATTCAGTTAGACCTCTATATACAGTGGACTCTCTCTATCTGAACACTCTCTAATGTGAACACCCCAGTATTATGAACACATTCTGACGATCCCGGCGAAACTCCCTAGACTTAACAATAGATTAACTCTCTGTATTCTGAACACACCGCTATTATGAACGCTACTTTTGGTCCCGATTCTACCCCACCTCTCTAAACTGAACGTGTGTTTACAGTCGGAATCTGGGGAATTCACCCATCATGGAAATTCGGAAAACATAGTTGCAGAAGAATAAAAAGGTTCCTCGAACTCGTGGAATGAAAAACTTACCGCCATATCTGTGTCAGTTTTACGGGTGCAAAGCTCAAACCACTGGTGATCGAAAAAAGTGAAAAACCATGATACTTCAAAAATGTGAAGATCGAATCAAGCCTGTGCATATAAATCAAATTGAAATGCTTGGATGCCAGTTACATTTCTCTTATAATGGTTGGAGGGCATTAACGAGATGTTGAAGAAGGAAGAAAAATTCTTCTTTTTGTGGATAATGCCAAATCACATACAAACATGTAGCTGAGCAACGTGTGCCCGAAGCTCCTGCTACCGAACTGTGCTTCTATAATCCAATCACATGATCAAGGAGTAATCAAGACTTTTGTAGCTCACTACCGATACCATTTTCTGAAGAAAATGTCCCTGGGGGTGGATGAGGCAAATTCGGCAACCAAACTAACGAAGAAGATCAACGTCATGTATGCTGTCCATTGGATATCAACGACTTGGAATGAAGTAACCCCCCTACATCATTCACAGATGCTTCTGCAAAGCTGGATTCCCGTGTGAGAATCGGAAATCAAGAATAGAGGATTAAGAAGCAACAGCTGTGAGGGACTTTTGGTCAATAACAGGAGCTGCATACTGAAATTGAACCTGCAGCCGACGAAAGCCATCCGGTTTGCGACAACAACATCGTTGAAGAGGAAAAGGAAGAAGACAAAGAACAATAACTGTCCAATGAAACAAGAAGCTCGATTACCTTCAAACAATATGGCCAAGGAATTCAAGACCTGTTGAAGTATGCGGCTGAACATCACCCGGAAGCCTTTCAACTTCAATTTCTGCACACAGGAGAACCCGTTTAGCTTGGTGTAGAGATCTTCGACTTTGGACCAGGTATCAATGGGGAACATTTTATTCATTGATGAGTCGCAGTTAAGCCTAAACACAATTCTCGACATATCTGTGTAAAACCAGAGATCCTTTCAACGCGCCCCCCAGGGGGATACCTTCTTAAGGTATTCACGGGCTTCGCAACCCCGGGTTCCTGAGCGATCTTTCTTTTTTCCTTTTCCTCTTTTCTCTTGTCTTTCTTTCCTCTTTGTTTCACTCTCATTGTGGTTTCCTCTTCGGAGGTGAGGGCAATTCTGTATGAGCCGATATCATCCTGTATATCGACTCATGGAGAATTGTAAACCACCCACGTGTTTGCCGTACGTGGCGACCCGTGTCCCTGGAAAGGGGGATCCTGGCAGTTGAGGGAAACCAACACGCTGCTTTGGCCCCTGCTTCAGGTAGACGGGAGGTGCATATTGGTCCCGTATGCATCAATCGGCTGGTCAGCTGACTTGTCACTGGCTTGGGATCAAGCGAGCGAGCACTTACTAGCCATCTCGTTAAGGGTGGAGACTGGCATAGGAGTGTCTTGTGACCGTATGGGCCCTGGTTAGCACTGGTGCACGAATGTGCATCCCCTTGTTGGGCTCGGTGGTGGGTGGTGCGACCGGGGTCTGAATTGTTTTTTTTATTTCAATATGGATGGTAAAACTTTACTTCCTTTAAATCCTCTCCCATGTGGAGAGAATGCAAACCAAAACAAATTGTGTGATGATAAAGATGATGATATCGCCTCAAATACCAATTCATTTACTGAAAGATTCTTTGTTATCAAAAGACAAGAAGGCAGTTTTGACAAGACCTCTCCCTTTTTGATCCACAAATCTATCCAAGGACTGATGGGTGAACCTAAGACAATAAAAAAAATAAGATCTGGTGAACTTCTTATTGAAGTAATCAATAGCAAACAAGCCACAAACTTAATGAAATGTACACATTTTGCAAATATCCCCATCTCTGTAAGACCGCATAGAACACTCAATACATCTCGTGGAGTTATTTCTGAACCCGACCTCTTGCATGTTACAGAATCAGAAATAGTAGATAATTTAAAAGAACAAAATGTTATTGCAGCCAGACGAATAAAATTCTTCCGCCGAGACGAACAAATACCAGCAAATCAAGTACAAATACCCACCAAGCACATTATACTCACGTTCAACTCACCCAACTTACCCAAGTCAATAAAAGCAGGATATCTATCATGTTCTGTTAGACCGTACATCCCAAATCCTCTACGCTGCTTTCAATGTCAACGTTTTGGGCATTCCAAAACAAATTGCCGTGGTAAAATCACATGTGGCCGGTGCAGTACAGTTGGCCATGAAAGTACTGACTGTAAGGCACCGCCTCATTGCGTAAATTGTAAAAAAGAACACCCATCCTATTCTAAATCCTGTGAACAATGGAAAATGGAAAAAGAAATACAGACAATACGCACAAAAGAAAATATGTCGTACCCTGAAGCAAGGAAAATAGTTGAATCCAGGGCACCTAAAGTCGGTCTTTCATATGCTGCTGCCTTAACTAAAACTGTGAATAAAACTTATCAAAGTATTGGAACCCAAACAGAATTCCCTACTGAAAATAATTGCCAACCAAAACAAAAGGGAATTAACCCATCTAATAATACTGGTAAGGTAAATAGTTCAACACAATCTGTTCTTCCTAAGCCACCGAAATCAGTTTCTTCTAAGCCATCGAATAGTGTTCCTCCTAAATCACCGCAACCAGAAACTGTCTCTTCTAAGTCAGCACAACCTAATTTTTCGAAACTTCCACTCCATAAAAGAGGCTCTCAAAATATCACTAAACCAACACCTTTAAAACCGGGCCATAGAACTGATGCAGAAAAACATAAACTACCAATAGTTAAATCCAGTGTCTCATCTGATAATACTACCAAAAAGAAAAAAAGTAAAACTTCCCAAAATCAAACCCATGCAAAACATGATAAAATGGAAGAGGATGATGCTTTAGCTCTTCACCCAGAACCGGATGAAAACTTTAACGATGGGGATAGTATGTCCACTGTCTCCGAATAATATAACGCAGTTAATTTTATATAAGGAAAAAAAATGACTAATATTATTTCGTGGAACTGCCGTGGATATCATAATAAGCATGACGAGATCCGTAATATTCTCTCTGACCATAATCCATTATGTTTAGCACTTCAGGAAACCCATTTAAAACCCAATGACAATGCAAAATTACGTAATTTTGCTAGCTACCGTAAAGATTTTACTGGAAATGAAAGGGCCACTGGTGGAGTGGCTCTTTTCATCCTTCGCAATTTACCCCATACTCATATTAATTTAAACACAAACTTACAAGCTGTTGCAGTCCGTGTACGTATAAAACAACTCATAACAATATGCACAATTTATTTACCTCCTAACCAAACTATTCAGTCATCACATCTTGATAATCTCCTTCTCCAACTCCCTGCTCCATATGTCATTGTTGGAGATTTTAATGCACACAGCCAACTCTGGGGCAACCGTGATTCTAATCTACGTGGTGATACTATTGAAAAACTTATATCTGACAACGGCTTATGTCTGCTCAATAATGGTGATCACACTTATTTTCACGAGCCGACTCGTACTTTCCATGCAATAGATCTTGCAATTTGCTCACCATATCTTTATCCTTTCTGGAACTTCTGGGTCTCAAGTGACCTACATGGCAGTGACCACTTTCCCACTTTTATTACACTGACTACTCCTGTTACGGATTGTAATAACTATACAAAACATTACATATATGACAGAGCCAACTGGCCATCTTTTACATCACTGGCAAACATCACCACTAACATGATTGCGGGGAATATTGACAATGCACTTGATAATATAACTCAATGTATTATCAATGCTGCTGATTCCAGCATTCCAAAAACATCATCTAACCATAAAAACAGAAAACCATGGTGGAATAGCGATTGCCAAAGCGCAAAGAAAAAACAACAGAGGGCTTGGGGTCTCTTTCGGAGATACCCAAATAATAATAACTATATAGCATTTAAAAAAGCAAAGGCAGAAGCTAGACGAGTGCGACGCAAAAGCCAACGGGAGTCCTGGATTAATTATGTATCAAGCATAAACTCCAATACTTCAAGCAAAGAACTCTGGGTAAAAGTAAAAAAATGTATGGGCCATTACTCTGAAAATCATGTTTCTATTTTAAAGCATAACGGTCACACCATCACTTCTCCTAAGAACATTGCTGAGACAATAGGTAGTACCCTAGCATCTATTTCTAAATCAGACGCATATCCAGAGCCTTTTTTATCTTACAAAAGACAGACTGAAATGACCAGAATTAATTTTAATAGTCATAACTCATTTTCATACAATCAGCCATTTATTATTTCAGAGCTTTTAAATTGTTTACAAGACAGTCACTTATCTGCTCCAGGTCATGATGGCATCACTTACATCATGCTCAAACATCTCTCACATACTTCACTTAACAATCTGCTTTCTTTTTATAACAGGATTTGGACAGAACAGCTTTTTCCCAATGCTTGGTGCGGGGCTATCGTTATTCCTTTTCCTAAGCCAGGAAAAGATGCTACCAATCCAAATAATTACAGGCCGATCGCACTTACTAGCAGTCTTTGCAAATTGCTTGAAAAAATGGTCAACTGCCGCCTTGTACATGTTTTAGAAACCAACAATTGCCTTGCCGCTTTTCAAAGTGGATTTCGACGTGGTAGGTCTACTATCGATAATTTGATTCATTTGGAAGATCACATCCGGACAGCCTTTTTAACACGCAACCATTTGGTGTCCATATTTTTTGATATGGCGAAAGCTTATGACAGAACCTGGCGTTATGGAATCCTTCGTGACCTTTTTAACTTGCTCTTTCGTGGGAACCTTCCAATTTTTATCAAAAACTTCCTCACAATTCGACTTTTTCAAGTTCGGATTGGTGGAATTTTATCTAGTTTTTATGAACAAGAAGAGGGTGTACCTCAGGGCAGTGTCCTGAGTGTCACCCTCTTTGCAATAAAAATAAATAACATCCTGAATCAACTACCCCCTTCTGTGAAGGGAGATTTATACGTTGATGACTTCAGAATTTTGTGTATGGGACAAGACATGCGTTTTATTGAGAGACAACTGCAAATTGCAATCAAAAATATTCTTAACTGGACAAATAAAAATGGTTTTATTATTTCCTATGACAAAACTTCCTGTGTGCATTTCTGTAGATGTAGGGGTCTGCATCCAGATCCCGAAATCTTTATTGGCTCTTCTCAAATCCCTGTTGTAGACAACGTTCGTTATTTAGGCGTTTATTTTGATAACAAACTGACTTTTTTACCACATGTTTTACAACTAAGGACAAAATGTGAAAAATCGCTTAATTTACTTAAAGTGCTTTCAAATACTTCATGGGGAGCAGACCGTACATCTCTCCTCAAAATTTATCGTTCTGTAATCCGTTCAAAAATTGACTATGCCTGCCAGGTCTACGGTTCAGCACGTAATTCTGTTCTTAAGAAACTTGACACTGTGCACCATAGTGCACTTCGTGTTTGCTCTGGTGCATTTCGTACATCACCAGTTTTAAGCTTGTATGTAGAATGTAATGAACCGTCACTCTATCAGATTCGTGAAAAACTCTCATTGATTCTGTATTACCGTCTCCTTTCGCATCATGGTCATCCACTTCATTCCCACTTGTTAAATACTGACAATGCCATGCTTTATCAGCATCGCCCATCTTGCATCCCATCTTTTGGTTTAAGAATAAGAAACGTTATTGATAATAGCCCTCTGAGTAATATCGAGGTGAGCTCATGTCATCCACATGTGCTACCTCCTTGGAAACCTCTTAATATTACTTCTCTCCACCCTTTTAAAGGATATGATAAAAATAATTTGGCTCCAATTATTTCCCAACAACTATTTGCTGCACATAGATCAAATTTCAATAGTTACACTGACATTTATACAGACGGTTCCAAAATGGGAGATATTGTTGGTTGCGGTGTTTTTTGTGAAAACACTTGTCTCAGCTACCGGCTGCATTCGTCTACTTCTGTGTTTACAGCTGAACTGATCGCGATAGAGAGAGCCATGTTGCACATTTCTCATCACCATAACACATCCTTCATCATTTATACTGACTCAAATAGTTCTATTGACGCAATAAAATCTTTTAAAAAACATCCTTTTGTCTCATCCATCTTAGATTTTTATAATAAATTGACAAGACGCGGCTATAATATTTTATTTTGCTGGGTACCTGGACACATGGGTATTCCTGGTAATGAGAAAGCAGATGAGGCGGCAAAACGTGCTCTTAATCCATTACACCATAAAGTTCCTTTCTCAGACGTTAAACTACTTATAAAACACTTTATTCAGAATAATTGGCAAGAGAGTTGGGATTTAGAAAACAATAATAAACTGCATCGTATTAAACCAACAATCATAACCTGGCTTCCGATTTATCCGAGAAAATCTGATGTTATTCTGACTCGTCTGAGAATTGGACATTCAAGAATTACTCATAAACATCTATTACTTCGGGAGGATGCACCCATGTGTCCACATTGTCATTTTGATAACCTGACCGTCCATCATGTTTTATCTGACTGTCCGGGCCTCCGGCACTTATATAGATTTTATTTTAGCACATCATCACCAATCTTGACAAACCTCATTGGGGAAACACCTCATGGGGCACTCTTTACTTTTTTAAAACACATTGGTTTTTATTTTGAGATATAGTTTTTTTTAAGGGCTTCATGTGTGGGACTTTCTTATCGACATCTGGATGGAGGGGCCATCCAGATAACTTGTTTACTTGGTTTTACTGGATTTCTTTTTTACATTGATTTCTATCCTTGTTTAATGGCTACATCTGGATGGGTTCCCCCATCCAGATGGCTTTTCTATTTCAACTCATATTTTTTTTTTCTCGGTGTCATTTGTTTACTCACTTCTTTTTTTTTCCGCCTTTGTTTGGCGCAGCATGTCCCGTTGGGGATTTTGCGCCATAAAACCCAATACAACCAACCAACCTTTCAACGCACGTGAAAGAGACTACTATGGCAGGGGGAGATTTTTTGGTGTATTGATGGTATTTGATTGTATGGTAGAATTGTATTTGATGGATGATTCATTTGATGGCTTGAAAGGGAGATTTGGTTATTTGTGCCCATCATGTCTGACGGGCGCACACCGCTACTTTTGTTTGGCAAAGGCTCTGTGACTGGTGTGAGGTTTAGATATTATATATCATGGACCAATATGTTCGAGTTTTAAGGAATGCAGATTAAGTTGCCTCTGATTTCATTTAATGGACTACAACGCGCGCCCATAGAGAGCTCAACTAGTCGGCGAATTCTGGAAACTGAGGATATTTGATTGATGGATTAACCCGTCAGATCTCCGGACCTAAACCCTGTAGTGTATGCCTAAAACGCTCTGGGGAAGAAAACTGGAACTCTCTTTTCACCTCCCAGAACTACCAAGAGCCTGAAAACAGCGTTGCTGGAAGAGCGAGACTAACTGCCACAGATTCTCATAAACTGCCTGAATTCCAGTATGAATTCGTTATGAGAGCTGTGTAGAGAGGATCATATTCCCTATTAACCCATTTTCTAGGTCAATATGTAAACTCTGTTTTATATCTTCTGATGCTGATGAGTTTTACTCTCGATCATGCGTGTTTATTATGACTGTTGAATGTTTTTTTTTCATTATATTAACCTATGTACATACCTAATTTAATTAAAATCTGTACAGTTTTTCTGGAGATAATCGACCAAATCTGAAAATTCTCATAATTTTGAACATAAGTGTAAATTCAGCACCACCATCTCAGTAACTTGCATGGCTAACCAGGCTAAGTATTCTATACAGTCTATAAACCCAATATATAGTAGTCGTTTTTAAACTCCCTCTACTGAACACCCCCATAATCTGAACATTTTTGGTCGGTCCAATGACTGTTCAGAATAGAGAGAGTCCACTGTATATGGGTGTTGATTAGTTTTTGTGTAACTCGGGGAACAGGTGGTGCTGCTATGCTGCATTTTTTCCGATTCCTGCAATAGCTATGTTTCAAGAAACTATTGTAAGGATTTTCATCAAACTTCAGATTCAGATAGACGTTGACATAAGTTGTTGCTGATTAGGTTTTGTGTAAATTTCTCAACAGGTGGCGCCGCTATGATGCATTTTTCAGGATTTACACGATTTTAGTGGTAGTCATATCGCAAGAACTAATGCACGGAATTACATTAAACAGATAAACCTTGAAATAAGTTGGTGCTGATTAGGTTTTCGTGTAAATCATATAACAGGTGGCACTGTTAAGCTGCATTTTTCAGGATTTTGGCTTAGCTATATCTCAAACATTAACGCACGGCATTTAATCAAACTTCATATTCTGTTACACTTTCACATAAATAAATTCCTATTAGACTTGGGTGTATGCTTTCCAACAAGTGTTACTTTTATGCTCTTTGGGTTGGGAATTACTTGCAGACATCTAAGACGGTGGGTGCAAAAATCCAATGATTTGTTTTTAAAATCCGATGCTTATATATCCTTTTTAAATGCACACAATTCAACAAACCTATACCTTAGAAATCTCATGATGGTCAAATTGGTATTTAATTTTGGCACTGTGATAGCGAATTCCGAAGTATTAACATGTATGAGATAGAAAAAGAAAAGGTTTTTGATTAGACAGAGAATGGGGGTTCTATGGTCGCAAGCAGGATTAAGGATTAATCCTGCGTGCTGAATATCATACTATAGTATGATGTGGGAAAGAGTGACTCCTGCGTGTTGATGATGGTGTCTTAGAGTAGAAGGGTAAAAATTTTTGAGGGGCTTAATTTTATTTGAAGTAGAGAATCGATTTTGGATGCACTTTAAATTGTGGAAACGGTTAGAGGTTCGACTACTGCCCTCCCCCCTCCCCTTGAATTTTTTTTTAAAAATTCAATAACTCAATTTTTTAATTCATTTTAATTCAATGTTTTATTAATTCCTAGAAATGAATCAATTTAATTTTTAAAATAACTTACTCAACTGGATACAATGGAATCTGGAAGGAAAATTACAAGTTAATAAATGCAATGTGTTTTTAATTAAACACTACATCTAGAGTTAAAATAATTTAAGTCGAAATGACGAAAATCAAATTGGCTGTAGATATAATGTGTATTTCCGAGGTAAGCCGACGAGAAGGTGACGCATATTTACCTCATCACTCACGCATTTACGCATCCAAACATACAAAACTCATTCGCACACACTTTTTTTTTTATGTCATCAGTAATAAAATATATATACATTTTTATCGCGACGTAATTACAACATCGTCCATAATCATTTTTTAACACTTTCCAACAAAGTTTAAAGTGTTTATGACTTCGGTTTGTCTGCCCGTCTGTACGCGCTCTAACTCCCGTAAATATACTCAGATCGTTCGGAAATTTTTGGATGTTAGTGACCTCTACCATAGCACGAACCCTATGGCAAATGAAGTTTGTAGCATGTTTATTTCATTTACAGGGACAGTCAAAAGTTTTTCGTTACATTACGGCCTATGGGGAAAAAACGTTTAAAATGATTTTTAATGATGTTACATGCTTTCAAACATAATAAAATTGATATGCATTTATCAAGTGCACTAAAATATGCGTTTTCTGTACAATATGCGGCCCAAAAAATAGTAATTATTCATTTGCAGGGCCACACAAAAGAATTCTCTTACATAATGATATAGGGGTGGAGGGAAATTTTTTCCGGTGTATTTTAATTATGTTAAACTATTACATGTATAATGAAATTGATATATTTAGCTAAGGTTTACTATAACTTATTTCATGGATAATACGAAATGCAGAGCATTTACAGGGACACACTAAAAATTATCCAGGATGAAAAAAAAAAGTCTTGCATCTATGATCTGTTCTCGAGATGACATCAGAAACGAATTGTGGGAGAGGATCGTCAACGTTTAAATAATAAAATTCACATTACTTATTTTTATCTTCAAAAAAAAAAAAACAACACGTTCCCTTCATCCTTCTCATTCTGCGATCTCCCGTGTACACCGTCGAACCCAAAGCGTCTTTCATCTCGTGAAAATTTTCGTCCGATCGCAAACACATCTCAAAGCCATTTACTGTGACAGGTCTGTAAGCGATACCTCGCTCGTCGAGCAGATAGTAGGGTTTGCCGGTGATTTTACACAGGGGAAAGTATGCGTTTCCGTGACGATCCAGCGGGTAACACTGTCGGCCCGAAGCGTACCGCGCGGCGAGCATCTCTCCGTCTCTCAGCACGGCCATCACCTCGCGTCGTTTCCATTTGGGATACATTTCGTCTCCTGACACTGCATCTCGTGCGTACACGGGATATTCGAAACGGGGATGGAGGACGAAATATGGCCCCCGTTTCCGGAAAGGTCTCGTGCGTACCGCATAACTCCTCGTCTGTCTCTGGCAAACAAGGGTTTCCCATCGGCGTCGTACAAATAATACTCCTAACCATTTTTTCGGGCCTTCGGATATATTTGGTCTCCAGTGGAATTTCGAAGGTATTCTCGCACCATCACGATGTGCTTAAAACATACACACACGAATTATAACACACGTATAAATTTTAGATGTCTTCGAATCACATTAAAAACGAATATAACGCCTGGAGAGGGGAAATCTTTTTTTTTAAACGTGCGCTATTAATTTTTTTAAAAGGAATACGACGCGATATCATTTTTTTTTCGATTCATAGCTCTTTCTGTCGAATTTTCCCACGATTCGAGGCATAGTTTGAGGAGCTAAAAAAAAACACGTCTGATCTATTCAATATCTAAAACCCACCCTCCACACCCTATAACTTGAATTAAGAAAGACGCCTTAAAAAAAATAAAATATTAAATGAAATAAAATAAAAATCTTTAATATTTAATATATATAATTATATATTATATATATATGTATATAAATAAATAATAATAAATTCTATGTAAAATAAAATAAAAATCATTAATATTTAATATTTAATATATATATTTACATATTATATATATATATGTAATATGTAATTATATATAATAAATATTAAAGATTTTTATTTTATTTCATTTAATATTTTATTTTTTTAAGGCGTCTTTCTTAATTCAAGTTATAGGGTGTGGAGGGTGGGTTTTAGATATTGAATAGATCAGACGTGTTTTTTTTTAGCTGCTCAAACTATGCCTCGAATCGTGGGAAAATTCGACAGAAAGAGCTATGAATCGAAAAAAAAAATGATATCGCGTCGTATGAAATCAGTATTCCTTTTAAAAAAAAATTAATAACGCACGTTTAGAAAAAAAAAAGATTTCTCCTCTCCAATAAATAGACACTCTCTTCTTTTATATTTCGTTTCTAGCGCCAGTCATGGAAGTCTCGCCACCGGATACTTTTGTCGATGTGCGTCCGAAATGCACGGTGTGTTTAGAGCAGGTTCTGCTGGACGGATATGCAGTCCTGAATTGCAGTCACGTGTTTCATCCTCTCTGCATAACTCGCTACTTCAGAGAAACGACCGGTGCCTCTTGTCCTGTCTGCCGGATTCCCGTGGACTCGAGTGTGCTCGTGGACCTGGGAATAGATCCAGTGATTCGCACGCGCGATGATCCGTCGACTACTAATCTACTACATCGTACCCGGTTGCCTACTAACGGCGAACAACCGAACGAAGTTTCCGTCAGATTGTCGATTGTTTCGACTCCTTCTTCTTCTTCTCAGATCAGTGATCCCTGGTCAGAATCATTCTCGAATAATTTGATATCTGACATCGAACATTTTGATTCGAGTTCGTCGGAGAGTTCCGAAGGTTCTCATTTGGAAAAACCGGCTTTTTATAGAACCTCCATTTTGAATTTTTTAAGAATGTTAAATTTGACGGATGCCCAACGCAATCAACTGGTTTCCTTTAAACGTCGATGTGGAAAATATGCCGTGTGTGATGCAGTGATTCGAGCGAAAGTGTTTTTAGCTCTGGATCGAGATTTTCAATTTACGAGCTTGGAAGATATGTTGCATGAATGCAAAAACGAACGCCGATTGGCAAAATCGTTGGATAAAATCTATTTGAAATACATGCGGGACAATCGGTCTGTGCAGACCAGCGACAGAAACCGCTGCTGCTCGACACTCAGAGGATCCGTTTATAATTTCTTCGATTTACCCGAACCACGTGCTCGGAATCCTTCTTCTACACTCCTGGAACGATCTTTTCAAAGTATCATCCAAAAAGGATTCGGCGTGACTTTGCCTGTGGTGGTTCGTGACATACAACTGCTTAATATTTATAAAAGATATCCTCTCAACTTACACGATGTGCTACGATAAGCAAAATTGAGATGTAAAGAAAAACTGTTGAAAAAACAGATGATGGGACTGAAAAACGGATTATTAGGTTGTCGTCGAAAGCGTCGTAATGGATGGTTCTAATGTATTTAAAATAATAAATCCTCCTTTTTTAACATTGTGTAATCTAACTTTATTCGATAATAATATTAACAGTTTTTTGTTTTTCGAGGTTAAATTTTTTGCATCAAATTTTCGCCGAAAGTGTTTTTATAGACACACTCTTTCTTTTAGATTCATTTAATTTTTTCAGTTTCCAAATACATTTTTTCAAATAAAACAAGATAATTTTTAGGCATCATTTTCCACTGAATCTAGAATGATGTCCATGGTTTCTCGCATCGCTCTCAGTTCACAGAGATTGGCTCTATACAATAATCTTTCCCTCCTTCGAAGTAGTCTTTGTATCGCGCGATAGCGATCAGGTTGGCTTCTCGCCATCGCTAATACCCTTTGCTCTAAGCGCCGTCGTCTCGGTGGAGCTTGGACTGGCTCCTCCTCCTCTGCTTCTCCTTCGCTCAGTTCATCCTCTTCGCGAGGAGTTGTTCTCAGTAACAATGTCAGAATGTCAGGTGGAATTAGAATTCCGCACTGAGGGCATTCCAAAGGTGCTGTAATCACCAGAGATCTGAAGTAATTTCTTAGACATCTCGCATGATAAGGATGGTTGCATGAAAGAACAATATTGAAGAAGATACAGACTTGAGAGCAAATGAGGCACTGACCAAGATTATCATCCATCTGTTAGAGACACAAGAAAAGGTATAATGAGAACAGATTATGTAGGAATCCAAGAGTTGGTCCCTCCCCAAACAAATAAATACCGCTTGCGAAACAGTCCGGAAAAAAAATCACAAAATTAACTATAAATATCATATTTTTACACTACGACTCAACATAAAATAATTTAAATAAACAAATTTATAATATTAAATTTGAAAGTCGAAAAGAGCGATCTTATTTTAAATTTAATGTTACTTCAAATTTACGATTGTTTATAATATTCTAAAGGTTTTGGAAAGAGTTTAATAATGTATGTTTTTATTTATTTACAAAATAAAACTAGTTAGTCCATTTTAGCTTGTGCAAATTAATCGTTGTTCATTTATTTTTCGGTTCCGTTGTGAACAACGCGAATTATTTAAAAGCATAAGCTCTTTTTTTAATTATATATATATATATATATATATATATATATATAAGGTTTATTTTTTAAACAAGTGAAATGATTAAAAAATTTCAAATGGATCAATGGTTCTATCAATCAATACTTCCATCAACGTTTTTAGGTATGATGATAGGATATGTGATGACAGAATTTATAGGTTATTTTGCTGATACGGATGTATTTAAAAAAGGTTTGTTTTGGAAATGGTGGAATAACTTTGAAAATTAAAACTGTTGTTAGTAAATTTAATAATAATAATATTAATATATATATATATATATATATATATATATATCCCTTTTATTTGCACATATATCATTTTTCTGTGTATAAACTAAACCAAGAGCCATGGATTCTTATAACGATCTGGTGTCAAAAATATTAAAGCAACCCGTTTTGAAAACAGCTGTGAAGGATATGATCACTTCGCGTACAATTCTCAATCTCGTGTCATTAAATTGGGAGGAAACTATTTTAAACTCCAATATTTATAAAAAACATTTGGAAAACGTCGTCACCTATTCGAAAAACAAATCGTCTTAAAAAAAATTTGAAGTCCAACTGATGACTAGTATGGACTATCATTATCACGTCTTAGTCGCAGGTTGTTGGAAATTTCATACTTTAAAAAAGAACGATGCAAACATCGATAGCATCGTTTGTAATTCCTGTCAGCCTCTGTCATTGATCGGAAAAAGTATGGCTGAACATAATAAAGAAGTTTTTGTAGACAACAGTAGATTCTTTTTTCAAGGTTGTGACGCCAATGTCTGTTCTACTTGCGAAGATGTTAAAAAGGTCTCTTTTAAAAACAATATTTGGTGCGTGAAAAATACTAAAGTTTTTAACGGGCGACGCATCCGATGCCTATTACGACGAGAAGTATTAAACGCTTTCGGTCATTCCAGAATGTACGGTATTTTACGCCTTAAAATATATTCCCGCACGACTTACGGTGACAATAGATATAAAATAGGAGGGATGTGCGCAGAAATGATTCTATTTAACGAATCGTCTCTCGACCCTCC
Organism: Maratus speciosus; assembly: GCA_963932465.1. Lineage (NCBI taxonomy): Eukaryota > Metazoa > Arthropoda > Arachnida > Araneae > Salticidae > Maratus > Maratus speciosus. The sequence goes on from OZ010798.1 coordinate 460,225,899, forward strand.
TGTTAACATCGAGCATTTATTACACTTGGCGATAGAATCTCATGAAACTCCCGAAATCACTTTTCCGGAAGAAATCACGAAAGAGTGATTCTGCTCAAACAAACACGTTTCTTTGAAGAAAAAAAAGTTTTTATTTATTTTTATTTTACGAAACATTTTGTTTCGATTCCCGAATCCATTTTCCGATGACCCATTTTAAGCGATCGTCTTTTATCAGATGAATAAATTGTTGCAACACATCCGCCAGATTCGAATTTTTATAATTGCAAATCAACTTGTGGGTCTCGTCGTCGAAATTTTCGCTCTCTTTCAATATACACTTAGAACGCACCCCGTATTTGTTTCTGAACAAATCTGGTCGGATGTCTCGCAGATACTTCATCACGGCGAAACACGTTTTATCTCTCAAGAATCGATTCCATTTCTTTTTGCTGAAGAGTTCGCGGTTTCTCTTTTCGCAGTTGGTCGCACCGACGTTCGCAAGAACGGGATGATCGTTCGTGTAGAGAAGGACGACAGTCTCAAAACGGGCGCGATCCCACCGAATCGGCGGCATTCGGCACACAACAAGACGACCAGCGTGTAATACATTTCGGACAAATTACGGGCCGTGATTCGATCTGAATCGTACAAGTTGGAGCGTAATTTGTACAGTCCGATCGTGTAACCGGATCGTTCGCGAAACGGATAAGCGAAAGGTAGCACGTACTCGTCGCCCAGTTCCCGATTCATAATCATCAGGTTGTACATGTCTTCGGGTAGATCGCAGGATCCAGTCAAATCGTAAGACCTCCACTGTTTCGAACTGTTCGTGAACAGGGCGTGAAAGCGGGCCTCGTTGTCGGTTTTTATGATCATTAGACAATTCCTGTCCGTATGCCACGGACACTTGAAAGCGTTGTAATTCGACATTTCGTTCACGTGGCGTATGATGATATCGATTTTACCCATATTCCTTTTTTTTGTAGGGGAAAAAAAGGAAGAGATGCCTCTCGCCTGCGTCTTAGACATGGATGAAACATTGGGATTTTCCGACAAAAACCAGTTTCGAGTGCGACCCCATTTAGATACGTTGATTCGATTTTTACGATTATGTAAAACGAGAACGTATATTTGGAGTTTGGGACGAGACGATTACGTGAAAAAAGTGGTCAACACCTATATGCCGAAGATGAAGAACTTTGCTTTTAAAATTTACGGTCGAAAAGAATGTGAAGTGGCCAATCGTCTTCACGGATGGAACAAAGCCTCGAAACATTCGCGACGAATGTAGTGAATCTTTGATTCTATAGGGGTGGATGATCGCGTCGAGGAAAATATGGACAACAGATACGATTTGAAAATTACTATAGTTCCGTACGATTCCGTGAATCCGAACGACACGGCATTGGTGAGCGTCATAGACGAAATCATGCTTTTTCTATTGAGGAATGACATTAAAATTGATTATTACAGTAACATTAAAACTGCGTTTAAAGACGAGGACGACGACGATGGCAGCTAAATGAACGAGAACTGCTGCTGCTGCCGTGAAAAGGAGGCATGAATCCATTGACTCCAAACGTTATTGAAAAAGAATTAAGGAAATTTACTCTTGTTTTTTCACACATCAATTCTCGTTTAAATATAGATTTGCACGGCCGATTTAAATAATGGTTTCGCGAAGTTATATAGAATTAAGAGGGAGAAAAATAAAACAAGTATGTCTCCAAAATACTCCACATGTCGTCGTTGTCGTTCGAGAATTTTTCGTTTTGGAAACAGGACCCGTGTATCTAAACGTCCTTTTCGAATCCGAGGAAATACTCGAATTACTGTTAAACAATTCATACTGCACGCGCTCGAAACACTTACCGACTACATACGATCTGTGTTACCCGACTACGCCGGCGCCTACTTGGACCACCCTCTTTCTGTCACCAAAATACAAACCCCAAACGAAAAAGTCCGCTCGTGGATTCGCGAGTCCTTCGCAAGAAAACCCTGTTACCACTCGTCACGAGATTCCAGTTCCAGTTCCATTAGTAGTGAAAGGAATAGTATGAAATTCCAAAGGAAAAGAAGAAGGGTTTCTGTAAAAGAGAAACGCAGTCAATCGCCGGCAGAAACCATCACCATTTTCTCAACGTCTTCTGCCACTGAGAATTCAACTCGTCAAGAGTAGTGGGATTTTATCTGGTTTTTAAAATTTACTTTTTTTCAAACTGGTTCGAGGAAAAATATAAAAGTAAAATTGTATTTTTATGGTAACATTACAAAAAATATGTAGCTAAATTATTTTTATTATTATTCCAATATGCCATAAATACCCATCGTAGAAGATACAGCATATTATTCGTTTCGAATGATTCATACAGTTTATTCTAAAATCTTCGTAGTGCCACGATGAATGTAGCTGCAGTTGATATTAGTTTTTCCACGCAATATCAAGATCCCAAATATGCATATTGGGAAAACGTATTTCGTATTTTAAAAACTATCGAACCACCCATATTTGTTATTCGATGGAACGATACCGCCAAACTTACAAAATACGATAAATTTGAGCCAGAAATGAGTCAATTTCGAGGAACTGGTGGTACTAGGCCGATACAGTTTTTAAAAATGTTACCTGAATTTACCGATCCCATCAATTTATATGTCTTTACAGACGGAGAAATAGACAAAGATGAAGCTACAGAATGTAAAGATTTTATAAAAAATGCAAAGTTTTCACTTAATTTCATAAAATTGTATTATATCGGAAGTACATCAGATATGAATTTAAAATTTGTCGATGTGTTTGAAAATATTCCTCAAGAAATATACATTAACAAAAACACCATCAATCGGGTGGAACCCCAGTTAAACTTCGATGGTATCGATTATGAATTTATCATGAAGGTCGATTCCTTGAAAGCCACCATTCTATCAAAAATGAATTCAGAATATACCGATCATGCCAAGTTAAAAAAGCAAATATCTGATTTAAGCACGCATATTTTAAAGAATTATTTCAAAGATATGATTTCTATAGAAAAATTTTATGATTCTGACAATGTGGACGATTGCGTTGCATATGTGAAAAAAAGTCATATTTCCAACCGAAAGCGGATTTTCAACGTAAAATATCTGATATATTAAAATTGTTTAATAGAGATGTCAATATTTATTCCATGAACGTGTTTGCAGATGTAGAAGAAACTTCACCTTTATCTTATGAGGAACCTGAATTAGAATGTGAATATTTAACTTGCAACATTTTATATGAAAAATGTAAAACGGGTTGTAAATCCGTCAAAGAATGCAAGGACGATGTTTGGTTTGATAAGGATATTCTTCAGAATCCGTTTATGATTTTAGAGTCTAAACATCTTGTCAAAAGACTCGTTGATTCGGTCGAACCTTACGTGATGGATTACGGCGCAGCGTATAAAAAAATTGAAAATCCTAGCATTTCTCCTTTCACTCGAGATACCTTAAAAGGCGTTTACGTTTTACACAACGATAACTTAAAAGTAAATGATTTAATTAAACATAACAACTATGTTTTATCGACTTTTTTTAACAATAAATTACCTGGAAAATCCGTGCTTTGGCATATGATATTTTTATATATCTTGGCTACGAGAAAAATTTCTGGAATTGAGAGAGTGTCTCTTCAAAGAGATCAGATTCCTAGGAAATCAAGCCGAATATTTCGTATCGCTCAATCCACATTTAAATCCACCCATCGTGGAAAAATTAAACGTTTGCTTTTGGTATATTGCACGCATTTGTTACAAAGCATTTCCAAATAGCAAAAAAAAATATATTGCGATCTGCTAAATTTGATAGCGATGTTTTTTTTAAATTTTATAGAGACGTTTATGATCCATGCTATGAAACACCCAAAGAACTGCCACTCTGGAAATTATGGAGAACATTATGCTTTGATAAATTTTCGATATTTCCGATTCTAACAAATTATTATCATTCTGAAAAATTGGATGTTGACGACCCTCCTAATAAATTTTCTTATATATTGTATCGGCAAAAGATATCGTCTGCTCAACAATCACAACACTCGGTAGAGTTTAGTTATTTGAATCATTTTGATGTAGAAACTGTATTAAGCGTATATAATAAAATAATCGAAACGAAATGTCCTCCTTCTCCTTATGAAGAGGTTATTTTTGATTTAGAAAATATCGATTTGCTGATAGATTTAAATGAGCCGAAAGATAAATTAGACCATGTTAAAATAAACATTAAAACTTGCCATCCATTAGTAATTTGTCCAGTCACAAAAAAACATTGGAAAGAATGTATTGGTGAATACGATCAGATGAGAGAATCCTGTTTGAGATTATTTAGAAAGTACTGTATAAAATATAAAAAATATCCAAAAGTAGTGCGCATTTATTCATGTTTATAAATGAATACATTTTCAATCGACAATATTGCATACCTGAATTGTTTAATTTGTCTATGAAAAATACACTGGATAAAACTATGGATATATTTAAAGAAGTTATGGAAACATATTCTTGTACAGAGTACCTAAAACGAGCAAATAAGTATTGTTCAGAAGAGGTCCGCAAAAAATACGAAATAGAAGAAAACGAGAATTAAATTACTTTACAAACGATAAAAAAAATCTTTCATTAGATAACGGAAACCTTTGTACAGAATTATATGAAGCAACAAAATGAAAATTAAACTTTGATTTATTTAAAAAAATAGATTCGTTTTAAATTAATGACTCGAAAAATTATTTTTACTCTGCAAACGAACGTATAAAAAAAAATAAATATTTTTTTCAAGAGATAACCTCATGTATAAAACAGTAGCACCACATACGTTTTGAAGCTTTCGTTGCCATGATTCGTACGGATAAAATCTCATCGCAGTACCAATTATCGAGAGAAGCTGCTCGGTCCGGAACGGATTGCTGAAATCCATGAGGAAGACACCATGGAACCGTACACTCCGACATGGATCGTCTTCAGACCGATTTTCAAAAGGACGATTTCTGGGTCGCCCATTCCAAAAATACTCGTTCGAAAAAACGAGCATCGAAATAAATTTCGAAAGAGAATAGATCCACGGATAGCCGTCGACGGAAAAGAAGAAGGGGTAAGAGAATACAAAAATGCGTTGAAGGATATTGAAGGTTGGATCCGAGAGATGAACTTGTCTGAAACACCAGCTCCCGCATGTTTTAATGAAAGTCTTTTTAGTTTTTTAAATGAATAAAAGTTTACTGTACTCAAAATTTTTCACGTTTAGTCAATCTACAAAAAAGTGCAACTTTTTTTTTATTTTAATACATACAGGATATTTAGAATAAATTACATTTTTAAAGATCATCAAACTGATTCATTAAACTAAACTTAGCAGAGAAACAAAAAAAATAATGAATTATTTGATAATATTATAAATGTATTTATTATCTCCGATCATTTTTATTACTTGAAAATATTGGATTTATTTTTTTTTTTCACTTCTTTATAAATAATGTATTTTTAATATTAAGTTTTTATTTAACTCCAGATGCAAAACTAAATTAAAACAAGAAAAAAAATCCTGCATCAGGACATTCAGAATAATAATGTAAACAGTTTAAAAAAATAATATCCTCCATATGAAAATGCATAACACATTTCAAAACCCGATTTCAGCTGTTCTCATCTACAATCAGAAAATTATCCGAATTTTTTTCAGCAGCCCTGTATAGGATATATAAGTTTGTATCTACTAACTGCATGCATACCAAAAATTAGTTCATTTAAGTGATACATATACTTCAGTTGAAAATTCCTCTTCAGTAATTTTCTCTAATAAGGAAAATGGTACGTGAATACTTTTGTGCAGCTGAGGTATAAAATTTATATATAGTGAGTAACATTCAAAAAATATTTAGATTTAAAAGCGCATACCGAATTTTAAATCGTACACTCCAGCAATTATTACTCAAAGTCAGTATTGTAACGGATTTCTTTTGAGTGCCCCTGTAAATGAATATGAAATGCTATGAGTGCCCTGTTCTAACGGGATCGTTCTGTAATTTATATCAGTTTCAATACATCTCCCCAGGGGGATACCTTCTTTAGGTATTCACGGGCTTCGCAACCCCGGGTGCCTGAGCGATCTTTCTCTTTTCTTTTTCCTCTTATTCCTCTTGTCTTTCTTTCCTCTTTGTTTCACTCTCATTGTGGTTTCCTCTTCGGAGGTGAGGGCAATTCTGCATGAGTCGATATCATCCTGCATATCGACTCATGGGGAATTGTAAACCACCCACATGTTTGCCGTGCGTGGCGACCCGTGTCCCTGGAAAGGGGATCCTGGCAGTTGAGGGAAACCAACACACTGCTTTGGCCTCTGCTTCAGGTAGACGGGAGGTGCATATTGGTCCCGTATGCATCAATCGGCTGGTCAGCTGACTTGTCACTGGCTGGGGATCAAGTGAGCGAGTACTTACTAGCCATCTCGTTTAGGGTGGAGACTGGCATAGGAGTGTCTTGTGACCGTATAGGCCCTGGTTAGCACTGGTGCACGAATGTGCATCCCCTTGTTGGGCTCGGTAGTGGGTGGTGCGGCCGGGGTCTGAATTGATTTTTTTCCCAACATGAATGGAAATACTTCACTTCCTTCAAATCCTCTTCCATGTGGAGAGCAACAAACTGTACAGAGCAATCTTTTCACTCGCTTCTTTGTAATCAAACGTACTGATAGCCTGTCCGATAGTTCATTTAAGAAAACTTCACCTTTCCTTATTGCAAAAACATTTCAGTCTGTTTTCGGTGATGGTCATAATCTCAAAAAACTGCAGTCTTTGGATTTACTGGTTGAGGTTACTTCAGCCAGCCAGTCAGAATTTCTATCAAATTGTAATACAATAGGTCCATTTTCTGTTTCTGTTAAAGCACATCAAACCCTAAATACAAGCCGTGGTGTAATATCCGAACCAGATCTTTTATTTTCTACCAAGGATGAACTTTTACAAAATTTAAATGATCAAAATGTCATAGATGCACGACGTATTACACTCCGTCGGAATGGACAAGTGCTTCCCACAAAGCACATCATTCTAACTTTCAATAGCCCTACCTTACCAAAAAGAATTAAAGCTGGTTACCTTAATTGTCCTGTCCGTCCCTACATTCCTAATCCTCTACGTTGCTTTAATTGCCAGCGTTATGGCCATACTACTACTAACTGCCGGGGTTCCACCACCTGTGCACGTTGTGCAGAAGTTGGCCATGACAATAAAACATGTGAAAATCCTGAACGCTGCATAAATTGCAAGGGTAATCATACTGCATACTCCCGTTCTTGTCTTACCTGGATACGTGAAAAAGAAATCATTTCTGTTAAAGTAACTCAAAATCTCTCCTATCCTGAAGCCCGCAAAGTTGTTGAATCCAGGACTCCGTCAGTCGGAGTCTCCTACTCTAGTCTACTCAAACAACAACCAAAATCTGTAAGGCACATAAGCACCCAGACCGAACCTTCCATTCCACTAAATAACTCACCTATGACAGTACCACTCAGCACCACAAAGATACAAACTCGTGATGTCTGCTGTGGTTCTAAATGTTATGCAACCCCATTATTAGAACGTTGGCTACCATTCTCATAACCTGTTACTATAGTATATCAAACTGGTCAATCACAAAAACCTGCAGTTCAATCCAAAAAGTCATCCGACCCAGTTCAATCCAAAAAGTCATCCGACCCAGTTCAATCCAAAAAGTCATCCGGCCCAGTTCAATCCAAACAGTCATCCGAACCAGTTCAATCAAAAAAGTCATCTGAACTCCAGACTGACACTAAGGCTGTTAAATCCAAAAAGACATCACAGAAACCTGATACTAATCAAACAGTGAAACCAAGCAAAAAAATTTGCCTTCAGAAAGAGAGAAAAACAATTGGGGGCTCTTCACAGTGGAACACTGTGAAGAACAAGAACAGCTGTGTAAATCCGCCTGTCTCTAACTTAAAGGACCCAAAATAACTGCAGCACTATGTCGATGAAGCAATGGAATCCGACTCTTATGAATCAAGTGGTGATGAAGGAAATACAGTTTTAGAGGAATTTTTACCTAATTGATTTTACATTGTCTCTTACTCATGTGATTTTAACCTTGTTTTCATGTAGTATTTGTACATCTTTTTAAACTTTGTGTATTTTAAGTTATTAATTTAATAACTCCACAGTTTTTACTTATAATACGCTTGACTTTTAACTATGAACCTTTGATTCTTTTAAACGGTTTTAGATATACATATTACAGTTTTCATTATTTTTTTTGTTTTTATCACCGTTTTGTTATTCTTCTTTTAATCGTTTTTTGGATATATACATTTTTACATTTTGTCTTTGTCTTGGCGCAGCATGTCCCTACTGAGACTTTGCGCCATAAAACCCGATACAACCAACCAGTTTCAATACATTTGAAATAGCGTGCTATCATTAAAATACTCTACAAATGATTTTTCCCCATAATGTAATGGAATTCTTTTGAGTGCCCCCTGTAAATGAACTAATGATCCTATATACTTCGTATACAATAACAAACATGCTTTGGTGATCCTAACTAACCTTTATCTATTACATGAAAATCCGAGTCTATTTACGGGAGTTAGATCGTGGACAGACAAACCGAATGCATTAACACTTTTCAACTTTGTTGGAAACATAATTTTATTTATTCTATTTTTTTTATTTTTAATTTTTTATAAAAAGAGACATAATATTTTTAAAGTTTTCATGAGAAAAGACATCATTAAGTAAAAACTTTTTTTTTTTACTTAAAAATTTAGGATTTCGTATAATTAATATTAATAAAATGAAATTTTCGATTTCATAACTTCAGATATGGAATAAAAAAATGACTGTGAACCTTTTATTTAAACTACATATGTTATACATTTATTTATTAATGCAAAACATACATATTTAAAATAATAATATAAGCATTTAATGTTTCATATTGTTATAATTTTAACAGGTATTTTTTTTAAAAGATTTGATTTTACAATATTAATCTTTGACGACGGTATAACCACTATCTTATCCGTATGTTTATCAAAAGGAACTAAATAAAATCCATCGTGTGAGATGGGATAATCGTGAGGATGATTTCTGCCTAAAAAATAATATTCATTCCCCGAATATCCGAGTGGATACTTCGGTAAACCATCTGAGCCTAATGCATATATTAAATCAGGTGTCGGATATTCTATTCTTTCGATCTCACCGTTATGTTTTTCTTCTTTAATGGGATATATTTCTTCGGTGCCTCCATTATTTGATATAAATTGTCTAGGATATCTTAAACCTGTAATGTTATAAATATAATCATCGTTTTTATATTTCAAAAAATATTCGTTATTATTTTCATCCCTGGGATAGAGAAGAGCACCATCATTGGTGACTGCGTAACGAGGTCTCCCGTAACGATCGCGTGCAAATTGACCTGTGAAAGGATAATATTCACCCAATTCTTCCGTTTTAGCATACATTTCATCACCATCATGATTCGGTAAGAACACAACGGGATAAGTTACAGTTTTGTTTGGAATTTGATATACCATTTCACCTTTAATTTCATCTCGAAAATGGTTTCTATAAAATATAATATTTAAACAAAAAAAGTTTTTTTAAATTGAAATATTCAGTTTTCTACCGAAACATTTTATTTCCATTTAAAATGTTTCCTAGATCACTTAAAGTACCAAATATTATCACTAGAGTATACATTAGCATTTTAAACAAAAAGTATTTTGACGAAATTTTTCCTATATCTTCTTTTTTCACCCTCCCAGCCGTCATGATCTTAAATCCAATTTTTCATTTACGAATTTGGAGAAATATTCGAATATAACATCGACAAGGGATTTTGGTAATTTCTGAGAAATAACCACAAGAGTTAGTTCTCCAACAAAACAAAAAAAAAAGCTATAATTTTGTTCCCGTCGGAAAATAGTTCGTTGCCAACTTCTAATAAAATAGAGTCTTCATTTATAGGATCTAATTGCAAACATTGATTTCTTACAATATACCCATATTCATCTTTAAATTTGTTAAGAATTTCTTTAAAATTTTTAAAAGTATCTTTCTCTATCCAATTTTTGGCACAAACAGTATGGAATTTATATTTATTTTCCAACATGTAAGAGAAAATATTTTTAAGAAGAAAGTCTGTCCTAACATTATGTGAAGTCATTTAATTTTGAACTTTGTGAACGATTTATCCAGTTAAGTTTGCTTCGACTGGAAGAGGAGGTGAATTTCGATCGTCTGAAAGGTTTTTATTGAAGAATTATATTAGATTAGGAATTGGTTCGACTACAACAGTTGGCGATGAAATACAATTAAATTTAATTTACGACAACTAAAAATAGCATGGCATGACGTTTTTTTTTAGTTTAGAAGATATTATTATTTTTTACATAAACCATAAGGAAAACGAGTCTAACATTGAAATAATCAAAATATTATGTATGCTTTAAATGTTTCCAAAATTATGATTATTTGTATATTAATGTTTAAATATGTCCTTCTTATGATATATTTAAAAAAAGAATTTTTTAAATATTTCGAAATAATATGTCATAGTTGGGTATCACAGTCTCTTCTGCAGTCGCCAAATAATCGAAATGTGTAGGAGCAAACTCGACTGACCAACGTCTTGAATCGTAAGGTTTCAATTGGATCCCATTTGAAAGGTTTTGTTTTAAATGTTCGGGTATTAGGTCATTGGAAGTTATGTGAAGAGGATTGGATACGATTTTTCTGTCGTACACGTCTGTACTTTCTAAGTCACCTGGTTCGACACGACAGATGGGATAATGAAAAAAAACCTTCATTGGTTTATTTCTAAATTTTTCGAAAAGATCTTTACATTTTTCTAGCTGATAATTGGCGTTGTATTTGTCCCGGCAGTTATCTGGATTTTGGAAGACCCGAACGTGTGGATAATTGCAAGAACTTGGAATGGGTATTCTATTGACGTACCGATCTCGATTGTTGAGTATGTGCTGTGTATAGTCGTACGGCCAAAATTCTTCTATTTTTAACGACTTGTCACTCAGCATAGCGTCTCGAAAGGGTCTGGCAACAGCATCGGGTGTGAGGTTAGAAAAAGAGATGAAAGACATGGGTTTTTTATCGAATAGGTAGTAATAAGTGTACAATGTTACATCAGACCAGTCGTGAGAAGGTTCCCCGCGTTCGAAAATATTGACGCAGGCGTTGTAGCCTAACGCGTCTATGTAGTCTGGATGATTCTCGATATGAACACCGACATTTCCTCTGCGCGGATTGGAAACGCAACCCAAGTTTCGTATATAGAGAACGTGTGTTAACGGTTTGTTGGTCAATGCGTCGAATGTGCACGGTGTCTTCACGCATCGAACGTTTGGAAAACGGGCTGCATAAGACGGTTCCAAGTAACGAGCGTCCACTGGATTAAAGAGGTCGAGTTCATCATCTCGGCACGGATCTTTAAAGTCTCTTTCGGCCACGGTGATTTTCGCGCAGAAAGGTTTGCCATTCAGCGGATTTCTCGTCGACACGTGATCGGTTGGACATTCACACTCCCAGGGGGTGGTTGTTTTATTCAGGTAACCGATGGGTTCGCATACGCGATCGACATCGCAATTTCCACCAGGATAGTTCTGACCTACGAGATCCATATAACGGCACGTACAGGCCACCCACTTTTCTCCATTTTGTTCCGTGAGGGTCCATTCACCCGTACTGGGATCGCATTCCTCGTCACGTCTGAGTCGCGGATAGCACTCGCCGCTATAGCAGAGTTCGTTACGGTCGTGACACTCAGCGTTCGATTGACATGCACGATGCGATGCAGGTGAATTTTGAAGTGTTCGTAAGAACGGAGGCGGGTCGGAGAATCTGTTTCGAAATTGAAAAAAGAGATAAAAAGAGAGAAAAACGAGTGCAATGAGTAGAACGAACATGTTTTATTTTATTTAATAAATTTTGATCAGTTGGATTCTACCGCGATGATGTATCCATCCGTATTTTAAAGAATCTGCATTTTTTTTAGACAATTTTTGTATCATTATCCATTTTGTGCGAATATTTTTAAAAGATAATAACCAACTTCGAACGCTTTTCATCTTTATTTCCCTTCCTGTTTCATTTGTGTTAAATACTTAGGAGCAAATACTGATGTACTGAGATTTCGTGCGGTAGGTGTCAAGCCGGTGCGTAGTATTCTTTTAGGTACTTTTGAAAGATCTCTCTTTACGTTTCCGAACCATGTATGAATATTGGGGTCATTTTTATCGATAATACGTTTCAAGTGATCTTCGTAAACGGATGTTACATTTAAAGTCACGACATCGTTGTTTTCCAACAAAATATTTTGATTGTTAATGGATTCGTAAACGACTCTTAACAACCAGCGCCAGTTGGGATCTTGTGGTGAAGGTAAAAAAAGATCATATACGTGTTTATCTATTATGCGGAAATAGTTATTTTTTTCGTACCGATTTTTCAAATTATGAATATAGAGATTAAATCGAGTGATTGATGCGACATGTCGACGAAACGTTAAAAATGTGTTGATTGTATGGTTAGAATGGGAATGTGTGAAGGGAGGACGGTTATCAATCTTGCGATACTACATTGTACCCGAAGTACTGCAAAGTAGCGATGATTGCTGGAAATGCATTTTTAATTATGTTATGTGCTTTTATGTTTCACTATATTTATGCATTGTATATGGTGTGTATAAATGCTGTAATTGATATACAGGGCTACTCAAAATAATTCGTAATGGTTCCTGGGTATGATTGCAAATTGCTTAAAGGTGATTTTGAAATGAGTTACGCATTTTTACGCTGAACTGCATTTAGTTTACAAAAATGTTTGTAAAACATATATAAAATGACATACAGGGTCACGCAAAGAATTGGATACATGGCCGTCTATAAATGATAATTTCTGGAAATGTGATTTTGGTAGTTTTAAGAGTGTTTTACTTTGAATTAAACTTTAGCTAAATAGTGTCGTGTAATAAAGGTACTAGGTTAAGTACAGGGTTGTACAAAAGTATACAAATATGTTTCCATCTATTAGTATAAATTGCTGAAAGAGAAATTTCAACCTGTGATGTGTTTTCTTGCTAAACTAAATTTTTCAATTATGTAGTATATATATCAACCTACAGATCAAATACAGGGCCCCCCAGGGGGATACCTTCTTTAGGTATTCACGGGCTTTGCAACCCCGGGTTCCTGAGCGATCTTTCTTTTTTCCTTTTCCTCTTATTTCTATTCTCCTTCTTTCCTCTATGTTTCACTCTCGTTGTGGTTTCCTCTTCGGAGGTGAGGGCAATTCTGTATGAGCCGATATCATCCTGTATATCGACTCATGGAGAATTGTAAACCACCCACGTGTTTGCCGTACGTGGCGACCCGTGTCCCTGGAAAGGGGGATCCTGGCAGTTGAGGGAAACCAACACACTGCTTTGGCCTTTGCTTCAGGTAGACGGGAGGTGCATATTGGTCCCGTATGCATCAATCGGCTGGTCAGCTGACTTCTGTCACTGGCTGGGGATCAAGTGATCAGGCAATTACTAGTCATCTTAATAAGGGTGGAGACTGACATAGGATTGTCTTGTGACCGTATAGGCCCTTGTTAGTACTGGTGCACGAATGTGCATCCCCTTGTTGGGCTCGGTAGTGGGTGGTGCGGCCGGGGTCTGAATTGTATTTATTTTCTATTATGGATGGAAAATCTTCACTTCCTTCTATTTCTCTCCCATGTGGAGAGCAACAAGTTGTACAAAAAAATTCATTCACACGTTTTTTCATAATTAAACGTACTGACAGTATTTCAGATAGTTCATTTAAAAGAACTTCACCATTTCTCATTGGTAAAACCTTTCAGTCAGTTTTTGGAGATGGCTATTCGGTGAAAAAAATGCAGTCTGGAGATTTGTTGTTAGAGGTTTCTTCAGCCAAGCAATCTCAACTTCTCTTGAATTGTACAACAATAGGCTCTTTTTCTGTTTCTGTTCAAGCTCATCAAACTTTAAATACAACCCGTGGTGTCATATCTGAACCAGAACTTCTATTCTGTACAAAGGAAGAACTTCTAGAGAACTTAAAAGATCAAAATATCATAGATGCACGTCGTATCACAATCCGTCGAAATGGGCAAGTACTTCCTACAAAGCACGTTATTCTCACTTTCAATAGCCCGAATTTACCAACTAGAATTAAAGCTGCCTATTTAAGTTGTCCTGTCCGCCCTTATATCCCTAACCCTCTCCGTTGCTATAAATGCCAGCGTTATGGCCATACAAACACTACCTGTCGTGGCTCTGTTACTTGTGCACGTTGTGCAGAAGTCGGCCACGACAGTAAATCTTGCAATAATTCTGAACGTTGTGTAAACTGTAAGGGTGACCATACAGCCTACTCTCGTTCTTGTCCAAATTGGATTCGTGAAAAAGAAATCCTTGCTGTTAAAATTACCCAAAAATTTTCCTACCCAGAAGCTCGCAAACTTGTTGACTCCAGAACTCCATCCGTCGGAGTTTCCTACTCCAGTTTATTGAAGCAACAATCAAAATCTGTAAGACACATTTGCACCCAGACTGAAACCTCATTTCCCCCAAATAATTCACCTGTGACACCATCTTCCAGCACTTCAAAGAAAAAAACTCGTAATGTCTCCTCTGCTACTACTGGAAAACTTACACCAAAACTAGAACTTTGGTCGCCATCATCTGAACCTGTTAAAATAGAGTACCCAACTAGTCAGTCGCAGAAATCTGCAAGTAAAATAAAAAAGTCAACCCAGCATGAGACTGAAGAAACCCCGGTATCATCTGCATTTAATTCTCCAAACTCTGATACTAATCGAACTGCAAAACCGAGTGATAAAACTTGCATACAGAAAGGGAGAAAGACAATTCGGGGTTTTTCACAGTGGAAAACTGTGAAGAAAAAACAGAGGAAATCATGTCATAGCCCAACTTACACAAATTTCAAAGATCACAAGCAGCTGCAAAGTTATGTTGAAGAGGATATGGAGTCTGACTCGAGCACAGATAACGATGATGCTGTTTTTGAAGAGTTTTTACCAAAATAATTTTACTTTGTTTTTAAATTCTTTGTGACTTCTTAAAACTTGTCTTTTACACGGCATCTTATACTTTGTCCATTTTTTTTTTTAATATGTATTACTTCATAACTTTTAGAGATGATTTTAATTATAATAATTTTGTGTCTTTTAACTATTGTCTTTTGACCATTTATAAATGGTTTTAATTATATACACCATTGCTGTTTTTCTTTTAATCAATTTGTTTTTATGATCTTATTGTCAATTTTTTTATTCCAAGTTTTGTTTAGTTCTTGACTCTGTCTTGGCGCAGCATGTCCCAAAGGGGACTTTGTGCCATTAAAATTTAATCAATCAACCAACCAACTTCACAGTGGAAAACTGTGAAGAAAAAACAGAGGAAATCATGTCATAGCCCAACTTACACAAATTTCAAAGATCACAAGCAGCTGCAAAGTTATGTTGAAGAGGATATGGAGTCTGACTCGAGCACAGATAACAATGATGCTATTTTTGAAGAGTTTTTACCAAAATAATTTTACTTTGTATTTAAATTATTTGTGACTTCTTAAAACTTGTCTTTTACACGGCATCTTATACTTTGTCCATTTTTTTTAACATGTATTACTTCATAACTTTTAGAGATGATTTTAATTATAATAATTTTGTCTTTTAACCATTTATAAATGGTTTTAATTATATACACCATTGCTGTTTTTTCTTTTAATCAATTTGTTTTTATGATCTTATTGTCAATTTTTTTATTCCAAGTTTTGTTTAGTTCTTGACTCTGTCTTGGCGCAGCATGTCCCAAAGGGGACTTTGTGCCATTAAAATTTAATCAACCAACCAACCAACCAAATACAGGGCTGCTCAAAAGAATTGGAATACATATTTGCTATATACGGTAACTGCTAAAATCTGTTTTCAAATATTTTATGTGTTTTCTAAAATGTCTACTTAGTTTTTTTATATAGCTTATTTCCCTAAATAACGAAGGTTTGTTAAAGCATTCAGGAAGTGTTGGAAAGTGTTTCATAATCTATGCTTAACGCATGATTTTTCTTACTTGTTATTTATATACAGCATTTTTTATATACATTTTCGTGACGTAATTTATACATCGTCCATTTTCATTTTTCACAAAATCATTTATATACAGCATTTTTATATACATCTTCGCAACGTAATTTCACATCGTCCATATGCATCAGTGGCGTGGCGTACGGTCATCGCTGGATGCGGCGATGACCAAGCAATATTTTAAAACTCTTAATAAGCTTTTAAAACTCTACGATCCAGCTTTACCAGAACATTTGGAGTTCATGTATAAATGAAGGTAAGATTTAAAGTTTCTTTTTTGAACATTCAACCATTGAATTTTAGAGTTAATAATTTTTCACCACAAACTTAAATAATTGCGATGACCACCGAAAATTTTCACGCCATGCCACTGATATGCATATATGTGGAGCAAACATGCAAACCATGCTTCCTCCTTCAGATACAAATTTTCAAAAAACACAAAAAACTGATAAATAAGAAAATAACTTGTATTTAATTCTCATTTTTATTGTGTATTTTTATTACTGTTTATTAGAAAGAATTGCAAGCATACCTAAGATATTAAACATAAAACAAATTAATAAAATGCATTTAATATTTGGAGAAATCACTTTTTGACCGAATTCAGAGGAGGAAACATGTTTTGAATGTTTGACAGGTGGATAAAACGCTTTTTGAATGAAATAAGTTCTAACTCACATTTAATACAATAGCATTATTTTATTTGAATAAATACCGAATTTCAGTTGATTATTGTTAAAATAAAATGACAGATTATGGTACCTAGTAGTATTCATTAAATATTTACTAAATAAATACTCGTTTGCCAGAAATGACTTCAAATTTTAAAACCAATATCTTCATCTAGACAGTTATACACATATCCCTCTTCTTTATTGCAGGCTTATCAATCATGGATAATGTGGTTGTATCATTTGAATATATCATCAGGTTGATTTTGCCACTGTTCACTATACATTACCTTCAAAAGTTTTTTAACATCTTTGTTCTTTTCAACTGGTATGGCGTGGCTAACAGGAAGATATTCTAAAACAACCCTTTGAACAAGGCAACAGTAACTCCCTTTTTAAGAAAATTTACATCATATTCTTCACTTATATCTTGAAATCTATAATTCTGGAAGCCTTTAACTTTAACAGTTCTCTTATTTTTTTCTAAAACAATCCGTTTCAATTGTGATATGTATGGTATGTTTCGAAAGTACACATTAAGTGACAACTGTGATTGGCAGACTGGAGAAATCACTGCTTGATTGAATGCAGGCTTTGGAGGAAACACTCTTTGATTGAAACGTCAAGTTTTAAAATTGATTTATAATCGGAGAAAAATTTTTTTTAGTAAAAAATACCATTTATTTCTGTGCAATTTAACACAGAGTTCATAAAAATAACAATAACTCATTTTTTATTTTTTTGTGAGAAAACACGGTTTGAATGTTTGCTCCACATATATACAACATTTTTTATATACATTTTTGCAACGTAATTTATGCATCGTCTTTATTCCTATATTCAACTCCCCCCAGGGGGATACCTTCTTTAGGTATTCACGGGCTTTGCAACCCCGGGTTCCTGAGCGATCTTTCTTTTTTCCTTTTCCTCTTATTTCTATTCTCCTTCTTTCCTCTATGTTTCACTCTCGTTGTGGTTTCCTCTTCGGAGGTGAGGGCAATTCTCTATGAGCCGATATCATCCTGTATGTCGACTCATGGAGAATTGTAAACCACCCACGTGTTTGTCGTACGTGGCGACCCGTGTCCCTAGAAAGGGGGATCCTGGCAGTTGAGGGAAACCAACACACTGCTTTGGCCTCTGCTTCAGGTAGACGGGAGGTGCATATTGGTCTCATATGCATCAATCGGCTGGTCAGCTGACTTCTGTCACCGGCTGGGGATCAAGTGATCAGGCAATTACTAGTCATCTTGTTAAGGGTGGAGACTGACATAGGATTGTCTTGTGACCGTATAGGCCCTGGTTAGCACTGGTGCACGACTGTGCATCCCCTTGTTGGGCTCGGTAGTGAATGGTGCGGCCGGGGACTGAATTGTATTTATTTTCTATTATGGATGGAAAATCTTCACTTCCTTCTATTTCTCTCCCATGTGGAGAGCAACAAGTTGTACAAAACAATTCATTCACACGTTTTTTCATAATTAAACGTACTGACAGTATTTCAGATAGTTCATTTAAAAGAACTTCACCATTTCTCATTGGAGATGGCTATTCGCTGAAAAAAATGCAGTCTGGAGATTTGTTGTTAGAGGTTTCTTCAGCCAAGCAATCTCAACTTCTCTTGAATTGTACAACAATAGGCTCTTTTTCTGTTTCTGTTCAAACTCATCAAACTTTAAATACAACCCGTGGTGTCATATCTGAACCAGAACTTCTATTCTGTACAAAGGAAGAACTTCTAGAGAACTTAAAAGATCAAAATATCATAGATGCACGTCGTATCACAATCCGTCGAAATGGGCAAGTACTTCCTACAAAGCACGTTATTCTCACTTTCAATAGCCCGAATTTACCAACTAGAATTAAAGCTGCCTACTTAAGTTGTCCTGTCCGCCCTTATATCCCTAACCCTCTCCGTTGCTTTAAATGCCAGCGTTATGGCCATACAAACACTACCTGTCGTGGCTCTGTTACTTGTGCACGTTGTGCAGAAGTCGGCCATGACAGTAAATCTTGCAATAATTCTGAACGTTGTGTAAACTGTAAGGGTGACCATACAGCCTACTCTCGCTCTTGTCCAAATTGGATTCGTGAAAAAGAAATCCTTGCTGTTAAAATTACCCAAAAATTTTCCTACCCAGAAGCTCGCAAACTTGTTTACTCCAGAACTCCATCCGTCGGAGTTTCCTACTCCAGTTTATTGAAGCAACAATCAAAATCTGTAAGACACATTTGCACCCAGACTGAAACCTCATTTCCCCCAATTAATTCACCTGTGACACCATCTTCCAGCACTTCAAAGAAAAAAACTCGTAACTCGTCTCCTCTGCTACTACTGGAAAACTTACACCAAAACTAGAACTTTGGTCGCCATCATCTGAACCTGTTAAAATAGAGTACCCAACTAGTCAGTCGCAGAAATCTGCTAGTAAAATAAAAAAGTCAACCCAGCATGAGACTGAAGAAACCCCGGTATCATCTACATTTAATTCTCCGAACTCTGATACTAATCGAACTGCAAAACAGAGTGATAAAACTTGCATACAGAAAGGGAGAAAGACAATTCGGGGTTCTTCACAGTGGAAAACTGTGAAGAAAAAACAGAGGAAATCATGTCATAGCCCAACTTACACGAATTTCAAAGATCACAAGCAGCTGCAAAGTTATGTTGAAGAGGATATGGAGTCTGACTCGAGCACAGATAACGATGATGCTGTTTTTGAAGAGTTTTTACCAAAATAATTTTACTTTGTTTTTAAATTCTTTGTGACTTCTTAAAACTTGTCTTTTACACGGCATCTTATACTTTGTCCATTTTTTTTTTAATATGTATTACTTCATAACTTTTAGAGATGATTTTAATTATAATAATTTTGTGTCTTTTAACTATTGTCTTTTGACCATTTATAAATGGTTTTAATTATATACACCATTGCTGTTTTTCTTTTAATCAATTTGTTTTTATGATCTTATTGTCAATTTTTTTATTCCAAGTTTTGTTTAGTTCTTGACTCTGTCTTGGCGCAGCATGTCCCAAAGGGGACTTTGTGCCATTAAAATTTAACCAACCAACCAACCATCCTATATTCAACTAAATATGTATTGGGATATCACGATGACCATATAATAAGCTAGTTATCCCATCACTTAACAAAAATCTTTTATCATCAAACGGTGATAAAAAAAATTTATTTTTTCGATAGTGTATAAGCGATGGTTTTCCTGTAAAATTTTTGTTTGTGTCTGATAGCTGCTGGATTGCTCTAATAAACAGGACACGTAATCATTATTAGCCCCGGAATGCTATTTCTTTCTCCCAGCAAAACAAAAGCCGATGTTTCATTGTGCGATTAAATACCCTACAGCATTTTTTAAAACTTCTAAGCATCGCACATTTTTAATGTTTATACCGTCGTATTGGGAAAAAAAAGTACTTTATAATGCAATTTGTTTGAAAACTGCATCTTCATTTGTTCTTGAAATATTAATTTTTTTGTAGTTTTTAGCGACATTTGTTCAATGTTGGCAACTCAAATACTCCATTTCGGTAGAAAGTAAAGAAAAAATTGTTGAAAAATAGCAATTATATCTTTTTGTTGCCATTTTCTCATAAAAATGGGAAAAAAAATTAATTAAAATAAGTGCTATTTTGAAGGATGTATGATAAATGAAGGATTTATGATAAAACAGGGAACTATTATAAACTATATTTAATTTTAAGAATCTATATTAATGCAAATGACGTCATTTTACATAAAATAAAAGCGTGTGCTTTAAGTCTTAAAATTGAAATATGTTTTGCAGTAGAGTCCCGATTATCGGAGTACCGCTTAACCGAGTTATTTTCTTCTGGTGGACTGGTGGCTTCTATTATTATGAAACAGCCATTATAAATGAAGCGTTAGGTGAAGATGAAAGAGCAGCCGTAAAAAGTTATAGAACTCTGATTTTCTGGTTTGAAAAAAAAAAAAAATTATGGCCATTTTTACGGCAATTTTACAGATTGCGATGATTGATATTATGATGCAACCAATGGGAATCCATCACACATTAATCGAATGAATCATTATCGTATCGTAGTTTCATAATTTTACTGCTGCCCTCTATGGATAGGATCATAAAATACAATTATGTCCTTGTAATTTATATTAAAAACCAAAACGTATTTGATGGTATATCACGTTTAAAGTTATAATAATGTCTAAGAGAAAGCCTGTTATTTAACACTGCAGAATTTAAACAGAATGTTATTTAAAAAGCGGAAGACGATTTAAAAACAGCAATTATTACAGAATTATCTGTATTCACAAGACATTCCATGTTTTAGGTATAAGATTCAATGAAAAAAATTATTTGTATTAACTTGTAATTATTTTATTTTTTTCAGTTATTTTATTACAATTATCATTTAAATAGAGCAACTAAATAAATAAATAAATAGGGAGGTGGTTTATTAGTAGTACTTTGGAATGTTGAAAACGATGAGTAATTCTCGTATAGTCCGGCGTATAATCCGCGGATTATATGCCGATGCGGATTATCTGCTAAAAAATTTTTATATGGGCTAAAAATTTCGGCTGCGGATTATACGCCGATGCGGATTATAGACCGGAAATTACAGTATATATTTTTTAATAAAATTATTTTTTTAAAACTTGATTGATGTACTATATATTTTTAAATGTGCTTATTTAGAATACATTTTACATGCGAATAAGTTTAAATAAATGAGAAAATTGCTATTTTATTAAATTCGAAATCATTATTTTTATTTGTGTGTTTTTAAATAAATTAGAAATTTTAATTTATTGAATTTTCGGTTTTTCATTTAAAAAATAAATTCAAACTTGGTTTCAATACAGCCAATACGCATTCGTGCAAGGAATAAACGGAAATTTTCCCTCTTTTTCAGACATCACGGAAAAAGCCTGTTTTCTAGGAGTACGGAAATTATTTGTTTAAAAATGACGAATAATTTAGAGTACAAAGCAGAGCTTTTTTGAAGAGTATGTTTTAGGTAGATTTTGTAAGAAATACTACCTATTGCAGTCGTTACCATGGTGCGACTTTTGAAAAATTCCTTCATAACTTTTCATTATATGACCCTAAGAACCCAAAACCACCCCCACCTAAAAAGTTTATATATATCTACCCTATATATATAAAATCCTAATGAAACGAATTTATGAAACGAATATATGAAATGGCTAAATGTATCGATTCTTTGAATCGACTGATTAAACAACTGATTTTGTTTCACGGCGATTTCTTCTAAAATATGGAATACTTTGCGATGAAATTAACGCCAAAAATCTGTGTTGATCCACAGATCTCAAAACTGGTATTAGAATTTTTAAATTCGAATTAGAAAAAAATTAATATTTCGAAAACTAATTTTAAATACATTTTTTCTAATGATGGCAGCTCAAATTTTAATCATAACAGAAATTTTTTTTTCATAATTCAGAGATGGTTACTATTTTAAATTAATTTGGCGACCAATTTGGCCTCCTTCAAATCTATATTAAGAACAATGCTTTTTTTAAAATTTCATTATTATTTTATTAAATACAAAACTTTCATTTAAAAATGAAACATTTAAATTCATGGTTTTCACTTCTTTTTTTTTTTTTTTTTTTTTTTTTTAAACAAAACGAAAAGAAAAATATTAGGCACAGATGTCATATACGCACCGAGGTACCTAATTGACGCACAAATGGCATTATTTTGATTGACATGGTAACCCGGCTATTGTTGTTTATTTAATAATAATGTTTTACTTTTATTCCTTTTTTAAATTTATATAAATTATTTTGTTCTATAGTTATTAATTATTTTTTTGCTATTTCCTTTTGAAAATAATAGAAAATAATTTAAAAATACGGTACAATGTAGTAGTTATACCGTCAACCAATTTCGCAAATTATATAAATTGCCAAACCACTCGCCAAATTGTACAGATTGGCAAAATTTTTATTTTAAATAACGAAAGAACAAATAAATTAGTATAACATTATTAAATATAAAAATAAAACGTCGAAATAAAAATCACTTGATTACGTGTCAAACATTTATTATACCATATATTATGCCAAACATGCGGTGCATATATGACATCTGGCGAAATATTAAATTATGTAACAAACCATGACATTTCCTTTCAACTTCAATCAAAGTTTTAATTTACCACTCGAACAATAAAAAAAATGCTAACTGGCGAGATGAAAAAAAGATATGGGCGAGATTTGCACCCGGCTTTTTTTTTCTTTCGGCACACATGTCATATACGGACCCATATTGGCGCGATTTTTTTCTGGCGCCAATGTCATATACACAACGGGTACTTAACTGGCGTAAAAGTATCGTTATTTTGCTTGATATGGTAAGCCGGATGTTGTTGTTTATGCTGTTAATGCGTTCCCCAAATTGTCGTTGGAAAAAAAATCGCGCCAATATGATATGACATTTGTTCCAAAACTTTATATGAAAGTCGAAGTGATCAGATTGTATTTGTTTATGGCATTTGATGACTTGAACTATTATAATATAGATGAAATGATGGGGATAGAATAATATTTGGTGACTTATCACCTGTGACTGGATAACATTAAAGTATCAAAAGGGCATCTAGAGTATAAAAAGAAAAGTGTTCCGCCTGGAACTGTTGATGATAGTCACATGATTTAGGCTATTGTTATAGAGATTGTTTTAAAATATCGGTTGACAAAGACTCTGAATACTTCATTCATTTTATTTTAGCTTCTTTTTAAATGTTTAACTGATCCTCTTTAATCAAAAACGAAAACAACCATTGGATGTCTTAACAACAACTGATTCTCCGTTAAATTTTTGCAATCAAAGGGAATTAAATGGAAACCCATTTACAGGGAGATCTGCACAGCTTTTTCAGTATAATTTAATCTCCTCTAATATTTTTAAAACCCATCAGATTAGCATGTTTTTAGATTTTTAGATTCTGCAGTGTCTGAACGGGGTTGGCGAGCGTAGCTTGCAGGGGGCAGAGCCCCCTAGTGTATATATATATATATATATATATATGTATGCATGTATGTACTAAATTTTGACCGCACGATAAAAGTCGTAATTATCCACGGATCGTCTCCAAACTCTCCAACAACTTTGAGATGGCTAATATCTCGGCGGGGATTGAAAATTGGAAAAAGCGGCACAAGGGAATGGAAATGGGGAGGGTTCAAAATTTTGAATACAGTCTTAACATGATTCTGATAAAATAAGCTCTTACACAACAATGGCAGGAAAAAATAAATATTTTTCGTTATAGCAGTTGCCAACAATTAAAAAAAAGCAATAAAATTCTCACCACAACAATTGCTTTTCTATTGCAAGATTTTCACGTGAAAAGTTAAATTAAATAGTTTGACGAATTGGAAACAAATTGTATATTACGTCATAAGTTTTCTAGATCAAGATTTCCGCATGAAAACTCAAAATGAAATAAATAGTTTGACGAATTAAAAAAAAAAAAAAAAAATATTGTGTCATATTGGAAATGAAATGGACTCAGCAGGTGAATATGTAACGACATGTGAGTTTGAAGAAACGTATTAAAACATGATAAAAACCCGACTATGGAAATATTAACTTATTACACTTTGAGGTTCTCTGAATTTGTTTTAGCTATTTTTTAAACCTATTCCATATACATGCGTGTATTCGTTTATATTAGAATTTTCACAAAATGTTTAGCTCCCTAGAGCTCATTCTTAGTGAAGGAGCTGGGTTTATCTCTAATCTTGAATTAAGTTTTGTTGGTGAATTTAGTACTTAACTTCAAAATCTACCTCCGCCTGCAGGCCCGAGCCGGCAGGGATTTTTTTTACTGTTATTACGGGAATGAATATTTGATAACTGTTCTCATTAGTTAGTGTTGATTATTGTGAAGATACCTTTCATTTTATATCATACCCTGTGTCAGTTGATATTGTTGTGCTAGATAAATGATTCCATTATTGTTATCCTGCTGACAAAGAATATCTATATCTGAAGCCAGTCATTTGGCGTTCGGAAAAATTTTTTCTTGGTCTGTGAGTTCTCTTTATTATGAGTAAGTTATCTTTCATTCAGGAAATGACTTCATATAGCTGTGTGTTGAAATACATAAGAGAGTTACAATTTTAGGAGATTTTTTTTCTTATTTTATGCTATAGTTTGTGAGTTGCGAAGAAATATTATAATTTGTGAGTTGCGGAGAATTATTTTATTGCAGGTTATAGTTGGATGAATGATTTAGAAAAAAATCATTTAAAGAGACTGCAGAGCTTCAAAACTACAAACTATTGTGTTAATTTCTGTTTTAGGTGCGTTCATAATTATATAAATACGAAGCACCTACAGTCGTCATAAAAGGGGGAGAGGATTGTACTTTGTGTCAATATATTAAAAAGAGAGAAACAACGTTTAAAGAACACAAATGTAGGTAATTAAAAAAAGCATATAGCTATTTCGAAGCCTCTAAGGCCCCATCATCAGTGCTTATAAATTAAAGATAAAAATAAAACTATGGAATAAAAGAGGGGGGAAGCAGAGCCAGAAGACGCACCTCACATCCCGACCGTCAACAGCGAAATGAAAATCACTAACAGTGATTTTCATCCCCCCTTTTTTATTCCACAGTTTTATTTTTATCTTTAATTTATAAGCACTGATGATGGTGCCTTAGAGGCTTCGAAGTAGCTATATGCTTTTTAAAATTACCTACATTTGTGTTCTTTAAACGTTGTTTCGCTCTTTTTAATACCTATAGTCGTCGTCTGGTTCACCCGTCTGTCTGCATATAACGGCGCAAAAACTACCCAACCGAATGGTTTGAAATTTAATACATATATAATCGTTGCTGAATTTTGTCGAGTCATTTGAAATTTTATGAAAATTGAATCAAACTTTTTAAGATATTAATAAAAGTTTTCTTCATTCTATTAAATTCTATCATACGTAACTAATTCAATGATATCTCATGATAGGTAACGATTCTAGGTTGCCATGGTGATTATTCTATTAAATTTTATCATACGTAATTAATTCAATCATATCCCATTCTAGGTTACCATGGTGATTATGTCCTATTTAAGATGGAGTCATGTTATTTCCTTATTACTGAATTTAATAAATATAATCGAAATAAATTTTGTATTCAAATATTTTTTCATAAGAGTGCAACGGCTATTGCACCATTATCTGAATATTTATAAAACTAGTTACAGTATAGTTCATTTGACGTACGATTTCCAACTTGTTTACTCCTGTTATTTAGGGAATGAGTTTTTATAACTGTTCTCATCAGTTAGTGTTGATTAATATGACGATATCTTTCATTTCATATCATACCCTGTGTCAGATGATATTATTGTGCTAGATAAATGATTCCGTTATTGATATCCTGCTGGCAAAGAATATCTATATCTGAAGCCAGACATTTGGCGTTCGGAAAACTTTTTCTCGATCAGTGGGTTTTCTTTATTATGAGTGAATGATCTTTCATTCAGGAAAATGATCTTTTAAATTTAATTCCATAATTGAAATTCTTGTTCTTGCTATCCCGAAAAAAAAAATTACTATTTAGTGTGGTTGGAAGAAAGACATACACGATTGACTGCCTCTAACTTTGGCTGCGTTTGTAATAAGCTGCCTCATACAAACTGCGATAGCACAGTAAAGAAAATACTGTACAGTAATTTTGATTCGTATGTAAAAGGTCGCGGAAAGAAATGCAGGTGTTCGTCATTCAATTGCAGAAAAATCATAGCCAATCATCAAAAGAATACACAGAAAATTGCGAATTTAGTGTAACAATCGTGTGAAAAATGACGAATTTAGTCAAACAATCGAAAAAATCACGAATTCCAACAAACGATCTTGGGAAAAAACTTGCGGAAACAAATAACTAATTTCATAAATCGATCGTGGAAAATATATAGAGAGAATTTCGACAAATGGTCGCACAAAAATATTCTGAAATTTAATCGGTCATGAGGTAATTATCACACGACAGTTATCAATAGGTCACGAAATTTGCAAGTTTTTTTGCTCCATAAGGAAAAGAAAAATTTCATTAATAATTTTCTGTCAGTAAAAATTTCATTAATAATTTTCTGTCAGTAAAAATTTCATTAATAATTTTCTGTCAGTAAAAATTTCCATTAATCATTTTCTGCCTTCATCTTCAGATTTTCATGAAAATCTATTCAATATAGAAATCTTCAAAGATAGTCTTGCTTTAGGTAGACCCGAACAAAAGGTCGGGTCGAGTTTTGCAAAAATTATGAATAATTATTTCCAACTAACTAATCTTAGACAACAAAGAACTAAACATTTTTTCTATCAGCCACATTCTTATGATCCATGGATTAATCTTTTACTAATTGCGACGAGGACACAGCCGCCGATAGGGAGGGAGGGGGGGGGGGAGGTCGCCATTGTCTGATTAAGGTGCTTGTTAGTTGATTGATAAGACCAAAGAGAAAGGAAAAAACTTAGCAGAATGATGATCATTTAATTTGTTTAGAAAAAAAATCTTGGAAAAATTCAAGGACTTTCAAGCACTTTTTGTGAATTTGGCATAAAAATAAGTACTTTCAAGAACAACAACAAAAAAAAAATCTTTTGAAAAAATTAAGGAGTTTTAAGCACTTTCAACAACTGTACGAACTCTGTCTTAGAATTATCTCAAGTAATAAAAAAATATGCAAGAATTTTCTTTATATATATAAATACCACAAATTAAAATAATTAAAAGATTTTAGTTCATTATGTTTAAATTAATAAATATTATATTTTAACTTACCACTTCAACGAAATGATCTAAAGATTAAAATGATTTCAGCAGGCATGGTAAAACATATATACCAATGATAGTTTTAGCTGTCAAATACCTTCCACCCTCTAATGACTGAAGGATTGTTTCCATATCCTTCTTCAACTTATTTAAAGAAACCAACCTTTTCTCTCGAAACAATTCAAACAAATTGTGTCCATGTGTCTGAACTTCATTAAAAAAGCTTCCCTTCATATTTATTGAAGTCAAACGCTCAAATTCATCAAACTGTCCTTCATTTTGGAAAAATATGGGATATTCTTCTTTTAAACATCTTATTGTGGCATTTTTGTTAATTATGTCTCTTCGAAAAGAATACGTTAGAGCCATCAAAGATTTAACTTTCATTTTATCTTGAGAAGATAAACTTTTTTTACTTTCTTCCACCATTATTTGCTTATGCATTTTTTGAGATGATTCATCCTCACCTTGGATATGATCCGGTGCCCAATTCACTTCACCTCTTTCCCGATTTAATTTGATTTTCATGGGCATGGTGCTGCTAGTAGATTTTCTTTGTAATCTATTTAATTCAGTCTCAAGTGATTTATCATTCTGACGCATCTTCTCAACTTGTCCAATAATTGTAATTCCCAGCCACCAGTGCCTAGGCCTATGTTGTTTTTCAAGTATGGGAATGTCTGAATTAATGCTTCACGAATCTGCAGCCTCTGCGTTTTATTTGGGTAACACTTAAAGTTGTATTCATAAATGGCCAAATGCCTGACAAGTTCTGAAGAAAGACTCCATCTCAATTCCTGCTCCCCTTGCAATGCTTTCATCAAGGGATCTGAGAAATCTGCGATTGGCAATGAGACACAGGCTGGCCACTGACACCTCAAATCCAAAATAACCTCAACTTCAGCATCTACAGGTATAACAGTTTCAATGAATACTGATGTCGAAGCACTTGAAGAGAAATTTGTGGTTTCATAAAGAAGATTTATAAGAAAATCAATTATTTTAATTTTACATTTATCCTCTAGCATAGACAAGTCTTAAAGATCGACATATTCTTTAAAATCTTCATCATATTTTTGTAATGAAAAGAATTCCCACTTGATATTAAATGTTGACTCTATAACATTAAAGACGTTATTTGGATCCAAAATTTCTTTCACTTTAGAAGAGGATTTGTATTGAATTAAGATTTTTTTCATCTACAGGGAAAATGAAAAAAATTTAATATCAACAATACTACCAATATTTAAAAACTTTTTTTTTTTTTTTTTTTCTACAAAAATTTATGTGTATTCAAGAATATTGGGTTACACAATATGTTTTTAAAATACAATAACTATAGCAAAATATTAGTTGTTATGGTGAAAATTTACTTGGTCTAATTGTATTTTTCTAGCGAATGTTAAAATGAAATTTGAAGTAGCAGAAACAACTACTTTTTCCAACTACATTGGAAAGATGCCTGTGGAATCTGTCGTTCGGGATGGAAACTTTTCAAAGAACAGGTAGAGAACAGACAAACAAGAAATAGGTGTCTTGTAGACAATTTGTTAATACAATAAATATGAATAACAATAGTTTGTAAATAGAAAACATTTAATTCATTTTCTGTGATAAATAAACTTTATTTGTTCTACATAGTTTTATTTAAATTTATAAGAAATGACTTATAAGTTTTGTATTAACACTATTGTGCAAATTTGAGATAACCATTTTGGATTACCAATTATAGGTATCTTTTAAAAGGGAATGCAACATGAATTTTCATTTATAAAACAATTCTTATTTATAAACACATTGGACAAGATTTGAATCACTGTTTCTTTCATGTAATTTTCTGGCAGTCTTCGTTTATTATATTTATTTTTTCAAAAAGGACTCCTTTTTCACTTCGAACAAATCACGTTCCACGTCTGTTTTTTCGGCAGAATCGACTGCATTTGTAAACAGCCTTCGTGGCTTATGAATTTCTTTTCGTGCTAAATCTTGTATCCTCCACTTATTTCTCCTTTCTCCAGATATTTTGCAAAATCTTCCAGATCTACAGTTGACCACAGCTTTATGTATTATGTAAACAGGCATTCTGCTGTTGTGCGAAACAGCAGTGCTGCATCTTGCTTGATACGATGTTTTCAAATAATAATTTATACACTTTCCTCTTACAAATTTTGCAATTATACTGTTCAGTTCTTCAACAGCATTATTATTAACAGCTTTCTACAAACTTCTCGAATGATCGGCAAGAGAATTCATAATTTCCATCAATTTGCATAGAAGACCTGTAGGCTTTAGCAAAGGGATGTAATTTTTCTTAATCTTTCTTTACAAAAAAAGTATTTAGTACATTTTTCGTGACTTCCAAATATATGGAATGGAATGTTTTATAGGGGAGAGTAGAGGAAATGCGCTCACTTAAGGGAAAACATGCATAGCTAGTCAAATTTAGACAAAAAAAATCAATATTTTATTAACGAAGTATAACTCCAAAGCATAAAAACAGTTTGCAATCAACTAATTTGCATAAAAGTTTCAGGAATTTTTTTTATCGTTTTATTTAAACAACCATCGATTGAGTGGTAATGCCCGACATGGTAGGGTAATTGCGCTCAGAGTTTGAATACAGCATTTAAGTAAGACAAAAGTCACATATGGAATTGTGTGGGCTGTTCACACCACTGCAGACTTTTTGCACACTTTACACATTGTGTTACACGTACAGTAGGCTACTATTTTTATATGTAGGTTTTTTGATTTTCACCACCTTTTTTGAAATCTTAAAATTCTTGTTTAATGACATATTAGTTAAGGCGAAAACAGGGGAATTTTACCCTTTCAAAAAAGTGGTGTCAATCAAGAAATTTGAATTTAAAAAAAGTTGCCGTCTGTTAACACTTCTGGAATTCCACACGAGCGCTGTTACCCGTTATCGCCATGTTGGGTTTTAATACATTATATTTGATGTAACAACGCACTACAAAAATAAATAAAAGCATGAAAGTACAGCTAAATGTATATATTTTGTATACATAGTGAGTAAATTAATATTTGAAAATAAGAGTATACACTTACTTTCAAGTTAGATGTTGTAGAATTTTATAAAACAACTTCAAACTAATAAAGTGACAACACTTTCCTCCCGGCGGGCACTAAATCCTTACTGGGAACTTAGGATGAAGTTCGCTAGGTGCCGGTACCGATTGCACATTTTCAATTTTATTCAGTCAATTCAATTTTATTTGGTGAGCGGGATTGTCCTTCTGAGCGTCAATACCCTACTTTACCCTATATTCTTTCGCAATCCTTTAACATTTTCAATTCCAAAATTTCTATTTTTCCTATATTTAATTGTCGATGTCACAACCACTCTTATTTTCAAAATTTTGTCTCCAATCATCTTTCTATGGGTAATATTTCCCAAATTTCTGTTTCTGGATAGGTGTTAATATTTGCACATATTCCGCAGCAGATGATTTTCCATAATGATATTGCTTTCCATGCCAGAAGAACTTCCTTTCCAGTTTCTTAAGCATTTATGGGTTGAAGGTTCCAGATCTTGATTAGATGCTCTGTCGCACATTATGCAGTATTTGTTTCTGGCACCAATAAACAAAACCTTCTTTGTCTCATACTCAACTATGGCAACCTTAAAGAGAGAGAAAATTAACTTAAATATAGTTATTAAATATATTTTTAAATAATGCATAAAAAAGAGAGAAATATTTGACTCAGCAGGCAGAATGTATTATTCAAGTAATGTCACTTTTTCTGATTTTCGTTTTAATGATTTAATTTGCTCTCTACGTATCTTTACTCTGAACAAAGTGCTGGTATATATTTTTTGCATTTTATTAACTGCAACTGATTCGTTTGTATATTGAGTTAGTGTTGTGTTGTGCTGCCAGACAAAAGTTAAGTATGGATGGTTGCATGATGTGTTTAAACATTTTTAGAGCTGTTGTTATTTTTTTTTAAGCAATTTCTTTTTCATTATATTTAAATGATACAATTACATATTTGGTAATAATTTCTACTGGCCTTTGAGCATGTCAAAAAGACAAGTTTGGTTTTGGGGAAGAAAAAAAAATTGTTGAATGTGCCAATCCCTGAACTGTCTATCTCATACAGTTTAATAATTCAAAATTCGCTATCACAGTGCCAAAATTAAATGACAACTTTGGCACTCTTTAATTGGTGATATGGCAGATGAAACACTTTTTTCAGATCCTTATAAGGAGAAATAATAATTATATTTGGATATAACTTGTCTTTGATTTGCTTAGAGGATACGACAATGAGAAGTTGGTGTTATTGGTTCATCTGAAGCAGCAAACAGAATCACTAAACAGAGTAAAAGTGATCATAAATCCTGAATGAAATCAGCTAGTGAAGGTGTTATTCTGTATACCACTGCTTCACGATTAGGAGGATAAATACCACTCCCTTTGAAGCCTCTGATGAAATTTTTTTGTGGATATATATTGTCAGAGAAAAGGCAAAACAGTTTTTGTCACTTTTTCTAATCAAATTTCTCAAAAGCACAGTTTGAATATATCTTGCCATTTTGTTTTCAGTGGTGAAAATCCTCTAACATCTACTGGGTGAAGGGTGAATTTGTACAGTTGGACATGGAGTGACAAAAACTCAATAATTTCAAGAATTGGTGAGATAGCCTGCTTCATCCAGTGATGTAAAATACAGGGGTATTGATTTTTAAGGATAAATACCCAATTTGGGTACTTACCTCTGTAGTTATTTTTAATTAAATATAATTGTGAATTACATTCATTTTACTTTTAGTTATGATAAAAGAGTGTTAAAGAAAGAAAAATGTAGAACTTTAGATGTCTTACAATTTTTTAATTAAAAAAAAAACTCAATATTTTCACATTTAGGTATCAAATTTAAATCTACTTTTTAAAAAATATGAAGCAAGTAAAAAAGTTAGTGTATTGATAATCGTTTTATTCATAAATATGAATTTTCTTCAATAATTGTAGGAGAGAATATTGATATGTAAATAATATAAAGATATATAATTCACAAATTAAGCAAATATTTAATATAAAAGGTAAAAATTTATAAATACAATATACAATTTATGCAAAGATATAAAAGCGAAAAATATAATTTTCTTAATTTAATAATTTTATATTAAAGAGAGACATTGAGTATTAGATATAGCTTGACTTATAAATAATACACCGATTTCTATATATATATTATACAAATATAAAAAATACATATAGTATACTGTATGAAAAATATAATTTTCTCAGCTCAGTAATATTGGATTGAGGAAAGCAGTTTGATATTAAGCACAATTTAATATATAAATGTAAAATTTAGATATAGAGATTTATACAGAAAATGAAAAGTATATTTTTTTTTCATATGAACAGGGACCGATTTACAAATTTGGGGGCCCTGGGCATAGATGCTTACGGGGGGGGGGGGGGGCCCTGCACCGATACTTGCAGGGGAATTGAGAAAAAAAAATTAAAAAAGGTACTTAGTAAAATAACCATTATTGACTTTAATAATTACTTATCTTAAAAATACTTATCTTACAAGTCTATATATCTGGAATGCATCAACTAATAATAAATTTTCGACAACACCAAGCTACAACTATTTAAAATATTAGGGAGCTCTACTGCAGGGGTGTAAAAATTTTTTGAAAATTTAGGAGCCAGCTCAAAAATCTAGGAGCCAGTTACTATCGATAAAAAATTTGTAAAATGAAATTACAGTATAAGTTAATAATAGTACATACAAATTACTCTTTTTAGTTAAATATATCTGACACATGACATAAATTTTCCTTGTATAAAAAAATTGGAAGTGCTGATGTAAAATACAAATAATAATTATTAAAAGTACAAATATATAATGCACTTCAAGGACTATAATATATGCCTTAAATCCATACTGTTAATTTATTGTTTTTCCTCGCTTGCTTTTAAATTTTTATGATGTTTATGACCGCTCATGTGTCTTGTTGTTTTTGATGTATAGTACCAGTGTTCAACTGCTTTTGTAGGATCAAATGCTTCTACAGAAGGTCCATTTAAATTTATTAATAATAAATCATTTAAATTTTGTGATGTCAAAGTAGAGCGAAACTTGTTCTTGATAAAGTTCATTGTGCTGAAACCTCGCTCACAGGATGCAGTTGCCACAGGTATTACTGATACAATTTGCAGTAACTTTGATAAAATTGGAAATTTAGAATCATTTTTCATGGATTTGATCAAAAAGTTAACTAAATTTCATGTCTTTGCATAGTACCTTAAACTCGTACCATTCGTCAAGAGCAATACTTTCAGTTGTTTCCCAATCAACATTCAATTTGATAAAATATTTCTATCAATAAAAAAATCCATAAATAATCAAGGTTATAAATGCGAATTATTTTTCATTTCCTAAGACATATCTAGGTGCCAGTGTCGAAAATTTAGTCGCCCGGGCGACTGTTATTTTTACACCCCTGCTCTACTG
Source organism: Maratus speciosus (assembly GCA_963932465.1). Classification (NCBI taxonomy): domain Eukaryota; kingdom Metazoa; phylum Arthropoda; class Arachnida; order Araneae; family Salticidae; genus Maratus; species Maratus speciosus. The sequence continues at coordinate 460,260,037 of OZ010798.1, forward strand.
CTTACAAGCTACGCTCACCAACCCGCAAATAATCTGACGAGAACAGGAAAAGGATTAAATAAGAATTAAAAATACAATATATTTTTAAAGTGATAACGATAAAAGAAAATATTCACTATAATAAAGTAATTATAAATGGATGTTTCAGACAAAATATACAACATTATAAAAATACAATATGAACACAATAGAATGTAGCATGAAATGTAAAATTCCATTAGATATTAAAACTGCATCAGATTTTGGACAATAATTTAATAACCTTCAGCAGCATTTGGGGGCCCCTGAAAATCAGGGGGCCCTGGGCCCGTGCCCCGAATGCCCTACCGTAAATCAGGCACTGCATATGAACAGAGATATCTCATTTTAAAATGAGTCAGACACAACAATTTCAGCATCTGAATTTTCGAAGCTGTCGTCTAGAAAATATTTCTTCTTCTCGACTTATTGTTTCTGAAACATTTTCGTTTGTTTCCTTTTTTCTTTATTTTAGATGTATTCTGTTTATTTACTTCATTGTGTAGCAGCTTCCAATTATATGATAAATAGCTTAGCTGCTCTTTCTGATGTCAAGCGGTTCCGTTTTTTTACTGTGAATTCAGCTAAAAGTTCTTTCAGTCTTAGTAGACATAATAGATGCATCTAATATGCACAATTTAGCTAATATATTAGTGCCCCAAAAGCCTTTGAACCATGGTAGAGGAGGGATATTCTCTAGCCCTTCCGACAAGATTTTTCTTTCTCAGAGACCTTTTTTTTTTTCTTTCTCTGTGATGAACAACATCCATTTTAAGCTAGATGTTCTGTAATTTCCTATAATGGCCAACATTATAAATAAATTTTAAAGCATTAAGCAAATCTGTAGGTTTTAAAGCACCTCCTTGCATTACAAGTCTGCTGCATGGTGAAGAGGAACGTGTGAGAAGGCCATATCACCACTTTGACCCGCGAATACCGGACAATTTTGCGATACCTCTAAAATATCGACGACACTCCACATCAGCCATCGAACAGCAGGAGTGGCAAAGCCTAAAATTCCAACTAGTTCAGCATCCAAAAGACTTCTCTTCCCGTTATCCAAATTCATCAGTACCATTCCAGTTTTACCTCTGCACTGTTAAAAATTTTGCAGCATTCTGGCAGGTCATTTGAGCGTTTTTTGAAAAACTGTTTCATAACCATAATTTAAGTATATTCTGACCAGAAAATGGCTATAAATATGGTCAGAATAGTGTTAAATTCACGGTTCTGTAACCGTTTTTGGAAAAAAACAGTCAAATGACCTGCCAGGATGCTGCAAATTTTTCACAGTGTGGTTCAACTTGAAACTCATCAAAATGTAGATGTTCCATAAGACTTTAGTCTGCACTCTTCATATATTCAATTCCATTACGGTGTTTGGACACTGAGCTGTTGCCAGTTCATAAAACTTTTATTATGCTGATTTACATAATGAAAAATAAATTGATATGTAAATAACTTGTTATAAAAAAGATTAGCAGTAAATCTAAAAATCTGCAAACTCAAAAACTCTTTACTGCTACAAATACTATAAAATCTGTTAATTTGCCCCAATATAATGTTGATGAAAACCCTCTTAAATTTGAAAACCAGTGCGGCATTGTTTGTTTTTTCTTATAAAAAACTGTTTTATTCTTAAACCTGCTTTTCAGCAATAAAGATTTTATGTCATTTTAGACGTCCTTTTGTACCTTATTGATTTTAACTGTAAATATTTTGTGTATAAATATTTTGACTTTTTAAAGTGATTTTAATTTTACATTTTATCACATTTCTTTTACATAAATTCAGTTTCTTTCACTCATCTTGTTATGAAATGCTGCATATTAAATTTTAAACTTTAATTTTTAATTATGTTTATTCTAACATTTTTCTTGGCGCAGCATGTCTCAAATGGGACCTTGCGCCATTAAACCCTAATCAACCAACCAACCTTTGTATCACACTTATTTAACAAAGATTCAAACAGCTCTCGATTAAGTCTTTCTTATTTATCATTTGATCTCTCGTTTCTGTAGAACTCATCATTAAAAAAAAAGATTGGAAAAATATTCGTTAATAATCCCAAATGAAAAACTCTAACTTAAATACACCGCTTACAAATTATGCAAGTTCAATACACATTCGACAAAACATGAACTGTGAATGACAAATGAAGAAATGCAGAATGCACACTGATTGCAAACCAGCTATAACCGATTCAAAACTGACTAAATCCAGCTATAACCGGTTCAAACAGATTTCGTCTGCCGTCTTTAATACTTTAACGGTTAGGAAATCGTTATTCTATAAAATAACTACCGTAATTTTCGGAAGAAACGCCGCGGCGTTTACGTGCTTTAAATTAAAATTTCAAGCGATGCGGCGTTTCTACCGATGCGGCGTTTACGCGCATTTTTTTTTTTTTTTTTCACTCCCAAAGATGAGAAATCTCCTTTTAATGAAATTTTAAAATAATGTGGACGAACCGAAATTTTCAGACCCAGGCGAACGAAATATATTGGCCCTGCCTGAGCATTTTTCTCAATGCTTTTTCACTGAACATGTCCGTTATTTTGCGCTGCTTCATCAATTAAGATTTTTCGACAATAACCTTCTCCTGTATTCCATAAACGGACACCAGTTCCTCTCCTGTAACGACGTTCCGCTGCTCCAATCCTTTGCTAATAAACTGATAATAACATCTAATAAATTGAGCACTTTTTCTCTCAAATTTCCCCCTTTTCTTTTTCTCCCCCCTCTCCAATTTTCAACAAATTTCATTTTTCGAGAAAGTTTCGTTACTGATTTCCTAAGCTTTGTAAATTAAAATATAAACGACTTATTTTGGATGGTATGCTTTTGTATTTTGTATATATATTTTTTTAATCTTTAGTTAAAAAGGGGAAAAATCTATTCACGGTTTCTTTCTGCATAGCAAAACATAATCCACCTAACGTTGATGATCCGATTGTGTAAACATTGATTCTGATTTCACGGAGCGAAATGAATAAACGAAAACAAACCGCAAATGTTACTTTTTCTGGGCAGTTTCTATAAAGTGGGCAGCCGTTCTAACTTTCTAATAACTGGTTATATTTTAATAAAAATTTGTTACGCAGCCTAATTTAGTATTATTTCAACTTGCTGAAAATTTGAAAGAAATCGGTCAATTTACATAGGAGATAAGGATTATTATTATTTTTTTTTCTAACAGTAAGGATTATAAGAGTTTCGGTTTTCATTCTTTTTCTTTTTTATTTGCTTGCATCTCAATATTTTTTTTCTGCACTTAAGCAACGCAAACTTGTTGACACATTCAAGAAGCCCTTTTTATATTTAAAAGAATAGAATTTGAATAGTTTTTTCTCGCGCAAAAAATGAGAAAAAAAATTAATAGTTTTGAGTCATCAGGGCTTTTTAAAAAGCCATCTGGAAAAGCATTATGGAAAAACAGATGGTAAGATCATTTTGCCGAAACTAGTGGAATGAAAAGAGTATGAATATCTTTGTTCTTTAAAACATGTTAGAAGAGTGGAGAGGTTTTCGATCCGGTTTTAAGAATTCCAAATTTATAATACTTTTATTTTATATAAAAATTAAAAAAAGAAGTTGGTTAGCAAAACGTCCGGATTTTGGAGAATTTCGGATGTCCGGATTTTAGACTTTGTACTGTATCTTGCATTTAAGAAACAGCACAGTGCTGATAAGTATATTTTTTTCCTTTTTAGTTATCATTTCGTGTGTCTTTTAAAACAAAATCTTCTAATTGAAATCTATATTTATTCCTTTGAGTTTGTGACAACTAAAATGTTCCAAACAGAGCGATAGAAGAAGGTGGGGAGGGGGAGAAGATAGTTTTAGGACCGCACGTGATGTCTTTTCGTTGCAGTTAGCATAATGTTTATAATCCTTATCGCTCCACGTGCAGAGAAATAATAAAAGTAGGTCGTCATGAAATTTCTTGCAGATAGACCGATAGGAATTAAATAAAAAGTTTGTTTTTGAGAACTTTGTTTTTATTATAAAACACGCATACACACATAAATAACGGCTGCATTCATTATAAATCATTTTTAATATTAGTAGCATAAAATTATTGGTGCATTTATTAATTTTTTACGAAACCGAATAGCGTTTTCCAGTTTTTGATAAGGGAAAAAACAAACATTTAGAAAATGATAAAAGTTGATTTTTCGAGCTGAATTTCCGGATGAGACAGCTCGGGGAAGGTCATCATTAAATAGCAATAGCTTATAATTTAAGCTACAATACATTTATCGAAAACGGAAAAACGTATTCAATTTCAAATCACTTTGATAGATATGCCAGCAGATTCCATGCTTTTCCGTTTTAAATTACCGGACCTCGATGAATTATTTATTGAGCGAGTTTGCTTTTTTTTTTTTTTTTTTTTGAAAAAAAGAAAAAAATCCCGCCTCCATTCCTGATCTACAGATTCTTTTAGAAATGATTAAAAAGATAAATTTTATATCTTATTCAATTGATGAAATAGGATGTGATAACGTTATTTTATTTGTACGTAGTGGTAAATATTAAAATTAATACGTTTATTATCTATTTGTAAATAATTTTAATATATGGCACGTGAAAATAAATGTCATTTTATTCCGTTCAAACACGTTTTTTAAGATACTTGAGTTAAAGTTGAGTCTGCTAAAACCCAATCTTAAGATTTTCGACTTAGGAATGTTCTCGTTCATATAACGCTTTTCAATGTATAGAAAAGTTCCAAGACAAATTCCGGTTCGTCCCATTCAATGGCTTTTAGGAAATTTATTTGGCAACACTAGTGAATAATTTCGGAGAGTGAACTGCCGTATTCTGTTTAGCATGTCAATCGCGATTACCGCGGAAATTTCACCTGCGGCGTTTACGACGATGCGGCGTTTACGACCATTTCTTTATTTTTTTTGTGGGAATTTTCGCGATGCGGCGTTTACGCCGCTGCGGCGTTTCTTCCAGAAATTACGGTAGTTAAAGTGTAGAATCCATAAATATTATACACTTTAACGGACTTGGTTAGTTATTTCATAAAATAACATGGTATTCTATGAAATAACGGATTATACACTTTAACGGTAACATATATATAGGGTAGATATTTGTTATATATTTGTGTATTAAAATGCATTATTTACCTTTCTATGGCTCTAAACGGTCGCTTCTGGTTTCAGAAAGTTCATTTCTGGCTTATTTGTAGGGCTATAAATTTGCTTCTTATTATTGCTGAACCAAAGGTAAAGCATTTTTTCAATCCTAAATGTTTCAACTTTAATTTAAAATAATAAAATATAAATGGAAAATTTTCGAAAAAACAAGGATTGGAGGGTAGGTACAAATATACCTTAATAAAGTTTCCAAACTTGCGGTTACACTCTTTGAAAATATTTGAATTACTGACATTAATACTACTATTACTTGACATTAATATTTTCCAAATTATTTGGAAATAGATGCTTGCTGGTTAGAAAACGAATCAGCTTCACAACGTCATCCTTTTGTAGCCAGAGTAAACAGAGTTTTTTGTAAACAGGGTTTTCAGAGGCAATGAATTGATCACTTTCCATTGAAATTAAAATTTCTTTCTAAAAAGTGGGATCTAACATTTTTGATAATATGGCATCGATCAAAACTCAAAACAAGTGATCTGGATGAATTTAAAGGGTGTGGCACCATATGCTTTGCACAGTCTTCTGACAAAGAGTTGAAAAAGGAAACGTTAACCTTGGAATTGTCTGTTGAAATTCTCAAAGCGCTAAATGCAACTATTTCAACATTTTCGATGACATGCTTGCTTAATTTATTCACTACATTGCCAGTTAACTGATTTGTAAAAAAATAAGTAACTAGAATCCTATAATTGCTTGATAATCCTTTGAAAGGGAAATTTAAAAGCTTATTAGCTAATCTGTCTCCAATACCTAAATCATGGATGTCTGCTTTTGCATTTCCCAGATATAAATCTAATTTTTTATCATAAATTAATTTAGCTTTTATAGCCATTTCATCTATGATAAGGGAACACATTTTTTCTTTGGGATGTTTAAGATTTTAAAATTCATTTTGAAGACTATCTGGATTAAGGAAGTTATCCCAGTTTCCCCAGTTGAATATCCAAGATATTTTTTTGGAGAGATTCCATGAGGAGGAGCAAATATCTCCATATCCCGCAGAAACTGATAACCATTTGGGGGATCGTTTCTGCCTTAAGATATATAGCTTCAAAGCGGTACTACTTGCATTTTTTTTTTTTTTTTTTTTTTTTACCAAAATTTGTTATTTGGTCAAATAACATTATTGCTGGCAATTTGTTTTCTTCTTTCTGAAGCATGAATTTTTTAAACTGTTTTTCTTCAAAACTGTCTTGTTTTTGCAATCGGTCACAAGAAAAAGTCACAAAATTGGCCAATCGGTATAGGGAAAAAAACAAAAATTCACTGATCAGTTACAAGTATAAAATCTCATAATTAGCCGGTCAATGTGAGAAAAATTGCAAAATTCTCTGCTTGATTGCAGAAAAAAAGCAAAATTTGTTAATCGCTCGCAGGGGGGCAAACCTATTAGTGAAAAGCTATCAAAAGAGAAGAAAACATAGCTGACGACAAACAGGCAATGCTATCTGTCATCACCCATCTGAGTCCCTCCAGATGCCATGTGATTTCAAAGCTGTATGTTTGAGGATAGGAATGGATGACATATTTGTTCAGAGCTGTTTAGGGACATAATTTAGAAATACATATAAGGTAATGAATTCTATGTTTCCAGTTGTCCGATACTATGCTATTAGTAACAACCTTTCTTGGAGTTTTAAAAAGTGTCCTGGAATCTTTAGGTAATGTACTAAAACATTCACGATCCCTTAGAATATGTAACAGTTTGTTTTAGTGTGATTTTGGAATATCACGCTGAACTGCCCAACTAGCAATTTTTTGGACAAAATTTGATTGCAAAATGCCAGACGTAAAACAATCCTCATTACTTGAATTACAAGCATATTTATAGTCATAATCGTCATTACACAAGTAATCATAATTGCTGTCACTTGTATCCATTTCAAACACATCTGGACTAGGAATGTTCATTAAATTTTCCTCATCGATATTAGGATTTGAATTCACAATATTCAGTAATTGAAGGTTTGCAGTTGAGTAATTAGCTGTATTCGGCAAATGCAGATTAGAAATTGCATTGGCAGCAATACCTGATGTTACATTAAAATATTGATAACATCAATTTTATTTTTACTAAATCGTTTAAAATTCAGGAGTGCTCACGTTTGCATACTTTATAGGAAAATATTATTATAAATTTACTTACCTTGTCACAAAACAAAATGTGTATCCAATATGAATAAAATGTAGCGAAGGAAGCAAAACAAAAAAAATAGCAATGGCGTATGTCAAACCGTGAATTACAATAGCAGACAGCACATTTTTTGTTAGATAATGACGCAACATGAACAAATTTAGAAGAATAATTTTTGCAACTAGAAATGTGGGATGAATAGAATATCCTTTTATAAAACCGTCCACCAGACAGTATAAACTTATCTCCTATTAGCTTTTTAATTGCTCTTTCTTGAGTTCTGAGCAATTTGTGATGTTTTGGGTTTCCATATAACATTCATCCATTTATGTCAGTAGCCTTTTTTTGGCACAACATGGTTTGTTGTCATCTCTTCAATAAATTTTAAAATCTGATGATTCCTTATCTCTTGTTTAGATAACAGAACTCCAAGTAGAGATTTACTGGTGTAAGCTGAAGTAATCTGCATAGGTAGAGATTTTGTACCATGATGCAGCATTTTCAATTTACCAATTGCATCTTCAAATATAAAACATGAATTTGCCGACAGAGGACCCCAAGCCTTTACAGTAGCAGACAGCACATTTTTTTTAGGTAATGATACAGCATGAACAAATTTAGAAGAATAATTTTTGCAACTAAAAATGTACACCAGGGGTTTTTTTTTTTTTTTTTTAGAAGATAGCAAATTTCTGAGAACTTAACCTATTTTTAAGGAATCTGTTTTTCTTATTTTGAGAACTTTTATTATTTTTCGTAAATAATAGTTGTTAGAAAATTGGGAGGATTCGTCTTAGAATAGAGTAATATTTTTGAATTGCAAAATTATGTTTATAAAATAATATGAACTAAAAGCTTACTTGATTTTTCATGTGAAGATAGATCTTGTCTGTTCACGGCGCAAATTGAAGTAACGCGCACAAAATAATAGGTGTACTTTAAGCATATATCTGAGAAATAGGGCTGTAATATCTTGAAAAATATATGTGAAAGATATGGTGGTTATATCCTGAAAATGGAATGAGAATTCATCTGCAAATAAAAACATTCATTTCGTTTATCTAAATCACTCTTGAAAAAAATCAAATTAGTAGTGTTGAGTAGTAAAAAGTGATTGGTTTTTCATGTGAAGATAGATCTTGTCCGTTCATGGCGCAAATGAATATAACGTGCACAAAATAATAGGTATACTTTAAGCATATATCTGAGAAATAGGGCAGTAATATCTTGAAAAATATATGTGAGAGATAAGGTGGTTATATCCTGAAAATGGAATGAGAATTCATCTGCAAATAAAAACATTCATTTCGTTTATCTAAATCACTCTTGAAAAAAATCAAATTTAGTAGTGTTGAGTAGTAAAAAGCGATATTTCGTATCCTGAAAAATAAAATTTTTACTTGGATGCAATATTGTGAAAATCATTTTTTACAATAAAGAAAGAATAAAAAATTGACTGAAACACTTTTAATTTATAAAAAGTTTAATGTGAGAATCCCTTGTTTACAATTTGGGCATGTTGCCCTTGTTCTTGTTTGCGTACCCACATGCATTTTAAATGCATGCGGTGTCCACATGCAAATTCTCGAAGATATGTAGTAGGTACCGCAAATTTACAATAATGGCAAACAGCACTTGTTGGTGCTATGGGCCACCTACTACATAATCATCTTCCGCATGAGGATAACGCACAATGCGTGCAGCGTGTCAAACACCAATTTTTAATGCAAGACAGGTGAAACCAGTGTTTACAACTGGTTAAAAAATCCACTATGTTTTCCCCGCATATAGAGCACTCCTAAAAATAAATAAAATAAAAATTTATTTTTTATAATTTGAAATTTTAGAAATTTATACTTGAGTTATTAATTACCTCATCTAGATCAACATTTTCATGAAGAGGTTCATCATCGAAATAATCATTCATCTGCCATGCTAGAATCGGATCAGCTTCTGCATTAGGTGGATCTTGCAGTATATTATGATCAACTCCATTTTCCTGTGAAAATTTTAAAATTATTTATTTTATGAATTTTATTTTCGGAATACATTTTCTTTAATGAAATTTTTCATATAAGATTTTACTAACCATTTCATCGTTTATATTGTATTCATTCTCATTTGGCAGGATGAAAGGTTGCCCATCTTGAAAGTCCTATGGAAAAAAAATGAAATTATTCTTCATGAATTTATTTATTATTATTACATTAAATGATTTTTTACTAATCATTTCCTCCTCCTCCTGCTCTTCAGTACTGCTGGGTTCTTCAATAGAATAATTATCATTGATTAATTGTTGTGCATCTTCAGGAAGCTATGAAAAAATTTAAAATTATTTGCTTCATGAATTTAGTTCATTTTTTCAGTTAATGATTTTTATTTATTATTATTACATTGAATGATTTTTTACTAACCATTTTCTCCTCCTGCTCTTCAGCACTGCTGGGTTCTTCATTGAATAACTCTAACGAAATTGCAAAACAATTTTCAATTCTAGGTATCTCCTGCAAAGAAAAAATATTTTTTTTAATGTGAAGCTAACTTTTAATTTAGTTATTCATTTTTAATAGAAAAAGTTTATCTTACTGGTGCTATTAATACGTTATCTTCAAGGCCAATGTTTTGTAAAATAGCATCATCCTGAAAATGAAATTAAATGTTTTATGATTTTTTCATTTAGCTTAGCAAAATCAAAATATTTCCACGAAAAACTTCTATCTCCGCTAAATAATCTTTGCAAAATAAAAAGAAAGTTCCGTTAAAATAAATTTAGCTAGCAAAAATTTTCTAACTCCTCAAAATAAAATAAATAAAATACCCTCGTACTGCAATACAAGCTCTTATCAGTTTCCCGACAACACACCTCCCTTTTATCTCCACCATCGAGATGCGTTTCCACCACCACCGACTCTTATTTGCACATCACCACATCTACCACCGCCGGAACGCCGGTGACGCTGAACTCTCATAATCACACTATTTACAATATTTTTGTTGTTACATTGTCTGTGCAGATATAGAGATTGTCTGATTTGCCGATTCTAGAACACGAAATATATAATTGCGCGTGGGAGAAGCAATTCATGTCTAGATCTAAACCGCAAAATTTTAAAGCTTGACCCTAAGCTTTGTGGATGGAGATTACAAACGCCAATCAAATAGGTAATTGCAATCTCTTAAATTGAAATCGTGCATCCATTGGAATCAAAGGCATGCGAGGAATGAGGACATCTTCGCCTTTTAAAGGTCCTATCAGGATTGTTGCTTTTACAAAGTTGCTCATTATTTTTTTTCTGCAAGCTGCGTGCCGTTGCAAAGATTTGACTTTTGAATATTTTGCAACATCTGAATTGGCAGGCCGATTGTCAATTGCAGTACGTGCGGTGGCATGCTTGGCACATCGAGTGAATTAAAAAGATGTGGCGAGTTAAACTTATGGCATTGAGCTCACAGGCTATTCACACTAATTGTATATCATACTCTTATTTCAAAGTATAATGCCCATTGAAAAATAAAATAATGGGGATTACACCCTTCGGTCCCCCCTTTATACTTAACCAATGAACCTCCAAATCTAATCAGGGAAACGCCTTATCAGAATAAACCGGTATACCAAATTGGAAGCAAATCGGATAATTCTGCATGAAAAACCTATTTATCTATATTAAGGGTGGATTAGCCCCCGTTTGCCCCTTTATACTTAATCAATGAACCCCTAAAACAAATCAGCTAAGCGCCTTATCAGATAGAACCTATTCACAAAATTTGAAGCAAATCGAATAATTCTACATGAAAAACCAAGTTATCTAAATTAAGGGCGGGGTAATTAGCTCCCCATTCCCCTTTGCACAAACAATAAAACACCAAAACTAATCAGGGAAACACTTTATCAGAATAAACCTATTTACAAAATTTCAAGGAAATCAGATAATTCTGCATGAAAAACCCATTAGCCCCCCGTTACCCCTTTTATGCTTAACCAATGAATTCCCAAAACTAATCAGGGAAGCGCCTTATCAGAATGAAACTATTTACAAAATTTGTAGCAAATCGGATATTTCTATCAAGGGTTATCGCATTACATACATACGTACATAACGAGCCTGCGGGCACATTAGCTCTCAGGCTTTAATAGCCTGTGAGCTTAAAAAAAAAAACGAACAAAGATAAAACAAATATCATAAAAGATACTGACGAAATATTTCAGTAATGTGTCCCTCCGGAGGGCATAGTGAGGGGAGATGCATAATATGAAAGAGTGGTCAGAGGGCTTTCTAATGATATACCACATAATGGGCGTCGAAAAATATTTAAAAAGTGCCCCGGGGGATGAAATTGGGAGAAGGGGGTGCAAGGTTCATAATAGTAATATAAAAACACGCGCGCATTCAAATGCAACACAATCGGCGAATTTCAAAGAAATCGGTGAAGAACTTTCGGAAGTTTAAGATTTCGTACAAACGAACATTTACATTTTTTAAATATAGAAATGTGCCCCCACAAGGGAAAGTGGGATGAGGGGGATGGTAGGTGCATAATATGAAAGAGTAGTCAAAGGGCTTTCTAATGATATGTCACATGACATGTCGGAAAAAATTAAAAAAGCGCTCCCTCTGAATGGCGGGGAAATTGGAAGAAGGAGGAGCTAGGTTCGTGATAGGTATATAAAAACACGCGCATATTGGAATGCAATGCGCTCCATGAATTTCAAAGCAATCTATGAAGAACTTTCGGAGGTTTGAGATTTTGTACAAACGAACATTTATATTTTTATTTATTTAGAAATGTGCCCCCACGTGGGGAAAGTGAGGGATGCGAGGTGCATAATATGAAACAGTATTCCAAGGTCTTTCTAATGATATATTACGTGATGGGTTTTGGAAAAAAAATATAAAGCGCCCCTGGTGGCAAATAATGTGCTTTATCATAACACTTTAATATACGTCGATATAATATGAGATGATTATGCATGTTAAAATGTAATTAAATGGAGCAGATAACGCATGCGGAAACTTTTAGCTGGGAAAGCATTATCCTGGAAGTGAATATGTAGAGATGCAGAAAAGTAGTATGATCTTTATGAGTGCAAAGTAAAACATATGCAGATTAAATTAAATAAAGACAGTTTATTTGGATTCCAAAAACACATACTTGACATCAGTAATAAATAGCAGCATTCATTTTAAACAGACATATTGTAGAACGTGATGACGATGTTTCACAAATCAGAGCAGGCATTTTGTTTGAAGATATCACAGCATTAGACTTTAAGATAAAACATAATTACACTGATAAAACGTAAACGCAACATTCCAGAATGTGGTCAAGCCATCGTTCAGTAACTTGAGATACTTCTTCCATTAAGGGAAGAAAAAAGTGCATCTTATTAAGATTGGAATTGTATATTTATATAAAAACGATCGGATTGAAAACGTCGTTTCAGACAAACGAACCAATCAGAGAACGACATCGTATCGATGTAAAGCAAGATTCGATGAAAAAATTTGATTTGAAAACGATATTCTAAGTCGCTATCTGGCGGGAGAAATCTCATCACGGAAGTTGAAACGTAGTCGAAAAAGAGTTTTTGCCGGTGAAGTACAGTAATGAAATGAAATTAGAAACAGCAAAATGGTATGGATTACTATGGATGTTAAAAAGGTCAGGAAACTTTTATTACAGTTGGATATTGTCTAGAATCAATAGAGAGGGTAAGTAAAAGTTTAAGAAATATTTATTACTGTCACTATTTAATAAATAAAAGTAAATAAAGTAAATGAATGATAATGAACTTAAAAATAAAATGAAGTTTGTAAAATGAGGTTTTATGACAGGAGATAAGAGGCAATGAGAAATACAGTGTTTGTATCTCTATCAGCAAATGGGTGGTGGGGAGTGCGGTTCATAATAACTATATAACAACACTTCCGGATTCGAATGCAACTCAACCCGTGAATTACAAAGCAACCGGTGAAGAACTTTCGGAGATTAGCGATTAGGAACAAACGAACATTTACATCACTAGCTACTTGTAATACCAATTGTTAATTATTCTGATTGTCTTTTGATGCTGAAAACAAAAATCAATAATACCTATTTAACTCTTCATGAGGAATCACGAATTAGCATGCAAAATCTTCCTCTGATAATTAAAATATGTGTAAACTCCAAAATAATAATTTAAGGCATTAAATTTATAAGCCACTATCCTAATAAAGACAATCAGGATAATTAACCGACCCAACTGTTCCTATGAGATCCCGACATAATATAATATTGCCACAATAGAATTTATAAGTAGTATTTATCAAATACACATTTAAATTTTGACTAAATTAAACTCGTACATCACATTAATTCAAAGGAAATTATTTTAATGAGGGAGGAAATCAATCAATAATAATGAATGTCAAGCTCTCATCGGAACTTCATGACCGTATAGTCATTCCTTTACCTTATGAAAATTTTTGCGTTGTGTTTGTTATAAAATTGTTATTATTATTAATTTATTTATCCATGTTAACAATTAACATTATCTAATTTCCTGATGTCTCCCTAAAATTTCAAACAGTAGCTAACACATTAAATTAACAATCCCACTATATTTTAAGGTAAATTACCGTAAATCAACATACTTATTAATATTTTGAACTAATTGAAAGAAACAATCAAGTCAATTAAATAAAAATACTTATATTCAAGGAAATTAATGTTAGGCAGGTATTAAAGATGTCCCTAGTGAAATGTTTAAAGTTTTTAAAAAGGTTTTTAATTAGGAAGGCATCTATTTTATCAAAGCCAGGGGCTTTAAGATTATTCTGCTCCGTTAGAGCTTGCTTAATTTCTTTAAATGAGAATGATGGAGCAGGAAATATGTCTCCCCCCTCTGCTGGGTCCAAAAGAGGAGAATTGTTATTATCTATTGTTGGGAAGTGGTGATCTAGTAGTTTGTTGAATGTTTCGGTTTTTGATGTGTACGGTGAGGAATTTTCCATTGTAGTGTGTAAAAAGTGCTTGTTAGTTAAGTTTTTATTTGTTGCTATTTTAAAGGCTTGGCCGAATTAATTTTTTGAATTTGAGCAGAATTTCTTCCATGAGTTATATTTTTCTTGTTTGATTTGCTTTTCATATATCGCGCGTTCTTTTTGTAATTTGGCTCTCCACTTGACATCGCCGGAGGACTTGAGGCGTTTTCTTAGGGCGGATATTTTGTTTCGTTGGGATTTTAGGGCATCCGACCACCAATCAAAAGTTGGATACAAACGAAGGTTTTTGATTTTAAGTGATTGTTTACATGTTGTGTTTAGTTCTACGTTAAAGTGATTTAACCATGTATCTAATTCTTCTCTTGAGTTTACCCTTAAAAGATCGTCATTTAGGTTCTGTAGTTTTTGTCGAAATAGATAGTTAAATTTTTTAAATGTGGTATGTTTTGTTTTGTAACGGTTTAAAGTTATGTAGCTAGGTTGTGTTGTCAATGAGAAGTGGACATACCTGTGATCCGAAAGCGAATCTTTCTTGGTCTCCACGAACCATGACTCTATATTGTCTGATAAGTCCTGGCTGCATATGGTTACATAAGGTGTTCCTTTACATGGTCTATTTATTTCACCAATCAAGGTTGGTGGTGCTTCGGTATCGTTCAGCAGAATTAAGTTTTTAGTCAATAGTAAGTATGTTAGTAGTGCACCTCTGTCGTCCTCATTCTGATAGCCCAGCAGTCCTAGATGGGCATTTAGGTCTCCACCCAATATGAGATGTCGAAGTGGGGAGAAGTGGTCTAGCCACTTCATGTCCATAGCAAAGTTCCCCCGAGGGCGTGAATATTGTGACCCCACTTGAGATCACCCTTGGTCGTTGTGACGTTGACAAACACACAGTTTTCTTCCTTGTGGGATTCAATCGCCTGGATGTCTGGACCTGTTATGATGATCGCTGCAGTTTGATCGATGGACTGAAAGACCTGCCACGAGGATGAAGGCACTGCCCATAC
The DNA here is from genome assembly GCA_963932465.1 of Maratus speciosus. NCBI lineage: Eukaryota > Metazoa > Arthropoda > Arachnida > Araneae > Salticidae > Maratus > Maratus speciosus. The sequence goes on from OZ010798.1 coordinate 460,275,359, forward strand.
TTTCTCACTATTTTTATAGTAATGTGTAGTAGTAGTATTTGTATTCTGTTGTAATTTGCATATCCCATTAGGTTTTCCGTTGCTGATTTTGAGCCTTGTAGGTTAATTTGAACAAAGTTTAGTTTTTTTGCTGTAACTTTTTTAGTTCTTGGAGGGTTGTTATTGTTTGGCTCAATGAAGTGTTACTTTGGTTGTTTGTTGGTTGTTGGATGTTTTCTATTGTTGAGGCTATGTTTCCTATTGCTGTATTTGGAGTAATATGTGAAGATGTTGTTGGGATGTCTGATATGCTTGGTGATGTTGTTGTATTGACTGATGTGCTTGATGGTGTTGTTGGACTTTTCTTTAGACTATTGAAGTTGTATTTATTGTTTTGGCGTAGTTATTTCTTGATTGTATCTGTCTATGGAAGGGTGGGCAGTCCGGTGATGCAGCCTCGTGTGGGAAATAGTGTGGTGTTCCATAGCAGTTTATGCATTTTTGTTGGTCCGGGTGTTTTTCATAATAGCACTTCCTATTTCCATGTGTGCATGCACAGTAACGGCATATTTGTTTCCCTTTGCATTTTTTTTTGGGTGTGGCCGTAGGTTTGGCAATTTCCACATCTGATGATCGGTAGGTACGGCTGGACCCTTATCAATCAAATTAATACTTCAATTGTACTAAACACCACCACTTACATCATAGTAGAATGATACAATACTTTACAATCTTAGTATTCTTTATAATTTCGCAAATATTTACGCTTGTATACCTATATATAGTTAAGAATTAATATTATATTTTCTCATTAATAAATATAAAATTAAAACAAATAGAATTTGCCCTAACAGATTTTGACTTTCGCAAATAATCTAAACGTAATTATTACTAATGTACATTTTTGTTAAATCATTCAAATGCAATTTTCATATACATAGAACATTTAATTTAAATTTCACTCACCGATCTCTCCAAGATAATCTGCTGAGTAGTCCACAATAAATCTAGGGAATCACAGTTCTTATAAAACATTAAACGGTTAAAAGTTAACAAAAGTCTCTCCATAAATCTCCTTATTAATTATTAAAAAGCAGAAAAATCAACGTTTAAAATGCACAAATAATACAGATAAAACGTTTTTAAACGTTGGTTTTTCTGCTTTTTAATATTGTTGCACAAAGGCTTTATTTGCTATTTTTATCTTTATTAATTATCCTTTCCTAATTCCCGTTTATAGGCACGCAGTACAATAGTAAACTTCACAGTTTAAGCATGGGTGCGTACCAAGAGTTCAGGCTACTCTGGGCGTTCAAGCACTCTGTCGAACATCTCGGGCGACAAATTCGTGTACTGCTAATGTAGTTCAACCACGTCAGCCGCAGAAATTTAATCATGGGTCATCATCATCAACAGTTCCAGCGACTCTGGACGTTCAAGCACTCCGTCGAACATCTCTACTTCGGGAGGATGCACCCATGTGTCCACATTGTCATTTTGATTATCTGACCATTCATCATGTTTTAACTGACTGTCCAGGCCTCCGGCACTTATATAGATTTTATTTTAAAACATCATCACCTATCTTGACAAACCTCATTGGGGAAACACCTCATGGGGCACTCTTTGCTTTTTTAAAACACACTGGATTTTATTTTGAGATATAGTTTTTTATATGCTTCATATGTGTGACTTTCTTATTGATATCTGGATGGAAACCCCATCCAGATAACATGTTTACGTTGCTTTATTGGATTTCTTTTATGTTGTTTTCTACCCTTGTTTGACAACTACATCTGGATGGGTACACCATCCAGATGGCTTTTCTATTTCAACTCATTTTATTGTTTTTTCTTGGTGTCATTTCCTTACTCACTTTTTTCTATATTTTAGTCTTTGTTTGGCGCAGCATGTCCCTAAGGGGATTTTGCTCCATAAAACCCAATACAACCAACCAACCAACCGTCGAACATCTCGGGCGACGAATTTATATACCGCTAATGTAGTTCAACAACGTTAGCCGTAGAAATTTAATCATGGGCACGACTCAGTGGTTCCGGCGACTTTGGACGTTCAAGCACTCCATCGAAAATCTCGGGTGACGAATTCATATACCGCTAATGTAGTTCAACAACATTAGCCGCAGAAATTTAATCATGGGCACGAATCAGTGGTTCCGGCGACTCTGGACGTTCAATCACTCCGTCGAACATCTCGGGCGAAGAATTCATATACCGATAATGTAGTTCAACAACGTCAGCTGCAGAAATTTAATCTTGGGCACGAATCAACAGTTCCGGCGACTCTGGACCTTTAGGCGACGAATTCATATACCGATAACGTAGAACAAATTGCCTCCAAAAACAGGAGCTGACCAGAGCGGAGTCCTGAATCAGAAACGGCCCTCTCTTTTTCGCATATCCCAAAGTTGCACAGAGACCAGGGCAAAAGAAAAACACATACGTTCTTTAGAGTTCTTCTTTTTCTTACTTCTATTTCCTTATGTTTCCAACATTTTTTTAAAAAAAGGTGGAGGTGCCTAACCATCACGCCTGCATCAAATCATAGGGCGACTCTTGCACCATTCGCCGATATTTTTTCTCCGCCCCCTGACGTAAAACAGCTAATTAAAATATTAAAGTAACGCTATGCCTGCCCCGTGTTTCCTATTCTCGGAAAATAATATCTAACAGATATCCTTGCGGATTTTACAGTGTCAATTCCTGTCCCGTTTTTGCCAAAATTATTGCTGTACAGGTTAAAGTTAATGTCAAGAACGTGAAGTTTATTTCGCAAAGGGTGAGAGGTTTCCCTTTCCACTGCAATAAAACTTTCTACTAACCGCTTCAAAACATCTGCAGGTCCTATTATCGCATACCCCAAATGAGGGGACTTTGCAAGCAAATGACCCCATATCCGCTACCTCTCTGTGAAAAACCTTTGAACGGAAAACAAGCAAGCTCTCAATTACACTTGACTAGTATTACTTAGACATAATTCTGTAAAGTAAGGTTAATTTTGTTCTCACGTTAACAGTTTAACTCTTATTATTCATATAATTACTCTTAATTTTAATTAATTAGCATTTATTTTAGTTTAAAATGTCAATTTAAATGTTATTGCTTTACCTAATTATATGTGAATATATCCCTATCATCAATGATCTGTAACACCTGTTTCTGGTACAATAAGGAAAAAAAAATAATCTCCACTCACCAGTCATTCCCAGTGTTTTTCCTCTTGTTTCCACCAGAAATATGACATCCAGATCATCTAAAAGGCTTGCATCGTAATAGCTCTTCCAGCCTCTCCATCAGCATATCTTCGGTAAACCAGCTTGGTCGAAGGATCAATCACCAGACTTTTTTTCTTCTTGTTCTTTGTGCCGCCCTAAGCTAGGCATAAGTATGTATATAGGCACACTACGTGAATCTCATCAGTCTATCGGTACCGGCTGCGCCAATTGTCACGAGGCGTCTTCTCGTGTAATGGTTCCCGAAAGTAATTAGTACTGATGAGACCAATGATGACGCATGCCTCTAAATTAAAAAAAAAAAAATCATTTGATAGACCAAAATATGTTTACAGTTTAATAATTCATTAACAGGTTAGGCTTATTGCCTATCTATCCCGTGTTTCTCAGAGCATTCAATAATTAAAAATATCAGTTTTGGCGACCAGCTGCCAAAACACCTTTTCACCCTTCCAGGTCGAAGGAGAGGTCACTGCTCTCTCCGTAAAGTTTTTATTTTCTCCAACCCCCTCGCATCTACGGACAGTCCACTTCACGATGCGTTAGGGGTGCAAGGTAGCGGGAGTATTTTATTTAATCTAAATTTAGTGCCCAATCCCATCATAAAATGTAAATTTTTGTTTTGTATAAAATTCAAATCTCCAGTAACAACATGTCTATGGAAATCATCAATAAAATCTACGAAATACGTTTCACATTTACATGAATCAGGAATTTCATTAGAAAAAGCAAGATATCTGTAATTGAACAATTTTTTACTAAGAGGAATGGCATATTTATAAGCAGCAGCAATATCAATATCCCTAAGAGGGAAAAAAACGTTATCATGCAATCAACACATTAATTTCTGTCGCTGGGTACTCTAATCAGAAATCCTGCAATGACAGCCAATGTTGCTCTTTGCATAGTTACAGATGTTCCTGAAATTATAAAAATAAATATTTTTTAGACGTATACCTAGAAGGAATGTTTACTTTTCTTCTCAAATGAAAAATGGGGTTAAAAAAAAATATAGTAAAAACCATCCTGGCAAAATAGGGTTTTTTTCACATTGAGTTATACTGTGAAAAAATGAATGTATTTTAAGCATCATGAGAGATGTATTTAAATATTTTTTTTTTTTTTCTAATTTTAACATTGATATTAATTAATTATTCATTTTCTAGTTTTGCTTTTAAAAGTTTAGTACAAAAATTTTGATCTCATGGACTATTTTAAAGGGAAAAAAATCATATTTAACCAGTGTTGAATTCAGACATTTTATTCCGGGAGGGATTTCTGTGACCTCCAAGGTAAGCACATAATAGAATTCTGGGAAGGAAATTGTACTTTTGACCATTGCATAGAATCTCAAATCTTCCGAAGGGGGGTGGGGCATCTCTTTGCTCCGAGGTAGATGTAAACACTTTTTATTGTAACATTAGGTACTTAAGATAATATTACTCGTAATCTACATGCATTAGCCGACATTTCGATGCAATTTGTTGAACAAGTATGGTTCTTCTTTCGGCTTTGCTGGGGGATTTCTGCTATATTGTCCTCTCGGGGTAATGCCGCCACCATGGCAAAGGGTGACTTTTCCAATTTGAGTTAAATTGTAAGCTTAGCACATTAATAAATCTAGCTTAAGGAACATAGTAATTATTCAATATTTTGATAAATTAATGCTTTCTAAATATTTTCAGTAGGTTATGTGTTTCCTAGTATTCATTTTATGTATTTACTAGGTCATTATAGAGTGGCAGAATTACCCCAGTATCCTGGGTAATCCCGCCACTGTACAGAGGTTGAAAGAATATTTTTTTATGTGTGCTTACTTTACAATTATGATTACGGTTAAATTTATACAGATACTAAAGATAATGATTCAGCTTTAGAATTTTTACTATTAAAAAGTAAACATTTTTTTGAGGTGAAAAAATGTAAATTCCCTTAAGGTGTCGCCATTCCCCCGGTCTCCCCAACTAAAACATACAATTTATGGATTCCAATAAACATACAATTGAGAACACAGGGTAGATAAGATTTTTGATTATATTTAAATTATAATTCTATGTTAAAATTACTCTAATCAGCACTTGAAATGCCACAAAGTTCCAGTTCTAAAATTGTTAAGAATCAGTTATTAGAAACTAATCAGCTCTAAGCTAAAGGCTGTTTGCCTTTATCAGAAGATCAAAACTAAAAGTTCTGTTTTACTCAGTCTATCGCGAACAAATGCTGAACTGCGATTGTATAAGAATTTTCTGTCTTCTTCCTTTCAAAGTTCGAATTATGGAAAAAACGAAGTTCAACGAAAATACAAAAGATAAATTAGATTATCCCCTCCATTCATGGATTGACAATTTTAAACATTGAAAAATACCTCCTTCGCTCTATATCATCTTATATTCCAAGAGAAATATTATTCTATTTCTCAGCAAGAGGCCTGTTACTTCCATGACGCCCGGCATCAAACGATGACAATGCGAAATGCTCATCTTCTTCAGATTCTCTCGGACTTGTCATTGGCTTCAAAGTACTGAATTCAAATATTATGCATCATAACATTGTTTTATATCGTTATTATTACAAAATGAAGATGATTTAATGGATTATGTGTCCATACGAAGTTTCACCCACCGATGTGCCGATTTAATATCACGGCACATCGGCCGGCAGCCCGTACGTCCTTCTTTCCCAGCTCAGTTCACAGAGAGTGTGGTGAAAATTAAGAGGAAGCATTAAATAAATAAAAGGAGTTAATTTGCTGTGTGATAAAATAAACAATCTGGAGTGCTCAAAATGATCGTATAGCAAGGATGATAAGATTGTTATGCAGTAAAAATAAAAGGGAATGATCTTACTTAAATGATGAGGTAACACATTGAAGAGACAGCAGTTGTAAAAATTTTTCTTTATTTGTTCGTTTTACTTGAGAGGTTGGAAGGCAATTAGAATAGGTAGGTCACCGTACACATTAGAAAACGTTCCACACAGCATTATTAAAAACTTGAAGTAATTCCATGATAAAAATGAATGCTGGTTAAAATCATTTTTTAAAAAAGGTCTTGATGATAAAAAGTCCAAAGTCGAACATGCGTTAAATTAAAAAGCCAGAGACCAAAGCTAAACTTTTAGATGTCGAGATATAGCTATTGAAAAACATCGCTCTTTGAATTTAGGCGCAACGGCACGAAATCCAAAAGACAAATCACATTGTCAAAAAATACATATTAAAACTTTCGTAAAAATCTATTAAAAATGTGGCTGCATTTTGTATATATTCTATATAAACGGGGTTTTCAAAAGTGTATCCAGAATTGATTTAAATCTATTTGTTAAATTAAATTTATATATTATGATTAAATCGTATGAAAATAGAGAAAAGAAAAAGAAACTTTTCAGGGAGAGAATGAAGCTTTTATGACGTGATAACGTAACCCCAATATGACGTGAGCGACGTCATCATTTGCAATACGCACCGATTCTAAAAATAGATCATGAGGGGGAAAAGCTGTCTTACTTTCGGTAACAGAAGGAAAGAAAAAAAAAGCGATTCGAATGATGTTTTGAGTCGAAAATAAATAGTTTAAAACATGAGATAATAATGCTGCATTACAATTTAAAAAAATAAATAATAAATGTCATTACTACATCACAGAGAGAAATAATAGCTTGGGTCAGGAAAATGAACTTTATCGGCAAGCCTTGTGATTGGCTTGTTTGACAACATTCTCAAACGAAGTCAAAAGGAATGTTATTTGAAAAATGAATCAAAATAAATTGTTTCAAAATTAAAATCAAAGTGATAAAATTCATTATAAATGGGAAAAATTAATTTAAAATGTATATTTATTTTGTAAATGAATTCAGGTGATTATTTTAATTCTGATAGATTATCTATTATTTCCCAACGATCTTGATATTGAAAATGAATCTTTTTTTAATTTACAAGAACGTTGTTAATTTATAATATAAAATAATTTAGATATTATTTCTTAATTTTTCATAGCTGAAAAACCTTGGAAAAATATAAAGGTTAGAAATTATATTTGAAATATCCTTTTAAAGAATGGCAACACGAAAAAGCAAATAATGTCAAAGTCATCACTATATTTTGAAATATTAATATTTTAGGGGGTAATTATTATTAAATTAAATATATAAAATGTTTTATGAGGAGAAAAGTTTGTTTTTATAACAACACATAACATACTTGTAGATGTCACAAAATTTTATTTTAATATCTTAAAAAATTTTTAAGAAATGTTGTTTCCCATAAACGTACACAATGAAAAATGCAAATTAAGATTTTGATAGAGCACAAAAAATTATTTATAAAGTTTACAATTTTATATTTATATATTTGTGTATTAAAATGCATTATTTACCTTTCTACGGCTCTAAACGGTCTTTTCCGGTTTCAGAAAGTTCATTTCCGGCTTATTTGTGGGGCTATAAATTTGCTTCTTATTATCGCTGAACCTAAAGTAAAGCATTTTTTCAATCCTAAATGTTTCAACTTTAATTTAAAATAATAAAAAATAAATGGAAAATTTTCGAAAAAACAAAGATTGGAGGGTAGGCACAAACATACCTTAATAAAGTTTCCAAACTTGCAGTTACACTCTTTGAAAATATTTGAATGGCTCGCTTGACATTAATATTTTCCAAATTATTTGGAAATAGATGCTTGCTGGTTAGAAAACGAATCGGCTTCACAACGTCATCCTTTTGTAGCCAGAGTAAACAGAGTTTTCAGAGGCAATGAATTGATCACTTTCCATTGAAATTAAAATTTCTTTCTAAAAAGTGGGATCTAACATTTTTGATAATATGGCATCGATCAAAACTCAAAACAAGTGATCTGGATGAATTTAAAGGGTGTGGCACCATATGCTTTGCACAGTCTTCTGACAAAGAGTTGAAAAAGGAAACGTTAACCTTGGAATTGTCTGTTGAAATTATCAAAGCGCTAAATCCAACTATTTCAACATTTTCGATGACATGCTTGCTTAATTTATACAGTTCATTGCCAGTTAACTGATTTGTAAAAAAATAAGTGACTAGAATCCTATAATTGCTTGATAATCCTTTGAAAGGGAAATTTAAAAGATTATTAGCTAATCTGTCTCCAATACCTAAATCATGGATGTCTGCTTTTGCATTTCCCAGATATAAATCTAATTTTTTATCATAAATTAATTTAGCTTTTATAGCCATTTCATCTATGATAAGGGAACACATTTTTTCTTTGGGATGTTTAAGATTTTAAAATTCATTTTGAAGACTATCTGGATTAAGGAAGTTATCCCAGTTTCCCCAGTTGAATATCCAAGATATTTTTTTGGAGAGTTTCCATGAGGAGGAGCAAATATCTCCATATCCCGCAGAAACTGATAACCATTTGGGGGATCGTTTCTGCCTTAAGATATATAGCTTCAAAGCGGTACTACTTGCATTTTTTTTTTTTTTTTTTTTTAAATCAAAATTTGTTATTTGGTCAAATAACATTATTGCTGGCAATTTGTTTTCTTCTTTCTGAAGCATGAATTTTTTAAACTGTTTTTCTTCAAAACTGTGTTGTTTTTCCCACTCGGTCACAAGAAAAAGTCACAAAATTGGCCAATCGGTATAGGGAAAAAAACAAAAATTCACTGATCAGTTACAAGTATAGAATCTCATAATTAGCCGGTCAATGTGAGAAAAATTGCAAAATTCTCTGCTTGATTGCAGAAAAAAAAGCAAATTTGTTAATCGCTTGCAGGGGGGCAAACCTATTAGTGAAAAGCTATCAAAGGAGAGGAAAACATAGCTGACGACAAACAGGCAATGCCATCTGTCATCACCCATCTGAGTCCCTCCAGATGCCATGTGATTTCAAAGCTGTATGTTTGAGGATAGGAATGGATGACATATTTGTTCAGAGCTGTTTAGGGGCATAATTTAGAAATACATATAAGCTAATGAATTCTATGTTTCCAGTTGTCCGATACTATGCTATTAGTAACAACCTTTCTTGGAGTTTTAAAAAGTGTCCTGGAATCTTTAGGTAATGTACTAAAACATTCATGATCCCTTAGAATATGTAACAGTTTGTTTTAGTGTGATTTTGGAATATCACGCTGAACTGCCCAACTAGCAATTTTTTGGACAAAATTTGATTGCAAAATGCCAGAAGTAAAATAATCCTCATTACTTGAATTACAAGCATATTTATAGTCATAATCGTCATTACACAAGTAATCATAATTGCTGTCACTTGTATCCATTTCAAACACATCTGGACTAGGAATGTTCATTAAATTTACCTCATCGATATTAGGAATTGAATTCATAATATTCAGTAATTGAAGGTTTGCAGTTGAGTAATCAGCAGTATTCGGCAAATGCAGATTAGAAATTGCATTGGCAGCAATACCTGATGTTACATTAAAATATTGATAACATCAATTTTATTTTTACTAAATCGTTTAAAATTCAGGAGTGCTCACGTTTGCATACTTTATAGGAAAACATTATTATAAATTTACTTACCTTGTCACAAAACAAAATGTGTATCCAATATGAATAAAATGTAGCAAAGGAAGCAAAACAATAAAATAGCAATGGCGTATGTCAAACCGTGAATTTGACCACAGAGGACCCCAAGCCTTTACAATAGTAGACAGCATATTTTTTGTTGGATAATGACGCAACATGAACAAATTTAGAAGAATAATTTTTGCAACTAGAAATGTGGGATGAATAGAATATTCTTTTATAAAACTGTCCACCAGACAGTATAAACTTATCTCCTATTAGCTTTTAATTGCTCTTTCTTGAGTTCTGAGCAAATTGTGATGTTTTGGGTTTCCATATAACATTCATCCATTTATGTCAGTAGCCTTTTTTTGCCACAGCATGGTTTGTTGTCATCTCTTCAATAAATTTTAAAATCTGATGATTCCTTATCTCTTGTACCCCCAGGGGGATACCTTCTTTAGGTATTCACGGGCTTCGCAACCCCGGGTTCCTGAGCGATCTGTCTCTTTTCCTTTTCCTCTTATTTCTCTCGTGTTTCTTTCCTCTTTGTTTCTCTCTCGTTGTGGTTTCCTCTACGGAGGTGAGGGCAATTCTGTATGAGCCGATATCATCCTGTATATCGACTCATAGAGAATTGTAAACCACCCACGTGTTAGCCGTGCGTGGCGACCCGTGTCCCTGGAAAGGGGGATCCTGGCAGTTGAGGGAAACCAACACACTGCTTTGGCCTCTGCTTCAGGTAGACGGGAGGTGCATATTGGTCCCGTATGCATCAATCGGCTGGTCAGCTGACTTCTGTCACTGGCTGGGGATCAAGTGAGCGAGTACTTACTAGCCATCTCGTTAAGGGTAGAGACTGGCATAGGAGTGTCTTGTGACCGTATGGGCCCTGGTTAGCACTGGTGCACGAATGTGCATCCCCTTGTTGGGCTCGGTAGTGGGTGGTGCGGCCGGGGTCTGAATTCTATTTTTTTTCAATTATGGATGGACATACTAAAGTTCCTTCTACTTCTCTCCCATGTGGAGAGCAACAAGATGTACAGTCCTTATTTACTCGTTTTTTTGTTATTAAACGCACTGATAGTCTCTCTGATAGTTCTTTCAAAAAACGTCACCATTTCTTATAGCAAAAACTTTCCAGTCTGTCTTGGGGGATGGTCATTCTCTAAAAAAATTACAATCTGGTGATTTACTGGTTGAGGTTTCTTCAGCCAGGCAGTCTGAACTTTTGTCAAATTCCAATGATATGGGTACTTTTTCTGTTTCTGTTAAAGCACATCAAACTCTGAATACTTGCCGTGGTGTAATATCTGAACCAGATCTTTTATTTTCCACAAAAGAAGAACTTCTATCTAATTTAAGCGATCAAAATATAATAGATGTTCGTCGTATCACTATCCGTAGAAATGGGCAAATTCTTCCTACAAAACACATTATTCTCACATTCAATACCCATAGTTTACCGACTAGAATTAAAGCCGGTTATCTAAACTGTCCAGTCAGGCCTTATATACCTAATCCTCTCCGCTGTTTTAAATGCCAACGTTATGGCCATACTAATACAACCTGTCGTAGCAATGTTACCTGTGCACGTTGTGCAGAGGTCGGACATGATGGTAAAACTTGTGAAAAACCCGAACGCTGTGCAAACTGTAAGGGTGATCACACATCATATTCTCGCTCTTGTCCGAATTGGATCCGTGAAAAGGAAATTCTTGCTGTTAAAATAACCCAAAAAATCTCCTACCCTGAAGCTCGTAAACTTGTTGACATCAGGACCCCATCTGTTGGGGCATCATACTCCAGTATACTCAAACAACAATCAAAATCCGTAAGGCACATAAGTACCCAGACCGACTGCTCTATTCCACCAAATAATTCAAGTATTATACAATCAACTAAAGAAACCCGTGACGTGTCTCTTGGTAGTAAATGCTATGGTACCCCATTATTGGAACGTTGGCTACCATCCTCAGAACCAGTTACAATAGAATATCAACTTACTCAGTCACAGAAATCTCCAGTTGGATCCAAAAAGTCATCTAATCATCAGACTGAAACTAAGGCTGCCTCATCTCCAATACCATTACAGAAACCTAATTCCCTCCGAACATCATCAGTTCAATCAAAAATATCAACCGAACACAAGATTAAACAAACGCCAGCTCCAGATAAAAGCAAATTGGTGAAACCAATTCGCCCAACTCAGAAAGCTAATGAAAAAACTTGTGCGCAAAAAGAAAGGAAGAAACCTCCAACGCAAGTCTCTTCACAGTGGAAAACTGTGAAGAGAAAAGACAAGAAATCATGCCTGAGCCCAGCAATCACAAATGTAAAGGATACCAAACAGTTACTGAACTATGCAGAAGAGGCTATGGAATCTTACAGTTATGACTCTGATGACGATGAAAATGCTGTTTTCGAAAAATTTAATCCTACATGATTTTTTATTGAGTTTTTTAAATTTTGAATTATAACTTTTTTTTTAGGCAGTATTACTATACTGTGTTATGCTTTGTTTTTTGGATTAATTTTAACTTTTCATAACCTTAGAGCTTTTAGAGATTTTTAATTTAAATCTATGCTTTGTCTTTTAACTACATTTTGGATTTTTAAACCTTGTGTATTGTGACTTTCATTGTACATTATTTTAATTACATGTATCATCACATTTCTTTCTTCAGTTTACTTTGTTTATAACTTATATATCTCATACAGTCTTTTAATGTAACTTTTAAATTTTAACCATGTTTTACACCTTACTTTTTTCTTGGCGCAGCATGTCCTTGAAGGGACCTTGTGCCATAAAACTCCAAACAACCAACCAACCAACCAACCTTATCTCTTGTTTAGATAACAGAACTCCAAGTAGAGATTTACTGGTGTAAGCTGAAGTAATCTGCATAGGTAGAGATTTTGTACCATGATGCAGCATTTTCAATTTACCAATTGCATCTTCAAATATAAAACATGAATTTGCCCATAGAGGACCCCCAAGCCTTTACAGTAGCAGACAGCACATTTTTTGTTGGATAATGACGCAACATGAACAAATTTAGAAGAATAACTTTTGCAACGAAAAATGTTCCCCAGGGGGATACCTTTTTTAGGAATCACGGGCTTCGCAACCCCAGGCACCTGAGCGATCTTTCTCCTTTCCTTTTCCTCTTATTTCTCTTGTCTTTCTTTCCTTTTTCTTTTACTCTCATTGTGGTATCCTCTTCAGAGGTACAAGCTGTTGCAGTCCAAGTACATATAAAAGAACTCATAATAATATGTACCATATATTTACTTCCTAACCAAACTATTCAGTCAGCACATCCTTGATAATCTCCTTCTCTAACTCCCTGCTCCATATATCATTGTTGGAGATTTTAATGCACACAGCCAACTCTGGGGCAACCGTGATTCAAATCAGCGTGGTGATACATACTATTGAACAACTTATATCTGACAACGGCTTATGCCTGCTCAATAATGGTGATCACACTTATTTTCACGAGCCGACGCGTACTTTCCATGCAATAGATCTTGCAATTTGCTCACCATATCTTTATCCTTTCTGGAACTTCTGGGTCTCAAGTGACCTACATGGCAGTGACCACTTTCCCACTTTTATTACACTGACTACTCCTGTTACGGATTGTAATAACTATACAAAACATTACATATATGACAGAGCCAACTGGCCATCTTTTACATCACTGGCAAACATCACCACTAACATGATTGCGGGGAATATTGACAATGCACTTGATAATATAACTCAATGTATTATCAATGCTGCTGATTCCAGCAATCCAAAAACATCATCTAACTACAAGAACAGAAAACCATGGTGGAATAGCAATTGCCAAAGTGCAAAGAAAAAACAACAGAGGGCTTGGGGTCTCTTTCGGAGATACCCAAATAATAATAACTATATAGCATTTAAAAAAGCAAAGGCAGAAGCCAACGGGAGTGCTGGATTAACTATGTATCAAGCATAAACTCCAATACTTCAAGCAAAGAACTCTGGGTAGAAGTAAAAAAATGTATGGGCCTTTACTCTGAAAATCATATTTCTGTTTAAAAAAATAACAGAAATCACAGAAATCACCCACTCGTGGACAGCCAACCTTGCGGTATAGAAGCTAAATGTCCACAAGGGGGGGGAAAAAACCCATATCCACCATCCCACGAAACCCCCAGACACCGGAGCGGGCCCAGAGGCCTCAGCAGGATGGAAGACCCCTCTTTTTTGAAATTTCACTTAGGATGTAGTACAATCTTCTCACAAGAGATACTCAATGTTGCATAAGCTGGGCTAGCCCAAATTAAACAATGTTTTGAAACTTTGTATCTTTTATGTATGGATATTACAGATCATCAATCAGTTATTGTGAAAACTACTTGTGAGTAGAAAAAGTATGATTTATTTAAAGTTTAATAGAAATAGCTTAAAAGCTTGAAATCTTGAAGCCTGAAATTTAAAATTTGAAATTTAAAAAACTGATTCATCAAGGAGATTAGCATTAAATCTTAAAAAGTCATAGAAGTTTTGATAAATCTTAATAAATTCTTAATACAACTAAATAAGTAATCCATTTAGGATGAAACAGATAATTAAATCAATGCAAGAATTTGAAAATTTGAATAATATTTAAATTAGATATTAAACTTGCTGAATTTAATTATGTTCCTGAGTGATGACCTGTTAAACAAATTTGAGATATAGATCATCGATTATTATTAATTTTAGAGTTCTAAATTCGAAAGTCTTAGTATTTCACAGTTCATAAAGTTTGTTTCACAATTTTGAATCATTATATTTTACAGATCTAAGGATTATATTTCATAGTTCGTAGGCATTATTTTACAATCCAGAGCACTATAAATTTGAAGATTTAATTCACAGTTTGAGGATTTAGATCACAGTTTGAAGATTTAGTCATATATTTCACTATTTTGGATCAAAGATATTATATTTCTTTGTTCTTGAGCATTATTTTACTGAGCAAGGCACTACAGCTTTCTGTTTGAAGACATATTTTACAATTTGAAGACATATTTCACAGTTTGAAGATTTGAAAACATATTTCACAGTTTTTAGACATACTTCATTTTTCACAGTTTTTAAATTTAAAGATTTGACGATTTTGTCAAAGTTCAGAAATTTAGTCTTTTTGCAAATCAAGATATTACTTAACTCTTTTCTGAATAATGTTGGTTGTTTAAGGCATTTTATTATTTTCTATAATATTCTATGACACTGTTTATAAAATCTTTTTTATAAAGGAATAATGTTTATTGAGAATATTGTAGTTTTCATTTAGCGCTGAAAAGTTTGCTGGATCCAGCAAAATTTTTTGGAAGTTTTTCCTTAAGGTTTTGCTTTTATTGAATTTGAAATGATTAGGTAAAAGAGAGCAATTCCCAAAAATATAATGTTGTACTGTTCCTCTAGCTTTGGTGCAGGAGCACATGTCCGAATTTAATTTGCCGATTTTATGTAAAAATGCAGGAAAACTGCCATGGCCACTAATATAATAGACTGACGATCTTGAAATGCAGATAAATTCTTTGTTTACTTTATCTAGAATTTTGTATTTATCACGTCCTTTTTCTGAGTGTTTCCAGATGTCTTGCCAGTCAAGGATAATTTTCTCCCGTATATAATTTTTTATTATTGAATCTGGGTATGGTATAGATTGAATTTCATCGTAGTGGTCGTGTTTAATTGCGTTTTTAGCCAAGGTGTCTGCACGTTCGTTCCCAACAGTTCCTATATGAGCTCATGTCCATGCTATATTTATTAATTTTTGCGGGATTTTTTGAATTTCTGTATAAATCTGTCTTATGATTATATTTCTTGGGAAAATAATTTTGAGGGCATCTAATGAAGATCTGCTGTCTGTCAATATAAGAACTGATGTGAATCTGGAGGTTGAAAACCATTCTATAGAATTTAATATTGCTTTAAGCTCTGCCTGATAGATTGAATTATGAGGATTTAGCCGTGCAGCACTATCATGGATAAAAGCATTGTTTAACATTACTGTAAAGGCACATGATGTCCCCTGCTCTATTAAAGAGTCATCTGTATATATCTTTAATTTGTTGTTACGAATCTTGTGACTCCGTTATTTCTTCTATTATATTCAGGTTATTGATTTTGTAGTAATCCGGAAAATCAAACGTACTTTCCTTCAACATTAAATTATCCTTATTTATTTTCATTGATTGAATTATTAAATTTCTTTTACCCATTTTTGTCTGGTATGCCAAGAATTCATTCTGGATTTTCGTAGTGATTGGTGGTATGCCTGTTAAGACATTTAATGCTTCGTGTGAGATACTTCTGTAGGTTTTGACGACACTCATTAAACTCATTCTTTGTATTGTCTTTAATGTTCTAATACCACGACTGTTTAAATTAGGGAACCAAATTTCATGTGCATACAACATTTGTCTTTCCACTACCGTCGTATACCACATCTTTTTTATTTTTTGATTAATTCCTTTCTGGTAATTTCCCAGAAATTTGAAGCTGGTCACGAACTGAGATATTCTTGCCTTTAAGTCTTCTAAGTGAATCTGAAATTTTAATTTTTAGTCAAAGATGATGACCTAAGTATGGTAGTGATTTTTTAATTTTAATTGTTTTATTTTTTAATTTAAAAATTGGATGTCTGTTATTTAATAGATTTCTTCCAAAGAGTATGGCTTTTGTTTTTTCTTGTGAGATGTTCAGGTTTAGCCTGTAACAAATTTCTTCAAAACTTCGGATCTTATCGTTAGCATCTTTTTCCAAGCCAGTTCTTGTATTTCCCTTTACTAAGACCACCAAGTCATCTGCATAGACTACTAGTTCAGGATATTTTTTAAGTAGTTCCTTAATAATGAAATCTGCCACTATTAACCATAGAAGCGGGCCTAAACATGAACTCTGCGGGCATCCCTTGAAACTGCGAATCCACTGAATGAAATCAAAATTATTTGCTCCAATAAATCTTTCACTTATATAGTTTATGAGTAAATTTTTTAAATATCTAGGTAGTTCTGAATCTTCAATTAGTTCCGAGATCATATTCCAATCTATTGAATCAAAAGCTCCTTGGATATCAAATGATATTAGTCCTACATATTTATTTTGCTGGAGAAGTTCCATTATTTGATCTTTTACTGACTGTAATGCCGTTAGTGTGCTTCTCCTCTCTCTGAAGCCATGTTGCTGGTTTGCTAAGAGATTTCTGTTTTCTAGATAAGTTTGTGTGCGAATTTTTATGACTCTTTCTAACACCTTACCCATCATTGGGAGTAAGGTTATTGGTCTGTAGGACTTTGGAATTCTTGGGTCTTTATTTTCCTTTCGAAAGAATATAACTACACCTTTCTTCCACGCCATTGGAAAATGGCCAATCTGAAGACATTTATTGTAAAGGAGTAGCATCAGTTTTGGATATCGTTTAGTTAGATTCTTTATTATGTTTATGTCAATTATATCATACCCTGGTGCTTTTTTAGGATTTTGTTGGCTGATAACATATTTGAGTTCCCTCATATTGATTTTAATCTTGTCAAAATCTTCATTTGTAATAGGGTCCCGATTTATTCTCGAGTGGATTTGCTCTGTATCTGGATTCCCAAAATGATGATAGATTAGATTTTGTTGTATATCAAGAAATGAGTCCTCTGTTGCTGATGTTTCTAGTGTTGTGTGGATTAAATCGGTATTTTTTAGGTATTTTCCCTTCATTATTTTGAAAGCTGTGCCATATACACTTGTGGTTTTTTTAAAAAATAAGTCAAACCATCACATCTCCTAAGGACATTGCTGAGACAGTAGGTAGTACCCGAGCATCTATTCCAAAATCAGACGCATATCCGGAGCCTTTTTTATCTTACAAAAGACAGACTTATATGACTAGGATTAATTTTAATGCTCATTTTCATACAATCACCCATTTATTATATCTGGGCTTTTAAATTGTTTGCAAGACAGTCACTTATCTGCTCCAGGTGATGATGGTGTAAAACCTTCGACTAACATGTGGAAGTGGTAGCGTGGAACTTCAGTCAAGCGGAGGCCCAAGTAATAATTAAATCAAACAATTTATTGAAAAGACATAAGATAAATTAATTTCTTGGTTATACTTGAATTACAACTATTTTATATTTTCTGGGTACGTTACAGCTGACGACACTGTTCATTTAAAAGCATAAGTTCAACAAAGCATGAGGTAGGCATCCAATCTTCTAATGGATTCTTTATCAAAAAAAGTTTAGTCCTTTTACCTTAATTCGTAACGAAAACTGCTGACGCTGCTTCTCGTGCACAACAATCCGTTGTCAACTCCTTTTTACCTCGCGGCCTCGACCGGAGAAATATTATCCTGCCTGAATCGGCAGACTACTTCTATCCCTTCGGACCTCTCCGAAATCGCAGTCCCAACTCAGCGAGCAGCCCTCTCCTTGGGATCCAAAAACGCATCTCTCTCTTTTCTCTGTTCGTTCAAATTCACCTTCCTAAAACAAAGGCTATCTGTCGGCCCACTCAGAGCCTAGGTTGAATGATATCACTAACAAACTTCGATATCATTGGCCAAGAGAGACCCTCTCTGCTAGCGTGAGAAAATTTCGCATCTAGTTTCATTTTTAAATTGTCCTGGGAAAATATCGGCAAACTTGCAACTTAAAAGGGATTCCATAACTCCTCTTTTTTTTATGCCGTTCTACTTTTCCGTCAACCTTTAAGATTGGTTTAGATGGATTGATTCTTTTTATCATTTCCTGCAGAACCTTGAGACTTAGAAATATTTTGAGCTGGTACGCTTATACATTGCTCTTCCTATCTAGAGTTCTATTTGAAAATATATGGGACTTTTTTTGTGAATCCCATTGGATTCTTCACAATGGCATAACTTACATCATGCTCAAGCATCTCTCCCCACTCTCACTTAACAATCTGTTTCCTTTATACAGGGTGATTCAAAAAAGATGGGAAAAATTTTAAGAGGTGATAGTACACACCCAAACAAACATTTTGTATCAAAGAATGCATGAGCGAAAATTAAACGTAAAAAAGTTAGAGGGTGCCAAAAGTTATGTTCTGATACAAGGCAAAAACACACAATGAACGATTAAGTTAAGTTACAAAAACAAATTTAATGGCATTTGATTACAATAAGTGCTCAAAACAGAAAGCTGCATTCCTGTTGCGAGTTACCGCGCTGCGAGTAATAATTGCATGTTATGGGAAGAAGAGCTGATATTCAAATTTTTGTTACATTTCATAGATAAAAGCCCCTGATACGAGAATGCAATTAATTGTCAATCTCTGTAGTAACGCATCTGAAGATGTTGCCCTTCTCTAATAAGGAAAAAGCCAATATGCATTTTGTTTACGGAGCTGCAAATGGAAGTAGCATAGAAGCTCAACGGTTGTACGGAGAGCGATTTCCCAAAAGGCGGTTGCCCAATCCCAAAACATTTGAACACAACAAGATGGAGCACCAGTTCATTACGCACGAGCAGTGCGAAACTATCTGGACGTAACCTTTTCAAACAAATGGATTGGGCGAGGTGGTCCTGTAGCTTGGCCTCCGAGCTCACCAGATCTTTCATGTCTCGATTTTTTTTTGTGGGGACAGCTAAAGGCTCTTGTGTATGAGACTCCCATTGAATCCGCAGAAGAACTTGCCGCCAAGCTTTCGGCTGCTCTAGGTGAAGTTCGCGATATGCCTGGTGTGTTTCAGAAAATTCGCCAATCTGTTCTTCGCCGTTGTACTGCGTGCATAACAGCTGCCGGTCAATGTTTTGAGCACTTATTGTAATCAAATGCCATTAAATTTGTTTTCGTAACTTAATCGTTCATTGTGTGTTTTTGCCTCGTATAGGAACATAACTTTTGGCGCCCTCTAACTTTTTTACGTTTAGTTTTCGACCATGCATTCTTTGATACAAAATGTTTGTTTGGGTGTGTACTATCACCTCTTAAAATTTTTCCCATCATTTTTGAATCACCCTGTATAGCAGGATATGGACATAACAGATTTTTCCCAATGCTTGGTGTAGAGCTATCGTTATTCTTTTTCCTAAGCCAGGAAAAGATGCTACCAATCCTAATAATTACAGGTCAAACGCACTTGCTAGCAGCCTTTGCAAATTGCTTGAAAAAATGGTCAACTGCCACCTCGTGCATGTTTTAGAAACTAAAAATTGCCTTGCCGCTTTTCAAAGTGGATTTCGATGTGGTAGGTCTATTATCGATAATATTATTCCTAAAAGTAATAAGTGCCTTTTAATAAGAAAACCTTTTAATAGAATAAAAATTTAGTTAGTACCTTTTAATAAAAATTAGACATATAAATATCACTTGGCATATTTCAAATATTACGCGAGCAAAGCCGCAGAGTTTGCTAGTACTTAATAATTTATCAAGGTAATAATTCATCATTTTCTGGCACTCTAGAGAATCTGAATTTTATTTCAACTGCGATTGATATAGATTGATTTTTTGCTGTGTCAAATCATCCCCTGTAATAGAGTATGCAACTTGAATTTCATTAGAATAATTGATAAGTTCTTTAACCCTAGATAGATAACCATATTTCACTATACACTAAAGATACTACGTCGATTCGACGTAGGTTATCTTTCTAGGGTTAATCTCATATTTGATTTTTTTCTGTTGCTGGAGCTTCATTGAATTTTTCAAATAATCTACAGCAAGCATGAATGTGCTTGTATATATAAAATTGTATTTTATTGTTCAATCAAGCACATTTGAACATATGAATGCAAATATTGCATTCAAAACATTTTAAATTGGACGTATTCATGCAAAACTTTGTCAATCACTTCACCGGCGACAGATATGGGGGAGGGAAACAATGCTTGTTATACCTCTTACAATAATGTATAAAGCTAAAAATCAACAAAGATATGACCAAAGAAACCATCGGATAGTCAAATTAAAGCAGAAACATGCCCAATGTAAAAAGTGTGGCGGAAGAACTGGTTATAAGTGCGAAAAGTATAATCAATCCCTTCATCCCATAAAAGTTCTGTTGATTCTAATGAGTAAATATTCAGTTTAATAAAAATAAATTACTATTTTTTAAAGATAATTATAATTTTTAAATCTTTTTTTAAGTTTTAGAATTTGTAAATTATATATTTTACGAAATTTTATTTTGCAAATTGAATTGCAATTAAATTTTTTAAATATAGTTTTAATTTTATAAAACTCTTATTATACAAGTATAAGTAATATTTTACTAGTATATAAATCTAGAATCTATTATTATAATTATTAGTATTTTTATTGCAATCAAACAATAAATTCAAAATTTGCATTAAAAAAGTAATTTCATACTACACAAACACCGTTGATACAAAAATCTACCAATAAAAAAACTTAGTAAATACAGCGGTAAAAATAATTTTGTGTACAATGTACTTAATAGACACAGAATGAACAAAAATGTCAAAATTGATCAAGTATTTCGAAGTAGACATTAATGGGTTAGTAAATGAAATCTTCATAAAGAACTTTATGAAAGACATGGATCCATGTAAGTACAGTAGAAGATCTTTATAACGCAAACCTAAAAACACAAGGTTGTGCGTTATATAGAATTTTGTGTTATATGGATCACATCATTAAATTCACCTAGTAAACATGGCCAAATATGCCTGAAACACATTAAAATACATTAGAATATCTTTATACTGCATTCCTTGTTACCAAGAGTTATTCAAATTATAAATTTTTGCATAATATAGGTCAGACATTGTTAAATTTACTTTATAAACATGATCCAAATATAACTGGCACAACCATCCCTTATAATAGATATTTTCAAAAATGTTTATTGTTAATAGCATTTTTTCAGTAAAAAGGTCTTAAATTAGAAGATAAAGTTGAACTAATGTATCAAATTTAGTCCTCTAGAGAGTAGCAATATTTTACAATGTGAAAGTACAGGTGCTTTTTAACTGCAAAAATCATTGTTTACATCTGAGAAGTTGTGCGTGATATGGAGAATTGCGTTATATAGAATTGCGTTATAAAGATCTTCTACTGTACTATATTTGAAACTAACGCAATGCTACAATTAAAGCGTACACTTAAATCAATGTGCTTTTAACACGTTAAGCGGCATGTCAGTCACCAGTGACTGACACTGAACTTTCCGTTTAAAATGCGTCATTCACCGATGATTGACGGTCTAAAATATGATATAAAAATAAATATATATGTATTGTTTTAAGTAATTACTGAAAATTTATTTAAAATATACTTACCTATTATTTATTACAGGATTATACTTTCTTGAAAATTACTTAAAACATTGTAAATTTTTCAGCTTGAGTGTCAGTCACCATGGCACTAAACGTGTTAAAAATTGAGCCTGAGCTTCATGAGTATCATGAGTATTTGGTCATTTCTGCTGATTTTTTCAACATTGAAACCATGAATATAATTCATCTCCACGTTTTTAAAAATATCAAAAAAGATTTCTATTACAGTCTTATTTGGAATTCCAGTATAAAAACAAATTAATATATCATTATGTTTAATGCAGTCATCATGGAATGGCTGGTTTTTCAATAGAGCAATTTCCTGTTTCAGCTTCTCAGTTTCCTTCTGTAAGAAATAATTTTCGACTTCTCTCACTATACTTCCTGATATTTGACATGCCTTTTCATCCGTGTCTTTTTTTGCTTGGTAGAATTTTTCTAACCTTCCATCTTTCTCTGCCAGAGCGATTTTTATAATGTCATTCAAATCAGAAAGAGGCCTAAAATTAAAATAAAATTTGGTCATTTCTGCTGATTTTGTCAACTTTGAAACCATGAATATAATTTATCGCCATGTTTTTAAAAATACCAAAAATGATTTCTATTAGTCTTATTTGGAATTCCAGTAGCAATTTCCTGTTCTAGCTCCTCAATTTCCTTCTCTAAGAAATAGTTTTCAACTTCTGTCACTATACTTCCTGATATTTGGCATGCCTTTCATCCGTGTTTTTTTTTTTTTTTTTTTTTTTTTGCTTGGTAGCATTTTTCTAAGCTTCCATCTTTCTCTGCCAGAGCGATTTTTCTAGCCATTCAGTTCAAGAACAGGCATAAAATTTAAATTAAAAAAATGTTAACATTTAAAAACATTTGTGATATTGTATGTATTAAAATACCCCTCTCTCCATTTACCACAGAAAGAAAGAAAAAAACACCTTCCAACTTCATCTGCTAGCCACATTAGAACAGTTTCAATAATGTCATCTACGGCCATAGTAACATCAACTGAAACATTATCCGCAAGTGTGTCATTATTCAGTTTAGAAAGATGTCTAAAATTTAGAGAAAAAAAATTCAATATTTAAAAACTTTTATGGTATTGTATGCATTAAAATAATACTTTTTCCCCACTGTAAAAACCAATAAAAGAAAAACTCAAATCGCAACCGGAAGGAAAATCAAAATAGTACCTAGGAAGGAAACTTTTGTAAAAAGTGTATATCAATTTTAATTAATTTTTCAACTACATTTCAGCAGTGAAATTACGCTTGAAATTATTGAGTATTAATACACCGCTTTGTTAGCAGTGTGATAATTCACATCTTTAATACTCAAGTGTATATCAAGTATAATAAACTGTTCATTTTTATGAGAATAGCATGTATACTCGTAGATAAATTAAAGTTTATTTTAATATTTGAAAGAACCGGTGCTAAATTGTTCAATTCAACTCGCATTACATTCGAAAAAAAAGCTGGGTGTCGGAACATAGTTTTGTTTAACTACATTGTGATTGGCTTGTTTTTCAGATATACTGAATGATATCTTACTAGACCCCTCAAAATAGAGGCACTCAAGCAATGCAAGTCATGATTTACATTTAAAAGAAACAACTAAACCTTATATTTTGGCAAGATGCCGTGAAATTAAACAACCACCAACCATCCAAAAGCGATGGAACAAAAAATATCAATTTAAAAATACTTAATGACTGAATGAAATAATAAAACAGGTACCGGTAGAAAGCCCCAAGATTGGGCTACCAGATATTATAATAGACAGATATTATAATGACAAAGATTTAATAGTTAACTAAATGATTTCCAAAGTAACCACCCCCAGGGGGAAAACCATCTTTAGGTATTCATGAGTTTCGCAACCCCGGGCACCTGAGCGATCTTTATTTTTCTTTTCCTCTTTGTTTTGTTCTCGTTTCCTCTTCGGAGGTGAAGGCAATTCAGCATAGGCCGATATCATCCTGTTAATATCAATTTATGGAGAATCGTAAACCACCCACATTTTTGCCCCATGCGTGGCGACTCCTGTCCCTGGAAAGGGGGAACCTGGCAGTTGAGGGAAAACAACACACTGCTTTGGCCTATGCTTCTGATAAGTGTGGGTGTATATTGGTCCCGTATGCATTAATCAGCTGGTCAGCTGACTTGTCACTGGCTAAAGGATCAAGTGAGCAGTCAATTACTAGCCATCTCGTTAAGGGTGGAGACTGGCATAGGAGTGTCTTGTAACCGTATGGGCCCTGGTTAGCACTGGTGCACAAATATGCATCCACTTTTTGGACTCTGTAGTGGGTGGTGCGGCCAGTGTCTGAATTATTTTTTCTTCTAATATGGATTGAAAAACTTCATTTCCTTCTAACTCACTCCCATGTGGAGAGCAACAAACTGTTCAGAATAATTTATTTACTCGTTTCTTTGTTATCAAACGCACCGATAGTCTGTGTGATAGTTCATTTAAGAGAAATTCGCCATTCCTGATTGCAAAAACATTCCAACCTGTTTTTGGGGATGGTTATTCACTCAAAAAATTGCAGTCTGGGGATTTGTTGGTTGAGGTTAGCCTCAGCCAGCTAGTCGCACCTTTTGTCAAATTGTACAATGATAGGTTTTTTTTCTGTTTCTGCCCAGCTACATCAAACTCTGAATACAAGCCGTGGTGTTATATCCGAACCAGAACTTTTACTATGTACAAAAGAAGAACTTTTACAGAATTTAAAAGATTAAAATGTCACAGATGGTCCACGCATAACGATCTGTAGGAATGTGCAAGTGCTTCCGACGAAGCACATTATTCTCAATTTCAAACCCCTACTCTTCCAACTAGAATTAAAGCTGGCTACCTAAGCTGTCCAGTCTGACCTTATATCCCTAACCCTCTCCCTTGTTTTAAATGTCAGCATCATGGCCGTAGTATGACAACCTGTCGTGGTTCTGCTACCTGCAACGTTGTGCAGAATCAGGACATGACTGTAAACTCTGTGAAAAATGTGAACACTGTGCAAATTTAAAGGTGACCATGCAGCCTACTCTCACTCTTGTCCAAACTGGACCCGTGAAAAAGAAATACTCGCGGTTGAAATAACTCAAACTTTCTTATTCCGAAGCACAACTTGTTCAATCCAGAACCCCATCTATTGGTGTCTCTTAATCCAGTTTACTTAAGCAACAATCGAAATCTGTAAGGCACATAAGCACCCAGACCGACACCTCTTTTCTACCATGTAATTTACTCACAATACTACCAGCATTGCAAAACACCTGTGATGTTTGTTGTATAACTAGTCAATATGTTAATCCAAAATTAGAACTTTAGCCACCATCCTCAGAACCTGTCGAAATAGAACACTTACCTTGTCGATCACAAAAATCTTCTACCCAGTTCAAAAAGTCAACTGGTCATAAAATTGAAAAAACCTCTGTTTTATCTACGAACACATTGCAGAAACCTGATGCTCTTCCAATTGAAAATGAAAATCAAAAATCTCGTGAACAGAGATGAAGAAATAAGACCTCTAATCAAGCCTCTTCACAGTGGAAAACTGTGAGGAAAAAAATGAAATCTTACCTTGACACACCACTTTCTAATGTAAAAGATCCCAAGCAGCTTCAAACATCTCTTAACAGTGGAAAACTGTGACTGAAAAAAATGAAGAAATCTTACCTTGACACATAATTTTCTAATGTAAAATATCCCAAACAACTTCAAATCTATGTAGAAGAGGCTATGGAATCGCAATCGTGTGAATCTAGTGCAGATGACGAGAATGCTGTTTTTGAGGAGTTTGTACCGAAATAATTTCATATTGTTGTTTACTAATCTGTGGATTTTAAACCTTTTTTTTATACAGTATTTGTACAAAATTTTATACCTTTTTTGAAACTCTCCTTCCTTACTTTGCAATTTTTACAGTTTTTAATCGTAAGAATTTTCTTTGTGTCTTTTTAATGTCGTCTTTTGACTTCATGAACGGTTTTAATTGCATTTCTATGATTATTAATTTAAGTACATGGTCTTTCCTACCTTATTATTATTATTTTGACCATTTATTTATTATTTATTTTATTTTATTTATTTATTTATTTATTTATTTTTTTTTGGGGGGGGGGGGGAGGGTTGTAAAATGTTATTCTGTTTTAAGTTTGGCTTGGCGCAGTATATCCCTAAAGGGACTTTGTGCCACTAAACCTCAACCAACCACCCAAAGTAAACACCATAATGTTTTTCAATGGGGAAATGGAAGCAGTCAAAAAATTTTAAACACATCTTCATTAATTTTTTACAATTTTTGCAAATACCCTAGGATAACATGGGAGGAGGCGGAGCAAAGCTTAAAACTTAAATTTAACAGTACTAATAATAGTTAGTCAAAAAGATCAAGAAAGTTAAAAATTTAACTATGATAAAAAGTGTTAAAAAAAATGTTATCCTATGGGAGAGGGCTAAGATGAAAGGGTAAAAAGAACAGATTTTCTAATACACATTTTGTTCATAAAACATTATGCAAACCTAAAATTTCTGGCGTATTTATGCCCCCCAGGGGGATACCTTCTTTAGGTATTCACGGGCTTCGCAACCCCGGGTTCCTGAGCGATCTTTCTCTTTTCTTTTTCCTCTTGCATTTCTTTCCTCTTTGTTTCACTCTCATTGTGGTTTCCTCTTAGGAGGTGAGGGCAATTCTGCATGAGCCGATATCATCCTGTATATCGACTCATGGAGAATTGTAAACCACCCACGTGTTTGCCGTGCGTGGCGTTCCGTGTCCTGGAAAGGGGGATCCTGGCAGTTGAGGGAAACCAACACACTGCTTTGGCCTCTGCTTCAGGTAGACAGCAGGTGCATATTGGTCCCGTATGCATCAATCGGCTGGTCAGCTGACTTGTCACTGGCTGGGGATCAAGTGAGCAAGCATTTACTAGCCATCTTGTTAAGGGTGGAGATTGGCATAGGAATGTCTTGTGACCGTATGGGCCCTGGTTAGCACTGGTGCACAATTGTGTATCCCCTTGTTGGGCTCGGTAGTGGGTGGTGCGGCCGGGGTCTGAATCATTATTTTTTTCTAACATGGATAGAAAAAACTCATTTTCTTCTAACTCTCTCCATGTGGAGAGCAGCAAAATGAACCGAATTCTTCATTCACTCGTTTTTTTGTAATTAAACGCACTGATAGCCTCTCTGATAGTTCTTTTAAGAGAACTTCACCTTTTCTTATTGCAAAAACATTTCATTCTGTATTTGGTGACAACTGTTCACTTAAAAAACTGCATTCTGGAGATTTGCTTGTTGAGGTCTCTTCAGCCAGCCAATCTCAGCTTCTTTCAAATGCTAATACAATAGGACCTTTCTATGTTTCTGTTACAGCGCATCAAACTCTGAATACTTGCCGTGGTGTAATATCGGAACCTGACCTTTTACTGTCTACAAAAGAAAAACTTTTAGAAAATTTAAAAGACCAAAATGTCATCGATGTACGCCTATAACAATTCGTCGGAATGAGAAAGTGCTTCCCACAAAGCACATCATTCTGACTTTCAATAGTCCTAATTTACCTACTAGAATTAAAGCAGCCTACCTAAGCTGTGTTGTCCAGCCTTATATTCCAAATCCTCTCCGTTGTATCAAATGCCAACGATATGGTCATACCAACACTACTTGTCGTGGTACTGTTACCTGCCCTCGTTGTGCAGAAGTAGGCCACGACGGTAAATCTTGTAAAAAATCCGAACGCTGCATAAATTGTAAGGGTGATCATCCAGCATACTCCCGTTCTTGTCCTAACTGGATCCGTGAAAAAGAAATAATTGCTATTAAAATAACTGAAAAAATTTCCTATCCTGAAGCTCGTAAACTTGTTGAGTCTAGAACCCCGACTATCGGGGTTTCTTACTCTAGTATACTCAAACAACAACCAAAATCCGTAAGGCACATCAGTACCCAGACCGACTGCTCTTTTCCACCAAATAATACATCTATGACACATTCAACCAATACTTCACCTAAAAAAACCCGGGACGTCTCTCTTGGTAGTAAATGCTATGGTACCCCATTATTGGAACGTTGGCTACCATCCTCAGAACCAGTTACAATAGAATATCAACTTACTCAGTCACAGAAATCTCCAGTTGGATCCAAAAAGTCATCTAATCATCAGACTGAAACTAAGGCTGCTTCATCTCCAGTTCTATCATTACAGAAACCTAATTCTCCCCGAACATCATCAGTTAAATCAAAAATATCTGCCGAACATAAGACTAAACAAACGCCAGCTCCAGATAAAAGCAAATCTGTGAAACCTATTGTTCGTCCAACTCCTAAAGCAAATGAAAAAACTTTCGCGCAAAAAGAAAGAAAGAAACCTCCAACTCAAATCTCTTCACAGTGGAAAACTGTGAAGAGAAAAGGCAATAAATCATGTCTTAGCCCAGCAATAACTAATATTAAAGATCACAAACAGCTGCTCAACTATGCAGAAGAGGCTATGGACTCTTGTAGTTATGACTCTGATAACGATGACAATAATACAGTTTTTGAAGTTATTCATCCTACGTAGCTTTATATCGTTTTAAAATTTTGAATTATAACTTCGTTCTTAAAGCAGTATTATATAACATTTTATGCTTTATTTCTTGAACATATAACTTTTCATAACTTTAGAGCTTTTAGAATTTTTTAATTTAAATATTCTTGTCTTTTAACTATGTTTTAACTTTTAAAGCCTTGTGTATTGTAGCTTTCCTTGTGCATTATTTTAATTACATGTATCATCACATTGCTTTCTTCATTTTACTTTGTTTTTTCACTTTTATATTTCTGACAGTATTTTGCTGTAACTTTTAATATTTAACTATGTTTTACTCAACTTTTTCTTGGCGCAGCATGTCCCTACAGGGACTTTGTGCCATAAAACTCCAACCAACCAACCAACTGGCATATTTATGAAGCTTACATTATGATCAAAGATAGCATCACGTTAGAAAATCGTTAAGATTAGGATAATATCTAAAAAGGGCTAAAGAATTGTTTTGTTTACCCCGTGTTATTCCTATGGGGAAACAGAAGTAAACAGTACTTTGTAAAATGCATCTTAAACTATTAGTAATCTTTGTTGAGAATATGAACGATGATCACACAACTGACATGAAAAGATTGTTGAATAGAATATTATTTCTAATTAATTACTTTCATCTTTCAGTTGACAACACAAACCTAAAAAAAACACAGTATAGCTATGAGCAAAACATATTTTTATCATGAATAATATTAAAATAATTAGTACAAAAATAAATGGGTAAAAATATTAATGCAAGGATAAATTAACATGATAAAAACAAAATCTGAAACAAAAAAAGAAATCCAAATTCGAGTGATGCTGTGCTGTGAATCTACAAACGAAAACATGCTTAAATTTTCCCACTTTTGTATCAAGCTTAACATACCAATTTGAAGAGGTGTAAATTAAGGGATAGTGTAAAGTGCATGTTATGGTAGATTAACATACTCTGCTAAACCATTCGTAAATTTTTAGTGTCTAAATATCTCTGTTCTTTTTAAGGAAATATCTGGCCATTCGAAGTTTTCCCCTCTGCATCTTCTTCACTGAAATTTGGTTAATTATTTTTCTTTAATAATTCTATTCCTTAAGTAATTGATATAAGTATCTGTGTGATACTTATATCATCAATCATCTGTGTGGTACTTCAGTAAAGAATGAAAATAAAGTTTTTTTCCAAGATTTACTCCAAACCATTAGGGTTTTTAATTAAACAAATTTTCAAAGTAAGTAAAAATATGCACAAATGTTTGAAAGGGATTTTTTATGTTAATAGTCACAAATAACTATTCAATATAATAATTTTAAATTTTATTAATTTCAATTTAGACATTTGCATGTTTCAAATGATTCATTCATGTGGTTTATGCACAAAATTCAAACTCAGATGTCAAGAGATACATGCAAAAAACAAATATTTTGTAAAATGACGAAATGACTTTATCTTAAAAATTCGCTATCTCGAAATGCTTTGTAGCACCCCTTCAACTTCAAGATATCGAGAATATACTGTAATTGTAAAAAATAATATAATCAAACAAAAATTCACACAGAATTTTATTCAGTTAAAATTACAATAACAGAATTTTAACCAGTTTACTCAATTTTTCACACAAAGTGACTACTTTTCGGGGAATTACACCACCGTGTTTAATTTCTACAATTTTTGTTCAATGAAAGTATAAGTCCCAGTGCCTTTGAGGGGATATTTGTATGTTACAACAATAATATAAAGAGATTGTTGAAATTAAGCACTGTACAAACTCGAGACCTTCAATTAAAATTTCATTTCCGGCGACAATAAAAACTAACGAACTTCTATACGGAGAGCCAATCATAGCTACGTGTGGTGTTGTTGGACCCAATTTTATTTTAACAACAGATGTCTCAGTTAAATAAAATTTATGTAATATTTCTGGTTTATCCGAAATCAATAGAAGTAACATAAGAAAACATGCTACAAGCTTATAATAGTCTGCCAGAAAACCATATTAATGATATGTTTTAATTATATCTAGTAGATCTGTTTTCTTTTTCCTTTCTTCACTAATTTTCAGGACATAAGAAGCTATTTCATTCAATTCTGAGAGAATTGTTTTATCAATATCAATGGCCATTAGCAAGGAAAATTCTTCAATAATTCCGTGACAGGTGAAAAGAAATGGATAAAATTCTTTCAATAAAGACACACTTTTATTATTGCCAGTTATTAAGGCTCTGCGATCAGAAAAAGTAAGCTCTATTTTTTCCTTAATGAGCTGCTTATTCCAAACAGATGAATCTTTTTGTAACTATTTTCGGTTTGCCTTTAAACTGATAGAATCTTCTCCTTCTGGCGCATCAGGGGCCCCGTTTATTTCTCCACGGTTTCTGAATTTTCAGGGCATGCTGCTTTTTGGGTCTGCATCAATTCCATCATTAGATATCTTGCGTTTCATTCCTATTGGTGATACTCTCTTTTTTCTTCTAACCTCTCTCATTTTATCGTAAATTCAGTTCGACAAACTGTGCCATCTCTCACCAACACAGGAGTTCAATTTAGGAAACATTAAGATCAATTTTTGGGCAACTAGCTTTCGTTCAATTGCAGAGGCATTGTTGGTGTATTTGCTGATTCTCAAAGCTAAATGGTTCAGTAATTCGCTTTTTTCCATCCCCTGCAAGCAATCTTCAGTTAAAGCTTTAGTTAGAGTAGAAGAAAACTGTTCTGAAGGAATGTCAAAATCCTTGGGCCATGGGTGATTTTAATATTTAGATGACTGCTTAAGGAGCTGCTTTCAGTACTTGAATTTAATTCTGTTGTTCCAAGACTTTCATTTCGTTCTGTTAATGAACTATCATTACCTTCAAATTTGATCCAAGGTGGCTACAAAGAAGACAAAAGGATATTAGATGTTTTATTTTCTATTATATAAATTATTGCATGCAACATTAATTCAATTTCTGGAAAAATCAAAATGTTTATTGGAGGAAAAATTGTTCTTTTTTGCTGAGAGTATTTTTAAGTATTATGAGTTGTAGAAAAAGGAGAGTCCGGCTTCAGCAGACGGAGCCGGAGCAACTCCTCCTCCTGCTCCACCACCTGCTCTTCGTGCGGAGAATGTGTGCTCTTAGAGGAGGGGTCAAAAAGGAATTTGGTCTCTAAGAAGAGGGTGGAGATAAAAAAAATTTAGAATTTTTTTATTTTTTCTTTAGACTGAAATTTTTTTAGCTAACTACAGTACAAGGGGTAATTTTCGAGATTGAAATTTTGTAGTGATATAGTATGAGGGGTAATTTTGGAGAATGAATTTTATTTTTTTTTTAACGAACTATAGAACGAGGTTCAAATATGCATTTTTAGGAAGAATTAAGAAAATAAATTTTGGAGTTTACAAAGATCCTTTTTCTACTACTTTTATTTTCAATGAGTTTAAATTTTGGAGCGCTTTAACAAAGAGGAGGTATTTTCCAAAGGATAAAAAGATTTTCATTTAATTTCTAATTTTTATTTTAGGGAGATTGAAATATTTTCGAAAAGAGAAAGATTTTTGATGAGATCGAAACCAATTTTTTAAAAGAAAAAGATTTTTTTTAGGAATTGTCATATTTTGAAGGCACACTCTTCCAGGTACGGAATTCACTATCTTTTGAATTTCATACCTGGAAGAGTGTGCCCTCATCTTTTATCCAGGCTTGGGACCGGCATTCTCTGTTTACAACATTGTTTAATCATAAGCAGTGAATGGCAGATTTACACCCTCACATTCACACAATTTTTTTTTTACATTATTTTGTAGAATTTCAGATATTCTACATTTTTTAAGGCTATATGCCCATAGGCCAGGCTGCTGATGCCTTGGTCTAATAAATATTGTTTGTCGTCAAATGGGCTTAGACATTTTTTCATTTGTTCCATAGTATAGAGTTCGATGTGACCGCTGGCCAATTCTTTTCTGCAATTCGTACGTGGTTTGTTGTTTCTGGAGGTAATCCACATAATCTTGATGCTTTAGTTTTGACTTTACCACACGTCTAGATATACCATACCATTGACTCTTTTTTTCTCCTCCTTCGAAGATTCGATGGAATACATCTTCGATTTAGGTCTACGAACTGATATGCAGTTTCGCCGTTCAATTCCCCTTTGAATTTTCCCAAAACTTTATTACTATCAGAATAAAGTGGATGGCTTTTTGGATAATTTGAAATCAAACTTTGAACTGTGGTTTTTATATCAGTTTGTAGGTCGTCCGTCTTGATGTAATACGTTAAAGAATTCACGTCCGTGAAGAGGAGAATTGCACGATCATCAGGATACGTTTTCTTATTGAAACTGTAGTGAAAATCGTGCATCAGCATTTTAGACAGTTCGAGTATGGATAACCCGGCATAGATCAGTCTGTTCATTAAAATGCTGGGCTTCTGCCTCTCCACGGCTACGAGATTCTCATCAAATTCTTTGAAGCATTTGAAATTTGGCGAAGATGTTAGTTTCGTCGCTCTTCTCTCGTCGTTACAAAGCTCGATGTTTCTTCTTTTTCTGAGATTTTCAATGCATTTTCCATAGATCGAGTTGTTTAGTAGTTTAAAAAAGTCGCGTTCGAATTCAGTTGTAGCACTTTTCCTTTTCTCCATGTTGAACTCGATGTAGGGTTTTGAGCCAAGGGGACAGGTCGAATTGTAGATCTTTATGGATTTTTTCCACTACTAATCCGAGGCTTATATACAATTGGAGGTTCCAGTGGTAGTGGCAGACGCAATTCTTTCTATCGTATAGATTCGGAATTAATTTTGGGGTACCCTTGAACTCCTTAATCTTCAGCAGATTTCTTGTTTAGGGAGACAACATTTCTTCAGTCACCGTCATCCTTTCTGGTGCGAGGGGATATTGATTGTGCAAGTCGTGAAGAGATTCAGGGTACCTCAAATTGACTTCGAAAATATATCTGATGGTAGGTTTTTCGGAAATATAATTTATTCTGTAGACTGTGAAATCTTTGGGATTAGCCCAGTAGAACCCTCCGTGAGGCATGTATTGGGACATGGCCCAGCCATACAGGTCATTGCCATCCCAATACATGATGGCTTTTATCTTCATTTTCTTCAAAGTTGGGAACTCCCTTGTTGTTGGCGGTCGTAAATCTGTGGGAAATCTGCAACACACCACCTCTCACACCTTGTACAATGAATAGAATCATATTCGGGTCCGTGAGCAGCTCCAATTCTACCTCGGTCATCTTCAAACAGGACTGCTAAGACAAACCTGCTGAAGTGACGAGATGTGCAGCATCTGTGTTGTAATATCGCAGGCATAAACCACAGAAATTTGGAATATGCCCGCGAGTAGTGTAGCACATCAATCGACGTATAAATCGTGGTAATCACCCAGCGTTAGCAGATTAAAAGAGTTCCAAACTAATTGGGCATATTCGTAGTCCGTCTGCTTGATTTCTTCTCCAGTTAAGTCGCTAAAAAAGGCAGATTTTTGTGGTAATTATTATTCGTCGAATTTGTCAAAGCTGTTGAAATATTCATAAGGATAGACACCTTTGCGTCTCAGCAAATCCGTATTCGACGGAAATACGTCTTTTAACAGCCGAAATTCACTTTCGTCTAAATTGCTAGTTAACTTCTCAAGAGAAGCTGGGAGAAACTGCAGTGAATCGATGAAAGCTAGCTGGACGTTGCTGTTTTCTTTCTTGATTTTAAATGTTATATATTGTTCTTATATAACATTTGTTCTTTTGTGGAACACGACAGGTATTATGTTCGCTTGCTTGAAATTTAACTTAATACGAGTGAGCAGCAGCACGAAATTTTTATGTTATGTGGTCGTAGTCTCTCACACGTTTTTGGCCTAGAGATTTATGACAGATGGAACAATGGGTTGCTTCTTGGAACTGTCTTTCTTCTTCTGAGTTCAGACTCATGGGTGCGATATAATTCAATTTCTTCGCTAGCTCATTTCTAACTTTGAGAATCTTTTCGATGAAATCGTTGACGGCGTTCTTCCCACGATATACCATCATGGGCCTATATGTCTTTCCATCAAAGCCCACAATGATGAACGAGTACCCACACGGTACAAGTTGGGCAGTATCAATTTGATAAGAAGGCTTGCGGAGGGTCTGCGGGCATCTATGGGCACGATCAAGGCTTCGAAATCAGCTGACATGGTGTAGGTGATGGGATGTTGATAATGAGTTCCTGTGAATTGGAGGATGTTTTCGCCCTACCTGGGTTGGTGATGACTTGTGCTGCCTATTTTTTGCAATACTGGATATGTTATTCTAGAAGGCTTTCTCTGGAAAATCCATGGAGGCAACTGAAGCAGTAGTGTTGAGCACCGTTATGATTGGTTCAATGGGACATGAATCTAGAAAAGTCACGGATGAGGGTGTAATGACTATTTTCTCCATTGCTGATGAGAAGGTTGATGACGTCATGTTGTTCACAAATATTTAGGATGGAGATTTCACCTGATTCGAACCCATAGACATTGATGCGAAGGTCGTTCTTTTCCATCTGTTTGACCTTTTGATGGGCCACTGGATAGCTAATGTTGTCCATTTTTACTTCGTTTTCATACGGCTGGTATTTTGCGACTCGTTCGGGATGTTCAACATGTGGAAGATTCAACTTATGGGCCAGGACGCACCAGAGGAAGCATTTTTCGTCCTCAAAGTTCTCTATTTAATAAAGCTTCCTTTCCAAATAATTCTTGAGGAAGAGAGAGATAGCTACTGCCACGCAAAGGGTCCTGTTTTGCGAGTTTCAGTTCGAAATGAACAATTTCTTTCAAACGACACCCAGATCCTTGTTGTGTGAATTTATCAAAAGACTTGATAATTTTCGATTTAGCTTCTTCGAGGTGTTCTTCGACATCATCAATAGTAAATTCCGAAATCGCATCCGAATTAAAATACCTTGTGATGGCTTCATCTTCACCCTCTGCTGATGTTTTCTCCAGAATAACTTTTAAATGCAGATGCCATTTGACGGCTTTCTTTTCTTGGATACCTTCTTCGATGAGATCTGTCAGTTCGTCGCGGATTGAATTGAAAAAAATAATTATGTCGAACTGGGTTTCTTCTTCAGGCTCGATGTAAACCATACGAAATACATCTAAAGCGGTAGTTTGTCTTCTTGGAGGTGTGTTTGAAGGAACCGAAATTCTCTGTTTTTTCACAGAGATGAAATCCGATGTGCTACTATGCTACAATCGAACATGGTGGTTGAGGTTAAACTTGGTGGAAAATCTTTGGTTGCACTCTTTGCAACTGTATTGAGGATTTTCGTGACTTCTAAGATGCTGCTTCAGATTGTCAGCACGAGTAAACAATAAGCCGCAGATGGCACAATCAAAATTAGGCCTGTCTTCTTCGTGAGTTTTCAAATGCCTTACTAGAACGTCCGGTCTACTAAAAGATTTACTGCAGACATCGCAGGTGTTCGATAAGGGCTTGAAGGTTGTTGACTAGTTGTTTGCATATCTGTCGATTGATGACGTCTCAAATTGAATGCTTCGCAAACGATTTTTGGCAAATGTCACATGTATGCGCACCCTGAAAAAAGAAGAAAACCCTAGTTGTAATTTTCTTAAAAATTAATGACTTTTAAAACATGCGTATTTTTCTAAACCCTCACCTAAATCTAATCGTTTAAATTTTTTTCTAAATTTACAAAATTCAAATTTTAAAAATATTTACTACTGATCATTAAAAACTTTTTCTAAATTTACAAAATTCATTTTTTAGATATTTACTTTTAATCGTTTAATCTATTTACTTAAAAAAAACCTTTAAAATTCTTTCTTTATAAAAATCGCAAAAACATATTTTAAAAACCTGAGGAGAAATACATACAATACACTTTGAAATAAAAGAAAACACCTACCATGGACGGGCCAGCTATGGCGGTAGACGGGCCTGCTAGGGCGGTGAATGGACCTGCTATGGAGGTGAACGGGCCTGCTATGGGATGGACTGGCCTGCTTTGTTATGAATGAGTCTGTAATGCTCCATATTAAACTTTTTCGAGAAAGACTTGACAAATCTCCCAGATATTTTTATCCTAAAAATAAATTAAATTATTTTTTTAGTTTATTTTAAAATATCTACTTTGTTAAATTTTAAAAATTTTAGTTTTTTAATTTCGAAAATGTTTAATAAATTTTAAAAATTTAGTGTAAACACATTGAATCATTTCTACATGCAAGTCATAAAAAATGTACAACATACCTTAGAAGGGAAAGGCTTCTCCACATCATCCATGACTTGAATCAGTTTTGAAGGAGATATAGGAAATTTCAGACCCCACTTTTAACAAAAATATTCACCCATTAGTTTAAAAAATCTCATTGATTAGATATATTACTTCTCAAAATATTAATTTTTTATAAAAGTTTAAAAATTCCTTTTTTTTAATTTGTTAATAATTAAATTACTTTTCAAATATTAAAAGATTCATTTGTCTAATAAAATTGCTTTTCAAATATTAAAAATAAAATTACGTTTCAATTATTAAAAATAAAATTACCTTTCAAACATTAAAAATTCATGCTACTACAAATACTAATAAATTTCAAATATTAAAAAATTCATTTCGATAATAAAATTACTTTCCAGATAATAAAAATTCATTAGCCTAATAAAATTACTTTACAAATTCATTTTGAAAATAATAACTTTCATATATTAAAAATTCATTTATTAAAATTTATTAATAATAAAATAATAACAATAGTTTCTTTTCAAATTTTAAATAGTAACTTTTAAAAATAATATATTTTTACCTCATCAATCTCATTTTGAGATC
Organism: Maratus speciosus; assembly: GCA_963932465.1. Classification (NCBI taxonomy): domain Eukaryota; kingdom Metazoa; phylum Arthropoda; class Arachnida; order Araneae; family Salticidae; genus Maratus; species Maratus speciosus. The sequence goes on from OZ010798.1 coordinate 460,312,747, forward strand.
TCATCCTTTTCTTTGCTTCAAAAGATGTCTCAACTTTAACAAATTATGCAGTTTTTGCGGTGATAGATCAAAATCCATCTCCCACTAAAAGAAAAAGAAAAGAAAAGAAAAACGAAAAACAATCAACCCTCACATTTAATTTTAGGCAATAAGTTTTAATATGAACAACACTAAACTTTGAATAGAAAGATGTTTATGTCTTAAGATCAAACATGGTGTATTATTACATTCTTTTAAATAAAAGCATTTCAAATTGGATGTTTTTTCATTCTGTGTATATTAATAACTTTAACTTGTATTAATATACTCTAGGGTTATTTTAACTATAACTCAATATTTAAACTTAGATATTATACATGTGTTGAAAATTTCCTCATTGAAAAACAGTTAAAGAAACTTCGAATCGACTCTAATATTTTTATCAAATAAAACTTGAAATAGAAAAGCATTTTGCTGAAAAGTTTTTCATGGAAAATAGAGTTGGCTTTGATGAAAGAAATTCTTCAAGGAAATAAATTATATCTCAGATAATTCTTTTAAAAAATTAGTTCAGTGAACCAGGCTATTTTATTACCTGTTAAGATTATTAAAAAAAATACTCTTTACAAATTCTAGATTTTAGATTAATAATATTTCATTGGAGAAAAAAAGGATTCATCCGTGAAAAACATATACAGAATATTTGTTTAATATAATACCGTTTTAAAATTTTTTTCGGCAAGTTCATTGAATTAACTTTGAAATGATAATATCAAATCTAAATTAAAATTGTCCACTATACAAGAACGACTGAACAATTTAAAGAAAAAAAGCATTGACAGAATATACGTTTACAGAATCAAAAGCATTTTTCAAATATTCACTAGTATAAACACACCCAATTGATATCGAATATAAATTAATATTTTGTTGAAAATTTTTTTTTTATTCTAACTCGGATTTAAAAGCATTCGCTAAAATTATCCACTTTGTAAAGACGACTAAAGAATTGAAAGAAAATATATAAAAAGCACAGTTCGAATAAAGAAAGAAAAAATATAGAGAAAGCATAGTTCAAATGGAGTTCAAGGGAAAAAAGCATTGGCAGAATATATGTTTACAGAATCAAAAGCATTTAAAAAATATATATATCCACTAGTAAAAACATATCCTATTGATATGGAACATAAATAAATACTCCGTTGAAAAAAATGTTATTCTAAGTTGGATTTTAAAAGCATTCGCTAAAATTAAACACTTGGTAAAAACGACTAAACAATTTAAAGAAAAAAAGCATTGACAGAATATATGTTTTTAGATTTATTCAAAAGACATATTTAAAATAATTCACTAGTAAAAACATATCCTATTAATATCGAATATAAATTAATACTTCGTTGAAAAAAAAATTAATATTCTAACTCGGATTTAAAAGCATTCGCTAAAATTATCCATTAGACAAAAACGACTAAACAATTTAAAGAAAAAAGCATTGACAGAATATATGTTTACAGAATCAAAAGCATTTTTAAAAAATTCACTAGTATAAACACACCCAATTAATATCGAATATAAATTACTACTTCGTTGAAAAAAAAATATATATTCTATGTCTGATTTAAAAGCATTCGCTAAAATTATCCACTTGGTAAAAACGACTAAACAATTTAAAGAAAATATATAAAAAGCACAATTTGAATAAAGAAAGAAAAAAAAATATAGAGAAAGCATAGTTCAAATGGAGTTCAAGGGAAAAAAGCATTGGCAGAATATATGTTTACAGAATCAAAAGCATTTAAAATATATATATATCCACTAGTAAAAACATATCCTATTGATATGGAACATAAATAAATACTCCGTTGAAAAAAAAAGTTATTCTAACTCGGATTTAAAAGCATTCGCTAAAATTATGCACTTGGTAAAAACGACTAAACAATTTAAAGAAAAAAAAATATTGACAGAATATATGTTTCTAGATTTATTCAAAAGACATTTATAAAAAAATTCACTAGTATAAACACACCCAATTAATATCGAATATAAATTAATACTCCGTTGAAAAAAAAAAAAAAAAATTTAACTCTGATTTGAAAGCATTCGCTAAAATTATCCACTAGACAAAATTATATATAAATAAATTATTTTGAAACTTTGATAAATATTGCCTCTATCATTTAGAATACCTGACGCTGTTACTACTTTTCCAATTTCTTGATTGTAAAGCTCAATATTAAACGAACTAGAATCTTTTTTATCAATGACTGATCCATATAAATTTCCAAAGTATGCTTGTAATAACTGATGTCTTTCAGATAAAGAAAAGAGAATATTTTTGAAATTTGATGAGTATGTGGCACATTTTTAAAAATAACTGTGCTTACTCTCAGATCTTAGTCAATTAGAGGTGCAAATTGTACTGTTAACGATGCATAGTGGGTGAGGTAATGATGCTTTGGTCTTAATTTACACCAGGGAAGAACTTTTTGCGTGGATTTAGATATTCATTTATGATGTCATCAAGATAATTTAACTACCATAACGTTACTTTAGGAGCACATTATTTCCACAATTTCTTGTAAGAGCAAGAAAATATACCAAATTTTACTTGATGGCTGTATGTATTCTGCTATTATTTGGGGAAGATTTCTTAAAAGACACCAGTTCTGAATTGCATGTGCTGTAAGTTTTTTGGGGCTAAATTTACAATAGGTGGCTTATCAAGTGCATCATTGCCTAAATATGTGAGAGAGAAAATTTTTCTATTTTAAGTTTCAACAGACAGCCATTTAATGCTGTTAACTATATAATTCAAGTACAGCCATAAATCATACGGTACTACTCCTCCGAACAAATCTTGACCACTGCCGACCTTGCCGTTGTCGATGTCTACCATTCCATGTGTCTTGAAATCAATTCCACAGACTTGCATTGACACTTCTTGCGAACCCAACAGCGTCTGCAACATTTCGTTATGTTTCTTCAGATTCAACTGTTCCGATAACACGCCAAGCCATGGATTTTGTTAAATCACATTGTTGTGACATTTTCAAGTCACCTTTGCTCAAAACACAAGCTGAGCAATTGAATTTTACAAATGAGACAGTGAAAGAGATGTTTCTGCAAAATCCTAATTTTTACACTTATCTCCCTTTTCTACTTTTTTTACGTTTGCATGTGAAGTTTTTCTATCTGTTTTCTACTACACTTTAAATTATGGATGTTTCATTTTACGTTATTTATCGGTATAAATATTTGCGTAATTTTGTTAAAACCATGTGCTCCCCTAATTGTTTTGAGCAGTGCATTTTAAGTTATGAGGAACTCTTGACTCTCATTATTCAAATCGAAGCTGTTTTTAACACGTTCAAGCTGGCGCAGTGGGTCACACTCGATTGTCTCAGAGTTCTCAAGTCTTTGGCTTTTTGCACACCACTATTATTTTAGAGGAAATGTCGTTCTTTTAAATCGCCCAATTGTTCTAATTAAGTAAAAACAACATTTTCTGTATTAAAATACTGGTATCCAAGAAGCCGGAGACTTAGCAGCTCTGAGACAATTGAGTGCGACCCACCGCGCCGGCGTGGATGTGTTAATTCTCGTCGATCCAAATGATGTTGAAGCTTTGACACCTGCTCATTTTCTTATTGACTCATCTTTAATGGTTTACCTGAACCGAATTAAGCTGAAATCCCTATGAATAGGTTGAGCAGGTGGCAATTAGTTCAGAAATTGACACAACAACTTTGGAGAAAATGGTCATCAGAATATTTAAATAAGCTGTTAAATAGATCCAAATGGCATAAAGAAAGGGTAGATATAAAAGAGGGAGATTTAGTCATAGTAAAAAATTCTGATAATTATCGCCCTTTAAAATGGCATTTGGCACAAATTATTAAAATCCATCCAGGCCACGATGGCATAATTAGAGTTGTAACTTTAAATGATAAAAATGGCACATATAAAAGGCCAGTAACAAAAATTGTTGTTTTGCTTCATGTGAATGAAACCACATTAACTACTTGAATTCATACATTTTATTTAATTAAGCAAAATTTTGTAGTGTAGTGTATTATTATATTCTTGTGTTTATATTTGTAAATTTAATATTACATTTAGTGTATGTGCTGAGATAAAATTTGTATTATTGAGATTGTATCCTAAATTGATATCGTATTTATAGTATTGAATGTTTGAAACATTCAAGGCCCGGCGGTATGTTGCCGCTAGAAGTGCTTTCTATGTGGTTTGTTTGGAAACTTGTGAGTAGAGTTCGAGACGCCGATCCGAGAAGTAATGCAAACATCAGCTCTCAAAAATTTTTATAGTGTTTTGAGAATTAAAAATAGTGATACAGTCCACAAGTTTATTTTTATTGTGAGTTGTGTGCAGTAATGATTTGTGATTGAGCTATTGGCGGGAACAGGGGTTGTCCTTGTATAAAAAAGAGAATTTTAGTAACTTTCCTCTAAAATGTCCTAAATAAATATTTCCTATAATTACTCTTTCATTTTTAGACTCATTTGTAGATTAAGATGTCTACAGAAATAAACAATCATTAAGTGGAATTTTAGCCTGAAAAGTTATCACTAACCTCAAAATATTTAATTATCAGATTTTCGTCCGTCTCTAAAATGATTCAAAAGGGTTGGTTGGTTGGTTGTATATGGTTTCATGGCACAAAGTTCCATGAGGGACATGTTGTGCCAAAAAAATAATTATAGACTAAAAAAGGGTGAAATTAAATAAAGTAGCCAAAATATAGGTAAATATGAAAGAAAATAAAAAACGTAGAAAAGTATCTGTATGGGGTATCCCATCCAGATGTTAAAACCAAAATTCAGTCATAAAACCAACGAAATAAATAAAAGATTAGATATCAAAATAAAATCCTGCGTGTTTTAAAAACGTAAAGAGTGCCCCATGAGGTGTTTCCCCGATGAGGTTTGTCATTGCTGGTAATGAAGTGTTAAAATAAATTGTATATAAGTGCCGGAGGCCCGGACAGTCAGTTAAAACATGATGAATGGTCAGATAATCATAATGACAATGTGGACACATGGGTGCATCCTCCCAAAGTAAAAGATGTTTATGAGTGATCCTAGAATGACCAATTCTCAGACGAGTCAGAAGGACATCTGTTTTCCTTGGATAATTTAGAGGCCAGGGGGCCTACCACGAACAGATCGGAATCTGTCGAAATCCGATCATTCTCGGAAGTTTTCCGATGAGTCGTCCTGTTCCGAGAAGCCCGGTGAAAATGCTACCATGATGTCATCGGAAGCGAGTTGACGTAGGAAGCGCCCAGCGTCACATCGGAATTTGCTGTCGGTATCGCGCGGAAAAATCTCGACCACTAAAAAGTCGGTGAGAAGTGAATTAAAAAGATGGCGGCTATTTTGGCATTAGGAGTTTGTGAAGAAAATGAAAGAATTGAAAGGAACATTCGTCCAGCTAGAATTAATGCTTTTGATGATTTAGTTGATTCGGAATTCATTAAGAATTTCAGATTGACTAAAAAATTGACAAAAAAATTAATTGAGGAAATACAGCCGTATCTCGAGCCGAGAACAGCTAGAGAAGACGTGATTCCTGCAGAAACAAAGGTACGTAGTTTTTTCCTTTTTTTAAAATGTTAAGATGAGTTAGAAATGTTAGACTGATGAAAATGTTAAGACAATTAAATTAAATTATGTGTATATGTATACCTCTTTAAAATCTAACATTCGTTTTCTGGTAAACATATAGAATATGACACATTTAATTTCACTGTATTAGTCCAAATAAGATTTCAATTTGTAAATAAACAACTCCTTACGTTGAAACATATTTAAATTTTTTATGGAAGGTTTGCTTAAATATAAGTATTTGCATACTTGTAATTTATTTTGAAGTTGTTGTGTAATGTAAGTTCGAGAATATATTTTATGTAATCATATTTTATTTAAATTTTTAAGAAAAGTTTTTTAATACTGAATATGCCTGTCTGTTTTTGTTACATGCATGTAAATAATATTAGAAATAAGTAAATCGTTGGCTTCTCCAGTTGACATCTCGTTAATTCTAATTTTTAGTAAAAATTATTTACACTGTCACATAAAAACTTATAAAGACTGAAAACTGACTTTAATATCTGCCTAAAATATTTTTAGTTTATTGACATTTCATCAATCCATTTGCCATGCAAAACAAAAGTTCAGCTGATATCCTATACAGAAATATTATTTTTAGATAATTTGCTATAATGTGTTTTTCATTTCTTTTAGGATTTTTATTTTAAAAGAGGGAAGCATATGCAAATATTTACATTGTAGATTATTTTTTTTTTCTTAATGTTGTATTTTTAGTGAACTTCATATTTCCATACAAAACACGCTTAACATAACTAATATTATTTAAAGGAAGCAAAGAAAATAATATTTTCAGTAGCAGAAAGCTCTGCAATACAATTATCTGGTATTGCAGATTAATTTAACAGCTTAAATAACAGAGGCACACACAAACACATATGTATAGCATATTTCAGGTGTCATATCAAATGTGTCTTAAGTAATCAGATAATTACATTACCATTCATCTAATAACAGTATAATAGTTTAAAACTTTGTTAACTTTATGAGTTTGTTTACCTTTCCCTTTTAATGCATATTGCATTAGTGAAATATTGAGATTTAAACTGAAGGAATTGGTTTTTGTTTTGTTCAAATATTCCTATGTCACCCAGCTTAATTATGTAATATACAGGTCACATAATGTTTCTTTTATTTCTTTTTTGTATTGCCAATGCTACAAAATTCATGCACAGGAAATTTCAAAATCTGATACAAAAATCTACATTTTTTAAAAATTTTAAATCAAACTTACATTTTTTTATAATAATTTTGCTTTAAAACATTTAGACACAAGATCTGTAACTATATTTTCAAAGTATAAAAAATATGTGATATATATTCGATATTTTTACTATATATCAAATTCTTTCAAAACAATCAACTTATTGCTGATTATAAGTGTTTTCAGATTTAATATATAGATAAGAAACCGCAATCTTTTTTTTTTTTCTCCCACTTACAACAAAACTAAAAATCAATTAATTGAAGGTAGAAAGAATTTGCTTCTTGTATTTATCAAAATATTAGGGTACTTGTTAGTTATCCTGTCACCAAATTACTGTCACCAAATTGTAAGATTAAAGGTCAATAATGGTTTGCCATTAAATGCCAATAATGGCCAATAAAACCATTAATTCGATGTTTTATTTATACTTTTATTAATGTTATACTAATTTATTTGTTCTTTTGTTATTTAAAATAAAAATTATGTCAATTTGTTTAATTTGGCGAGTGGTTTGCCGATTTATATAATTTGGCGAAATTGGTCGATGGGGTAACTAACAAGTACCAATATCAGTATTAACCTTTAACTGATGTCACAGAAATTGTCCCATAACTAGTGTGAAGTGGTCTGTGAGACTGCTCCATGGAAATTTGAATAAAAGCCACGATTAACTCATAAGATGTTGTCTTTCTACTAAACTTTTTGTACAGGAGTGTTATAATTAAAATTCACCTATTCAAAAGTCTCTGGTGCTAGTACTAAAGTTCCATACGACACAAAATTTCAGTAGTGTTTGTAGATAAACTGAAATTTGCAAGTTAAACTATGAAAATTGAAAAAAGTACCGGTCTTTGAGACCGGTAACATCAATTAAAGGTTAAGATTTGTGAAAATTTTATGCTTTAATACATATAACAAAATAATTTTATCAATTTAAAATTTGAACATAAATGTATGTTCATGTGCTTTTCTATTCCTTATTATCTGTTAGTTCAAACTTGGCTAACTGTTTACTTAAATTAGACAGTTTATCTTTCATTGGCTGCTATAAGTTGATATTGTCTCGCATTTTTTGGTTCTTCATTTAAAAATTCAGCTTTAAACTCTTTGCTGCTGAATATTAATGTAATATTATTGATTATTACTGAATTACTACTTCTCTAAGTCGAGTTCAGAGCAAAATTTTTAACTTGCTTTCATTTTTTCGAATCATAAATATCGAAGCAAATCATTCTGAGATCAAAATTGCATTTATGTTAGAGTACCATTAATGAAATGGCAAAGAAAGGAGGAGGTGCACATATGTTGACCTCAGGAGCACAGAGGTTAAACATAAAGCTGAGAGATTATTTTTGGGTAGGAGGGGAGGGATGTCTAAAAAATGAGGCAATATTTTAAGCTACAAAATGACACAATAAAAGTTGAAAATTTTCATTTACAGTTGTTTTTACTGAAAATATAAAAGATATATAGAATGATTTTTTGAAAATAAATAACAAATATATGAGGCATAAAGATATTTTGTAAATAAATGTAAGATATATATCACCAAACTCTGTTTTCCCATTTACTTCATTTTCTTTTATTTATTGTGGATTTTTATGGAAATGGAATGTTAATATATTAATGTAACTTTGTTATAACATGTCATTGTAGGTTTTGTGTGCCTTAAAATTTTTCGCAAGCGGAGCGTACCAGCTTAATGTTGGAAACTATTATTTAATTTCAATGTCTCAACAGAGCACCAGCAACTGCATCAGACAAGTTGCAAATGTTATGGATAAACATTTGTTAAGAAAATACATAAGATTTCCTACTGATGAAAGGTTTGGTTAAACATTTTGCTCTTTTCGTATAATATGTATGTATACATAATTAGCTGCCTTTGTCGGCCAGTTTGATCTCTTTTAAATGCATGCTATGTATTGTATCATGTAACTTTTATTTATAAAATTTATTTTACTTGTTCAATTCTTTGCCAAATTGGAAAGAATTGGAAATTTGCCAATTCTGAAGGAACTCTGTATTTTTATGTTAGCCAGGCATAGGTGATTAATCTCCAAACTTTGTTACTGTTGCATTATTTCATATTTCATTTGAATAATCTGTTTATCCCTTTCATTTAAAATACATAACTTTAATGCAAAATTGAAACATTTAAAATTCATTACTTTCTTAACTTATTACTTAAAAAAACAAACAAACAAAATAATAATATCATATACTGAGACATATTGGCTGAATCACAAAACAGCCGAGACACTTGGCATCATTCAATTGGGCGAGGCGATAAATGGATCTTTGTTGTTACCAGTTCGTTTCGTAAATTCTTTCCACGCCTTCAGTTGTGTTATCTTGAATTTGGATTGGTTGATTTCTTGTGTATTGGATGGCTACGCGTACCTTTGACAACTCAACTCTGCATGTTTTGTAATTTGTGACGAGTTGCGTGACGAGGTGTAGAAGACAGATGTTTTGTAATTGTAAAATTAAAATGACGGTAAGGCTAGAGTATGTTATTGTTAATATATTTTGCTGTTTTTAGTTGTAAAATTTGAAAGTTAAAGTACCTGTGTAATTTAGTTTGAAATTGTGAGTATTTGTTCATTTTTTTTTGCTGGAAAGTTAAATGAAGTTTATCGACGACTAGAAATTTACGAAATTATGGCAATTCAACATTTTATAGAGTTGGTTTTCAAGAAAGGAGATGTTTGTTAAGGAATGTTAATAATTTTATGTATTTTTTAGTATAGTGTTTTATATTAGCCGTTTATTGTATATTTCTCATGTATGCTGACCTTACGAGTTTTGTACATTTAGATATTGCTACGTAACGTGAACTGCTGAATTTTGATATTGCTACGCAACATGAAGTGCTGAATTTTGATATTGCTACGCATTGAGAACTGCTGAATTTTGAGATTGCTGGTAGCGAGAACTGCTGAATTTTGAGATTGCTGCACACCGAGAACTGCTGGTGACAGTGATGTTTTTTTTTTCGGTTAATGAACGCGAAGCGTTCATACATGTACGCTGATTGCCGCTTTAACGAGTTTCCTGCGTTTTTCAGATTGCTGTGCAGAACTAGGTTGCTGTATTCAGTGATAAATATTATTTTTTTATGAACGCGAAGCGTTCATACTTCTTTAAATTAGAAATGAATTGTTCAATGTTTACTGTAATATAGGCACGTACTTTCAATATTAAATGACCCCATGATTTTTTCTAAAAGTTGTTGAGAAATGAAAATTTTAATCATTATATCGTTACTCTGATTTGAAAAGGTACTTTAAAAATTTCACATTTTCAATAAACTTATGTTGAAATCGTTTGTTTTATTTTGTATCTCATAAAAATCAGCTTTCCTGTGTTTTCTAATGCGTCGTTATTTATAAATATTCTATTTCCCATGATTCCAGGGTGATGACGTAGTAAAAAACAGTCTGGAAGCATTCAGGAAAGTGGACCAATCACGTTAGTTTTCAGGTTGCCACATTTTAGACTGGCGCATGTGGGTAGTTGGCGCTTGTCAGAAAAGTCACCAAATGGGGTGTCTCAGCTGTTTTGGGAATCTGCCGACATATTCAATGTCATAGTATTGTTTTAACCATGTGAAAAATAAAGAATGCGGCTGAATCCCAAAATAGCCGAGACACTTGGCATCGTTCAATTTGGCGAGGCAATAAATGTATTTTCGTTGTTACCAGTTCATTTTGTAAATTTTTTCCACACCTACAATGGTTTGATCTTGAATTTGGATTGGTTTAATGGGATATGTTGGTTTGTTGTGTATTGAATGATTGACTTTTTAGGGAGATTTCACATGAAATACTACCTGTTTGAAATGAGTTTGTTACGTGAGTTTTGTGTTTAAATTTTAAAAGCTTGCAACGTATTAGGAAAGGGCAGCTGAAGTCACTGTTTTCGAATTACTGTTGGTCAGGAAGAAAAACCCGTTCATTCATTATGAATGGTACTGTCAGAGCCGTCATTAGCAAAAGCGAGGCCGGATGCAAGAAGTTTTGCGAGGCCCTTCACTTTCAAACTAGTTAAGCCCCACCCCCATACTCGCCAGTTGATCTACCAGCAATTTCCAATAGTATTTTTTGATTTATGTAATGATATGCATTCTGTGATTAAATAAAGTGGAGATAACTATTAGGAAATTCTGGTAGATATTTGAAAAAAAAAAATCGCCAAATTGGTAACACTACTTTCCACAACCCAATCGCCTGTTAAAAAAAATTATATGACATAAACAGCGACACACCAATGACTGCGCTTTTTGGGGGGTAGTATGTTTTAGCAGAAGTTTATACAAACTCAGGCCAATTTCCTTTCATAATACTCAGACTGGGACTAGCGTTTTTTTGCGGGGGTAAATTAATAGTATTGTACAGTTGTTAAAAAAGAGAGGGAATTCAATCGCCAAATCACCTCAGAGAGATGCGTAAGTTACTTTTCGACTCGGAATTGTGTAAAGAGTTGGATGAGGTTAAAGTTCGAATATGCTAATGTTAATTCACGTGACAAACTTTTATTTATCATCTTCTTAAAAATCATCTGACTGGTTTTATAATTTAATACATAAGATGTGAAGATATGTCAGGCATTCTTTTCAAATAAAAAAAGATTTAAATTACGAAAATTATTAATAAAATCATGGTCAAAGACTTTCAATTATACAAACCTCAATTGTAATAAATGCATGATTATGTAAGTGTATAACTCATTCCAGTCATTAGTTTTTGAGATACAGATAAATTTTACTCTTCAAACAAGAAAAGAAAAATTATGGTACTTTCATACACATAGCAAGTTTGTTTTACACTTAAAAATTTGGTATAATTTTTCTGGTAACTAATTGAATGTCCCCGATACATCTCATTATAAGATTTCTTTTAAAACTCTATGAAGATTTAAGAAAAATATGTAAACAATATTTTTTTCTGTTTGCCTTCATAAAAAAAAAAAAAAAAAAAAAAAAAAAAAAAAAAAAAACTGAAATGCAGTGTCAAAAGTGGGGTGTTACCATTTGAAAATTTAAATTTGGCACAATGAGATGTCCTCTTTCTCTTCCAGTCTTAAAAAAAAAAAAAAGAAAGAAACTTCCAGAACTTGGAACGAACATTTTTTGATAAAATACTTTACATTCGATAAATAAGCTTGTTTGGACGTAATTTATTATGAAATAAATAACTCACAACAAGATGAAAAATAAAATTTTAGCTATTTTGTATTAATTTTTTGATTTTTTCTTTCGAGTGCGAGGCCCTGTGTGTGCATCTGTTGCACACCCCTAAGGACGTCTCTGCCTACTATACACATGAACTCCAGGAATTTTATTGGTCTTTAACAGATCTATGATATGATTGGCCTACATCACAAAGGTTGATTCCTGCAATGATCGCTATGATAAAAATGTAGTGGTAGATTGGTTGACGGAAGTGTTTGTTTGTAAACATGCCCTTTCCTTATATTTGTATGAATTAATTTTTATTTAGATGTTTTTTATTCCTGTATTTTACGGATATTGTTTATTTCAATAAATAGTAATATACACTTCTGAGATATTTGTGAGATACGGTGTATGCTTTTTTGGAACTAAAAATTCAATGATTCAAATTATGATTTTTCAATGACATTTTGAAGGTTGAGATGACGTATTTATATTATTGAAAGTGCATTTCTATATCAGAAATACTTTTTCATTAGTTAAAAAACCACTTAATATTTACGCATTATTAATATAATTAAAAAAGAATTTGGAAAATTTATCGCATAATTTTGTAAAATTTTATATAGATTTTAATAGTTTGATTAGTGCATGAACGCAGCTTTAACATGTTTTGTGCATTTGAGAAACTGTTGCAATGCGATTTTCGTGCAACCAGTGATGTTTTTTTGCTTTGGTGTTAATGCCGTTACTGATTGCGGCATCGATGAGTTTTGTGCATTTTAGAGATCGCTGCACAGCGAGTTTCGTGCATCCAGTGATGTTTTTTTTTAATGGTTTATGAGCGTGCAACACTCATACGTGCGTTATTGGTCACGGTATTGGCAAATTTCATGCATTTTAGAGATCCCTGTACTGCGAGTTTCGTGTGTCCAATGATGTTTTTTTTTTTTTTTTTTTCAGTTTTATGAGCATGCAGCGCTCATACGTGCGCATTTTAGAGATCACTGCATAGCAAGTTTCATGCATGCAGTGATGTTTTTTTTTTTTTTTTTCCGGTTTATGAGCATGTGGCGCTCATTCGTGCACTACTGATTGTGGCATCAACGGTTTCGTGAATTTTAGAGATCGATGCGCAGCGAGATTCGTGTGTCTAGTGATGTTCTTTTGGCTGTTGTTTTAATGGGCCCCCAGCAGAATATTTGAGATTTTGTTTTCAATGGTCAAAAAGTGCAATTCTTCCCCCCAAGAGCTACAGAAATAAGGGTAACTGATGTCGTATAACTTAACAATACATCTTGATCGCTACAATATTAACTTTATGGTTCATTATCCCTGCAGTTTTATTTAAAAAAAAAAAAAAAATATGGATTAAGGCGACTTGCAATGAGGGTGATAAAAATGCTTTTACTTAAATGAGCTCTGATGCAAGAACAATTCTTTTTTTTTTTTTTTTTTTTTTTTTTTTCTTCCTTGATGATTTGAGAGATTTTTACTTTCTTATTAGAAGTTTTTTTATAAGCATGGGAGGTATGTGTAAACTATGCAAAACCTTTTTGGACGGCTAATTTTTTTGAAAAAATAAATGAAAATCTTTTTATGTCATTTGGTGCATTTGTTAATTCAAGGTTTCCATTATGTATTTTAAACTTTTTTGTGGGATCAGCTATTTAACTAATCAAATAAGTTTTTAAAAGTTGTGATATCATGTAGGAAAAGAACTTATGATAAAAATTTTTTTTCAGGTTTGCGACATGAATCAAAGAATTCTTGATATAGTCTCCCGCTTCCCTGGCTGCAGCCATGATGCGTACATTTGGAAGTCGTGCAATCTCAGAAAGTGCTTTCAGTCAAGAAATTATATCCAAGGAAATGGCTGGTTATTAGGTAAATATAAATTTATTTGTAATGTTAAATGGGAATAATATTTACAGGTAAATACCATGAAACTAATTATCCAAAGACCAGTTATTCAAAATCATATTTCCATTTGCTTGATTTCAAAATATTTCTAGAAAATAGTGGCATAGAGTGCTAGTTTGACATGTACATGGCATTATTTGATGCCTTTATGATTTTAATTGGAATAACAATTATGCATTTGGTCCCACTATTCTGTATAAATGGTTCCGTACTGTAGTGGTTCTCTTAGTTGTCAAAAGTTTACAATTTCGTATTCAATGCAAAATATTTCTTTATAAACTTTTGTGAATATGTTAATATTTAAAATAATAATTTGAAACTTACTAGAAATCTGTTTTATTTTTCTTACAGGAGATAGTGGTTATCCATGCGAACATTGGCTTCATACACCGTTTTTGAATCCACAGAACCCTCAAGAAAGCAGATATAATGTCCAACATGCCAAAGGGCGATGTGTGATTGAAAGAGTCAATGGTGTTCTTAAGTCCCGATTCAGGTGCTTATTAAGACACCGAGCCTTGCATTACGAACCAGAAATGGCAGGCCTTATTATTAATGCCTGCGCAATACTGTACAATATTTGTGTAGATAGTGAACTTACAGTTGAAATAGACATACGAGAAGATGATCGACCCTTTAATCAACCTGGTGCTGATACTGATGAATCTTAAATGTAACACTGTACTAAAAATGAAGACCATTTTTAAAATTCGCTTACATATGCTCCAGAGGAAAAAGGAGAAAATTCAAACATGCATTAATATTTAAAGATTAATTTGAGTTATCCATTATATAAAGAAGACAACTATATTAAATATTGCTAGCATTAAAAAAAAAAAGGGGGGGGGGGGTAAAAATTTTTGAGGTATATACCACTATAAATGGATTAGTGTCAAATCCATTACCAAATGTCAATTCCGCTACAATGCAAAATTACTGAAAATAGTCACCTTTAAATTTTTTTTTTATAGTTTCAAAAATCTGCTTACTTTGAAGTTCTTAAATTTCAGAAAGTTATGCTTATCAATAATACTTATATTAAATTTAGATGAGAGACATTTACAGCCACAAGTTTTGACCACATAGAAATTTATACAACAACTTTTTCTAATATATATTCGTGTAAATTATTGAATTTTAATAAAATCATATCTCTATTTCTTCAGTGAAAGAAAAATAACAATAGGATGGTGAAAAAAAGGATATTAATATTAAAATACATTTAAAAATGTGTGGTAACAGACTTGACATTTGGTAACAGATTTGACACTAATCCGTTTATATTGATTCATATATCAAAATATTTTATTGATTTGTTTATTTTTAATGCTCAAAATATTTAATATAGTATTCTTCATATAACACATAACTCAAATTAAACTTTAAATATTAATGTATGTTTTAATTTTCTTTTTTTCCCTCTGGGACAGCGTATGTAAGCGAATTTTGATAATGAGCCATAAACTTATGAATTTTTTTATTGAACTTGAAGATTTTTATATAAAAAAATATGTACCAAAAAAAGAAAAAAATTCTCATATATTGGATACATTTTCAATTATAACTAATTGCTCCCTAACTGTGATCATTACAGAAATCTTGAAAATCAGCTTAAAATGTCAACTTTGATGAAAAATTAGAAAATCTTAATTACTTCTTAATAGAACATGCATATTTTATAGATTTTTTACATTTATGAATTAAAATGGTTTTGCGAGTGTCAGTTTTTTTTGGAATTGTATGTTATTTGCGATACAAAAATGCTGGTGAAGAGATGTTATCCCTGCCTCAAAATGAATGTTGCAATGCTAATTCGGGTACTAATGTTTAAACAAAAAAAATCAACCTTATGCACACGAGCTGTGGCCAAGGCTAAAATTTTGTTTGCTAACGGAATTTACTTTGTCTTTTTATCCTTTAGTTATTAAACATATTGCAAAATGCATTCATTGTTGTAGGGTTAGATCCTTATTGTTATTGTAATAAAAATTTAAAATGCTCTTTATCCAAGAATATTTGGAAAACTTGTTAAACTATGCATGTAATGGGATACTAAACTATTTGTGCCTCTCATACTGACACTACAATGTAATAATAGATCAAAAATATTGCCAAATCAGGTGATATGATGTCAAGTGCATAAAATACATTAGATGTGTGTCACTGTTTTACGTAGGTGTATTTTATTGTCGTTGGATGTTCCTATTACCTTCCCCAAGCCCTGTTATTAAATTATAATGTTGAAGAGAAGGAAGTTTCGCTTTGTGTATGTGTCTGCAAGGCTAGCAAAATCTACCGCATGTACGAGGCTAAACATTTGTGTGAGGATAGTTCAACACACCTCCAAATGCTCTTGAGGCTCGGAATTTTAAATTTCTAATAGTTTTTATTTAAAAATCCCAATCAAAAGAATTGAAAAGTATTCATAATTCAAGTAAAGCATGGATTTTAATCAGACAGCAAAGAAAATTCTTTCTCAAAGTAAACAAAAGGGAGAAAGGATGTTAGAGTGGCAAGTGAGCAATGGAGATAGACACTGGAGGTTTTCAAAGGGACATTACATATTTTTTAATATTGCATTTATAGATTTCAAATTGATACGTCTATGCATAAAAAGGTTTTATCTTTCAGAATTTCTAAAAATTATTCTGGTATTCCAATTAAAACTCTAATCATTAATTAAAAATCTGGTTTAATGAAGGGGTTTTTTTTCCCCAATTAATTTCCCAATGAAAATTACATGTTTTCAAGAGAGGTGGCAAAGATTATAAAACCACCGATTTTTATTCTACTTCCAGCGTTATGAGCCCTATAATTTTTTTTTTTTAATACAGCATTTATTGTTTGGAAAACTACACATCTGTGCACAGAATGTTACGCTAATTCCAGGAATCTAATTGTTATTAAAATCACATAATTATAAGTGAATATGTTAATAGTATTTCATTGAATTGATCATAGCATTTTTTTTTTTTTCATTGAAGACATATTATCCGGAAACTGTTGAATACAGAAAGATACTGAAATCTTAGTGTTCCTTTACTATTGAAGAGTTGAGTGGATGAACATGTTATGCTACATTTTCTAAATTTTTATTTTATCTTTTGGATGAAAGCATTATGAGGTACTCTATCACATGGTGAAGCTAAAATACTAAGATTCTATTTAGTCTTGAAGATTTAAGACTTTAATATTTAATAATGCCAATAATATTAATAATTTTTAATATTTGAAAATTAAATATGAATAAGTTTTTCTGAAAGAGTTTAGTACCATACATGTTAATATTTTAAACACATGGGATCAAACAGAAAATAAATCATTAAAATTTACAGCAAAAACTTTTACCTCAAATTTCTCGAAATGTAATTTTTGCTACTTAACATGTTCTTCCACTTAGCTCTTCAATTATCAGTATATCCAACAAAGCCTCTGCAGGCTCTAACTTTAGTAATCATTCTAAATTTATTTATCTCTGTTCCTAATTAATGCACAGCAAAGAAAATTTCTTAAAAGAATCACCCCACACTAAAGGTCAAAATTAGCACTAGCCACCGGCCACAGGGCCAGTAAACGAAAAAAAGGGGCTAGTGAAAAATTGCTTATCAGCGGCCACTTTTTTACAAGGAGTTAATAAAATTTGCTTGCATTTATTTCATCAAGGATTCTACGTTTTTTGGTTCCAATATATTTATATTGAAATATTTATTTGGGCTTCTCAGTTTTAGATTAATACTTATAGAAATTTTACCGCTTAGCATTTTGAAAAAAGAAGTGGCTGCTAGTTTAAAGAAAGTGGCCACTTAAAAAATTAGTCCTACAGGCCTGTGGCCGCTAATGAAATTTCCTAATTTTGACCTATACCCCACACCCATGAGTAATATATCTACCACTAGGTTATAAACTGGGAGGCGGTTACATAAACTATCGCCTCATTGAGTTGACGGCTGAAATTCCAGGATTAGTTAAAACAGGATTTGCATATTTAAATGCAACTGGTCTGCCAAGTCATATCTTGGTGAAATATACCTGCCAACCCAATTTTAGTGGTTGACTGGTAGGTTTACTGTTGTGTATCATTCAAATAGAGGTTTGTTTAGGATAATTGTGCCTCCTGATGGTGGAATGTGGAACTAATAGATTTTGCTATATAATACCACAGGCAGCAGGGATACATATCGATGTTTCGTTCTGAAAGTTTTTTTAGAACAAAACTGTGGTAGAAATACAATATTTTCGAGCAATAAAAAAAAAAAAAAAAATCCCACTCAGGATTTTGATGTGAAAAAAATAAAGGTTACTTGTAAGTCATAGATTTATAGTTATTGATATTTTAGCACAAAAATTAGTCATTGGAAACATCATCCCACCTTCATTTCCCACTGCAGTTATCTGAAGTCTTTTTACTGCTAAATATCCCTTTCCCAATAATTGACTACTACAGCATTTTGAGAAAAATTCGATCATACCACGACAAATATCGTGCTCTTCTTAAATGTTACAAAGTAAGAAAAGAGATTGAAAGCTACCACAATCCGATTGACGCTTTCTGAAAAAAAGAAATATTCTATTTGATATATCAACATATAAATTCGTTTGAAAGTTGCTGATGTAATAAAGAACGGAAAGTACCAATGAATGAGAGAAAAATTCTATTAGAGCAGCAGACTGACAGAAAACTAGTAATCGAGTCACTGGATTGGAAAGTCACATTATTCATGCGTATTCAGATTCCTCGTATAGCACACAACCAGCTTGCTAATATCTCATTTGGGTGAAAAAACTTTTTAAATATTTAAAATTTATAAAATTGTCAACCAATACTTAATGAATATTAGGCAATTTTTATGTTTTCTCTGAAGTATTGGTTGACAGTTTTATAAATCTGAACTCAAAATTTAGTCCAACAACTTCATATAAGTAGGTGGCCAATAGATATAGCATGACCAGAAAATTTCCTCATTTTCTGAAAAATATTCAATTCTTAGACTTATCTACATCTGACGGGATAGCTAATTGGATTAAGCTGGCCACCTGGTCAGATTATGCTAATGTATCATTTAAAATTTTTATAAAAGGGTAAATTGCCTTCAATATAAGACCTATCTACAGAAAATCTGATCACCTTAATTTGCGTTAAATATCAAAAACTCATACCATGTGCGTGCATCTTTGTAAAAATATTGAAAAAGACTACTCAGCACGTGAAAAAATATGGTATATAAAATAGACAAATCAGTCTCGTTGGCAAGGTAAAAATGCAAATATTTTGAAATATAGACAAATTTGCCTGATTTTTGAGTATTTTTACAAAGTTCCCTGACTTTTCCAGATTGATAAACCTCCCTGATTTTTCCATGATTCCCAGATCCTGTAGACACCCTGTTTAAGGGTCCTGTCCCTGCCGGCGAAAACACTCACAAGCTAATGCTAATCCTATGGGGAGGGATTTTTCTAATATCTCGTTTGCACTTCGACATTTTTAAATAATTTTTTTTGCATTGGATAGCCGAGGGCCGTCTCTACAGCGCACCTTGGCTACTTTTTCGATTTTGGTCGCAGATATTTTTAATAAAGTTACTTTCATTTTCAAAACCGGTTCTGAAAATGAAAGTGTCATTCTAAAAAATATTCGCAACCAAAATCGAAAAAGTAGCCAAGGTGCGCTGTAGAGATGGACCTCGGCTATCCAATGCAAAAAAAATTATTTAAAAATGTCGAAATGCAAACGAGATATTAGAAAAACCCCTCCCCATAGGATTAGCATTAGCTCGTGAGTGTCTTCGCCGGCAGGGACAGGACCCTTAAGTCAAATTGGTTGTAGACAAAAATAATTTTAATCAAATTGTGTTTTAAGATACATATCAAATAAAGGAGTATGAAATGTATATCGGAAACAATTGGGTAAAGAAAATTTAACATTAGTTTTATAAAGATTTTTATGAAAATGCAGGAAAGCCTTCAAAATGCTCAGCGGGTAAAAAAAAAAAAAAAAAAATCAAGCAAAATATAATTTGATCCCCCCCCCCCCCCCCCCCCCAAAAAAAAATGTATTTTTTAGTGCCCTACTTTTGATTAAAAGAAAAAGCGCAGTACCAGAACGTTCGAAATGGGAATTGCAGATTTTCTTTTCTTGTCTGCAGATTATTTTTTATTGAACCTTTATTTCGCTTTTTATTATGTTTGGCTCTTTATTACTCAATATAGAAACTTAAGATTGTTATTAATAAAATGCATAATGTCAAAAGTAAGTGATCGTTTGATAACGCTTCAATTGTAAAATATTTTACCTGCAGACACTTGGAGAATTTTCTGCTACTGGGAGAAAAAGAAACATTTGTAAATACACAGTACTATAACATTTTGTATCGCGGCATTGCATATCTGTAACATACCACAAGACGATGTTACTTCAGTGGCAATTTTTATTTGTTGCTGCCGAAATAACAATGAATGTAAATTGTTCATAGAATTCTCAACCGACAATGATACTAAATTAATATTTCATGTTAATTTTTTTTTTGAGGATTTTCCCATTTTTATTGCTAAAATATAATTTTACAAAATTTGCAAAGTTTATCTTTTACAAAGTTTATATACTGTAGAATTTTGTATTAGGCAATTGACAGTATGAGAAATATGCAATTTTCTGTTTATTGCAGATGTGAAAAACAACCTTTCAGTGTTTTTTCGACATGCTTATAATTATGCATCTGAATAAACATGTCCCAAATTGGAGTTTGAGTCGCAAAAGTTTAATGTAAAACAATGCTGATATGAATTGCAACCCCCCCCCCCCCCCCAAAAAAAAAAGGGACATGACAAGAAGCATAAAAGCAGAAATCAACCCTATCCAATTCTAGATTCTAATAAGAGCAGATATTTATGAAATATGTGAATAAAGGTTGTATCAAAAGAATATGTAAGTTAACTGACTATTTTACAGCATATCTAAATCAATATAACTTTCAGGAAAAATTTAGAATTGAAGAAGTAGCAGTTTAAGAAGTGTGTTTCATTAATTTGAGGTGCCACAAAGAAAAGTAGATCAGTGTATAAAAATATCAAATTATCTCAGATTTTAGAGACTGTTGCATGCACATTTAAATAATTTTTTATACTTTCACAGAATAATAGAAGTTCTTTTAGATATGCATAAAGGATATGTTCAAACTATAATGAAGAATATAATTAGAATGCTAGTAACAGTGTCTGTCACACAGATTTAAAAAACTATTAATATTAAGGGTTTTATTTTATACAAAATTGTCCATTAAAATGGACTACAAATTTTTCAAATGCTTCAGTCTTTCTCTTTTCTATAGCAATTTTTTCTTTTTCCAAGTCTATCAACTGTTGTTGAATATCTGAATTTCTTTCAATAGCTGTAGCTACAGCCATCAATCCTGAAGCCGTAGATTCTAGTGCCTGTATCAGTTTCTGGGAATTTTCATTCCCCAGAACCATGCCTCTGCTGCACGTTCTTTTTATGCCCTTTTTGCTAACACTATTCAGTCTTGAAGGGGAAGGTGTTTCATCAAGTTGTATCTCTGTAGTAGACCCCGGGTAAACTTCAACATCAATATTGGTGATATTGGAGTCCGGGAAATCTATTGAATCCACAGCATTAGGCTAAAAAATAAAATAAAACTACATGAATAAAAATTATATATTTATAAATAAGACACTCAGCATACATATTGTTTACTTTTTTCCCCTTTATATTTTACAGGAATGTTTATTTTCCAAAATTACTTAATTTTTAGTAAATCTGTGAAGGGGGTCTCTAATAAATATAACTTTATGGAAAGATTTCAAAGAAGATCCAATTTTTGGCTCAACTGCAAATTACACATAAGTTCAAATTCTTGTTTCAAACTCTAAGCATGGCGATTTGAAACCTGAGCCCAAAAATTTTGTATTGCAAGAAGCCAAAAATACATAGAAAGCAATTTTGTAATATTTTAAAATTGTTAAGAGATTAATTTTCTCATTTAGAAATGTCTTCTTTTAAATAAATAAGTATTAATCATAAATACTCCCTCATGATGACGTTTTAAATTTATCCTATCCTTGAAAAACTTTAAAATGGCAAAATTGTTTTTTACACCTAACCAACTAGAAATGAGTTCGGGCTCGTTTTTTGGAGCCCGGGCCTGAAAGATTTTTTAGTCGCCAGACTTGCTTTACACAGGAGAATGGACCTTATGCACGCGACCTGAGGTTGAGGCTAAAATTTGTCTGCTGGCGGTATTTAGCATAGCAGTCTATGGAGTGAGTTATTAGTGCTTGTTTGTTAAAAATACCGCAAAAGAATTCTTTGATTCAGCAGTTTTACTTAATATATTGTAGTCTAAATTCAAAATGTTCTTTATGCGAGAAAATTCCCTAAGTTTGCAAATTTTCAGTTAAAACGTATGTATTCAACCTGGGTCAAGACTAAAGTCGTCTGCTAGCGGTGTTTGCGCCTGCAGGTAATAATAATAGGTTAAATAAGGCAGATAAATAGGTTTTTCAGGTAGAATTATCCGATTTGCATCAAATTTGTAAATAGGTTAATTCTGATGACTGTTTTCTGATTACTTATGGGGATTCATCGGTTAAGTATAAAGGGGGCGGGGGAATCCACCTTAATTTATATAAAT
The DNA here is from genome assembly GCA_963932465.1 of Maratus speciosus. Classification (NCBI taxonomy): domain Eukaryota; kingdom Metazoa; phylum Arthropoda; class Arachnida; order Araneae; family Salticidae; genus Maratus; species Maratus speciosus. The sequence goes on from OZ010798.1 coordinate 460,335,307, forward strand.
GAATTTTCGGCAGAATTATCAGATTTGCCTCAAATTTTGCAAATAGGTTCATTCTGATAAAGTACTTTTACTAGTTTGGGGGTTCATTTGGTTAAGTATAAAGGGGGAACAGGGGACTAATCCCCCCTTAATTTAGATAAATGGGTTTTTCTGTCGGATTTGCTTGAAATTTAGTATACTGGTTTATTCTGATAAGGCGCTTCCCTGATGAGATTTAGAGGCTCATTTGTTAAGTAAAAAGATGGGAAACAAAGGGATGGGAGCTAATCCCCCCTTAATTTATTTTTCGAAGGCATTATTCTTTGAAATAAGAGTATAATATACAATTAGTGTGAATAGCCTATGAGCTCAATGCCATCAGTTTAACTGGGCACTTTTCAAACTACCTCATGTGCATGAGTGATCCTTGCTGCTGTTTTTTTATGCACCTTTTTAGTTATTTCATCTTGAAGTACATCAATCAGTTATAAGGAAAATATATATATTAAATTTGTCAAGAGTGTGATGGTAAAAAATAGTGAAATTCACTGATTGACTGAGGAAGATACAGGATGTGAAATTGTTGATTGCTCGCAATCAAAGCATAAAAATAATGAAGAAATTTACTGATTGCAAAGGAAAAAATAAAACATGACATTCATTGATTGCCGAACAATATATCAAAATTGCTCTATGTATCCTATATTTATCAATGACCAATCGAGAAATTTCATAATTTTTTATCAAATTCACAAAAATCTTTTTTTTTTTTTTTTTTTTTTTTTTTTTTTTTTTTTTGTCAACAACCAACAGACGAAATTTATGTTTTTTTATTTTAATGGCTGATTGGCATTCTTCTGAGTTACATTGAGGAAACTAGTGATTTTTTTCCTGCACCTTCTTCGCAACCGACTGATGTCGAATTTTTTTTAAGCGACAAACTGACAAATTAGCGATCTTTACCACAACTGATTGTTGAAATCCTGAATTTTTTGTTTTTATTGGTAGTGACTTACTGAAAATTATGATATCAAAGAATGACCAACTCACAAAATCAGCAATGTTTGGCTGCGACTGATTGAAGAAATTTAGGATTTTGTTTCCACAAGCGATTGATGAAATTTGCGATTTTTTTTTTTTTTTTTACAGCGAGTGGCAGCCGAAAATTATGGTTTTTTTATCAAAAATGATTGACAAATCTTGTTATGCATTTCAATGACCAATTGACAAAATCAGGTACTTTTGTTATGCGACTGATTGGTGAAAGTCACATTTTTTTTTACCGGGAGTGACTACAGAAAATTATGATTTTTATCAACAAATTATCCACACATTTCGCAATATATTTCAACGACCAACTGACGAAATCAGCAATTTTTTGCTGCGACTGATTGAAGAAATTCGCATTTTTTTTAAATACAGTTGAAGATCGATATAACGCAATTCTATAAACCACAATTCTCCATAAACCGCGCAACTTCTTGGATGTAAATAGTGAAATTCACAGTTAAGAAACTCCTACATTTTGCATTGAAAAAAATGGCGCCCTCTAGCGGATTAAATTTGAGATTATAATTTAATCTTTTTCTCCTGAATTCACAGCTTTTAAATAAAAAATTGCGGTTATTAATGTGAAATAATTTTGAAAGTGAGAAATGAGCATCGTGATACAATTTAAATACACAAAACACAGTCTCTGTAGCTCTTAGCAAAATCGGCTAGTAAACCATGGGGAACGCAAAAACGCAGTTAGCAAGTCACGGAGCTAGTGAAATCGCGATGCAAAACAGAAGGTTTAGCGGCAAGCAATCATAATTACTTTCGATAAAATGGCAATGCCAGTTTATTTTGATGTTGAATATCACGTCTCGCGCACGTTGCTGCTTCTTGCTATCTTGCTCAACATACCGTTATTATCAGAAGCTATATTTATTTAAACGCTAGTTTATTTGAATATTTTTGCGGAAAATACAAATTATGAACGAAAAAGTCGGCGAGTCATCTAAAGCATGTAGTAAAAAACGTGTGATTTTGACTATTTTGCAAAAAGTCGAAATACTCAAAGAACTGGACAAGGGCTCAACGGTAAAGTACATTGCTAATGCTTATGGTATCGGCAACCGGACTGTTTACGACATCCGTGACAGCCGAGAGAAAATCTTGGCTTATTATTCAAATACTGACAGCAAAACAGGCATTCTTAAACGAAAAAGAATGAAGGGTGCACAATCGGCCGATTTAGATGCCGTTTTGTTCGAATGGTTTCGCCAAAGGCGATCAGAAAGCATCCCGATTACAGGACCGATTCTGTGTGAGAAAGCAAAGGAGCTTCACAAACAGCTTAATATTGAAGTTCCATGTGAATATTCAACTGGTTGGTTAACGAAATTCAAAAATCGGCATGGTATACGGTACCTAAAAGCAAGTGGCGATAAGGTATCTGCCGATAAAGAAGGTGCTGACCAATTCGTTGAAGAATTCAAAAAAATAGTAAATGATGAAAAATTTTCGCCTGAACTCATTTACAACATGGATGAAACAGGCCTGTTTTGGTGCAATTTACCGCGTAGAACTTTTGTTACTGAACAGGAGGTTGAACCTTCAATGGTGAAGGATGATAAAAGAAGGTTAACTGTAGTTCTTTGCAGCAATGCCGCTGGTACGCACAAGTGTCGGGTGTTAGTGATAGGAAAGAGTGCAAATCCTCGTGCCATAAGTGGGTTAAAGAAAAGTGGTCTCCTTCCTGTTATTTATAAAAATAATAAGAAGGCATGGATCACTCGGGAATTGTGTACGGAATGGTTTGAGAACCATTTTCTCAAAGAAGCTCAAGATCACTGCAGGAAAGTTGGACTACCTAAAGACAGCAAAATTTTGCTGTTAATTGATAAGTGCCGTGCACATCCGGAACTTACTGCCCCTAATGTGACAACAAAATTTTTGCCAGCTAACACTACATCCCTAATCCAGCCTATGGATCAGGGTGTAATAAACAGTATGAAGTGTAATTATAAGAGTGCTTTTCTTCGGAGACTCCTGAATTCTGATTTTCGTACTGACATGATTACTGAATTCAAAAAAGAATTCAATATCAGAGATTGCCTCTATATGCTGAGGGATGCCTGGGATTCAGTAACTCAGGAAACTCTTGTGAATGCATGGCATAATTTATGGCCAGAATCCCTTTTTTTTGAAACAGATAGTGACGACACAGAATTTGCTGGTTTTAAACCTTCACTGGCAAAAATCAAAGCTGCTGAACTCATGCTTTATGCGGAAACTGCGCAGTTAGATAAGTTAAATGAGGACACTATTGTGGAATTTTTGGAAAGTGATGACAAACCACAAATTGTGAACCAATTGACTGACAGTGAGATAATTTATTCAGTTCTAAACACAGAGGAAAACAATTCTGAAACGGAATCAGATGAAGAGGAAGTTGTAGAAAAAGTTTCCATGGCTAAGGGAATTTCTATAGGGGATTCATATTTAAAATTCCTGGAAACACAAGACTGTGTAACAGAACAGGAAATGTTAATGTTTCACAGAGTTCAGGAAAGATTAATTTCTAAAAAAACACATATGTTAAAACAAACCAAAATTGATAACATGTTTAAAAAACAAGTTTAGTGCTAATAATTTATGTACATATTTTTTCCCCTGTAAAATAATAAATTAAATAGCATTTTTTTCCCTTATAATAAATTATTAAACAACATATTTTTGTTTTTAAAACCATTTGTATTTTAACATTATTTTAAAGTGTTACTATTAATATGTTCCACATATATTTTGCTATGTTTATAAGGTAAATTTTAATGACGTGCGAAATGATCTATATAACGCAAAATTCCATATAACGCAACACCTTGCGTTTTTAGTTTTGCGTTATATAGATCTTCTACTGTATATCATTAGTAAATTATAAATGACCTAACACAGAAAATTTGCCAATTATAAATTATCACAACATTTAAAAATTATCATTCATATCTGTATGAATAATTATTAATATCGATATATATTTCTGTTCTTTTCAAAAATTTTATAATGAACTCAAAGTTTTCTGGTATAAATTTTAGAGCTCTCTAGCATATAAGAAAAAATATATTTCTTCAGCCTATTAAACACTTTCTTTTCATAAATAATAAGCATCGGTAGATCTTATTTTGTAATATCTATATCAAAAAATTAAAATTACTTAAACAAATAAAATAAAAAAGCAAGTGCTGCATGAAAGATGACTGTCAAGAAATTGGCTTGAATTACGATTAAAAGAATTTCAACTGTTAAAACTTCAGATGCAAAAACAAACGCAACATATTACAGAAAAAATTAAACTTGTATTTCTAATAATAAGCTACCATTAAGAATTATGATAGACCACGTACAGGAAAAATTTAAGTTCAGCACGTGTTGCATAGCTAATGTCACGCTTAAGAAATTGGCTTATATTACAATTTAAAAGATAATTCAAATTATTAAAGTTAAAGAATATTGAACAAAAACACAGAAAAATACTCACTTTTTGCCACTTTTCTAACTCTTTCACTGCACCACCTGCGGCATTCAACTTCAAAACTAATTGCTCCCAATCTTGTTGTTTTTGACTCGCTGTGTAGTTCAGGGATATTAAACCTTTATTTAATTTAGGGTTTTCCTCCATCGCTTGCACGATCATATCAATTTGGTACTTCGTAACTCTTTTGGTTGTTCGTTTGCTTGAAGGAGCCATCAGAAATCCTGTACGAATGTAAAGAAGAAAAAACACGACCACGAGGTAACAACAACAACAACAAATGACGTAGTAAAGACAGAGCGAAAATTTGCTTGGCTGTGATTGGTCAATCAGAATCCGATACCGATGAAGGTTTAATCTCTCAGTTTCAAATCCGATGTGTTTTGCCGATGAGATCATGGTAGCGCATAAAGTGAGTGTCGGATGTGTTTTTTCGGAAACATGAAAATACGACGTCGGATTCTTCCCGTTTCGGAAAGATCTCGACATGTTCGTGGTAGGCCTCCAGGTTATGATTGTATGTTTGATATGGTGCAATTTATTATTGTATTCTAAATCCCAACTTTCTTGCCATTTACTATGAATAAAATGTTTTATAAGTAGTTTAACATCTGAGAATGGTATTCTATAGTGTAAGGGATTAAGAGCCAGCTTTGCCGCCTCATCTGCATTTTCATTTCCAGGGATACTCATGTGCCCAGGTACCCAGCAAAATAAAATATTATAGCCACGTCTTGTCAATTTATTATAAAATTCTAAGATGGACGAAACAAAGGGTTGCTTTTTAAGTGATTTTATAGCGTCAATAGAACTATTTGACTTAGTATAAATGATGAAGGGTGAGATATGATGATGAGAGATGTGCGACATGGCTCTCTCTATTGCAATCAATTCGGATGTAAAGACAGAAATTGAAGGGTGCAGACGATAATTCAAGGTAGTGTCATTACAAAAAATCCCGCAGCCAACAATATCCCCACTCTTAGAACCATCCGTATAAATACCTGTGTAATTATTAAAGTTTGCACGATGTGCAGCAAATAGTTGTTGAAAGGCAAGAGGAGTTAGATTATTTTTATTGTAACCTTTAAAAGGATGGAGGGTGGTAATATCAGGAGGTTTCCAGGGAGGGAACTGGTACATTGGACAAGGGTTCACTTCAATATTGATTAGAGCACTATCATCAATAATTCTTCGTATTCTGGCTCCAAAAGATGGTATGCAAGATGGTCTATGCTGATAAAGGATATCATTGTCTGTATTTAAAATGTGGGTATGAAGGGGATGGCTAGGATATGAAAGGATACGGTAATACAACTCTAATGAGAGTTTATCACGAATATGATGTAATGCTGGTTCGTTACAGTCAACATAAAGGCTTAAAATTGGAGAAGTACGGAATGCACCAGAGCAAACCCGGAGTGCGCTATGGTGCACAGTGTCAAGTTTTTTTAGAGCAGATTTACTGGATGAACCATAGACCTGGCAGGCAGAGTCAATTTTAACCGGATCATGGCACGATAGATTTTATGGAGAGAAGTACGATCTGCTCCCCAAGAGGTATTTGAAAGCACCTTTAAAAGATTAAGAGATTTTTCACATTTTGTGCGTAACTGTAAGATACGTGGTAAAAAGGTTAACTTTTATCAAAGTTAAGGCCGAGACAACGGACACTGTCCACAACAGGAATCTGAGTTGAATCGATAAAAATTTCAGGATCTGGATGTAGATCCCTACATCTACAAAAGTGCACGCAAGAAGTTTTGTCTTTAGAAATGATAAAACCATTTTTATTTGTCCAATTAAGAATATGAGTGATGGCAGTTTGCAATTGTCTCTCAATAAAACGAATATCTTATCCTATACACATAATGCGAAAGTCGTCAACATAGAGATCTCCCTTCACCGAAGGGGGTAATTCACCAAGAATATCATTTATTTTGATAGCAAAGAGGGTGACACTCAGGACACTGCCCTGGGGTACACCCTCTTCTTGTACATAAAAACTTGATAGAGTTCCCCCAATCCTGACTTGAAAGAGTCGCATGGCGAGGAAGTTGTCAATAAAAATTGGGAGATTCCCACGAAAATCAAGATTAAACAGATCACGAAGAATCCCGTATCGCCATGTTTTGTCATAGGCTTTCGCCATGTCAAAAAAGACTGACACCAAATGGCTGCGTTTTAGAAAAGCAGTCCGAATATGATTTTCAAGATGGATCAGGTTATCGATAGTAGATCTACCTCGTCGGAATCCACTTTGAAAGGCGGCAAGCAGATTGTTAGATTCTAAAATATGCACAAGGCGGATATTTACCATTTTTTCTAGAAGTTTGCAAAGGCTGCTAGTGAGTGCAATAGGTCTGTAATTATTGGGGTCACTGGAATCTTTACCTGGTTTAGGAAAGGGAATAATAACAGCTTTACGCCAGGCATGAGGAAAGATTTGTTCCACCCAAATTCTACTATAGAAGGCAAGTAAGTTATTAAGTGAGGCGGTGGAGAGATGTTTTAGCACGGTATAGGTGATGCCATCGTGACCTGGAGCAGAGAGGTGGCTTTTTTGCAAACAACTTAGGAGCTCTGAAATCGTAAAGGGGTTATTATAGTTAAAAGAATGGCGAGAAGGAAAATTGATGCGGGTAGTTTCCATTTGTCTTTTATATGATAAGAATGGTTCTGGGTATGAATCAGTGCTAGAGTTAGATGCAAGTGTATTTGCTATTGTTTCAGCAATATTTTTGGGTGAAGCTATTGTTTGACCGTTGTGATTTAGGATTGAAATATGGTTTTCGGAATATAGGCCCATACAATTTTTTACTTTTTTCCAGAGGACTTTGCTTGAGGTATTAGAGCTAATGCTAGATATGTATTGCATCCAAGATTCACGCTGGCTCTTACGACGCACTCTTCTAGCTTCCGCCTTTGCTTTTTTGAAGGCAATATAGTTTGTATTATTGGGATACCTCCGGAAGAGGACCCAAGCCTTCTGTAGATTTTTTTTTGCAATCTGGCAATCACTGTTCCACCACTGCTTCTTGTGCCTAGGTGTAGCAGTGGATTTAGGAATGCTAATATCTGCAGCATTGATAATACACTGGGTGATATTATCAAGTGCATCATCAATATCACAGTCAATCATGTCATTTGTAATTGTAGCCTGATTTTTGAAAGATGGCCAATTTGCTCTGTCATAAATATAGCGCTTAAAATAAGTATTAGAGTCCCTGTTAGGAGTAGTCTGTGTGATAAATGTTGGAAAATGGTCACTGCCGTGCAGGTCATTTGAGACCCAGAAGTTCCAGAATGGATAAACAGATGGGGAGCAGATTGTAAGGTCTATTGCATGAAAAGTGCGAGTTGGTTCATGAAAGTAAGTGTTATCTCCATTATTAAGCAGGCATAAGCCATTGTCAGATATTAATTTCTCAACATCACCATGCTGATTAGAATCGGTATTTCCCCACAGTTGACTGTGTGCATTAAAGTCTCCAACAATGATGTAAGGAGTGGGGAGTTGGAGAAGGAGATTATCAAGAGTAGCTGACTGAATAGACTGATTTGGCGGTAAGTATAAGGTGCAAATTGTTATTAGCCGGTTAATATGTACACGGACTGCAACAGCTTGTAAATTTGTGTTTAGATTAATATGCGTATGGGGTAGGTTGCGAGAGATGAAAAGAGCCACTCTACCCGTGGCCCTTTCACTACCAGTAAAATCTTTTCGGTATGTAGGATAGGTGTGCAATTTTGCTTTGTCATTGGGTTTTAAATGAGTTTCCTGTAGAGCTAAACATAATGGTTGATGGTCAGAGAGAAGATTACGGATTTCGTCATGTTTATTGTGATACCCACGGCAGTTCCACGAGATAATATTAGACATGAATTATTTTTTTTTTAGTAATTTATCTCTGTTAAGTATTCGGAGATAGTCATACTATCTCCATCCATAAATTCTTCATCCGAATCTGGGTGAAGAGCTAGAGCATCATCCTCCTCCATTTTATCTGTCTGTTTTGGGTGGATTTCTTTTTTGGATGTTTTACTCTTTCTCTTTTTGGCTGCATTTTCAGATGGCACAGTGACTTTAACTGTTGGCAGGTTAAATTTCTCTGCATCAGATTTACGGTTTGGTTTCACAGATGGCGTTTTTGTTGTATTTTGAGAACCTCTTTTATGGATTGGAAGTGTAGAGATTAAAGATTGTGACGAGGTATTTTGTTGTGAATTAGGAACAGATTTTGATAAGTTAGGAGGAGCAGCAGCTTGCGTTGATCTATTTGTCTTACCAGAATTATTAGACAGGTTATTTTCTTTTTGATTAGGTTGGCAATTAGTTTCAGTGGGGAATTCGGTTTGGGTTGCAATAGTTTTATGAGTGTTTTGGACTGTTTTAGACAAAGCAGCAGCATATGATACACCAACTGTGGGTGTCCTGAATTCAACTATTTTTCTAGCCTCGGGGTATGATAAATTTTCTTTTGTTCGTATTGTTTGTATCTCTTTTTCTTTTCGCCACTGCTCGCAGGAGTTTGAATAAGATGGGTGCTCTTTTTTGCAGTTTACACAAGAAGGTGGTGCATTGCATTGTTCACTTTTGTGGCCAACTGTACTACACCGACCACATGTGGTTTTACCTCGGCATGAGGTTTTTGAGTGCCCAAAGCGTTGACAATTAAAACAATGCTGTGGGTTTGGGATATAAGGTCTGACAGAACATGAAAGATATCCGGCTTTTATATATTTGGGTAGGTTTGGTGAGTTAAAAGTAAGTATTATATGCTTGGTAGGTATCTGAATTTGATTCGCTGGTATTTGCTCATCTTTACAGTAGATTTTGATTCGTCTAGCTTCAATGACATTTTGTTCTATTAGATTATCAACTATTTCACTTTCTGTAACATGCAAGAGGTCAGATTCAGAGATCACAACACGAGAAGTGTTGAGGGTTCTATGTGGGCTTACGGAAATCGGGATATTTGCAAAATGTGTACATTTCTTTAAACTTATGGCTTGTTTGCTATTGTTTACTTCAATAAGAAGATCACCAGATCGAATTTTTTTGATGGTCTTTGGTTCACCAATCAATCCTTGGATAAATTTGTGAATCAGAAAGGGAGAGGTCTTGTCAAAACTGCCTTCTTGTTTTTTGATAACAAAGGATCTTTCAGCACATGGATTGGTATTGGAGGCAATATCATCATCTCTGTCAGCACACAACTTATTTTGGTTCGCATTCTCTCCACATGGGAGAGGATTTAAAGGAAGTAACGTATTTCCATCCATATTGAGATAAAAAAATCAATTCAGACACCTGGCAGCACCACCCACTACCGAGCCCAACAAGGGGATGCACAATCGTACACCAGTGCTAACCAGGGCCCATACGGTCACAAGACACTCCTATGCCAGTCTCCACCCTTAACGAGATGGCTAGTAAGTACTCGCTCGCTCGATCCCCAGCCATTGACAAGTCAGCTGACCAGCCGATTGATGCATACGGGACCAATATGCACCTCCCGTCTACCTGAAGCAGGGGCCAAAGCAGCGTGTTGGCTTCCCTCAACTGCCAGGATCCCCCTTTCCAGGGACACGGGTTGCCACGTACGGCAAACACGTGGGTGGTTTACAATTCTCCATGAGTCGATATACAGGATGATATCGGCTCATACAGAATTGCCCTCACCTCCGAAGAGGAAACCACAATGAGAGTGAGGCAAGAGAAATAAGAGGAAAAAGAAAAGAGAAAGATCGCTCAGGAACCCGGGGTTGCGAAGCCTGTGAATACCTAAAGAAGGTATCCCCCTGGGGTGGATTCAAAAGGGACTGGAAAAGGGAACATTCTTCAGCAACTTTTGATTCAGCCTCTTCATTTACATTACCTATGACTTCCATGAGGTACACTGTCTTTAGATATTATCTGTCTGTGTCACTGTTAAACAGTTGCATTAATTTGGGGACTGTTACAGAAAGCTGTTTCCGCTTTTCTTCTACATTAGGGGAAAGTAGGGTAATGACGCTCAGAAGGGCAATCCTGCTCACCCAATACCTCTAAACAGAATAGAATTGAAAATGTGCGATCGGTACCGGCACCTAGCGAACTTCATCGTAAGTTCCCAGTAAGGATATAGTGCCTGTCGGGAGGAAAGTATTTTTGTGTCCTCACGTTATTAGTTAGCAGTTGTTTTAGAATAAAATTCTACAACATCTAACTTGAATGTAAGTGTACACTCTTATTTTCAAATGTTAATTTACTCATTATTTCTAAAAAATATATACATTTAGCTGTACGTTCATTCTTTTTATTTTTGTAGTACTTTGTTGCGCCAACTATAAATAACTTCAATGTTGTATTCAAATTTTGAGAGCAATTACCCTACCATGTCGGGCATTAACGCTCAATCCATTGTTAATTAAATAAAACGATAAAAAAAATTCTAAAACTTTAATGCAGATTAGTTGATTGCAAACTGTTCTTTATGCTTTGGAGTTATACTACATTAATAAAATATGGATTTTTTGTGTAAATTTGACTAACTATTCATGTTTTCCCTTAAGTGAGCATCCTTCCCCTACTTTCCCTATATGGCCATTCTTCACATAAATTAATTATGTTGAAGGACTTATCGTTTATTGACAGCCTTTGGCTGGGATAAGTCACTGCCATTTTATTTGAAATGTCATCATTGTCGATGGACAATTCATATTGGAGTTTCAATCACTCTTTTTTTTTCATTTTGAGAAGTTCCACTTTTCCCTTCTGGATATTTTATCTAAAGGTTGCCATTGGCGGCAACCATGTTTATCCCTCAATTTCACTGCAATAGATCTACTTGTTTCATTAGGAAATTTAATTTTTCTTTTATCGTGCTTTCCCAATCTATTGCAGTGCTAGATTCGATTTTCGATCTGTGTGAACAGCGTGGTATAGTTTTGAGGGCCGATAGAATCAGACAATATTGGGTATTTGTTTATCAAATCTATGGCTTATTTTTTTCCATTTTGAGAAGTTGCGTTTTACCCTTCTGGATATTCTAATGGTTGCCACTGGCGGCAACCATGTTTATCCCTGGATTTCACTGCAATAGATCTACTTGTTTCATTAGGAAATTTAATTTTTCTTTTATCGTGCTTTTCCAATCTAGTGCAGTGCTGGATTCGATATCCAATTTGTGTGAACAGCATGGCATATTTTTGAAAGCCAACAGAATCAAACAATATTGGGAATTTGTTTATCATATCTATGGTTACTTTCTGTATAAATTTTCTTGAAAATTGTTAATTTCTCAAACTTAATTAGAACAATCTGCCTGATGGCCTCCCTCCTATCAGCTGGATTCGAGATTTTTTGTGCTTCACAATCATTTAGGAAACGCTGTGAAAAATATTCCCATGGAATAGCAAATGTGCTGCTTACATATAAAAAGTCGGAAACACCTACGGGGTCATTAATTTCTATTCCTGAAGGTCCACTCAAAAAAATGTTTATTTTTTAATAGTAAAAATTCTAAAGCTGAATCATGATCTTCAGCATCTATATAAACTTAACCGTAATCATAACTGTAAAGTAAGCACACAAAAAAAATTTCTTTCAACCTCTGTTCAGTGGCAACCCAGGACACTGGGGTAATTCCGCCACAGTATCAGGGTAATGACTCCACTCCTTAATGACCTAGTATATACATAAAATGGATACGAGGAAACACATAACCAATTGAAAATATTTAAAAAGCAATAATTTAGCAGAGTAATGAATAATTACAATGTTCCTTAAGCTAGATTTATTAATGTGCTAAGCTTGCAATTTAACTCATATTGCAAAAATCACCCTTTGCCATGGTGGCGGCATTACCCCGAGAGGACAATCTAGCGGAAATCCCCCAGCAAAGCCGAAAGAAGAACCGAACTTTTTCAACAAATTGCATCAAAATGTCGGCGAATGCAAGTAGATTACGGGTAATATTATCTTAAGAACCTAATGTTATAATAAAAGTTTACATCTACTCATTTGAATGTCCAAAATAAGAAGCAACTAGATGAAAACTAAATTTTTCACTAGAACAAACGAACGACGAACAACAAAATCACTCTCATTCTAGGCACTGTTTCTATTGTTAGCCGCTCTTTTGGAGGCCATTCACTAACAGCAGTTTTTAAACTAGGCGGTGTGGCGGCATAACCCTGAGTGGCGCCATTCCCCCGGTCTCCCATATGCTTGCTAAATCCAGATTTGGGATTTCTTTTCTAGGAGGCACCCAGTTTTCGCTTTCTGGGATTACCTGCAAGATTATCTGTGAAATATCTTCCAATAAATATTGAAACTCTTCTTCCGTTTCAATTTCAGTTCCATCATTGTCAAATAGAACCTTCACCGGTATATTTTCATTGTAATTCAATTTTTGTTTTGCTATAATTTTTAATTCTTCTAAGTCTTATGCGATTGCTAGTTTCTTAATTGTTCTATCAAAATTCCAAATTTTGATTAGAGGCATTTTCCCTAAAAAAAAAACATATAACGCCTTTATAAAATTATATAAATAAAACTTATATTTAAAAAAGTATAAAGAAAAGTTATAATTGAATTAATTTACCCCAAAAAATTTTTATCATCAAGGTAAAGATTTGCATATATTATGCATATTAGGGTGTTTCATTTTGTAAGGCAAAAAATAAAATGTAAATTTTTTGCAGACTTTGCTTACGCCCCGAGTCTAAGTGATTTAAAAGATATATATGCCAAATTTCATTAAGATCGGATCATATTTAGGCGTTGCACACTTTGATCAGTTTTGTAAAAGTAGGCAAAAAATACGATCTTTTGATGTTAATTGCTTTTATTGAGAAAACTAGACACTAAGATTAATAGATAGCCTAATACGGGAAACAGGTAATCTCCCCTTTGTTCGCTTGGTGATGACATGTCTGTGATGCTGGACTACCCTCAACAAGAATTGCTTTTGTTGTTTGTCCCTAACCAATTTGTTTAATCAGAACAGTTCCTCTTTCTGCTGCATCATTGACCACAATAAGAGCATTCACATGGCTTCTTATATAATCACTGCAGTATTCTGTCACATCGTGAATCCCAAACTATTCAAGGAACGTCTTTTTTATTAGTAACGAAGTGATTCAGGTCTTTTACTTAAAAAACTAGGTTTTTACCTCAAATAGCTTCATTTCCTTTTTCTTTACACGTTTGGTTTCTAAATTTAGAGTCATATTTCCCTTATTAGCCGTAGCAATATGCATGTCCAAAAAAGCAAATCCTACGTTTGTTTCTAAAAGATACCAAAGGTATCTGTATCAACTTAGCAACTGTGAGAGCACTTTTTTTTACATCTGCATCTGAGTAAGTGTTCAGAAGCTGTAGCATATCCAAATCCTTCTTTGGAGCCCATCGACTTAAAATTGCCTCAAACCAAAAGTGAACATATATGATGCTGACACAATGTGCAACTCTTTTCATTCCTTTCTACTCTAGTTGTTTACATCAGGGAAGAACTTTTTGCGTAGATTTAGATATTTATTTATAATGTCATCAAGATAATTTAACTGCCATAAAGTTACCTTAGGAGCACATATTTCCACGATTTTTTTTTTTTTTTTTTTTTTTTTTTTTTTTTTTTTTTGTAAGAGCAAGAAAATATACCAAATTTTATTTCACGGCTGTATGTATTCTGCTATTATTTGGGGAAGATTTCTTAAAAGACACCAGTTCTGAATTGCATGTCCTATAAGTTTTTTTTTTTTGGCTAAATTTACAATAGGTGGTTTATCAAGTGCATCAATGCCTAAATATTTGAAATAGAGAATTTTTCTATTTAGAGTTTCAACAGACAGCCATTTAATGTTATTAACTAAGGGTGTATTTGAAAAACTATTTTTCCACCCCCTTTTTTTTAATAATAAAAAAAAAAAAAATCTTAATCAAAAACATAAAATAAGTTCAACACCAGAATAATTATATGAGCAATTTTTCAAAATATTTCAGTATCCCTTTTTTCATATTTAAAAATATTTTTAATTTTTCTGATTGCTTTTCTATTTCACAATTTTTCTCAACTTTTTTCGATTAATTATTAAATAACTTTTCTCTTTCTTTTTGCTCTGCTGTATGCAACATGAAGAAACTTTTGTACATGAAACTATTTACGGACATATCTAAATTTTACGGTCTTGAACACATTTAACCTGAAAAATATTGGGAATATCTAAACTTTGTAATATTAAATATAAATAAATAGCAGTACAAAAGTAAATGGCTATAGTGCAGGCCATCCTAGACAATAAATGAATGTAAAACATATATAGCTTAAATTCTAAAATCAGATAACACATGAGTAGTATACAGAGGTCTACGTGCGACGGAAGTGACGTCATAGGGGGCGTGGCAGCTGTCAATCAAAAGGGGGGGTGAAACCGGAAGTGGGGGGTGGGTCACGTGACGGGATCGTATAGGAGGACGAGGGTGAAGGTTGAGTTGGTTTTTTTTGCTGAAGGTTGAGTTGTTTTTGCTGAATAGGCTAGGGGAGGGGGGAAGGGGGGGTTGGAAAGGGGGTCACGTGACGGGATCGTATAGGAGGACGAGGATTTTAGGTTGAGTTGTTTTTTTTTGCTGAAGGTTGAGTTGTTTTTGCTGAATAGGCTAGGGGAGGGGGAAGGGGGGTCGGAAAGGGGATCACGTGACGGGGGTCGTATAGGAGGACGGGGATTTTTAGGTTGAGTTGTTTTTTGCTGGATGTTGAGTGGGTTTTTTGCTGGATGTTGAGTAGTTTTTTTGCTGGATACTTTGAGGGGGTGGAAAAGGGGGTGTCACGTGACAGGCTTGTATAGGAGTACGATAGAAGGGGGGTGTCCACCTGTCAATCAAAAACGGAATATGTTCGAACGTGAATGTGACGTCATGTGATGATTGCACCCTAGACAAGCAATTACGAGGACCGTTTGCAAAGTTGAGTTGTTTTTAAGGTTAAACTGTAAGCAAAATATCAAGATGAGTTGTTTAGAAACCGATTAACTATAACCGATTCTGAAAAAAGTTTCTGATTCAACAAATGGCATCAGTTGTATTTGTCATTCGCTTAGATTATTCTCAAGAGTGTGTAGCATCGTTTGTTGTCTTGTGATTTATCTTCGCTTTTATTTTAGTTATTTTTATTGTTTTTCGTTATGGAAGACGGACTTA
The DNA here is from genome assembly GCA_963932465.1 of Maratus speciosus. Classification (NCBI taxonomy): domain Eukaryota; kingdom Metazoa; phylum Arthropoda; class Arachnida; order Araneae; family Salticidae; genus Maratus; species Maratus speciosus. The sequence continues at coordinate 460,350,990 of OZ010798.1, forward strand.
AAACCAACAAAAGCAAGCGCAAACTTGTTGAAATTAAAGAAAGCAACAAGAAAACGAAGAATTACCAAACTACGGTAAGTTTTTTAATTGATTTTTTTTAAATCAATACTTTTTTCAATTCATAATAATAAAGTTTTAAAATGTTTTTTATTATGTTTACTTATTTTGGGTCTCTCTCTTTATTTCTTTTTAGGTTCAATCATTTGTAGAAAAGGTTAAATGGCATAATTCGAAGGACATGAAATACCTAGGTGGAGAAAACTTTCTTTCCGTGAATTATTTTCTGGGGCAAACCCGAGTTCACATTAGACGCTATATTGTTGATCCCGACGGTGAATTACAGCCTACTAAAGATGGTGTATCTCTAACTCCCAAAGTCTGGCAATCCTTGTGTCATGAAATCAAGACTATATTAAATCCCAAATTTTCAGAAAAGATGACAATTATTGAATCAGATTTGTGCATTTCAAAGCAAGTGAAGGATGGTGTGGAACTTTACGTTCTCCAAAGACTTTTCCAAAGAAAAAATATGAGTATGCAATTCGTACCTGAACACGTCGTACTAACACTTGCTGAGCTTGAAAAGGTAGTTGATAACATGTGCAATATCACGGATCGTTTGAAAGATGGACTAATCACATACTCAATATCTTACTATATTTATGAAGAACTGGACAACACCGATTTGCAGTTTAACCCAACATCTAATCCCGACGCGTTTTTAGAACTCGCTGATTCCCTGACTAAGTGTTTGGTTGCTGCCATGACTATCAAAATTTCGGAACTGATAAACTGTTTCGGATGTCGTGAGTCTTATCAAGCACCTTTTATGCATGACTGTGTAACGAAAACACGAACTGAAAAATGGTTAGAGTTCTCTGACAGTGCACTTTATTCCATCAACATGCGTGATGTTGCAAAAGACATTGTTAAAAAAAACTTAACTGTTGACTTTAAATATGTACTTGGTCAAGAAGAATTTTTTGATTCCTTAATTATCCCAAAATTATTGGAATCTGTACAAAAAATGTATGTTGGAGCAGACCAACAATCACAAGAAGAAAATGATTTCTTACAATTATCATTGTAAATTTTTTAGATCTGAATAAATGTATATGTACATAATATCTTTTGTCTGTTTTCTTAGTCTTGTTTTTTATAAAATTAATAAGAATGTTTCAGGTTTGAATAAAAAAGAAAATGTTGGACTTTAGAAAAACTTTTCTTTAAAAATAATAAGTTTGTGTTCAGAAAATAAAAAAATATATATTTTTTATACTTTGATCCTTTTACTATTTTTATTGAACTTAAACCTTTTTCCAGTGCATTTTTTTATCGAACAGATTTTTTTCTAGTGCCTATTTTTTTATCGAACTGATTTTTTTTTTCCTTTTTCTAAAAAAAAAAAGTAGTTTTAAAATTCCTGTGTCAGTCAATCATTTCATCATTTTACAACAAAAAACTGACCGTACCGGAAAGGGGTATTGTATTATCTAGAAAAAGACCTTTCTCCTCCTGCCTTCTTTAGATAGCAAAAAAAATACCTGTCTGACTAGGAGTGGGGGAACAACACAAAGATGGCAGTGACGTCACGCGTTAGAACACAAAACTTGACATGACATACATTTCACTGTAGCCTAATGTACAGTTGAGTTGTTTTATTAACTGAAGATGCTGTTTAACTGTAACCGGTAAAGATAAAAAGTTTTGTCATACAACAAATGGCAACAGTTTATATTTGCCAGTATCTCACTTTTTTTCTCAGTATTTTGCCAGTATCTCACATTTTCTCATTTTGCGTGCTTGCCTTGATGGTATTATTTTATTGTGTGTGTTGAATTTTTTTATGTGCGACGTATGAAACAAAATGTATCAACGAATAGAACCTTCTGAAGACGATTTTTCTGATGAAGAAGTAAGTAAAAAAATTATTTTTAAAAATTGCATATTATTTAATATTTTTTATTTATGTATTGACGTTTTTATTTTAAGAATATTGCATATTTATTGATTTTTAAAAATTATTCTTAACAGTTTTTTTCATAATATAATAGCACATTTATAAAATTATTTATATATCTACACTATGTGTAGAAGTAAAAATAAATCATTGTTATTTTGCACTAATTGCTTTAATTATAAATAGATTATATTTATTTTACCACGTGCAAAGAATTAAAATGTTATTGTTGTTAGCAAGTTGTTTTTAAAAAATATATTTATTTATTATAACATAATTTTATTTTACTTTGCAAGTAAAATTTTATTGAAATTAACAAGTTGTTCTAAAAACTATATTTATTTATTTATTAAAAAAATTATTTTATTTTTCTACGTGCAGAGAAAAACGTAACCGATATTAGCAAGTTGTTAAAAAAAACTATATTTATTTATTTTAACATAATTTTATTTTACCTTGCACAGTAAATATATATTGTTAGTCACACGTTATTTGCAGATAATTTTTATTGATTTTAACATTTCTTTTTTATCTTGCGCAAAGAAATATTATTATTTATTTACAAATAGTTTTTTACGTTAACAGTAAAAAGTTGATTAATTTTACCACGTGCAAAAGAAAAAATGTTATTTGTTATTAGCAAGTTGTTCTAAAAAACTGTATTTATTTATTATAAAATAATTTTATTTTACCTTGCACAGAAAATTTTTATTGTTATTAGCAAGTTGTTCTAAAAAACTGTATTTATTTATTAAAAAAATATTTTTTTTTTTTTTTACCACGTGCAAAGAATTAAAATGTTATTGTTGTTAGCAAGTTGTTTTTAAAAATTATATTTATTTATTATGACATAATTTTATTTTACTTTGCACAGAAAATTTTTATTGTTATTAGCAAGTTGTTCTAAAAACTATATTTATTTATTTAAAAAAAAATAGTTTATTTTACCACGTGCAGAGAAAAACGTAACCGATATTAGCAAGTTGTTAAAAAAAAACTATATTTATTTATTTTAACATAATTTTATTTTACCTTGCACAGTAAATATATATTGTTATTAGCAAGTTGTTCTAAAAAACTATATTTATTTATTTAAAAAAAAAAATAGTTTATTTTACCACGTGCAAAGGAAAATGTTACTGATATTAGCAAGTTGTTTTTAAAAATTATATTTATTTATTATAACATAATTTTATTTTACTTTGCACAGTAAAATTTTATTGAAATTAACAAGTTGTTCTAAAAAACTATATTTATTTATTTAAAAAAAATATTTTATTTTTCTACGTGCAGAGAAAAACGTAACCGATATTAGCAAGTTCAAAAAAAAAAAATTATTTATTTTAACATAATTTTATTTTACCTTGCACCGTAAATATATATTGTTAGTCACACGTTATTTGCAGATAATTTTTATTGATTTTAACATTTCTTTTTTTATCGTGCGCAAAGAAATATTATAATAATTATTATTTATTTACAAATAGTTTTTACGTTAACAGTAAAAAAGTTGATTAATTTGCTTATTTTACCACGTGCAAAGAAAAAAATGTATTATTATTATTCACAAGTTGTTCTAAAAACAATATTTAGTTATTTATTATAAAAAAAAAACTTATTTTACCACTTGCACAGTAATATATATATATATATATATATATTGTTAGTCACACGTTATGTGCAAATAATTTGCATTGATTTTAACATTTTCTTTTGTTATCGTGCGCAAATAATAATAAAATTCTATTCTTTTTTAAAAGTTGTTTTTAGATTGTTTTTACATAAACAGTAAATCATGATTTTATTTTTACCACGTGCAATGAAAAAAAAAAAATATTATTATTATTATTCGCAAGTTGTCCGTAAAATATTATTAACCGAACATTGTTTTTTAGATATATTTATTGAATTTAAAATGTTTTATTTCTGCAAGTGCAGAGTAAAATATTATTTAATATTAATCGAATGTTGTTTTTAGATATGCTTATTGATTATAAAATGCTTTACCTTTCCATGTGAAAAATATATACTGTTATTTACAGGTTGTTTTTAGGCATAATTTTTTATTTCTGAATTTTATTTTTTATTTTAGCTTCTAAGTCATGCGTCCCAAGTTTTTATTGAAAGTGATTATGTTTTACCCTTTGAGGTTGATTTTGCATTTGAAGTGAGTATACGTTTTATTATTTTCGGAAATATGTATTGAATATGCATAATGTATTTAATAAACCTACCTACCCAACCTTTTTTTTTTTCTTCTTAGATCAAGCCAGGCCCCTCTACTGCAGAACCGTTTTTTACCGAAGGCTGTACAATGACCTCTGTGCCCGATGATAGTATATTTAGTGGTTCAGACGAATCTAGTATTTTTAGCGATTCAGATGATGAGGTAAATAATACTTTTTCACCTTGGGATAGATTTGTATATATGTGTATTCGATGTTGCATGTTATTTAAGTAAAAAAAACTTAATATTTTATTCTAGCTTCTAAGTTATACGTCCCAAGTATTTTTAGAAAATCCATTACATCTTCCGTTGAACTATGAAGTCAGTTTAGATTCGGAAGTGAGTATTTGTTTTATACTTTTTTCTTTCGGAAAAAAAAATGTATGAATACCGTAATAAGTATTATTAAAAAACATTTTTTTTTTTTACTAGAACAAACCCGGCACCTCTACAGCAGAAGTGTTTTCTTCTCAGATTCGTGCAGCGACTATTGTGTCCGATGATAATATACTTAGTGATTCAAACGAAGAGGTAAAATATATATATATTCGATGTTGCTATTTTTACTTAATATTCGAAGTTTTTTTTCTTACTTAATATTTTATTTTATCTTTTAGCTTCTAAGTTATACGTCCCAAGTATTTCTAGAAAATCCTTTGCATCTTCCATTGTACTATCAAGTTGGTTCAGGTTTTGAAGTAAGCAATTTTAATTTTTTCTTAATGTTAATTTGTTATACTGTGTATGTTATTTTTAATTTTTGTATTTTAGAACAGACCTGGCACCTCTACAGCCGGACATCTTTACGTGGAAGGCTCTTCACATCCACATACTGGTGTAAGTTACATTTTTAATTTGGTTGCACTGTAAGTATAAAAGAAATAAAAAGAACATTTTCATTGATTTTATGCATTATTTTTTCTTTTTAGTTAGGGAATGCTATTATAATCGAGGAGAGACGCCGACAGCAGAATAAAAAATACAGAGGCGAGGAAATTATTTTTAGAGCAAGAATTGATCCTGATCGCCTTCCTGAAAATATCCGTCAGTATCCCCTTGCTGCTGCTATAAACTCTGTAAGAGAATTATTTGAAATTTTGATTGAGCGAAGCTCAGGAAATTTAAGACCCTCAGATCTTATTAGATTTTGCATTCAGGCTGATGGACTGGATAGACCAATATCCACCAGTATTATGTCGGTATCTGAACTTACAGTGGAGAAGATTTTAAGTGCAGTGATGAAAGTTCTACAGTCGAAAAATGAAATTCGACTAGATATTGCATTTACAGTGGACATTATCACTATTCAACGAGACGTAGGCGGTGGTAAGGGAAATAAAAAAGTGACTAATATTTCTATCGATCGACTTCGTAAGAGATCTGTTTTGTCAATTCCCGTAGACGATCAAGGTCTGTGTTGTGCAAAAGGAATAGTATTTGCACTGGCACATTTAAACAAAGACAGAAAAGGGATAAACGCAATGCGAGCTCCACGCCGCCCAGCATTATTAAACAGAGCCAAACAGCTTCATGCTGATGCCGGTGTTCCACTGGGACCGTGCACTTATGCAGAAATTCAAATATTTGAATCCTTTCTAGATGTTCAGATTGTTGTGATCTCCTCTGAAAATTTAAATAAGGTGCGTTACTTGGAACTGTTAAATATTTATACATATTTATTTAAAAATATATTAATTTAATTATTTTTATATCTATTTTATAGGTTTCATACAAGGGTCGGAAAAGGAAGAAGCGAATTAATTTATGGCTGCACAATGGACACTTTGATGCTATCAAAAATTTGAAAGGGTTCTATGGTAGCAATCATTATTGCGAGAATTGCGAAAAACCATTTCAAAATAAGGTGGAACACAGATGCAAGGACGCTTGCTACGTTTGTCTGGATACAGCATGCGAACTTCATCAGCCGAAACGTTGTCATGATTGCAACCGTCTTTGTCGATCCGAAAAATGTTTCAAAAAACACAAGTCTGTTACAGAAAGACAAATTTTTTCAACTTGTGATCAAGTAAGTTGTACTTTTTTATTTGAAAACTTTTATTACTTTATTTTTAGTTTTTTATTGCAGTAATTTTTATAGTATATTTAAATAACAGATAATGCATTTTCTCCAGATCTATCAATGTAGAATATGTTGCAAGATCATAAGAAGAACAGACTGCCCTCCAGAACTTCATCGCTGTGGTACCACAAAGTGTCCTTCTTGTAAAAAGTATGTCATTGCATCAGAACACCAATGCTTCTTGCGTGTTATCCCATCTCATGAACCATCGGATAAACTGATTTATTTTGATTTTGAGACAGACCAATCTTCTGGTGAGCACATCGTTAATTTAGCAGTTGCACAATATGTAGATGGAAATGAAAATATTTTTAGGGGTTATAAAGCATGCGACGATTTTTGCTCGTGGCTTTTTACTGCTAAACACAAGGGGTTCACAGCAGTGGCGCACAATATGAAAGGGTAATTATGGCTTATTTTTCTATCTAAGATTTTAAATATATATATATATATATATATATATTTCTATTTCTCTCTCTTTATATTTAATTTATTTACTTATTTATGCATTCATTTTTATTACAGATTCGATGGCCAGTTTATTTTGTCTTGGCTTATAAATCAGGGTAATCTGCCGGAAATCATACCCAATGGTTCCAAGATTATGGCTATAAAACTTAAATGCCTGGATATACGCATTATTGATTCTTTAAATTTTTTGCCTATGCCTCTAGCAAAATTGCCTGATTGTTTTGGGGTAAAGGAGTTGAAGAAAGGGTATTTTCCACACCTTTTCAACAAAAAGGAAAACCAAACGTATGTGGGACCGCAGCCATCAGTTCATTTTTACACCCCAGAAACAATGTCAGATTTAGGACGAAAATCTTTTTTGGATTGGTATGAAAAGCACAAAGATGATACGTTTTGTTTCAAAAAAGAAATTTTAGCTTATTGCAGGTTTGTATCTCTTTTAAAAATCTTTTTTTTTTTCATTTATTTACGTTTTTTTTCATTTTGTTTAACTAACATTTATTATTATTATTATTATTATTAGCTCAGACGTGGATATCCTTAGAAGATGCTGCAATGATTTCCGTAAGCAGTTTTTAGAAATAACAAGCGTGGATCCTTTTTGGTGAGTGTCAGCATATATTTATGTTGATAGATAAATAGATTATATATGTTTTTTTTTTAATGAAATAAATTTAACAATTAAATATATATATATATATATATATTACCATTAATTAAACATAACCTGCCACCGTCAATTATTATGAATTAAAGCTGTAAGTATTAAAAAAAAAATATTATAAGAATTATTATGGAAGAAAAAAGAAAAAAGTGGACACCGACAAAAATTGAAAAGCTTATACATTGAATTACGTTATCGAGGGCACAGAATTCAATGATATAAGCAAAATGGTTGTTTTCTGTGGGAGAAATAAGCTAAAGCTAAAATTAATTTTCCCCTGTGCCCGAACAACCACTAAAATCAAGTGAATTGATTAAAAATGAAAGCAGAATAGAAACAAATAATATGAAATGGAAGAATCAATAAAACGTATTTAAATATTTATAGGATATAAAATAGAAATAATAAACACCATAACGATTAATATTTCAGTATTTTACAAAAATCCATGTGCACATGTCTTCCAGTATATCAAAAAGATTAAGGTGAATAAAACAGTTAAGAAATCACAGTAAATGATACCAAAGGATGCAGTTAATACATTTTGAAATAATATTTGAAATACCTTGTAAAACAAATTTAATCTAATATAAAATATATAGAAATTAATTACATTATTTAAAATGCACTATTAAATTAATAGATAACAGTTTAACAATATCGTCAAAATTTAGCTAAAAATACACCCTGGTGTATAAAATATAACTAAAATGGAGCTAGAAAAATTAAAAATAAGAGCAATATGAAAGATACAATTTTAGTGCTGCCATCTATTAATAATTATATTAAACATCTATCGCAAGATAAAAATTTGCAAGCTTTTGAATGTAAATAACTGTTTAAACAGCAAAACCAAACAAATCCTTATATATAGAGAATTATAGAACAACCACTAAAATCAAGTGAATTGATTAAAAATGAAAGCAGAATAGAAACAAATAATATGAAATGGAAGAATCAATAAAACGTATTTAAATATTTATAGGATATAAAATAGAAATAATAAACACCATACCGATTAATATTTCAGTATTTTACAAAAATCCATGTGCACATGTCTTCCAGTATATCAAAAAGATTAAGGTGAATAAAACAGTTAAGAAATCACAGTAAATGATACCAAAGGATGCAGTTAATACATTTTGAAATAATATTTGAAATACCTTGTAAAACAAATTTAATCTAATATAAAATATATAGAAATTAATTACATTTAAAATGCACTATTAAATTAATAGATAACAGTTTAACAAGATCGTCAAAATTTAGCTAAAAATACACCCTGGTGTATAAAATATAACTAAAATAGAGCTAGAAAAATTAAAAATAAGAGCAATATGAAAGATACAATTTTAGTGCTGCCATCTATTAATAATTATATTAAACATCTATCGCAAGATAAAAATTTGCAAGCTTTTGAATGTAAATAACTGTTTAAACAGCAAAACCAAACAAATCCTTATATAGAGAGAATTATAAACCTAATATAAATCACACAAAGTATTTAAATCTATTGTTAATAAAATTTAAAAGCATACAATATGTTCTATTAGCTAAATGATTTAAACTAAACTAAGAGTTTAAATAATGTTAGAACATTGATAATATATAGCATATATCTATATGCTATAAAACAAAATAAATTCAGTAATAATTAATATAAATAATTATTAAAAATTATCTAAAAATTATTATTTAATGAATTATATATAAGATATTTATAAAATGAACAGGAAATATCAAACATGTGGAAGTATATAGAAGGTTAAATAATACTTAAAATCCCATTACTTAAAACGCACATATATATATATACTTCGTAACTCTATGATTATTTTTTTTTCAGTTATGTAACTATTGCATCAGCGTGCATGGCTGTTTACCGGTCAAAGCACATCCAAGATCAAACAATTGCCATGGTTCCCATAAGGTATTATAATGCCACGAACTATAGTATAGAATCAATCAGATGGTTAGATTTCGTTGCCTTTTCAGAAGGAATCTCAATCCATCATGCTTTAAATGGATTGGGTGAGAAGAAACTCTCTGGAATTTCTGTAGATGGTTTTTGTGCGGAAACCAATACTGTTTACCAATTTCACGTAAGCTAATTTCATTTAGTTCTTTTTCCTCTCTCTCTCTCTCTCTCTTTTTTTTTTTTTTTTTACATTTTGTACAATCATATATACGTATGATAAATATTTAGTTATTTAATTTTTCTTTCGACAGGGGTGCTTCTTTCACGGATGCTCTGTATGCTATGACGGAGATGCTTTTAATCAGTTAAAAGGAGTTAGTATGTCCGCGTTAATGAAGAAAACTGAAGAAACGACGCAGAAACTTCGTTCACAAGGGTACCCTGTAGTAGAAAAGTGGGAGCATGAATTCATTAAAGAAAAGAAAGAAAATAGCGAATTAGAGGTCTTTTTACGTACTCATCAATTGCAAGACCGATTAAATCCTCGCGATGCTTTTTTTGGCGGCAGGACAAATGCTGTAAAATTATATCATGAAGGACCTGCTAAATACGTAGATTTCACGTCATTGTACCCCTGGGTAAGTATTTTCTCTTACAGTTTATGAATATATTTCACAAGACAGAGACTTCTTTCGGGGGATTTTTAATATTTTTTTTTTTTTCATTTTTAGGTAAATAAGTACTGCAAATATCCTATTGGCCACCCCAAGATTATAACTGAGAATTTCTCCGACATAGAAGAGTATTTTGGCATTATTAAATGCGAAGTTTTGCCGCCTTCCGATTTATATCTACCAGTTTTGCCATATAAATGCAATGGGAAATTGATGTTTCCGTTATGCAAAGCTTGTGTAGAAAGTTTGCAAAAAACACCATGCCGGCACTCTGCGATTGAACGCGCCATTATTGGCACGTGGGTAACAGAAGAGGTTAAATTAGCAGTAAGAAAAGGATATCAGGTTACAAGGGTAAGTTTTTTCTTTTTTGTTTTTCACAAATGAAAATATCTATGTACCTACCTATTTTAGTACTTTCATATGTATATATTACTTTTTCCCAGGTTTTTGAGGTTTATCACTTTGAAAATAGTTCAGACTCTTTGTTTCGAACCTACACTGATCTATTTTTAAAAATAAAACAGGAGAGTAGTGGTTGGCCTCCTGAGTGCTCAACTACTCAAAAACGTCTCGATTACATAAAAAAATATGAACAGCGGGAAGGTGTGAAGTTGAACTATGAGGCAATAATAAATAATCCAGGTCGGCGGCAAGTTGCCAAACTGGCGTTAAATACTCTCTGGGGACGGTAAGTTTAATTCTGATGTTTCCCCCCTTTTTTTTCTTCTTTTTTATGATATGATACGTTCCATACTATTTTAAAAAATATATTTTAACTTTTTTTTTAAGATGGGGAATGAATTGTAACAAGGGACAGATCTCTTATATTGATTCTGTAGAAAAATTTAACAAAATCTTACTGGATTCCACAAAAAAGGTATTTTTTTTTTCTTACAATAGTTTATATACATGTTTTTTTACACATTATTATACAAACTCCCAAGACATATTGTACATATCAAAAAAAAAAAAATTATTATTATTCTCTTCTCTCTTTTTAATAATTAGATAAAAGATATATATTTACCAACTGCAGAAGTGGCAGCCATACACTGGAAAACAGCAAAAGATTTTGTACGACAAGACACCAGTACAAATGTATTCCTGGCTGCATTCACAACTGCTTGGGCCCGTCTAAAACTCTACTCCGAAATGGATAAGTTAGGAAGAAATGTACTATATCACGATACAGACTCCATAATATATGCAACCACAGGAGCTAACGACCCTTCTACAGGAAACTTCCTAGGAGATTTTACAGACGAACTCGACGGCGATACAATTACGACTTTCGTTTCAGGTAAATCTTTTAATACAATGTTTTTGATTTTTTTCTAAGAAAAATGTATAATGAAAAAAAATTGTTTGTCCCACATTTCTTTCGCATTTTCTTATGTATAAATTTTGTTTTTTAGGCGGTGCAAAGAACTATGCATACAAAACAGAAAAGGGAGAGACTTGTTGCAAGGTTAGGGGTTTCACGTTAAATTTCAAGAATTCACAGCTTATAAACTTTGAATCCATAAAAAGTTTAGTATGTTCTATGGACCATGATGCTATGATTTCTATTGAAAACCCGTCAAAAATAGTGCGAGAGGCTAAGAGGAGAAAAGTTGTGAATAAACAAGAAAAGAAACTCTACAGAATCGTCTATGACAAAAGAATCTTAAAAGACGACTTTTCGACGATACCTTAGGGGTATAAATAGATAATGATGTAAGGACTTTTCTATGGACCGTGATGCTATGATTTCTATTGAAAAACCCGCCAAAAATAGTGCGAGAGGCTAAGAGGAGAAAATTTGTGAATAAACCAGAAAAGAAAACTCTACAGAATCGTCTATGACAAAAAGATTTTTTTTAAAAAGATGACTTTTCGACGATACCTTATGTGTATAAATAGATAATGTTGCAAGGACTGTTCCGTTTTAAGCACATATATGTTTCATTTTATTAACTTTTTTTTTTCTTTTTAAAGAACATGTATAATGAAAAATATGTAAATGTTTAGTTAAATAAAATGAACTTTTATTTTTTTTTTCGATTTGAGTGTAGTTTTTGTATTCATTTAAGAAAAATATGTTTTATAAAAATGACAATTTTATATTTTCAGGAAAACAAACACCTTTTATAATACTGTTGTGGTGCACTTTAAGAAAGGCATATTTTTATGGGATAAAAAAAGAGAATTTTAAACACATGTATGTTTTTTAAAACTCTCTTTCTTTCTTTCTTTCTTTTCTTTTTTTTTTATGTAAAAAATAAAACAAAACAAGACTAAGAAAACAGACAAAAGATATTACGCAAATATACATTTAATTATCAGACATTAGTACACTATTATACAAAATTTATTCATTGTCGACATACATTTTCTTAATGTTTCTGAGCACAGAGGAGATGTCTAAAGTTGAAAAAAAATTGTCTATAGGCACTATCAAAAAGTCATTAGCATTTTCATGATAAAAGTCTTTCGCTAATTGACGAAAGTCCAGTTTATAAAATGCCAGTTCAAAAATTGCTTCAAATTTTTCAGCTCGCGACTGTGTGATACAAGCATGAAGATCTGACTTGGGATATTTTGCTTTGCATGCAAAACAATCGAAAAGTTCACCAATTTTAGCAGCCACTGATTTTGTCAGACACTTTGTTAATGAATAAGTCAGATTGGCATATTCGTGGAAATCACAAAATATGTCAGCGTTGCTGTTATCCAAAACTGTTTCAGTATGGGTATGTTCAAAAGATACAAAATATGCTAAAGTCTGCTGTATTAAGCACTCTTTAACTTTTGCACTTATAGAAGAAAAAATATTCTGCATGTTAGCCATTTGTGCTCCTGTTAGAATGAGATTTTCAGGTAAGAACTGAAAACTCAGATTTTTTCGTTGAAACATTCGTTGAAAGATATACAGGTTTCCTTCTTCTTTAATTTCACGTGTTACACACAAGTCCTTTTCTATAATTAGAAATTGTTCGGCAAAGTTATATGATTTTCTTTCAAACGAATACCACACCGAAGGAGAAAGCAAAACACCATTTTTCGTTGGATAAAGAAAGTCTTCATCATCGGTTACAAATCTTCTAATGTGTACACGTGTGTGGCTAAGGAAAAAGACAATAGACACATAATTATCACCACCAAGATGAAACATGTTGCATGGTAAGGAGTCCTTTGTGTAAAACGTTTTTCCGGAATCATCCACTTTCATTCTTTTTGAAGCTCTGTTTTCCATTTCATTCTGAAGACGAAGTTTTTCATGCAGCTCATTTGCAGCTTCTTTTTGCATTCTGAATTCCAAATTACAAATATCTGAACTAAACCTTTTCATTTTTTAAAACTTTGTTAAAATCTACACAAATATTTGAAAAAAAAAAAAAAAAATCCCCAATTCACCAGACGATGCTACACACTCTTGAGAATAATCTAAGCGAATGACAAATACAACTGATGCCATTTGTTGAATCAGAAACTTTTTTCAGAATCGGTTATAGTTAATCGGTTTCTAAACAACTCATCTTGATATTTTGCTTACAGTTTAACCTTAAAAACAACTCAACTTTGCAAACGGTCCTCGTAATTGCTTGTCTAGGGTGCAATCATCACATGACGTCACATTCACGTTCGAACATATTCCGTTTTTGATTGACAGGTGGACACCCCCCTTCTATCGTACTCCTATACAAGCCTGTCACGTGACACCCCCTTTTCCACCCCCTCAAAGTATCCAGCAAAAAAACTACTCAACATCCAGCAAAAAACCCACTCAACATCCAGCAAAAAACAACTCAACCTAAAAATCCCCGTCCTCCTATACGACCCCCGTCACGTGATCCCCTTTCCGACCCCCCTTCCCCCTCCCCTAGCCTATTCAGCAAAAACAACTCAACCTTCAGCAAAAAAAAAACAACTCAACCTAAAATCCTCGTCCTCCTATACGATCCCGTCACGTGACCCCCTTTCCAACCCCCCCTTCCCCCTCCCCTAGCCTATTCAGCAAAAACAACTCAACCTTCAGCAAAAAAAAACAACTCAACCTTCACCCTCGTCCTCCTATACGATCCCGTCACGTGACCCACCCCCCACTTCCGGTTTCACCCCCCCCTTTTGATTGACAGCTGCCACGCCCCCTATGACGTCACTTCCGTCGCACGTAGACCTCTGTATACTACTCACATGGCAGTCAATGATAACTGGGAAGGTAAAAATGATAAATGTGTTTTGATGGGAAATAATGAGAATTTAAATTTGATAACTGTCAGAATCTTGAAATGCTTATTGTGTGGTTTTTTTTTATCCATAGAAAGAAAAAAAATTCACCAACATTTAATAAGATACTAAGAATTATAAAGTATCAATGATATCAATTTTAATGCTAAATGTAAGAGTCTCTTCTAGCATTTTGTGAAAATAAAAATTCGGACTATACAACACTTTTATAAAATATTCAGGTAAGTTTGAAGACACAACAAAACACATTTTGGTGTAAAAATGATGATGTATCGCTTCATTTATAGAATTGTTAAAATCACATATGTGACAGAAAATTAATTTCTTTGGGTAGTTAAAAAAATGTAAAATGAATAGTTATATAGGCCACCCAGGATTCTTTCAGGTGAATAGGGTAATAATAAGATATATTAAATAAGATAATTTTAAATCAACTTTTTAATAAGATATATATGTTCAGAATATGTCTGTGTGTTTGTGAGGGGGGAGGGGGGGGGCAATCTCGATTTTACAGAGGCTTTTTGTGGGGCGTAGCCAAAAAAAGGTTGGGAACCACTGGCTTAGAGTATGAAATTTCTGAAAACATGCAGTTTAAGTATAAAAAGTAAATTAAATAAAAGTATTAGCATTAAAAAGGTGAGAGTGACGCGATTGAGAACATTTCGCTTAAATTATGGTAAAGTTTAACAAGTTATTGTCATTTCAAAAATTATTTGTAGAAGTTGTAATTAGGCTAGTTTTTGTATTTGAATATTCTATTTTTAAAATTTATAAAAGAAATTAGGGAATATATTATAAATGAATTAGAATTTCATAAATAAATTTTGATGCATTGAATTGTTACGTCCGTAACAGGCTAATGTTACGTCTGTAACAATTTAATTATCTCATGTATTAATTAATAATTATTTAAATATTTTCACAATTGCATTTTCAAACAGCTAATACCCTAATAATGAATTATTGAAGAAAAAGTTAAATGTTCTTCCTTAAAATTCATAGTCCCCCAGGGGGATACCTTCTTTAGGCATTACGGGCTTCGCAACCCCGGGTTCCTGAGCGATCTTTCTTTTTTCCTTTTCCTCTTATTTCTCTTCTCTTTCTTTCCTCTATGTTTCACTCTCGTTGTGGTTTCCTCTTCGGAGGTGAGGGCAATTCTGTATGAGCCGATATCATCCTGCATGTTGACTCATGGAGAATTGTAAACCACCAACGTGTTTGCCGTACGTGGTGACCCGTGTCCCTGGAAAGGGGGATCCTGGCAGTTGAGGGAAACCAACACACTTCTTTGGCCTCTGCTTCAGGTAGACGGGAGGTGCATATTGGTCCCGTATGCGTCAATCGGCTGGTCAGCTGACTTGTCACTGGCTGGGGATCAAGTGAGCGAGTACTTACTAGCCATCTCGCTAAGGGTGGAGACTGGCATAGGAGTGTCTTGTGACCGTATGGGCCCTGGTTAGCACTGGTGTACGATTGTGCATCCCCTTGTTGGGCTCGGTAGTGGGTGGTGCGGCCGGGGTCTGAACTCTTATATTTTCAATTATGGATGGAAATACTAATGTTCCTTCTATTTCTCTCTAATGTGGAGAGCAACAAAATGTACAGTCTGCATTTACTCGTTTTTTTGTAATTAAACGCACTGATAGTCTCTCTGATAGCTCTTTCAAGAAAACTTCTCCATTTCTTATTGCAAAAACTTTCCAGTCTGTCTTGGGATGGTCATTCTCTCAAAAAACTGCAATCTGGGGACTTACTGGTTGAGGTTTCTTCAGCCAAGCAGTCTCAATTTCTGTCAAATTCCCATACTATCGGTACTTTTTCTGTCTCTGTTACCGCACATCAAACTCTGAATACTTTCCGTGGTGTAATATCTGAACCAGATCTTTTATTCTCCACAAAAGAAGAACTTCTATCTAATTTAAGCGATCAAAATATTATAGATGTACGCCGTATCACTATTCATCGCAATGGGCAAATACTTCCTACTAAACACATTATTCTAACTTTCAATAGTCATATCTTACCTACTAGAATTAAAGCTGGCTATCTAAACTGCCCAGTCAGGCCTTATATCCCTAATCCTCTCCGTTGTTTTAAATTCCAGCGTTATGGCCATACCAATACTAATTGTCGTGCTACTGTTACCTGTGCACGTTGTGCAGAAGTCGGCCATGACGGTAAAAATTGCGATAAACCAGAACGCTGTGCAAATTGTAAAGGTGATCATACATCATATTCTCGTTCCTGTCCTAATTGGATCCATGAAAAGGAAATTATTGCTGTAAAGATTACTCAGAAACTTTCGTACCCTGAAGCCCGTAAAGTAGTTGAATCTAGGACCCCCGTCTGTTGGGGTTTCCTACTCTAGTATACTTAAAGAACAATCAAAACCTGTAAGGCACATGGGCACCCAGACCGACACTTCCTTTCTTGCAAGTAATTCAGCTAAAACCCAATCAACCACCACTTCAAATAAAGAAACCCGTGATGTTTGTTGTGGTAGTAAATGCTATGCAACCCCATTATAAGAATGCTGGCAACCCTCCTCAGAACCTGTAAAAATAGTATACCAAATCAGTCTCAAAAATCCCCAAGTCAATCCAAAAAGTCATCTGAACTCCAGACTAAGATTAAGTCTGCTACATCTGCAAAAACATCACATAGACCTGATACTAGTCAAACTGACAAACCAAGCAAAAAAACTTGCGCTCAGAAAGAAACAAAGACAATCCGGGGTTCTTCACAGTGGAACACTGTGAAGAAAAAGAATGGGCTAAAATCATCTGTTACTAATGTAAAGGATCCGAAACAGTTGAAGAAATATGTTGATGAAGCAATGGAAATGGCATCCGATGACTCAAGTGTTGATGATGAAAATACAGTTTTCGAGGAATTTTTACCTAAGTGATTTTACATTTTTACTTATCTGATTTTAAAACTTTTTTTTCATGTAATGTTCGTGCATCATTTTAAACTTTATGTATATTTTAAGTTATTACTTTATAACTCCACAGTTTTTAATTATACGCTTGTCTTTTTACTATGAACTATTGACTTTTTAAATGATTTTATTTTTACATGTAACTGTTTTCATTAACTTTTTTGTTTTGCTCACCTTTTCTTAATTGTTTTCTTTTACTCAAATTTTTGAGTTATATATTTTTTCCATTCTGACCTTGTCTTGGCGCAGCATGTCCCTAATGGGACTTTGTGCCATAAAACCCCATACAACCAACCAACCAACCAACCTTAAAATTCATAGGTTTATGACAATAACTGCAACTATATGCAATTATGACTGCTTTGTGAATTACGTCCGTAACACCTAGATTTTATTTTTTCTAAAATTATGGGAACATTTTTCAGATTTCAAAATTTAATATTCTATTTACAATACTTGGACCGACCTTAAATATATATTAATCCATGTAATAAGTATTTTTTACATTATTTATGAAGCTTTAAAGTCTCTGTTTGTTACGTCTGTAACCATGGAATGACCCTCTTGTATAACTCAAAATAGTGCGATTAGGTGCATTGTGTTTTAAGGATGTATTCCACTTTTGCTTTGAAATCAAACAGTATCTACAAAATATTTCCCAGTGGAACTGTCGTGGCTATTATAATAAATATGACGAAATCCGGAATATTATCTCTGACCATCAACCTTTATGTTTAGCTCTACAAGAAATGAATTTGAAACTCAATGATTATGCAACTATGCAATTTACAGTAAAGACCAGAGCTTTATTTTCATTTTTTTTTTTTACCCCAGCTTGTTGCAACAGTTGTGAAGAAGTTTTCTAAGGGATAACAGATTTTCTTTACAAGTGAAATTGATAGTTCATACAATTTTGTAGAACAGACAGCTTTCATATTTGAAGCAGTTATTCTGCCTGCTCTATGAATAAACCACAATTTGTCTTCGGCTTGTTTCCTGGTCATTTTTTCAAGCAAGGCTATCTCTTGTTTGGAAATAATAATTTTACTTTCAAAAATGTTTTTGCATATCACAAGCAAATCACCTCATGATAATTTATCATACTCAGGACGATAAAATTTTTCCTTGATAGAGTTTTGAATTTTTCGCAGAATGGGCTTACAATTCTTAAAATTGCTGAATCTGTTCCTGTGGCAACAATATCTGAAAAAAAAAATATGTATGGATTCATCAGAGATCGATTTTTCCTTACTTGCAGCAGGATAAGCATTAACAAAAAGAGAATCTTCCTGCAATTTCTTTTGTTTTTTTTTTATTTGCCGAAGAAAAATCTAAATCTCTTACACGAGTTATCGGAACATTTTTTATCTGGGCTGGTAGCCCAGGAATTGGCTTGACTTGTACACAAAGTGTCATTTCTGACTCCCGTCTCAATAGCAAAAAGGAGTGCACCTACATGTGAGCACGCACCACCTAAACCCGCCATGCATGTGCAATTTGCCGAGACAACTTCTCCGTCTGACTTCGACAATATCCACATTTGTAGAGGCTTGGCTCTTAAACTTTGAGAATGGTTAACCCAAAAAATAATAAAAATTAATAGCAATGAATAAAAAAGTTGTCATGAAAATTGAGTACATGCATATTATATCACTTACAATAACTATTTTTATGATTTACTTTGGTTATTATGTTATTTTGTACATATAAAATTAATTTGTCTCACTTTCACAAGTATGTAGACGATAATATGGGGTCTACTTTTTCAAACAGGAAATGCGGGGGGAAAAAATTACCATTTTCGCTGCTTTATGTGATACAACACTGAAAAAAAAAAAAAAATACCGCCTTCATCTAGAACGAATAAGTATTCATTTTCTAAATCCCTAAACTAGAAATGTAGATTTCCGAACTATGCGCATAGGGTAAACAACTAAGCTGAATAGACGAAATGATTGAGAATTTCTAGTCTATAGTTTTCTAGGTGATGAAACGATATATTTTGCCAGAAATTATCACTTGATTTATGGAATTGATTCACAAAGTAGAATTATAGTTGCTAAAACTCACCTCTTGTGTTCGCATTTATTTGCAGAGATTTTTAAATAAGTTTGACAACGATAATATAGGAAAACGCTCTTGAATTTGAAAACGGGATTTAACTATTTTACAGGGAACTTCGATGGGTTGCCCGCCCTCTAGTGAAAGAACAAGAAGCATTCCAAAGTCCGTAAAGACTTACGAAAGTTTTTCGATCATATTATCTTTATCTTTGCATCTGTTTTGAAATAGCGGATGAATTAACAAGAAGCCTGCTGCAAAGTTGGGGTCTATCAGATGAGATAGTCGGGAAATTTAAAGGTATCTACAAATTTTTATATGAATAATTGTTTAGTAAACTAATTTTGTGTTTGATCTTAAGTTCTGTATAGAAGTTCGCTTTGGTATTCCAATCATTCCATGTTATGACGCATTATCGTTTTCCAAAAATTCTATTGTTTTTATTCTTGTGAAGTACCATTGGAATACTGATAAAAAAACTGCATGTTGATATCTCATTTTAATTCATCAATAAGTTTAGTCTGTAACATTGTTGATTATTTAAATCAATATAGGTTTGTTTACCATTTATTTCAACTAGTATTTAAACTTCATGTGATCGGGTTTCTCGTTGATCCCTACTTTTAAACGCAGTGGCTAATCGCACCACCGGTGCCTTTAGCCTCTACAGGCTATTCACACCACCACCTGTTGCGCATGCGCTATCTGAGCATTAAAGTTGGGAAAAGTGTGAACCAACCATCCAACCAGTGTCCCATTTATTTGTTTATTTGAATTTCACGTGTTCAGTCTTATCTTGCGAAAATATATTTAGTTGCTATTGAATTATTAGTTAATTATTCATATAGAATGGTTAGTTAATTATTGTTTCGTTAATACGATCCCTCGTATTTTGCAATGGATGGGATTAGTTTCTCCCGTTTTGAGTATGGAAGTAAGTTTTCAACTTATTCAGAATTTGAAAAGGTGAAAGAATTGTATGAAAACGAAAATTTCGCTGTTCTCATAAAAATGAGATCGGAAAAATTTCACGAAGGCCATAAGCATCGAGAAACATTAATTTACAAATATGTAAACTTCGAATGCAAAAAAGGCCATAATTATAAGCCATCAGAGGCTAAAGGCATTAGACCTAATGTCAAAACTGGGAAGATTGGATGCAATTTTAAGCTGAGACTGAGTGCAAATGATGGCTTTCTTGTTATTAAAGAAGCTAAATTGGAACATTGCAATCATGAGCTGAGTGAAGAAAGATTTAGGCATCTTCCAGAGAAGCTGAGACTGAATCCTGAGGAAATGAAAGATGCTGTGCTCAGCATCAAATCAGGAGGCAATGAAAAGAAAATTCAAGCACACTTAATGCAGCATAGAGGAGGAAAACCAGTCATACTTAAAACCCTGCATAATATTTCAAGTAAATTGCAACTAAATGGCCAGACTGATTTAGGAAAAATGCTTGACTGCATGAAGTCAATTCCAGATGCCACCATAAATGTAGCATTAGGGTGGTCACAAGAAATCAATTTTCGAATTTTTTCCGGGAGACCCCCCAAAAAGTTGCCAATAGACTAGAAAATGAGATTGGCAAAGTTTTAGCTCATTTGGATAATATTAACCCGTGCCTCATTGAGGTTAAAGTTTGAAAAAAACGTGATTTTTCGAAAAAAAATGCTGTTTTTCGTTCATGAAATAAATACAATTGAACCTAGAAACATAATTCAGATCTCATTTTATATAAAAAAAAAAAAGCTTCGTTTTGAAGAACCACACACCATTTTTTTTCTAAAAATGTATAGATTTAAAAATATGTGCATTTTTCAGGACCAGACTTCACCCGAATCCTAAAAATTTACTTTTTAGGAAAATGCGAAGAAAAATTGTAACATTCTATTTCATCTGCTTTCCACCTTTTGTTTTTCTTTTTTTTTTTCATTTTGTACATAATAAAGGGTTTAATTTTTTTAAAAATCCAAAGAAAATTAAAAAAAATCTTATTTTAAACTGAAAGAATTTTAAAAAAGGGGGCAAAGAAAGCATAAAAATGAGATCAAATAATGCTCAAATGCATTTTATTATTAAAGTTGTGTTACAAGAAAGGAAGCATAATAAAGAAAATAAATTATTATCCCTTACAATTATCACATTAACCCTTTCCAGAACAGAAAAAAACTGTTCGTAAAATAATGAAATGATTAACTACACCTAAATTTAGAAACAAGTAAGTTTGATATTAAAAATAGGTAGTCTCGACATGGGACCACTGCACCAGAAAGGATTAAGGTGGTAAATGGCTTAGATAAGGTGGCTTTTGAAGAATCTTAAAAAGTTTTTCTACATTTACATAGCATATACTGTTTTTATTTTTCGTCTTTTGTTAAACAGGAATTGAAATCTCAGGTTAATTTTCTTGCCCTTTCAGCAGTGTCATTGAAAACTTTAAAACCATTCACTGTTTTCTTGCTTTCAAATAAGGTTTATTTTCGCACCCTACATTGGGATCAGTATTTAAAAAATGCTTATTAATATAAAATCTCTTAAAAATTTTTATAGTTTGAGATGAAACAAAAACATTGTCTTATAGGTTCAATAAATAATCCACTTCGTTGAAAACTTTTGTAGCTTTTAAATTCTTATCATCATCATCATCATTTCTTCTTCAAATGACATTAATTTAACAGCCATGCTTATGTTCACTTTTTTTTTTCCAAAGTATCATCTAAAAATGAAAATGCAACTTGATCCGAGTTAATTAAATCCGAGTTAATTAAATCCGAGTCTTTTATCATTTTAATGAGTGCTTTGTCTGCAGCCTATTTATCAATTTTCCTGTAGTGAACAAGTGATTTTATTATTTGCAGGTCTTGGATTGGGGTCCAAAGTGGGAGTACTGAAGCATGATTTTACATAAATATTGATTAGAAATAAGCAAAGGTCTCTAATACCTTCTTTTTCGAAATTTGTTATTGAGAGATTATCTATGACAATATATTTTGAGAGAATAAATTGCCTGTGCTATTCATCTGACATTATTAAAAGCACCAGGTGCTCTGAAAAAAGTCTTTTGTAGGAAGGAGTCCTATAAAAATTAAACAAAGTTGGATAAACTCTTTATAATCATCCCTGAGCTGTTAATTTTTAAAAGGTCCTGTAACAAAACTTGAAATTTCTTCTGAATTAACTTTTTATATCTACTATTTCATCTTCAATAGCATTTTTATATTTACTCTGGTTTAATTTAGACCACTCAATCAGAATTTTTTTTTTTTTTTTAATATATGGCTGAGGCGCAGTGATTATTCCCACTTTACTATCAAAACCAGCTTTTAGGATAATTTCTAGATTATGGTGGTGACATGGTAAAATACACAAGACTTTTCCTTTAACAATTGCTATAGAAAAAAGCAGGTTCCTCTGAGGCGACCGTTGTTTACTGCAGTTGTATCAAAACACATTGCCTGGATTTTACCAACTTCCTCCACTCTTTATCCAGATCCTGAAATTTATATTGGAGCATCTCAAATTGCTGTTATTGATTGCGTTTGCTTTCTAGGCTTGTATTTTGATAAAAAACTCACTTTCTTGCCACATGTTTTGCAGTTACGTAAAAAGTGCGAGCAATCTCTTAATTTAATTAAGGTGCTTTCAAACACTTCTTGGGGAGCAGACCGTGGTTCTCTCTTGAAAATTTATCGCTCTATAATCCGTTCCAAAATTAACTATGCCTGCCAGGTCTATGGTTCCGCACGTGATTCTGTTCTTAAAAAACTTGACATTGTGCACCATAGCGCACTCCGTGTTTGCTCTGGTGCATTTCGTACCTCTCCAGTTTTAAGTCTATGTTGACTGCAATGAACCAGCATTACACCACATTCGTGAAAAGCTTTCTTTAGAACTGTATTACCGTCTCCTTTCACATCCTGGCCATCCTCTTCATACATACATTTCAAACACAGACAATGATATTCTTTATCAGCATCGACCATCTTGCATCCCATCTTTTGGTGTCAGAATTAGGAAAATTACCGATAATAGCCCACTGAGTAATATCAGGGTAAGTCCATGACCATTGCATGTACTCCCTCCTTGGAAACCTCCTGATATTACATCGCTCCACCCCTTTAAAGGATATGATAAAAACAACTTGGCCCCTGCAGTTTTTCAACAGTTATTTGCCGCACACCGAGCAAATTTTAATGGCTATACTGACATTTATACAGATGGATCAAAGAGTGGTAATACTGTTGGTTGTGGTGTATTTTGTGACAACACTTCATTAAGCTATCGTCTTCATCCTTCTATCTCTGTCTTTACATCTGAACTGATTACAATAGAGAGAGCCATGGTGCACATATCTCATCATCATAGCTCATCCTTCATTATATATACAGACTCAAATAGTTCTATTGATGCAATTAAATCTTTTAACAAGCATCCTTTTGTCTCATCCATCCTAGATTTTTATAACAAATTGACAAGACGTGGTTATAATATTTTATTCTGCTGGGTACCTAGACACATGGGTATTCCTGGCAATGAGAAAGCAGATGAGGCGGCAAAACGTGCTCTTAATCCATTACATTATAATGTTCCTTTCTCAGACGTTAAACTACTTATAAATACTTTTATTCAGAATAAATGGCAAGAAAGTTGGGATTTAGAAAACAATAATAAACTGCACCATATCAAACCTCTAATAATGACCTGGCTTCCGAGTTATCCAAGAAAAACAGATGTTCTACTTACTCGTCTGAGAATTGGACATTCAAGGATCACACATAAACATCTTTCACTTCGGGAGGATGCTCCCATGTGTCCACATTGTCATTTTGATTACCTGACCATTCATCATGTTTTAACTGACTGTCCGGGTCTCCGGCACTTATATAGAATTTATTTTAACTCATCATCACCAATCTTGACAAACCTTATTGGGGATACACCTCATGGGGCACTCATCCCTTTTTTAAAACATGCCGGATTTTATTTTGAAATATAATTTTTATATCTTTGGTTTAATGATTAAGTTTTCTGTTTACACCTTTGTGATATCTGGAAGGGAACCCCTTCCAGACTACACTTTTTATTGACTTACTATTATATTTTTACTCTACTGTTTTTTAGTATTTAAAAGTTAGTTTTTTCTACACTTGTTTGACTACCCCATCCAGATTGCTCTTCTCATTGTTCCTTTATTTTGTCATTTTTCTATCTCTCACTTTTTTTATGTTTTAGTCTACTTTTTTGGCGCAGCATCCCTTAAGGGATTTTGCGCCATAAAACCCCATACAACCAACCATCCTCCACTCTTTAACTGCTGAAAATACAGCTTTCGCCTGAATTATTCCGATACTATTTTCAAGCTGTGGAACTCGTAGTAACTGTTCTGCATCCCTACAACTAAATAAAACTTCTATCCTCTCTACATTTTCTTTATTCAAAAAATGGTGAAGCAGTGAATAAGTTCTCTCTAAACTGGAATTTTTAAATCTGTTTTTGATGATCTCAGTTCTTTTTTTACGAAATAGTTATTTGCGGAGTCGATTGCTCTCCTACTTACAATTAAAGTCTGTGGTTAACCGGTGGATGTACTCTAAATCTAGCAGCTTCTCTGGCGTTCAGTTTCATTTTGCGAATATTATAAAATAAAATACATAAAACTTGACGATTACTTGGTAGCATACTGTCGATGATTTGAAGAGACAAGTGGCCAATTTAAAAAATCTTACATTTCTGCCATCATATCAAAAGGGGGAGGGGGCTTTACGGAATGTTTCGTCAATTCTAAAAATAGATAACGATAACAGGTAACAAAAACAGCCTTGTAATAAAAAGAGAAATTCAGAGGTTCAACTGCAACACAAATCGAGAAGCTCTTTCTTACTAGACACAGAACTAGATAACTAATAATCAATTATAATTCGTGAAATATTTTTAAAGTTACAAAAATTGTTCACTTATTTTTGTCCATTAATAAAAATAATACAAAAAAATTATCAAAAGTAATAAAATTATTAATTTGTCATTTTTCACTTATGTTTCAAAAATGCAGAGTTTGAGGGTATGGTTCGCGAGCTGACCTGAAAAATACCAATGTTCATTAAATATAAGTTTTGATGAGAGTAAAAGTTAGGCAACAACTGTTTTTATGAAATAAAATAAGAATCAAGTTTCTAAGACAAACAGTTTTCACGTAAAGAAAGAAAAACGATAATTTTTTGCCAAGAATTGCAAATTTTCAAGATTTCAACCTCGATGAGGCACGGGTTAATGTTATTCATTTCAGTTGAAACTTTGCCAACCTCATTTTCTAACTAATTGGCAACTTTTAGGAGGGTTCCCCCGAAGAAAACGTTAAAAAAAATTTTCCCCATGTTGCTTGTGACAACCCTAATGTAGCATACGATGAAGACACCAAACAATTATAGGTGTTTATTTCCAAGATGCAAGAAGTATTCGAAAAATTTCCTGAACTTGTCATTTTTGATGCAACATATAAGCGGAACAATTACAAATTACCCCTGTTTGTTTTACTAGCCGTTGATGGTAATTGTGAAACTGAAGTGATTGCTTTTTTTAATTATACAATCTGAAAGTAAAATGTATGCGGGGGCGATGCTTGATTTTTTTTTTAAAGAAAATAACAAGGCCTGAAAAAAAGTAGAGGTGGTAGTAGGTGACAAGGACTTTGCAGATAGAAACGTGATTGTAGAAAAGTTTCCATAAGCAAAGATTCAAATTTGTCTTTTTCACGCTTTACGCACTTTTAAGCGAGAAATTCCTTCGAAGCTTGGTGATTTAAGTTCTACTCTCAAGAAGAAGGCCTTAGTGATCTTCACGGACCTTACATATTCAGAGTCTGAAGAAGCATGAGATATTAATTATAGTAAATTAATGTCTTTAAATGTGCTTGATTTAACTAACTATTATAACAACAACTGGCATTGTATAAAGGATGAATGAGTACTATATGAGCAAAATAGGAACTTTATCATCAAAAACAGAACAACTAACAGGTTAGAAAGTTTAAATCAAAAAATAAAAAGTGTTGTCACAAGATATAGTGCGCTTGGCCAATTTTTTATATTTTCCCCTGAAAATTCAATTTTATATACTTCACAAAAACATTTAAAATTTTTATTAAAATATTTAATCTTTCACAAAATCTTTTTGAATTTTTTTTATTTAAATATTTTCATTGTTCACAAAAAATATTTAGAATTTTGTATTTAATTATTTTCATTTTCACAAAATCATTTTGAATTTTTATTAAATACTTTATTTTTCACAAATATAACTTTGAACTTTAATTAAAATATTTTATTTTTTCCCAAAAAGTATTGTGAATTTTTATTAAAATATTTCAATTTTTCTCAAAAAATATTTTGAATTTCTATTAAACTAATTAAATTTTTCACAAAATCATTTTGAATTTTTATTAAAATATTTCAATTTTTCACAATTTTGTTTTCCTTTTGCATTTTTATAGTATTTTGATTTTTTATTAAAAATAATTTTGAACTTTTATTAAAACATTTGAAATTTTCACAAAAGTATTTATTTAAATTTTCCCCAAAAATATTACGAATTTTTTTTTAACATTTCAATTTCTCTCAAAAAATATTTTGAATTTTTACTAAATTTTTCACGAAATCGTTTTGAATTTTTATTAAAGTATTTCGATTTTTCACAAAAATAATTGCAAATATTCGCGTTGTACATTTTTAAAACAAGTGTATATTTTTTCATAGCTTCATTTCTTCCTCAATGCACAGTACGAGTCAACGAGTGGAGATTTGTAAATGGACTTCATTTTCTTGTCTATTTTTAAAAATGTATCCGTGTATCTTCGAAAAATATGAAGGTGAAACTCCATTTTATGAATTTCCAAAAGGAACTATTATAATACTCAATAAAAAATAGAATTTTGATCGCTAGTTTTCCAGACAGTTTTGTATTACTTTCAATAAAAATGCATTTCAAGACCGTCCATCGGCTGCTAACGCCATCTGTTGAACGCAAGTCGCGTAACCGCTTTTATATCGCGGACATATTCTCCCACAGATTCTCTGCGAATGACAGGGCCTTTCTTGTAATAGGAGGCCTTTTTTTCCAGTATCCTATGCTGCAATACACATGCGATCGGGTGGTGGTGCGAATAGCCTGTAGAGGCTAATGGCACCGGTGGTGCGATTAGCTTCGGCCACAAAACATATAATTTCCGAATCGGAAGTAAAAAAAAAATTAGGCTTAGGGAAAATACAGATAAATATTTCTAGATAAATTTTGTGTGCGAGAGAAACAGTATACCATTACAAAATGTATAAAAGTAAAATAAGCAATAATCATTGTGAACTTACCTTGAATATTTCAGGAACAGCAAGAAACATTTGGTCTAAATACGACGCATACGGAAGATTCTTGCTACGACGTTGCATGGATGCCGCCATTAAAATTATAGAGGTAGTCGTTCCGTTCGTTGCGCTTCTACGATAACAAAGATAGTCGAACCGAGTTTCTGGAGATACCAGAATCTCGATGATCGCAGTCATTTTAGTAGATCTTAAAAAGTGGTATTTCTCTGGATGGTCCATTGATTATCTGCAATCTTGGTGATAAGTTAACCCTTAATTTTTAACAGTGTAGCGACCCTTAAAACATAAAATTGAAATTTTTGTGGAAATCTTTTTTTTTATACATAGAACAAAATAGGAGGGTGCCCCATAGGAAATTTAATTTTTTAAGGACCACCCTAATATCCGTATGAGTTTAATTTCACTTAATGAAATGAAAGCAAATTTTAAAATGACGAATGAATGATACTTTAGATTAGTTTTGATCGTAAAAATTATTAATCTAATCCGGTTTTAATATTACATATTAATACCAAAATAAAGTATTAAATAAATATACTAAAAAGAATTTCATAATTTAACTTCATTAAATAAAAAATTAGAATATAGTGTGAAAAACATTTTTTTACTGTTGCGTCAAATTACTTTTGTCTTTCAAAGATACGATATATATTTAGGAGTCAGTTATACTTTATAATAAGATAGATGAAGCTGTACTTTATAATAAGATAGATGATAATTTTAATTATTTATTGAAAAACTAGTTTGAAATTTCATTTACTAATGTATATAAAATGTATTACTTACCAGAATAGTTAATTTTCCTTGCGAGCAGGTAGCAACATTTCCCCAGTTCATTCCTGTTCTAATAATTATCTGACATAGGATCATATAGCGTCAGTAGAGAAGATATGGTGCTCCGACGCCAGAAGGAGGTGTGAGGGGCCGGTGGTGGTGGTGGGCGCCTCCTCCCGAGACCGTCTTGTAAGAGGAGGTCTAAATGTGGAGGAGGGAGGGCGCCTCCTGTCGAGAATGTCTTATAAGAGGAGGGGTAAAATTTTTTTGAGAATGCGGGGGAGGGCGATCAGAATATTTTATGTTATAAGAAAGGGGTTAATTGGAGAGGGGGAGGAATTTTTGAAGGGGATTTTTCGAGATTGAATTTATTTTTACTCAGCTGTAGTAGGAGGTTTGAATGAATAATTAATTAATTAAAAAGGTAATTAAATTAATTAATGAGAAAAATTAATTTGGAAATTTTAATGAGGGACTTAGAATTTTTGTGTTTGAAATTTTTTTTAGAGGAATTTTTGGGAGATTGATTTATTTTGGTGTGTTATAGTACGAGGGCTATTTTTCGGTTTTAATGTGGGGACTTTAATTTTTAGGGTGAAACTTTTAGGGGTTATTGATATTTTTTTTGCTGTGTTTTAGTACGAGGGATAGTTTTAACTATCAGTTACATAAATTAATATGTTACAGTTTTAGGGGGTATTTTTTACTATCAGTTACATAAATTAACATGTTTCAGTACGAGGGGGGGGGGGGGCGGGGGCTTTAATTTTTTGGGTGATAATTTGTGTTTTAGTTTTGGTGCTGCCATCTAGTGTCGATTGATAGAATTTAGTTTTGGAATTGGTATTTTTTTCAAAAGGTTTTGAGGAGGATTGAACCTGCAAAATGTAGTCGTCGTTGAATAATAGACCGTTACCTTATCGATTCAGCCATGATTACATTCTTTAGAAAGAAAATTTTCAGAAGTGCTGTGCTTTTTTATTTCAGAAAAATGAGTCCTTAAATGAACCAATCACAGATTTTTTTGCACACACGCGCCACCTATGATTATTATAAATTGATGCGAATGAAGTTTTTTTTATTAGTTGATTAATTACTGCTGCTTACGCCTGTATTCACCAAAACTGGTTTAAACCTCGGATCACGAACTCCCGGGTCAGAGTTAACCCAGCGTTAACTCTGGGTTAAAAAATTTCGTATTCACCAACCTCGGATTAGCCGACCCCAGTGTTAACCCAACGAATTTGTAACAAGCGTTCTGATTAGTCGAAAAGAGGGTACGTAGTGTCAGAAATGTAAACAAGAGTTACGTGTTATTGATTTTGCTTGTTGATCGTCGATATACAGTTTAAAGTAAGTAATTATACATTTTTATTTGCTTTTTGATAATTTCATCGCAAGTTGTATAATGATTACGATGTCCTCAGTTTAGAGTTATTATAGATGTTTTCCTGATCTTTTTTATGTACTTATTATTATTTTCAAACACAGTTCTTTACCCAAAAAATTCAAACACATTGCAGCATCGGTGTGTATTATTTCGGTTGGGATTCTCTATTTTAAAAAAAAAATTCAGGCTATAAACAATAAGCATTTAAAAATTTATAAGTATTACTGTTATTCTTCTGTATATATACTTTTTTCAATAAGTGATTAAATTTTATTGAATATAACTTTGGATTATTCACATTAAAAGAAAAAAAAATCTTAATATTACTGTTATCCCTAACATTGATGAATCAAATTCCTATAAAATTATGGAATAAAGAAATAGTGACTGACTATATGAACGTTCACCCATCTTAATTTAGTTAAACAATAACTTTGAATCAATTTGTTTATTGATAGTTGAGTCAAAGAATTTCTTGAAAAATGTATATTTTATTCAGGTATGAAAATATTCTACTGCATTTTAGAGAAGATTTTATTCTGATAAATATTAAGAAGTAATTTAGTCCCTTTTCAACACTCCCCCCCCCCCCCCCCCCCAAAAAAAAAGGAATAATTAACGAAAACAATTTAATTTTCTAACGATAATTTTGTAAATTTATACAAGGTTCTGTTGTGTAATTTTTATTACTACCCCCCCCCCCCTTCCCGAAGTATGAGCTTGGTTACAATTAACCTCATTATTTTCAAGATTTGTGACAGCAATAATACAATTCACCTTCAAATGTAACCAAAAAAATTAAAGAGGCCACTGCATTTTGGCAGTTTTTAAGTGTGATTTTAAAACTACTTTACGATTCACAAGGAAAGTATTTTTGATTCATGCATTGATATTTTAACAGTTTTTGAGTTATCAAAAATAGTCCTGTATGAAATTTTACTTTAGAGAAAAATGATAAGTTATTATTTTGATGTTGATATTTTCAGTATATGTATAAACTTTTATAAAATATTGAATATTTTCTTTTACAGAGGCAGTTTTTCAACTGGAGATTTTTATTCGTTGAATGGGTATTGCTAGTTGTGTATTTGTTGTTTTGAATCGTACACATAGGCAATATTCTTTCAAATACTGCTGATAATGAGCGTGGTTGACAACACTGCGATTGGATGGTGTTGACGGTGTGCGCATTGCTCAAGATATTGCACATTAGATATGACAAGACTATGACAGATACTCGACTACTCCCTCTTAGCTCTAAAGATGTATCAAAACTTGTACTATGCCAATTACTGAGGTAATCAATAACATTATTTTTGTATGTTTTCTTTCAACTTGAATAAATTTCAATTGATTTATCATATAATATGATTGTGCAGTATTTTTAAGCAAATATATTTTTATTTTAGAATTTTTCATTTTAAAGCTTTTTAATACTTATCTTTCAAAAGGTACAATGAGGTTTGTTAAAATTCTAATTCGATAGGAACCTTTCACTTGAGTTATGAAAAACTGACATTGCACTGACAAATTTTATGCTCACCAAGTATGGTCACTGGCAAAGGGGAGTGCAGTTCTGTCCCTCCATGAATTTTAATTTTCATCAATTAAACTTTTCTCATCTCTGATAATTTAAGAAATAATTATAATATTTATTCTTGCCAAAAGCCTTGAAATAATTAAACCTCAAGAAAAAAAAAATGGAAGGGGGAGGGGCATTCTGCCCTACAAAATCTTGTGTACAACATTCTTTTTTTTTATGTTAATGTATGATATCTCAGCGAATAATTATTGTTTTCCAGTTTAATTTGATTAAGTCATGATCCAGCTTACAATTTTTTTTTTTTTAATACATGAACTAACATAAAGCAGCATTTTGATTGGATGAGATTTCCTGTCTATAATCAAATGTTGGTCTGACAAAATGTTCGATTAATGGACATTTTGGGTAATAAATATAATTCCAGAATGAATTATTTTGTTACCTGAGGTATCATTGTAATTAAACATTATCTAAAATAGTGTGTTTAAGGGGACATCTCCCCATAATAATAATTAAAAAATAGTTCCTTACTATTTTAAACGCCCTCCCCCCCCCCCCCCCCCCAAAAAAAAGAGAAAAGATTAATATTCCCTCATTGTTAACCTGCTATATTGCTTTTTATGTTGATATGTTTACAAGTTGTTATATTAGTATGCAATTATAACAAAAAATTCTTAGTTTAGCATATTTAATGTCTGTATTCTCCATATCTTCCTAAATATAGGATAATTTTTCAGAAAATTCAAATTTGGACAGCAAACTTTTGTTCGATTTGTGAAAAATTGGCAATGATTAGCCAAATTTTAAGCTCAAGTAATGATGGTCACTGTCAGGGGACCTTTTCACCCTCCCTTGCTTTTAACACTTATCTAAAACATTTTACATTTGATGATTTAAAATAATTCTCCTCTGAAATGAAAACTTCTAAATGTGTTTATTGTTTTTTAGTGAAAAGTTTTAAAAACATTTTTAATTAGAAAATAATTCTGTATAGTATTATTGATTAATTTAAGTGTACATTTATAAAAGCAGTGTATATACATTTTATGCTAATAGACACGTTTAAACATATTCGATGATTCATACTTTTAATAAAAACAATATATTCGAGGGCTCATACTTTTAATTAAATCATTTAATCTAAAAAAAAAATTATTTGAAAAATTTAAACTAGTGTAAAATTTAGAATTTTGTCAAAGTATTTTCTTAAAGTTTTATTCGAAATATTCTTTTCCGTTATTTATTTCAATAGTGTAATACTATATTAGTCAATCTTTAAAAGCTAATGGTCTTATTAATTAGAGTATATATGAATAGACATGTTGAAACAAATTATATGATTCATACTTTGATAAAATAATGTATTTGGCGACTCATGTTTGAGTAAAATCAATTTCTCTCATTTAAATTGTGTCTAAAAGTTCAATCTAAGTTAGACTAGTGGATATATAAAATTATGTTCTATTTTCTTGAAGTTTTATTTGAAATATTCTTTCCCGTTATTTATTTCGATGGTCTGGAAGTCGATCTTCGAAAACTAATGGTCCTATTTTACAAATTAAAGTATATATGAATAGACATGTTAAAACATATTCGATGATTCATACTTTTGATAAAATCAATTTATTTCATTAAAATTGTGTCTAAAAGTCTAAGTTAACTAGTGTTAAATCTTCTTTTAAATATTTATAACTTTGTCATAGTATTTTCTCAAAGTTTTAGTCGAAAATATTACTCTAGTTTATTTACCTAGATTTAGGACAAAACTATCCATTAGCTAAGTTTAATTAAAGGAGTAAAAACAAATGTTTGAGAGGTCTCACTTTATTAAGTGATTAGTTAAAAACGATTGTTTTAAATTAATTTCTAAATATTTACTAAAAAGAAAAATTTTCTGTTTAAGTGGGATGCAGATATTCCTTTCTCACCGAGTAAGTTAGACATTATTGATCGCATAGAAATAAACTGTCTAAAAGAAATGGATAAAAAGAACCAAATGAAGGAGTCTCTTCAGGTATTTATTATTATTATTATTAAACAGGTATAATAATATTATATATATATATATATAGAGAGAGAGAGAGAGAGAAATCTTAAATTTTAGTAAAATTTTAATTATTCATCTTTAATTTAAAGAAAAATTTTCTTTTAAAGTGGGATACAGATTTTCCTTTCTCTCGGAGTAAGTTAGACATGCTTGATCGCATAGAAATAAACTGTCTAAAAGAAATGGATAGAAAGAATCAAATGAAGGAGTCTATTCAGGTATTTTTTTATGTTATTATTATTCGTTTTTAACTTATTACCTAAAAATCCTATAATTGGTTTTAAACTTAATAAATTAAAAATATATATATATATATAATAACGATTTTAAAAATTTATATCTAAAATATTTATAATGATTTTAAACGTTTAATAAATAATAATAATTTTTAAATGTTATGGCAAAAATCAATTTTTTCTTAGTAAACCATTTATTTGTTTATTCTTTAAAAAGATATCATTGTAAAAGCTTTTTTTTATTCTTTTTCAGCGAGGACTACCTATGCTATCAGAAGGTGTTAAAACCTCATTTAATCCCAAAAAAGACTCTTTCAAGGTGTGTATAAAAAAAGTTGTTTCAACGTTTTCCTTGAATAATTTGTAATGAATTATTTTTAAATCAAAGCTTTTTACACTTACCATGTGTTAGAAAGTAGTCTTTATTTTTAACTTTAAAAAAAATCGCATAAATTGGACTTAATTTTCTAAAATTTCTTTCAAGTCAAATACTTAAAACTAAAAATTTTTAACTTTAAGTTAATTTTAAGGGTAGTAGACCTTTTTAACTGCAACTCGAGATAATCCTACTAGTTAAAAAAAAAGTTTGGGTTTATTTTCAGATTCAACATGTTTGCGAAGTGTGTGAAAAATCATTTTCTCGAAGAGATAGTCTAAAAAGACATCAACTAATCCACACCAAGCATAGGGTATCTTCATCAAACACCTCATCGAATCTTTCGAAGCCTGTCGCAGGACCATCTAATGCTGGTCAATCCAAATCTAAGGTAAAGATTTTTTTTTTGTTTTTTCAAGTGCATTTTATGTCTTTTTACAGGTTTTTTTTCAGCTTAAAAAAAAAAGTTTTGACAATTCTTTTTTTTTTTTTTTTATTTTGCGAAACATTATTATTATTCCACCGTGAGAAAGATTTAACATTTAGAAGACGAAAATAATTTTAAAAATGTCTAAATAAGTAAAAAGGGGGAAAAAAAAGAGAAAAAATTTCACAAAATTCTTATTAGGTTTTTTAAGAGATTATATTAAAAAAAGGGTTTTGTTTTTACATGGGGAAAATTTTAAAAAGTGAAAAATTTTTTTTAATTAGAGTTTTTCTTCTTTTCAGGATGATAACCTCTGTAACATTTGCCAAAAATAATTTATGAACGCTTCTGATCTTAAAAGACATCAATTAACACATACCAATTCAACTGAAGCCCTGTTTTCTTGTGATATATGTAAAACAACGTTTAGAAGAATGGATAATTTTCTCCGTCATAAGCAATCCCATTCAAAAGAAGAAAGCCATTTTAAATGTGATATTTGTCGTCAAGTTTTTACCCGAGGGGATAATTTAAAACGACACTTAAAAGCCCACGAAAATCCACAGTACTCCTGTCGTGAATGTATGGAGAAATTCTCTAGAAAAGAGAATTTAAATCATCATATTCGAACCCAACACAGCACCACATCCTAAGCAGTTGTCTCAGTTAAAAGACCAAGAACAGTAGTGAATTCAAGTAGAAAGTCACGTCAAGAAACAACTGCTCTGAATGTCTTTAAGGTGATCACAATAGACTCTGACGAGGATACACATCATGATATTTCAATTTTCTTCGAATCTGCTCGAGATGAATTAAGGGAGGCTCTGGAGGAAGCCGTGGAAGAGAGACAATCAATCAAGTGGCATCTGTTGGTCAAAGTGATATTGGAAAAAATGTCTGTCGAAGGTGAACAGGAATTATTGTCGACATATTTCCACTTGGACACTTATGAACAATTTACAAACGACACACTAGAAGAAAATTTAGAAGAGGCACATAGGAAAATAATAAGTTCGTTTGAAAAATTTGTCCAAAGGGGGTCTGGATGGATTCTCAAAGAAGTTTCCTATTTTGAACTAAAAATGGGGAAATATTCACCCTTAAAAGGTAGCAGTTATCTGCAGCTACCGAAAGATATTCAAGGTCGAGAAGCAATTCTGAATATTCAAAACTTTCATGATCAGAAATGTTTTCTCTGGTGTGTTCTCGCACATAAACTAAATATCAACTGTAAACGACATCCGTACAGAGTAACAAAATACCAGCCCTTAGAAAATACTATTAAAATGACTGGAGTATCGTATCCTGTTCCATATCAAAAGGTTCGTAGTATAGAATCTATGAATAATCTTCGAATTAGGGTAATTCCATGGTTACGGACGTAACAAACAGAGACTTTAAAGCTTCAGAAATAATGTAAAAAAAATACTTACTACATGGATTATTTTATATTTAAGGTCAGTCTAAGAATTGTAAATAGCATATTAAATTTTGAAATCTGAAAAATGTTCCCATAATTTTTGAAAAAATAAAATCCAGATGTTACGGACATAATTCACAAAACAGTCAAAATTGCATATAGTTGCAGTTATTGTCATAATCCTGTGAATTTTAAGGAAGAACATTTAACTTTTTCTTCAATAATTCATTATTAGGGTATTAGCTTTTGGAAACTGTAATTCTGAAAACATTAAAATAATTATAATTAATACATGGGATAATTAAATTGTTACAGACGTAACATTTGCCTGTTACGGACGTAACAAATCAATGCATCAAAATTTATGAATTCTAATTCATTTATAGTATATTCCCTAATTTCTTTTATAAATTTTAAAAATAGAATATTCAAATACAAAAACTAGCCTAATTACAACTTTTACAAATAATTTTTGAAATGACAATAACTTGTTAAACTTTACCATAATTTAAGTGAAATGTTCTCAATCTCACCACTCTCACCTTTTTAGTGCTAATACTTTTATTTAATTTACTTTTTATACGTAAACTGCATGTTTTCAGAAAATTCACACTCTAAGCGATAAAAAAATGTATTACATGACTTTATAAATTAAATATTATTTGTTTTATAAATAAAAAAATAATTAGTACTTTGGTTTCACTTTTCATGGAATGACCCATTAATATTTTTGGGTATGAGGAGGGTGATCTTTATATTCTTTATGTGTCTGATAAAACAAACGAGGATACAATTAATCTTCTTCTTCTGTGTGATGGTGAAAACACTCACTATACATTAATTCGTGACTTCTCGAGATTTATGAGTCACCGAAGCGGACATGAGGGTACTGCCTTCTACTGCTATACCTTTCTTCATGGATTCACCAAACAAGATTTATTGGACGCACATAAACCATATTGCAGTAATCACTCCCCTCAAGTCACCAAAATGCCCAAACAAGGCGAAAATATACTTGCATTTACTGGGATCCACCTACAGGTACCTGTGCCTTTCATAATTTATGCCGACTTCGAGTCCCTACTCGTACCCATTCACCCTGATGAACCCTCCGAAAAATCTTCCTATCAAATAAATACAGCTCGTCACGAAGCTTGTGGATTTGCGTTCGTTATTGTGGGCTCTGACAGATGCACCTATAAACAAGTCGACTCAAATGGACAAATTCAAAATAAGATACATGTTTATCGTGGAGAGAATGCAGCTGATAAATTTATAAAAGCTCTTTTAAATTTTCGAGAAGAAATTAGCTCGAAATTGTTAACTATCGCCCCCAATGGATCTAAATGATGAAGAGGAGGAAGCTTTCCAACAAGCAACAGAATGCTGGATCTGCCGAAAACCAATGGGCAAGGAACGTGTAAGGAATCACGATCATCTCTCCTCACAGTATAGGGGAGCTGCACACCCCTCATGCAATGTCAATTTTAAACAGAGTAAAGTAATTCCTGTTGTGTTTCACAATTTAAAAAAATATGATGCACATCATATAATGCGTAGGTTAGGCTGTTTTAAACCGTTAAAAATAAGTGTGATTGCTGCCAATTTAGAAGAATATATTACCTTCATATTACAAGAAAATATATCTTCCATCCAGTTTTTTTATAGCCTCTCTACAGTTTCTATCAACCTCCTTGGATAAATTAACTTCAAACCTAAAATCAACAGACTTTAACATCAGAAGGAAAACTTTAGTGAAAACACAAGAATAGATCTGCTGTGTTGGAAGGTACTTATCCATACGAACATATGACCTCGTTTGAAAAATTTAAAGAAACCCAGCTTTCTCCACCGTCTGCTTTTTATAATACGCTAACAGATCAGAACATCAAAGAATCGGATTATAACCATGCGAAAAATGTGTGGGAAACCTTCAAAATTAAAAATCTCGGACAATATCACGATTTATACTTAAAGACAGACGTACTTTTATTGGCCGATGTATTTGAAAACTTCAGACGTCTCTGTAACCAGTATTATAATATTGATCCATCAAACCTTGTCACCTTGCCAAGTTTGTCTTGGCAAGCTTGTTTAAAGATGACTGATGTACAGCTAGAATTACTCACAGATGTAGACATGTTGCTTTTCATTGAAGAAGGAATACGTGGAGGTGTGTCGCAACTCTCCCACAGATTTGCGACTGCCAATAATCTAGATGTCCCAAACTACGACAGGAATAAAAAAAAAAAATCACATATCATGTACTGGGACGCAAATAATTTGTATGGTTGGGCCATGTCCCAGTACATGCCACATGGAGGGTTCCAGTGGTCTGATCCCACTAAGTTTAATGCAGATACAATAATGAATCTTTCTGACGAGGCCTCAACAGAATACATTTTTGAAGTTGACTTAAAGTACCCTGAGTCCCTTCACATCGCTCATAATGATTATCCTCTTGCCCTACAGAGACTCACCATTCAAGAAGATATGTTATCAAATTATGCTGAAAATCTTTTACAAAAGGTGTTCAGAGGTACACCAAAACTAATTCCAAATTTAAATGATAAAATTAAGTATATTTCACATTATCGAAATATAAAGTTATATATGGAATTAGGACTCGAGCGCACACACGTCCACAGAGCTCTCCAATTTAATCAATCCCCTTGGCTCAAGCAATATATTCATTTCAATACTGAGAAGAGAAAGCAAGCAACTAGTGCCTTTGAACGTGATTTTTTCAAACTTTTGAACAATAGTATTTACGGGAAGTGCATAGAAAACCTAAGGAAGAGGCGAAATATTGAGTTATGTCAGCATGAAAGAAGATCAGAGAAGCTAATCGCCTCTCCTTATTATAAAAACTCCAAGATATTCGATGAAGGTCTTGTGGCTGTTGAAAGGCAGAAGCCTACTATCCTCATGAATCGACCAATTTATGTCGGGTTTTCGATACTTGAGCTATCAAAGGTACTCATGAACGATTTCCACTATAATTTTATCAAAAAAAAAATTATCTTGGAGATCGTTCAATTCTGCGTTTCGACGACACAGATTCTTTAACATATCTCATTACGACGGATAACCTACAAAAGGAAATGAAACTCCACAGCTCCAAATTTGATTTTTCCGAATATCCCCGAGACACCCCCTTTATTCGAATGCGAATGAAAAAGTCTAGGGGAAATTTAAGGATGAATTGAAGGGAGTAGCTGCAATTCAATTAGTAGGTTTGAAGTCTAAAATGTACTCCATCAAATCCTGCATAGAAGAAAAAAAGCGAGCAAAGGGGATATCAGAATCAATAGTCAAAAATAAATTAAAACAAAGACTATCTCAAGTGTCTGCAGAAGCAAACTTCAACCTTTGAGGAGCAAACAAGAATAGGGCAGCAATCACACACACTCTTCTTCGCAATGAAACAAAAAAAGTGTCTTTCGCCATTTGACGATAAACGGTTTCTAGTGGATGATGGTGGAAGTAGTCTAGCCTACGGACATTTTAAAATCTCAAAAGCAACAAAATAGTTTTCATTAAAAAAAATGTCTAAAATGTGCAGTAAAAAAAAAGAAGATATCAAAATCTTCAAAAAATTTTTGGGATTCAAGTGATCTGCCTCCCAGCGGTGATTAATGGTGGAAGTTTTGACCCTAGGTCACATCCAGCTAAAGATCACACACCTTTCGGCAAAATTTAAATTTTTAAAATTTTTGGCAAAATTCAATTTATAAATTATATTCTAAATTATTCTAAAAATTCGACTGTATACTACACTTGAGTAAAAATAAATTTACAACTCAAAAATTCTAAGTCCCCTCATTAAAATTTCTAAATTAATTTTTCTCATTAATTATTTTTAATTACCTTTTTAATTCATTAATTATTTATTTGAACCCCGTACTGTACTACACTAATAAAATTGCTCGAAAAAGTCTAAGTCCCCTCATTAAATATTTCCTCATTAAATTTTTAATTGCTAATTAGTTAACCGATAGTGAAAAAGTACTCCCTCGTACTATAACACACCAAAAATTCCGCTAAAAATAAATTTCAAACTCAAAAAATTCTAAGTTCCCCTCATTAAAATTTCTAAATTAATTTTTCTCATTAATTAATTTTAATTACCTTTTTAATTAATTATTCATTCAAACCTCGTACTACAGCTGAGTAAAAATAAATTCAATCTCGAAAAATTCTCCTTCAAAAATTCCTCCCCCTCTCCAATTAACCCCTCTCTTATAACATAAAATATTCTGATCGCCCTCCCCCCCCATTCTCAAAATTTTTTTACCCCCATTTTACCCCTCCTCTTATAAGACATTCTCGAGATGAGGCGCCCTCCCTCCTCCACATTTATAGTTCCGTATTCCACCACCAGGGAGCGCACTGTATTCTTAACAAAAACATATCTCAACGAAACGCTTTCACGCAACCTTTCCGTAGATACATGGGCCGGGATGGTGGCGGTCTTAACCAAGAATTCTATTAGTTCCACATTCCACCACCAGGGAGCGCTCTCTATTCATAACAAAACTGTGTCGAAAGGAAAGTCCGTTAAACAACCTACCAGTAGATATGTTACTCGAGGTGGTGGCGGTCTTAAGCAAGAATTTAAGATATTTGCACAAATTACTATTCGGAAATAGTGGTAACTAAACTTTTGACATTTTTATATTTAATAAGTAGCATATATCTCAATGTGTTATGAACTATCTTAAAGTTTCAAGACACATATACTTGTTATTTTTCCTAATTTTAACAAAATTGCGTTACGTTAGTTCCGCATTCTGCCGCCAGGGAGCGCACTCTATTCGTACCAAAAGCGTATCTGAAAGAAACTCCTTCACGCAACCTTTCCGTATATACATGAGTCGTAATGGTGGCGTTATTAACCAAGAATTCTGTTAGTTCTGCATTCCACCACCAGGGAGCGCACACTATTCATAACAAAAGTGTATCTGAACGAAACTGTGTTAAAAAACCTATCAGTGGATATGTTACTCGAGTTGGTGGCGGTCTTAAGCTAGAAATTAAGAAACTTGCTAAAATTACTATTCGGAAATAGTGGTAACTAAAAATTTGACATTTTTATATTTAATAAGTAGCATATATCTGAGGACTCCCTCAAGAAGCGGTATCTAAAAAGGTCATAAAAGCTAATTTTTAAAAAAGAAAACCAGCGACCCTCCCCGTTTGCCTAAAAAGGATCCAAAACGCACCCCATTGTCCACTACACATACAGATTCATTAAATAAAAATTAATATCGCAACTTACAAATAAGCTATCACGCACAGAAATTATCCGATAACGGGCGAAGCACGCTGGCCTTTGTCATAATAATATCTGTCATTCGATTTAATTGGGATATTTAATCAAAAGTATTACCCCCCCCTCCCATCGACAGCGGGCGAAGCACGCTTTTTCTTCCCTCGAATATTCCTATACGATAGCGCTGAACCTCACATCAGATTGTTATATTTCGTAATTAAAATTATTTCGTGGTTAAAAAAGCACGTGCCACCCGCATTTGATGAAAATGAAACCTAATTAATTAAATAATAATTAATATCTCCGCTTGTAATTAAGCTAGTAGTTTGAACTGGGTACGTATGGAATCAGCGAAGAATTTCAAACCAGGATGGCAAAAAATTTAATCAAAAAAATTTATATTTAAAAAGTTTAAATTTCGTATTAAAATATAAACCGCGAGCGCGACGTCATGTCTGAGATAAAAAACTCGTGGAAAGGAAAGTTTCAAAGCAATGATCCAATTAATGAAATAATAATTAATATCTCGGCTCGTAATTAAGCTACGAGTTTGAACTGGGTATGTATGAAATCGGCGAAATTTTTTACGTCGGGATGTAAAAAAATTTAATCTAAAAATTCAATATTTAAAAAGTTTAAATTTCGTACTCTGAAAGACGGGAGGACAGGTGCCGATGTGTCTGGCGAGAAAGAATAATCCCGGCAGTCGATAATGAAATTCACGAACACCTGGCTTTGATAAAAAGATTAAATTTTGAAAGGATTTATCGATTTTTAGTGGATTTTTTAAGTTCTACACATCGTACAAACATGAAATTTATACCAAAATAAAGTAGATTTTTTTCCGCGTGTTTCTACACCTTTTACGAATTTCTAGGATCCTTAGTTCCGGAGATTCGATTGGGAATTCCTTTTCTCTCCCAGTATCTACCCTCGCAAAATAAAATCGGGGTGCAAGTTTTGTGAATCCTCCAATGAGACTGCTCCAAAGCGAGCCTCGACGAAGGGCACCATTGTACTCAGACTGCTGCTTTCGGATAAAAAAGATTCATTTTTCCCTCGACAATGAGTCGTTAATTAGCTAATTGCGTCCGTAATTACGGCGGGATTTTCTCGAAACTGCAAAGAACGGTTGTCCGAGAAAACAGCGGTGCGAATCGACATATCATAAGACGCTCTCCGTGGCCCGGGAGCGAAGGAGTTCCGGTCACAAGGGAATGCTACACACATACAGACGTTTACGGACATTAATAGTAATGATTAAAATAGATATTTGTGAACACGAATTTGCAGAATAAGAAACAATAGTATAAAATAATTCACATTCATAAATATCCATTTTATTTTTATTGCACTTGATTTCATTATACATGAGATCTCATGATTTTGTTTACCAGTTTTTCAATTAAGCAAAAAAAAAAAGTGAAAATATTTCTATTATTAATAGCTTTTGAGCGTGTCACCGTCCAGCTGAATAAAAGTATTGTTTATCACTTTAAGCAAGTATTAACTTAGTTTGTGAATATGTAACTACTCCAAATGTTGTGACTTGCATGCTAATAAATTTTAAAT
The DNA here is from genome assembly GCA_963932465.1 of Maratus speciosus. Classification (NCBI taxonomy): domain Eukaryota; kingdom Metazoa; phylum Arthropoda; class Arachnida; order Araneae; family Salticidae; genus Maratus; species Maratus speciosus. The sequence continues at coordinate 460,393,654 of OZ010798.1, forward strand.
TATAATTCTATTAAAAAGGAGAGCTTTAGATTTTTCCTTAATAACTCATTAATATTAGTAAAATATGTAACACAAATGTGGCTTAGTGAAGTCAAAAAGTTAGACATCTCTGATATTATTTTTTAATAAACATTTTACATGATTAAATGAAATATTTCATATTTGTGACCTTTTTTTTTTTTTAAGGTTCATCCATACTTTACTTCGGAGGAACATGCATTACTCATTGATGGTTTTGTAGTAACTTCATCTATTAAAGATCCAGTTATCTAGCAATGCTGTTTGCTACATTTTTCATTTTCAACAGAGAAATTCAGTTGACTTTGAAGTTTTTTCAGAGGTAAAGGAACACATTTAGATATATTTTTTAATATAATGTATACTTATAAATTTAGAATGAATAACTATAATGCATAGTATAAAGACAACATTTTTTAATTTTTGAAATATTACTTAAAGATTCAGTTGTACTAACAAATGTATCAGAATCTGTCGAGTTAAAATTTGGATCTGTAGAAATCATTTAACTATTCCTGTGTTTAAATATTACGATTCCCGTTTCCAAAAATAAAAAGGATTCTGTAACTAATAAAATGGTCATGGTTGATCTGAAAGACCTTATTTATTAAAATTGTCTTATCTTAAAATTAATTCTTTCTTTTTCTCATATATATATATATATAAATAGAACCTTTTTTTAAGTGTCAATGGAATAGCTAGTTTTCAGAAACTACATTTTGTAAAAGAATCTTTAAATGCACAGTTCAACAATATTTAAAGAAAATTTAAATAACTGCAAAATATTTCCATGCAATGAATAAATGTTTTCACTCAAACCAAAATATTCAATAAAAAAACAAAAGAAAAAAAAAACTCCTAAAATTGAACAGTCTTAATATGAGCAAAGGTATGCTACAAATATATATATATATATATATATTAATTATGGTGAATGCAAATATACAGAACTTTTAAAAAATATATATAAGCAATAGTTTTGACACAAAGTTGTATCCCATTGTTGAATATTTTAATGTAGTTTAGAATATGTTCCGCCAGTCTAATTCATCTCAAAAGATCAATTTTGGATACATTTTTAAAGTTATGATTGTACTAGGGATTGACCGAATACGGAATAGTTGATTCGGTATTCGGTGGTTTGGCATGTAAACCGAATATTCGGTCTCAGCCGAATACTTTTAAGTATTCAGCAGAATAATTGCAGATAAGTATTTTCTTAGAAGTAAAAGAATTCTCTTTTACTTAGCAGAAGAATAGGCTAAACAATGAGTTTCAGTGTTATGTGCATGAGTTCAGAGCTGTACTACAAAAAATAAGTCAAAGGCCATTTTTAATTTAAAAAAAAAAACTTTTTCTTTCCTAAAATAGTCTACATAGGTATGAAATCAAAACAACTGTCTACAACAGAGAAAAATAAAGTAAGGAAGATGCACACCTTTCCCTTATCATTTAATTTTATTTACTTCTACATAGGATGTCAACAATTTTAATCATTTGATTTAAATCAGCGATTAAATTGTGATTTTAATCAACTGATTTTTTTTCTTTTTTAAATCATTGATTAAAATCAAAAATTTTCTAAATGTTTAAAATGTCAAAAAAAAAAAAGTATTAAATTCAAGCATGAACATAATTTGAAAGTTTCTACAGGTATTTTGACTTATGAATAAACTTAAAAAAGAGCTTTAAATAGTTGTTTCTAAGCTTAATTCATTAGTATTGTAAAAAATTAAAAATTGTTGAGTTTAAAAAGCATTGTTTTTATCCAATATAAAACAATTTCATTTCAAAATGATATTTAAATTCTAATATAATTTGCAATGTCAAGCCTTTAATAATCAATTTATGCATTATTTTATATAAAATAAACATAGCAAGTGTAATAAATTTCTGCAAGTAAAAAAAATAAATAGTCAGTGTCTTAGTTTCTCCTACTTTTATAATAATAAATTAATAGCAATCTCGAGTCAAAGGAGAATGAAAGAATCTACTCAACACCTAAATTACAAATGAATGCATAAGAGAAAAATAACTAATTGGTATAAAAATGTTAAGCACAGCAAGAGGTTGAAAAAAATGAACCATTGAAAGCTCATAATCCTCACTGGGAGGCAATAATGCTGTTAAAATATTTTGAGAATTTCAGATGTAACTGGCTATCCTTATATTTATTATGTATGTATGTATGTTTGAATGGGTTTAACTCATTTTCATAATTTTTTTGGTTAGCATACACATACATGTCTGTAAGTTTAGGTTTTGGTAATGAACAATACTAATTTTTTTAGTACAAATGCAAAACGAGCTGCAAATAATATTTGCTAGTTTTGTTATTTGTGCTACTAACTAATGAAATTACTTATTTACAGTTTTTATTAAATCTGTAATTACTTACTGCTTCTTCTAGGCCATTTTTTTAAGGTTGCCACACCCTGTCCCTTTTGAAATTGGCAAAATGCACCTGCCTTTAAAAAAAAAAAAAAAAAAAAAAAAAAATTAAATTCACCTACAGTTGTAGCCAGAGATTTCTTGTAGAAAACTTCCCCATTCAACAGTATTTCTAAATTCATGTGCCCAAGATCTTGCAAAAATAATAAAACTTTTTTTTTTTTAAAGAAATAAACAGGATATTATTAAAACATGTTGTTATTTAATTGTATTTTTCAATTTGTGATTCATAAAATTATTAAAATTAAGGGCAATTTATTTATCATACTAAAAATTGTTTTCTTTTCTTATATTATGCATTATTTTATATAAAATAAACATAGCAAGTGTAAAAAATTTCTGCAAGTAAAAGAATAAATAGTCAGTGTCTTAGTTTCTCCTTCTACGTTTGTAATAATAAATTAATAGCAATCTCGAGTCAAAGGAGAATGAACACAGCAGAACTAAACACATTACTAATATATTTCCACATGAAATAGTACCCTTTTTTGGAACTAGCATTCTGCCTCTTTTTCTTTCTAAAATGAATACATTATTATCATTTTAATAATTAGAGCTTAAAAATGTATATGTTCCTAATTAGAGAGTTAATTATTTAATAATTACTAATTTCAAGTAGTGTTAACTATTTAATATTAAATGCAGTTATTAATAATTTTAATAAATGTTAAATATCACTAGTATTTAATAAAGTTTTACATAATTATTGCAATATTAGTGTATACTTACATTATTGTATGATATTATCTAATGAAACGACTAATTTGCAGTTTTTATAATTTGTCTAATTACTAACTATATCTAATAATTATAATTTTGTTAATTAAAGTGTAAAAACATAGATTATGTTAGCAATTAGTGTCTTAATTGTTTTGGAAACCTAAAACTCTTGGTAGCTATTCAGTATTTGAACGCTGGGAAAAAAAATCATAAAGATCCGATTTAAATAAAAAAAACACTAATTTTTTTACACCCTACTTTTACATTAGTTTTTTTTTATTATTTATTTATTTAAATTTATTTAATGTGTATTTTCTTTAATATACACATCAAATAAGTATATCAGAGTTCATCTCTGTATATCTAAGGTGCATATTAAAGAAAATACATGCATCAAATAGTATCCCCCTATGCCTATCCTATAGCTTTTATAACCATTATATCAAAATCGCTCAAATTTCTTTTCTTCATCACCACAATGTTAAAATATTAATCAAAATATAAATATTCTATCAATAATTTGACAGAAAATAGCTCAATGTATAAATTGATATGATACCTTTTGTATTTTGAGAACATTCCTATTCAATATGTTTATAATTAGACTTAGACGCTCAGTAAATCAGCTTAATGACAACATTGTTTCTTTTTATTTGAATGAACTTTTGTTTTTCTGACAATCCTTATCCTTAATAATACCCTGTATTGTTTAATACTTTCATAGGTTATTTTTGGATATTGACCAGTGATAAAATAATAAAAAATAAGTGATGGGTTAATGATTTTGTGAGTGGAAAGAAGTCATTAAATTTTTTTGTGAAATTAGATTTAAGAATAAAACTGTAACTGAATTAAATTATTGAGAATTTAATTTCAATTAAAGCTTATTAAAAAAGCTAATATAAGCAAAAATGCATATTAAAAGGTTTCAAGTATTCAGTTGCCGAATACCGAAGCTTCGGTATACATTTCGACCGAAGCTTCAGTATTCGGCAAAATTGCTGCCTCGGTCTATCCCTAATTGTTATCACCATTTTGAAATATTATTAGCCTCATTTTATAGATTAAATAAGGTAAGTACAAGATAAATTATACTATCTCAAAAGTTGTAACAATCAGCCAAACTGATAACACTGCATTTGTCAAATGCTCAATTGTATTCAGTCTGGTGGATAAGCTGACATTTTTATATTACATAGCAATTATTTGTATTTTAGTGTAATCCTTCATACTTTTTCCCCCTCTCCCTATTTTGAAATTAAAAGAAAAATGTTCAATAGGGAAATTACATAGTGGAATCTGAAATGATGTGCTGTATTGTGTTAAATATACTTAGAATGATTAATTAAATGTGGTGGCTATTTTGTAAAGCTAGATGCATTTAAATACAGAGAAGCATAAGATAGCATAATTTAGAAAAGTGGATATAAAATGTTTTCAAGAATCTCATTTCAAACAAACTATTCATTATCAGGGAAATTTTATAGTTAATATAAAATTGACCGAATTTTGGTGTATTTTATCACCTGGGAAAAATAAATTGATATTTTAAGTTTAATTTTTATTTTTATTAGAAAAATGAAATCATATTTTTACATTTTTGCTTAATTATTTTTTAGAGCTGTTTTCCTTTTATATTCAATTATATAAATAACTGTTATTAGAATAGCATTGTGAAAAGTGTTGCCTATGAAAATTTCATTATGCTGCTTTTGAAATATCGAGAAATTTTAAAAAGATATTTAACGACCTTATTTGTTACGTCTATAATACTAAGAATTCAGTGCACAAAGAAAGCATTGAATAAACAATTTTCTAATCAGTTTAACACTATAATTTTGAAAATTAGCAATTGAAAAAAAGCTGAACATTAAACACTATGGGTGAAGATACAGTACAGAACCATTTATCCGGAATGCTTGGGGTCAGATGTATTCTGGATAACTGGTTTTTCCGGTTAACTGGTTGTGTATGAAAGCAGCATCCATTTGATAAGTTCTGTGGAATATATGTGGTTGTGGCATTATTTCTGATATTAAATTATTAGATTACTTGGATATCAATGCAAGAAAGATCAAATGTTAACCAGAGTTTTAAAAAGGAAAATTATGGGAATCCCTTAGGAACAAAAATTCTTCTGTTTCCTCTGCATGAAAATTAAAACATTTAAAATACAATAAATATGTTTTCATTTCAAATACTAGATGTTGTCATCAAATTATACAATTGTTTAAGCAGAGCCTATGTCAAACTGGGAGTGTGTGATACCTTTTCTGCAAAGATTCTGAAATCAGTCTATCAGAAATATCATTCCGGTTAACTGGTTTCCGGATAAATGGTTCCATACTGTATTTCATTTTGTATACATGGGTGTAAGACCTTCAATCTCAGGAGTCGGGGGTGATTTCAATCTTCAAAAGATTTTTGAAAGTAAATTCTTCTTCATATATTTTAGCAATTTTAACATCGAGAAATTTTAATTTTCTTTTATTTCTTGCATCCACGTTTTCATGAAAATTTCAATGTACTTTTGTATTTTCTTGGAAAATATGTTTGAATGCTTATAAATGCTTTATTAATAAGTGTAACTACAGATTTTTTTTTTTTTAGGTGTCTTGCTGGTATTAATCTAGTGTCTGGAACAAAGTATGCAAAGCAAGGCACATGAATTCATCATGGACTGGTTTAATTTTTTTTAATACTGGCTTGGTTTTGTTTATATTGTATGTTCAACTTGTATACAAAATGGTCTAATAAATATTTCTGTAACTTATTCACTCATGTATTATTTAGTTTATTGGTACATAATGCATTAATCTTCAGTTTATCTACAAAATGCTATATCTTTAAGGATCTAATGAATAATGGACCTTTGGCTGAAAATCAACAAATATTTAGTCTAATTAATTCAGGTTAAAAAAAATTCAAAATCTGCTTATAAGAATATTATATAATTATAATCTAGTGCTGTTTTTCTCAAACTGTTTCTTAAATCGTTGTCTCAAATTGTTTTTTTTTGTTTTTTTTTCCAAAATACATATGCAGCAATATTTTTACTGCCTTTTTAAAACTGGTTTAAACAGGAAATAGTCTTTAATTATTTTAAGAAATATGTAAAACATTTTTTTTATGCTATAGAAGATTGTATTTCATTTTTCTAAAAATTGTCTGCAAAACTTGCATATTTCTTTTGTTAGCATCATTTGGTACACAAGTAAATATATATACATACATTTAAATCAATTGATGGCTGTTCAACAACTAATTATTTAAGTCATTTTCTGGAATAAATTGCAAATATTTAGAAATTGTCAAATTTTTTGCAGATATACTTAATTTGTTAAGAAAAGAAATAAGCAAAGAAAGTATGGTGAACACAATATTTTTTAACATGTAGACATTCAGAAATATTTTTTAACTAATTATGGTAAGTCCTACAATACAGAGAAGTACTGTATTTCAGCAATCTAAGAAGTTGTTTACCTTTGTAAATATGGCTTGAACAGAATTTTTTCTTTTCAAGTATCATTGAATTGATGTGAATAGGTTTCAAAATAGTTGAAACTTCTTCGGTTTTACGTAATTATACAGTTTTAAAATGTCGAATTAAAAAAAAAAAAGGTCTGATTAGAAACGTAAAAAAGTTTATTAATTTAAGGAAAATTTATGAATTTTTTTATCCTCAATTACAAATCATTTTTTTTTTCAACATACTGCATAAAATGTGGTTCGACTTATACACGAAAATTCAATTTCTTTCAAAATTTTGCTTAAGGATTGGGAGACTCGACTTATACACGAGTATATATGGTACTTATTTTTCTGTACTTAAAGGCAAATTTTATTTTTCGTGTCAAAAACAAATTTTACATAAAAAGATGATATTGAGTCAAACTCAACGTAGGAGTGCAAAGGATTAAAAAAAATACTCATTATATTATATCTCATACTCATTGTATCTTTCATTTCCCTATAGGTTAAATGTTCTCCAATACACTTTTGACATTTTTTTTTTATAAACTACTTTGTGCATGTTACTTTATAATGTAGCATTACTTTTAGGATTTTCAGTAGATTGATTTCAAGATTTCAGGAGGGAAAAGCTTATTAAAAACATCAGAATTTGAATAGTTTTTAAATGTTCAATGGTTATGCTACAATTAATTATTTTTGTCATTTATGGAATAAGATGTGAATATTTAGAAATTGTTTAATTTTGTACAGATATATTGTTTGTTAACAGAAACAAAGAAAAAAAGTGAGTTTTTGAATTTGTAGATATTCAGAATTTTTTTATCTGATGGTTTTTTTTAAAAAACCTAGATATGATGTGTATTATTTCTATATCAACCAGAAAACTAAATATTCATAATTAATTCAGCTAAAAACTTATTCTAAAATCTAATTAAAGTATATTATTAGTATTCTAAGTTTTTAATTATATACAAAGTTTCTCAAGAAAAATGAAACACCATTTTTCCATTTTAAAAAAATTACAAAAGAGGTGATTTGCTGGACAATGGCAGTTTTTTGAAAATTTGGATAGATTTGTATATTGAGAGAAAAATAAAAATTATAATTTTCAATTAAGTAACAAGAATCTCGGAAGTAATAAAATTTTGGTCAATTTTATTAATTTTTCTTTATTTTTTGAAAATATATGAATTTTTTAAGTACATTGAAGTTCTTGTTTAATAAATGTAGATATTGTAATATGGAAAAAAAAGGCCCATGTTATATCATGGATAATAATGTAGATTGTTTGATTAAGACATTCCAATCTAATGCAGTAATGAATTTATTGTTATATGGCCAAAAGGAAAGTTGGCTCCTGGTCAGGCATAATCAACATTATGTACTATTATCTTTTTATATTTTTTAATATTATACTATTTATTTATTATACAAGAACTGCTATTTTTTAAAGTCTTTTTATGCACACATTAGTAAAGAATAAAACCAATTTGACACATTTTAACATGTACTTCCAATATTCTTGTTACATGAAAATCAGAATTTTTATTTCCCATGTATTACATACGTTTTTAATTTATAGTTTTATGGCTAAGATTATGTATCAACTTTTGATTGTTTTGTTTTTAATATAGTCAAAAAATCACACATATATATTGAAAGGTTATATAACAAACTAAAAATATGGTTAAGTAACTGTTTTAAAAATTATAGTCAAATGACTGAACATATCCAAAGTGTTGCTGAATTTCACTGACAAATTGAAAGGGATGATAGTGGTTATTTAACTGTATTATGATTTTATTAACACATGACTGTAAAACATCTATATATGATCATTTGATTGCATTATGGATTTATTAGTATGTACCTGTAATATATACAGGGTGTTGCCGAATTTGGCTGACACATTCAGAGGTCTGATAGTAGGCATCAAGAGGATGAAAAATTGCCATAGGGCATAATGTGGTCACAAACCACATTAAGTGGGAGAAAACTGCAAAAATAGTTATGAAGAGAGCAACATTGAGTGGAAAAAAAAATAGAAAAACACTTATTTGATTAGCAGAATTACAATGCAGTCAGTTAAACGTCAAAGGATACAAGGCATTTTTATAGGAATTGTTCGAAGTTTCATGTTTAAAGGTCATTGCACAACAATCCTTCTGTAGATATCTGCTATGCAATTACTTTCGTGGCCTCAACTTCGAACAATTCCTATAGAAATGCCTTGTCATGACCTTTCTGATGTCGACTGTTATGCATTGTAATTCTGCTTAGGTCAAATAAATGTATTAATACTTATTATTTTTTTCACTGACCGTCACACCCTTCATAACTATTTTTGTGGTTTTCCCTCATTCAATGTGGCTTAGAACATGGAGTGGTTGCATGGCAATTTTCCATCATCTTGATGCCTACGATCACGCCTCTTTATTTGTTGGTCGAATTCGGCAACACCCTATATATTTTACGGTCATTATTAATAAATCCATAATGCAATCAAGTGACCGTATTTTACAGTCATAAAATCTTAATATCGTTATATAACCGTTTTCTAAAAATATGGTCAAATGACCTACTATATATATATATATTGTACGGTCAAACGATTACTTTATAGAATTATGGTCAAATGATTATTTTGACCATTTTATACATTTACGGTCAAATGAGCATTTTGACCATTTCATAAAAATAGGGTCAAATGGCCATATATGTATTTTTTATGACCATATGGGAATATACGTATAATATGATTAAGTAAACATTATCTCTAAATACGGTCAAATTACCGGACAGAATGCTGCCGTTCAAATGACCGTTTTCTGACGATGAAATTTTTAACAGTGTAGGCGTTGGCATTACATCATGTCTTTATCCTTCCAGACGTTAAATCATAAGACGCAACCAATAAGTGGCGACGTAAATAACCATTATACATGCAGATTGGTTGAGAAACCTGTTCCTCACATACCTGGAGAAACGATTACAACATAATGTAAACGCAGTGTTATCATTCTAGGCTTCCATTTCACTTGTTTTGACTGAAAATATCATTCACAATATTTTGAAAATAAATATGAAATGTACTGAAATATCAAAGTTCAAGATATCAAGATGCAGGAGAAAGTAGGGGAATGGCGCTCACTTAAGGGAAAACATGAATAGCCAGTCAAATTTGGACAAAAAAATGGATATTTTATTAACGAAGTATAACTCCAAAAGGCAAAAACAGAGAAATTTTACCATCAAAAAAGTGGTGTCAATCAACAAATTTGAATTTTAAAAAAGTTGCCCACTGGCAACACTTCTTCTGGGATTCCACGCGAGCACCATTACCCGTCATCGCCATGTTGGGTTTTATTGCATTATAATTGGCGTAACAACGCACTACAAAAATAAATAAAAGCATGAAAGTACAGCTAAATGTATATATTTTGTAGACATAATGAGTAAATTAATATTTGAAAATAAGTGTGTACGCTTAGATTCAAGTTAGATGCTGTAGAATTTTATAATAAAACAACTTTAAACTAATAACTTGAGGACACAAAAATACTTTCCTCCCGACGGGCACTAAATCCTTACTGGGAACTTAGGATGAAGTTCGCTAGGTGCTGGTACCGATCGCACATATTAAATTCTATTCTGTTTAGAGATATTGGGTGAGCGGGATTACCCTTCTGAGCGTTATTGCCCTATTTTCCCCTATATCTTGATATATATGTCCAACTCCTGCAAGGTGTATTGTATATTTTTCATCTATTACTGACATTTTAAATTAAACTTTTGGTGATAAACACTGGATCTGATAGAAAATACCTGCGTATAAAATTTCTCTTTAATTTCGCTGTTAAAAATGATGTTTAAAATTCCAATTTAAAAACCTGAAACTGTTTAAAAAATGCACTTTGAAATTTATTTTTAAATCTCAAAGTTCGGTTTAAAAGGTCTAGTCATTTAAAGGGGCAGTTAAAGTCTCCTTTTAAAGGGCCAGTCTTAAAAATCTCATTTAAAAGTCCAGTCTTAAAAATCTCATTTAAAGAGCCAGTTTAAAAACCTCATTAAAAGACAAGTTAAAATGTCATTTAAAGAGTCAATTTAAAAGTCTTATTTAAAGCGCCAGTTTAAAAATCTAACTTAAAAGGTAAGTTTAAAAGTCCTATTCAAAGGGTCAGGTCAAAAATCAATTTTTAAAAGGTATGTTTAAAAGTCTCATTTAAAAGGCCAGTTTAAAAATATGATTTAAAGAGTCAGTTTAAAAATATTATTTAAAGGGTAAGTTTAATAATCTAATTTAAAGGCCAAGTTTAAAAGCCTAATTTAACGTTTAAATTTAAAAGTTAAATTGGAAAGCCCTGCATTTTTATCTACAATTTTAATGGGAAGTAAAATGAGGGATTTTAGATTTTAATGTTTAATCATCGGCATTTATTCTAAATAAAGTAATATTAATAAGCTTAAACATTGCTCTTTTCAGTTTTATAGCATCGAATTTTGTATATAATTTGTATAATTTTAACAGTGATTGTCGAAGCTCGATTTATTGTAATTTCTCAGAATTTTGCAGAATCTGGAATATAAAGTTTTTTTTTTTGGGGGGGGGGGGGGGGAGAAATGTTTCTTTAAAAATGTAAACAGTAAATAATGAGATTTAAAGCTTCATGAGTTAAATCAAAAATTTAAGATCTCATTAAACAAATTTTATAAAGCTTTAACTCAGTCCGAACTAAGCGATCGCATTCTTATTTACTTTCTCAATGGTTTGTTAAGAGGATTCAGAAACTACCATCAACTTCTCACTTCCCGCCGAAACTTGAGTTTACGTCTTTGATACGATATGCGCTAAATCCACAATCTTCTCCTGCAAGAGTAAAACTACGATTATATTTTAGAATTTTTTTAGCCGTTACTTTGCTTACGCATGTATCCTTCTTTTGGTGGTTAAATTTTATTGTAAATATCTTTATTTTATTTGTATCATAATTAGGGAAGCACCGAATAGTGATTTTGGCCGAATACCGAATATTCAGCTAGCCGAATAGTAACTGCTAGGCCGGGTACCGAATATTTGGCTTGTCGAATACTTTTATATTTCAAAGTTTAAAGACATTATAATGTTAAAATTCAAAATAATTTTACATAATAAAACAGAAACTTTTATTCTAGTAAACAAGAGCTTTTTTCAAGTAAATTTTATGCTGAAAAAAATTTGCAGAAAAATGTAAGAAAAGGATAGTTATAAAACTTTTTTAATTAATGAAATTTTAAATTTCATGGCTTCTTCTGATAATTAAAACAAATGAATAAAACTTTCTTAAATTCTAAAACAAACATTTTAAAATCAAAAAGAAATGTGAAAAAATTGGAAGAAAAACTGTACGGGATCAAATATTATTTGTTTGTCAGGAAGAGACTAAAGGGTCATTCCATGGTTACGGACGTAACAAACAGACATTAAAGCTTCATAAATAATGTAAAAAAAAATGCTTATTACATGGATTATTTTATATTTAAGGTCAGTCCAAGGATTGTAAATAGAATATTAAATTTTGAAATCTGAAAAATGTTCCCATAATTTTTGAAAAAATAAAATCTAGGTGTTACGGACGTAATTCACAAAACAGTCAAAATTGCATATAGTTGCAGTTATTGTCATAGTCATGTGAATTTTAAGGAAGAACATTTAACTGTTTCTTCAATAATTCATTATTAGGGTATTAGCTGTTTGAAACTGCAATTTTGAAAACATTAAAATAATTATTAATTAATACATGAGATAATTGTTACAGACGTAACATTTGCCTGTTACGGATGTAACAGTTCAATGCATCAAAATTTATTTATGAATTCTAATTCATTTATAATGTATTCCGTAATTTCTTTTATAAATTTTAAAAATAGAATATTCAAATACAAAAACTAGCCTAATTACAACTTCTACAAATAATTTTTGAAATGACAATAGCTTGTTAAACTTTACCAATAATTTAAGTGAAATGTTCTCAGTCTCATCACTCTCAGCTTTTTAATGCTAATACTTTCATTTAATTTACTGTTTATACTTAAACTGCATGTTTTTCAGAAAATTCCCACTCTAAGCTATTAAAAAATGTATTACATGACTTTATAAATTAAATATTATTTGTTTTATAAATAAAAAACAAAATAGTACTTTGGTTTCATTTTTCATGGAATGAGCCTAAAGTAAAAGTAAATAAATAATACAATCTATTCAAATTGTATATGGTGGCAACTTAGTAAGAGTAATTGTTCTACTCCATTTGATTAAGCAAGGAAGTTTTTAAATGCATCCTAGATCGGTGTCTGGAGCGGGCAGTCATTTTCAGAGATTGTAAACGTTGTTCTTAAAATCTTAGCAAGAAACATACACTGGTTTCCAAAAATTAAGGAAAAATCACAAAAAAGTGATAACTCGTTCAAAAATTAACCTATCCGTATGAAATTTGGATATGTTGTTAACTCAGTGTTGCTACTCATGTAGGAGAATGAAATTCCCTGACTTTCCCTGGTGCATTTTATGAAAATCTCAGTCTAGCGGTGCAATATGAACTGGACAAGACGGCAGTAAAATAAATATTGTACCATGTGAAAATATAAAAACTTTCAACTATACATCACAGTTAAAATTCTCACATGCACCCACCCCCCCACCCCCTCACACACACAAAAAAAAAAAAAATGCTCTTAGGATTGCAATCAAAGTCGCTTTCATTAATAATTTCCGAGTATTTCAAAGTAAGTGTCCTGTAAAATGGAAATTATATATATATATATATATATACAATATTTTTGCATTGAATGATAATTTACTTCACCATCTATCACAATCTCACTTAAGTTCAACTTTAGGCAAAGGGGGTTGAGAAGCAAACATTTCAGGATGGAGGTTAAGCAGATTTGAAATGATTTATTAGTTACATTAAACAGGGTTCCTACGCAATTCTGATAAAAAAATTCCCTAACTTTTCCAGGTTTTCCCCGACTTAATTTAAAAATTTCCCTGACTTTTCTCAGTAAAAATTCGGCCTACATATTGTTGTTAAACCCTCCACAATGGACTTTAATTTAGATAAATGCTAAAAAAAAAGTATGTACTGTATGAATTTCCGATTTTTTAATTATTTTTCATGTTGTTATATAGTCTGCACAAATTTCATATAAAAATTTTTGATTGGATGAGTAATTAATTCAAAATTTCTTCATTTACGACGATAATAGAAATTTCGATGGAAGTAGTACATAAAAAATTCCCTGATTTTTCCCTGACCTTTTCAAATATTCCCTGACATTTCCCTGACTTTTTGCCTAAATTTTCGAATTCCCTGACTTTTCCCTGTTTTCCAGGTTTACCCTGACCCGTAGGTACCCTGATTAAATGTCAATAAAAAAATATTGCAGAAAAATTTCAAAAAATGATATTAAAAAAATTTTAAAGTGTGTGTGGAGATGACAGTTGGAAAAAAGAAAAGAAGAAGAAAAGGGAAATTTTAAGAGGTGAATAAGAGGTAGGGGTTTGGTGGGATAAAATGGGTAGTTAGAAAATATTGCTTAATTTTTCAATTTTCTTCAACATATTTATAGTTTTTAAAATCATATATGATTGCTTGATGTTTAAGCTTTTTTTCTCCTACTTCATTTTTGTTTTTATAGTTTGTTCTATTTGAGTGGCAACAGTAAAACCTTTTGAGAACAATTTCATGCCACATGTGGTCTGATTAAACTTCTTCCTGCAGCTCATAATATTTGATATAAACTCATTTGTTTGATCTCATTTTGTTCATTAAGCACTTAATACTTTTCCAAATTACAAACAGTAAATTGTCTTTTGTTTTTGTTGTTTTATCTTAAATCTTATAATGGGGTAAAATAGGTATAGTGTTAGGCTTAACGTTTGTTGTATTTTTAAAGTATTATATAGAACTTTTCTGAATAAAATTCTTCATTTCACTGGGAATAGAATAAGTTTTAAAAATACTTTAAAATGTTTATAAAATTCACAGTGCATTATTCTCAAGATCGAAAAGACTTGAAATTCTTTGTACATAATTTAGTCAAATCACATTGCCCATTTCTAGATGGCATATCAGATGCTGATTGGATTTGAAATTTTAAGAAGAGGTAATCGAAAGAGTTAGAAAATTAAAAACCAGAATTATTGACAAAAGCAAGAGCAGTGTGGCCTTAACACATCCTTGCTTTCTCGACAAATATCAATCTGCCGCATCTCCAAATAATCTTAGAAAAAACTTCAAAGCTGAAACATAAGCTTGTCCAAGCAAAAGCAGATAAAGTTCTAACAAATGAAAACATTATGAAACAGTTAAAAAATTATTCTGATAACCAGAAGACCAAAATAGTTAAAATAGACGAGAAAAGAAATTGTTAAATGAGGCTCAAATAAGACTATAATGTGGGGAAGATATCCCCGAAGTAAAAATAAATGAATTTTGTAGGTGCATGATAGAAGGTCCAGTATTTGAGAAAAAGACAAACAAAGAATTCATTAGCTAAATTAGTGATTTGAAGAAGATGAAACATGAATATGAAGTAAAATTCATAGAAAAGTCCAAGATTGGTTGCATTTTATGTTTTCCCTGATGCTGAAGATACAGGGGTATACATCCATTCATTACTCTTGTGACCATTACAGCAAATTTTCAGAACTACTTCCAATTATTTCATTATTAAGATAAACATTGATATGACTAGTTAAATATTATTGTGTTTTACTCACATAAAATATATCTAATTTCAAACCAAAAGCATTTTACTTGTCTATATAATAAATCAAAATTTTGTTACAAATTAGATATATTTTATGTGAGTGGAACACGATGGTATTTAATTGGTTATATCAATTTTATCCTAATTATATTTTATAATAAATAAATGGAAGTTTCTCCAAAACTTTGCTATGCTGATTAAAATTACAAACTGGAAATTAGTGGCGCTGCGATCGGATTGAGTCATTTGTACGGCTTCTGGCGTCGCTGTGATTAAGAGATGAGAAAACTGAGATAGCCAATTCATTACTATGACCTCGAGGTATCATTCGTCTGCATAACTGCGATATAGAGCTATTGGAAGATTGGATGTAGGCCGAAGTCAAACAGTGGTGGCCAGATGGCTAAATGTGAGTCCTTCTGTTGCTCATAGGCTTTGGCAACAATTTCAAACCACTGGTTCGGCCTCCAGAAGGTTCAGCAAAGGACTAGCAAGAACTACGACAAGCACCGATATTTGCGGTTATGTGTACGAAGGAATGGAACAGAAACTCTCTCTTATCTTAAATCCGTCCGTGCTGCAACCACTGGAAGGTTGGTATCAACGTCTACTGTGAAGAAAGCTTCATGAAGGTAGTTTTTACGCGATGCGACCAGATAATTGTGTGCCGCTCACTTTATGTCTCTGGAGGGACCGTTTAAGGTGGGCACGTCAACATCTCCACTGGACGGCTGATCAATGAAGGCATGTTCTCGTCACAAATGAGTTCCAGTTTAGCTTCAAAAGCGATAGTAGGCATTGTTTGATTAGGAGAGAACAGGGAACGCGCAATCATCCATCAGACATTCGTAAAATAGATTCGTATGGAGGAGGCACCGTCTGTGTTTGGGATGGTATCTCTTTGGGCGGACGTACAGACCTCCATATCTTTCAACATGCAACTGTGAATGCTCACGTCTATAGAGATGACATTCTTTATGCTTATGTGCACCCTTATGTCGGTGCTATAGGTAATGATTTCCTGTTACAGGACGATAACCCTAGGCCACAGAAGGTTCACATCGTAGAAGATTATCTTCTGCACCAAACAATTCAGCGCATGGAATGGCCAGCGCGATCACTGAACTTGAATCCCATCAAGCATTTTTGGGAGGCTTTAGGAAGATGTGTCTCTGCTCTCAATCCCCCTCCTCAGACCCTTGCCACGCTTACAACTACTTTACAAGAGCAATAGCTCGCACTTCCCAGCGAACTTATCTATCGCATAAGTGACAGTATCACACTTCGCTGTATGTACTATATTTTGTTTATTTTATAATTGTATTAATTTCTTTTGTATTCTTATAATTGTATTAATTTCTTTTGTATTCTTACAATTGTATTAATTTCTTTTGTATTCTTACAATTGTATTAATTATTTTAACGCTATTTTATACCTTACTATGTGTTGTAACTTGTGTCTCAGTTTTATTAAAATCTACTTGTAACATTGAGTAATCGCTCCTTTTGTTCTTTTTCCTTAATTTTTGGAAACCAGTGTATTATTTACTGGACAATGTTCAGGAACTTGCATTTGTACATAAGTAATTCCTATGAAAATCCTCGTGATTGGTTAATTTTCTTAAATAATATTTAACAACCAGCAAATAAATAATGTAAAAACATTCTCTTTTATTTAAATATGATTCTGTTTCTAATTATTCTGAATATCTTTAAGTTGACTGTTAAACGTAAAAGTTGTATAAGGTTTTTAAAAATATGTTTTAAAAGTTTTTTTAAGTATTCAGTTCAGCCGAATATTTCGATATTCGGCCAAACCGAATATTCGGCAGACCAAATACTTCACTATCTGGCCAAGCCGAATATTCGGCATACCGAATAGTTTGATATTCGACCAAACCGAATAGTTTGATATTCGACCAAACCGAATAGTTTGATATTCGGCCAAACCGAATACCGAATAGATACCGAATATTCGGTGCATCCCTTATCATAATTCTTTAACCCGGGAGAACTCGCTGCATAAGATTTTCTCTCACTGTCGTACTTTTTTAAGACTCTTTATTTAAATCATTTTTCATTTTAATGAAAATTTCAAAATGTTTTACAATTATTTTACCTATTTTGTGAATAAAAGTACTAAACCAACCAAAAAAAGTTGATATTATAGGAATGTAAAGTAAAAAAAAAGCAATTGGGCATTCTCACTAGCGAGTTCTCCCGGGTTAATGTATTGACTTAGCACCTATTGGAGTACCACGTTACGGTGTTCTATTCCGGTATAGCAATGCAACATTTATTTTAACAATTATTACGTTTGAAATTAATATTTAAAATGTAGAGTAGCAATTATTCTATTCGTAACTGTGTTATGTGCCATTTTGTGACAGACTGTGAAGATAAATTAACAAAACATATAAATCGATACCACAGGCATGATCCAAGTTTTAGGGCTGCTTGCAAAGTTTGCAATATCAATCTAGAAGTTGGGGCGCCTGGAGGAAGCATCGTACGAGATGCGAGTACAAAGGAGTTTATAATGATGTCAATGATGATTGTGCTTCTCATTCAGATGACGATTTTGAGTATCGTCCTGGCCAGTCAGCTGAAAACGATTCCTTTGACTTCGTCCTTGCTTCATTCTTTTTAAAGTTAGAAGCAAAGCATGCACTATCTCAAAGTTGTGTCAATGTTATTGTAGAAGAATTGGAGGCCCTGTTCACCGATGTGAAAGATAAAGTTTCCGATAAATTTGATAAAATATCAAGAGAGAAAGAAATCGTAAATGTCGACGCAGCAGAATTGTTTGGTGATTTCAACGTTGATAATATTTCAAACAAATTTGGTTCTGCTAGTAAAAAGTTTTATGAGAACAATTTTAAAATGGTCATTCCACAGTCAGTGTTTTATTAACACAGAAGTAAAACGCATTAATAATAGGATCACCCGCATAAACAACTATGGCTATTATATTCCATTTTTATCAAGTTTACAAGCACTGCTGGAGATGCCAGAAGTGTCATATTGGGTGATACATGATCATCAAAGTAATGACGACACATTTAGGGATTGGTGTGATGGCGAATTACTCATAAATGAAAATTTAGCCAATACATTACTAGTTATTTTGAATGTGGATGACATTGAAACTGTTAACCCCATTGGCATGTCGAAAAAAGTTCATAAATTGACTGTTGTGAGCTACGAATTAGCAAACATTCCAGCTCAGTTTCGCTCTGCTCTGCATACCAAACAACTTATTGTAAGTCTAAATTTATTAGAAAGAGTGGCATGAAAAATCTACTGTTGGACTTTGTACAAAGCATGAATGCATTAACCCCTTGAGGAGCAAGCAAAAATGTCTCTAAATATTGAATTCTCACCGGAAAAATCGAAACATTTTATTTTTAAATAAGGAAAAACAATTTTTCAACAATTTCCCCCCAAAGTTAAAAATATAAAATTTTCTGGTGAGAATCTTGTTTAAATTAGGTGGGATATATTTTATCCCACCGCCCCTCAAGGGATTAAAGGGTAGCTGTATATTCATGATCAATGGGGAAAATGTGTCGTTTAAGGCCATACTAGTTGCTACAACTGCTGGTACTCCCGCTGCAAATCAACTGTGGGGGTTCGAGGAAGGGGTTGCAAAAACATACAGATGCTGCAGAATTTGTGATGGTACAAACCCAAAATTTTTACCCATTTTACTGAAGATGCATTTTCTGTTCCAAGCGCAGACGAACATTTAGAGCAATGCGAAATAATCGCTGAAGTTAGTTCGCCAGCTGTCAAAGCTGATCTTTCTAAAAAAAAATACGGAATAAACAGTAGATCAGTTTTATTCGATATCAGTGGAGTACTCTTGATGCAGCTATTCATGATCCAACTCATGTATTGCTAGAGGGGATTGTATTGTTGGAGCTTAAAGCTGTACTTCATAATTTCATATTTATTGAGAAATTATTTAGCCTGGAATGGCTAAATGCAGAAATTTTGTGCTGGAATTTCACAGACATTAGTAATAAGCCGCCTGCATTTCAAATGGAAAGTTTGAAAGATAAAGGAAAACTAACATTAACTGCATCAGCTGTCATGTCACTCTTACAAGTTTTGCCTTTTACATTGTCCAAGAAAGTTTCTGTGAACAACGAAAATTTCCTGAACTTTCTTAGAATCATAAAAATCACACATATATGCACATCACCATATGTAGACGTGGCAACTGCATCAGAGTTATCTTCACTGATATGCAAACACCATGAAGTTTTTCTAGTAGAGTATCCAGATGTTTCACTGACGCCGAAATTCCACTATTTAAAACATTTCCCGAGACAACTTAAAAACTTTGGTCCTTTGCGACATCAGTGGTGCATGCGTTGGGAAGCACACTTTTCCATATTTAAAGGCCGAAAATGAGAGAGTTTTAAAAACATAGCTTTCAGTATGGCATGGCATCATGGCTACTGCAAGCATTCATAGACCACTTTTGTCCAACATGATCATGCAGTGCGCAGCTTATTATACTAAATTTTAAGTAATGAAAACTGAAACACACTAAACTAGTAGGGCGGAGCATGTTTGACAAATATCCATGCATTGAAGGGCCAGGCTCTAAACCATGGGTCAGGCCATTGCTAAATTAGTTGATTTAGGAATTCTGTTTACTACTATTTCAAAATATGTCAATTTGTGATATCCATTAAGAATATTAAATACAAAGTCCAAACAGTTAAAATCTTTTGATTTGTTAGCTTATAGTTTGTCAGTTTTTCTGAAGGTATCAACTTTAGAATATACAGTAGACTCCCTAAAACCCACAAACGCCTGAAATCCGCACATCATCACAGAGGTAAACAAGTAAACTTTCAGTTCAGATGTAGGGGCCAAATTACAGACTTTTTCAGTTTTGTATCATTCTGTATATATTTTAACCTTAATTCTCAATAATATGACTGAACTCATACTTTTTCATGAAGTAAAAAATTATTTCTGTAAAAAAATTAAGATATTGCTGATATGATTGGTAATCATAATCCTCTTGTATTAATCAAGCTTTTTTGGTTATTAAGACTGGCTAAACCTAAAATAAAACTTCCTTATTTTATGATTTTGATTTGTAAAAGTTAGGAAGTTTATACTTTTTGATCAGTGTTATCAAGAAAATTCAAATATCAAATTTTTTTCACTTGTATGTTGACTGGATATCAAGTAGGGATGCACTGAATGTTGTTTATGTATTTGGCTGTGCTATTGAATATTCTGAAAATTTTATTAATTAAAAAAGTTTCAAGAATATCCTCTTCAAAGTATACTTTTTTTTTTCCCCAGTGTAATGTTTACTTACGAAAAAGTGGTTCATCAAATTAGAAAAATACTATAACCTCAATTTAATGATTTCCACAATTAAAGACATTTTAATGATCCAAATTCAGTTACATGTTGAATAATTCCTGCTTTTTTGATAGTTGTCCTCATTTTAACAATAATTTTAAAGAATTTCAAATAATATTACAAGATTTATTATTTTTCTCTCTCTGTTGTTTATCTATTGATGAAGTACGATTGTAAAGAATTTAATGAAAATAATTTTAAAACATTAATTTGGTATGTCATTTCTAACCAGAAATTTTCAATTATAGATTATGTGAACTGTGACTTATGTTCCCATTTGTGCAATAAGATTATACAAGAATTTTATGGCGAAAAGATATAAAATCTTTTTGATTTTGACGCAGAACATGATGATATCATGGAAGTTATTGCAATTGAAGGAAATTAGCTTTATATATATATATATATATATATACACACAAGGTCCGGCTATTAATTTCCAGGACTGACGTAACTGTACGAAAATGAAAAGCCGGAAGATGGCGCTAATGATTGCATATTGAAGAGCGTTTTCTTGCGCATGTGCAGTGCACTCGACGCCATTCTTAAGTAAGTGGTTCTCGTGGAATGGTGCATTAAAACATAGCTCTTAAATTCCTGTTGTCGAAGTGAAAATGGAACAAAGAACTAACATTAAATTTTGCTTAAAATTGGGCAAAACAGCTGCGAAAACCTACGAAATGTTAAAACAAGTTTACGGCGAGGAAGCATTATCCCACTCAAGAACTTTTGAATGGTTTAAACGATTTTGGGATTGGCGCGAAAGCGTTGAAGATGATCCCCACACATGTCGAACGCAGTTCGTATGCACGCCGGAAGCAATTCAATTTCTTCCTTTTAACATGACTATCAATGGACAGATCTACACAGAAGTTCTTGACAGACTTCGAAAACGAATTCGTAGAGTGAGGCCTCACTTTCAACAAAATGGGATTTGGCTGCTGCTACATGACAATGCCCGCCCACGCATTGCATTGCCTGTGAGGCAATTCTTAGCCCAGCATGGTATCGTTGAGATGCAGCATCCACCATACTCTCCAGACCTAGCACCTGCAGGCTTTTTCCTGTTTCCTAACCTGAAAAATTCGCTGAAGGGAAAGGGATTTCAGGATGTCGAAGCCATCAAGAAAATATGTACTATGCATATGCTTACAATCTAACTTGAATGTAAGTGTACACTCTTATTTTCAAATGTTAATTTACTCATTATTTCTAAAAAAATATATGCATTTAGCTGTACGTTCATTCTTTTATTTATTTTCGTAGTGCTGTGTAGCGCCAACTATAAATAACTCCAACTTAAATGTTGTATTCAAAAATTGAGCGCAATTACCCTACCATGTTAGGTATTAACGCGCAATCCATTGTTAATTAAATAAAACGATAAAAAAAAGCTTCTAAAACTTTTATGCAGATTAGTTGATTGCAAACTGTTCTTTATGCTTTGAAGTTATACTTCATTAATAAAATATTGATTTTTTGTGTAAATTTGACTAGTTATTCATGTATTCTCTTAAGTGAGCGTCATTCTCCTACTTTCCTCTATACGGCCATTCTTCACATAAATTAATTATGTTGAAGGACTTATCGTTTATTGACAGCCTTTAGCTTGGTTAAGTCACTGCCATTTTATTTAAAATGTCATCATTGTCGATGAACAATTCATATTGGAGTTTCAACCACTCTTTTTTTTTTCATTTTGAGAAGTTGCGCTTTCCCCTTTGGACATTCTAAAGGTTGCCATTGGAGGCAACCATGTTTATCCCTGGATTTCACTGCAGTAGATCAACTTGTTTCATTAGGAAATTTATTTTTCCTTTTATCGTGCTTTGATAATATATTGCTGTTATATCCCTACAATAATCTCAGCAATAATAGTAATTTGTGTTAAGAGATGGCAGCACCACACAGAGTCTTAGATTGTGAGGCTTTTGCATATAGTCAGTGAAATCAGTATTGTTGTAAGAAATGACTTGTTCTTAGCAGCAGCATTGGCGGCTCTTGTAAATAATGTAAACTATAAGAATACTTATGCCTCCTTGCTCAGTAATATAGTACTAATAAGAGTACGGCGATATAGTACTGGCGGCAATATGGGATTTAACCCAAATTAAAATGTAGTGAAAAATACTAAAAAAAAAAATGAGAAACAGAGAAGAAAGAATGGCCAATAAAGAAATAATTTCTCTGGGACGCTTAGATGAATATAATTCGAATGTTCCTTCGACAATTTTTTCAAAAAAATTGAATTTATTTCTCAGCGAAAAACATCAACAGTGATGAGATGAAGAAAAATGTTTTGCTGAGCTCGGTTGGAACATCGACTTTCGCCATTTTACGAGTTATTATAGTTCTGAATACTCTGGAAGAGATCAGTTACGAAGATCTTTTAAAGAAAGCAAAGGAGCATTTTTCACCACGCCCTAGTGAAATAGTAGAACGATTCCAAAAGCGACTAAGGAAGCAAGGAGAGAAGGTAGCAGATTTTAAAAGAGACCTACGTCGGTTATCCGAGTATTGCATCGTCAGAAATACTCTTAATGACCGCCTGTGTGATCAATTGGTGTTTGGTAACCAGGATGAAGAAGATACAACAGAAATTACTGGATTCTAAAGATTTAACGTTCCAAACAGCGGTGGAAATAGCGGAATCGTTTGAATCAGCCGAGGCTGGCGTGAAAATCCTACATATCGAAGAAAGTACGACTGTCAATCAGGTGCGTGCTTCGAAAGTGGAGAAACCAAAAGTAGAGAAATTCGCTCATGCACCTAAGCCTAAAGAAGATAAATTCGTGCCTGAGAAACTATGTTACAGATGTACTACAAACCATAATCCAAAATTTTGCCATTTTAAATCTGCTGAATGCCATCTTTGCCATCGACTAGGTCACCTAAAAATTTGTTGTCGAAATCGAAAATTTGTGATGAAAAATGAGAAACAGCATAAGAACAGAAAAATTTTGAACTGTTCAGGAAGAATATTGTTTTAACTCCATGGACGGCAACTCCAATAATGTGTCCGATTTTAAATCTGTGTGAACAGAGTGGCATATTTTTGAGAGCCGACAGAATGAGACAATATTGGGTATTTGTTTACCATATCTATGGCTACTTTCTCTATAAATTTTCTTGCAAAAAAAAGTTCGTTAATTTAAGTTAAACTAGTAATTAACTTAAAAATTCCAAATACATTTGTAAAGGTTAACCAAACATATTTTGTTTATTAAAAGATTACAATTTTTTTTATAAAAAATATTTTTTTGTTAAACTTGTACTTTTGTATTAGTATATCCCCAAATTTTTATACTATGGCTCACCAAATTTCAGTTTACCACTCCACTAGTAACAGAAATTTCCTTTGCTGAATTCAAGTAATAGATTTTTACAATATTTTAAGATTATATTGGTATCTTTTTAATAAATACTTCTAATTTGATGTGATAGAAATGTCATAAGATGTATTAATTATTTATCAAAAGAATTGACAGTGCTGGATCACAAGAAGTGTATCGATTACAACATTTTGTTAAGTTTACTTTTGCATCATAGATTATAGGGCAACAACAACAAAACAAATAACAATGCACTATTTAATCAAAGGTAAAATATGGGATATCACCCACCCTGGGAACCCGCTTTGTGGCATATGGTTAGGGCAAGCCCCCCCAAGTCCAGTGCAAAAGGTAAAATGCAGAGAATTTTGAAAAAGAGGTGTAAATTGTTCTTATTTTAAATATAAGTTACTACTTAGTTATCCCGCCGACCAAAAATCTATCGCCAAATTATAAGATTACATGCCGATAATGGTTGATCGTAAATGTCACATTCATTTGACTTTATGCAAGTTACACATGTTTACGTCATCAAGTGATTTTTATTTCGACGTTTTATTTGTATAGTTATTAATGTTATAATAATTTATTTGTTCTTCCGTTATTCAAAATAAAAATTATGTCAATTTGTATAATTTGGCGAGTGGTTTGGCGATTTATATAATTTGGCGAAATTGGTCAACGAAATAACTAAGTAGTATCAAATATAATAATAATGGAGCATATAATTTAAAAAGTAAAGAAATAAACCAGTGGTGCTGGCAGGTTTTTCTATGAAAACAAGGGGGCGTGGGTGATACTGGGGCTTTTGAGAATAGACTAAAAACTTATTAGTAGTAACATGTGTTTTATTCCTGTTTTACTTCATCATATCAAAAATGATGTCTGTTTCTTAAAATAAATAACACTAAATGTTTTACTAAATTAAATACTGTCAAACCTTGTTGCAGCAAACCTGGATTATAACAAGAATTTTTTGTATCATTTGATTTTCTATGCATATAATTCAATTTTATACAGTTGTAGCAATCCTTCAAATATATGAAAAATGAATTTAGAAAGCTTGGGATTATTATTTTTTAATTCCTCATAAATTTTCCTAGAAATTTTGCAATGATTGTATCACATAAAGCAGTGAAAAGGGTGATATTTTTTTTCCCGCATTTCCTGTTTGAAAAAATAGACCCATATATTGCCTACATACTTGTGAAAGTGAGGTAATTTAATTTTATATGTACAAAATAACATAACCAAAGTAAATCATAAAAATAGTTACTATAAGTGATATAATATGCATGTACTCATTTTTCATGACAACTGTTTATTAATTGCTATTAATTTTTATTATTTTTAGGTTAACCATTCTCAAAGCTTAAGAGCCAAGCCTCTACAAGTGTGGATATTGTCGAAGTTAGACGGAGAAGTTGTCTCGGCAAATTGCAATGCATGGCGGGTTTAGGTGGTGTGTGCTCACATGTAGGTGCACTCCTTTTTGCTATTGAGACGGGAGTCAGACTTAGAAATGACACTTCGTGTACCAGTCAAGCCAATATCTGGCTACCAGCCCACATAAAAAATGTTCCGTTAACCCGTGCAAGAGATTTAGACTTTTCTCCAGCAAATAAAAAACAAAAGAAATTGCAGGAAGATTCTCTTTTTATTAATGCTTGTCCTGCTGGCGAGTAAGGAAAAATCGATCTCTGGTGAATCCATACATAAATTTTTTTCAGATATTGCTGCCACAGGAACAGATTCAGCAATTTTAAGAATTGTAAGCCCATTCTGAGAAAAATTTCAAACTCTATCTCTGCCTGATACGTAGGAAAAATTTCATCGTCCTGAGTATGATAAATTATCATGGGATGATTTGCTTGTGATATGCAAAAACATTTTTGAAAGTAAAATTATTATTTCCGAACAAGAGATAGCCTTGCTTGAAAAAATGACCAGAAAACAAGCAGAAGACAAATTATGGTTTATTCATAGAGCAGGCAGAATAATTGCTTCAAATATGAAAGCTGTCTGTTCTACAAAATTGTATGAACCATCAATTTCACTTGTAAAGAAAATCTGTTATCCCTTAGAAAACTCCTTCACAACTGTTGCAACAAGCTGAGGTAAAAAAAAAAAATGAAAATAAAGCTCTGGAGCAATATTTGCGGAAAATGAAAAATATGCATAATAATTTCATTAACGAGACATGTGTGGGGAATATTACGAGAAACGAAAAGAGCCACTCCACCAGTGGCTCTTCCATTCCCAGTATTGTCTTTACTGTAAATAAACTGGGTAGTTGCGTAATCTTGCTTTTCAAATGCATTTCTTGTAGAGCTAAACTTAAAGGTTGATGGTCAGAGATAATATTCCGGAATTCGTCATATTTATTATAATAGCCACGACAGTTCCACTGGGAAATATTTTGTAGATACTGTTTGATTTCAAAACAAAAGTGGAATACATCCTTAAAACACAAAGCACCTAATCGCACTATTTTGAGTTATACAAGAGATGAAATTACGTAAATCAAAACGAGTGTATTGAAAGACATGGTATCAAAGTTAATTGTTCTGTTAATGATTTACAATATTTTCATGTATGTAATCCAGGTTTACCACCTTGCATTGGTCATGAAATATTCGAAGGAGTAGTACAATATGATTTATGACTGTACTTGAATTATATAGTTAATAACATTAAATGGCTGTCTGTTGAAACTTTAAATAGACAAATTCTCTCTTTCAAATATTTAGGCAATGATGCACTTGATAAGCTACCTATTGTAAATTTAGCCAAAAAAAAAAAAAAAAACTTATAGGACATGCAATTCAGAACTGGTGTCTTTTAAGAAATCTTCCCCAAATAATAGCAGAATACATACAGCCGTCAAGTAAAATTTGGTATATTTTCTTGCTCTTACAAGAAATTGTGGAAATAATGTGCTCCTAAAGTAACGTTATGGCAGTTAAATTATGTTGATGACATCATAAATGAATATCTCCACGCAAAAAGTTCTTCCCTGATGTAAATTAAGACCAAAGCATCATTACCTCACCCACTATGCATTGTTAACAGTACAATTTGGTCCTCTAATTGACTTATGGACTTTAAAATGTGAAAGTAAGCACAGTTATTCTAAAAAATGTGTCAGATACTCATCAAATTTCAAAAATATTCTCTTTTCTTTATCTGAAAGACATCAGTTATTACAAGCATACTTAACTTCTGGAAGTTTATACCAAGTCAAAGAAAATACCTTACCTAACTTTATCAAAGTCAAAGAATTGAAAGTGTACCTTTAAGAGGCAAGCTTCATTGAAAAATTCAAGAAAAATGTATTTTTATGATGCATATTTAATTACATTATTAATTATTATTTATTTGACTTTTACTTTTAATAATTTTTAAAATCATCATAATTTTTATTACTTTAGTTTATTGCTTGATTATTTTAACTTTCTATTATATTTCAAGCATTCGTTATAATTATGATTGCATTATTACATTCAAATTACTGTTTAAAAAATGTAAATAAAGCAATGACCAGAAATCCGCAAAGTTGTAAAATCTGCACAGCCTCTGGTCCCAAGCAATGCGGATTTGAGGGAGTCTACTGTATATGCATATCTAGATTTAGCAATAGATTGTACCAAGTGGTAAATTTAGCATTTTGTTAAAATGAAGTTTAAATAATTGTAGTTATTTTGCAAAGTGTTTAATATCTGAAATAT
The DNA here is from genome assembly GCA_963932465.1 of Maratus speciosus. Lineage (NCBI taxonomy): Eukaryota > Metazoa > Arthropoda > Arachnida > Araneae > Salticidae > Maratus > Maratus speciosus. The sequence goes on from OZ010798.1 coordinate 460,421,522, forward strand.
TTTTCTTGTAGTCTGCTTTTACAAAATGCTTGAGCCAAAAAATCAGAACGGAACGCATGAAAATAAAAGGTTTTAAGATGTCGATAGTAAAGAAGCATTTTGATACCCTTACAAATGATAATGATTTGAATGGGAGGTCACGCAGAAAACAGGCTTCTGCAGAAAAAAGAACGTAAGTAATCGGAGAATAAAATGCTGTGAAAATAAGAAGGTCCAGTATTTTTCTCGGGTTTCTATTTTTGTGAAAAGAAATAGATATTCTGATTTTATCGCTTTCATTGTGCATTATTTTTAATTACTCGTATCATCACATTGCTTTCTTCATTTTGTTTTGGTTTTTAACTTTTATATCTCTGACAATCTTTTAATGTAACTTTTAATTTTTAACTATGTTTTACTCCTTAACTTTTTCTTGGCGCAGCATGTCCCTATGAGGACTTTGTGCCATAAAACTCTAATCAACCAACCTTTCCACCAAGTAACTCAGCTAAAGCACAATCAACAACCCCACTATTAGAACGCTGGCAACCTTCCTCAGAACCTGTTAAAATAGTTTACCAAATCAATCAGTCTCAAAAATCCCCAAGTCAATCCAAAAAGTCGTCTTAACTCCAAACTGAGGCTAAGGCTGTTACATCTGCAAAAACATCACATAGACCTGATACTAGTCAAACTGATAAAAAAAACTTGCATACAGAAAGAGAAAAAGGTAATTCGGGGTTTGTTATCTAAGGTAAGATATATATATATTTTTTAAATGCTCCAATATTTCCTAATTTTACTTTCAATGTTTATGGAATACCTCATACATGAATAAATGTACATAGACATTACCTTGCATAAATTACTTAGTGCATAACTTGCTTTGCAAATTTATCTGATACACAATATTCTGAAAAATATATATATATATATATATGTGTGTGTGTGTCTAAATTTTTTTATTTTACTTTCAGATAGTCTCAATTTCTTATGACAATAATCAAAAGTGTGAGATGGTATGTGTTGGAAAGCATTATTGAATTCAGGGAATTGTCTAAGGAGAACCTTCTTCGCTATACAAGATTTTGCGGGACTTTAAAATCTTTCTGCATTAAATTGCTTCATAGATAGTTTATTGTATTTACTTATTTCTAAAAAATAACAAATAAAATGGAAAAAGATCTAAAAATTAAAGAAAGCTGTTGAATTTATATAGATATATATATTTTTTAATTCATGTGTTTTCAACCGTATTACAAACTAGAGATGATAATTTTTTTATATACATCTCTTACTATCACTTAAAAGCATTCTTTACCAAATAAATAGCTTATAATGATCTTTATTGTAGGTCCGCTTGTGTAAAATTTGACATTAAATTTATTTTCTCCAAAAGTATTTTTGTTATTTTGGCCAGCACACTGCTTGCAATAACAAAGATTTTATTGTGTATTTAACTGTTTCATGGAAGAAGCCCTTTCTTCAATCCACAGAAGTATAAAAAAAAAAAAGGAGAAACAGCAGTCATAATAATGAACACATTTTATTGTTACTCAATTTATTTTATTCATTTTATACTGGATGGGGTCTGAAGTGATGAGCGACTGTTAACTCTAACTGAGATGTTAGAGAGAGTATTAATTTCGGCTGAAAATTTACTAAAAAGGATACCATTAATTTAGTTATATTCATAATGATACGTCATTTATTATGATTAGAATAATTATAGGTAAATTATTAAAATTTATCTTAGTGACTGTTCATAGGTAAATTATGGAGCGGTGTCAGAGAAACGAAAATCTTGAAAGATGTAAGGTCACTAACCAGTATTGCTGATGGCGATAACAGGCATCACACATCATAACTAGAAAAGATTTAGAAAACATAAAAAGAGATATTGGAAAAAATGTAACTGATGAACATGGCGTGAAGTTGTGGATAGAAGATATTAAAGAACAAAGACATTTCATTCTCGCTACAAAAGACCAAAATTCCGAGCATCCTATGTTAACGTATGAAGTTTTTTTTTATGTTTCGCATTTGACATACAGTTAAAAATGTTGATTGATTTTGGGGGAGACAGAATATGTATCGATTTCACTCATGGAACGACGGGATATAGTTTCGAATTAGTAACAATGATAATAATAGATGAATATGAAGAAGGTTTTCCCTTGCATTTTGCCTGACATCTAGAGTAGATTTTAACTCTATGAAATATTTCTTTCAAAGTTTGAAATCGGCTGTTAAAGTACCGATTAATTCAGACATTTTTATGAGCGACGATGCAGCTTTTTTCCACCAGGCATGGGGAAGCGTGTTCGGTCCAACTAAAAAAAAGTTGTTATGTGCTTGGCATGTAGACAAATCATCGAGAACACAAGTAAGAAAGCACATCCCAAAAGATAAGCAAGATGAAATATACGACAAGCTTAAATCTATACACTATGAATTAGACATAAGTAAATTTCACAATACATTGTCACAATTCTTAAGAACAACAAATAACGATCCAGATACTAAAAACTTTTACAAATATTTCAATAAATATTACCTTAACAGTGTTGAGACATGGGCATATTGTTATAGAAAAGGGGATAAATTGAACACAAACATGCACATAGAGCACTTTCATCTAGAATTCAAACACATCTACCTCAAAGGGAAAAAATCCAAAAGAGTAGCTTGGAAGCTCTGACAGCATACATAAACGATAAACAGTTTGAGAGAATCATAAAGGTAAAATAACAAAAACAAACACACAATTTCATACCAAAGGCATAAAGAAGGAGAGCTAATGGCATCTAACTGTTTAAAAATTTCAAATACACATTGGTCAGTGGCATCTAACACATTACCCAATATAACATACAGTGTTGAAAAAATTCATAGTTGCAATACTAAATGCAACTTAATCTGCTGTGATTGTTTCTGTTGCTTAGCAGCTTTTAAGTGCACTTGTCATGATTTTCAAATAGGTAAAAATTTATGTAAACATATTCATGCAGTCAATGTCTCTTCTGGAACATACAGTTTTACAGGTCCACTTAATACACAGGCTGATTTAATGCCTACTGCAACTACCGCAACGTCATCTGACAATAATACAACAGACAATAATACTTCTACAACAAAGGATTTATCAGTGCAAACATTACTAAATGATTTAGACATTGCAAGATCAATACTTATACAAAAGCAAACACTCAATAAAACCATAGCACAACAAGTACAGGACAAATTCAAACTGCTAAAAGATTGCTACTTATGAAACCAGATAATGTAATCATACCTACTCAACACAATAATGAAATTAAAGAACCTGCTAATAAACGAATAGAACAGCAAAAAAGATTTTTTTCCACTAAAAAAAGAAAAGCAACAAAAAGCAAAGACTACAAAAACCTTCAATTGAAGAACAAACAAATATTACAAATGAACTTCTTAATGAAAATTTCATAAGTACAAATTTTCAACATGACCATGATTATACAAAGAAAAAATGAAATAAACATAATAAATCATTATCCTTAATACCATAATAAATTACCACCAAATGTATTTTAAAGCTGCTAAATTTTCAAAAAACTTAACATCTATTTTATGAGGCAAGTAGCAGATATCAAAATACATGGGCGATTCAATAATTACTGTCCCTAATGTATATAAAATATTCGTACTGCGATGGTTGATGTGGAATATCAAAGCCTAATTTCTTAAATGCCTATATGCTCAATTTCAGAACCGTAGATGCTAAATTAACATAGTTTTGGAAGGACAGGTGAAGTTTTAAAGACCTATTTTGGGTAGAGTTTTTAAGGAGGGGAGGGCGAAATGCTTGTTTGGAGCTTATGAGTCTACATTTGTGGCAGTGGATGGTTGGTTGGTTGGTTGGTTGTATAATGTTTAATGGCACAAAATCCCTTAAGGGACATGCTGCGCCAAACAAGAGTAGAATAAAACCATAAAATTAAGGAGCATGAGGAAAGCAATCTGGATGGGGTGCAGTCAGACAAGTGTAGATGAATAAGAAAATTTAAAACTAAACAATCAGACTATAAAATATTATAGATAAACAGTGCAGTCTGGATGGGGTTCCCGTCCAGATGTCAGAAAAGTGTAAAAGAACAATTCAAGTTGTTGTTAAAACGAAAGAAAGATATAAAAATTACATTTCAAAATAAAATCCAGCATGTTTTAAAAAAGTGAAGAGTGTCCCATGAGGTGTATCCCCAATGAGGTTTGTCAAGATTGGTGATGATGAGTTAAAATAAAATCTATATAAGTGCCGGAGACCCGGACAGTCAGTTAGAACATGATGAACGGTCAGGAAATCAAAATAACAATGTGGACACATGGGTGCATCCTCCCGAAGTAAAAGATGTTTATGAGTGATTCTAGAGTGTCCAATTCTCAGACGAGTCAGAAGAACATCTGTTTTCATTGGATAAATCGGAGGCCAGGTCTTGATGGTAGAATTGATGTGGTGCAGTTTATTATTGCATTCTAAATTCCAACTCTCTTGCCATTTATTACGAATAAAGTGTTTTATAAGTAGTTTAACGTCTGAGAATGGAATTCTATGGTAAAAAGGATTAAGAGCCAGTTTTGCCGCCTCATCTGCCTTTTCATTTCCAGGGATACCCATGTGTCCAGGTACCTAGCAAAATAAAATTCCATAACCACGTCTTGTCAATTTATTGTAAAAATCCAGGATAGCTGAAACATAAGGATGCTTTTTAAGAGATCTAATTGCGTCAATAGAACTATTTGAGTCAGTATATATGATGAAGGATGTGTTATGGTGATGAGAAATGTGCAACATGGCTCTCTCTATCGCAATCAACTCAGCTGTAAAGACAGACAATAATGCGTGAAGCCGATAACTAAAACTAGTGTTACCGATAAAAACCCCGCAGCCAACGATATTCCCACTCTTAGAACCATCTGTATAAATATCAGTGTAGGTATTAAAATTTGCACGATGTGCAGCAAATAATAGTTGAAAAACTGCAGGAGCCAAATTGTTTTGTTGTATCCTTTAAAAGCATGAAGCGAAGTGATATCGGGAGGTTTCCAAGGAGGGATTACATGCAATGGACATGGACTCAACTCACTATTACTCAGAGGGCCATTATCAATAATATTCCTTTTTCTGACTCCGAAAGATGGGATGCAAGAGGGTCGATGCTGATAAAGAATATCATTGTTGGTATTTAAAATATAGGTGTGAAGAGGATAGCCAGGATGAGAAAGGACACGGTAATACAATTCTAATGATAGTTTTTCACAAGTATGGTATAATGCTGGTTCATTACAGTCAACATAAAGACTTAAAATTCGAGATGTACGAAATGCACCAGAGCACACACGGAGTGCGCTATGGTGCACAGTGTCAAGTTTTTCAAGAACATAATTACGGGCAGAACCATAGGCCTGTCAGGCATAGTCGATTTTAGTACGAATTACAGCTGTATAGATTTTAAGGAGAGAAGTGCGATCTGCTCCCCAAGATGTATTAGAAGGTACTTTAAGTAAATTAAGCGATTTTTCACATTTTGTCCGTAATTGTAAAACATGTGGTAAAAAAGTAAGTTTATTGTCAAAATATAGGCCTAGATAACAAACGTTCTCCACAACAGGAATTTGAGATGAACAGATAAAAATTTCAGGATCTGGATGCAGATCCCTCCATCTACAGAAATGTACACAAGAAGTTTTGTCAATAGAAATTAAAAAACCATTTTTGTTAGTCCAGCTAAGAATACTTTTTATTGCACTTTGCAGCTGTCTCTCAATAAAATGAATGTCTTGTCCCATACACATAATGCAGAAGTCATCAACATATAAATCTCCCTTGACAGAAGGGGGTAATTGATTAAGGATGTCATTTATTTTAATAGCAAAGAGGGTGACACTCAGGACACTACCCTGAGGTACACCCACTTCTTGTACATAGAAACTGGATAAAATCCTCCCAATTCGAACTTGAAATGTTCGAATGGCAAGGAAGTTTTTAATAAAAATTGGAGGTTCCCACGAAAGTCCAGGTTAAAAAGATCTCGAAGAATCCGATAACGCCATGTTCTGTCATAGGCTTTCGCCATGTCAAAAAATACTGACACCAAATGGTAGCATTTAAGAAAAGCTGTCCGAATGTAATGTTCAAGGTGTATCAGGTTATCGATAATTGACCTATCACGTCGAAACCCACTTTCAAATGTGGCAAGGCAATTGTTAGTCTCTAAAATATGCACAAGGCGGCGATTTACCATTTTTTCTAATTGTTTGCGAAGGCAGCTAGAAAGTGCGATCGGCCTGTAATTATTCGGATTGCTAGCATCTTTACCTGGTTTAGGAAAGGGAATAACAACCGCTCTGCTCCAAGCACGTGGGAAAGTATGTTCCACCCAAATCCTGTTGAAAAGGGAAAGGAGATTGTTAAGAGAGAGTGGAGAGAGGTGCTTGAGCATGATGTATGTGATGCCATCATGACCTGGGGCAGATAAGTGACTGTCTCGCAAACAATCTATCAGCTCAGATATAGTGAAAGGTTGATTATATGAAAATGAATTATGAGTATTAAAATTAATCCTGGTCAATTCAGTTTGTCTTTTGTAAGTTAAAAACGGTTCTGGATATGAATCTGAGTTTGAAATAGATGCTAGGGTATTCCCTATTGTCTCAGCTATGTTTTTAGGAGAAGTAATGGTATGACCGTTATGTTTTAAAATCGAAATATGACTTTCAGAGTACAGGCCCAGGCATTTTTTTACTTTTTGCCAGAGCTCTTTACTTGATGTGTTAGAATTTATGCTTGAGACGTATTTAACCCAGGATTCACGTTGGCTTTTACGTCGCACTCTTCTAGCTTCTGCCTTTGACTTTTTATATGCTATATAGTTATTATTATTAGGGTACCTGCAAAATAGACCCCAAGCCTCCTGTTGTTTTTTTTTTTTTTTTTTTGTTACTTGGCAATCACTATTCCACCATGGTTTTCTGTGTTTATGAGCAGATGAAGTTTTTGGAATGTTAGCGTCAGCAGCAGTGATAATACATTGAGTTACGTTATCAACTGCTTTGTCAATATTTCCCTCAATCATGCTAACTGTAATGTTTGCAAGTGCAGTAAAAGTTAACCAATTGGCTCTGTCATATATATATCTTTTGGGAGAGTTATTACAATCTCTATCAGGAGAATTCATAGATATAAAAGTTGGAAAGTGGTCACTGCCGTGTAAGTCATTTGAAACCCAGAAGTTCCAAAAGGAATAGAGTGATGGGGTGCAGATTATAAGATCTATTGCATGGAATGTACGTGTTGGCTCGTGAAAAAGGTATGATCACCGTTATTGAGCAGGCATAAGTCGTAGTCAGAAATCATTTTTTCTAAAATACTGCCATGGTGATTAGAATCACTGTTTCCCCAGAGTCGGCTGTGTGCATTAAAAACTCCAACAATGATATGTGGAGTGGGGAGTTGGAGAAGGAGATTATCCAGGTCTGCTGATTGAGTTTTATGGTTCGGAGGTAAATAAAAGGTACATATTGTTACGGGTTGTTTTATATGTACACGGACTGCAACAGCTTGTAAATTTGAGTTTAAATTAATATGAGTATGGGGTAAATTGCAAGAGATGAAAAGAGCTACTCCACCAGTGGCCCTTTCATTACCAGTAAAATCTTTTCGGTAGCTAGCATAATTTCGTAATTTTGCTTTGTCATTGGGTTTTAAATGAGTTTCCTGTAGAGCTAAACATAATGGTTGATGGTCAGAGAGAAGATTACGGATTCCGTCATGTTTATTGTGATACACGCGGCAGTTCCACGAGATAATATTAGTCATGACAGTTTTTTTTTTTTGATAAATTTATCTGTGTCCTTTTATCCGGAGATAGTAAACATACTATCTCCATCGCTAAATTCTTCATCCGGTTCTGGGTGAAGAGCAACAGCAATGTCCTCCTCCATTTTTTCTTTCATTTTTGGATGTTTTATTCTTTATCTTTTTGGCTGAATTTTCAGATGAAACTGTGGCTTTAATTATAGGTAGATTGAATTTATCTGCATCAGATCTATGGTTGGTTTTTAGATGTCCTCTTTTTGTGGTATTTTGAGAGCCTCTTTTAGGAATATGAGATTGTGATGATTTTGAAGAGGCATTTTGTGATGGTGTAGGAGGAACAGATTTTGGTGACTTAGGAGAAAGAGAGTTCGACGACTCAGAAGGAACAGATTTCGACGGCTTAGGAAGGTTAGATTGCGTTGAACTATTTGTTTTACCAGAATTAGTAGACAGGTTGATTTCTTTTTGACTTGCTTGGCAATTATTTTCAATTGGGAATTCGGTTTGTGTTGCAATACTTTGATATATTATATGAACGGTTTTAGCTAAGGCAGCAGCATATGACACACCAACTTTGGGTGTTCTGGATTGACGATTTTTCTGGCTTCTGGGTACGGTATGTTATCTTTTGTGCGTATGGTCTGTATATCTTTCTTTTTTCCACTGTTCACAGGATTTAGCGTAAGATAGATGATTTTTTTTACAGTTGACACAACAAGGTAAGGCATTGCATTGCGCACTTTCATGGCCAACTGCAATGCACCGACCACAGGTTTCCTTACCTCGGCAATTTGTTTTTGAATGCGTTGACATGACAAAGCATTGACAATTAAAGCAACGCAGTGGGTTTGGTATGTATGGTCTGACAGAACATGATCTCAACTCAAGAAAAAGCTGCAAACATTTTCCCATTGGTAAGAAAAATATCATGAAATTTTAAAATCGGTCACAGGTAAAAAAAAAAAAAAAAGTGAAATTTGTTAGTGGATCATCGGAAATTTGTCAATCAGTCGTAAAAATAACATATTTGGCCAATTTGATGCAAAAAACACCAAAGTTTTTTAACCAACAGAAAGAAAATATTGTGAAGTTCACCGATCGGTTGTGGGTAACATGCATATTTGTCGATTGGCCTCAGAAAAAAGCAGGATTTTTTGGCAATGAAAATTTGCTAATCAAAAGAAAGAAAATATCATGGAATTTGTCGATCAATATCAGAAAAATATGCACTAATTTCTACAATTGGTCACAAGAAGCTGCTGCAAAATTTCCTTACCCAACTGGTCGTGAGAAAAAAAAATGAAATTTGTTAGTGTAACGTCGTAAAAAAATCAAAAATTTGTCGATCAGCCATGAAAAAAATCCACAATTTTTTCAAATTGGTTTCCAAAAAGCGACAGTTTGTCATTCGCTAGAAAGTAAATATCGTAAAATTTGACCATCGTTTGTGTCTAAAAAATTCAAACATTTTTAGAGGATTGTTGAAAAAAATCAGAAATTCATCGATCCAATCAGCCGAAAGAAAGAGATAATATCTGCCAATCAGTAAAAAGAAAATATAATGAAATTCGCCTATCAGTTATGTGTAAAATCAGAAGATTGTCAGAAAAATCAGGAAATTATTCAATCCGTTGTAAAAAAAAGGTTCATACTTTTTTCCAATCTGTCACAAGAAAAAGCCTGGAACATTTGCCAATGAGTCGTTGGTAAAAAAAAACTTACATTCATGGATCAGTCGCGTGCCCAGAAGCAGAATTTTCTGTGTCAGTCTATAGCGTACTAAAATTTATCTGCGACCCAATAGTGCTAGACTAAGCCTACTAAAACAACAATATGCCATAAAATAAGAAAAATTTGCCTTTATAAAGAAAATATAATGAAATTATGAAACAAATAATCTAGAGACTTAAAAGTAAATTTCATCTATTTTCTAAGCCCAGCCTTTCTTTTTAAGCTAGTGGATTAATCTGCAAGGTTTAAAATAATCTGCCATGCCCAATCTAATCCCGCTGCCATGCTGGACAGTTTCTGCTACTGGGGTCGCGTGCTCATGTGAAAAACTAAGATTTTTGCCAATCAGTTGAAGAAAAATATAGCAAAATTCACCTATTGATCGTAAATTTTAAAAAAAACGTGAAATTCTTCTGTGAATTGCAGAGCCGAGGGGAAAAAATTGCAAAATTCGACAGATGTGTCAGAGAAAAAAAAAATCGCCAGTTGACTGAGAGAAAAATCTGAAATATTGAGAAAATTGTCAGACGATTGTTGGAAAAAACAGCATATTCATCATTTGATCGGGGTAAAATCACAAAATTCAGCAGTAGATTCTATCGTATGTGTATGCCAGTGTTCTACAAAATGTCTTTTGCATTTCTATAAATGATACAATTGCACTTCATGTATACAAAAATCCCTCTGTGTCTTTCTTTTGTATTCCCGCAGAACATTCTTAATCAGCTTAAGTTCATTGCAAAGTATTCTGCTTTGGGGATAAAAAGTAATAAAAGTTTTTGGAATCAGTGTTTCTAAACATTCTGTTATTTTGATGCACTGTGCATCCGTCTAGCATAATATTAAAAACTGACAAACCAAATGATAACATTTGTTTACCATGTTACCACGATTCACATAAAACAAGCCTATTGAATTTCACCTGCACAATCGACAAGACTTATAGCTTTTCTTTACAGGCAAATTTCTCTTGGCTTTTTAAGTGAGCTATTTGTATTATTGAGAACTTATTTGCGTTAGAAAAATACTTCATATTCACATATTCAACAAGCACTTACACTATTAAAGATGGATTGCGCATTTAGCAAAATCCCTTATTCATACATTTTTTTAAGCATTTTGACATGATTTTGGTGTAGTAAATATAAGTAAAGTACATTCACACTTATAGTCATAACACAAAACTACTATTTCTCAGTTTAATTCTCGAATTTCAGAGACTTTAGAAATTCACATGGAAGAAACTTTTTTTCTGAAATTTTCTGTAACTACCTCTTTTATAGTAAAAAGTAAACATTAATCATAACTGATTAAAAATACACTGCTATATGAAAAAAATATTAGTTAATACTTATAATGTTTACTACATTGTTAAAAAAGGGCTGCTAAACATTGCTCTTAGAAAAGTGAAACAAATTCAAAATCGGCATTTTTGAGATACATACAATTTTTATGCACTAAACACTGATATTTTTATCAGGAAAAAAGGCACAGTAGCAGTTGTTCTATTTTGCTGTCAGAGGACAAAAGTGCCACTATTCTTTTCCAAGGTTATTCTTTTCCAATGTTCCAACATTATTATTTGTGATATAAAGTGACACTTTTGAATTTGTTATGCTAATGGAATAACATACATAAATCCGTTAACCCAAAAAAGAAAAAAAAAATCGTAGGAAAAAAGTATACTTAAGAATCTTTTGTTAATGAGCAAAACATTGTTTAATTTAAAAAATTTATAACAGCTGTACTGAAAATTTGATATTTTTGAGTTATGTCAATTTCTATTAGGGGAGACCGGGGGAATGGCGACACCTTAAGGGAATTAAAATTTTTTCACCTCAAAAAAATGTTTATTCTTAAATAGTAAAAATTATAAAGCTGAATCATTATCTTTAGTATCTGTATAAATTTAACCGTAATCATAATTGTAAAAGTAAGCACGCATAAAAATTTTTTCTTTCAACCTCTGTACAGTGGCGGGATTACCCAGGATACTGGGATAATCCCGCCACTGTATCGGGGTAATGACGTCACTCTTTAATGACCTAGTAAATGGATAGTAGGAAACAAATAACCTACTGAACATATTTAGAAAGCAATAATTTATCAAAATAATGAATAATTACAATGTTCCTTAAGCTAGATTTATTAATGTGCTAAGCTTACAATTTAACTCAAATTGGAAAAGTCACCCTTTGCCATGGTGGCAGCATGACCCCGAGAGGGCATTATAGCGGAAATCCCCCAGCAAAGCCGAAAGAAGAACCGAACTTGTGCAACAAATTGCATCAAAATATCGACGAATGCATTTAGATTACCGGGTAATATTATCTTATGTACCTAATGTTACAATAAAAAGTGCTTACCTCTACTTATTTGAAGCTCCAAAATAAGAAGCAACTAGATGAAAACTAAATTTTTCACTAGAACAAACGAACGACGTACAACAAAATCACTCTCACTCTAGGCGCTGTTTCAATTGTTGGCCGCTGTATTGCAGGCGCATTCCTTTTCTCAAACTACTGTTAGTTTTTAAAATAGGCGGGGTGGCGGTATAACCGCGAGTGGCGCCATACCCCCGGTCTCCCCTAACCTCTTGGATATATTTGACGGCTGAGACTCGTCATGCATTTGTCCTCTGTAGTTTAAATAATGGTATGAATAGAATATAAAAATAAAGAAAAAAAATTTATATTTCTCTAGCACATACTGTCAAAGGGTATATGAGAGATTTTTGTTTTGAGAAAGTGGTGCGAGATGGAATTTAAAGAAAACAAAAACACCAGTGGCTGTCCTGAAACAAGTATGTATCCAAAGGCACCGGCAAAATATCTAATTCTTTACCGAATATTATGTACAGTCTGTCTATTTAACGAACGTCTATTTTGTGAACTTTTCCTTGGAACCAAGAACATTTTGCGAATTTCTTCGTAAAATAACCTCCAAATAACGAAGTGCATTCTCTATTTAACGAACTTTTTCTTGTGATCAAATTCTTTTTCCTCCCCATTTCTCAAAATATTTCTGGACATTTCAAACTTATCCTTCCTTTAAACATATTTTATGATGTTCAATGGCCTTGAACTGGCTGGTTGGTTGGTTGTATGGGGTTTTATGGCGCAAAGTCCCAGTAGGGACATGCTGCGCCAGGACAAAGTCAAAATGTAAAAATGTATATATCCAAAAAAACGATTAAAAGAAGAATAACAAAACGGTGATATAAACAAAAAAATTAATGAAAACAGTAATATGTCTAAAACCGTTTAAAAGAATCAAAGGTTCATAGTTAAAAGTCAAGCGTATTATAATTAAAAACTGTGGAGTTATTAAATTAATAACTGTTACAATACACAAAGTTTAAAATTATGTACAAATACTACACGAAAACAAGGTTAAAATCACATGAGTAAAAAACAATGTAAAATCAATCAGGTAAAAATTCCTCTAAAACTGTATTTCCTTCATCACCACTTGATTCATAAGAGTCGGGATTCCATTGCTTCATCGACATAATGCTGCAGTTGTTTTGGATCCTTCATGTTAGAGACAGACGGATTTAAACAGATGTTCTTGTTCTTTTTCTTCACAGTGTTCCACTGTGAAGAGCCCCCCCACTTGTTTTTCTCTCTTTCTGAAGGCAAATTTTTTTGCTTGGTTTCACTGTTTGAGTAGTATCAGGTTTCTGTGATGATTTTTTAGATTTAACAGTCTGGAGTTCAGATGAGTTTTCTGATTGAACTGGTTCGGATGACTTTTTGGATTGAACTGGGCCGGATGACTTTTTGGATTGAACTGGGCCGGATGACTTTTTGGATTGAACTGGGCCGGATGACTTTTTGGATTGAACTGCAGGTTTTTGTGATTGACTAGTTTGATATACTATAGTAACAGGTTCTGAGGATGGTAGCCAACGTTCTAATAATGGGGTTGCACAACATTTAGAACCACAGCAGACATCACGAGTTTGTATCTTTGTGGTGCTGAGTGGTACTGTCATAGGTGAGTTATTTAGTGGAACGGAAGGTTCAGTCTGGGTGCTTATGTGCCTTACAGATTTTGGTTGTTGTTTGAGTAGACTAGAGTAGGAGACTCCGACTGATGTACTCCTGGATTCAACAACTTTACGGGCTTCAGGATCGGAGAGATTTTGAGTTACTTTAACAGAAATGATTTCTTTTTCACGTATCCAGGTAAGACAAGAACGGGAGTATGCAGTATGATTAACCTTGCAATTTATGCAGCGTTCAGGATTTTCACATGATTTATTGTCATGGCCAACTTCTGCACAACGTGCACAGGTGGTGGAACCCCGGCAATTAGTAGTAGTGTGGCCATAACGCTGGCAATTAAAGCAACGTAGAGGATTAGGAATATAGGGACGGACAGGACAATTAAGGTAACCAGCTTTAATTCTTTTTGGTAAGGTAGGGCTATTGAAAGTCAGAATGATGTGCTTTGTGGGAAGCACTTGTCCATTCCGACGGAGTGTAATACGTCGTGCATCTATGACATTTTGATCATTTAAATTTTGTAAAAGTTCATCCTTGGTAGAAAATAAAAGATCTGGTTCGGATATTACACCACGGCTTGTATTTAGGGTTTGATGTGCTTTAACAGAAACAGAGAATGGACCTATTGTATTACAATTTGATAGAAGTTCAGACTGGCTGGCTGAAGTAACATCAACCAATAAATCCCCAGACTGCAGTTTTTTGAGATTATGACCATCACCGAAAACAGACTGAAATGTTTTTGCAATAGGGAAAGGTGAAGTTTTCTTAAATGAACTATCGGACAGGCTATCAGTACATTTGATTACAAAGAAGCGAGTGAAAAGATTGCTCTGTACAGTTTGCTGCTCTCCACATGGGAGAGGATTTGAAGGAAGTGAAGTATTTCCATCCATATTGGGAAAAAATTCAATTCAGACCCCGGCCGCACCGCCCACTACCGAGCCCAACAAGGGGATGCACATTCGTGCACCAGTGCTAACCAGGGCCCATACGGTCACAAGACACTCCTATACCAGTCTCCACCCTTAACGAGATGGCTAGTAAGTACTTGCTCACTTGATCCCCAGCCAGTGACAAGTCAGCTGACCACCCGATTGATGCATACGGGACCAATATGCACCTCCCGTCTACCTGAAGCAGAGGCCAAAGCAGTGTGTTGCTTTTCCTCCACTGCCAGGATCCCCCTTTCCAGGGACACGGGTCGCCACGCACGGCTAACACGTGGGTGGTTTACAATTCCCCATGAGGCGATATGCAGGATGATATCGGCTTATGCAGAATTGCCCTCACCTCCGAAGAGGAAACCACAATGAGAGTGAAACAAAGAGGAAAGAAAGACAAGAGGAATAAGAGGTAAAAGGAAAGAGAAAGATCGCTCAGGAACCCGGGGTTGCGAAGCCCGTGAATACCTAAAGAAGGTATCCCCCTGGGGGGGGGGGGCCTTGAACTGGTTTTACCAGGCGCCTTCTTTGTCAGCAGTGAGAATTCGGTAAGTATGGAGGACGAAGACGATAATCCCTTAGAATAACTTTTAAAAATGTGGATACAGTGAGAAAAAAAGAAGAAATTAACCATGATGTGCTGATTGTATTTCACTTAATTCTGAAATTGAAACCTGGGAAACACTATATGAATTGGATATTTTCGACAGTGTGAAAAATAAAAACAATACAGCAATGAATTGCGATGAAGACGATTATGATGATGATGGAAATGATCATTATGCAGGAATTAACAAAACTTTGTATGATGAAATGCTAAAATCATTTGAAACAATCCGACGCGAATTATAGTTAGAAGAAAATACGCATGAAGGGGTTTTTGGTGCATTGCAAAGATGAGAGATGTATTATGAGAGAAAGCACTTTTTAAAAGAAAAGACTCAGGCAAAATTAACAGAGTTTTTCAGAAATTAAATTTAAGGATGCATATGTTAATGTATGGTTAAAATTATTTGTTATATTAATAATAATAAATACGATAATGTCATTAAAATTTGTTAATTTTAATATAAAACTACTTACTTTAAACAGAAAATACAGTGTATTCCCGGACAATGTTTTGTTTTCTTTGCAGATTTCAAAGATTTAAACACATAGGAAAAAATGAATTGATGATGGATATTGGTGGTTAAAATAAATAAAACAAATCGATATAATTTATTAAAAAAATGTGATTAATTACTTTTAGCAAAAATATTTAGTGTTTAAACTAAATAAAACAGATTTTAAATTCATAAAGTATTTTAAAAGGTGAATGTCTATTTAACGAATTTTACATATAACGAACTTTTTTCCGGGATTTAGTGACTTTGTTAAATAGAGGTTCGACTGTATTTGCTTACGACCCACTTATTGTACTTGTTATGCATAACAATAATAGGAAACGTATTTGTACAAATTCGAACAGGAAAAGATAGGAACATTCTAACAAGTTGTTAGCATTATTTTTGTTATAACACAAAAAGTACATCTTTGATTTTAACAAAATTAGTTTTTTTGTTAAAGTACATACCATTAGCAATATTGTGCAATTTTTTGGTTGGTATAAGTATTACTACATTAAATTTTTTTTAATATTTTTGTTTATTTTTCAATGTTAAAAATTATGTAAAAATCTGAATAGACCCCTTTCAGTTTTAAGCAATATGATATTATATTATACCTTAATGCATGTTTTTTTTTTCTTTGAAGATGATGAAGACTATATAATTCACAATTTTGTAAGTAGAACGAATTTAAGTATGGTTAAAAAGATGAAGGAGCTAGTCAAATTTCTCACTTGGGAGCCAAATGAAGAAGAGGAAGATGATGATGAAGCCATGGAATTTGCAAAAATTGATGCATATGCCAGAGACCAATGTCATCAACTCATTTGTGCAACTACTTTTTTAATAAAATTTGCCAGTAGGGACTAAGATTGTTAATAAATAAAGTTTAATAAAATATAACTTCATTATTAAGAATTAAACTATACTGTTTTTCATATCTTTGATTTAATCCTCTGAGCGGTTTGGGCATATTTTTCTGTCTCCCAAAAATAACTTAAATGTGTTCTAGAAAAAAAAAAAAAAAAAAAAAAAAAAAAAAAAAATTAACAGAATTGTATTTTAAAATGTATTTCAATTAAAGGGGGCATGAAGTGTATTTTAGAAACAAACAGGGAAAGAAAATTTAAATTAAGATTATTTTTACAAGCATTTTTATGGAAATGCAGAAAAGCCCTCAAGATGCTCGGAGGGTTAAATGCACAGTTAGTTTAATTTTCTTCTTTGACAGACACACGGAACAACTATACACAGCATGCCTCCTCTAAAGGGCAAAATTAGTTCTAGCCTGGCCACTAAAGTAGAAAAAGTAGCTATTAAAAAATTGTCTGTCAGTAGCCACTTTCCTACAAGGAGAAAGTAACATTTTCTTGCATTTCATCAAGGATTCTACTTGTTCTATTGAAATATGTTTATACTAACATATTTATTTGGGCTATTCAATTTCAGATTAATACTAATAGGAATTTTAATGAAAGTTTACTGTTTAGTACTTTCAAATAAAAAAGTGGCCACTTATAAAACTGATACTACTGGCCACTAATGAAATTTCTTAGTTTTGCCCCTTAACCTCCTCCCTCCCTCCAACAAAAATTATACACAGCAATACATTTTCATGAAATTATGTTATATAAAAAAGTTTTGTTTTGGCAGATTTTACAGCATACTGAAAAAAAGGGCTTAAAAATAAAATGAAAGAATAGTTAAATATTTACAAAACACATATTTATTTGTTTTGATAAGGAGCACTAAATGATTTAACCTTAAAAGGACTGTTCCTTCTTATTTTTAAATATCCCTGTAAATGAACTACGAAAAGCTACACACTTCATTTTCAATATTGAACATGCCATTGCAAAACCCAGGGGGAATGACACCACTCGGGGTTGGGCCGCCACCCTGCCTAGTTTAAAAACTAACTGCAGTTTGAGATAGTGAATGCGCCTGCACTATAGCGGCCAACAATAGAAACGGTGCCTAGAGTGAGAATGATTTTGTTGTACGTCGTTCGATTGTTCTAGTGAAAAATTTAGTTTTCATCTAGTTACTTCTTATTCTGGAGCTTCAAATGAGTAGAGGTAAACACCTTTTAATATAACATTAGGTACTTAAGATAATATTACCCGTAATCTACATGCATTCGTCGATATTTTGATGCAATTTGTTGACCTAGTTCGGTTCTTCTTTCGGCTTTGCTGGGGGATTTCCGCTATATTGTCCTCTCGGGGTAATGCCGCCACCATGGCAAAGGGTGACTTTTCCAATTTCAGTTCAATTGTAAGCTTTACACATTAATATATCTAGCTTAAGAAACATTGTAATTATTCATTATTTTAATAAATTATTGCTTTCTAAATATTTTCAGTAGGTTATGTGTTTCCTAGTATCCATTTTATGTATTTACTAGGTCATTAAAGAGTGGCGTCATTACCCCCGATACAGTGGCGGAATACCCCAGCATCCTGGGTAATCCCGCCACTGTACACAGGTTGACAGAAAGTTTTTTTGTGTGCTTACTTTACAGTTATGATTATGGTTAAATTTATACAGATACTAAAGATCATGATTTAGCTTTAGAAATTTTACTATTAAAAAATAAATATTTTTTTGAGGTGAAAAAAATTAAATTCCCTTAAGGTGTCGCCATTCCCCCGGTCTCCCCTACATATCAAACTGAGTATATTTACGCAAGTTAGGGACAGACAGACAGCAGATAGACAAATTGAAATCATAGACACTTGTCAACTGTATTGTAAAGTCAGGCTTGCAATAAGATCTGGAATTGCTAACGAAGAAAATGAAGTTTTGTTTTTGTGTTAATAGAGGACCATAAATATAATATCAAGTATCTTAATGTATGAAGTTACAATACTGAAAAAAAAAAAAAAAAATCACCAGCCTACTAATCCTGTTAAAAATAGTTGCAAAGTTTCCAATCGAATATTATGTTTACTAAATAGTGCTATGCATAAATTATGTTTCGGAAATCACCTACATATTCAAATCATACCATTGAAATCATCATTCAACCATCAATCATTGAAATTTTCAAGCAATAACACACATCTTTGACACTTTGAGTTTCTTGGATTGATACAGCCCAGAGAAAGGTACAGTTTATGTACTTTTTCTTAAATTTCCTATACTTTCTTAAAAATTACTTAAAACATTGTGAATTTTTCAGTTTCAGTGTCAGTCACCGTGACACTCAATGTGTTAATAGTGAATATTACGTCATATTTAAAAAAAAAACATTTAAAATGATTTTCATTCCGGAAGTAGATAGAGAAGGAGAGTTATGCATCAGCAGGAGCAACCCAATTTGTAACGAAGACAGTATTTTTGCATCTACAGCCAGCGACTTCATTGACACACTGATAAAAAACATATCAGACAGATTGGAAAATGTGTCGATGATTAACGTTTTTGAGCATTTTAAATTTAAAGCAAATGAGCGATAATGACAGTCTATTTTATGGAATGGCAGAAATGACTGAGCTGGCGAATTTTTATGAAATAGATGAGGACAGTCTTCTTGGAGAATGGGATTAGAATTAATGCTTGAGATGCAGTTGATCCAGGATTCACGTTGGGTTTTACGACGCACTCCTCTAGCTTCAGCCTTTGCTTTTTTATATGCAATATAATTAGCATCATTGGGATACCTTCGAAAGATCCCCATGCTTTCTGTTATCTTTTTTCGTATTTTGGCAATCATTATTCCACCATGGCTTCCTTGTCTTGAATTAGAAGTTTTAGGGATGCTAATATCTGCAGCATTGATAATACATTGAACGATATTATCGAGTGCATCGTCAATTTTACCTTTTATCATATCGTTTGATGTCAGAAAGATCGGTGAATGTTGGCCAATCGGCTCTGTCATAGATATAGCGTTTAAAACAGCTATTAGAATCCTTGTCAGTAGTAGTCTGTGAGATAAAAGTTGGAAAATGGTCACTCCCGTGCAAATCATTTGAGACCCAGAAGTTCCAGAATGGATAAAAGATGGGGAGCAGATAGTAAGATCAATTGCATGAAAGGTGCGTGTTGGTTCGTGAAAATATGTATGATCACCATTATTGAGCAGGCATAAGCCATTGTCAGATATGATTTTCTCTATAATATCACCACGTTTATTTATTAGAGTCATGGTTACCCCACAGTTGGCTGTGTGCATTAAAGTCTCCAAGAATGATATAAGGAGTGGGGAGTTGGAGAAGAAGATTATCCAGATTTGCCGACTGAATAGATTGATTTGGTGGTAAGTAAATTGTACAAATTGTTGTGAGTCTTTTTATGTGTACACAGACTGCAACAGCTTGTAAGTTTGTATTTAAGTTGATATGGGTATGGGGTAAACTGTTAGAGATGAAAAGAGCTACTCCACCAGTGGCCGGTCATTATTTGTAAAATCTTTTCTGTAAGTGGTGTAGGCGCGTAAATTTGGTTTGTAATTTTGGTTTGTAATTTTGGCTTTAAATGGGTTTCCTGTAGAGCTAAACACAATGGTTGATGATCATGGAGAATATTTCGGATTTCATCGTACTTATTATGATAGCCACGGCAATTCCAGGATATAATATTAGTCATGATTGAGTTATTAGATAGATTTATCTGCAACAATTTAATCGGAGATAGTAGACATACTATCTCCGTCGTTCAATTCTACATCCGATTCTGAGTGAAGAGCAACAGAATCTTCATCCTCCATACATGTTTCATCTATTTTGTCATTCTGTTTTATGTGGGTTTTATTTTTGGGTGTTCTATTCTTTTTGATTTGGTTTTCAGATGGCAAATAAGATTTAATTGATGGAATTTTATATTTTTCCAAATCAGATCTATGATTCTGTTTTGAAAGTACTGTTTTACTAGTAATTTGAGAACTTTTTTTAAAAAGTGGAAGTTTAGGAAGGATAGGAGGATCTGCATTTGAAGAGACAGTTTGTGATTTTGGAGTATTGGACTTAGGAAGAAGAGAATTTACCGATTTAGAGAAAACAGATTGTGTTGATTTAGTAGTTGTACCAGAATTAGTGGACAGGTGTTTTTTTTTTTGGCAATTATTTTCAGTGGGGAGTTCGGTTTGGATTGCAATAGTTTTATAAGTCTTTTGGGCTGTTTTGGATAAGGCAGCAGCATATGATATACCAACTTCGGGTATCCTGGATTCAACTATTTTTCTGGCTTCAGGGTAAGGTTGGTTGGTTGGTTGTATGGGGTTTTATGGCGCAAAGTCCCAGTAGGGACATGCTGCGCCAAGACAAAGTCAAAATGTAAAAATGTATATATCCAAAAAAAACGATTAAAAGAAGAATAACAAAACGGTGATAAAAACAAAAAAATTAATGAAAACCGTAATATGTATATCTAAAACCGTTTAAAAGAATCAAAGGTTCATAGTTAAAAGTCAAGCGTATTATAATTAAAAACTGTGGAGTTATTAAATTAATAACTGTTAAAATACACAAAGTTTAAAAGGATGTACAAATACTACATGGAAACAAGGTTAAAATCACATGAGTAAAAAACAATGTAAAATCAATTAGGTAAAAATTCCTCTAATACTGTATTTCCTTCATCACCACTTGATTCATAAGAGTCGGATTCCATTGCTTCATCGACATAGTGCTGAAGTTGTTTTGGGTCCTTTAAGTTAGAGACAGTCGGATTTAAACAGCTGTTCATGTTCTTTTTCTTCACAGTTTTCCACTGTGAAGAGCCCCCGATTGTTTTTATCTCTTTCTGAAGGCAAATTTTTTTGCTTGGTTTCACTGTTTGAGTAGTATCAGGTTTCTGTGATGTTTTTTTAGATTTAACAGCCTTAGTATCAGTCTGGAGTTCAGATGACTTTTTTGATTGAACTGGTTCGGATAACTTTTTGGATTGAACTGGGCCGGATGACTTTTTGGATTGAACTGGGTCGGATGACTTTTTGGATTGAACTGGGTCGGATGACTTTTTGGATTGAACTGGGTCGGATGACTTTTTGGATTGAACTGCAGGTTTTTGCGATTGACTAGTTTGATATACTATAGTAACAGGTTCTGAGGATGGTAGCCAACGTTCTAATAATGGGGTTGCATAACATTTAGAACCACAGCAGACATCACGAGTTTGTATCTTTGTGGTGCTGAGTGGTACTGTCATAGGTGAGTTATTTAGTGGAACAGAAGGTTCGGTCTGGGTGCTTATGTGCCTTACAGATTTTGGTTGTTGTTTAAGTAGACTAGAGTAGGAGACTCCGACTGACGGAGTCCTGGATTCAACAACTTTACGGGCTTCAGGATAGGAGAGATTTTGAGTTACTTTAACAGAAATGATTTCTTTTTCACGTATCCAGGTAAGACAAGAACGGGAGTATGCAGTATGATTACCCTTGCAATTTATGCAGCGTTCAGGATTTTCACATGATTTATTGTCATGGCCAACTTCTGCACAACGTGCACAGGTGGTGGAACCCCGGCAGTTAGTAGTAGTGTGGCCATAATGCTGGCAATTAAAGCAACGTAGAGGATTAGGAATATAGGGACGGACAGGACAATTAAGGTAACCAGCTTTAATTCTTTTTGGTAAGGTAGGGCTATTGAAAGTCAGAATGATGTGCTTTGTGGGAAGCACTTGTCCATTCCGACGGAGTGTAATACGTTGTGCATCTATGACATTTTGATCATTTAAATTTTGTAAAAGTTCATCCTTGGTAGAAAATAAAAGATCTGGTTCGGATATTACACCACGGCTTGTATTTAGGGTTTGATGTGCTTTAACAGAAACAGAGAATGGACCTATTGTATTACAATTTGATAGAAATTCAGACTGGCTGGCTGATGTAACCTCAACCAATAAATCCCCAGACTGCAGTTTTTTGAGATTATGACCATCACCGAAAACAGACTGAAATGTTTTTGCAATAAGAAAAGGTGAAGTTTTCTTAAATGAACTATCGGACAGGCTATCAGTACGTTTGATTACAAAGAAGCGAGTGAAAAGATTGCTCTGTACAGTTTGTTGCTCTCCACATGGGAGAGGATTTGAAGGAAGTGATGCATTTCCATCCATATTGGGAAAAAATTCAATTCAGACACAGGCCGCACCACCCACTACCGAGCCCAACAAGGGGATGCACATTCGTGCACCAGTGCTAACCAGGGCCCATACGGTCACAAGACACTCCTATGCCAGTCTCTACCCTTAACGAGATGGCTAGTAAGTACTCGCTCACTTGATCCCCAGCCAGTGACAAGTCAGATGACCAGCCGATTGATGCATACGGGACCAATATGCACCTCCCGTCTACCTGAAGCAGAGGCCAAAGCAGTGTGTTGGTTTCCCTCAACTGCCAGGATCCCCCTTTCCAGGGACACGGGTCGCCACGCACGGCAAACACGTGGGTGGTTTACAATTCCCCATGAGTCGATATGCAGGAGGCTTCAGGGTAAGATATATTTTCTTCAGGGTAAGATATATTTTCTTTGTGCATATTGTCTGGATGTCTTTTACCATTTTCCATTGTTCACAATATTTGCATAGGATGGGTGATCTTTTTTACAATTTACACAGTGAGCCGGAGCACTTCAGTCAGCACTTTCGTGACTAAGTGTACTGCACCGACCACAGGTGATTTTACCACAGCATGATGTTTTGGAATATCCAAAGCGTTGACAATTAAAAGAACGCAATGGGTATAGAATATATGGTCTGACAGAACAATTTAAGTATCCAGCTTTGATGTATTTTGGGGGAAGATTTGGTGAGTTAAAAGTCAGGATTATGTGCTAAGTAGGTATCTGTACTTTGTTGGATGGTATTTGATTATCACGACGGTAGATCTTTATTCTTTTAGCTTTTATCACTTGTTGTTCCTTCAGGTTTTCAACTATTTCAGCTTCAGAAACATGTAGAAGGTCAGATTCGGAAATAACTCCACAAGAAGTATTTAGTGTTCTATGTGGACTCACCGAGACAGGGTGATGGGATCATGGGAGCTGAGTTATCTTTTATGAAGCAAGAATCATAATTCCGTGCAAGAATCCATACCTAAACAAAATTTTAGAATCCATTAGGATTATTAAGCTTGGACAGCACACCTGTAACAATTTATCCTACAGCATACATAAAATTTGGTACAATATGTTAAACTATTTTTGGAGTCAGTTCCATTTATCCCCCCCCCCCACCCTCTTCCATACCTGGATTGGTTTCCTCCTTTTCGTTGCCTTGGCAACTTTGTGATGTTTGGTGCGCCCTCTGGACAAGGTCGTCAGGGACTCTGAGATGTTTGCCTCTATTTGTGTGTGATATGTAGACCTGTATATCATCCTGAACGTTCGCAGATGCGAAACGAAACGTTGATGTTTTAATGCATATTTTTAATGTGTGTACCTTTTAGCAAATAGTGTATTTTATTTTTAAAAATCCACTATTGTATAAAAAAGAAGTAATGTGAGAGAGAACTTAGAAAAAAGGTGTATTTTTTGTCTGCTTTTTTTTTTTATTTTTTTTTACAAAAGAACGAAAGCAACGTTAGTAGAACAAAATACACAGTGAACAAAAAAGTTAGTAAAAAAAATCAACTATGAACGAGAACAAAGAGAGATAAACTGAAAAGAGAAGACTAAAAAGTGTGAAACAAAGAAAAAAGGATAGACATCCAAAAAGAGAAGAAGACATGAAAGGAGAAAGATCACTCGGGAATCCGGGATCGCGAAACCCGTAAATACCTGAAGAAGGTATTCCCCTGGGGGACATAACTTCTTTAAAAGATGCTTTTTTGAAAATGTGCATTTATCAATTAATTGTGTTATTCTTCTTTTGTTTCATTTTGTAAAAGAAACCCATGTTACTGACGCTCTTACCCAGGTATCCAGTTACAAAGACAAAAAAGTACAGAAAGGTATCAGTATAACAACGGCAATGATTTTTTGTAGAGAGGTATGTGAAATATATTCTTCGAAAACAGCAGCAAATTTGGAGGCCATGACAGAACCATTAGTTAGATGTAACCTTCCTTACTGTCCAAAAATATGGAAAATGTAATTAACAAATATAAATATTTAAATATAGATTTCAGTGACTTAACTCTCTTTTTATTATTATTTTATTCAATTATTTTATTACATCACGCTGTTGTCAGAGAAATGCTTTGGTCTGCATTCCTTTTGAAATAGTTATATTTTTATACTTAGTAAATCCTGTTGTTTTTACTTCATTTAGGGATATTCACAAAGCCGATGTCAATCGTTGTATTCGGTAGTAAATCCTGTTGTTTTTACTTCATTTAGGGATATTCACAAAGCCGATGTCAATTGTTGTATTCAGCATCTATTGCCGAGAAGACAAAGAATACCTTTTTCTTAGAAACGGGAAAAAAAGAGACTTGCGGTCTTGTGTGGCCAGGCACTGTGATCCAGACACCAAGTCATCTGCACGGACTCGGCAGCCCAGTACAGCAGTATGGAAAAAGCTCATCCATAACGCCACGCATAAAACAACCAACCATAAGAAAGGTGAATTCGTTAGCAAGACAAACAAGCAGAACACCATCAACTGACTGCAGAACCAGAATAAAATATTCCAGAAAGCTCTTAAAAGTAGAAGAAATGATAAAGGTATAAATTACCATATGGCAAGCCACTTCTATTGCAGGATGCGACTAAGACCCCCCCAAAGGCCTTGGGAGAACAGGTAATTTATGATTTTTGTCCCTGATTTTTTTTACTATAAAGATTTATAAAAACTGTCTTTTTAAAAAGTGCATATGTATTTTTTTCATCTTATTAACAAGGAGTACAGATTCCTTATGGATGTGAAAGCCGTATACCCAGGATATGGACGAGGCAAAAATAAACTTACATTAAAAGAAATTCTTCACCCAACTCCTAAATCAGAAAAAAAAAAAATTAAGACTTGATGCCCAGCAGTTCAAAGGCAGTTTATCGTCAACACATGAAAGATGATTCAGATGTCCCATTTGTGGATGACTCTAGTGATGAAGAGTGGACAAATTAAAAATTTGGTTCCGTAACATTCTTTTTTTCTTGTTAAAATATGCTTTATAAAATTTTTACTTATATTATGTATTTTTCTCTATACATGATGTATTGTTTTATATATATATATGATGTATCGTTCACAAACTATCTATATTTTGTTTTTCTTTTAGTATGGAACGACTGTCCACGTCCCTCGTTCCGGATAGGAGTCCCATCAGTTCCTGCAGAATCTTGGTTCCAGAATTATGACAATTGTGCATTTTCCTGTTTGGTCAAGGCAAGCCCTATTAGTAGTATCAAACTACTAGAGATAAAAACTATCCCGTCAAGTAGAGGCAATGAGATCAAAAAAGTGATTGATTACATAAATGAAACACAGGAAATTTGCCAAAAACAGACACATTATGCGAGAAAGAGTGCGAGTTAAAGAGGAAAGGTAGACTTTTTACTAAACAGACTTCCGTAGTACGTTATTATCAGGTAGTATCAGAATAAAAAATTTAAAGATAAGATTATGCCTTACATTAAATACCAATCAATGTCACTTAAAGTTATTGAACTAGATCATAGAATGAATGCCTAACCATAACTAAATAAGTATGTTAGAGTAAAGTTAAACTTACACTATGTGCAAAATTACTTAAAAGATGACACAGTATTTAAAAAATGTTAAATTATTTTAATACCTTAGTAGTACCTAAGTCTAGATGTTAAATTATTTTAATACCTTAGAACTTTCAACTATAAAAAAACATAGTCTTCTTCAGAGGAATATAAGAAATACAACAGTTATTGACGCCTAAATTATACGCCTAAGTATAAGCTATTGGCGTTAAGGCGTCAATAACTGTTGTATTACTTATATTCCTCTGAAGAAGACTATGTTTTTTTATAGTTGAAAGTTCTAAGGTATTAAAATAATTTAACATTTTTTAAATACTGTGTCATCTTTTAAGTAATTTTGCACATAGTGTGTAAGTTTAACTTTAACTTTTAAAGATGAATTAAGCATTTCTAGTTATTTATATATTACTGGACTTTAAGAAATGGGGTCAAATGTTTCGATATGAAGATACTGATGCATTATTTCGCATATATCATGAGATGTTTGGAATGAAATGTCAGTAAGAGTATACACATCGCTTATATGAGACTCTAGTGATATCCTATCAATTTAATTATAAACTTTGCTATATGGATGCTAATGGCTACCCATCTAAAACTTAAACAGTCATCAACATCACAAAGGAACAAGATTCGAGGGAACCGTGAAAAAGTCTGGCCAATTTTTAATATTTGTTCTATTTTCCTCATGCTTGGAGAAATAAATACAATATAACAGTTCTCGGTCAAGGCGACAACCAGGTTGTTTGCCTTGAAATACCAGAGTCAAAAAAAGGATAATGACCAAATTCGTAAAAGATTATATCAAATCATTCTCAGAGTACTTGTCAAGTATAGGATTACCTCTGAAACCCCAAGAAACTTTTTTTAGTAGTCAATTATTAGTACTATAAGGAAAAAGCTATTTCTTTATAGGAATTGAGGTCTCAAGTATCAAAAAATAGTACCTTGGACTTATGGCCGAGGCAAATGATAGCATACATACACTAGGAATGGAATTAGCAACAATCAGTAATTCCAGAGAGGGCATTGTTAAGACACATTTCAATCCTATACCAGGATTGCTCATGGCACCTCTCTAGATGTGTAACTTTACATTCGGATGAAATACCCGCATGTTCAGCCTTCTTGTTGTATGGCAGAGTTGTAGGAGGTTTGCCTATATCACCAGGAATCAACTACTTTTATAGAGGCCATGAAGACTAAGTTACATACTATTTATGTCTCTATAGATTTGTAAAAGACAATTATCCATTGGTTTGTGCAACTCTTGAAAAAATTATGTCTCAACAAATTGGATGCACCAAAAATCCGCAATTTTATGGTCGATCCTCATTAGTAGGTTAGTTTTAGCAATACATCACCGTAAAAAGCCACGAATTTTTCATTGTCCGTCTGAAACATGTATTATTTCTGTTAGAGTGAGACACTAAAGAAATGTGAGGCGATCTCACGTAATAGGCTAAAAAATATCCAGGCAAACTGATGTTCCATGGATTTGGCAAATCTGGGACTGAGCTCTAACCACAAGAGTTGAGAATCTCTTAAAATCAGGACTTTAACTCTCAAAGATCGAGCTATTTTGAAGGTCCATCATGGGAAATGGTAAACAAGTTCAAACTAATATCATTAATTTTGATAATGACTCTGAAATTCTACCTTTCTTTTTCGATCACATTAGATCATTCTCACAAATTAATAAACATCATAACCAGAAAAAAATTGCATTGTTAAAAGGTAAATTATCTCGTCCTGCATTGAAATTTCTTGCACAAAGACCTGACTTACTAAAAAGTAATGATTTGAATTAGATCGAAAAAGAATTTTCAAATTTCTTTTCTTCCCCTAGCTAAACTGTAGTCATGTTGACATAGATAATCTTTAATGCCCTTTTTGAGAGAGTGAATAAATCTATTAAACATTCAGTTTCCACTTTACTAAAAGAGGATCATACCTTTGAAAATGCTTTACATATCCATAAATATTTGTACATAAAGTCCTTGTCTACATTATTCTCTCCTAATTTCTTACATTTTGGTAGAAAACTTTGACACATGTGATTAGGATGTAAAGATTTTTATTTTTATTATTAGATAGATATTTTGAAGCTCAAAAATTATTTAACCAGGGAGAACGCGCGCATACCCAGGGAATGTATGGTTTTTACTTTGTCACCAATAAAAACAAATAATAATCGTCATCTTATTTAATCGGAAGGAATTTTGCGATAAAAGAAGAAGTGGAAGATTACTTTTCAAAAGATAGTGGTGACAATTGTAATAAACGTACGCACTCCGGGTCTTTCAGGCACGGCGCGCGTCCTCCCGGGTTAATGATGTGTAAATGATTTATGAGAATGCATATTAACATAAAATCATCTCAAAGAAAAATAAAAATTATGGGCGTAAAGCAAAATTAAGAAATAATGTATTTAAAATCTGCTGATAAATCTAAATATACAGGTCCATATATTGTAATACTTAAACATTTACTTGTATCTATTTCCATCAAGAGATTGTATGCTGATAATTCAGCATTTAGGGTGCATATTGCTAGATTGCTTTCAGCACCTCCTCGATATCATAGACGCCAACATTGTGAAGACTGTATCAGGAGTAAACCAGTTAAATTTCAGGAGTTTTGGACACTCTTCAGGAGTAAAATGTTCACGTTTCAGGAGTCATTTCAGGAGTTGCATATAGTTTTTTTACGAGCTATATTTTTTACAAATATTCTCACAGTCCTCTTGCAGCTTTTGCATTTATCAACACAAACATAATTTAAATAAAGGTTACTTAATTTACTTTTAATGTATTAATAATTTTTTATAATAAATTTATAAAAATGGAATATTTTTTTTTATCCCTACAGAGCAAAAAATCCGTGATTGATATAACTGTGTGAAATTACATGACTATTTTCCCCCTACAAAAAAATAAAGTGACTTTACCCGCGACCAATTAACAAAATTCGCGATTTTTCGCCGAGATTCACTGACGAAAATCGCGATTTTCCGCCGCGATTGACGGGCGAAAATCGCGATGTTTGCCGCGACTGACGGACGAAAATCGAGATGTTCTGTTGCAGTTAGCAGACGAAAATCGCGATGTTTTGCCGCGACTGACTGACGAAAATCGCCATGTTTTGCCGCGACTGACTGACGAAAATCGCCATGTTTTGCCGCGACTGACTGACGAAAATCGCCATGTTTTGCCGCGACTGACTGACGAAAATCGCCATGTTTTGCCGCGACTGACAGACGAAAATCGCCATGTTTTGCCGCGACTGACAGACGAAAATCGCCATGTTTTGCCGCGACTGACAGACGAAAATCGCCATGTTTTGCCGCGACTGACAGACGAAAATCGCCATGTTTTGCCGCGACTGACAGACGAAAATCGCCATGTTTTGCCGCGACTGACAGACGAAAATCGCCATGTTTTGCCGCGACTGACAGACGAAAATCGCCATGTTTTGCCGCGACTGACAGACGAAAACCGCTATCTTTTGCCGCGACTGACGTGATGTCATTAAATTAATGAAAAGGATTAAATTAGCAGAGTTTAATTAAAAACACAATGAAAGCTAACGCTAATAGTCCCAATAAAGTATTAAATAGTTTATGAAAAGAAAAGAAACGTATGGTGGTAAATAAAAACAAAGTAAGTTTAAAAACAAACTAACGTTTATTAACTAAAATATAAAATAAGTTTAAATATAGTTCAAACAATAAACCAAATCTTTAAATTCAATAAACATATTTAAGCTGTCAAATTAAATATAAATACATATCCAGAAAGCCATGTGACAATAAAAGAAAACTGAACTCATAGCAATAAAGAAATGAAAAAGATCACAGAATGATTGGTCCTCCTCAAAGTTCTATGTTGTTCACAAACATCTAATACGCCGATGAATATTAAACTGAAGTACAGTGAATCATATATCCGTGCCGAAACAACTCCAGGAAAAATACTTCTTTATAGATGAAGATGCGTTGTAAATAGCCATTAGGTGAAACGTCAAAATGTAGCTGCCGATAATAAATAGCGAGTAAAACATCTCTATACTTCATCATAACAATAGCCATCTTGACTCACACATCAATGTATCCATTTAAACACGATGTACGCAGAGTCCATCTTTAAAGAGCAGAGTCGAAGTCCAATACTATCGAACTCATAACAATCAACTTATAAAATGGCCGACGAACGATGAAGTAGGAAGTAAAAGCATCAACTTATTAAAAGCACACAGCACTTCAAGAAGACATCCTCAGCCATAATATAGCACTATTAAAACGTCGTGGAAAACCAACACTGTTAGTAAAAAAGGACGAGATGAAACACGTAGACAAACACAGGAAAAGAAAGCAACGAGTGCAGGCAGGCGAAGAAGGAGAGAAACGTATTTCAATTTATATCAGCCGGCGTTCGAATAACGCCTCATTACGCAATGCAAGGAGCAACTGCAGACAGTTTCAGAATGAGATCATCATGACGAAAGAACGCAGAGCCGATGTGTCGTAAACTCAAACGAGCGACGCCATCTGGCGGCGATCGAAAAACTATAATCTATGATCATCATTCAAACGAAATGAGTGCTCATGTTTGCATGGAAGCAGACAACTGAAAAACGTGAATATGGACGGCAAAGAAAGATAAACATCGTAAAAAGGAATTAAAGATAGAATAACAGGAATGAATAAAAGGTAAGTGAAATGACTTTATA
This sequence comes from Maratus speciosus, assembly GCA_963932465.1. NCBI lineage: Eukaryota > Metazoa > Arthropoda > Arachnida > Araneae > Salticidae > Maratus > Maratus speciosus. The sequence continues at coordinate 460,452,494 of OZ010798.1, forward strand.
TGTTATTAATAAAAGAAATATTTTAATAAAGGAAATATTAATAAAGGAAATATATTTTAATAAAGGAGATATATTTTAATAAAGGAAATACTTTAAGTGTTAAATAAACATAAAGGAAATATGCAGTGTTAAATAAATATAGAGGAATGCAGAGGAGATATATATCTGGACAGTGTCAAGACAGGAAATAAGGTATTTACTCTTATCATGACGGACGAAAATCGCCATGTTTTGCCGCGACTCACGGACTAAAATCGCGATTTTTTGCCACGACTCACTGACGGAAATCGCGATTTTTTGCCACGACTCACTGACCAGGGCTGATACTGAGTAAAAAAAAAATTATGAAATTCACAGCAAATTTTCTGAAAGGTTACAGCAGAGGGGTGAATCCACTCCCGACACTAACTATATGTTGACAAAATTAGTGTTCTTTCGCGATCCTTTGATGAAATTTGCATTATTCGTTATATTTTTGACAAAATTTGCGGGGTTTTTGCGATCTTTTGACGAAATTTGTGAGGATTTTTTTTGCGATATTTGACAAAATTCGCGTTTTCCCCACGATACCTCAGCAAAATTGCCGATTTTTTTTTTCGAGCGATTGACAAAATTAATTATTTTGACGGAATTTATTATTGTCGAAATTTGTGCTATTTTTTATGTCCGAATTTTCGGATTGATGACCGATTTTTTTAATTTTCGGAGCCGAATGCCTTATATTTTCGAAACAGATTTTTTGCGACGACTGACTGACGAAAAGAGCGATTTGTTGCCACGACTTATTGACAAAAACAGTCATTTTTTGCCGCAAATGACCAACGGAATTCGTGAGATTTTTGCAGTGCAGCAAGGGATTGACAAAATTCGCGATTTTTATCATTGGCCGACTACCAGATTTCAGGATATTTTTTCTTCATTAATGCAATTCGCGATATTTTGCCGCGGCTGACAGCCGAAATTAGAGTTTTTTGCAGAATGAAAAAAATTGCGATTTTTATCAACGACATATTGATGAATTTCACGATTATTTGCAGCAACTGATTGACAAAAGTTGCAACTTTTTTCAATGATCGGTTGGTGAAATTTGCGATTTTCTGCCTCGAGTGATTGTAGAAATTTGCGGTTTTATCAACTAATAGACAATTTTCGCGATTTACTTCAACGACCGATTGACGAAATTCGTGATTTTTGGCAGCGATCGATCGAAGAAATTTGCTATTTTTTTGCCTCAAATTTCCGTATATCTACCTTATTACCGTATTTTATCCTACATTTCCGGAGAAACTCCGGAATTTCCGAAGATATTGGTTTCTATGCGATATGGACATTTATTTGACAGTTCAAGTTGTGTTATACTTGGTAATTCACCTTTCATTTATCAACATTTTCTGCTCTTCTGATTTTGAAAATTTGGTAAAATTTGTCTCATAAGATTTCAGATAACAAAACACTAAAATAAGTAGGAATTAAGATTTTCATCAAATTTTCTCTTTCGTATTATATTATATGAATATCATATTTCATTTATGTCATTTATCATGTCTCAATATCTCACTGATGTTATATAATTTTAGGTTTTGTGTCTACAGTTATAAGGGATCAGACTTATGAAAATTATATGACAATAGAAACGTTTGTTCCTAAAGGAATGGAAGACATACCTTCCTAAGTTTTTTGTGCTCAATAGAAAATGAATCTCCAAAAAGATATGGCTGCTGCTGAGCAAGATTCCGTACATACTGACGGAACACCACTTTGTCAAATTTGCAAAACAAATGTTGCAACGAGAGTGGCTGTTCCTTGTGGACATTGGTGTGGCTGTTTCGAGTGCGTTAAAAATCTAATTGGCAATCAGAGATTCTTGGAAGTCACTATCGGGGATGGAAGTATTCAAAATACAGATATACCACTTCCAACAACCTGCCTGATATGTTGAGAGCTATCATTGGAAAGATAAAGCGTGTCTTTCAATGATATTTAAAAAAATATTAGAAAAAAGTATTTTTCAAGAATTAAAATGTATTATATATGAGAAAAATCCACCAAGTAATACCCGTTTGGCTGTAAAAACTTAAAAACAAACATTTCTTCAAAAATATTATGTCACTACGTAAGTGAAGCTTTTTTTATTTCTCCACATAATCAACCTGCACATTTAGGCACTTGTCATATCTATTCAGGAGTTTTACAATCTCAATGTTCTATTTGGCTACCACTAGTGGGGTATTAAGCCAGTTGTTCAGTGCAGTAACAATCTCTGCTATTGTTATGCAGTATTTGGAGAAATATATTATTTTCGGTTTGGATAATAAGATTAAGTTTTGGAGGCGGTATGTAGATGATGTTTTTATAATCGCTGAAGAAGATAAACTCGTGGAGATTTTAAACAAAGCGAATTCCTTTTCCTCTCCAATCCAGTTCCCGATAGAGTTTGAAAATAACAAGTTACTCTCTTTCATTGATGTTTAGCTCCAGAGAGAAATTGTTAATAATATTCCTATTTTGAAAACTTCTGTTTACAGAAAAAGTACTTCCTCCAGGCAATATTTAAATTTGAAATCCAATAGCCCACTTTCACATAAAATTGCAGTCGTCAGATCCTTGTACAACAGAGCCTTGAGATTTTGCAGTGACAGAGTTAGTTTTGATAATGAAAGATTTACGTCTCAACGACTATCCACGTCGTTGGTGTCTTAAGAGTTATTTCAGCATGATCAGTATCCCACTCCTTACCAGCGTGTCAATCCTAAAAGAAATGTATCCTTGCCTTATTACAGTAATATTTCGGAAAAAATTTCAGCCGTACTCAAGGATGTTAATGTTCCTCAGCTCATGTTCCTTTAAATTGCATTCGTAATTTTTTCAGTAGTTTTAAACATAAATATTCGAAATTTGACCTGAATGGTGTCGTTTGTAAAATTCCTTGTAAAGGTTGCAGCTCAATTTGCATTGGTGAGACTGGATGCTCTCTGAATGTTACTCAAGGAACATACAAATTCTTTTAATAAAGGTACTCTAAATTCAAGATTGGTTGCTCATGCATTTGAGTTTGATCATATTGGGAATGCACGACTTGTGGAAGCCAATTGCCCCGTATATATTAGTTGTGCCTTCCTTGAGGGTTGGATGACTGTTTGAGCTGAATCGCCATTTAACGAAGTGACCCAGGTTCATGCTGATTATTCTATCCTAGTTAAACCGTGATTTTAACTGTTTTTTCGTTTGCTGTGGCTCAGTTTTGTGACTCTGCTCGTTTACTGATGAGGGCTATGAAAATAGCCGAAACACTTATATATTTTTTAAATTATATTTTAATTGTTTTTAATAAAATTTTAATATGTGTATGTCTGTAGTTATGTAAATTGTGTTAATTATTAAGTTATCCAGACGTAATTATGTATGTATTTTTAAAAAATACGATTGTCAGATGCCAAGGGCTGTGATAAAATTTTTAAATATTTTACAGCAAACAGTCACGATACAAGTGTAGCAAAAACCCCAATCAGAAATTCATCTCGAATAATAGATAATGTAAATGTATAAAATAGTGTATAATCAAACCCAAAGACATCAAGAAATCTGTCTAAAAAATATATTACTTTATTTCTGCAAAATACGTTGCCCTATTTTGGGAGACTAGGAATAAATGGGCTAGGTTTTGAAAAAAATTTTTTTTTCAGATATAAAAATAATTCACAAAAATAGGGCACTGGAAAAAAAAAAAAATCAGGACAGACCCCCCCCCCCCCCCCCGACATATATGCATATATAAGGCTATATTTTACTATCTTAAAATATTCCTCACTGTTTTTTAAATGGTGTTTATATTCTCATTTTTTATATTATAATATTTTGTCTTTAAATTAGTTAATTTAATCAATTGCCCTTCTATTTATTTATTTTTATATAATTCTTTATTTTATTTTTTATTAATTTATTCTTATTCTTTATATTACTTTTTGTATTTACTTAGTAATTATCAAGTTTATTGCTATGTTTTCATTCTACTTCAACTAAATGTTAATCTAAGTCATTTCTTTATTTTTTCAATCAATTTTATTCTTTTTTGGGTGGTAAAGATGGCAGCACCAAACATTATTGTTAATCATCCAGTTCCAATTTACATTTTTTCTATTCTCACACCAGATGGCAGCAAAGTTATGGGTTTCAGTCAGATAATCAACTGTAGGCCCACATGTTAAAATAGTCCTAACTCTTTTACCATCCAGTCATGCTGCAGTTATGCTTCCTAGTATGTAATTTAGGTATTTTGCTCTATTAATTTTTAATATCCTGTGTGAGGTGGATGTTTTTTAGATCTCTTGGATTTTTATTATCTGTTTTCTGTTATTTTTGCGTTATAAGGAGCTAAATTTTGTCATTTTAGGCTTAATGCCGACAAAATTGGATGAAATAACGCATCTTCTATGAATGAAATCACAAGCTCCTCTGAAGATTCTTTGAGTTATTCATAGTTTCTTATTTTACATACTGGTTTCCTTTGTTCATTTCTAATTCATCTTTAGAACTTTACCAATTTATTCATATATTTGTGATTTCAATTTTATTATATATATATATAAATCTAACTGCTCTATTTAGTAATTGAAATCACAATGAAAATCTGCTATCTTCAAAATAGGTGTTTTCATTATGCAGGATTTGCTTACACAAGTAGATTACAATTTTATTCTGAAGTCGATTATGGAAAAAATTGTAGATGGCTGTAAAGACAGTAATTATGAAGAACTGCTTAATTATATGGGAAGGAAAGTCACTGAAGATGTCAATACAGAGGAATTATGTAGCAGTATTCTCCAATCTATGCTACATAAGATAAAAGACTGACACATTGAAATCAATACTTAACAACTCACCTACTGAAAGGGGAAAAAGAACCTTATATATAGTGTAAATGCATGAGCTTATTTCAGGGAGTTGGTATGGAGTGAGAAATGAATTCGACCACCCCTGTCACCTTGAAAGAGGAGTGTCAAAATCAGGGCTGAAACTAGCCTCTTTTGCACCCGGGGCAAGCATGGATTTTGGCGCCCCCCCCCCTCCTCTTCCGCAAAGTATTTTACAAAGAGAGTTTTACTAATTTCCTAATAGCTGACTTATTTTAAAATTTTAAAAATGTAATCTTAAAATATGTAATACTGAACTACGTAATCTACAATGGCGGATCCAAGAGGGAAGTCACGGGTGCCATGACTCCCCTCTGAACACCAACAAAAATATTCTAAAGATCATTTTAAAAATGAAATATACCAGTAGAGTCCCGATTATACGAGTCCTGCTTAACCGAGTTTCCGCTTTAACGGAGTTATTTTCTTTTGATGGACTAATGGCTATTATTATGAAACAGCCATTATAAATAAAGTATTAGGTGAAGATGAAAGAGCAGCCGTAAAAAGTTAGCAAAAAAATTATGGCCACTTTTTTTCTTCCCATTCTAACCAGAAAGTCAGAGTTCCAACTTTTTACGGCTGCTCTTTCATCTTCACCTAACACTTCATTTATAATAGCTGTTTCATAATAATAGTAGCCGTCAGTCCATCAGAAGAAAATGATCCATTCCAAAGGTATAATCCTTCATTTGGCGCCCCTTCGTTCCATGGCAAATGCCCCCTCTGCCCCCCTTAGTTTTGGCCCTGGTCAAAATTCATTTTTTTTTTTTAATATCAAAGTCTAATTACACATTAGGGTTAATAGAACCGTTCCTTTTACAATAATGATATGTTTCATGGTTATTTTTCTAGATAAATGAAAGCTGGAGTACCCATTGGGCGAATTCTAGATGACATATGCAATTCAGTAGATGAAGAAACCAAAGAATACATTCAATAACAAGAAGAGACTTTGAAAATGTAATAAAAAAATTAAATATTTTGAATTCATTTAAAAGTCATGAGAATGGTGCATTGAGCGTTACTCTGTGGGTGGAATCCATAAAAAAATTTGATTCTTCAGTTTTATAAGAAACAATGTGATAAACTACTATTTTTTAACAAAGGGAATTTCACTTTTAATGACAAAATATCAAAAAATAATGATAAAGAAATTTAGAAATGAAAAAATATGTGTAGAATAGCACTCACGGTACAAATGCATATGACTATTAATTGATAACGTTACTAACTTTAGATAAAATTGTGCTTTGAGTTCCTGTTGCCTTCTTCATTGAACAAAATTAATGAGGCAACAATAAATGTGTATTCTGATAACATAAGAAGAAAAACAGGAGTATTAAAAGTAAAGGTATTCATGAAGGATGACCAGTTAGGGAAAGAATTACCGAATTTTTTTTCCCTTCGGAATCTCAAAACATTAAAAATGCACTGTTCAACAATCCGATACTTAGTACAAAACCATGACTAAACTTTCATAAAATAATTATTTTTTGGTAATTTCTGAAACCTCTAAATTTGTTTTGCTAGCATCGCAACAAAATGCTTTTACTCATTTTAATGCTAATAACTTGTAAGATAATACTGGTAAAGGTATGGTTGTCAGTGAATTATATGACATCTATGTAAAATTCAGAAAAATAGACTATTGATGAATCTATTAACGTTAAAAAAGAACTGTTGTGCAACAAAGAAATTTCTAAATCTGTACCTGATTTAATTTTTGTAAATTTGCCAAGTGAGAAAATTCAATATGCATATTCTATAAGGTACACACATATTATCTCAAGTGTCTTCTTCCTCATTAATTATTGATTCTTCCGTCAGATGATAATAATGAACATCAATCAATGAATGAAATGAAATAATGCCTTTATAATATCAAAACAGTACTTTAAAAATATACCTCATATATATGACATTCTGATTCATGAAACTTTTAGCATTACTTTCAGAAGACTTGATCATCAGAAAACCCGAGAATATGATATGGCATCGTCTTCAACACAAAACCATAATGACATCAATATGCATTCGGAAAGTAAATATGAAGTTGTCTCTATCGATACATATCATATATTGTAAGCATTAACATTGAGTCATTTAAAAATTATAAACTTACTGGGCTTGTAAATTATAAAAAACAGCAAAGGTTATTTAATTTTGTGTCCCCTTATGCCCATCATATTGCAAATAACAAAATAACCAACTTCCAACAATTAGTTTTATTTTTTGTGCAGTTAAGACTAAATCTTGAAGCACAAGGTTTGAGTTATAGATATAACACAGCCCAAGAAACAGAAAGCCACACATTTAATAAATGACTTGAAATTATGTTATGTTAAGAAAAATTGTCTTTTCGGTTGAAAGGCAAAATTTGAACTTTTGAAGGCCATATTGCTGTCATAATAGATTGCTTTGAAATTCCAATTTGTAGACCATCATCATTAAAATCACATAAAGCGACAAGGTCTAACTATAAACAATGAAATACTGTAAAGTAGTATTTGATAGGCATAACACCCCAAGGATTCATTTCAAATCAACACATAATTTTTAATCAGTTTTACTAGTATAAGATGTTGGGGAATTAGTACTGGTGCTAATCTGTAACAGTTTTTGGTTATGGGCAGATAAGCCCAAATTTGGGGATGTGGATTAAAAGGAAAAATTGAGTTAAATAGCATCTGGGAAAAAAAAAAAAGAATCTATCTTTCTTCGAAAAGCTTAATGAGTTTAATTGAGAATCTTCAGCTGGCCCTTTACTCTTAATAGAAGTTGGTCTTTGAGAAATATTTAAGAAGTTAGTAAATGACGCAGGGTGATTAAAAAGAGGGGGGGGGGGGGGGGCGAAGATTTGGTACGTGTTTGAAAATTTTTTTTGAAGAAAGTTTTATATTTTTAAATTCTATTTTTAAATCGTTCATCTTTATTATTTTTTTCATATTGTTGAAGTTTATGAAATATGGCCAGCAACACAATTGAGAAGCTGAACTCCACGAATTATGCTGGATGGAGCATTGACATGAAATATGTCCTAACTGACAAAGGACTTTGGGACATAATAGAATCAGGTAAAGAGGAGCTGACCCTGAGTACTACAGTAACTGAATCAGATGTAAACACTTTTAAACAGTGGTACAGCAAGCTCTTTCGACAATATTTTTGAATATTGAAGGCGAATTTAAGCATGTAATTGCTGAATGTACAAATGCTGTTCAAGCTTGGAATAAAATTCGATTACATTTCCATCCAGATTCAAGGTCATTTTTGATGAAGTCGTTTAGTGAATTGATAGAATGCAGAAAGAAGGAGAGCGAGTCGATTAATATCTTTGCAACCAAATTAAGGAGATTTATGAATATAATTAAAGAACAAGATAAAGGTTTTAATGAGATTTATTTGAGTTTTCAGCTGATACGATACTTGCCATGGAAATATGATGGTATTGTGCAGAGCATCTTGAGATGGTCCGAGGATGAGTTTAAATTTGAAAAGATAGTGCTAGAATTAGTGTCCGAGGAAACCAGGTTGACTGTTCGTGATCAAGATAGTTCTAAGTGCGTGCCATCAGCTAACAGTGTAAAATATAAGCAGAAACCACGTTTTTCTAAAAAATGTTGGCATTGTGGAATTTCTGGCCATGTTCGAAGCAAGTGTCGTAAGTATCTGAATTCTCGTTATAATTCTAATAGACAGAGCCATCCAACTTATGCAGAATCATCACAGAATTCCAGGAGTTTCTGATTTTTGCTTAGACTATGCCCAGAAGTAGAGGAGCTCACCAACATGATTACCGTGACTCATCGAATGATTCCACTACGAGCCGGAGTTTTTCCCGTGATTCCAGACAGTATCCTAGATCTCCATTGCCCAAGCCTTATAGAGGATCCCGTAATTTTGGAAAGAACCCTGTATCCAGACAACAGCCTAGAAAGCATAGAGCAGATGTAGAGGACTTTTCTGACAGCTCACGTAAGTCAACTTATGTTGTATCTCAAGCTAGTTTATGTAATGCCTATGATAGTGACATCTGGATCTTTGATTCAGGTGCTTCACACCATTTCTGTTCTAATCGTAGTTTATTTGTTAAATTTTGTAATATTTCAGATGAATAAATGAATGTGGCTGTCAAGGGTATATCTTTTCCTATTGAGGGTAACGGAGAGGTAAAATTACGCTTTGGACAAAAAGTGTTCACCTTTACGGAGGTGATGTACTCGAGCCAACTAAGACGTAATCTAATCTCTGGCCCTCAGTTGGATGAGAAAGGTTTAACATTTCTGGGTGGTGGGGGCGTAATAGACATCATGAGGGGAGACCATATTTTATTTAATGCATTTTTGAAAAATGGGTTTTATCAGCTTTTCCCTAGGACTCCTAAACCTTTGAAAAATGTATCTTTTGAGTCTAATTCTGCAGGTAATGCTAAACGTATAAGTAAAATGCAATTATGGCACCGCAGATTTGGGCACATTAGTCCCTCTGTTTTGATTCATACGTGTAAGGAAAATGGGGTCCGGGGATTGGTTAATCTGAAGGATAATGATTTTTATTGTGAAGTCTAAGTTAAATAAGTTTAGAAAACCTTCATTTAAGGCCATTGGCAGCATCCGTTCTGAACATCCCTTAGAACTTTTAGTAACGGATGTCTAGGGACCTTGCAGAACAGTTGGGAGAAATGGGGAAAGGTATTTTCTTTCAATTATGGACGACTACTCCCGTAGAGTTTCAGTATACCCAATGAGATTAAAATCCGATGTTTTTGATATTGTCAAATCTCATATTACTTGTGCAGAAAATTTCTTGGGTAGAAAAGTGAAGAATTTTAAGTCTGATAACGGGGGTGAGTTCGTCAATGATAATTTTGAAATATATTTTGATGAAAAGGGAATACATCATGAGTTAACTAATCCATTTTCTCCCCAACAGAATGGGGTCATTGAGAGGTTTATGCAGACTGCTGTCAATGGGGTCTGTACTATTTTGGCTGAAAGTAAATTGAGCCCCAAGTTTTGGCCAGAGGCCTTAAAATATTTTTGTTACACCTGGAACTGAGTTTGTCCTAAGTCTTTATCAAAGACACCTTTTGGGGCAACTGCTTATGTGGGAATTCCTCACCAAAAACGTAGTTCAAAGTTGGATCCAAAAGCTAAAAAGGGCTATCTTGTGGGTTATGCTTTTAATACGAAAGGTTACCGGATCTGGATACCTGAAAATGATCAAATTGTAGAGACTATCAGTGTTTCATTTAGAGAGTATGGTTTCCCTCAACTGCCAGGATCCCCCTTTCCAGGGACACGGGTCGCCACGCACGGCAAACACGTGGGTGGTTTACAATTCTCCATGAGTCGATATGCAGGATATCGGCTCATACAGAATTGCCCTCACCTCCGAAGAGGAAACCACAATGAGAGTGAAACATAGAGGAAAGAAGGATAAGAGAAATAAGAGGAAAAGGAAAAAAGAAAGATCGCTCAGGAACCCGGGGTTGCAAAGCCCGTGAATACCTAATGAAGGTATCCCCCTGGGCCCCCCCCCCTACGCTCATGCCGCATTTATTCACTCCTGAGCAAGTATGCCTGAGATGGGAATCAATCATATGTCTTCGTATTCTCTTCAAAAAGCATTTTGTGGGGTCATCGACAAAAGAAAGGAGAGAAAAGGGGAGGTGAACAAAAGAAAGGGTAGGTGACAAATAAAAAGGGGCGGTGTCCGAACTGTCAGGGACTCCTGCTCTTGGCCTCTGATCTTTAGAAATCGTATCTGTTAGCTATCTGTTTGGTCCTTTATGCAGACATATTCCCTCTCTGAGCTATAGATCAGTCACAATGAATGTTTGGGTGAAGAAGTTTCTTTTTTTAATGTGATTGTTCCCTTAATTGTTTGTATATTGATAGTGACATAAACCATAAACGGTGTTTCCGAAATCCCATATCTTCGAGTGAAAGAAATGACAATCCTTAATTCTATACCCAACTACTGAAACTCTGTTCGTAGTTGCTCTGTAAAATTCTTTGAGTCAGCAGTAAAGAGCTGAAAAAAATCAGAAATTGCGTCAAAGTATAGAATACCCAATAGCACACTCTCTTCAATTTTAAAGAATCGGGAAAAGATTGAAGCGGCTTATGCCGTCAGTCAATTCGAACCAGGAAGAAAACGGATGTGCACAGGAAAAAATGAAGAAATTTAAATTGCTCTGTTACGGTGGATAAAAGAAGCAATAAGGCAGAACATTGTTTTAACTGGTGCAGTTTTGCAAGAGAAAGCAAAGGCTTTTGCTGATGCTCTCGGTTACAACGGTTTCACATGTTCTACGGATGGCTGAAAGATTTAAAGAGAGTCATAGAATTGTCTGCAAAAAGATATGTGGAGAAGAATCTGCCATAGATGAGAATTCTATGCAATCTTTTTTATTAGGAAAGTGATTAGACGTTAAAAAAAAATATGCACCCCGTGACATTTTTAACGCAGATGAAGCGGGGCTTTTTTTTTCAAAGCACAACCCTCGCGAACACTTACTTTAAAAACAGAAAAATGTTGGAGGAAAATTCAGCAAAGAAAGAATTACGATTATGGTCGGATGCAACATGGACGGAAGTGAAAAATTACCATTCCTCGTGATCGGTAAGTCGGCGAAACCACGTTGTTTCAAAAACGTTAAAACTGTGCCAGTTTGCTACACTTCTAGCAAAAATGCATGGATAAACAATGTTATTTTTACGAAATGGTTACTTGATCTGGACTTAAAATTCTACCGAGAAAAATCTGCTTTTTATTGGACAATTGCAGTGCTCATAAAGATGTTCCAGTATTAAGAGCAATTGAATGTGTCTTTCTTCTTCCGAACACTACAGCAAAACTTCAGCCTTGTGGCCAAGGAATTATCCAATGCTTAAAAGTGCAGTACAGAAAAAGAATTGTTCATAAAATGATTCAATGTTTTGATAATAAAACGGAATTTTCTGAGAATTTACTAGAAGCTATAACTTATCTAAATGAGCCTGGAACAGTATCGCTACTGGAACTGTGAAAAATTGTTTCCGACACGGGGGATTTACGCATGAGATAAATAAACTAATGAAAAAGAATCTGAAATGACAGATGATTTAATAGAAGAAGCCGAAATACAGGGAATTATTTCACAGACATTGTTTGTCGAGTATATTTGCATAGATGAAGATGTGCTGACTTCGGATGTAACGACAGATGAAGAAATAATTGCTTCATTAACTAAAAAAAAGATGCCAAGACACAGAACTGAAAAGTTCAGTGTCATTAAATGAAGCTACCGCAGCATTAAAACTGTACAATGTTTCCTTGTGGAACAAGAGAATGCTTCCAGAGATTTGGTTGGTTGTATGGTGTTTTATGGCGTAAAGTCCCTATAAGGACATGCTGCGCCAAAACCATAAATAACCGAAAAATTTGAGTAAGAAAAGAATAACAAAAAGATGAGAAAACCAAAAAAATTAATGAAAAGAGAAAGATGTATAATTAAAGCCATTTAAAAGATTCAAAAGTCCATAGTTAAAAGGCAAGCGTATCATAATTAAAAACAGTGGAATCACAAAGTAATACCTTGTAAAAAATACAAAGTTTAAAAAGAGGTACAAATACTACATAAACACAAGTTTAAAAAACACGAGTAAAAAACAATGTAAAATCAATTAGGTAAAAATTCCTCGAAAACTGTATTTTCTTCGTCAGCACTCGACTCATACGACTGCGAGTCCACTGCTTCATCTACATAGTTCTGCAGCTGCTTCGGGCCCTTTAAGTTAGAGACATGTGGATTTAGCGAGTTGTTCTTGTTCTTCACAGTGTTCCACTGTGAAGAGCCTCCGATTGTTTTTCTCTCTTTCTGAACGCAAATTTTTTTGCTTGGTTTCACTGTTTGACTAGTATCAGGTTTCTGTGACTTTTTTTAGATTTAGCAGCCTTAGTATCACTCTGGAGTTCAGATGACTTTTTGGATTGAACTGGGTCGGGTGACTTTTTGGATTGAACTGGGTCGGGTGACTTTTTGGATTGAACTGGGTCGGGTGACTTTTGGATTGAACTGGGTCGGGTGACTTTTTGGATTGAACTGGGTCGAGTGACTTTTTGGATTGAACTGGGTCGGGTGACTTTTTGGATTGAACTGGGTCGGGTGACTTTTTGGATTGAACTGGGTCGAGTGACTTTTTGGATTGAACTGGGTCGGATGACTTTTTGGATTGAACTGGGTCGGGTGACTTTTTGGATTAAACTGGGTCGGGTGACTTTTTGGATTGAACTGGGTCGGGTGACTTTTTGGATTGAACTGGGTCGGGTGAGTTTTTGGATTGAACTGGGTCGGGTGACTTTTTGGATTGAACTGCAGGTTTTTGTGACTGACTAGTTTGATATACTATAGTAACAGGTTCTGAGGATGGTAGCCAACGTTCTAATAATGGGGTTGCATAACATTTAGAACCACAACAGACATCACGAGTTTTTATCTTTGTGGTATTGAGTGGAAGTGTCATAGGTGTGTTATTTAGTGGAATGGAAGATTCGGTCTGGGTGCTTATGTGCCTTACAGATTTTGGTTGTTGTTTGAATAGACTAGAGTAGGAGACTCCAACTGACGGAGTCCTGGATTCAACAACTTTACGGGCTTCAGGATAGGAGAGATTTTGAGTTACTTTAACAGAAATGATATCTTTTTCACGTATCCAGGTAAGACAAGAACGGGAGTATGCAGTATGATTACCCTTGCAATTTATGCAACGTTCAGGATTTTCACATGATTTATTATGGCCAAATTCTGCACAAAGTGCACAGGTGGTGGAACCCCGGCAGTTAGTAGTAATGTGGCCATAACGCTGGCAATTAAATCAACGTAGAGGATTAGGAATGTAGGGACGGACAGGACAATTAAGGTAACCAGCTGTAATTCTTTTTGGTAAGGTAGGGCTATTGAAAGTCAGAATGATGTGCTTTGTGGGAAGCACTTGTCCATTCCGACGGAGTAATACGTTGTGCATCTATGACATTTTGATCATTTAAATTTTGTAAAAGTTCATCCTTGGTAGAAAATAAAAGATCTGGTCCGGATATTACACCACGACTTGTATTTAGGGTTTGATGTGCTTTAACAGAAACAGAGAATGGACCTATTGTATTACAATTCGATAGAAATTCAGACTGGCTGGCTGAAGTAACCTCAACTAATAAATACCCAGACTGCAGTTTTTTGAGATTATGACCATCACCGAAAACAGACAAATGTTTTTGCAATAAGGAAAGGTGAAGATTTCTTAAATGAATTATCGGACAGGCTATCAGTACGTTTGATTACAAAGAAGCGAGTGAAAAGATTGCTCTGTACAGTTTGTTGCTCTCCACATGGGAGAGGATTTAAAGGAATTGAAGTATTTCCATCCATATTGGGAAAAAAATTGAATTCAGACCCCGCCGCACCACCCACTACCGAGCCCAACAAGGGGATGCACATTCGTGCACCAGTGCTAACCAGGGCCCATACGGTCACAAGACACTCCTATGCCAGTGTCCACCCTTAACGAGATGGCTAGTAAGTACTCGCTCGATTGATCCCCAGCCAGTGACAAGTCAGCTGACCAGCCGATTGATGCATACGGGACTAATATGCACCTCCCGTCTACCTGAAGCAGAGGCCAAAGCAGTGTGTTGGTTTCCCTCAACTGCCAGGATCCCCCTTTCCAGGGATACGGGTCGCCACGCACGGCAAACACGTGGGTGGTTTACAATTCCCCAGGAGTCGATATGCAGGATGATATCGGCTCATACAGAATTGCCCTCACCTCCGAAGAGGAAACCACAATGAGAGTGAAACAAAGAGGAAAGAAAGACAAGAGGAATAACGAGAAAAAAAAAGAGAAAGATCGCTCAAGAACCTGGGGTTGCGAAGCTCGTGAATACCAAAAGGTATCCCCCTGGGGGGTCCGGAGATTTGGACAAATTATATGAGGTCCATACGTTTCTAGAACAAAGTAGTCGACAAAAATTGAAACAAAAGTCAATAAGGGACTTTTTTAAAAAATGATTAGTAGGCCAATAAACTTAGTAATTGCCTAAAATGATGACCAATTTCTTTTATTTCTTAATTAAATTTTCTATTTCTTATTAATTTATGATTTTAGCAGGGATATATTTGTAAGCTTATTTAGTTTTTTTTTTTTATCTAATATAGATAGCAGCACTATTTTGACGATTAACACGAAATCCCGGATAACACGAAAAAATTTCACGGACCCTTCAATTTCATGTTAACGAGGTTCGACTGTATGTAGATGACTTACCATTTCTGTTGCAAATCAAAAAACATTCCAACAGAAGAAATAGCAGATTTTATGAGATTCGGTACAGAATATGGACAGTCGATGCTATACTGACCTTCATTCAAAATTAGTAGATAATGGTTTTTTGGAAGTTGAAAGCATGACATGTGTTTACACTTAAACAAAATGCAGTTATACTAGTATATATAGATGATTTACCCATTTTTGCTGAACATCAAAAAACATTCCAACAGAAGAAATAGCAGATTTGAAGAGATTCGGTACAGAATACGGACAGTCATTGCTATACTGACCTTCATTCAAATTTAGTAGTTAAAGGCAATTGGAAGATTAAGGCATGACATGTTTATACTTATAAACAAAAAGCAGTTATACTAGTATATGTAGATGACTTACCCATTTTTGCAGAAAATCAAAAAACATTCCAACAGAAGAAATAGCAGATTTGAAGAGATTCGGTACAGAATACAAACAGTCGTTGCTATACTGACTTTCATTCAAAATTAGTAGGTAATGGTTTTTTGGAAGTTGAAAGCATGACATGTGTTTTACTTATAAACAAAAAGCAGTTATACTAGTATATATAGATGACTTACCCATTTTTGGTGAAAATCAAAAAACATTCCTACAGAAGAAATAGCAGATTATTGTTTGCGTTTAAGTGTTCGTTTTTCTAAGTAATTCTATCATATTTACAGTATGGAACCATTTATCCAGAAACCAGTTAACCAGAAAACCAGTTAGTCCATTAGAAATAGCATTCCGGATGATTTCAGAATCTTTACAGAAAAATGTGTCATACACTGCCAGTTTGACATATGCATTGCTTGAAACCATTGTGTAATTTGATGGCAACATCTAGTATTTGAAATGGAATCATATTTAGTTGTATTTTAGATGTTTTAATTTTTATGCAGAAGAATTTTTGTTCCCAAGGTGTTCTCATAAATTATTTTCTTTCAAACTCTGATTAACTTTTGATATTTCTTGCATCTGATTTTTAATCCAAGTAATCTAATAATTTAAAACCAGAAATAAGGCCACAAACACATATATTCCACAAAACTTATCAAATGGATGCTGCTTAAATCCCCAACCAGTAAACCAGAAAAACCAGTTATCCGGAATACATCTGACCCCAACCATTCCGGATAAATGGTTCTGTACTGTAGTTTCAAACAGCATTACCCTTTCTATAGCAGAGCACTCAATGGTGGTAGGTTGGTGTTATCTTCTTGTAATAAAGGAAACATAAAAGAGTATTTACAGAAACTGGTGTTGTATGTAGACTTCGAAAACACAAGCAAATGCCCATACATATCTTTATTGGTTCTAAAATTAACAGAACGAAACAATCTCGGTCTCACGGCACTAATCATCTTTACATTTGAAGGAAATACTGGACTCCTGCATTCTATATGTTGCTTTTATCCTTTTAATATTCGACGCAAGCATAATACATTGCATAACGATTCATTTCACAACTTTCGAAGATTCCTCACTTTAACTTTATAACTAATCACAAAATGCTTTTAAACTTTTGTCAAAATATATCCGAAAATCAAGTTTTTCACCATGATACTTCATTAAAAAATACATCAGGATACGGAGCTCACGATACTGGACACACCAGACATCACAGCACATCAGGAAAAACAAAAAGCACAATCTACTCGCAGGATCGCAGACCTTTAAATGCGAGCGGCGTGATGGCAGCCAATGAAAATGAAGCAAGTTCTTTGCATACTTCTGCAGCTTCTTACTTTTACTTTTTAAAACATTTTAAATTACATGAAAAATTACTATCTTGTTAAAATATCCTAAAAATAACTGAGATGCAATTTAAAATTGAAATGAACTTGAAAAGAACTTTAAATAAGTAATGAAACAAAAAGATTGCAAATGCGATCGCAACTCGAAAACGGCTGCATGCCAAAAAGGAAGACGCCCGCTCAACTCCGTCGATCCACGACGGCCAAACGTAAACAAATGCTCGACGAGCAAGCAGAAAAACAAAGTGAGAAAAAAAAAGGAAATACGGGAATCCAGTTTACAGTAAGTGATTAAATATGTAATTGGGGTGGAAAGGGATGGGAAAAAAATAAATTATAGACCCTACACAGATTTTAAGAGATGCGGTACAGAATACAGACAGTCGTTGCTATACTGACCTTCATTCAAAATTAGTAGGTAATGGTTTTTTGAAAGTTGAAGGCATGACATATGTTTATACATACAAACAAAAAGCAGTTATACTACAAGGGGAGATTAAATGAAATGGTATGAAACGAAGTAAATACGTAACAGTTAAATATTTTCATATTCCACCATGGGAGAAAGTAGCGAGACATCTTGGTGTGCGATTGGAGTCTGTTGACTGGGATTGGAACATGCGTGGACACACGCAATCACAGTAGAGAGCAGAGGCTCTTATCAAAAGCGGCGTCCAAATGATGCGGCAGTCTGTATGAGGACAGGATGGTGTTCGCATTGCAAAATTCGACGATAACGGTAGCGAGACATCTCGGTGTGCGATTGGAGTCTGTTGACTGGGATTGGAACATGCGTGGACACCCGCAATCACAGTAGAGAGCAGAGGCTCTTATCAAAAGCGGCGTCCAAATGATGCGGCAGTCTGTATGAGGACAGGATGGTGTTAGAAAAACAGGATGGTGTTAGGAATTACAAAATTCGACGATAACGGGGACAGCAAGGTATTATCCGATTTCTGACAGCGGAAGGTCAGAAACCGGCAGGTCTTCATTGCCGGATGGTGACAGTTTACAGGGAAAATAAGTTTGTGACAAGTCTGTCAGAAAATGGAGTGCCCGTTTTCGTGCAGGTCATGAGAGTCTGGGTGATGACCTGAGACCAGGAGAGGCAAACACTGTCATCACGAGCGATCTCATCGGCTAGGAAGATGACCTAGTGAGAAGTGATCGGCGTGTCACATTGCGAATTTTGGCAGTGAAGGTGGACGCCAGCTATGGAACCGTGTGGACACTTTTTCACAACCAGGTCGCGATATCGGAAGGTGTGTGCCGCTTGGGTTCCGAAGCAGCTCACCGACCAGCAAAGGAAACTGCACATGGGGCTAGCACTGCAGTGCCATCACTGCATACCAGAGACATAGCTGGACAGCATGCAGTGGAAGCATGCGTCGTTACCACCCCCTAAAAAGCCATGCCGTCAGCAGGCAAGGTGTTGCTCACCGTCTTTTTCGACCATTAAGGTGTGCTACTTGTGGAATTCCTCGAGCACAGAATAACCATTAACTCTGATGTGTACTGTGAGACACGCAGACGCTCATGCAGGTCCATCAAAAACGAAACAGCAGAGCTGCTCATGGAGGGTGTGGTTCTGCTCCAATATAATTCACGTCCCCACCTCTCCAGAGTCACACACATGGAACTGGCCAAGTTCAAGTGGGAGACTTTGGACGTATCCACCCTCCAGTCTGGACATGTCATCCTGCGATTTCCTTGTGTTTGGTCCAATGAAGAAATACCTGAAAGGGAAGCAATTCAACTCGGATGACGTACTCAAGCACGCTGTGAAGGACGGGGTCTCGTCACGGCCACAGAATTCTGGGAACAAGGAATCCTGCAGCTTGTTCATCAGTTGTATCGTTGTGCTCAGACCTTTGGTGAATACTTTGAATAAAGTCTACATTTGTACCCACCGTGTCCTTTCGTACCTTTTCATTTGATCACCACTTGTAGTATATGTGACTTACCCATTTTTGCTGAATATCAAAAAACATTCCAACAGAAGAAATAGCAGATCTTACGAGATTCGGTACAGAATACGGACAGTCGTTGCTATACTGACCTTCAATCAAAATTAGTAAATAATGGTTTTTTGGAAGTTGAAAGCATGACATGTGTTTATACAAAACAAAATGCAGTTATACTAGTATATATAGATGACTTACCCATTTTTGCTGAAGATCAAAAAACATTCCAACAGAAGAAATAGCAGATTTGAAGATATTCGGTACAGAATACAGACAGTCATTGCTATACTGACCTTCATTCAAATTTAGTAGTTAAAGGCAATTGGAAGATTAAGGCATGACGTGTTTATACTTATAAACAAAAAGCGGTTATACTAGTATATGTAGATGACTTACCCATTTTTGCTGAATTTCAAAAAACATTCCAACAGAAGAAATAGCAGATTTTAAGAGATACGGTACAGAATACGGACAGTCGTTGCTATACTGACCTTCTTTCAAAATTAGTAGGTAATGGTTTTTTGGAAGTTGAAGGCATGACATGTGTTTATACTTATAAACAAAAAGCGGTTATACTACAAGGGGTGATTGTATGAAATGACGTAAAAACGTAACAGTTAAATATTTTCATATTCCACCATGGGAGAACGTAGCGAGACATCTTGGGATGCAATTGGAGTCTCTTGACTGGGATTGGAACATGCGTGGACACCCGCAATCACAGTAGAGAGCAGAGGCTCTTATCAAAAGCGGTGTCCAAATGATGTTGCAGTCCGTATGAGGACAGGATGGTGTCGCATTGCAAAATTCGACGATAACGGGGCAGCAAGGTGTTATCCGATTTCTGACAGCGGAAGGTCAGAAACTGACAGGTATTCATCGCCAGATGGTGACAGTTTACAGGGAAAATAAGTCTGTGACAAGTCTGTCAGAAACTGGAGTGCCCGTTTTCGTGCAGGTCGTGAGAGTCTGGGCGATAACCCAAGACCAGGACAGGCAAACACTGTCATCACGAGCGATCTCATCGGCTAGGAGGACGACCTAGTGAGAAGTGATCAGCGTGTCACATTGCGAAGTTTTGCGGTGAAGGTGGACGCCAGCTACGGAACCGTGTGGACAATTTTTCACAACAGGTCGCGATATTGGAAGGTGTGTGCCGCTTGGGTTTCGAAGCAACTCACCGACCAGCAAAGGAAACAGCGCATAGGGCTAGCACTGCAACATCTGTTTCGGTATCAGGAAGACCCATGGAGCGGATTTTCATGGGTGATGAGACCTGGTGCCATCACTGCGTGCCAGAGACAAGGCGGGACAGCATGCAGTGGAAGCATGCGTCTTTACCACCCCCTAAAAAGCCATGCCGTCATCAGGCAAGGTGTTGCTCACACGTCTTTTTCGATCATTAAGGTCTGCTATTTGGGAATTCCTCAAGCACAGAATAACTATTAACTCTGATGTGTACTGTGAGACACTCAGACACCAGTCAGCATGAAGTGTTTATACTTATAAACAAAAAGCAGTTATACTAGTATATGTAGATGACTTATCCATTTTTGCAGAAAATCAAAAAACATTCCAACAGAAGAAATAGCAGATTTTAAGAGATTCGGTACAGAATACGGACAGTCATTGCTATACTGACCTTCATTCAAATATAGTAGTTATAGGTAATTGGACGTGTTTATACTTATAAACAAAAAGCAGTTATACTAGTATATGTAGATGACTTACCCATTTTTGCAGAAAATCAAAAAACATTCCAACAGAAGAAATAGCAGATTTTAAGAGATTCGGTACAGAATACAGACAGTCGTTGCTATACTGACCTTCATTCAAAATTAGTAGGTAATGTTTTTTTTGGAAGTTGAAGGCATGACATGCTACGTTCATTATAGAACGGAAGACGTGTCAGTCGCTCTAACTAAATGCTCGTCCCTCATCTTACAGTTGAAAAACACTATTTTTCCTGCCAGGGAGCATTTGAATCAGTTTCGGATGAGGGAGCATGGCGATGGAGCAGGCGGGTGATGGATGGGAGAAGGCTAATGCATATTGTCAGTCAAATGCAGGCTCGAAATTAACAAATACTTCATGAAATTTCTAAATTTTTATTTGTTGGGATTCCATTAAATGTCTGACGCAACAACTTCCAGAAAGAAGATTTTTTATAAATAGATTCTTTTTTATAAGTACATCGAGAGTTGCAGAGCAAAATGAAAATATAGACTCTCCCATTGACATAGCGTGGAAGTGTTCTTTAAGTTTTGCACACCAGTAGAGCAAAATTTTAAACTAATCCTTCTGGTGATTTGCAAATGGACTGTACTCAGAGGTCCTGTTGAGCCACCAATCTTGTTTTAGATAGCCAGATGTTTATCGCTTAAGGAACAAAAGCTAATATATACAAAAATCAAACTATTCAATTTATAACATTTTATTTTGACGAAGGAAAGCAAATTTTGAGTGGAAATGCCCATTTCAGGATCAGGAGAACCAGCCAAAGAGGAATTTCTCACCAAGAAAAAAAATCTATTTTAGGTACCAGGTAAGACCAGGGCCCACAACCTTGATGCTGGGGGCAGATGCACTACCAATTGTGCTACTGATATCTGATCGTTCTTTCCCTTCTGAGTGCATATGTGCTTTAATCGTCTAATCAGTGAATGCATATTCACAGCTATTCCCCAATCACATTCCCACTTTTTAAAGCAATTATATTAGTCACATTATATATATGAAGTTTTTATATTATATCTTTTCATTTTTAATGTCAACAATTCATTTTGCACTATTTCCTTATTAATAATGGTATCTTTTATATATTTTTAAATATATAACCACAGTAGCTAAATATTTTTAGCAATCTTTTAAATATTATACGCTTAGATCTCTGCTGCAATTGAGCATAATCTTTGTGTATTATCAATTTGATTTCTACTCTGTAGTTATCTGATACCTCTTCATAGGAAACTCCATTAAATTTTGCTTTGTTATCATCGCAAAGATTCAATAAATGAATTGAATCAAACTCGTTATTCTTGTTAATCTATGTTAAATGTGTTGGTGGGAACTATTTGTTAATGTCATTTTATTCGTAATTTCACAGTTTTTGTTGGTGATCGGTAATGTTTATATATACATACATATATATATTTATTGTGTGGCCCACTGAGATTATCAGAGCTCAATACTGATGGACACAGTATGTTATTAAATGTAACTTTTGGAATAATTATACATCCCTAAGGGCAATAATCGATACTGATTTTTTGCCAAAGTCCATGTTGGGAACTTGAATATTTCAACAAAAAGTCATTTTGGAACTTGATGGCCAAAAAAAAAAAAAAAATCATTGATAACATGTTATATTTTTCCAAAACTTATATTTTCTGGGGACCCACACTAAATGTTGTATTTGGGCCCATGTTTTCTGGTTATGTCACTGCAGCTGATAAAGGATACATATTATACATCTTTCTTTAATGCTTATTATGTTTAAATAGCTTCAAAGTTGTCATTAACTAATTCTTTTTCAATATATTATGTATTTTTTTTTTAAAGAATTATGATGAATTTCAAACGAAGGTGAATAATGTGACAGTCACTCAATCGGCAAGTGCAATTGTACTCATTAAAGATATGGAAATTGCAGATGCTGTTGCCCTGTATTCTGGTTGATTCCCAAGTGAAACCCCAAAAGATGTATTGGGATTGTTAACTGTTCTGAGGTCTATATATTATACTTTGGAACAGGGCTTAATTTGAGCCTGAGCCCGGTGCTGGTACTTCTCTGTTTTTAGTAAATATTCAAATATCGGTCTTAATCCACCGGAGCCCAGAGCGCTTCCGAAAAACAGAAGGCTAAATTACTTTTTCCTTTCCTTCCCATCTCCAAGCTTTTGCATTCTTTTTTACCAAAACACTTGCATGTGACGTAATGTGTTGCACACGTAGAAGATGGAGATAAAACGCACTCAATTTTTATATCAGTTTTTGGGCTTGGACTGACTTGAGCTCAATCTGTATAACAATTAAAATTTTATTTATTCATGTATAGAAAAAATAAGTAAACTTTTCATCCTTTAAAAGTACTTATTATATTCCATTTCAAATCATTTTAATGCTATTTAGATTAAAATGAAGGGGAACAGAAATAGTGTTTTTCTATTTCAAATTTATGTCGTGATGACGTGTTGATACGGCGCCATTCAAAGAGACTGAACATTGAATTTGCTCTCAGTTCGATTTTCTTTTGTGACAGTAGGATAATTTTTTATTGGCTGTTTTTAACTATTTGGAAAAATGGTTATTGTTCTCTGTCAGGGTAGGAAATCAAAAGCGTATCTGAAGGTTTTTATTGGTTTAATCCACATTTTATTCGCTTTTTGATTGGTCTATATAGTAATCTGTATTTCCCTTTAATTTCAACAACGATGGATACCTTCTGTTGCCACTATGAGAAAAAAGTAATAAAAACTACAAAAAAAAAATTAATAACTCAGAAACAAATTGAGATACAGCTTTCAAACAAATTGCATTTAAAAGTACATTTTTTTCTCTATCCGACAGTGTAAAAAGTAATATTGTGTGGGATGTTTAGAAGTTTAAGAATGAAATTTCATTTAAAATGGGTCATCAGATTTCTTGAAAATCTTCTGACGATGGAAAAGCCTTTTGCCGAACAGCGAATGAAATGCTTGGATAATCCGTAAGTTTCAGGTGGATGTTTAATTCATGGCGTACATAATGTATGATCAACTCCGTGCGATTTTTTATGTCTTAAATTTTAGTCTTTGAAAAAATCATTTTCCAAATGGTCGTTGTAATTTGTTAAATTGCTTGCTTTTTTTTTTTTAAATTTATTTAGATATATAACATAAAAAGGAAATTTTCTGTGTAATAACTAAAAAGTGGAATAGTTGACAGCTAAGTATATGCTGATAAATATTTAAAATTTTTATTTTGCTAAAGAAAAAAAAAGGCTTTAAATTCTGCAAATAATGTACGAAATATAAATACTATGCAGATTGGAGTGGGGGGGGAGACGGTATGGTAGTTGTACCGGTACAACAGAATATTGGGGCTTCGGTACTTTGTTAGAAATTAAGCCCTGCTTTGGAACTCAATTATTCTGTGCAGTATGAACCAGGGGTGATTCTGAGTGAAAAAAAAAATTTCGGAAATTCACATTGCATTTTCGGAAATACATCGGGGGGGGGGGGGGGGGGGGATCTTTTGAGGAAATTTGCCGTTTTTTCGCGATTCTCTGACGAAATTGGTGTTTTTCCAGCGATCCTTAGAGAAATTGGTTTTTTTCGGCGAACATTTGCCGAAATTCGCGACATAGTTTATGTCCGAATTTTTTTTAATTTTCGGAAATGACTGCCTGAATTTTTCGGAAATTTAACAGAATCACCCCTGATATGAACAAGCGATGGGGACATTAAGGGCATTTGATTTGGATCTCAATTATTATTATAAACTTGGGGGAAAAAGCCATTGTTTCAGCCCTGCTAAAAAAAAAAAAAAAAAAAAAAAGCAATTTAAATGAATGTATTTAGAAGATAAAAGTTTTAAACTGAGATAATGGGCTAAAATTTTAATTTCCATTGTTTCTAGTTCAATGTCATTTTTATACATAAATAGTCCAAATTTTCTTCAATGTTTTAATTAAATTTACTTTATTTTTTAGGTACTTTTCGGTTAGCCGAGCACCAGTGATATATATAATGTGCATGTGTTGTATATATATGCATATGTTGTATATATACACGTATATATGACACTGGCGCCCGGCTAACTGAAAAGTACCTTTTTTATTTAACTTTTTTATATTTCATTCCATGAAGTACGATCTCTGACAAAATATGCCCATATAGCAACGCTGAATTAAGACAACTACTATGCATGACAAATTATGTAATCTAACAGCATCACAGCAAAGAACGGAAATCTATAGTAAAACCTGTACCATATGTTAATTTATCTAGTATAGAGTTTAGTAATGAAGAACATCATGTTTTATCACTTGGCTTTAAATTTATGTTTTGTAACAGAATGAATTTAAAATCAATAGTAACTGATTGTGAAAGCATCGGTAATTCTTTACCAAAGAGAAGTTTGCTGTGTAATTCATTATAATTTATGTTCATATTTAAAGAGGAAACTAGAATAGGAGACACTATATGAGAATACTATTAAGAAACTATATTCTAACCCAAATGTTATCATTAAAATGATAAATCGAATAAATTAGTAATCATGCATTGAGATGAATATAAATTAAACACAGAATAATGTATTGGAAACTTAGGTTGTAAAAGCTTGAAGAAAGACCCAATTATATTAATAAGAAAACCAAAGAAACTAAAAAATGGTATTTGGCCAAACAACCTGAAAAGTAAAATATTTTTTCATAAAACAGCAGTAACACCCTGCATTGTTGGAAAAATTACAGATCATAAAGAGGGAAATCCAATATAGCCTTAGTCACAAAATGTCACGCCCCCAGCTATCCTTTAGTATAACAAATTACTGAAGCTTTTTCCAGACTACTACTTTGTTTTACACAAGAGTAAAATTTACTAAAAAACCAAATGTCAAAATTTAGTGTTCATATTGAAAATTTCAGAGTTTGGTACAATTTATCTCTGAAGACTATCCCTTAAGCTTTTTTAATAAAAATGAAAAGACGTTTCCAGTCAAATAGATATTTCCTTTTTTTTTTTTTTTTTTTTTTGTGACAATTTGGAGTTAAAATGCATCTTTTTTCCTTTGGCCTACTATACACAACAATAAAATGTCAGTGGTTTTAGGGTGTCTATAGAAATTGTAAAAAAAAAGTTCCCTGATTTCCCTGAGTATCTTCATCAGACTTCCCTGATTTCCATTATTAACAATACACATACGGTATTTTTTGTATATTCTGATTCCTCATATAACACACTTATCCAGCTTGCTAATATATCATTTGGGAGAAAAAACACAAGAAAAACATAAAAATTGCCTTACATTCAATAAGTATTGGTTGACAGTTTTATAAATCCAAACTCAAAATTTACTCCAACAACTTCATATAGTAGCCAATGGATGTAGGGTGACCAGAAAATTTCCTCATTTTTTGAAAAATATTCAATTCCAAGACTTATTACAATTAGCTATCCTGCCAGATGTAGATAAGCTGACCACCTGGTCAGGTTACACCAATGTATGTTTTTTTTTTTTTTTTTTTTGGGGGGGGGGGGGGGGTTGGGGTAAATTGCCTTCAATATAAGCACTATCTACAGAAAATGAGGACATCTGATCACCTTAATTTGCGTTGAATATCAAAAACTCATACCATATGTATCTTTTCTAAAAACATTTCGAAAGACTAATCAGCATGTGAAAAAATATGGTATATAAAATAGACAAATCAGTCTCGTTGACAATGTGAAAATGCAAATTTTTTTTAATATAGACAAATTTCCCTGATTTTCAAGTATTTTTACAAAGTTCCCTGACTTTTTCTCGATTTTTCCAGATTGATAAACTTCCCTGATTTCCAGATTCTGTAGACACTCTGTTTTTGCTTCGTAAATTATTAGGAAAAGAATCAAGACAGTGACACGTTACCATTGTGCCCCCTTTTAAAGTTTATTATTTTG
This sequence comes from Maratus speciosus, assembly GCA_963932465.1. Classification (NCBI taxonomy): domain Eukaryota; kingdom Metazoa; phylum Arthropoda; class Arachnida; order Araneae; family Salticidae; genus Maratus; species Maratus speciosus. The sequence goes on from OZ010798.1 coordinate 460,479,096, forward strand.
CGTCGAAAATTACTGTGCAAGTTGATTGCATTTATAATGTTTTACTCTCCTTGGAATGAGGCAAATATTTCTATGCATGGAATTGTTTTGGACACCATAACCATGTTTGACATTTTGTATTTTTTGTACTATTCAGAGTCTACATGAGTAGAAAGACTGAACCCAATTATGATTTCTATCTGTCTGACTAATTATCGTTGCAACACATTAGTAAAAATTAAATTAGCTTTAGTGTTCGATTTTTTAACACACCAACATAACTATGCCAAAACAAAAATTAGATACATTCCAGAGTCCAAGGTTCTCAAAAAACACAGCAGTTCCCGAAGATTGGATTTCGTTTAAATAAAAAAAAAAACAATACTCGTATTAACCATTTCACACAAGCTAGGACAGTTGCTAGCAAGAATATTGATAAAAGCAACAAAAAATATGCATGATCGAGTGAACAATTTAAAAAATTTAAAGCCTTTCTGGAAGACTAAAAATTTTATAATGAGTAAAATGTTTTCTATACACCAAACCTACTTTCTAAATTCTTATTGCCTAGTTCAACTAGAATCAAGTCAACTTAATATTCGTGATTCTATTTTTTCCTAGTAGTAACCAATGTAGCCTTACAGCATAATTTTTATGAGAAAATTTAAGATAGGAAAAAAGAGGATTAAGAATGATTTTAAAGTAGAAATGAAAATTTGTTCTGCAAAGTATATGTAGTAGACTCATTTAATAGTTAGTCAGACCTCTAGTGATATTATGAGAACATATATTCTCAATAATAAGGCTGTTCATCATTTTGTGAAAATAGTGCAGTTAGCATGAACGATGAAGAAGTTTTAACTGCATATAAATGTTTACTCTGGCCCAACACTCACTTGCTCTCCAGATACACAGTGACACAAATGAGCTTGCAATTCAAAACTCAGAAATAAATAGCAATAAAGTTTCTCTTATTAAACCGACAGCTAATATGAATGCTTAATCACAAAGCACAGACAAAGCTTCATCTGAATTCTACACAGCTCATACAATTTAAACTGTATAAGTAAAAAAAAAAAAGTGATTATTGTATTTTGTTCTAGTAAATTGGAATTTATTTAAATCAATATTGTCATTATTAAATCAATGAAAATCAGTTCACTGAGCATGTTAAAAATGTGAAAATCATTATTACTTCTTATACCACATCAAATTAGCTTTTGGTGCAAAAGAATTCCACATTTCTTTAGCTACAATGAAAGTTTGGTGCAATTCAGCCCAGACATACCCTTAGTTTTACAATCATATACATAAAGCGTGCAACAGATAGAAAGTTAACCGACCTTGACAATGGACATATAGATAAAGAAGAAAGATATTTTGCATTTCAAATTTCTGAAGAGTGTTTTTGTTCAAAACAGAAAATAAGCACTTTACAACAAAAGACAATACTTATAATAACCTTATAAACCTATTTTCACATACAAGCACTTATAAAAAACTGAACACACCCTTAATTCAAAAATTTACCGAGACATGATTAAAATCAATTGCAATAGAATACTTGTTATGCATTATAAACGGCTGTTTTTAAGCAAGGTCCTATTTCAGGTTTTTAGAATACTAAATAACGTGATGCTAATAAAGAGTTGACGATCATTCGAACTACAAGGGAAAAGTCTTCTAATTTATCAACATTCACATTTATCCAATATTTTGTTTGTCAGTATTCCACAGAAAGTCATAATTTTTTAATAATGGTAAATACTTTTTAATAAATCTAGTAATAAAAAACAGATTTTTTTTCTTTTTTTTAACAAGAAGATAGTTGTAAAATTATGGATAGTGTTCCGGTTCAGTGCAAAGCATTTGGATTTCTTCCGATTTCTTCGTCAGTATTAAGAAATTTTGAATCGTTTTACATCATTATTTTTTTTACAGATATTTTAGTGAAAGCTGTAAAATTATGAAAAAGTGAGGCAAATATATGTTTCTTTTCATGATATTGTTTAATTAATTATACATTTTAATAGTTTGTGACAGCATGGGTGCCATAAATGGGGGTTTATCGCTTTTTCTGGCGATTGTGAAGATGCTACAAATTTACGATTTGTTTTTGTTTATTTTTTAACTAAGAAGTTTTGTTATGTTAATATTTACTTTATCCATATTCTTTAGAAATCACTAGTAAAACTTATACAGAGGAGTAAATGTCATTTGCCTGTTTATAATTGTAAACGCAATCTGTCATATTTTTTATTTTTATTAAATGTTTTTTCGTTGTGTTTTTGCATTAAACGTTTCATCATAATTTTCAAATTGATACTTATAAAACTGAATAATCTTTAAAAAATTGTCATTAAAACTATTAAAATTGTTAAGAAATTTAAGCTTTAAAACTTTCATTATTATTCAAACTATTAAAATTGTTTTTAAATTTAAACTTTAAAACTTGCATTGTTATTAAAATTGTTCATAAATTTAAGCTTTAAAACTTGCATTTAAATTATATTAAGCTTAATGATTGATATCCCCCCCCCCCCCTTCCACAATCTTATCTCAACATTCATCCTTCAAAATATCTGCCTGTGTTGATATTGATGGATTTATTTAATTTCAAAATTCAAAGGTAAAGTAGTTGGCCACCCATTTTTATATGAATATGGCCAGTGATTAAAATTTCAATTCTTGGAGCTTAATTTCAACTAATATAAAATAAATTTCTGGATAATTCTCCCTACTCTCCCCCTCCCCTCCACTTTTTTTTAAGAAAGCTTTATGTAGATTTAATCTGTAGATTATTTATTGATTTTTTGGGGGGTTTTTTGCAGATCATGACTAGTAATTATTTCAAAGAGTTAGATGAAGCTTCAAAAGCAAGGTATCTGCAGAAGCTTACTTTTGATGGTACATCTTTGCCAGATCCACTGGATGAGGTCATTAGGCCATACACTTTTCTCCGAGATGCCAAACTTTGGCCTTTGGTTCATTTTGGTGATCTTTTCAATTATTTAGTACATGGAGAATGTGTTTACACAAATGAAAAGTTTAAAAATTATACAGCTTTGGACTCTTACAATTATTTTAACAGTGGCAAAGTAAAAAACATATTGACCTACAAAAATAAAAACTTAGATATTTGTATCGTAACCTGTGATGTTCAGGCCAGCCAAACATTGAAGATTCATCATAGGCCGTGGATTGTAACAGCAACAAATGGAATGGTTCACAGTGGTCATTGCACTTGTATGGCAGGGTAAGTGCTTGGTAAAATTTTGCTTTCTGTTAATTAATATAACTGTTATTAATTGCTGAAAAAAGGTGATTTTCTTTCAAAGTTTCATTTATAGGCAAACCTTTCAATGACAAATGGAAGAACTGTATTGATTAATGTGTAGTACACTGGAAGCTAATTGGTTAAAGAATATCATATATCCATATTTTAATGTATGTGAACTACTGTAGTTTTGCAGTTAAGGAATTATTTTTTGTAGCAGAAGTGGAATGCTTTTTTTTAGTGGTACTAGTACGTATTTTGCTACCTGTTGATCCCATAAAAATAACATTGCCAAATGGTGTGAAAACTTATCGAAGATAATGAATACAATGTCAAACTTACTCATAAGATTTTTCCATTAGTTTTATTATTGTTTACTCTAGAAAAAGGGCTGCAGTGTGGAAAATTTTCAAAAAGGGCACATTTTTTCAGGGTACGCTGATTTAAATCAGCTTGATTTTTTTATAAAAATCATTGATTAAAATTACATGACATTTAAAAAATTTTTCTTATAATAATGTTCATACTCTAAATCAATAATGTTGAAAAGAATTTTGTTATTTAAACAAACAAAAAATAAAGGTGTATGTTCTCAATACACGCTAAGAATGTTCTTTCATTTTCAACGGCAATCCTCTGCTTGCTTTTCTTTGTAGACACTCTCTGGATAGTTATGGGAATTTATTGAATGGTATTCCATAGCAAATAAATAACAAAAAAGAATTTCCTTCTTTTTACCACTGACCAACAATTGAACAAACCTATATTAAGCACACTTCAAGCAAAAAAGGAAAACACATTTTGGCAGGCATTCAGGTGTCCGGGTCCTGATACTATGAGTGTGTTCAGAAGTGCACTCGCGCCGCGCGCGCGCTCAGAAGTTTATGTCATGGAGTAGGTGTTCTCGAAGAAAGGAATTTTAACATAATTCAATTATTTCATTATTTTTATGGTTCAAAAAAGGTAAAACCAACGACTATATTTCTTTATTCTTCCAAAACATGGTTTTCGTAACAGGAATACATGCCTATGTTCACTCGGATAAAATCTAAAATAGTCGGGGAAAACATCAGCATCACGTGACCTTCTTTATCTACTTTAGCCCATTTGGCATTTAAAATTAGTTAACCAACCGCACACAAACTCCGCGCGAGCTGCTCAAAAAAATTGTGTGGGCTATTTGATCACGTGATTGCGCGTTTTCTGCTTATGTGTTATTGGTTGTGCTTTGTTTGGTAGGTTGATTGATACAATTTAAGAATTCAACTGGTGATCTAAAAATTTTAACTTTTTAACAATTTTCTTTTTATTTATTTAAAAATGATTTATCAGTTGATTTATATCTTCCATGATAAATAAAATGCTGTTAGTAAACCAAGATTGTGATATCAACATATGAGATTTGTTTGTAATCTACTATACTGGATGGATTTCAATGGAATTTGCATTGTTAGTTAGACAGTTTTTCAGAGAAGGTTTTAATATATATATTTCTTATTTTATGATTGCATATTTCAATACCGTGTGGATAACAGACCAAAATACATCATAAAACATGAGAAATAAATGGCATTCAAAATTATGTTAGAAAAGACCCCTTGCATTGACGTCACGTTGCTATTAGCAACGACTGATACTATAGCTTCTGGAGCACAGACTTGCTCGTTTGCCGTTAAAAGCGCGTCGGATGGGCGATCTTATATTCTGCCAAATCCACATAAGTACTTTCAATAAAATTGTAAGTGAATGTCTATTATGTTTCCTTTCATTTTTTATGCATATATTTACTAACTTTTTAAGTTAACCCATTAATGCCGGTTGGTACAAAAATCTACCAAACCGAATTAATTTTATTATTAATCACTGGAGGGCACTATCTCTCAAACAATGATGCATTTGACATCTTAAATAATCACATATAAGTATAAAAATAGAATTCCCGCATTTTTGTGGAAAATGTGCATAGTAGCAGGTGTAAAAACTGAGTGAATACGAAATCAATCAGCATGCCTCTACCTTGAAAAAGAAAAAGGTAAATTACGCATATTTTTAAAAATTTTTAATAACGTTTTTAAATGGAATCACAATTGTAATAGCGTACTTTATAGAATTATGCTATTTAAAGTTAGTTTTACTTTTGTTTCGTTTCGTATATTCACTTTTACTTTTAATGGTAGAAAATTGTACCAACTGGCATATATATATCTCAATCTTAGGTCGACGAGAAAATAAAAAAATAAACCTTCATTTCACTGGCCCCACCCCATACTGATTTAGAAAATTAATCAACAACATTCGTTTGTACTGGTTTCTCCCGCAAAAATTTTCATTTGTGCCACTTCTGTTCCCTCGTTATAACGAACAAAATGGGGCGGGGCCAGTGAAACGACAGCCCTGCACCATCAACAAAATGAAAATTTTATTACTGCATTCGTTTATGCTACGTTTGTGCCGCAAAAAGCTTCATTTGTGCCACTTCCGTTCTATCTCGTTATAACGAATTTTTATAACTCAAGGGCACTTATAGAAATCCACTTATGAAAATCGAAGTGGCCGAAAAATGAAGTGGGTATTTTAAAGCGAAATCGCATATCAGAAAATATTGGTACGAGAAATTTGTAAATGGTATAGACAGACGCGGAAAAAAAATCTACTTTCATTTGGTATAAAGTTCACATTTCTGCGTTGGGTATAACGCAAAAAACCACTAAAAATCGATCGATAAAAATTTAATTTCTGTATTTGAAAAGACAATGAAAAGAGATTTCATTTCGGCGCGAAAGCAGGTGTGCTCAACTTCAGACATGACGGCGACCTTGCGGTTTTCGGTAGTGGAATATTTTAATACGAAATTTTAACTTTTTAAATATTAAATTTTTTGCCATCCGGACGGGAAATCTCTCGCAGATTTCATACATACCCAGTTCAAAGCGATAACTCAATTAAACGCTGAGATATTAATTATTATTTAATTAATCTGTTTCATTTCTATCTAATGAATAGAATAAAACAAGTGGGTAAGTGTGATCACAGATCGCACAGAGGGTTTCGTTTAATATTCCTTTCAAAACACTTTATCCTTTTGAAAAATCTGTTAGTTCCGTATTTCAAAACCAGGGGGCGCACTTGATTCTAAACAAACCTGTATCCGAACGAAAATCCGTTTTACATACTATCCGTAGATACAATTAGTCGAGGGGATTGGGCCCATAGCACCCGAGATAAGTAGGCGCACCTGGCGGGAACAAATGGAACTAAAATATGTAAGGCTATGGTGCATAATATGAAAGAATGGTCAAAGGGGTGTCGGCAAAAGTTAGAAAATTTCTCCCTGGGTTAAAAGGGCGCAGGTTAGAAAAATTGCTTAAAATACACAAGTTAGAGCCCAGAGGGGTAAATAATAAAAGACTTTTTGAAAATTTTATGATTTGTCGTGTGGTCTGAGGCATTCAGCTATACGTATGCAAAATTTCATGTCACCAACTTAATTAGGGACTCTCTTAGAAAGAATTGCTTCAAATACATATGTGGTAGCTCAAAGAGTTAAACGTAAGACTTTTTCAAGATTTTATGATTTGTCGCCTGGCCTCAGGTGTTCTGCAATAAGTATGCAAAATTTCAAATCTCCAATTTAATTAGGGGCTCAGTTAGAAAGAATGGCTTAACCCTCTAAGTGTTTGGGGCGTAATATTCCGTTCACTAAGCTCCAGGTTTCACAGCAATACAATCAGTATTCAAGATAATATAAATCTATAGATTTAATGCATTTTAAATGCATTGAAGAATGATTAATACTCTCAAGGATTACATTCATACTTGTAATTGAGTTTTTTTTTTTTTATATAATGTTGAAATAATCATATTTTCTTAGCATTTAAAACACAATGCAAAGAAAACAACATTACAATTTTACCCTTTAGCAAGACACTCGGAGGGTTAAAATACACAAGCTGGAGTTGAAAGGGTTAAACATAAAACTTTTTCAAAATTTATTATTTGACGTGAGATCTGAGGTGTTGAGCTATAAGTATGCAAAATTTCAACCTAAATAGGGTCTCACTTAGAAAGAATTGTTTAAAATGCACATGTGGGAGCACAAAGGGTTAAAGGTACGACTTTTCCAAAATTTTATCATTTGTCGTATGATGTGAGGTGTTCAGCTATAAGTACCCAAAATTTCATGTCTCCAACATAATTAGGGGCTCACTTAGAAAGAATTGTTTAAAATACACGTGTGGGACCCCAAAGGGTTAAATGCACGACTTTTTGAAAATTTTATGATTTGTCGTTGGATGTGAGGTGTTCAGATATAAGTATGCAAAATTTCACACCTCCAACCTAATTAAGGGCTCACTTAGATAGAATTGTTTAAAATACACATGTGGGACCCCAAAGGGTTAAAGTACGACATTTTCAAAATTTTATGATTTGTCGTTTGATGTGAGGTGTTCAGCTATAAGTATGCAAATTTTCACGTCTCCAAACTAATTAGGAGCTCACTTAGAAATAATTGTTTAAAATACACATGCGGGAGCCCAAAGGGTTAAATGTACGACTTTTTCAAAATTTTATCATTTGTCGTATGATGTGAGGTGTTCAGCTATAAGTACCCAAAATTTCATGTCTCCAACATAATTAGGAGCTCACTTTGAAAGAATTGTTTAAAATACACATGCGGGAGCCCATAGGGTTAAATGTACGACTTTTTCAAAATTTTATGATTTGTCGTATGATGTGAGGTGCTCAGCTATAAGTACTCAAAATTTCATGTCTCCAACATGTATAGTTTCTGAGAACGGGCTCTGTGACGGACAGACAGACAGACAGACAGAGGAGCGAGACGAATAGGGTTTCGTCAGATGAACGAAACCCTAAAAAAGAAAACCTCTCCTTTACTCCCGAGATCTGGAAAAATATTTGAGACCACTCTTGCAGCTACATTGTAAAGGCTTTTATACCCTATGCAACATGAGCAAAAAAATGAATTCGTTGCCTTATTTGTGATTGTATAAATGTAATTCATAATGCTAATTTAATTTAAAATAAACCTAATTTTATTTAATTTTCTTCCTATAAACAAAAAAAAAACTAAATAATACATTCTAATTTTTAATGCTCATAACAAAACAATTCTTCAAAATGAGCCCCTAATTAGGTTGGAGGAGTGAAATTTTGCATACTTCTAGCTGAACACCTCACATCAAATAACAAACCATAAAATTTTGAAAAAGTCGTACATTTAACCCTTTGGGCTCCCACATGTGTATTTTAAACAATTCTTTCTAAGTGACACCCTATTTAGGTTGGAGGCGTGAAATTTTGCATACTTATAGCTGAACACCTCACATCAAATGACAAACCATAAAATTTTGAAAAAGTCGTACATTTAACCCTTTGGGCTCCCACATGTGTATTTTAAACAATTCTGTCTAAGTGACACCCTATTTATGTTGGAGGCGTGAAATTTTGCATACTTATAGCTGAACACCTCACATCAAAAGGAAAATCATAAAATTTTGAGAAAGTCGTACATTTAACCCTTTGGGCTCCCACATGTGTATTTTAAACAATTCTGTCTAAGTGACCCCTTAATTAGGTTGGAGGCGTGAAATTTTGCATACTTATAGCTGAACACCTCACATCAAACGGCAAATCATAAAATTTTGAGAAAGTCATACATTTAACCCTTTGGGCTCCCACATGCGTATTTTAAGCAATTCTTTTTAACTGAGCCCCTTATTAAATTGGAGATTTGAAATTTTGCATACTTATAGCAGAACACCTGAGGCCAGGCGACAAATCATAAAATCTTGAAAAAGTCTTACGTTTAACCATTTGAGCTACCACATATGTCTTTTAAGCAATTCTTTCTAAGAGAGCCCCTAATTAAGTTGGAGACATGAATTTTTGCATACGTATAGCTGAATACCTCAGACAACACGACAAATCATAAAATTTTCAAAAAGTCTTACATTATTTACTCCTCCGTGTTCTGACTTGTATATTTTAAGCAATTTTTCTAACCCCCACCCTTTTCACCTGGGGAGCACTTTTCCAACTTTTGCCGACACCCCTTTGGCCATTCTTTCATATTATGCACCATAGCCTTACATATTTTAGTTCCACTTTTTACCGCCAGGGGCGCCTACTTATCTCGGGTGCTATGGGTCCAATCCCCTCGACTAATATATCTATGGATAGTATGTAAAACGGAGTTTCGTTTGGATATAGGTTTGTTTAGAATAGAGTACGCCCCTTGTTGCGAAATGTGCAACTAACAGATTTTTCAAAAGGATAAAGTGTTTTGATAGGAATATTAAACGAAACCCTCTGTGCTATCTGTGATCACACTTACCCACTTGTTAAAAGAATACTGTTTGGAATACTACAAAATAAAGAAGCAGAACTACTAGTAAATAGCAACTATGAAAGATGAAAACTGTAATCTTGTTTCTTTATTTAGTACGTAAAAAGTACGAATAAATTTCATATTTAAATATTGATTTTCGTAAAGGGCTCACTTTTGATGGTGAAAAATTTCGAAAGAATGCAAAAACCAGTTTTCTCTTCAGCTAATTCCGGAAACATAAATATTCTTATTCTTTCTTTTCATTTTTTGAATGGTTCTCAATCTCTGTGATGATATTTACCAAAAAAAAAATAAAATCTTACTAGAATTTATTTTTTTTAAGTAATCCAAATTAATTAAACACTAAAAAAAAATTATGATTGAGAATAAGTTGTATTTATAATAATAAGGAATACTATTAACAAAAAATGTCCCCCCCCCCCCAAAAAAAAAAAAAAAAACTTTCCTGGATTTCGTAACCGGTGGCTTTTTCAAGAAGGCTCACGTTTTGAGCACCTTATGGCCAGAGTAACGGTTGGCGCGAGGATGAATTCAACGCTGCGCACCCTTTCTTGTTCGTGACGTCAATCGCGTAGCGAACAGCAACCCGATTCCTTTGCTGAGAGAAAGAGATAGTGCATTTTTTCATTTGTTTTTCCGCAAATGTAAAAAGCTATCAAACAGAGAATAAAGTAGTATGACGAAATGTTATTTCACCGTGGTTTACAATCAAAACCTTTCATAAAGCATAGAGCTTTTTCGGATTAAAATGCTTTTAATTTCACAATATAGTACATAGTTCAAACATAAGTTATTTTTTTCAGTTCAATAATATTCATTTATTTCATTAATTTACTATGTTCGAAGAAATTGAGAACATATTTTATTTTTTAGGGAAAATAAAAACAGACGTAAAGATTTTCTTTTAATAAATATAATTCTATTGATCATATTTTTATGACACAATTGAGCTTAGATTTATTAGTATTACTACTGAATTAAAATAGTTTTTTTTTATTATTAAGCGGCATAATTGTGTGACGTGTTGATTGCATTAATAAAACATATTTTCAGTGAAATAATTCATTAAAAATTAATTGTTCTTAATTTAATTGCGATTAGAAGTTAATAGGAAGTTAAAACTAAAATCATTACGATTATAATTAGATTGAACGATAAATCCTAAATTATTTAGCTGTATCCTGCAATTAAATCAATCAGCTAAAATAATTGCAAGTTGATGCATGCAATTAAATAAATTACTATTACATTTTAATGCTGTTAAATCTTTATCATTATTTGAGTTTATATGAAAAAATCATTGGTCTGCCCCTAGTGCACAAAATTAAAAATCTTTAAGATTCTTCAATTTTTTTATTTTAAAATTTTTGCCATATTTTTAAATATTATTTCATCCTAGTTGTTTTATTTGTTATTTTAAAATAGTAATTCGTCATATTTAAATAAATCATCTAAATTCTTCTCGAATGAAATCCCTCCCACACACACACACTCCATTTTCCGCCATTCTGCACACATATTGCACTATTTATTAAGTTGAAGGGGCAATAAAATAATGATCAGTCGTCTGAGGCAACCTCTCATTTCGAATTTTCTCTTCGCTCCCCCCCCCCCCGCACACTATTTTTTGACCATTTAAAATTCATTGTTGCCTTGCAGAAAAGATTAGTTAAAATTGTGTCTGAAATGTTAACTATCCCTTCGCTTATCCATAATAGTGCATAAAGTTTACTGTTTTGCTCTATCTGTTAATTTTTAAATAACAAATAAATAATTTACCATAAAAAAAGAAAAAAAAGAAATAGAATGAAAGATAAAAAAAAAAAAAAAAAATCAGGATTAACCTGTTGTGCACACGCTTTCATTTTTTTTTTCATTATTCTTTACATTTTTTAAAAATTTCTGCCCTATTTATTACTTTGAAATAACTATAAGTAAAGGACCAATTATTCAAACGCTGCCCCCCTCCCCCCCCCCCCCGCCCGAAAAAAAAGAAAAGCTTGTTTTTGTTTTATTCTTAGTTTTGTTTTTATTTTGTTTTTGTTTTGTATTAGAATGATTTGGCAGAAAATATAGTAATTTTCTGCCACAAGAATTTTTTTAAATCTGTGTTTATATACATCAAAATGAGCTGAAACTGCATTAATTCATCATCCCCATAAATCTATCTTTATGTGTAATCAAATATCTAGATTTATGAAGGTAATGAGTTTTTGTTTAACAGGTATGGAATTAATAATACTCAATTGAATGAAAATATAGATTTTTGAAGGGATCAGATAATTAAAATTTTACCCTATATCATTAAAAGTAATAAAGGCCTTTGATAAAACAGAGTATAAGAGCTCGTAATACAATTTCTTTCGAAGAAGATTTCTTTTAATCTAGAACACATAATTGAAAATATTTCTTTTATTTAGGTAGGACTGTTATTCTAAAATATGCTAGTTCGTCTTCAGATATTTCGGTTCAAAACAAAACACAAGACGACGATTGGCGTTAGAGCTGGCTGAACGTTCTCGCTTTCGCCAACTCGCCAAGGCTGGTGCTGAAAACGTGAGCCTTCCTGAAAAAGCGCACCGGTAGGCTCTCAGAGTAAAGATAAGAAGTAGAGGCCGAATCCCATTGTTATTTCGGTCAGAACTTGAGGCACACATGTTTCCGCTTTCATCGCCAAAAAGTTGTCTTTTTTGGCGGTGATCACCTTATTGGCAACTGTCGGATTTGATTTATGCGAGAGAAACGCCCGACGCAAGAAAGTTTCAACGGGAACCAGAGGAGAAAAACCGGTTTGGCGCGTTTTCTCTGCCCACCATCACGTGACGGTGGGTAGTGATCCCGGCGTCAAGAAAGGGTTGCTATTTCTGAGTCCAGTTATATGAGAAGTCTATGGGTAGGCTTTTTAATAATAATGATAAAGATTTAACAGCATTAAAATGTAATAGTAATTTATTTAATTGCATGCATCAACTTGCAATTATTTTAGCTGATTGATTTAATTGCAGGATACAGCTAAATAATTTAGGATTTATCGTTCAATCTAATTATAATCGTATTGATTTTAGTTTTAACTTCATATTAACTTCTAATCGCAATTAAATTAAGAACAATTAATTTTTAATGAATTATTTCACTGAAAATATGTTTTATTAATGCAATCAACACGTCACACAATTATGCCGCTTAATAATAAAAAAAAACTATTTTAATTCAGTAGTAATACTAATAAATCTAAGCTCAATTGTGTCATAAAAATATGATCAATAGAATTATATTTATTAAAAGAAAATCTTTACGTCTGTTTTTATTTTCCCTAAAAAATAAAATATGTTCTCAATTTCTTCGAACATAGTAAATTAATGAAATAAATGAATATTATTGAACTGAAAAAAATAACTTATGTTTGAACTATGTACTATATTGTGAAATTAAAAGCATTTTAATCCGAAAAAGCTCTATGCTTTATGAAAGGTTTTAATTGTAAACCACGGTGAAATAACATTTCGTCATACTACTTTATTCTCTGTTTGATAGCTTTTTACATTTGCGGAAAAACAAATGAAAAAATGCACTATCTCTTTCTCTCAGCAAAGGAATCGGGTTGCTGTTCGCTACGCGATTGACGTCACGAACAAGAAAGGGTGCGCAGCGTTGAATTCATCCTCGCGCCAACCGTTACTCTGGCGATAAGGTGCTCAAAACGTGAGCCTTCTTGAAAAAGCTACCGGTGCCCACGCTAGAATTAAACAAACCATCCCAGAGAAGATCTTTAAGTATTCCGAATTTACGTTTAGCACCGCACTGAAATTGGATAAAGAAAGTGTCATTATAAAATCATAGGTATAGGACATCATAAAAAAATCAGCTTATTTTACACTAAAAGGGAATAAAGTTATTTAACGATAAATGTATTAAATGAAAGATTTTTCCAAGACGATTACAAAATAAAATTTATATGCAGATAAATTAAAAAAAAAAAAAAATAGGCTCCAGTTTCGCAATTCTGCATTGTCAAGCTTATATTATTTATTCATCGAGCTTTTTGCTCCTGTTAAGGGGGCTGGTCACTCAGCTTCCGATTTTCCCTCACTAATGTAAAGTCTATGGACATTGGATGCATTCGTATACTCAAAATATCTCCTCGGGAGATTAATATTTTTGACTTCTATTTTTTGTGTACACTTCCTAAAAGATGTCTCTTTTTTTTTTTTTACTTCTCAAAATATTTCTAAAGTATACACTGAATTTTATAGGAAGTGTTAAAATGTTACTCACAGTTCGTCCGCTTTTAACCCACAAAATATTAAATTTAGCATACATTTTAGAAATATTTTGAAAACTAAGAAAAAAAGAGACATCCTTTAAGAAGAGTACACAGAAAAAAGAGGTTAAAAATAGGAATTTCTCGAGAAGATATTTTAAATACACGAATGCATAAAAACTCCATAGGCTTAACATTATGGAGGAGAATTCCGAAGCTGAGTCACCAGCCCCCTTAATGAGAACTCAAGGTAAAGTAATCTTACTATCAACTTTTTTTTAGTAGATTTACAAATAAAGTTCATGTCATGGGCTCTGGTGAGAGAGAGAGAGGCGGGGGGGGTGAGCAAGGAAGGGCCTTTTCTCCACCCATTTAAAAAAAATTCGTCATCATAGATGGTTTTTTAAAAAAAGGGGGGGGGGAGCAAAATTACTTTTTTCGCTTAATTTTAAATAATAAATCACTAAGAGAAAAATTGCTCTTGGGTCTGAAAATATAATAAAAAGGCTTAGAACAATATTATTCCAAAGACCAGTACTTAAGGTGCAAATTATTTCACAAAATAATGAAGAATTGCTGTAATATTGAATAGAATTTTCTTTCGGTTTATTCAAACTTTGACTCTGTACATAATCCGATTTCAAAAAAGTTTTTTTTTTTTTTTCATTTTAGTTAAATTTCTAGCAATTTCTATTTTTAATTTAACAATATTTGCTTAAAATTTCTGTTATTTTAATTTCAGTATTGCGAAATATTATATTTATTGTATAATGGGCCAAAAACTATATTCCACTAATAAATAATCCCTAATGATGAATGAAACAGTGCATCATATCATTATAAATTATAAATCATTATAAAGCATCATTATAAATAATAATCATTATAAAGCAATTATATATTTTTATGACGTTATTTTTTATTGGCTTTCCGCTCAGTGTTCCTTTCAGACCACGTTTCGGAAAACTGGGGCAATACATAAATTCAAAGAATATGGCATGGGCGCCGGCTGAACGAAATCCCTGAAGTGGGAAGATTTTGGAACAAATGTGTGCCTGTGTAGAAAGAAACACTGGTTCTCAGGGGCGCTGCAGCAGTATCCGGCGCCTGTGTGCAGAACTTCAATTGGCGCCCCATATTCCTAACTCGCCCCCCCCCCCCTCCGAAAAAAAAAAAGAACTTCATATTTTTCTTCAAGGAGTATAAATGCATAGCTGCCAAGCCAACCTTCCGGGGGTTTTCTCCAAATCAAATAAATGGATTCGGAACCAGAAAATTTATTTAATGAAATGTGTCTAGTTTCTACAGGGTTCTTTTTTATTTCATTTATTAAATTAAATTTCTGGTAAAAAAATATTGTTGTTTGAATTAAAAATAAGGAATGTTGTCAGTTATGCAAATAACAGACTTCCCTAAAAGGTGGGTGCTTCAGTTGTTTGCTCCCTCTTCCCACTTTGGCATACCTCCTAAGTAAATCAGCTTCTTTTACCTCCATCAGTGCCGGAATTTTTAAGATGTGATTTTTATTTATATTTATACTTAAAACAGTTCAAATAAACTTTAATTTGGAAATATAGCTGTGTTGAATTAATCAATGGTAGGATTATGACGCAAAGAAAAGGTGATCGTAATACGGTAAATACACATAAAAGTACAAAAATGTTTTCTCAAATTATGATGTTTGTAATACACCGGAGTGCGTTTATAGTACTTTTATCTCTTTTAAAGTAATGTAACATCAATTAAGATGCGCCTTAAACAATTACCACATGCAAATCATAATTAGGGGTGCATTCGAAATGTTCCAGTCCCGGAACATTGGACTTTATATTAGCAAATATAGAACCCCTATGCTGGCTATATAACAATTGTTAGGAAAAATGCACATTCATTTCGCGTTTACAATGTTAAGAAGCTAAGCGAAGCTTTAGCTTGTCACACCCTTCCTTCTCTGTGAGATTTTTCTGATTTTTCGAATTCCCAATTTTCGTGCAATGAATCTAAGTTCTAAATTAAAAATATCTATAATAATAAAACAAAGTTTTGCTCTGTCTGTGTGCAATGGCTAGCAGAATCTACGGCACATTCGAGGCTCAAACTTTTTGTGAGGATAGTCGAAAGCCTCTCCTGGTGCAACGTGCACCTAAGTTTCAGAATTTTAAATCTCTAATAATTAGTAGAGAAATTAATTAAAAAGCCCGAATAAAAAGTATTATTAATTCGACAAGAACATAGATTTTTTTCAAACCGTAGACAACTTCTTCAAAAACTCGAAGAGAGGGGAAGGGTTAATAGAATTAGAGAGCTGCTAGGGTGATAAATGTACTGGGCCTTTTTAAAAAGTACAGTACCTTAAATTCTACTGGGCCTGGACAACTCGAAAATTGCACACAACCAGACGCACAAAAAAAAAAAAAAATCCCCCCTTTCAGAAATTTTAAAAATTATTCCGGCACGGTTTAAGGAAGTCAAAAAATCCACGAAAAATCGATTTATAAAAAATCTTTTTATTTCCTTTGAATGAAAGGTTCGAAATCTCTCCCATGGACGTCCATTGCAGACAACCGATGTCTTTCAATAGTGGACATTTTCGAACGAACATAAAATTTTCAAAATAAAAATTTACAGATTTAATTTTTAATCATCCAGATGCAGAATTTTTCACTGATTTCAGTTATGTAAATTTCTTCGCGGTCGCTCAATTACAAACTTAAATATTAATTATTATTTCATGAATCGGATGATTCCTTTCAAACTCTAAATTTAAAAGCCAGTCTTTCGAAACCACAATAGATTTTTACAGTATGATTCTTTGGAACGCCATCAATTTTTTTTAAAATACACCATTTAGATATTTTAAAGTTATGCATCTAGCCTTATCTTTAAACGCTGTTTAATAATATCTAAATTTTATAAAAATCGATCAGCAAGTTTTTATTTTATAAAAAAATCGATTTTTAAAAAGGAAAAGCAATGCTTTGTTGAAACGCGAATTTGTTAAAATTAAAAAAAAAAAAACTGACGAACCTATCGATTTGGAACTTTCAGATAGTTTATAAAACAAAATAAAGATTTTAAAAAGTAGAGGGCATCAAATTTCAGGGGGGGGGGGGAGGCGATATTTTTTTTCTTTTTTTTTGGGGGGGGGGGGGTCAAATGTTTAAAACCGTACCATTTTCTACCGTTTTAGATGGGGATTTTTGACGGAGCTCTGGGATAAATATTACTTTTAATTTAAAAATTTCAAAAGTGTACTTACCACTGTTTTCGAATAGTAATTTCAGCAAATAACTTAAATTCTTGCTTAAGTCCGCACACCCTTCACTAATATATACTAAAATATGGCTAATGACTAATATATACTGACTATGGGTAGGTTGTTTAACAGAATTTCGTTCAGACACAGTTTTGTTACGAATAGAGTTCCTCCTGGTGTAGGAATGTGAACTAAAATATTCGAGATTTGTATTTTTGCCAGATTTTTCAGTGCGTATCCAGCACGCCTGCTAAACCCTCATGTGATATATCATCGGAAAACCCTCGAACCACTATTTCATATTATGAACCTTTCTACCCCTCTCACTCAGATCCCCCTGGGAGTCAATTTTCTAACTGAGCTCCTAATTAAGCTGCAGCAAGATTTGGGCAGCTCATTTAAAGGCTTGACCGAAGGGGAAACTCTTCACGGGCTTTGGATTGGTGAGGTCTATGTTTGACCTCAGATTATTAGGGAGCATTCCCCCGTGGGGGGGGGATAAAATGAATTTTTTCATGTGACATATCGTTTTAAAGTTTTTGGCCTGTACTTTACTAAGCACTCACTCCTCTCCTCTTAACTCATTTTTACATCAGTAAGTAGAGGTCATTTTAAAGTTTTAATTTGTTCATTATTACCGCATACAATTTTCCAAAAATCATGAAAAAAAATTACACAACAAACTTGAACAATTAGCAGCTTCTCCCCCATTTTCACACAGTGAGCGGGTACGTATTTCAGAAAAAATCGAGTTAAAGATATAAAATCATACAAATTTAAGGTTCATTTAAAAATCATCAAAGGGGGAATGGATATACTTTGAAAAAGCTCTTAACACAGAACTCAAAAATATATTTGTTTTACTCTTAGATACTATTATATTTTCAGAAATTCGTCGAAAATGTATGGCAAAATTATTCCCCCTCCCATTTCCGAATCTACTGAAAATAAAATTACGGAAAAATTAGTAGTAGTTGGAATTTATTTAAATCTTGCAGGAAAACTATAGCAATTATCGTAGGTCATATAGTTTTTCAGAAAATCGCAGTTTTTCGTTATTTTATTTGGCGGGCGCTCAGCGGGTGAGTTGAGAGGAGTTCGATGTACCTATCGACGCAAAATCATCCAGGAACTGTCGATAATGATTTTCCAAAAGAATTGTCGATAATTAGGCGAGATATTAATTAAAAAAACCTATCTAAAAAAACGTGGCACAGACCAAAGTGCCCATGCAACTTTGCGACCTCCTTTCAAAGCGCACTTGGCACAATGGCAAGATTAAACTTTGTACAAGGTCTTTGTTTTAGGTAAGACGGATCACAATGATAAATAGTCAGCGTTTTTCATTTCAATTAAATTCAATTATTGAAGGCAGTTATTGAAAAATATTTAATAAAAGAAATCCAAGTTTTTGCAAAGTTTTATTATTCTTTTAACGATTATATTTTCTAAGATTGCAGTTAGTAATTAATAAATTTATTGTATGAACTCTCTGTACGCGAGTCAAACTCGCTTTTTACTGATTTTTCTTCGTTCGAAGCAAATCTATAAAATATACAATTAAAATTTCAATAAAACATAATTCATTTTGAAGTTGTTCTCAAAAACATGTTTCCCGACTGTAAATGACAAAAAACTTTCTTACATGCTCTTGGGCTCGTTTTTATGCGTTGCATACAATGATAGGCGTGACTATTAAATTTGTTTAGAATCGAATGGAGTTTTTCATTTCTTTTTTTACATTCATTTCATTTTGAGCTACATCCTGTTTTATTTATTTATTGTTTTTGTTATAATATAGCCGATTGCTATGATTGATTTGTGATTTTTTCGGCAATTTACTTTTACATGGGTATCGTGTATAACCTGGAGGCTTATGTTGCTTTACTATTCTGCAATATAATATCTACCCGTTTTATATCGTCAGTATGTGTATCACTACCAATACTACAGTAAGATAGAAGTGTTATATATATTTTCAATTATTTGAATAATGGATCCTTCCATGTTTGCCACCAGCTGTAGTGCGTCCCTGCTTTCTGAAAAGCTGGACAGGCCTGATCTACAGCTCATATTCAAAATATTAGAATAATTATTTTTTTTTACAAATTGAAAATATCGTTTGGTAATTTAATGTCTTTTAATGCAAATATGCAAACGACATTTTTATTAAGAACTTATTGTTGAATAAACTTATTTATTATCTTAAAATTAATATAATTTTAGAAAAGATTAATTAAAAAAAATATATTTTGAAAAGTTAAAATATTAGAATATTTATTCAATTAGAATATTTATTCAAGTCATTCAAAATATTAGAATATTTCACATTAATTCTCCTTTCATTATCACCAATTCATAACTGGTGACATCATTGATTAATTTCAGACGATTTTATTTAAAATCAGTATTCTTTTTGCAGTTTGTTTGATTTTTCTTCTTAAAATGGGTCGTTTGAGTGATATTCCTGAATCTATTAAATTTCGTATGGTTGATTTGTATCGACACGGTAAAAATCAATGTTATATAGAGAATTATTTACAATCAAGCATTAGTAAAATACTAACACAATGCTAAAAAAATGGAAAATTTCAAAATAATCGCCGAAATGGCGGCCGAAAACCAAAAACATCTGCTAGAGATGAAAGGAAACTGAAGCGTATAGTTAAGAAAAAACATTTTAAAAGTGTGCGATTCTTGTACCGAAAAGGGAAAGAAGAAGGAGTTGAAGTTTCTACATCGACAACATTAAGACGTCTCCATAAATTTAAGTTTACATCTTGTGTACCGAAAAAAAAACCTCTCATGACTGCAAAACAAAAGCGTTTAAGATTGAATTGGTGTAAATCAAGACGTTTATGGGGCGAAGAAGATTGGAAGAATATATTATTTAGTGATGAAAGTATGTTTGTGTTTCATACGGTAATCAAGGTATTCGAGTTTGGAGAATGAAGCAAAAAGCATTTGATAAAGAATGCTTTAAACGTTCCGTAAAATTTGCTGCTATAGTATCATGGTTTGGGTTGCATGAGTGCAGAAGAACCTGGAAAGTTATGCATCGTCTACGAAAAGGTTGACCCTGAGATATATCAAGAAATTTTGGAATATTACATGATTCCATCATGAGATGATTTATTTGAAAATGATTTCATCTTTCAACAAGATTTTGCGTCACCGCATATCTCGGTGTCAACTAAGAATTGGTTCCGCCAACGCAACATTAACTTCCTTGGCCACCAAACTCACCAGACCTTAATCCCAACGAAAACTTATTGTGTATAATGAAGAAAAAACTCCAAGAAAATCCTCCATTAAGTAAAACTGAGTTAGTGGTACGTATAAAAGTTTATTTGGGCTAATATTGATAGAAATGTTTGTAGACATCTTGTATATAGTATGGAAAATCGATTGTACGCTGTTATGAAAGTTAAAGGAGATGCTACAAAACATTAATTACCATTTACTTCATATTCATAAGGTAATATTTTAGCGCAAAATAAAATATTCTAATATTTTGAACCAATCTAAATTTGATTCTAATATTTTGATGTGTTTCAGAAAGCTGTATACCTAATTTATTGTACTGTACTTTATATTTTGCAAATGTTAAAATTTTATCTAAACACTCCATATTTAATTTATAAGAAATTTAATTGCATTTACTTAGTATCAAAAATAAATAAATGAAAAATACTTTTTTCTAATTACCTTTTCTCAATTATTCTAATATTTTGAATATGAGCTGCAGAGCAGGGATGTCAAAAAGGACATTCGCGGTCGCCCTTCCGAATTTTTTGTTTCTAGCTTTAATTTATTTTGGGCGCATGACAACGCCCTTAAACCATCCGCGGCGCCTTACGACCGCGACTTTTTGACAACGAGGCGCCTTTCGACCGTTATCTTTCGACACCGTTGCGCCTTTCGGTTTGAGACTCTCCCCTCCCCTCACCCCTAAATTTTATAAGTAAAAATAAACTCAGAAATGACGCACTTTCGATTTAAAGACCGCTTTAATAAATTTAAATTGGATAAAAGTTTTTGAAATTTTTCAACGTCGACTAAAATATTTGGCGCCTGTGTGCCGTGCACACTTTGCACACTGGGTCGGCGCGCCCCTGCTGGTTCTGATCAGAGCCTGATTATCGCAAGGGCAAAAGAGCCAGCTGCCCAGACTCTCAACTCTAAAATACCCACCCCCCACCTCAAACCCCAAAATAGTTTTTTTAATAAGTAGAAATTGTGGCTAAAAGCATGTTATAGGGGAGCCATCTGAATCTTTGTCTCACGCACCAGGGCGCCATAGAGGCCCTTGTTCCTCCGCTCTGAGTTTAGGGCGCAGCATTCTTCGCAATTTGAAATACTACGAGCATGCTTTGTAACGTTAAATATTCTAATATGTTTCACATTCCCATGAAAATTGGTCATTTAAGCGAAATAAATAAATGAATCAAGCTACTTGAAAAATGTTTGGTTTGATTCCATTTTACCTATTAAATATCCAATTTACACCAGTTTCATAAAATAATTAGTGAACGATCGAATTGTATTGTCTCGATACTGCTATCATTTTAATAAGAAACCCATATATTTTTGGTTACATGCCCTTTTTTTATTTTCGGCAAAATTTCTGACACTAACGCTCTTGACTATTTGCAGAAGAAGATAAGCTCACACCAGGCCCTGACTATCGCACGGGCACCTGGGGCCCGTGCCCTGGGCACGAATTTCAGAGGGGCACGGAATTTTTCATAGTTTCATCTAGATTCCCATTTAAAAAAATCGTAGTTGTGAAAAAAATGTCATATTTGAGATATTAATACGATAAAATGACAAAATAATATCAATATATGGTTAAAAGCACATTTTAATAAATAATAGAAAAAAATATTTTATTTTTATTCCTGGAACCGTTTTTCACTTTTACGGAAAACTTAATCTTTTTAGTTGACCTTTTCGAATAAGAGTGTAATATGTAAAAAAAACTGAAACAAAAGAAAAATCAGCACTTTTTTCATTTCCGACTATTTTGGGAGGGGGCTGTAACCTCATCATCCCCTTTCTACTTTTTTGGGTATAATGTGGTGTCTCTGTGCACTAATATGGAACTAAAGAGAAGAGAGCGGCTAGTCTGTTGAATGATAGAAGAAAAAAAATACAAATCTATGTCAAACAGAAAGAAAAAAAGCAATATCTTTTTATTTCGACTATTTCGGGAGGAGGGGGCTCTAAGCCCATCAGCTGCCTCCCCTTCTTTCGGTATGCTGTGATGTCAATGTGTACTTATGGGACTAACAAGAATGGTTATTTCGCTGTATTGGAGAAGGAAATTTAAAAATTTATCTCAAACAAGAAGAAAAAAATCAGCCTTTTTTCATTTCATTTTCAACTATTTAGGAAGGGGGGCACCAGATTAGCCCCTTTCACCCCTTTGGGTATAATGTGGTGTCACTGTGCACTAGCATGGAACTAAAGAGAAGAGAGCGGCTAGTCTGTTGACTGATAGGGGAAAAATACAAATTTATCTCAAACAGAAAGGAAAGTATCAACACTTTTTCATTTCATGTTCGACTTTTTTGGGAGAGGGCTGTAACCCCATTAGCCCCCTTCTACCTTTTTGGGTATAATGTGGTGTCACTGTAGACTAATATGGAACTACAGCGAAGGGAGCGGCTAGTTTGTTGAATAATAGGGGAAAAAATGTAAATTTATCTCAAACAGACAGAAAAAAATCAGCACTATTTTATCATTTCATTTTCGGCTATTTCGAGAGAAGGGGGCTGTAATTCCACCAGTGCACTTCCCATCTTTGGGTATGCTGTGAAGACAACGTGGACTAATATGGTGTTAACGAGAATGGCTATTTTGCTGTATGACAGAAGAAAAAATTAGATTTATCTTAAAAAAGGAAGGAAAAGACACTTTTTTCATTTAATTTTTCGACTAATTCTGATTGGGGGGGGGGGGGGGTAAACCCCATCAACCCTCTTCCTCTTCTTTGGTGTCAATATAGACTAATATGGAACTAAAGCGAAGGAAGCGCATAGTCTGTTGAACGATAGGGGGTGAGGGGGAATGCAAATTTATCTTAAACAGACAGAAAAAATTCAGCAGTATTTTTTCATTTCATATTCGACCATTTCGAGAGAAGGGGGCTGAAATTCATCAGCCCCCTCCCCATCTTTCGGTATGCTGTGATGTCAATGTGGACTAATAGGGTGTTAACGAGAATGCCTATTTTGCTATATGACAGAAGAAAAAAACTACAGATTTAGCTTAAAAAAGTAAGGTAAAAACACTTTTTGCATTTAATCTTTCGACTGTTTCGGGAGGAGGGGGGATCTGTAGCCCCGTCAGCCCCCTTTCTCTTCTTTGTTGTCAATGTGAACTAATATGGGACTAATAAGAATGGCTAGTCCGCTGTACGATTGAAAAAAATTAAAAAAATTTCCGAAAAAGAAAGACGAAAAATCAGCATTTTCATATCACTTTCGAAAATTTCGAGGGGGGGGGGGCTGTAGCCCCATCAGCCCCCCCCCCCCTTGGGTACGCCCATGGTGGGAGGTATAAATTTCCAAACAATTTTATGTGTCATAGTTTCTCTTAAAATTTTATCCCAATTTAATTTCGAAAGTTCATTGGAAGCTCCCTTAAAATTCGTTCCATTATCACAATAAATAGTACTAGGTCTCCCGCGTCTAGCTATAAAACGCCTCAGCGCTAAAAGAAATGCATCAGAAGATAGCGAGTTAACTAGTTCAAGGTGAAGTGCATGATAAACTGCACAAGTAAATAACGCTATCCAAACTTTCTCGCCAGTGTTCAGGAATAGAGGCCCTGCTAAGTCCACTACTATAATTTCAAATACAGCGCAATCCGTCACGCGATCTGGTGGTAAAGGCGTCGGTTCGCTTGACAAGGATTTTGCTTTAAAGCGTTTGCATGGAATACAATCAAATAACACATTTTTTATGGCTCTTCTAGCTCTAATAATCCAAAATCTTTCTCTTATTAAAGACTGTATTATTCTTATTCCCGCATGACAATTCTTCTGGTGTACAGATCTAATCAACAGTTTAGTAAATTCACTTATCTGACAATATTGGATACAAAAATGATTCTTGATCATTTCTTTCAGTTATTTTAGTTTTTACCCTTGAAACTTCATTATTATCTGCGAATGTAACAATATCATGCACAGACATTTTATTGTACAAATAATACCTTTGGACTAAACTGATTAGGTGATTTTCAGAATTCTGAATTTCATTTTGAGAAAGATTCAAATCTTTACATTTATCAGAAATCTTACGACAATTATTTACAAATCTCAAAACATAAGCAAATACTCTTATCATTTTGTCATAATTAGATATATTATTTAAGAGCCAATGGGGTGCGTCTTTGGCTAGATCAACATTCATAATTTTAATTTTCTTTTTTTCTAAATCTACTTCGTTAGGTTGACAGTCAATCGCGCCCATTGGCCAACACCCAAGATTTTCCTTTAACCACTTAGGACCCACCAACTCGAAGTAAGCGTTCGTTGTGGAGAGCACCCACGCGATAGTATATCAGCTATGTTTAAACTTCCAGGAACGTGCTTCCATGATTCCGTTCTGGTCAATTGCCGAATCTCTTTAACTCTGTTGCTCACAAAAATCGACCAATTTCCATGTTCTTTTATCCACCAAGTAGTTTATCCACCAGCAGTAGTAGAATCTGACCAAAATGTCATTTTCAGATTTGGCATATTGATCGCTTTGATGACAGAATTCGCGAGTCGAGCACCTATACAACAAGCCATTAGTTCTAAACGCGGCATACTCAAAGTTTTGAAAGGAGCAACCCTAGACATCGCTCTAACAAGTATAACTTTTACTTCAGAACCAATTATTGATCCAGCGAAGACGCACGCTGCATATGCCCCTTTGCTTGCATCAACAAAAACATGGAGTTCAGATGAAGTATTAATCTCCAAGTAGCGAGCTATAGCTACTTCTTTTAACACATCGATATTCTTTAGCCATTTCAAAAATACATTTACAATATTACAAGGCAATTCATGATCCCATGGAATTTTCTGTTTCCATGAATCTTGCAATAATAGTTTTGGAAGCAATGTAGTTGGTGACAATAAGCCGATAGGATCAAAAATCCTTTGTACAATGCTCAAGATTAACCTCTTAGTAATTTTCCTTCCGCACGTTACTGCTTCTAAATCTAAACAATATTTTAAAGAAATATTATTTAAATTCCAAATAATCCCTAAAATAGAAGTATTCCCAGAACTCTTATCGGCATTCTTGCAAGCTACATTGCTTTCAAAACAACGCAAATTAAAACACCCTTTAGACATTAACAATTTTGCATTTTCAATAAATGTTTCAGCTTCATCAATGTTATAAACACCTGATACACAATTATCTATATAAAACGAACATTTCAATTTTTCAGCAGTTTCTTTATATTCAGGGGGACTATTTTTTAATAGATGCATTATAGATGCACTTAATAAATAAGAGCTGGAAGATACACCAAATACAACTCTACAATGTCTATAAATCAATTGCCCTTCATTACATGGGAAATAAAATCTAAGAAAATCTCTATCTCTAGGCATAACAGATAACATTAAACAAGTTTTTTCTATATCTGCAGTTATACCGATAGGATATGTTCTAAAACGGTCAAGAATATCACGTATTACTTCAATGAGATTAATTCCTTTATATAGACATTCATTTAAGGATGGTTTTCCTCTTTCAGAAGCAGACGCGTCAAATACAGGGCGTACCTTTGTAGTTTCCTTATCTAACCTGATTACTGGCCTATGCGGTGAATAATGACATTTATTATTTAATTCATTTTCTGGGACACGCTCAATAATATTTAATTTTTCCCATTCCCTAAATACTTCCTGATATTCAGCAAAAAATCCCCCGCATTTCAATTTATTAATCATTTTTTCAGGCCTCTTCCAAGCTAAAATTTTGTTATCTGTCAAGTTCTTAGAATCACACTTCTATGGAAGCTCTACTTCATATCTGCCATCGGGAAGAATTTTCATTTTATTTTCAAAATCGCTTAAATCAAAATTTTCTTTCCTTTCAAAACTCGGAATGGGGTCAGAAATTCCTATTGTTTCAAGTTCCCATAATTCATTCAAAGGAACATTTCTAACATGCATAGACAATGTTGTCAAAATATTATGTTTCTTACTAGAAATTTGTTTTCCCATTACAGTCCAACCCAGCTTGGTTTCTATAGCAGTCAAATCGCAATTCAATTGAACTAAATTACCTGTTAATAATCTCCCTATCAAAACGTCAATTTCGGTTTCCTTACAAAAGTAATCCGTTAGATTAATCTGTCTTTTTTTCAGCTCATTTAAAATCCTATAATCTTTAATTTTAGGGACAAATCCGCAAATTTTTCTTTCGGAAAATACTTCACAACTAAACGCGTTATCTCCTTCTAGTTCACTAATTTCTACGGAAAACACATCATGTGGTTTGGGCTTGGTTTCACTCCCCCCGAACAATGCGTGAATAATTCTTTCCTTTTTCAGAGGACGCATTTTTAATAATTTCATTAGTCTCTCGCTAACATAGCTACTTTGACTCGCAGTATCTAAAAGTGCGCGTACAACCCTTTGGCGACCGTGCGACCGAATACACATGCCAAGTGTCTGCATAAAAACAACTTCATTACTATTACAATTAGAAAGAGAATTATCTGACTTAAGAGTTTCATTTTGATCATTTTTTCTAGATTGCTGTGAGCACATTATTTCAAAATGAGGTTTGTTACAAAGGGTACACTTTAACTTAGATTTAATATTACAATTTCTACTTAAATGACCAACTTTTTGTAAGCATGAAAAACAGGCACCTTTTTTTAACAATAATTTTTGTTTATCACCAAAAAGACATTTTTTTAGCGCTAAAGCACCTTTCACTTTGATGAAAATTTTCACAAAAGATACAATTATTTTTTTTACCTATATTTTCCATACTCACTAACGCCGATGCGCTAGCTAAGTCAGATTTCTTTACACTTTCAGATATAGGGTCTCTTTTGCCGATATTCATTTGTCCGAAACCTTTCCTTGCTAGAGAAACGATTTCATTTCCCTGAACTTCTTGGCGAAGAAAGTCCATCAGTTCCTCTAAGGTTCGGGAATTCTTACTGGCAGCTGCATTGTGACTTCGGTTTCTTTCCCAAGTTAAAAGAATTTCTTCAGGCAAACAACTTTCAACTAAAGGTGTCAGGAAATCTCCGTATTTCTCTTGTGTTCGACCAAGGCTTTCCAAGGCTCGGAGTTTACTTTCCAATTCATCATATAAAGCAGCCAAATCAACTTTCATTTTTCCAGCTGTAGCATTTCTCATTACGAGGGTTAACAGTTCTCTTACGTAAATCTGAACAAGTAGGTCATCTCGGTCAAATCTTTCATTTAATTGTTCAATAGCTTTTGGCTAGTTTTAGCAGTTGCTGGATAGCTCTTCACTAATCGCTCTGCCTTTGATTGCGGTTCCATGCATTGCAATAAATATTGCATCTTATCCTCATCAGCAATAGAGGCATCTTCATTTATTTTTTTGAACTGACTCCAGAAAGATAAATATTCCTTTGGTTCGCCATTAAATCTTTTCAGCCCAATCTTCGGTAGTTTAAATTCTTCTTTCACTTTCACTAGGAGATGAAGTTAATTCAATTTTCTCATCAATGTGCGAGCATACTTCTATATATTTCTCTCTATATGCTTCTGCACTTTCAAAGTCTTCCGTGAACAATTTTTCGTCTTTCTCCTGCAATAACATTTCCGAAATTTGACTTTCACATGTGTCTAACCTCTGAAACTTGTCCATGAGTTGAGTTTTTAAAACTGAGAAATCTTTGAATTCATTTATTTTTTTAGATAATTCAGCCTCAATTTTATTAACTGTGACAGTAAAAGTAGTTCTTAGTCCTTTTCTTTGCGTTTTAAAATTATTTAAATTCATCTCTTCATTCAAATAAATTCAAAATTCAAAAATGCCCGTCCCGCCGAGGGTACCAAATATGTTAAGAGTTCTAAATGTAGGCTTAGCTTAAAATGTAATACTAACCTTCTGATATTCTTCTTGCGAGTTGCATCTACACGATGCTGGGCGTTAATGAATTAGAATATGGGTTCAAACTCGTACAAAGAGCCATTTATAGTATAAAATAATCATTTAATTCCGACAATAAAAACATATTTCATTTTACTTCAAGAGAATTCAACAGTTCACATACATTCATGGAATACTCCTATTAACTACGCATCATCAATAAATTTACATTACAAAATCACGCACAGCGCGTGCCACTAGTTTCATTTCACTTCAATTCCTAACATAATGTAATGTGCTTGCACGGCAGTATCCTGAAGCGAGAAGTTATATCTTTTCTCCACCAGATGGCGTACTGAAGCGCTTGAATCGCCAATCGAGAATGCTTCAATGGAGGATATTCCATCTCCGTTTTGATCACGTGGTCAAGCGTAATGAAGGGAAGGCTCCGTAGACTTGTAATGTAAATCCCTGCTAGCCAATGAAACAGTTCATGAGGCAAAGCAGTAGTATCTTCACTTCTTATCAGTTAGAAGTTCCTTGAGTAAATTACCGGTATCACGTGACTTTTTTCAGCCTCGAAACCATATTTGGAATATCCTCCATTTTAAGATTAAGGAGAAATATATGCAATATGATAAATATATGCAATATAATAAATATATGCAATATGATAACAAGTGCTTAATAAAAATAAAGCAATAGCCCAATAGAAACAAAATAAATTACCTTAATTTTAAATTTGAAATTAAGTACCTTTTACATATTCGCGATTCAAGCGCTCTAATACGCTACCTGGTGGCAGATGTTCTAAATATTTATTTCAGTTACGTTGAGCGAATCACAGTACATCGAGCGAAGGTAAACAAACTGTTCAGCGAATCACAATAAAGTTAATAACTGGAAATATTCGCCATTATTATTGATATTCAAGCCACCTGAAGGAGATTTGAAACGCGAATATCACAAGGGTTTAAAAAAAATTTTTTGTCGCAGTTTCGATTGCCTTTGCTTTGAAGCTCTATCACGGAGTTTTTTAATATTATTAGTTCACCAGTATCACAGTCTTTCTGCTGCTCCAGCCATGCCAAACCTTTTGCAAAACATTCAAAAACTTTAGAATTGCTAATTTTTTCCCAGATAGCATGAACATTAGCAGCAAGTTTGATTTTTCTGATATTATCTTGCCGTGACAAATTTGAATTGAGAAATTCGCAGCAAATCTCCTGCAAGGTATACCATCACTCACTTGCATGAGTAGTTTGTTGTGGACATACAAGCATACAAGAAATTGCAAACAGTTTACCGTATCGAACATGAAATTTTAACGCTATTTTCTAAATTATTTCGTGTCTGGTTACATATTTTAATCTTATTACTACATGCTCAACACAATGAAAACCCAATTCAACAGTCAACTTACTCTCATATGCATCAATTTGAGTATAGTACTTTTATAGACAAGTGTACTCTTGTAGGCGGGCGAATATTGCCAATTTTTGTCTATCCTATAAAATATTGGGTTGCCATAGTTTTGACAGTCATCACGCATCAGTGAGTATTGATGTAATTTTTTATTCCAACCGTGTTCACAGTGTTGCATTCAGCCCGGTGGGACGTCCACCCCCTCCCCCCTCCCCTCCCTCCCGGGATGTCCACCCTGAAAATTTGAGATTTTGTGTTTTCAATATTTACAAAGTGCAATCCCCCCCCCCCCTCCGGACCTCTATAATGACACCCGATCACCCCCAAAACCCAAGAAATCCCTCCCGGTGAAAAGTGTCTGAATTCAACACTGCATGTTCAACAATCGGAACTGTAGCTTGCAGTCTGATTGGTTGTTGCTCTTGCAGTGTCATAGCATAAATACTTGTGGGTTTTTTAATATTTTTTTTTCTAAGCTCCTTCATTATTAGTGCGTAGTAGCAATATGGTATGTTATTTGCCAACAAATCTAAAGACTTGATGTTGTTTGCCTTCAAATCTAAAGACGTGAGTTCAAGTCCAAGCAGCGTAAAGTTTGAAAAAAATGAAAGTTTCAAATTTTCAATAATTATAAAAAATAATTTCCATGGAAAGTTTGTGTTTTACAATATTTAATTAAGTTATAAAAAATGATTTATGAATGAAATAAATGGAAGGTTTATATTTTCCAATATTTAATTAAATTTTTAAAAAATTTTTGAAACAATATTAAAAATTTATAAATTCAGATTTTTTAAAATATCCTTTATAGTGAATGTGGTTTTAAGTTTTTTTTTTTTTTTTTTTTTTTTTTTTTTAAAGATTTCAGTATGATTTAGTCAAATCCACTTTTTATTTATTTTTTCTTAATGCTGTAAATAGCGTTTTAGTGAGGGCCTGAATTTATGCATTTTTGGAGATTGTTACATGATGAGGCTGTTGCATCCAGTAATGTTTTTTGTTGTTTTTGTGGGTAGTAAGCTTTCATATGCGTTAGGGATTGCGCGCTTTTCGTTTCATTCATATTTTAGGTTACTGCATGCAGTACATGTATTTTTAATTTATTCAGATTGATTATTATTATTATTTTTTTTTTTTTTCACAATTTCAGATTTCATGTGACATTTTTGTTCTGTAATGCATGGCAAAGTAAGAATTATCCGAATTTGAATGTCCAAAACTTTCAAATGCATTTAAAATAAAGAATGATTTCAAAGGCACTTTAGATTAGTTAATGGGGCAATTTTCTTATACCGACGGCTGCGATTAGCGCCTGTATAAGCCATTTTAAGTCTTAATTTTTCAGATTGCTACAGAAATACGGGCGAATTCAGAAAATTCCGTCATATTGTAAAAAATATTTTTTTTTCTATTTTATTTGTAACGGATTTCTGACAAAATTGGTAATAGAACTTGCTGGAAACTGAGCGAGCAACATTTCTAGAAAGCCTAGATATGATAGAAGTGTCATATGATTCTATTACTGTGTTAGACACACGTGTTTGTTCAAACTATGGCAAACCTAGGCATTTTCAATTCCAGAACTTGGCGATACTCGCTTGGATGAGTGCGAAGCATTAGCTTCACGATAACAGCAGACTCGCCAACATACGTGGTGGTTCGAGTTTGTCCAGAATCGTCTCAACCAATCGAGTGCTATACCCCGTATCGTATGTCGCCTCTCTCATATCTAGTCTCCCGGTTGCTACCGCGGAACATGGTTGCCAAAAAAATTATGCGAGTTCCTGGGCGGCCATAGCTTGGACAAACGCGTCTGTCTACGCCACAGTCTAAGTACAGCGCCTAGAATTCCTAGTGTGGAAATTTGCTATCCAAACCAAGGGCTGATCTGGAGAGTCCTCAAGGGGGGGGGGGGCGGATTTTAGAAATTTGTAGACTCTAATCTGATGCGCGGGTCGGGGCTAATTTTATCACTGCGGCTCGTGTTACTTCTACTTTTTGCTGCGGGTCGGGTTTGGGTCCGATTGACTTCTAATTTTTGCTGCTGGTCGGGTTAACTTATACTTTTTTACTGTGGGTAGCGATTGGGTCGGGTTAATATCTACTTTTATACAGCGGGTCGGGTTTGAGTCCGGTTGACTTCTACGTTTCTGCTGTGAGTCGGATTGACTTTTACTTTTTAGCTGCGCTCTAGCGCATTGGGTTTTGGGCAGATTGAGATGCATTATTTCGGGTTTAGTTCAGTTTCTGATTGGGTTTTCACTCTTGCGAGAAGGGTTCAGGGCGACCCGAATTTTGAAAAGAAAGTCTAAATATTTTTTCAGATAAAAACTATATACAGTAAAAGCTCCATAACGGGCAGGCCCAAACAGTTATTTAATAATACTTTTTAATCTTCAGGATTATGTAAAAAATACTAATTTGGTATAAGAGTGCTTGTCTCTTTATATCTACGGTGAGTTGTAATTCAGTAAAGAATACTTTGAAACTTATTAAAAAACATACCGGGTGCCCTAAAATGGGCTGACTGATTTTAAAATTCAGTAACTTTCAAATGGTGCCAGCAATTAAAAAAAACTTGCAGGAGGTTTATGTAAGATGTCAGGAGATTTTTTACTGCGATTCTTGATTTTACTTTACAATAGCAACGATAGATGGCACTGAAAACAATAGTCGTTAAATCGGGCGCCGATTTAGCGTCTATTGCTTGCAGCGCAATCTGTCGTTGCTATTTTAAACTAAAATTAAAAGTCGCAGTAAAAAAACTCCTGATCAGAGGTGATTCTCAGTAAAAAAAAATTCTGAAATTCAAAGCTAATTTTCTGAAATGTTACAGCAGGAGGGGGGGGGGGGTGAAATCCCTCCTGTCTCTGATTATTTTTGTTGCAGGTCCAGCTAGCTATTTCCGATTCGGATCGATTTCAGGCTGACTGTAGATTCCTGCAAGCTGGGTTTGGGTTAACACGTTTTCTTCAAAAGTTAGTTCAGTATATTATTTCTGATTAAAAATTATACCTTTAATAATAAACATAGGTGTTTGTAAGTGTGCTGTTTTCTAAAAAGACCACTTTTTTTTCACGACTGTTTGATAAAAATCGTATTTCTTCGAAGACACTTTGATGAAATTCGCGTTTTTTCAGCGACTCTTTGACGAAATTAGCATGCTTTTGCAGTCCTTTGATAAAATTCGCGTTTTTCCGTAGCTGTTTGATGAAATTTGCATTTCTTCCATTACCCTTTGACGAAATTTACGTTTCTTCCGCAAACTTTTTTTCAAAATTAATTTAATTTTGCAGCCCTTTGATCAAACTCGCTTTTTTCAGGCAATCCTTTTTTTTAAATTCGCGTTTTTTTAGCGATATTTTGACGAAAATCGTATTTTTTTGATCGCATTATATTTGACGAAAATCGCTGTTCTTTCGCGATTCTTTGATAAAATTTACATTGTGACGTTCTGTCTGAGTTCATACGCAAAAACCAAACGGCCACTTAACTTTAGTCAACACTTTTAATTGGGCCTGCAGATGCCTCAGCTGTACGTCGCATGTCAATACATTCAAAAACTCCAGATGTGGAGTTGTAAACTGTTTTAATGAGATACTAATTCTCGGTGAAAAGTGGCTGACTGACACTATTCGAAACAAATAGAACTTTTGATGAGATGAATAAGACTCTGACGTGATCAACCACTTAAGACGGACTAAAGAAGTCGAGAGGCCCCATAGGGCAGATGCCGTTTTCAGAACCATCTAGTGCGGTCGCTTTTTTGGGCGTCGCAAAAGGAAAGAACGAGCAAGCCTCCGATTGACTTTGAAGTTTTTAATGTTACTGTGATTTTTATTTGTCGTGTGCTGGGCTGGCCTAGCGTGAAATAAAAATGTAAAAGAAAGGAACGCAAGTTCCCTTTATTTAATTTTAAGTATAGTTCCTCGTTTGATTTTACTTTACGTTACAACATTTTTTTCTCGATCCTTTGACGAAATTCACGTTTTTCCGCGGTTGTTCGACAAATTTCGTGTTTTCTCTGCGATCCTTTGACGAAATTCGCGTTTGCTGTAATCATTTGAAGAATTTTTTGTTTTTTCTGTGGCTCTGACCAAATTCACGTTTTTTCCGCGGCCCTTTGACCAAATTTGCGTTATTTCCGCGATTCTTTGGCGAAATTGAAGTTATTTTCTGCGAACGATTGCTGAAATAGTTTTTTTATGGGAACCATTTGTCAAAATTCGCGATTATTTTTATGTCCGAATTTTCGGATTGATGAATTTTTAAAATTTTCTGAACCGAATGCCTTAACCCTCTCGCTGCGTATATATATATATATATATATATATATATATATACATTTTTTTTCTTTTATGAAAATAGGTTAAAAATTGCGCCTTTATTTTATTACATATTTCAAATCAGCATCTACTTTGAGTTCAAATATGTCCAAAATCTTTGTGAAAGAGTTTCTTTTTACTAAAAATTGCGCCTTTATTTTATTACATATTTCAAATCAGCATCTACTTTGAGTTCAAATATGTCCAAAATCTTTGTGAAAGAGTTTCTTTTTACAATATAATTAAATCATAAAAAAAGATTTGCTGCGGAAATTGCGGGTTGCGCAAATTTTGCCACTTTTACGTTGGCCGTGGAACTCGCGGGATGCGCAGCGAGAGAGTTTAATTTTCGGAAAATTCGGAACAGAATCACCTCTGCTCCTGAGATCTTACAAAACCCTCCTTCAAGTAATTTTTTTAAATAGCTGTCGCCATTTGCAAGTTACTAGATTGTACAGGGTGTTTATAAAGTCCCAGACCCATTTTGATGTTTAATAACTCATAAAATAATAAAGATAGATTAAAATTAATAACATAAATGGTTAGATAAACTCAAAAAGTTTATTGACCCTTGTCAATGAACTTCCACGTGTGCCCCCTTCGCCGCACGGAGAATATCAAGTCGATAGTCAATTTCCATCGTTCGTACTTCTTTGAATGACCATTTTCCAGGAAGATGGATTGGGCGAGGAGGTCCAATTCCTTAGCCACCCAGATCACCTGATATAACGCCATTGGACTTTTTCCTTTGGGGATTTGTAAAGGACAATGCTTACAGGAGGAGAGTGTCGAACATTGATGACTTAAAAGCCAGAATTACAACCACAATAGCCTCTGTGGATGCCGACATGTTTGCCGCTACCTGGCATGAAATTGACTATCGACTTGATATTCTCCGTGCGACGAAGAGGGCACACGTGGAAGTTCATTGACAAGGGTCATGAAACTTTTTGAGTCTATCTAACCATTTATGTTATTAATTTTAATCTATCTTTATTATTTTATGAGTTGTTAAACATCAAAATGGGTCCGGGACTTTATAAACACCCTGTATTTAAAATCTGTCAGTTCATTTTAGGACACCCAGTATATTCAGCAGTTATGGGATGATGGCTGAAAGAAGCATTTAAAAAAAAAAGTTAAAGATGGCTTCGATATGTCAGTTAGAGCTTTACCAGGGCTGAAATTTTCAGGTCCAACCCACACACAAAAAAATTATTGGCCCGGTATAAAAGCTAAAAAATCGACTCCAGTCCAGCCTGCATTTTGCAATTTAAATTATTCATAAAGCACACTTACTTCTGCTCATATTTTATTTTAGATTATTTTCGAAATTCATGAATACAGAAAAACATTAATATTGATAACTATTTAGGCAATTATGAACATAAGCACTACGTAAAAATCATTACTTAAACAAATACATTCAAATGGAAATCTAGTTAGAAAATCAGTGTAGAATAAAAGAAACGGATGATAAAAGAAAATCACATTTTAAAGCTCCACAAAGAAAAAAGGTAGATTTTTAAAAACACATCTCTGTAACTTATCAAATGAAATTAAATTTTTAAAGATTTCGCTAAACAAATGTACAACATAAATACAACTTTTGCGAATAACAAGTAAGTAAGATGCCAGACCAACTTGGACTCGGAGAGAAGAATTTAGAGAAGTGCACGGGTCGCGGTCGGGCTAATACTGCTTATCATACGGACTCACACGTACCGAACATTTAGTTTTTATTCCGGGACGAGTCCTGACCTGTAAATTTTGGCCAGTGTAGACCTCTAGGAAGAATAAAGTCCAGGCTATAGGCTCGACTTGGAAGAAAAAAAAATCTGGCCCGACTCCAATTTGCAAAAAAAAAAAAATAAATAAAAAAAAAAATAAGATCAGCGCACGGCCCGGCTCTAAAAGAGAGAAGGCCTTACGCAGGCTGAATCTCGTGGATTTAAATTAGCGCGACCAGAGTCGGGTCGTGCCGGACTTCGCCCCAAGTCATTTCTCGTGAGGATGCATAATGCCGTTTCGCAAACCCTTTATTTGCCCAAGGCAGCAGTGTCATTGCACATTTAAGGGATACAATATTTTACCGCTTTTTTAAGTATTACAGGGATAGCCGATTTCCACACTATATATTCTAGGCGCTATAGTACAGCGCCTAGAATACCTAGTGTGGAAATATGCTATCCAAACAGTGCTAAGAATTTGTATCCCTTAAATGTGCGACGATGCTGCTAAAATTTCAAGTGTCGATCGCAGCGACACCTGCCGGATTTTCGTATCACTAGTATTACATTGTATAGACTAGCAATTTCTTGCAGTTGTAGAAAATATCCTGCAGATGTCGCTGCGATCTGCATATTGCAGCCACAGACTTCTAATATAAGTAGACTCCCAATTCCATTGTTCATTCGGGAAGATTTTGACTCCAACATATTTTGCTTTCATCGCCAAAAGGTTGCCGTATTTTGGCGGTAATCCCTTTATTGGCAAAGCAAAAGTGCGGTCAACTCAAGACAAACGCTGACAGACGATGTTTCGGCGGGAATCTGGAGAGAGATTCCGAGGAGAAAAACCGGTTTGGCGCGCTAAATCTGCCTTCCATCACGTGATGGAGGGCAGAGATATAGGAATCAAGAAAAGGTTGCCGATTTGGAGTCTACTTATATTAGAAGTCTGTGATTGCAGCAGTATCGTTGCACATTTAAGGAATACAATATTTTAACAGTTTTTTATGTATTACAGCAGTGGTTCCCAACGTGGGGCGTACGCCCCACCGGGGGGGGGGGGGCAATTTGGTCTTCTAGGGAGGACATTCCAAATTTCTTACGCACTCATTTGCTATCATTTACTTTTGTCGTTTTGGGGGAAAAGTGATGTTGTAGACTAAAAATAAATGGGATGCAAGCAAAATATAAGAAATCAGTTTATTTTATTAAATATGTTAAATGTTCCCTATCGAAATTTAAAAATAAAATTAACACCCGAATAATTATGTAAATAATCTTATGAAGTATTTTGATATGCATAACAGTATTAAAACTCACTATAATTTTTCTGGTGCTGAATTTAAAATTTTTCTTAACGTTTTCGATTATTTATTGAATGAGTTTTCTACTTCTATTCGCGAAGACAATAAGCAATATTAGGAAAGGGAAAATAGAATGTGTTATGCGGAATAATGGCCAATTGAAATTGATAAAGATGATAATCATGAAATACTTCTTATATATTTTGTTATCCATATAAAGAAAAATCAGTATCCAAAGATTTTCCACCAACTCTTAATAAGTTACAAGATTGCATTATAAAATGTATGAATTTATCAGTTTTAACGTTAAAAGTAAGTGTATTTTTAATATATTTTGTGAAGATAAAAATGCAGACCCTATTTTTCTTTCACGTTGAGTTAAGCTGGAAAAGTACAACAAATCTCGTTTTGGCATATAGGCAAAAATGTATAATCTCATTGCATTTTAAAAATTATGTTAAAAACACATTTGTGGTAGAATATTCACCTCTTTGATAAGATAAAAAATGTGAAATGAAAAGTTATTGTTAAGGCACTATTACACTCCCACCGTGTGAATAGAGTTCACTTTTTAAGCAATAAGAGACATAACTGACAGATTACTGGGTGGGGGGCGAGGGGGACATAGTGACTTTATAGATGCTTTGGTGGGGCGTGGTCGATAAAAGGTTGGGAACCACTGTATTACAGGGATAGTCGATTTCCACACTATATATTCTAGGCGCTATAGCTATAGTCTAAGCATCATATGTAGCCTCTCTCATATCTAGGTACCCTAATTGTTATGTATTGTAACACACTTTTATGCTACCGGAATGGCAACAGGCCGCACGAATTGAATATGTAAAGATACTTGGTTGTTACTGTTTGATAGCTACGTTTCTGGCTAGTAATGTTATATAATAAATAGGTTTAAGCTGCATTTGTGTTAACTATTTATGTCTCGGTTAATACCTAACAATTGGCGACGAGGTAAAAGTATTCTGCTAAGCTAAAAGTATTCAGATAACTGCAAGAATTGCTGAAGATCGAAGCTTATGCTTACGCTTTAGGCCTAACTGCGGCAACGCTTACCGACGTTTCAGAACTGTGAGTATATCTACATTCTGCTAATTTCTAATAAAGAACCTTTTATTTTTCTTTCTCAACATCGTTTTGTGAAGAAAATGGCTACTTTCGGCAGCTTGGAGCCTTTCGACGTATCGGAACCGTCAACATGGGATGCTTACCATGAACGCTTGGAATGCTTTTTAGAAGCAAACAATATCACCGAACCAACAAAAAAACGGGCCATATTTTTGAGTGTGTGCGGGGCGAAGATGTACGCGACGATCCGTTCTCTCGTGTCCCCAGCAAACCCTACTACTAAGCCTTATGACGAGCTAATAAAACTTGTTAAGGCACATTTCTCGCCGAAACCTTCTGAGATCTTCCAGCGATTTTTATTTTATCGTAGGAATCAACAGTCGGGAGAAAGTGTAAGTGCATTCATTGCAGAATTACGGAAGCTATCCGAGCACTGTAATTTCGGTGCGTCGTTAGATGTCATGCTCCGAGATAGGTTGGTGTGCGGTATGAGAGATGAAGCTCTCCAACGTCGTTTACTCGCCGATTCATCGTTAACGTTTGTTCAAGCACTAGATAAGGCCTTGGCGGCAGAAACGGCCAATTCTCATGTAAAAGAGATTAGAGGATCTGGAACTGTTTCAGTTATGCCTCTTGGCAAGAGACAAAATCGAA
This sequence comes from Maratus speciosus, assembly GCA_963932465.1. Taxonomy (NCBI): domain Eukaryota; kingdom Metazoa; phylum Arthropoda; class Arachnida; order Araneae; family Salticidae; genus Maratus; species Maratus speciosus. The sequence goes on from OZ010798.1 coordinate 460,517,859, forward strand.
ATCAAAGGCAATCTCAGAAAGAAAATTGTGCTAGTTGTGGACGCAACCATCCAAGAGCACAGTGCAAATTTAAAGATGTTGAATGCCATGCCTGCAAAAAGAAGGGCCACATACAAAGAGTCTGTCGGAATAAATCAAATTTCTCTAGGAAAACAGTACATGAGCAAAATTTACAAAATAGTGACTCTGATTCCTCCGACACAGAGAGTTTAGACACAGTCCATTTGAAAAATGTGTGCCTCAACAGTGTGGAAACACCAAACATGAAAACAACCGTCCTGATCAACGGTACACCATGCGTTATGGAAGTAGATTCAGGAGCTAAAATATCCATCATTGACAAAGGTACTTTTGACCGGTTATATCCTCACAACGTTTCACTGTTGGAAAAGTCTCCTTTCGTTGTCAAAGACTACAATAAACAACCAGTAGAAATCTTGGGTCGGTGCCAAGTTAGAGTTAAATATGCTTCATATGAACAGGAACTTCCACTTCTGATTGCTAAAAAGAAACGTCAAGGACTTCTAGGTCTAAATTGGTTCGAACCATTGGGAATAAAGGTAACAGGCATCCATAGCATACAGCATTCTACTTTGGATGATGTCTTGAGTGAATTCTCTGATGTTTTCAAGGAAGAACTGGGAAGGTTTATAGGTACACCTATCAAGTTACATTTGGATCCCTCAGTTCGTCCAATTCAGCTGAAAGCTAGGAATGTACCATTTGCTCTAAGACCCAAGATTGAGAAGGAATTACAACGATTACAAGACCAAGGAGTTCTGGAACCAGTTAGTTACTCTGATTGGGCAACTCCTGTAGTTCCTGTCATGAAATCTAATGGAGATATTAGGTTATGCGGTGACTATAAATGTACGGTCAACAAGGCTTTAGGCACCCATCCATATCCAGTACCGGCAGTAAATCAAATACTTGCAGAATTAACAGGAAGCCGACATTTCATAAAGCTTGACTTGTCCCAAGCATATCTGCAATTAGTCGTGGATGAATCTTCTGCCATGGCGCAAACAATTGTGACACATCGTGGAGCATTCAAGTGCAATCGCCTCCAATTTGGAATTTCCACAGCTCCTGGAATATTCCAACGGTTCATTGAGACATTGCTCGCAAACATACCAGGAGTGTTTCCATACTATGATGATGTCTTGATCAAAGGTTCTACAGAAGAAGAAGTAGCCAAGCGATTTCGTGAAGTTCTTGATCGATTCTCTAAAGCTGGGTTACGCTTAAACAAAAATAAATGTATTATTGGAACTCCAAAAATTGAATTCTTAGGTTATGAAATCAACGAGAGAGGTATTAAACCCACAAAGGACAAAGTAAAAGCTATTCAAGAAGCCCCTACGCCAACAAAGAGAGAAGAACTCCAAGCATTTTTGGGTCTACTAAACTTTTATCATGTGTTTTTACAAGATAAAGCAACAGTGGCAGAGCCTCTTCATCGCTTGCTAGACAAGGGAGTAGTGTGGAAATGGAAGAAAAGTCACGATGAAGCTTTTAATAAGGTTAAAAAACTCTTATCAAGTGATTCCCTCCTCATACATTTCGATGAAAAGAAACCAATCATCCTGACATGTGATGCTTCTCATTATGGTGTTGGCGCTGTCCTCAGCCACAAATTGTCAGAGGGAGTTGAAGCTCCAGTGGCGTTCTATTCAAGAACAATGAACCCAACAGAGCGTCGGTATGCCCAGATTGACAAAGAAGCCTTGGCCATCATTCAAGGGGTTAGGAAGTTTCACAACTACCTCTATGGGCAGAAATTCGAAATAAGAACTGACCACAAGCCTTTACTGGGCCTTCTGGCCAGCGACAAACCCACACCAACAATGTTGTCTCCAAGAATGCAGCGGTGGTCCCTAGCTTTAAGCTCATATGATTATCATCTTGTATACCAACCTGGTAAATTGATTTCTAATGCAGATGGACTTAGTCGTCTACCTCACCCTCAGATGATTCATCATGGGACATCTCCTAACGAAGTATTGCTCCTGGAGGCTTTGGACAAGCCTCCCATTTCAGCCAAAGATATTGCACGGATGACTATGCAAGACCCTATCTTAGCCCGAGTGCTCAACTGGGTTTTGAAGGGGTGGCCAGCTGGAAATCCAGATGCAGAATTCATCCCTTATTTTCAACGGCGACTGGAAATCTCAACCCACAAAGGATGCCTCCTTTGGGGATGCAGGGTCATAATACCCAGAAAGGCACAAGAACACCTATTGGCCACTGTCCACAGTTCACATCAAGGCATCGTACGTACAAAGGGCCTTGCAAGAAGTTACATGTGGTGGCCAAAGATGGATAGTCAAATTGAAGACACAGTAAATAGGTGTAACGTTTGTCAACAAACACGACACGCACCTCCTAAGACACTGGGAACATGGGAATGCATTAAAAAACCATGGTCAAGACTCCATATCGACCATGCTGGGCCTTTTCAGGGATCCCTTTTCCTCATTGTCGTTGATGCATACTCAAAATGGCTAGAGGTTATTAAGGTATCGTCAACAGATTCACCTTGTGCTATTGAAGCTTTGAGGAAGCTTTTTGGCTCACATGGTATTCCTGACACCATAGTCTCGGATAACGGGCCTGGCTTCACATCGTCTGAATTTGAACGGTTCGTTATGAGAAACGGAATCCATCATACATTCACAGCTCCTGGGCATCCTTCATCAAACGGACAAGCAGAACGGATGGTGCAAACAACAAAAGATGCACTCCGAAGAATTGTTTCGGGGAACTGGAATACTAGACTTGCATCATTCTTATTAGCACAACATGCTACGCCCAATTCTGCTACCAATGTTTCTCCAGCAGAGCTGCTTATGAACCGTCGTTTGAAAACCTGCCTCGACAGGATCCATCCAGATTTTTCAGAGCCTAATCCTAAGGATCAGTCTAATTCAAGATTCCGGATGTTTGCACCTCTAGACTTGGTATATGCTCGAGGATTCCACCCTCACGACAAATGGGTACCAGCTACAATAATAGAAGTAATTAGCCCCACAATGTATGAGGTTTTGACGGATAAAGGTCTTGTGTGGAAAAGACACATTGACCAACTAAGACGACGCCTGGGCAGTCCTCAACATATGACAGACTCTGACGGTTCTTCAACATATCCATCTAATGTACCAACACCTTCATCGTTGATGTCAGAATCAGTAGGAGACAGCGAGAACTCTGAGCCAGCAGGAGGCAACCAGAATCCAGTTCTGTCGACAAAGGACGTAGTTTCAGAACCTAGGAAGATGGACAGTTTAATTGGGACTGCACCCGCAGGGGTTGGAACGTTGCCCGATGTTGCAAGGCCAGCGGTCCTTCCATCGAGACCAGTCAGAGCTAAACATCCACCAAGCTGGCTAAAGGACTACGTTACATAGGGGGGAGGAATGTTATGTATTGTAACACACTTTTATGCTACCGGAATGGCAACAGGCCGCACGAATTGAATATGTAAAGATACTTGGTTGTTACTGTTTGATAGCTACGTTTCTGGCTAGTAATGTTATATAATAAATAGGTTTAAGCTGCATTTGTGTTAACTATTTATGTCTCGGTTAATACCTAACACTAATCTTGGCGAGCCTGGCATTATTACTAAGTTAATGCTTTCGTAATTTCTCCTACTTGTGTTCAGACTGCGATTAGACAGATTCTTTTGTTCAAACTATTGCAAACCTACATTCCACAAGTCGCGACTAACGACTAGAGTTTCAAAGAGTGGAAAAAACCAGGTTTATTCCCGGGAATAAACCGGGTTGTTTGGGAGGAAATTTTTGAAAATTCCGGGAGTTTTCAGAAAATTTCAGGCATGGATTTTTAACTTTTTAATGATTTCAATGTAAGCAAAATATTTTTTTTAAGACATGCAAATAAAACCAATAAAATAACTATTCAAAAATAGCACACTTTACATGAAAACTAACGAAATAGATACTTATAGCTGAAATATGAAGTAAGAGTTATTAAAATATCATAAGTTATTTAATATTTTAATAGTTGATAAGTAGAAAGTGAGAGATCTAGATGACAGATTCATCTTTCCTGATATGAAAATAAACATTTCGCCAAATTATCTAATGTAAACTTAAAAGAAAATAAACAAAGGTGAGAGAAATGGATGAAAAAATACTATCTAACTCAGAAGAAAATAAATACAGAGTATGCCTGAATAATAGATATGCCAGCAAAAAGAAATGCAATAATTTTAATTTTTAAAGAAACATTCCAATCATCACCAATTTTTAACCGCTAAAGAAATTATAAAACTCAGAACTCAAGATCATCTTTCGTGAATTAATAATGAAAAATCTGTCTTAAACTTCTCTGAACGGTAACAGAAATTTCTTAAAAATAAAAATTTCAAATTGATAAAAATGATTCGTTTTGTTTACTTTTAAACTTCTTCAAAATTTCCAATATTCCCCAAAATTCCGGGTTTATTCCCCAAAATTCCCGGGTTTACTTCCGCCCCTCAAAATCTGCGGGTTTTTTGCAACTCTACTAACGACATACACGGCCAGTTTAAAACGTTTCACGAAGTGGATCATTTTTACACGGTGATTGCTAAAGAGCGGCGCACCCATCCTTTTGTGCCAATCGCCGTATAAAGATGATCCAAAGTTTGATTAGACGAATGGGACTAGGGTGCAGTGATATGAGAGTGGCACGGAATATAAAATTTGAGTGCTTGAGACGATTCTGGACAAAAGCGAATGGCCAAGCATTCAGTGTCGAATTCAGACACTTTTCTCCAGAAGGGATATTGAAAACACAAAATCTTAAATCTTCCGGGGGGGGGGGACAGGGAGGCAGGGCTTTACCAAGGCTAACGAGAAAGACAGGGTACCGTAGGGGGTGCGATTCTTCTTTTTTTACAGACCGCTGGAGTCACGTGATGCTCTTTTCGGGCACATTCACTGGTGAATTCGAGCATCACGTGACTCCAGCGGTCTGTAGAAAAAGAAGCATCGGACCAACCGCGGTAGCCTGTCTTTTTCGTTAGCCTTGACTTTACCCGAGACTAACGAGAAAGACAGGCTACCGCGGTGCATTCCTCGTATCTTTTTTTACGGACCGCTGGAATCACGTAATGCTCGAATGCACCAATGAAGGTATGCTAAAAGAGCATCACGTGACTCTAGCGGTCTGTAAGAAAAGACACCTGCGATGCACCGCGGTAGCCTGGCTTTTTCGTTAGCCTCGGACTTTACCCATGTGACGTCAGCCGCGGGTAAGCATTAAGCAGAAGAAAAACACCAATAGGCGTGAAGAACATTTTAACATTGCTCCCAATTCGTCCAATAAACAATCTTTTTCGGAGGGTTTTTCCCCGCGGAGGCGTGGCTGTTGTCATTCGTGGGCAAAGTCCTTGAAGGGGCGCTGATTCAACTCTCTCCCTTTTGGAACAAAATGGAATTCCTTTTTTTTTTTTGTACTATTTCGGTGATAATGGCAGGCTTCCCAAATTGTCTGTCAATTAATTTCTTTTTCCTCCAAAATCGTCTCAAACAATCAGATTTTATATCCCGTATATCCTCATTCTCATTAGAGGTATCCTCACTGTTAAAAATATCGTGAAAGATTACCTCTCTTTTTAAAGGCTGCCTATTTTCTGATTAACCAAAACGCTCGATAGGTGTTTATGTAGCGTTCTCATTGGTCAGAAAATAGATAGACTTTATAAATAGAGGTAACTTTTAACGATATTTTTAACAGTGTAGTGTCTGCATTTAAAAGCAGCCCTTTTGTTGTTTAACCTCCAACATCTTTTGTAAAAGCTTCGCAAAATAACAATGAAATTCACAATTTACAAAATTTCTCAAACATTACTTCTGAATATTGATTTGTGTAACTTGCAATTCCCTTTTATCGATTTTCTTGAAGTGTATCGAAAATTAGTCATTTACAGATTGAATCGAACATTATACATGCGGGATTGTTTGTAATTTCTTCATTTTTGCGAGTTTAGCGCAGAGTGACCAAACGAAAGGATCTCCGACTATTAGGTATGTTGTTTAATGTATTTATTTAAATAAATATATGATAAATAATTTGATCAGATCACACATCAGGCAATAATACTTTGATATACGACGTTCCCACAAAGTCTGGTCTCAGAAAATTCTTTTTTCAAAAAGTAGTATATAACAAAAACCCTGAGCATATTTTTCATTATTTTGGAATTCTACCTGCAGAAGGAAGTTTTTTAGGTATGTGGCACAGAAATGTGTGTTAAATTGAATTCTGTTCAAAAAGTCTTAAAAAAATAATTCTTGTTGGCCGATGCACCCATAGTGTGTCAAATTTGGATATTTGAACGGCGTCACGACATAAAATAATTTTATGGGGTCGATGCAGGTTTTTATTCTTGGGGCCCATTTTGTGAAAAGTAAAAGTTATTTTTGTGAATTTTATAATATTTTTGTGACAAATAACATTTTGTAATGAAAGTTGAAATCCAGGTACTCAAATTCGAACCAAGAATTTATAAACAAAAACTTCTTTAAATCCCCTTGCTAAAGTTTTTGTTTTTCTTGACCTGGTTTTATTTATAAATTACACATTTTAGAACAGCTTTTATGTGAAAGAATGTTATGAAAGAGGCCTGTTTACTAAGTTCATTTTTGTGAAGGGGCCCATTTCATTAAATTTATTTTTGTGAAGGGGCCTATTTTATTAAATTTATTTTTGTGAAGGGGCCCATTTTATTAAATTTATTTTTGTGAAGGGGCCTATTTTATTAAATAGATTTTTGTTTCTAATTACAGAGTTAATCGTTTAATAATTTTAATAAGTGTAAATATCATCAGTATTTAATATGGTTTTACCTAATTGTTACCAGAGCCGTCCTTAGGTGCGGCCACACAGGGCTTCGCGCTCGAAAAAAAAAAAAAATTAATAGTTACAGAATAGTTAACTCACAAAAAAAATGAAAAACAAAATTTAAATGTGTAAACAGGCTTCTTATTTATAGAATGTAAAGTGTTTTATCAAAAAATGTTTGTTGCAAGTTCTGGACTTTCTAGACGAGGATAGATTATTTCTAGCTTATGTTCAATCCATTGGCATCTTTATACTTTAGCCTAGGCACATAGGTAATCTGGGAAGGTTGCTGAAGTTTAATTATTAACAGGTTGTTGGTAATGATGATTCTGACAAACTGCTCACTATTACTTTACCGACTATTTTACAAACTGCTCATTACAGTAGACTCCCTCAAATCCGCGCAGCTTGGGACCAGAGGTTGTGCAGATTTTAGAATTTTGCGGATTTCTGGTCATTGATTTGTTTACATTTTTGAAACATTAATTTGATTGGTAGTTAAGCAAGGGAAATTATAATGAATAGTACTTACAATAAAGGCAAACATTAAAATAAGTAAAATATTAAAATAATTTATTAGTTTAAAAGTAAGTAATTATTAAAATAATTATGTAAAATAAAAATTTAGAAAAATATCAAATTATTAGGGATGAAATTGATTCAATATTATTCCAAACGTCCTGTGCTGCCATCTAGAGGTCAAGCGATCGTAAGATCGATACATAGCTTATTGCGCTCTCTGTAACTCTTTTCATTGTTATTTAGAGTCTTGAAGGCTTTTCTTTTACTGCTTTGTATGCTTAGAAATAAATTTGTCTATAATTTTAAAAAAATATTCCGCGAACAATAATTTCAAAATAGCGTTCCGGTTCGTGGATTTTTCTATTTCAAACCCTGGAATTTTTTATATAGATATGCTAATTTATATCAAATCAAAAGTAATGTAAATTTATTTAGTAATAAATCAGCTGTAATAGCCAAAAGAGAATCATTAAAAAAAAAATTAGTAAAAAACACATTGCGGTAGTCGCTGATTTCGGCACCATCTCGAATTTTATTCCTGCAACTTAACTGTAAATTTCATTGTTTACATCTGAAAAAATATGCGGATTTCAGGCGTTTGCGGATTTTAGAGTCGCGGATTTAAGGGAGTCTACTGTATTACTTTACCAACTATTTGTAATGTAACAACACAGATTTTCTTTCTTCCTAGTGAAATCAAGTTTCTCCTTTAAAAAAAAAATACAAATATCGATGTTCTTGTCCACATGCATAGGTATGGTCTATCGTGTAAACACGAGGGGTTGGGGGCAGGGAGCTGAAACTCCACCCCCCGAAGCTAAATTAAAAGTCTCGAAAAACTACCAAAGATTTAGTTTTGAAAGAGTCTTAGGAAAAAGAAAATTTTTTGAAATATTGAATTCGACTCAGATTTTTTTCCTACTTTTTAATTATCTTATTAAAATGTAAAATAACTTATTTAATATTTGCTAATTGAGTCAAATCCTTTAAACAGTTTATGATCAAAGGAACAATAGAGTTTATAGGTTCAAAGTTTTGCTTTTCACGTCCGTTATTGCCATAATACGAAGCGGATTAATCGAGTAATTAAATAGATTAATCCTATGAATTTATTTTTGATTAGAAATTGCTGCAACTGGCAGCTTTTATTTAATTTTATTCGTTTCACTTTTTTTAAACAAATATTTGCCTTTAGGGTCATTCCACACGAATTCAACCAATGGGTGTTGCAGCATAGTCACGGATTTTTAAAAATTTTTTTTTGTAGACATACATAGTAGTGAAACCCTGAAATCTGAAATTTAAAACTAATTTGCGCAATATTCACTGAGATATACCCTTTTAAAAAATGGTCATTTTTACCAAATGGCGGCCATCTTGGATGCTATCCCAATGTCTATAAATGTCCATAACTTGACAACTAATGATTCAAATTTTATATTTCTGGTACCAATTTAAAGCTATTTATATAAAGAATGCATATATGATATTAAAACAATGGTAAATTTTTATTTTAATACTGTTTATTACATTTAAACAGAAAATATCACCCTCAAAAATTGGCTTACTGTAATGGGCCATAAAAAAAATGGCCCATCATAAATTTTTTTCAAACTTGCTAAAAACATTGCTCCATATGTATACTTTAAACAGAAAAAAAATTGGAGAGGTAAAATTTTTCATTAAAGAAAAATAGCTTTTTACACATAGGATGTCATTTACCTAACAGTGACTATCTTAAAACACGTAAGTATCTTTGGTTTAACAAATAATGGTTAAAAATATTTTTTTCTGGCATATGAATTAATGTATGAGCATCAATATATAAATAATTCAATTTAGAAATACCAATCAGCAGTTAATTATACTAAAAACTAGGCCTGGGCCTTAAATCGATTTAACTCTTAAATCGATTTAAGGCTTACATCGGAAATCCGATTTAACCATTGGTCTTAAATCGATTTAAGCTAAAATCAGAAATCGCGATTTAGCCAATGTCTTAAATCACGATTTAGCCATTATCTTAAATCGCGATTTAGCCAGTCTTAAATCGCGATTTAGCCATTGGCTTTAAATCGATTTAAAACAAAATACTGATTCAGAGCTAACATCGGAAAACCGATTTATCTACTTTGATGTATCTACCACTTACATGCCAAGCTGGTGTTAAATCGATTTAGGAGGATCCGATTTAAGCAAACATCGCAAGCCTCCATGCTTTCCGATTTAAGAAAAAGACGATTTAATGAAAACAAGGCAAGCTGGTGTTAAATCGATTTAGCAGGATCCAATTTAAGAAAAAGGCAATTTAAGAAAACGATAATTTAAGTAAGAATTGATATTTATTTATTTATTTTGTAAACAAGATTCAGAGTTTACGAGATTGGAATGTGTATTTTTCAGAAATTAAGAACTTATATAGTGAAAGTTGAAAGGAAAAAGTAATGTTTAAATCTTAAAATCCAAATTCATCGAATTTCAATTTATATGCTAATGCAATCTTTTGATGATAAATTAAGTTTTCACATATTTGAGTAATATTGCAATATGTATTTTTTATTTTCCAATATTCTGTAATTAATTAAAATGTTTTAAAGTAGAATCCTGCATTGTTTCAAAAGATTGTTTTCCTGAAATTCATTCAGCATTTATATGATTAAAAAAAATAATAATAAAGTTTTATATTTAAAATCCAAACTCATCGACTTGCAGTTTATACTTTTATGCATTCTTATAATGAAAAATTCATTTTTTACATGTTTTAGTAATATTTTAACATTTATTTTTTATTTTCTATTATTTTGTAATTAATGAAATTATTTTAAAGGTATAGTCATGCATTGATTTGTGTATCACTATTTGGCCGTGATCCACATTAAATATTTTTCTTTTACTAATAATATTTTTTTCCTGAAATTGATTGAGTATTTATGGTTGGAAAAAAAGAATAAAGTTTCATATTTAAAATCCAAATTCATCGAATTTCAGTTTTTATTTTTATGCATTCTTTTAATGAAACATTCATTTTTCACATGTTTGGGTAATATTTTAATACATATGCTTTATTTTCTATTATTCTGTAATTAATTAAAATATTTTAAAATAGTCATGCATCAGATTTGACATCCGATTTCAATGCCAGTCACATGGATTGAGTATCTTGCTGAAATTGATTCACTATTTATATCCAAATTCATCCATTTTCAGTTTATATTTTTATGCATTATTTTCATGAAAAATTAATTTTCATATATTTAGGTACTATGGGAATATTTTAGTTTTAATTTATTATTTTGTAATTAATTAAAAATACTTTAATAAAGTTCTGTAATGAGTCAAGTAACTTTATTTTTACAGCAGAATGAGGGAGGGCTGGAGGAGGCATGCATTAGATTTTTCTGCAGATCTGCGATTTTTTGCTTTTTTGACATTTTGTTATCATTAAAAAGAGATATATTTTAAGATTATATTTTATTACTAATCTTAAAGGATGGCAACAACCACGAAAAAAATCAGCAATTTCAGTGATGTGCTCCAAGGGTCACACTTTCAATCCTTCTCCATCCGCTATATAAATGTCAGCATTTATGTTAAACAAATCTTATTTTAATCTAAAAGTTAAAAAGATATAAAATTGCACCTTATTTCTCATATCTCACCCCCCCCCCCTTTTTTTTTACTACTTTTCTCATCGTGGTAAATGAATAGTTAAATTCATCATTGAAGTCTTTTAATATGCTTCTGTTTTACCTCAGTAACTTTTTAAATCTGTGTCTGTAAAAAAAAAGTGTATGTAGGCTGTTAGCAATGAAGTGCTATTTGAGTGGGCTAGGGGAAGCCCCCCCCCCTCCCCCCCTTAAGGAATTTAGATTGTAGCATGCATAACAAGTCAGACAAAAAAAAAAAAAAAAAAAAAAAAAAACATTTTCTTTTATATTACTTCTTATAGAATGAGTTTATAAAATGTATTACAATAGGTCACTAATTTTTAAAATGGAAAAAAAAAACTAGTGTTTTGGGACATTCAAAGCTTTTTTATGTGTAAAATATACCTCTTTTCAAAATTAAGTATACTAAATAATACAGGAGGGGGGGGGGGGGGGCACATAAAGATCGTATTTTGTTACTAAAACTTAAAAAATAGGCTTCCATATTCTAAAATGTAAAATCGGTGTTAAATCGTGATTTAGCACTAAATCGCGATGTTGGATGGATGATAAATCGATTTAAGAAATTTCTACATCGCCCAGTCCTACTAAAAACACATACATATTAAAATAACAGTAAATTTTTATTTCATATAAAATGATAATATGTATAATTCTCAAAAAAATATACATAAAGGAAAATATTTAGAAGGAAAAAGAGCCATAAAACATATTTTTTTGAAATATGGCAGAAATACTAGCTGTAAATCAGTTGAATTCAAATAAAAGATTAAAAATTTATATTAATGAGTTGATTGAGTTGACATTAGTTATTCAGTTCACTGCCAATTTCAATTTAAATGAACAAATCTTGACAAAATGAGTACACAAATCTTGTGTGATACAAATGTACAACAAAAACATCAAATATGTATAAAAGTAAGACTTAGATAAAACTTATATGAAACATATTTACATAAAATAAGAACAGGATACTTACATGGATATAACTTTATAATATATTGTTGAAAGGAACTTGATAATATGTTGTTGAAAATTACCAAGGATTTAATCTGTCTTGAAGTTTAAGAATAAGAGTTGAATTGCTGTATGCTCCTCTGGAGCAACAGTATATGTTCTTCCTGTAGCAGTCATTGGGGTAGACACTACTTTCATTATATGCTCATATGGAATCCAACAAACATCTGAAGATTTTGGCCATGAATATGATGAACTAGGACCATGAGGATGCATGAACATAATTTTATAGTCATTGAATTCCTCGCAGTAATCTAAAATCTTACCAATCCACCAATTAACACCATATACACATGCAACATATTGTTCACTTTTAAATGTTTGTGGTTTGTCGGTTTCACTAAATCTCACAGTAACAATAAAATTTGTTGAGGAGCTTGATACCCTGGAAACCAGTATTTGGCCTTTATTTATTGGCACAAAGCTGTGATTAACCCTTGTTCCTACGTTTGTATCTGCCTTTGCATACCTATCTGCTAACTGATTATTGGCAATTTCAATTTCAGATTTTGTTATAAAAAAAACTTTCAATTCCTTTAAGATATTCTTTTGCAAATGTATACAGATCAAATGCATTTAAGATACCATCTTTGAAGGGACGCTGAAGGCCATGCGTTTTATGGTGCCGCCTATTCCATCACAAGCTCCTTTTCCGTGGCAAGAGGCAAAAAAATGCCATTCAGCTTTCACACCATGGTCTTCTTCATGATGGCAGAGATTAATAAAATTTTTATAATTTTTGTATTGGGCTGATGATCCATCACTAAAATATTTTATGTATTTAATCTGTGGAATTTGTGAAATTAAATAATTGACAATTACTTTTTGAAAAGCCCAAAATGTAGTAGTGTCATGAACTAAATGCTCGCTTATTGCACATATAGGAATAGATTTCACAGTATCAGTGATACTATCCCTTATATAAGCAAGAAAGGGGTGAACTGTAACCTGTTCTTTTTGCCAATGGATATTTTGAATAGCATCTTGCACAATGCAAGTATAGTTTTCAGAAAAATCAGCTGAAATAATAGCAGTTTCTGTATTCAATTCATCCTTTGTTTTCTTGAAATATAAACTTTGTGATTTTGCAAAAAAGTGGTGTGAACATAAAGCAAGGAGTTTTGTAATTAAATCACCAACAAATTCATCAACAGGCATAATCACTTTTTTAATTCGGCTCCACCAGTCTTTACCCACTGTTTATAAATAATATCATTACTCATTTCCAATTCATCTAAATCCATTAAATCTTTCTTTAAAATTTCAGGAGATGGACATTTATCACACCTGTGCAACATGCATTCTTCAGATTCAATGCAACAAACAAGTTTTTTTAGCAGAGATATGCAGTCATTGATATGAATAGCATGAAGCATAAGTTTAATATTTTGATGGTATACACACACACCGACAGAATGAATATCTTTGCTTCCAGCAGTAACACATTCTCTTGGACGTAGTGAGCAAAACTTAGACAATCCAATTTTTAAGTCATGTTGTTCTTTAAATGCAATATATAAGTCCTTTAAATTGTGCAAAATCAATCTCTTTTGTTTTAATATTCTGCCGTTTTCAGTTGGAACAGATATGAAATCTTTTTTTCTAGGACACATGCGGCTGTTATTATCATCATAATAAAAATTAATAACTTTTTCTATAACGTCTGGACTCAGTTTAACACTTTTTCTTCCACTAGGCATCGATAACATCCCTTCTGTTGTTTTAAACTTCCTTGCCTTTTTTACAAGATACTGTGTAGTATTAAAATAAGTCATTGTTTGCTGTATTGTCCATGAATCTGGAACTAGTGTTCGAATTTGAAATTTTTCTTTAAAACATGCGTTTGTAAACTTCTTCAATAATTTATCCATCATAGATGTGCAGTAGGGTGGAGCGAAAAAAATTATTTTTTTAAAATCAAAAACGGGTAGGTGCCAAAAGTTACCTTTATACTAGTACATGAACTGCGTGAAATTTTACCGCTGAAAAAAAATGGCTTGAGTCTGCGCTTTTGGTCCAAAAGTCGAAATTTTGGGTAAAATTTGACATTTTTTCAAAAAAATAAAATAATTCCTATAGAAAAGGTTATTATTTAAATGTGTTATTTAAACCTTTATTATTAAGGACTTAACATATTTAAACGATAAAACGGTATCTTTATTCTGTATAACTGGAGCAAAACTGACAACTTTTGGTAAAAAAAAGGCATTGCCACTCTGTTGTGTCATACAACTAATTGTTCTTTAGAATACAGCTATTACCTAGTTGCTTTCAAAACTACCCAGGAGCTATCACGTGGAGGTGGCTGCATTTCATGTCACAGCAGTGCATAACTCGACCACCCTACCATCTGAGCACAATGTTTTATTTATACATTGAATTACGATTTTTTTTATCAAAGACTGGCGTAAGTTTTCTATGTATCAACCTAGTCCATCTATCTTTGTATCCATAGACTTTGGATGATGCTGCTGTAACACTCCTTCATATATATTTATACTGCTTGTATATGATAAGGCAAGCAGAGTAATGCAGTGGAATTAATGAAATCTATACAGCCCTCTATTATCTTCACCAAAATTGCATCCAGTTAATGTATAGTGATTGGGAGTTGTGTTACTACAATATTTAGATATTTCATCTTTGGGTATGCCATCATTTACTCTATATCCTCTTCCTTTTTTTATATGCTGAGAAGCTTGCTGTTTAATGTGATGGCGATCGTCAGAAAGCATTGCAATAAGAATTTGCTCTCGATGAGCAAAGCAACCATTGCCCTAAATGATTTTTTTTAGCATTTGGTTTATGCCGTTTTCTGTGATGTTTAGTAGCCGAGTAATTTACCATAAGTTTTTAGATCCATTTCTTAGATGTGGATTACATTTGGTGTAAACCATCCTGCGGCATTATCTTGGATTACATACTTTGTGAATGAACCTACAGACTCTGATGATCAAACAGTGTTTATATAAAGGCAAAATATATTATTCGCCTATGTGAGCCATCTTGTGTAGAACATGTTTCTTGGCTTCAACTTTTTCGCTAGTTCTTCTGAGCAATATATTGATGAAATAACTTTGCAAATGTCTAGCAGGTATTTCTGGTCTGTGCTGAGTACCCTTTTCTCGATTTCAGGAAATAATGTTTCAAAATTTCCCTCTATGGCTTCAAAAATTGAAGTAAGAAGGTAATGGCAGGTGGACAAAGATTTTTCTATTGGTCCAGCGAATCCCTGCAGGTTAGAATCTAATTTTTGCCAATGATCTTGTCTAATAAATGAAGCAGAGGAAATTCACTGGACTCTGAGGTGACATGTGATCCATTGTAAGTGTTCATTCTAAACATGTCCCACACAGAAGGGATGGCAACGATGAACAGAACTATCCGCCTTTAAATGAGCACTCACTTCCCATCAGAGTCTCTATGTTCAATCAAAAAGTACCATGCAATCCAAGTTTGGCCACAGGATGGTTAACCATCAAATGTAATCCACATCGAAAGAAGGAATCTAAAAACTCGTTGTATATTATTCGGTTACTAAACAACACAGAAAACGTAATAAAACAAATACTAAAAAAAGTTATTTAGAACAATGGTTGCTTTGCATACGCAGAGGAAATTCTAATTTCAATGCTTTGTGACGATCGCTATCCCATTAAACAGCTAGCTGCTCAGCATATAATAGTTGAAATATGAGAGTAAATGATGGCGCAAATCTGAAATATCGACAATCAACTTTGAAGAGAATAATTATATAAATCAAATTGATTGGAAAATTGTTGTGGTAACAGAATCCCTAATTAATATGCATTTATCGGGTGAAATTTTAGTAAAGATAATAGACGGCTGAATAGATTAGATAAATATCATCCCCACTGCATTACATTGTCTGCCTTCTCTTACACAAGCAGTAGAAAAATACGTGAAGTAGATCACAGCAGCAGCATCCAAAGTCTGTGGATACAAAAAAGAGATGGACTAGGTTGATACATTTAAAACTTATGCCATTACTTGATAAAAAAAATCACAATTCAAAGTATAAATAAAACATTGTGTTCAGATAATAGCGTGGTCGAGATAGATGTCCTGGGAAGTTTTGAAAGCAACTAGGTAAGAGCTGTATTCTTAACAACAATTCGTTGAATGACACAACAAAGTTTCAACGTCTCTTTTTACCGAAAGTTGTCAATTTTGCTCCAGTTATACAGAATAAAGATATCGTTTTATCGTTTAAATATGTTAAGTCGTTCATAACAAAGATTTAAATAACACTTTTAAATAATAACCATCTCTATAGGAATTTTTTAATTTTTTTGAAAAAATGTCAAATTTTGCCCAAAATTTCGACTTTTGGACCAAAAGCGCAGACTCAAGCCATTTTTTTTCAGCGGTAAAATTTCACGCATTTGATGTACTAGTATAAAGGCAACTTTTGGTACCTACCCGTTTTTGATTTTTAAAAAATAATTTTTTTCGCTCCACCCTAATGTGCAGTCAGGACAAGTTGTGTCTTTACTATTTTGAGGCTTATTTATGGTTTCAACACCTAATACTGTAGCTGCTTTAGTTGCAACACACTTAGTTATTTTTGAAACTTTCTTTTGCATGTAATTAAGTTTTCTCTTTGAGGTACGCCTACTTACCTTTATTGGCGATAACTCTAATTCACAACTTTTGTTTAATTGTTCTATTACTACTGTGGGTTCATTAAAATCTGAATCAGAGGGGCTTTCTGTTCCTGAGGTGGTTATCCTGTCAACAATAGACATTTTTTTCATATTTATTGATGAATAACAGGAAACACACAATTTTTTTCCTGGAATGAGGATATCTGGATTTGTTTTAGACATATCTAATGATATTGTTTTTAGTGATTTTGCTCTGATGCTATTTGGATGTTTATTAAATGGATCACAACACTGTCTCTGTCTTAAAATATACCATTTTAGATAGTTATCCTTGTGAACCTTGCATATACTATTTCCATGGACAAAGCATTTTTCATCTGGGATTACATAATGCAATCTTTTTTTTAATAACTGCAAATCACGTGAAGACAATTGAAGAACAGGAATCAGATCAGTACTCAATGAAACACCAAGTTTCTTGCATACAAAACACTCCATGTCCACTGTAGAATCTTAAGCACAAAATAACTATTCTATGCCAGTGCATACTACATTGAAAACATCCAGGGCTGGCCCAAGGCGTGTGCGAAGTGTGCCAGCGCATGGGGCGCTGAGCCGGAGGGGCGCCTATAAGAGCACCAATGAAAATTATTTTATATTCTGCGTTTTTTAAACTTTTACATTTTCTATAGCTAGGCTGGGGCCAGCTCGAGAAAGGATTCTTCGTTCTGTTCAAAAAAAAAAAAAAAAAAAAAATTCAAGGGTGCCGAATTTTCGCATCCATACATCGGCTTCTGTTCTTTATCTGAATGAGAAAAGAAACAGAATCACGAACCCCAGGAATCATCCGATTCAAATCTGCTTTCATTGCGGCTATTTAAGAGCATTTTTCTAGAGTCCTCTTATCCCACAGGGAATCTGAGACTGCCTCCCAAGATGACCGGAAAAAAGAAACCGTTAGGTGCTTAAAGGAGCAGAAATTTTAAAATAAAAAACAGGCGTCTTCGAAAAAGTTTTTCTTCTAGCAATGTCTTCTGGATGTGAGCTTATCTTCTTCTGCAGATAGTCAATAGCGTTAGTGTTGGAAATTTTGCCGAAAATAAAAAATGAAAAAAAAGGGCATGTAGCCAAAAATATATAGGTAAATAATTCTTATTAAAATGACCGCAGTATCGAGACAATACAATTCGGCCGTTCACTAATTAGTTTATTAAACTGCTGTAAATTGAACATTTAATAGGTAAAAATGAATCAAACCAAACATTTTTCAAGTAGTTTGATTCGCTTAAATGAGTAATTTTCATGCGAATGTGAAACATAGTAAGTAGAATATTTAAAGTTACAAAGCATGCTTGTAGTATTTCAAAATTGTCAGTTCTTGAAATTACGAAGGACGTTGCTGCGCCCTAAACTCAGAGTGGCGAAACAAGGGCCTATATGGCACCCTGGTGCGTGAGGCAAAGATTCAGATCGTACCCCTATAACATGCTTTTAGCCACAATTTCTACTTATTAAGAAAACGATTTTGGTGTTTGGGGTGAGGGCTGGATATTTTAGAGTTGAGAACTTGGTCAGCTGCCTCTTTTGCCCTTGCAATAATCAGGTTTTAATCGGAACTAGTGTTTTTTTCAGGCACATATCGTGGAAGGTTGTGCCTGTGTGTATTGTGGAAGGCAAGACCCCCCCACACTTGCGAAAATTTTCGAGCAACAGTACAATTCTTTTAGTGTTTAATTATTCGAATATTTATCATCTTAAATGGAGAGGAGGGGGCTGGTCGGAGCTCTGTTGACGGAAACTTTTTTTTCTACAGACACACATTTGTTCCAAAATCTTCGCACTTCAGAGATTTCATTCAGCCGGTGCCCATGCCATATTGTTTGAATTTATGTATTTCCCCAGTTTTCCTAAACACGCGTCTGAAAGGAACACTGAGCGGAAAGCCAGTAAAAAATAACGTCATAAAAATGTATAATTGTGTTATAATGATGCACTGTTTCATTCATCATTAGGGATTATTTATTAGTGGAATATAGTCTTTGACCCATTACACAATAAATATTTCGTAATACTGAAATTAAAATAACTGAAATTTTAGGCAAATATTGTTAATTTAAAAATGAAAATTGCTGGAAATTTAACTAAAGTAAAAAAAAAAAAAGACTTTTTTGGAATCAGATTATGTATTTGATACTGAGTAAAAATTTGTCTAAACCGAACGAAAGGGAAATATTCAATATTACAGAGATTCTTCATTATTTTGTGAAATAATTTGCACCTTAAGGCCCCGCTGCACTGAAACTTCCCCATCGCGAAATTCCATGTTAGCCTATGGGAAAACTTTGAAGCGCGATGACTCATTACCTAATATAATTATTAAAATACCGTTTTCACCATCAGAAAGTGGACATCAGATGCCAATGATGTGCCTTTATAAAAATTAACTCCGTAAATTTTAAGTAGATAAAAAATCCCTATAAACTTTGAAATTTCCATTTGATTAAATTTTATCATTTTCTTAAAAATACTTAAAATTTACGTAGACAATTTTTTATAAAGGCACATCATTGGCATCTGATGTCCACTTTCTGATGGTGAAAATGGTATTTTAATAATTATATTAGGTAATGAGTAATTGCGCTTCAAAGTTTTCCCATAGGTTAACATGGAATTTCGCGATCGGGGAGTTTCAGTGCCCCTGGAAGAACGAAATCTGCTTGGTTTCTTTGGAACAATATTGTTCTAATCCTTTTTATTATATATACAGACTTATACCCAATTTTTCTCTTAGCAATTTATTATTTAAAATTAAGCTAAAAAAGTAAATTCCACACCCCTCCCTTTCTTTTTAAATTATCTATGATGACGAATTTTTTTCAAAAGGGTAGAGCAAAGGCCTTCCGTGCACCCCCTCCCTCCCACCAGCGCCCATGACATGCACTTTATTATTTGTAAATCTTCTAAACAGAAGTTGATAGTAAGATTACTTTACCTTGATTTCTGATTAACAGGAGCAAAGGGCCCGATGAATAAATGAACATAAGCTTGACAATGCAGAATTGTGAAAATGGAGCCTATTTAGAATAATAATAATTTATCTGTATATAAATTTTATTTGGCAATCGTCTTGAAAAAATCTTTCATTTAATACATTTATCGTTAAATAACTTTTTTTTCCCCTTTAGTGCCCGGTATGTTGATTTTTTTTATGATGTCCTATACCTATGATTTTATAATGACACTTTCTTTATCCAATTTCAGTGCGGCGCTAAAACATAAATTCGGAAAACTTAAAAATTTTTTTTTGGGATGGTTTATTTAATTCTAGCGAGGGCACCGGTAGAACAAAATACAGGAAACTTTTTTTTAATTTTTTTTGGTGGTGGTGGTGGGGGGGGGGGGGGAACATTTTTTGTTAATCGTATTCCTTATTATTATAAGTACAACTCTTATTATCATTCATAGTTTTTTTTTTAGTGTTTAATTAATTTAGGTTACTTAAAAAAATAATTTTTTTCTTTTTTTTCTTCTGGTGAATATTATCACAGAGATTGAGAACCATTCAAAAAATGAAAAGAAAGAATAAGAATATTTATGTTTCCAGAATTAGCTGAAGAGAAAACTGGGTTTTCCATGCTTTCGAATGTTTTCACCATGAAAAGTGAGCCCTTTACGAAAATCGATATTTAAATATGAAATTTATTTGTACTTTTTATGTACTAAATAACGAGAGAAGATTGCAGTTTTCATCTTTCATAGTTGCTATTTACTAGTAGTTCTGCTTCTTTATTTTGTAGTATTCCAAACAATATTCTTCTAAAAAAGTTTTTTTTTAATTAATTAACTTATTGTTGTTATATTCGTCCAATACCATGTGCTGCGGCCTTGAGTTTTACTTTTGAATCGTAATTAAGACTGATAATTACTCTAAAATTGAAATTTCCCTGATTTTACAATTTACCAAATACAAACTCAAAGATGGGATTAAATTTAGAATATTTTCTCTGTTTTTGAAACACCTTAAATTAATATCTTAAATAATTAGTATGTATAAAAGGAACGAATATTTAAAAAAATTAAGACCATAAGTCAAGCAATTTTTCTTGTGTGTATGGGGGCGGGGGCGCCCCGATGGGTACTCGCACGGGCGCCACAATGTCCTTGGGCCGGCCCTGAAAACATCAACAGAAATGATGTTTAAAAGGGATAGTCAAATTTTTTTGTACATTATGATGTAATATTTCATCATACTTTAATTACAACCAATTAGAAAACAGATGACAATACAGCAGCAATCTTTTCCCAAAATTGCATCAGCGTACAACATGATGCAATAATTCATAAATTATGTCAAATATTTTTTTATTTAAAATTTTATATATAATGCAGTTTATAATAAGCTTACCCACAAAAGGTTTCAAAAATTTTCAACAAAAGATTTGTTGGATACATTATGATAAAATTGCATAAACATATAACATGATGCAATATTACATCAGGATAGAAGATGATGCATTATTACATCATGTTTTGAATTCAAATAATAAGGAAAATAGATTATGCAAGATTAGCATCCATTTCATGAATTCTGCCATTCTTAGTATGTAAATTTATTGAAATAGAAAATACATAAACAGACATATTTATATCTGAATATTTAACGCAACTTGAATGATGTAAATACATGCTTAATAAAAATAAAATAAATAAACTAAATAAATAAAAATTTTAAAAAAATCTGTGACTATGGTGCAACAACTTTTCTTTAAATTGGTTGATTTCACATGGAATGACCCCAATACACTTCTGTGAAATTTCAAGAGAAATTTACTATTTTAAAAATCTTTGTAAATAATTAATAGTACAAAACCAATATAGAAATATTTAATAGTGGTAGTGCTGCTGTCGGTCCGAGTGATGTATAGAGGAGACCAGGGTACAGTGGACCTAAGTACACAGTGGACCATCCCTTATATTTTACTTATTTAAAAATTTTTAAAGCTTTTCTTTTAGGCTAATTGATAACGGCACTGGATTGATTACTTATAGCCTTCAGAACACATCGTTAGCTGAGAATGAACCCTTTTATCCTGACTGGTTGTTTTGAGCTTCTAAAAGTAAAATTTTTCATCATCATACTTTTCTTTATTGAGTAATTAAAGGTTATGGATAAATAAGATAAAACAACTTTTTTGAAAAGGTAAAACACTGGTTTTTATTAAATTTAAAAGCTTATATGCTTAAAAGAAAACTTTAAATAATATTTTTATCAGTATGTATTGAACTTTAACATGGGGTACAGTGGTCCACAATGAATACTGCTCCTGTAATGAAGAATTTTCAAAATATTTAATAATTATTTATTCTCTATAAAGAAATATTGTTTTAAAATAGTTATTCAGCTATAAAATAAAGTAAACAAAGAAAAATGACAATTTTTTAAACCCTACAATGGATAGATTAGCCATTTGGCACACTTTAAATTTCATTATGTTGTTCAGATTATAATGTAGCCATCTGACACTTAAGTTTTCTCCTAAATTATGGATAACAGTTTACATGTGATTTTTAAAATAAGTTTTCGTGTTCAATATAGCACTTTTTTGGGGGGGGGGGGGGGGGAGAAGGAGAGAAATGAAAATCATGCATGTACAGTTAACATATTAAGAAATATTTTGTTTTATATTTACTGCCTTTGAAAAATATAGCTGTAGCCTAATAAGTCACAGATGACCTCACTGGATTGGTTATTTATAACTTCAGAGCACATGGTTAGCTCATAATAAACTATTTTATCCTGACTATTTTAAGGTTCTAATAAATTTTTCATCATATTTGTCTTAATGTTTGCTGATTTTTTTGTACTTAATTAATAACTTGTTTGCCATCACTCCTGTATCTTATTGTTATTTTCAAAATATAATAAATTTTTTGATAATTCTTTAGTTTTATATGTTTTTTGTTTCAAAATGCTACTTGCAAATTTGTATTATTATATAATTTTGGAGGTAAAGGGGAAATAAAAAAGAATTAGATTAATTATAAATAGATTTATATTGTATTTTAGACAATAACTAATAGTGGACCACTGTGCCCCAGTGAGTAGACCAGTGTACCCCGCTTCTGGGGTACACTGGTCCACTTCACGAGTGTATGTAAAAATTTTTTTTTTGAAAGATGTATTGGAAATTGTGTTCTGTGAAAATTATGAGGCACGTAGAAAGGTTTAAAGAATATTCAAAAATATTTTCAGGTAGATTGGTCTCTCTGTTAAAGAGGAAAAAAATGTTAACTGCAAAAGTGTACCACTGTACCCTGTCTCCCCTATATCCTGCGGTAGTCATTTTAAATAAACATTTTAGCCAGTATTATTTATGTTTCTGTTGAAATTATCAGAAAGGAATTAAGAATTTTCTGTCCAAAATTGTTTACAAAATTGCTTGAATTTGCATAATTTCATTGACTCTCACTCTCAGCTGGCACACTCTGCATGGGCCTAAATTTTAAGACCCAGATCCAGCCCGGTGCAGAAAAAGCTATTCAGACTCGGTGTGAAAAATAAAAGTTTGATCCAGCCCTCAGCCGAGCAAAAATCAAAATCTGCCTTGACTGAACTCAATTACTACAAAAATTCTGATTTTTATTAACCGCTGTTATCCTACAATTAAAATTCTTTACAAAAATAGTTCATATATATTTATTTATTTAAGCAAACATGTTTAAAGCACATCCTTTTTCAGATTATGGTCCGCAAGCCATAGTATACGGAATAACAATATTAATGATCACAATTGCATTAAAATAAAGACCCCTCAGAATTTTGTCTACTTTCCGAATATGAATACAGATTTTGAAATAAAGGTTGTCTAAAATTTAAAAATTGTGCTAATTTTCAATTATCAAATGGTAACACCCACTTTTGACAACACATTTCGTTCATCTGACGAAACCCTATTCGTCTCGCTCCTCTGTCTGTCCGTCTGTCACAAAGCCCGTTCTCAGAAACTATACATGTTGGATACATGAAATTTTGGTTACTTATAGCTGAACACCTCACATCATACGAGAAATCATAAAATTTTGAAAATGTCGTACGTTTAACCCTTTGGGGTCCCACATGTGTATTTTAAACAATTCTTTCTAAGTGAACCCCTAATTAGGTTGGAGGCGTGAAATTTTGCATACTTATAGCTGAAGACCGCACATCAAACGACAAATCATAAAATTTTCAAAAAGTCGTACATTTAACTTTTTGTGCTCCCACATGTGTATTTTAAACAATTCTTTCTAAGTGAGCCTCTATTTAGGTTGGAGGCGTGAAATTTTGCATACTTATAGCTCAACACCTCAGATCATAGGTCAAATAATAAATTTTGAAAAAGTTTTATGTTTAACCCTTTCAACTCCAGCTTGTATATTTTAAACAATTCTTTCTAACTGAGCCCCTAATTAAATTGGAGATTTGAAATTTTGCATACATATTGCAGAACACCTGAGGCCAGGCGACAAATCATAAAATCTTGAAAAAGTCTTACATTTAACCCTTTGAGCTACCTCATATGTATTTGAAGCAATTCTTTCTAAGAGAGCCCCTAATTAAATTGAAGGCATGAAATTTTGCATACGTATAACTGAATGCCTCAGACCACACGATAAATCATAAAATTTTCAAAAAGTCTTATATTATTTACCCCTCTGGGCTCTAACTTGTGTATTTTAAGCAATTTTTCTAACTTCCGCCCTTTTAACACGGGGAGAAATTTTCCAACTTTAGCCGACACCCCTTTGACCATTCTTTCATATTATGCACCATAGCCTTACATATTTTAGTTCCATTTTTTTCTGCCAGGTGCGCCTACTTATCTCGGGTGCTATAGGCCCAATCCCCTCGACTAATATATCTACTGATAGTATGTAAAACGGATTTTCGTTTGGATACAGATTTGTTTAGAATCAAGTGCGCCCCCTGGTTGTGAAATGTGGAACTAACAGATTTTTCAAAAGGATAAAGTGTTTTGAAAGGAATATTAAACAAAACCCTCTGTGCGATCTGTGATCACACTTACCCACTTGTTTTAATGAAGGCAGACAGGAAAAAAACATTGTTTACATATTTTTCTTCATAGAGTTTTAAAAGAAAATGTGTTAAATTACCCAGAAATTTGGAAAAATTAATTTATCTTATAA
Source organism: Maratus speciosus (assembly GCA_963932465.1). Taxonomy (NCBI): domain Eukaryota; kingdom Metazoa; phylum Arthropoda; class Arachnida; order Araneae; family Salticidae; genus Maratus; species Maratus speciosus. The sequence continues at coordinate 460,542,733 of OZ010798.1, forward strand.
GGAGACGCATCGGGGACATTCAATTAGTTACCAGAAAAGTTATACAGAATTTTTAAATGTAAAACAAATTCGCTATGTGTAAGAAAGTAGCATAAATTTTTTCCCTCTTATTCTCAAACATTTTCTTTTTCCGTCGATGCTTTGATAACAATAGGGGGTCTCTTTACGCCATCAAAGAGTAAAATTTATCTATATCTCAAAAACTAATGAGGGGAGGAATTATACACTTACATAACCATTCATTTATGTAGTGTTCCCGTTATGCATTTTTCGAAGGGCGCCGCACCCTGCCCTTTTTTATTTAAGTGTCGATGCGCCCTGCCCCATTTTGCATATGTAACGACCTCCCTGCCCTTTTTATAAGTGAAAAATGCACCCTGCCCATTTCTCAAAACATGTACTTTGCACCCCGTAATTTCTTGAAAAAAAAATGCCTTATTTTTCTTCCTTTTAAGGAAAAAAACATGTGGATGCTTCAAAAACAAGTGATTCACTTGTCAGGTCACGACAGGTGACGACAATCGGACCCTCCCCACGCATAGCTAGAACAGGTGCAGGAACCCCAGTTCATCGTGTATTCAAGATTTCAACATTCCGCACTGCGTTCTGATCTGTATCCCCACATTCCAACTCGCCTGCATTTGCAGTTTAAAAATCGCTCCACTAGTTTACGTTATAGCACAAAATTAGCACTCGCCAGGTAACACTTAAAAGGTGGCGATTAACTTTATTGTCTTCACTCGCCAAACTCAATGGGCACCACTCGCCAAATGCGATGGTTGAAAGATCGATGCCAGGGAGGAAAGGGGTGAAATTCGTTCGGAATTTACGGCTTCAAATTGACGATTCTCCCGAACGTAAGAAAAGAAAGTAGCGGGGGTGATTCTGTTTCGAATTTTCCGAAAAATTAAGGCATTCGGTTCCGAAAAAAAAAAAAAAAAACGGTCATCAGTCCGAAAATTCGGACATAAAAAATATCGCTAATTTCGATATGGTCGCCGAAAAAAATTAATTTCGTCAATCGTTCGTAGAAAAAAAATCACCAACTCCGTCAAAGGATCGCAAAATAACGTGAATTTCGCCTAAGGACCACGTAAAATACGCGAATTACGTCAAAACATCGCAGAAAAAACGCAAATTTCGTGACAAGATCGTGGAAAACGTAAATTTCGTGAAAAGATCGCAGATAAAACACAAATTTCGACAAAAGATCGCGGAAAGAACGCAAATTTCGTGAAAAGATCGAGGAAAAACGCAAATTTCGACAAAGAATCGCGAAAAAGAATCACAAAATTCTTCAAAGTATCGCGGAAAAACACAAATTTCGTGAAAAGATCGCGGAAAAACGCGAATGTCGTGAAAAGATCGCGGATAAAACACGAAATTCGTGCAAAGATCGCGGATAAAACACGAAATTCGTGCAAAGATCGCGGATAAAACGCAAAATTCGTGCAAAGATCGCGGATAAAACGCAAAATTCGTGCAAAGATCGCGGATAAAACTCAAAATTCGTGAAAAGATCGCGGATAAAACACGAAATTCGTGCAAAGATCGCGCATAAAACGCGAAATTCGTGCAAAGATCGCGGATAAAACGCAAAATTCGTGCAAAGATCGCGGATAAAACGCAAAATTCGTGCAAAGATCGCGGATAAAACGCAAAATTCGTGCAAAGATCGCGGATAAAACGCAAAAATCGTGAAAAGATCGCGGATAAAACGCAAAAATCGTGAAAAGATCGCGGAAAAAACGCAAAATTCGTGAAAAGATCGCGGAGAAAACGCAACTTTCGTGACAAAATCGCGGAACAAACGCAAATTTCGTCAAAAGATCGCGGAAAGAACGCAAATTTCTTGAAAAGATCGCGGGAAAACTCAAATTTCGTGAAAAGATCGCGAAAAACGTAAATTTCGTGAAAAGATCGCGGAGAAAACGCAACTTTCGTCAAAAGATCATGAAAAAAATGGGAATTTCACGAAGATTGCGGAAAAAACACAAATTTTATCAAAAGATAGCGGAAAAAACGCAAATTTCGTTAAAAGATCGCCTAAAAACGCAACTTTCGTCAAAAAATCTTGGGGAAAAAAATGCAAATATTTTCAAAGAATGGCGAAAAAACCCACAAATTTCGTTAAAAGATTACAAAAAAATGCAATTTTGTGAAAAGATCGCAAAAAAAACACACAGATTTTGCAAAAGGTCACGAAAAATGAGAATTTCGTCAAAAGATCGTGAAAAAAATGCGAAATTTGTTAAATGGTGACAGAAAAATGCAGTTAGTGCCGAGGGGCGGGGGATCTCTCTCTGCTGTAACCTTTCCGAAAATTTCCTATGAATTTTATTTCATTGCAGTTAATAGTAAACATAAAATTTTTCAGATGAGTGTAATCATATCGAATGGTAAGTAATATATATTAGTAAATTACAATGTTGATAGTTAGAAAAAACACAATTTTGTATGGAGCGTACTAGGACTGGGCGATGTACAAATTTCTTAAATTGATTTATCATCCATCTAACATCGCGATTTAACACCGATTTTACATTTTAGAATCTGGAAGCCTATTTTTTAATTTTTAGTAACAAAATACGGTCTTTATGTGCCCCCCCCCCCCCTCCTGTATTATTTAGTATACTTAGTTTTTAATTTTTCAAATAATTTTGAAAAGTGGTATATTTTACACATAAAAAAATTTGAATGTCCTAAAACACTAGATTTTTTTCCATTTTAAAATTTAGTGACCTATTTTAATACATTTTATAAATTCATTCTTTATGAAGTAATATAAAAGATTTTTTTTTTTTTTTTTTTTGTCTGACTTGTTATGCCTGCTACAATCTAAATTCCTTAAAGGGGGGGGGGGGGGGCGAATTCCCCAAGTTCACCCAAATAGCACTTCATTGCAAACAACCTACACATTTTTTTTTTTTTTACAGACTCAGATTTAAAAAGTTATTGAGGTAAAACAGAAGAACATTAAAATAATTCAATGATGAATTTAATTATTCATTTACCATGATGAGAAAAGTAGTTACAAAAAAGGGGGGGGGGGGGGATTTGAGAAATAAGGTGCAATTTTATATCTTTTTAACTTTTAGATTATAATAAAATTTGTTCAACACAAATGCTGACATGTATATAGTGGATGGAGAAGGATTGAAAGTGTGAGCCTTAGAGCACATTACTGAAATTGCTGATTTTTTTTATCTTCGGCTCAAACTATGTCTAGATACAAAATGTCAAGTCATATGGATGATATGGTTTTGAGTTATAAACATTCAAAATTCAGAGCTAATGTTAAATTACATTTTCATATTTTTATTAATATCTCCTGAAATTATAACCCTAATGTGATAATTTTTTGTGTAGTTATAATACTAAAAGACCCAAACGTAAATACATTGAATTTATAAATTAAAAATTTTATATGAATTATGAAATTAATATTTGAAAAAACTATAAGTTGCAACCTACATTTTTTTTTTTTTTTTTTTTTTTAGATTTCTATTTATTATGCTGCACTGTCATTATAACAATAAACGACACTTGCTGTAGAAATATTTCTTGCAAAATTCTAAAATCTATATTAAAACAGTAAAAATGTTTTAAAAACCTGTTATATTAAATTATGTTAAAGTACTCCAGAAAAAATGCATACTACAGTTTTACTCATTGATAGTAATATACAGAGTGTCCAATGGCTAATTCCTAAACCGTTAGTCATAGACATATAGTTCCAATTACAAAAATGTTTTTAATGAGGTAAAGAAATATTTAAAAAGCGATTTGGGTCAATAAAAACATTTCTTAAAAAAATATGAAATTTAAATTTGTATACGGTCTCCCAGTCCTTTAAGTTATATTTAGTAAAATTTTCCTATTACACTGATAAGTAAGACAAAAAAAAGTCCCGTTCATATAACGCTAAAATTGACCGAGTTATGAAACTTTAAAAATGCATGACTTATACAACTTTTCTGCATATGAACTCTGATGATTTTTGCATGCTTTGAGAGGTCATATACCAAATGTTTAAAGTATTCAAAGAACTCATTTCATGTGTATCTGCGATTTGAAAAAAATCGTACAAGCATCAAGTTAACTTTTTCAAGTTTCAGATTGACTAAAATCATTGTATTTTAACATATGTTTTTTTTTTGTTGTTGTTTTTGTAAGGATTTGAGACTGTTTCTTTCATGATTTCTTTTAACAAAAATTATGTTATTTTTATAAGTTTTTATTTAACTTTAACGATCGTATGTTTGTTTTTCCAGTTCAATTAAAATATCTTGTCAAAAGCAGGTGTTGCCATTGAAAAAAAAACAAAGTTTGGTCCGGTTTTGATTTGTAGATGGCCCTTAAGCAAATTTTATACACATCATTTAAAAATACACTTTATTTCTAATCGTTTGGTGTCAGTAACTTTCTTCTACTATAATTTGTTGCAGAGTTAGTAGGGCTGTTTACTTTTTTTTTTTCACGACTGTACATGTAGTTAACATATAAAACACCCCAATATGTTAGTCCCTTAAAGGTTGTTGTGAAAAATTATCAACTTTTGGATATGTTGCAGATATGCAACACAGTGATGCAAAGGGTTAATTAGGTTTAATGAAGAATGTTTTAGAAATTATACAACTACTAAGAACAAATCAAATAATTCACAACTCTAAAAAGAAAAGGGAAAAAAATTGTTTATTTTTTCTATAGGCTTCTTTTTTATACAACTTTACATAAGCATTATGCCGTTCAAAAAGTAATTTATTTTCAAAACTACTTTTAAAAAAGTGGTAGATTTTAAATGCTTAAATATACAGAAAATTCTATGTTATAATTTCTACATATTTTCTTTCAAACATGAGCCAATAAACATTAGCATTTCCTTTAAATAACATTAAATTATACATATCAGTTTCAGATGACTGAAAATATATAACAAATCACAATACCCGGAGATAATTCACTTAACTGTTAAATTTCAATGAAAGCAAGACAATATTTATCTATTATGTATACCATCCATCCATCCATTTTAAGCAGGTGCGACACAATACCGCGCAGGGCCTTGGGCAAAACACTTAATGGGGCCCTATGTCTCTGACTGAAATATTAAAGATCTCTACTAATAATATTTATTTTTGATTGTGCAAAATAATTTAATACAAAACTGATTTAAAATACAAAACTGCTCATTAACATTTGTAGTTATTAAGGCTGTTTTTAACTGCTCTGCTCAACAAGCGTAAAACATTTTTACACATTTACAAATTCATTTTTTAATGGAAAGGTATAAAATTGGAAAGCCTGGCCATGGAAGCGATTTGGAATTGAACTGTTTTTTCCATTTTTTGATCAATCAATTACCTATTGAGTTATAAGCCATTTTCATCATGTGACAAACACATTTTTCGCCCGCTCTTGAGTGCTTTTTCTTCCTTCGTGCAAAAATTCGGTTCAAAACACCCACTTTGACAACATTTTCTAAAAGATCTATTGTGTTTGCAAAAAAAAAAAAAGGAAAAAACAGCTCAATTACATAGTTTCTGAACAACACCAGCTAGTTTCATGCAATTTTGAACAAAAATAAATTAAAACTTATGTCAGAAAGTTGCCCTTTCGATTTGAGAACAGCCTTAAAAGAACATAGTTTTCATCTATCCATTTTCTTTCTACTAAAATGTATAAAAAAAATACCATGCAACTTCTTTTGCATTTAATGTGCATAATTCTGTTGATCCTAGTTTCAATGGACCTTATGCACGCGACCTGAGGTCGAGACTAAAATTCATCTGCTGGCGATATTTACCGTTGAACATTAATGGACCTTATGCACACGACCTGTGGTCGAGGATAAAATTTGTCTGCTGGCGGTGTTTAGCATAGCAGTCTATGGAGTGTGAGTTATTAATGCTTGTTTCTTAAAAATACCGCAAAAAATTCTTTGATGTAGCAGTATATAATCTATATTATAATCTAAATTCAAAATGTTGTTCTGTATGCGAGAAAATTCCCTAAGTTTGCAAATTTTCAGTAAAAATGTATGCACTCAACCTGGGTCAAGGCTAAAGTCATCTGCTAGCAGTGTTTGCGCCTGCACATACTGGTATTCTGCCGGTGCAGTAACTAGAATAACAGATCATCGTACTGCAAGCTCTGGCGTCTGACGTCAGCTGAATAGGGTCCATTAGCATAGCAGTCTATGGAGTGCGAGTTATTAATGCTTGTTTGTTAAAAATACAGTAAACAAATTCTTTGTTGTAGCAGTATATACTTAATACATTGTAATATAAATTCAAAACATTGCTATTTTATGCAAGAAAATTCCCTAAATTTGCCAAATTTTGGCTAAAATTTATGCACTCAACCTGGGTTGAGGCTAAAGTCGTCTGCTAGCAGTGTTTGCACCAGTGCACACTGGCATTTCTGCAGTATAGTGAAAAGAACTAAAATAGATCGACATGCTGCTACCTCTGGTGTCGGACACACATGCATTGGGTCCATTAAGGGGCTGCTTCACTGAAACTCCCTGTTCGGAAATCCCATGTTAACCTATGGGAAAACTTAGAAGTGTGATGACTTATGACCTAATAAAATTATTGAAATAAGATTTTCTCCATCAGAAAGTAGACGTCAGATGATGATAAGATGTGTTTTAAAAAATTATCTCCTTAATTTTAAGTACATAGACTCCCTGAAATCTGCACACTTTGTGATCAGAAGAGGTTGTGTGGATTTTAGAATTTTGCAGATTTCTGGTCAGTCCTTTGTTTACATTTTTTAAACAGTAATTTGAATGTAATATTGCAATCGAGATTTTTACTATATTGCAAGCATTTATTATAATGTTAAAATAATTAAGTAACGTAATAAACTAAAAAATTAGATAATTTAAAAAATGATTAAAAGTAAAGGTCAAGCAAATAACAATTTATAATTAAATATGCATAATAAAGATGAGATACCATTTTCCCTAAATTATTCAATGAAACTTGCCTTATAAAGGTGCTCTACTAATTCACATCAAACCATAAAATAAGGAAGTTTTATTTCAGGTTTAGCCAGACTTAATAACCAGAGATGCTTGATTAATAAATAAATGTATTTAGTAAAAAGATTGTGATTACAAGTGGCATCAGCAATATCTTGAATTTTTTCAGAAATTTATATTTCCTTCATGAAAAAGCATGAGTTCAGTAATATTAGATTATAAAAATTAAAAAGCCTAATTATGTCCATACGTCTGAACTGAAAGTTTCATTGTTTACATCTATAATGATGTAAGGATTTTAGGCATTGGCAGATTTGAAGGAGTCTACAGTATTTCTATGAAGATGATAAAATTTCAAAATTTATAGGGATTTTTAAAAACTAGGGAATTACAAATTTAAATACAATCACACAAGAAGGAGTATTGCTATGCCCTCTCCAAACCTTCTAAAATTAAGGGTTTTTCACCCTTAAGAGGGCTGGTCACTCAGCTTCCGAATTCCTCTCACTAATATAAAGTCTATGGGCATTGGATGCATTCATATATTTAAAATATCTCTTCAGGAAATTAATATTTTCAACTTCTATTTTTTGTGTACACTTCCTAAAAGATGTCTCTTTTTCAATTCCTACTATTAGTTCACACTCTCCCTATATTTATTTATTTATTTATATATCTTGTTCAAATTTTTCATCGTTAATAAAATACTTATTATTCAGCCTATCAAGTTAAAATAAATTTTTTAAAACTTGTACTGGATGACACTTGATGTTAATACAGTTTTTTCAAATATTAATTCATTAATTAAATTTTAATTAATTTTAGTTTTATATGGGAGACAAAATGGCAGCCATTGGTTATTGAACAACATTTAATGCATCTTCATATCTATAAGGGGGGTTACCAGACCCTGTTCTGTCGCCAAATACCGCCACGTTTGTCACCAGCTTGGCAATATGTTGCCAACTTGATGATATCTCTAATATTTCGCCAAATTCCCACAGACTTCCATTGTAAACCTACTTGCTTATAGAAAATCAACAAATTGAGATTTTTAATATGCAACAAAAACTAATATTAGCTTAAGGGATTATATTGAATTTGTCTTTGATGACCTAAGTAGGAATTGACTTTAAAAACAAAATTTTTATATTACTTGATTTTCTTAGTTCTCAAAATATTTCTAAAGTATAGACTTAATTTTATATGAGGTGTTAAAATCTTACTCACAGTTCGCCCGCTTTTAACACATAAAATATTAAATTTAGCGTAGCGAAATATTTTGAAAACTAAGAAAAAAAGAGATATCCTTTAAGAAGAGTACACAGAAAAAAGATGTTAAAAATATGAATTTCCCCAGAAGATATTTTAAATATACGAATGAATCAAAAGTCCATAGACTTACGGAGGAGAATTCAGAGGCTCAGTGACCAGCTCCCTTAACAGAGCACTAAGTTAGAAGATAATTCGCAAAAACCTCTGAATAGCAGACACTGAGGGAGAGCGGAATTTGTCCAGTATTCAGAGTATTCAGAGGTTTCAGAAGTTAAAAACATATGAATACATATATGTTGGGGATTGGAAAAGTGTCCGCTATTCGGGAGTGTCCGTTTTCGAGGTTTTACTGTATAAGGAAACAATATTACTTTTTAAACATTTTTAAAAAATACATTATTATTATAACATTTATGACATATATACATAAAAATGTTAATAGATAAATTGCATTTATATTTAAATTTTACATAAATTATAAGAAAGTATTTAAAGCAAACTTACTAACCAAGTATGACTAGAACACTAAAGTTGTACACTTAAATTCCTGTAACGTTAATTAAATACCATGCAGCGAAGTCACAAATATAAATACTAAATAATTACAGATAACAACTATGTACACAAATCTAATGCTAACAGTAAATAAACCAATAATAATTAAAATACATATAGGTGTGAATTTTAAAAAATGAACAAGAGATTCTTTCAAGCAAGTGAGAAATTGAAAGTAAAAAAACAAATAAAATAAACCACAGTTTAAAAAGATAAATTTTCACACTTTATCCCTTTGGGATCTACATTCTTCTTCTTAAAAAAAAAAAAAAAAAATATGGCCATTTTTTTCCCCCATTCTGACCAGAAAATCAGAGTTCTAATTTTTTATGACTGCTCTTTCATCTCTCACCTAAAACTTCATTTATAATGGCTGTTTCATAATACTGGAAGCCATCAGTTCATCAGAAGAAAATAACCCGGTTAAGCAGGACTCTACTGTACCACTCACTTTGATTGGCTGTTGCGGCTGGTTTCATTTTATACGCATGAGCACGTGTTACATTTGTCCAGATCTCAGACACAGAGACGTTCACTGAGTTATCTTAGATGAGTTTTCCGATGTGAACAGGCATCCAATTCTGGGAGAGTACCACCTCAAAATTTGCAGTCTAAGGTATCTTAAATATCCAATCTGAACAGGGTATTATATCCTGTTCACACTAGAAACTTAAGATATCTTAGACCACCAGTTTTGAAGTGGTACCCTCCCAGAATTGGATGCCTGTTCACATCGGAAAACTTACTTAAGATATCTCAGTAGCGTTACTGTGTCTGTGATCTGAAGAAAAGTAAAATATGCGGATGTGCTTAAAATAAAAACGGCCATAACAGCCAATCAGTAAAAGCGAGGGTTCATAGCCAACGAGAGTGAGTGGTCATTCCTGTATCTAGACGAAGTAAGTCAAAACTCACTGAGAGAGTTTGTGGAACACTCTCAGAGAGTTCAACGGCTTGAGATATCTTAAGGTATCCAGTGTGAACATAGTATCAGTATGCCACAGGTGAAAAATCGCCGAACTATGCTCTCCCCCCCCCCGCCCCCCCCCCCCCCCCCAAAAAAAGGCCAACTGCCTGTACAAATTAACATATAATAGCAGACATGTTTTGGAACAGCATGAATTGCAGCTATAAAATGGGGCATAATTTTCTAAGATAGATATTGAATGCTTATAAAAGTATTTTTTTAAACTGTTTTTACTTTTATTAAATTTAAATAATGGAACACAAGTCTGAAATAAAAGTCACAGTAATGGTGTATAAAACATAATGGTGTAAATATCATATTTATGAACTCTGGTATTATATGTAGGCTGATACATAATTCTGCAAATATGCAATCAAAATTTTATTTTAAATAAAACAAACACTTAAATAATAAAATAAAACTTTGTGACCTCCATGAAAGAAGAAACAGTAGATCAATTCAAATATCCAAATAGCTCATTATAAATTCTCATAAAATATCATTAATTATGTGACAAACTATTCTTGCAACCAAAAAAAGGCCGATTGTCTGTGAAATTAACATATAATAGCAGATATGTCTTGGAACAGCATGAATTGTAGCTATAAAATAAGGTGTAATTTTTCAGATAGACACTGAATTCTTATAAAAGAGATTTTTTTTTTAAAACTATTTTTACTTTTATTAAATTTAAAGAATGGGACACATGTTTGAAATAAAAGTTGCAGTAATGGTGTATAAAGCAATAGACAGTAATGGTACATAAAACATTAACAGTAACAATGTATAAAGCATTAAACAGTAATGGTGTATAAAGCATATTGGTGTAAATATATTTATGAGCCCTAATATTATATGTAGGTCGATACTAATTCTAGAAATATGCAATCAAAATCTTATTTTAATTAAAACAGAAACTTAAATAGTAAAATAAAACTTTGTGACTCTCATGAAAGAAGCTATAGTAGAACAATTCAAATAAAGTAAATAACTCACATACAACAAAATAAGTTAAGATAAAAGAAAAATGTACATCTAAAGAAAAGAGCCACCTAAGGCATTCCTCTAAAATCCATTACACGTTTAACTACAAGTTTCAGACTGTTTAGTTTTGATAAAAATGTTAACTGCAAAAGGATTTATCAAAATAAATGCAACGAAAAAATAAATACTTTATGTTTAACAACAAAAATTAAAGACATAACAATAAAAAATAACACAATAAATAAATATCGACACATACAAAATCTAATAGCAATCAAAATTTTTTTTTTCAGAATTTAAATTTGGTACTTTTTCAGTATAGGTGCCTAGGCTAGATAGATAAAATGGCCTTGGCGAGAGAAGATAATTTGACAACATATTTTCTGGCAACCTATTCACTGTTTATACACAAGAAATTTTTTTCAATATTTATACAATTTGATTTATTATTTATATAGAATCAATTTATCTATTTTTATATACAAACAGAAGTAAATTGTATATAAAAAAGTTTATATATAAACAAATAAAATAAAGTTTATGTATTAAATTTTAATAAAAGAAATCACCCATCATAAAGATATTAATATTTGTGAAATCAATTTAACAAAACAGAAGTTGACTGACATATTTACATTAGATTCACAATTATAATTAGAGTTAAGTTTCCAAGCTGACATTTATTAAATCATAAATAACCTTTAGTGCCACAGGTGGAAATTAGAATAGCTATTGCAATAAGGCTGATGCAAAACCTCAGTAAACCCATCATTACAAATATTTTTAACCAACGAGGGTTGAGGGTTAAAGAAACCGCCCACTTTGATGCTAAAGCCCTCTGGTGGGAAAAACCGGAATTTGGAGTATATAGCAAGTTTTCCAAATGGATTGTATATTCTAAGTCTCATTAAACATTTGTGTTTGTCTTCATATTGATCCTTTGCTGTGGTAAAGTTTTAACTTATCAATCTTAATTCTTCATATACATATATAAATAAGCATAAAAGTTCTTTAGATTTGTTTTCATAACTGTTTATATCATTTGGCAACAAATATCACTCTCTGAAGTATTGAAATGTGCCAAGTTAAAAAAAAAAAAAAAAAAACTCCAAGACTTCTACAGCGGAAAAGTACCATATGTTCTTTAATGGAATAACATGAAGCTTCTGATCTAAAAGTTTGAATGCACATAAGCATTACAAAGTTCCCAGCAACATGGAAAGTCAGGAAATTTCAAAGTAGTAAGGGAAAATCAGGGAAATTTAAAAGTACATAGGGAAAGTCAGGGGATTTCAAAGTAGTCAGGGAAATTAAAAAATATATAGGAAAAGTTAGGGAATTTACAATTATTTTCTAAAAACTAATGGAAAAGTCTGGGTACAAAAATGAAAAATGACACAAAATTCGTCAAACGGTCTCTGGAAGAAAAACAAAATCGCAGGAGAGAGGGCATAGAGGGGGGGGAGGAGATTGCGAAATTTGTCAAACAACCACAGAAAGAAATTGCTCATTTTGCCAAAAGATTGTGGAAATAAATAGCAAATTTCGTTGTATGTCTGTTTGGTCCTAGAATTTTTTTAGATCTGGTAGGGAAAGTCAGGGAAATTGACAGACATGTTTTCCTGGGAACCCTGCATTACAGAATATAAGAAACAAAAGACTTTAAACATTATAATATTACAGAAAACTGGAAAATTGGTTTAGAAAATGGGTTACGCACAGTACTTCATTCAAGGTAAACTTGTGTTTCAGAAATTGATGTACATAAAAAAACAACATATTACAGCAACTTCCACTCTTTCTTGCATATCCACTTATATATCCATATGTACATACAATTTAATATAAATCTTACACTATATTATGCAAAAATAGCAGATAAATGTATGTGTTTAACATATATCTGAAATTTTAATCAAAATATTTTCTATTACTTAGGAATGATGTGCTCACTTGAGCACATTTTAATGTATCATATTAAAATATGAAATATATTAGAGCCTGGTGTAAAAATAACAAACAAACAGAAACGATAAATCAGAAGGTGAAATACCTAAAAATGATTTCATACTTGAATATTTCATACCTTTAATCTTCCCTTTTTAATGAAAGGAATAAATAATCCTCACAAATAAATAATAAACATCATTTAAAAACAACCGTTTTTTAGACAAGGTCCTTTGTGTACATAAAAACTAATATTAATTGCATATTTTTAACCCTCTAAAGTCCTGTGTGATGCAGAAATTTTGCACTCAAATATACATACACTTTAAGCTTTAAGTGCAAATCTATCTCATGAAAGTATAAATATGAAATACAGTAGACTTTCTCAAATCTGCATAGCTTGGGGCCAGAGGTTGTGCAGATTTCAGAATTTTGCAGATTTCTGGTCACTGCTTTGTTTATATCTTTTAAACAGTATTTTGAATGCAATAATGCACTCTAAATTATAATGAATGCTTACAATATAGTAAAAGATTAACAAATTATGTGAAATAATAAAAAAAATTAATAAATAATTAAAATATTAAAAGTAGATCAAGTAAATAATTAATAATGCATATTTAAATATGCATAGTAATGATGAGATACATTTTTCTTCAATTATTCAATAAAACTCATTTCATCATGTGTGCACTAATTTAGATTGAAATCATAAAATAATGAAGTTTATTTCATGTTTAGCCAGAATTAATATCCAAAAAAAGAATAATAAATAAAGGTATTTGGTAAAAAGATCGTGATTACCACTGATGTCAGCACAATCTTGAATTTTTACAGAAATAAATTTGGCATAGGTGTCATATACGCCCCATATTGGCGCGATTTTTTTTACGCCAATGTCATATATGCACAGGGTACTTAACTGGTGCCAAAGTGTCATTATTTTGCTTGATAGGTAACCCGGTTGTTGTTGTTTATTTATTAATAAATTGTTTATTCACATTTATTTTCTTTTTTAAAATTATATAAATGTTTTGTTCTATATTTATTAATCAAACTTTTTTTTATTTATTGTTACTCCCCTTTAAAATATATATATATATATATAAAACTGGTATTCAAAAACGAGGTTTTCACCAAATTGGGGTTAAAAAAAACACACCAATACATATATTGTTAAATAATAGCTCTTCAAAAAAGGAATTAATCCCCTTTTTGAAAAATATGGCAGGAAAAAAACTAAATATTTATGAAGAAATCTTAAAAAGTAAAAAAAAAAGTACATTGATTTTTCTTTCAACACCAAAGTTATGCAATGAAATGTATATGACATCTGCACCATAAATTTATACTTAACTCATGATAAAGCATGATTCATATTGACCAGATTCAATCCTATTGACCAGAAATACATATTAAAATATGTGCAAAATGATATCAAAATAAAAAAGTCTTCATTTTAACTGAAAGTTTCTTTTTTTACATCTGAAAAAATCTTCATTTTAACTGAAAGTTTCTTAGTTTATGTCTGAAATGCTGTGCAGATTTTAGAGTTGCGGATTTGAGAGAGTCACTGTATATAAAGTTTCATTATTATGTTACTTATTTAAAAAAAAAAAAAAAAAAAAAAAAAAACCTTTCAAATGTACTTTTAAAAAAATAAAAATAAAAAACATGTTTGAAAAGGTTCACAAGATAGACAGTAAGAAGTAGGAATATTGTTAAATAATAGCTCTTCAAAAAAGGAATTAATCCCCTTTTTGAAACATATGTCAGGAAAAAACTAATTATTTATGAAGAAATCTTAAAAAGTAAAAAAAAAGTACCATTGATTTTTCTTTCAACACTAAAGTTATGCAATGAAAATGAAAGTTAATGTAGGGGTTGATTTGTCAAATTTTTCAAAAAGGGAAGGGGTACACTGCCGGGGAATTATCATTGTCTTTTTTTTAAAAATTCAATTAACTAAATTTTCTGATTATTCCTGATAACTTTGAAAAAAAAATAGAAAAAAAATATTTTTCTTAAGTGACTTCTAATAGTTGCACTTAAACAAAAAAGGAACAGATGTGCTTGTGTTAAACAAACTAAACTAGGATTTTTTAGTCAACAATTAAAACATTTTTTTCAGTCAGGAAGATTGTAACCCTTTGTGTGGAAGAGGAGGAGGGGGGGGGGGTGTTAAAGTACTTTCTTATTTATTTTCTAAACCTTTCATATCACTTTTTTTTTAAAGCAGGTTTGAAAGGGTTTGTGAAAAAAAAAATAATAATAAAATAAAAAAGTAATAGGAATATTGTTCAAAAAAGGAATGCATCCCCCTTCATGAAAAATTCCGGGCACTTTTCTACTTGTATTTGGCGCCTCTTAGATATTGATGTTATCTCTAATAATATTTTTAAAAAAGTGAATAATAGTATAAGATGAAATTGGGCTTTAGAGGGTTAAAAGTAACAAATCAATCACATGTTTCAGGTGACAATATTTCTATAGGTACCACAGAAGGCCTATAAAGTACGAAAGTGCTGAAGAAATAGTAGCTGAAGCCAGCTGCGGCAAATACTGTTATGGCAAGCCAGGCGTTGTAACTCATGATGATGAGCATCAACAAGTAGCCCATTGTCACTTGGATCATGTAGAGTAGGGCTTGAACGCCATGCATCCGTAACCTGAAAAGATTTAAAGATACATTCAGTAATATAAAAAAATAACAGTAATAAAAACAGAAAAGGCACTTTTAAAAATACAAAATAAAGAAAATTAAGGCAAAATTTGGCACTTTTATGTTAGAAAGATGTAAATCTCGCCAACAGCAGCTCTAATTTTAGATAGATTAGATAGAAATACAGTAGAACCTCTATTATCCGTAGTAATTGGAACCGATCATCTTTTGGAAAACGAAATTTTTGGATAATCGAGAATGCTTTAATTTTAAGATTTAGGAAAAATATATGCGCTATTTCTTAATGGTAACAAGTGCTTAATAAAAATAAATCAATAGCAAAATAGAAACAAGAATAAATTACCTGAATTTTAATTTTGAAATTAAGTACCTTTTACATATATCACAAGGGTTTGAAAAAATGTTTTGTTTGTCGCAGTTTCGATTGCCTTTGCTTCGAAGCTCTATCATGGAGTTTTTTATATTATTAGTTCACCAGTATAGCAGTCTTTCTGCTGCCCCAGCTATGCCAAACCTTTTGCAAAACATTCAAAAGCTTCAGAATTGCTAATTAGTTTGTTTTCTTCGTTCCACTCCACAGCTTACGGCAGCTCAAGTTAAATTCAAAGGAACTCTAAGAAAGGGGATTGAAAATATTTATATGTACTCGTACTCGTAGTTTGGAAAGGACCGTTTGAACACAAGGAATATGGTAGTTTAAAAAAAAAAAAAAAAAAAAAAAAAAACTTTAAAAATGGATTTTGCATACAAGGAATGTGATAGTAAAAAAAAAGCTTTAAAAATGGATTTCGGTTAAAAGAGATTCTACTGTGTATATATATATATATATATATACAGTAAAAGCGACCACGTTCTGTTCCAATAAGAAATGGTCGCTCCGAGAGGTGTGGTCTCTTAATGGAGGTCATGTTTAAATCCAGATTTTTATTGTTGAAAAAAGGTAATTAATGTTACTAAAATTTATTTTTCACATTAGGAAAAAATATAAAAAATTAAGTATCAAAACAAAAGTTAATTGCATAAGTTAATTACTGCGGAGTTAAAATAATGAATACATTGACGTTTGCTTTGATTTTACAACTTTAGCTTTTATAGCTCTTAATTCCAAGTCCTTCCGAAGTTCAGTAGATAAATGCAATTTATTTTTGGATAAGAACAAATAATTTTATTAATTTATCTATTTTTTGAGAGTTTCCTGGCAGAATAGGGCAAGGGACTTTATTGACCGTCATTCTTAAATTGTCATCAGAGTTAAATTCATTGCCTAAAAAGGTACAAAGGGGTTTAAACACTTAAAAGTTACCGGAATAATAATAAAAAAAATCTAAACTTTTAGTTTAGAAGTTAGATGAATAATGTGCTTTAAAAAAGAATTTTTTTCTAATAAAACCTTCTTCACACGATCAGGAAAACATGGAATTTGTTTCATTTTCTTCAAAGAAATGGGTCACTCATAGAGGGAGTTCAACTGGAATGATCTCTGAATGGAGGTAAAATTAGTATTGAACCTATGGGAATACATTTCGTTCCATGAAGAAATGATCGTTCAGGGAGGTGGTCGCACAGGGAGGTTTCACTGTGTATTGTATGTATGTATATATATATATATATATATATATATATATATATATATATATATAACCATAATATAATTACAAATCATCATCTACTTCCAATTACGATAATTGAATCAATAAATTAATAAATTTAGCATCAAATCATAACTGTAACATTATACAAAATGCAGATGGAACCCAATACAAGTAATACAAATTAAGCAAAATCCACTAATTAACTAGCATATTGCATACGATTAATCCATATAAACATATGAAAAACCACCAAATTTTGAAAAAATAATCTATTAAAGACATATGAAACAAAAAAACCAGCAAAATAATGTTGAACCATTAAAAGACTTATTGTAAACAAATAATAGATCAAATGGAAGGATGTAGCCGAAAGCTTATATAGCATTTCACTTTATCAAGGGTACATGAAATACCAATATAAGCAAAAGCATAGTCAATTTCTGTAATAGAATCCAGCATTAAGCTAAAAATTAGATTCCATATGCACCCGATCGACCACACACCAAAAAAGTAAAAATTTACCATGACAGATATATATATAACCATTATATAATTACAATTATCCCTTTAAGACCAGGATGCTTTTTGAGTTTTTTTTAAAAAACAATGATATAACTGAAATTTTAAACTGATAAGTCACTATCTGTTGACAAAATTCATAACTCGAGCACAATCACTCGATTCCGGCATTTATGGAATAGATAACCCAAGAAGGTAGAATTTTAGTTAATGCCTAACCTGCACGATCGTGCGTGTCTGGTTAAAGGGATATATATATATATAGGCATGTACTAAATTTTGTCCGCACGATAAAAGGCACAATTATGTATGGATCGTCTTCAAACTCACCGAAAACATTAAGATGGTTAATATCTCGGAGGGGATTGCAAAAGAGCAAAATCGAGCCAAGGCAGGGGAAATAGGGAGGGGTTTTGTAAAAAAAACCTGTAACTTCTTAATTATAATACATATCAAATCAATTTAAAGTTATTATTACTACTAGAAAAAGGGGCAAAAAATTTACGTATGACAGATTTTTGATAAAATTAAAAGTAGGCTTAAGGGGCGAAAAAAATAGGATTTTAGCGAGAAAAAAATTTATAACTTCGTCAATTCTCAAGATATCAAATCCAATTGAATTTATTATAAATCTACTTATTATCTACAATTTTTATATGGGCAAGTTTTTGATAGGACCATTCTTAAAGGAAAAACAAATTAAAAATACAAAGCGGTTGAAGAAAAAATTATGGTATTAACATGATTCTGATAAAACAGAAAAATTTAATTAAAAACTCGTCAAATGCGGCCAGATAAAATTGTTAAACTGGGTTTGTCTCTAATCTTGATTTAGTTTTTGTTGGTTAAAGTAGTACCTGACTTTGAAATCTGCCAGCGCCTGTAAGCCAAGCCGGCAGGGATTTTTTTTCTTTCCGTGCATAAATTATAAACGGTACTTTGGTGAAATAAAATAGTTTGGTTTATGGTATTTCCTATCCCTATTTTTTTTTCTTTTTTTGTATTTTGAATGAATTTCATGCATTTTAAAAGCATGTAATATATTACTTTAAATGACAGTTATACCTTTTAAATAGAAAGAGTGAAAAGTTTTTCGTTTTAAGTACAATGAATGCAATACGAGTGACGCCGCTGAGAACAATGTTTGGCGATTTATCACCTGCACTCGACTAACATGGAAGTATCCAAAATTCTTAGTTTAGTTTGCAGGAAAAATTGACCATAAGAGGTTTGTGACGGTTGTAATGTACCAATAATTATGGGGCTCCTCAACAAAATTAAGAATTTTTTTAATATAAAAGAGAAGTTTTGCACCTGGGTTCGCACCTAGTTCCCACTAGAGTTCTGCCCGGATCGGGTTGTACAGACTCGAAATGAACCAGAAAACCAGGGGTGATTCTGAGTAAAAAAAAAAATCTAAAATTCACAGCAAATTTTCTGAAAAGTTACAGCAGAGAGGGGGGGAGGGGAAATCCACTCTCGGCACTAACCATGCGTTTTCTCCGCGGCCGAGTTTCTTCCGCGGTCCCTTGACAAAATGTGTGTTTATTTCGCGACCCCTTGACGAAATTTACGTTTTTTTTTCGAGATCTTTTGACGAAACTTACGGTTTTTTTCCGAGATCTTTTGACGAAATGAGCGGGTTTTTTCGAGATCTTTTGACGAAATTTGCTGCTTTTTCGCGATTTTTTGACGAAATTTGCAGCTTTTTTTCGCGATTCTTTGACGAAATTTGCAGATTTTTTCGCGATTCTTTGACGAAATTTGTAGCTTTTTTTGCGATTCTTTGACGAAATTTGCAGATTTTTTCGCAATTCTTTGACGAAATTTGCAGGTTTTTTTCGCGATTCTTTGACGTGCAGGTTTTTTTTTTTCGCGATTCTTTGACGAAATTTGCAGGTTTTTTTCGCGATTCTTTGACGAAATTTGGTTTTTTCCCGATCTTTTGACAAAATTTGCGGGGTTTTTCGCGATTCTTTGAAGAAATTTGCGTTTTTTCCGCAATCCTTTGACGCAATTTGCGTTTTTTCCCCGATCCTTTGACAAAATTGACGATTTTTCTGCAAACGATTGACGAAATTCATTTTTTTCGGCGACCATTTATCGAAATCCGCGATATTTTTTATGTCCAAATTTTCGGATGGGTGACCGATTTTTTTTTAATTTTCGCAACAGAATCACCCCATACAGAAACCAAAATTTTTTTATCAATCCGAACTCGAATCGAAGTGAAAGAAAATGAATTCACATTGAAACACAATTATGCAAAAATAGTCTGTATCTCTAATTATATCTGTTTTGTATAAAAATGAACGCATACCCATTCAATATTCATTTTTTTTTTTTTTTTTTTGAAAAATATTTAAGATTTTTTGACAAATCTTACCCGACACGAAAGAATCAAAACCTAACCCGAAACATTTAAAGTCAACGCGACCTAAACTCCATCTGCAACGAAAAAAAAATGAGTGTCAATCCGGTCGAAGATACATTATAATTACGTGAAACGAAGTTGTTTTAAGTGACACTAAATATTTAATGAATGTTTTGCTCAGAACGAATAAACAAACAGTGAGATCGTGTAGGAGACAAATTTTGTTCCTTAAATCTCCCACTAGATGGTAGCACCAAACTTTTTGGTTGGAATGTCTACAATTTTCAGTCGGGGATGAGAATTCTCCACTTTTTTGCATACCAGTAAAATGACACAGTTCCGATTAAATAAATAATATTTCCTCTAATATTTTACTGGTATGCAAAAAAGCGGAGAATTCTCATCCTTGTTTTCAACACACCACAAAATAAATTAATCCTGCATTTATTTTCTAGTTTTATTTATTTATTATTTTATTTTGTTTATTGCGAGTTGCATTAGTCAAATAGAAATTTCTGGGAAAGTGATTTGGAAATCATTTGGTTAACATTTTACGGATGTTTGATCGTTAATAACAGAGTGATGATGATTTTGTATTTTTAGGTGCGTTCGTAATTATATAAATACGTAGCACCTATAGTTATAGTCGTCGTTCGGTCCGTTTGTCCGTATATAACAGAGCAAAAACTACCCAACTGAATGGTCTGAAATTTTAAATATATAATTGTTGCAAAATTTTGTCGAGTCATTTCAAATTTTATGAAAATCGGATGCATAGTTTAATGACAGGACAGGGACAGTCAAAAGTTTTCCGTTACATGACGGCCAATGGGAAAAAAATATTTCAAGTGCATTTTAATGACGTTACAGCCTTTCGAACAGAATGAAATGGATAGGCACTTAGGAAGTGCACTAAAATATACATTCGGTACACTATGCGGTGCAGAAAATATTTATAAAACTAGTTATAATACGAACGCACCTCATTTGCCACGTTTGGAGTGCAATTTCCAACTTGTTTATTTCAACATTTGATAAAGAATTAAAGACAGTACCGCTTCGATACAAAGAAACCATTAATAATAATAATTGTGCGCTATTTCATTTTATTTTTTAAACAAATAAAAATCTTTTCTTTCACAATAATCAATTAATTAGACACGCAATCTACTTTTTGCAGTCGTATTCAACGAGTTATTTATCACAGGATTTCGAAATACATCATACTTTGAAAACCAGTTTAAGCATTCGACTACTGGTTGATTTTTAATGGATATTAGAAAAATCATTAAAAAACTATCACATGATTGCTAACAATAGTAATGGCGCGTATAGGATAGAGGTCTGCACGGGCCCGAAGCCCGTACCCGGCCCGGCCCGGGCCGACAGAGAAAATAAACGGGCCGGGCCGGCAAAAAAATTGAACAGGCCTGCAGGGCCGGGCCGATAAAAAAAATTAATCGGGCCTATCGGCCCGATATAAGAATTCAAGCGAAGTAGAAAAAATACGAGCCATTTTCAATGAATATGATTTTCTCGAGAAGTATAAATCTGCGTCACGAGCCGATGCGAGTTTAACAACATCAATACAGATATGTAACATGTCCATCGTAGAGATCGGCATCGTACAGTTACAAGATGTCTGATTGCGGGTTTAATTTTTTTTTCAGCAGACTCGTGCCGGGACGGAAGTGGTCGTAATCGATCTCAGGACGTGTAGGACAGGCATTATGTTTTGTAAAAGTATTAATAGTGATAATGAACTTCTGTTAACAGTATCTTTGGAAATATACCTTAAGGGGTTCTCATATTCACTGCTCAACAATGCGAAACTTTCAAACACATTTTCTGACTCATTTTTAACTATGAAGGCATAAAATTCACAGGCCTGACTATTGAAGGCATTTGGAAACGAATAGCTTTCTCCATATTTGATAAATTACTTACAGAGATAACAGAGATTCTTGTCATGTGACTGTACGTTTTTCTCCTTTCCTGTGCTATCGCTTCCGGAAATTCGATTCATAACGCTAACTTTGGCAGTATTTTCAGAGAAAGATATATTGCTTTTATCTATGAAAAAGACGGCATTTACATAGTTTCTGAATAAGAATACCTGCCAATCTTACGCGTTTCCGAAAAGAAATGAATTCTCAAATGTGTCGAAATGTAACTTCTTTCGATTTGAGAAAAGCCTTAAAAATGAGAGAAATATTTTCGCAAAACTACTTTTTATCATACAGCTTCAAAAGGTATCATGTTTTGAATCCTTTATTCTGAACTACATTAACTTTTTAATGAATCCTTATTGGAATTTCGAAATGTCTGTAGAGACGATGACTAAAACACTGTGTAATCGTTAATGTTTACTATTGTGTGTTTTCTGCTTTGCGAACACATAGTAATCTAAAATATACTGTAAAATTTTCCCATAAATATATACGTAGTATTCATTAAAAGAATTTTAATTGTATGTCGAGAAAAAACGGATTTTTTTTTTTTTTTTTGTAGAAATTGAATCGGGCCGGGCCGAGCCTGTATTCACTAATTTTTGTACGGGCCGGGCCCGGAAATTCCGGCCCGTGCAGACCTCTAGTATAGGATAGGTCACAACATTTCTGGAACACACCCAACTTAGTTTCATGGTTTTTAAATTCTTTTAGTTAACTCAGATTAACACGTTAAGCGCCACGTCAGCCACCGGTGGTTGACAGCAAACTTTCCTTTTAAATCGCGTCATTCACCGATGGATGACGTCTAAAATATGATATAAAACTAAAAATATATATATTGTTTTAAGTAATTACTAAAAATTTATTTAAAATTTACCTACCTTTTATTTATTACAGGATTATACTTTCTTAAAAATTACTTTAAACATTGTAAATTTTCAGCGCTTCGGTGTCACTCAACGTGTTAAAAGTTTATGCATTCGGTTTGTCTGTCCATGATTTAACGCCCGTAAATATACTCAGATTTTCATGCAATTCATAAATGTTATTTTAGGGCCACCAAGGTATGTCTGGTATTGTATATAAAGTATGTGGGATTAATAGTTCATTGACAGGAGCATTCAAAAATATTCCATTACATTATGGTATAGGGGGGAGAAATCGTTTGCAAGTATTTTAATGAGATTACGCTATTTCAAATGTATTGAAATTGATATAAATCACTGAATTTCACTACAAGAATGCTATACAATAGGACATTCATAACATTTAGCATTCATTGATTAGGACACACAAAAGAAATCGGTTACAACACTTTCTTTGAGTAATAACTGCTGGAAGTGCGTTTTAAAATTCGGTGTGCGCTTTTAAATTTAACTCATTTTTTGCATGTGACTTGTTGTATATGTTACGGCCAAAACACGAAATTGGCCAAAACCCGAACTGGCCGGCCAATTCGCGAATTGGCCAACAACGCTTTCAACTGACTGGCCAATTCCCGAATTGGCCAGATGCGGTCGGCCAGTTCGCGAAGTGGCCATTGGCGATCGGCCAGTTCTCGAAATGGGTATACAGAAACCAATTTTTACTTTTTATCCCTTTCTAACATAGTTGAAATTGTTTATGAATTCAATTTGTCTGGCCGTCTGCCTGTCCGTGCTCTAACTCGAGTAAAGTCTCGGATTGACTTGTAATTGTTATATTATTTAGGTTTATAAATTAATTTCGGTATTGAAAGTGAAGTGTGTACTATTTTTGGTTAATTTACAGCGACACTCAAAAGTATTTCGTTACAATATCATCAATGAGAAAACTTTTTTCGGTGTGTTTTAATGTTAGTACATTGTCTCAATTTTAATAAAATTGGTATGCATCATTAAGATGGACAACAAACTGTTATCTAAAGTGTATGAAATAAGTAGCAATTATAGTTTGTTTACAGAGACACAAAAAAAGTATTTCGTTACATTGCAGTGAAGAATGAAAGATCATTTTTAGTGCACTTAAATGGTGTCGCTCTATTTCAAACATAATAAAATTCACATGCCTCACACATGTGGGGAGCGATATGTTTTTTGTACAGTATTGATTAAATAGCCATTATTGTTCGTTTATAGGGACGCCCAAGAAAAATCCCGATAAAGAATTATGATATATGTGAAAAAAATAGTTTATAGGGTATTTTAATGACATTACACTTCTTCAAACATAATGAAACTGTTATACATTACTAATATGCTCTACAACATGTTTCCTATAGATTATTGACTAGGTAGAATTTGTCGTTTATTTACAGAGTCACTCAGATAATCCGTTAATTGGATTGGCTATGAGCCATTATTTCTTGATGTGTGTTTTCAGCTGTGATAGGTTTTTTAAATTTAATTTATTTGTAGTGTATCACCAGGTTTGTAGATCATATGCAAGGCTGCATGAAAACTAAAAGAAACACATTACATTCAGGCTGTGGATACCCATTGCTGAACACTTCGTATATTGGCCAAGGGTTCCCGGCCAGTTCGCGAATTGGCCGGCCAAAACCCGAAATACGCAGTTCATTTCATGTATTTCGGGTCTTGGCCAGTAATCCCGGCCAGTTCGCGAATTGGCCAGCCAATTCGCGCATTGGCCAAGCTCCGGGTTTTGGCCGTAACATATATCAATACAAAAACCCTTAACGGGTTAAAAGTTTGACGCAGCACTTTACTTTATGGCTATATGTATCTGAAATATGGGTCTTAAAAATTCTGATATCAAGTTTTAAGTGACGCTCTGCTATTAAAATGAATTTATATATATTTAATTTTTCTTTTTTGTTGTATTTATTTTTAATCAGTGATACTTTTTCATTCAAGATATGAGTTTTAAAAGATATGATATCAAAATTAAAGTGACGCTGTGATCTGACTTAGATTAGTTAAAAAATTACTTTACACATACTTGTGTTTTGTCTTCTGAAATATATTTAGAAATTGAAACATTTTTTTTTTTCAATACACTATCAAATATGTCATACATTTTCTCAGCTGATGTTATGTATTAAATGTATTTAATTCAATAAATTTATTTATCTTTTGCGTCACGATATCCAGAACCATCCGTAAAACTTGTGTAAACGTTTATTTTGCGTCATAGTATCTAAACTAAGTAAATAGTATGCAAATAGATAGTGTGATGCAAAGAAAACATTTACACAAATTTTACCGATGGTTCTGGATATCGTGACGCAAAAGATAAATAAATTTATTGAATTAAATACATTTAATACATAACATCAGCTGAGAAAATGTATGACATATTTGATAGTGTATTGAAAAAAAAAATGTTTCAATTTCTAAATATATTTCAGAAGACAAAACACAAGTATGTGTAAAGTAATTTTTTAACTAATCTAAGTCAGATCACAGCGTCACTTTAATTTTGATATCATATCTTTTAAAACTCATATCTTGAATGAAAAAGTATCACTGATTAAAAATAAATACAACAAAAAAGAAAAATTAAATATATATAAATTCATTTTAATAGCAGAGCGTCACTTAAAACTTGATATCAGAATTTTTAAGACCCATATTTCAGATACATATAGCCATAAAGTAAAGTGCTGCGTCAAACTTTTAACCCGTTAAGGGTTTTTGTATTGATATCATTACTTTTTTGAGGTTTAGGATCAAAAGATTAAAAAAGTACACCTTCATAGATAAAATTGGATTAAATTTTCCTAGAAACAAAATAAACTTAATGAAATACCAAAATTTTAGAAAAAGTGCATGAAAAATAGAATACTTTTAATTCATATCTTGGTACTACTTGCGGATTCGCCCGGAGTCCGCCTTGTTTCTTTGTTGATCATCGCCGATGTTAAATTTATTTATTTGGATTTATTTATTTTATGTTATGTTTGCTGTTGTTTATATTATGTTTGTTGTTGTTATGTTATTAAATTAAGCATAAAGTGATTATAAATGACCAACAAAGAAACAAGATAGCGGACTCCGGGTGAATTCGCAAGTAGTTCCCATATCTTTTTAAACTCATACTTTGAATTTATGAGAGATATGAATGATAAAGCATCAATGATTAAACTTTTATACATCTTTTTAAATTGAACATAATTTTTGCACATGCGATTATAAAAAAATAAAATGATGAAATATATACAGAGATTATAATTAATAGTAGGGATTGACCGAATACCGAATAGTTGATTCGGTATTCGGTGGTTCGGCATGTAAACTGAATATTCGGCTCCGGCCGAATACTTTTAAGTATTCGGCCGAATAATTGCAGATAAGTATTTTTTTAGAATTAGAAGAATTGTCTTTTACTTAGCAGTAGAATAGGCTAAACAATGAGGTTTAATATTATGTGCATGAGTTCAGAATTCAGCTTGCACTACAAAAAACAAGTCAAAGGCCATTTTTTATTTCAAAAAAACTTTTTCCTTCCTAAAATAGTCTACATAGGGGTGAAATCAAAACAACTGCCAACTAGAGAAGAAGAAAAAAGTAAGGAAGATGCATCCCTTATTTAATTTTAATTACTTCTACATTAGTTTTTTTTTTAATTTAAATTTATTTAATATGTATTTTCTTTAATATACACATCAAATAAGTATATTAGAGTTCATATCTGTATATCTAAGGTTATTAAAGAAAATACACACATCCAATAAGTATACTGCAATGCTTATCCTATAGCTTTTATAACCGTTATATCAAAATCGTTCAAATTTGTAATCTTCATCACCACAGTGTTAAAATATTAATCAAAATATAAATATCTATCAATAATTTGATAGAAAATAGTTAAATGTACAAATTGATATGATACTTTTTGTATTTTGAGAACATTCCTATTCAATATGTTTATAATTAGACAGTCAGTAAATCAGCTTATTAACAACATTGTTTCTTTTTATTTGAATGAACTTTTGTTATTCTGGTAGTCCTTATCCTTAATAATAGCCTGCATAGTGTAATACTTTCATAGGTTATTTTTGGGTATTGACTAGTGATAAAATAATAAAAAGTGATGGGTTAATAAATTTGTGAGTAGAAAGTCATTAAATTTTTTATTAATTAGATTTAAGAATAATTAATAATAGCCTGCATAGTTTAATACTTTCATAGGTTATTTTTGGGTATTGACTAGTGATAAAATAATAAAAAGTGATGGGTTAATAAATTTGTGAGTAGAAAGTCATTAAATTTTTTATTAATTAGATTTAAGAATAAAAATGTAACTGAATTAAATTATTGAGAATTTCATTTCAATTAAAGTTTATTAAAAAAGCTAGTATATGCAAAAATGCGTATTAAAAATTTTCAAGTATTCGGTCGCCGAATACCGAATATTCGGCGTACACTTCGACCGAAGCTTCGGTATTCGGTATTCGGCAAAATTGCTGCTTCGGTCAATCCCTAATTAATAGCATAGCGTCACTCAAAATTTTATATCATTATTTTTAAGTTCCATATTTAAAATTCTTAGAGAATAAGATAAAGTGCTGCATCACTAACTTTTAACCCATTAAGGGTTTTTGTATTGATACTACTACTTACAGGGATGGGGAATTTTCAGAAAATCTTACCAAACAAAGATTTATTTTATGAGCCAACAAGATACAACGTACAGTTCAAAAACAATGAGAAAACACACAGCAAAAATAGTTTACACTGTTACTAAGAAATTGTTACTATAGTAGTCACTGTAACTAAGAAATTATTAATTGTTATTAAAAAATATATACAACAGAGGAAAGTTTAGTATAAGATAGAACTTAGCACTATCGAAGTAAATTTGAAAAATATAACCAACTATTAAAAAAATGTTTTTGCCAGACCTTATATAGCCTGCAGTATTTTCAAAGATTGCCTAAAAATCCACTCGCCCTGCGAGGAAAGGTACTCGCCAGTGGCAAGCAAAATGATATATTTCCCATTCCTGACTATTTAAAGTGTTTTCAACTGGTTATAATTGCAAAAGAAGATCTTTAACATTATAAAGATTATAGTCTGATAATTTCAAAGAAATGTTAATAGTGTATTAATAATTTTAGTATAATGGCTGTGGTTATTGATAAAAGTTTCAAAACAAGTTATCTGACTGTTCTAGTAAAAGTTGCAAGGTAAGAGTAGTGTAAAATGATCATTGCATTCTTTTAACCAAGCATATAGAGCATGGTAATTGTGAAAGTACTTTTGTATTTCAATGACATGTTTTGTAATTGTTTGTGGAGTTATATTGTCACCTAGAAGATTTAACCAATGAGTAGAGCAATCATATGCTTTAAGTATCAGTATCTCTTCATTCTTGCCTCATGTAGTTAAAATAAAATCCTTAAAACCCTGTTTTAAAATACTAGTATAATTTTTGCCAGCAACAAAAATTGTGACAAAAGGTATTTTTGATGTGATGGTCTTTTCCACTTCAGCACAAATTGGCCATCAATGGTTGAAGTTCACAATAATTTTCAGAAACAGATAGGTGAAATTTGTGATATTTACTTTTGCTAAGCAACGTAGATTATAGAAAATTGCAGACAATGGATGCACATATTATTAGTGACATTTTAGATACCGTGTCCTTGCACCATTTAAAAAAATAAAAAGCTAAACGTAACTAGAGATGAAAAAGCTGTATTTTATTTGGCGATAGATAATATTTTTTAATTGCCATGTGGCAGGGTTGGCCTTTTATGACTCATTCGAGACAAATTATTAATAATCTAAAATATTTCTATAGCAACAGTAAAAAAGTCTTAAAGATTCACTAGATGGAACCCGTCAAAACTTGATGGCACCAAACAAAAAAGTCTAACTCTTTAAAATGTTATTTACTGACATAACAACATCAATAAATCTCTCATTATTTGGTACTAATTTCATATAAAATACATTCATATCTACTACGATCATAAAATCCTTATTAGAATCGGTAGATAATAAACTATGTAGTGCATACAAATGCATTTTGTGTGCACTAATGTTAGATAATGACGAAAATGTATTGTACAATATTATCGGTATCATTACATCGGTACAATATTATCGGTACATAGATATCGGTATCATGCTGATCGATGGCAAAGCACTTTTAAGTAGGGATGGGCAATGTCTAGAATTAAATATCATGATAAATCAGCATCTTTATATCATATTCCGATATATCGATTTAGGAAAGTGCCCCCCGGGGAGGGGAGGGGAGCAAAGTGGTGGGCGGAGCACTGGAAGTGCATAAAATGATTAAGCAGTCACAGGCCCTTCCAACGATATGTCACATAACGGGTGTCGGCAAAATTTAGGAAAGTGCCCCCCATGGGGGAAAAGTGGTGAGCGGTGCACCGGAGGGCCATAAAATGATTAAGCGGTCACAGGCCTTTGCAACGATATGTCTTATGAGGGGTGATGGCAAAATATACAAAAAGACCCTCCCTCGGAGGGGGGGGGGGGAGGGACAAGTGGGGAGAGGGACCCTGATGGTGCATAACATGAATAAGCAGTCACAGGCCTTTCCAATGATGTCACATGATGGGTGTCAGCAAAATTTAGAAAAGTGCCCCCCCAGGGGTGTCCAAGTGGTGGGCGATGCACCGGAAGGCCATAAAATGATTAAGCGGTCACTGGCCTTTGCAACGATATGTCACATGAGGGGTGACGGTAAAACTTAGAAAAAAGCCCTCCCGCAAGGGGGGGACAAGTGGGGAGAGGAATGCTGAAGGTGCATAACATGAATAAATGGTCACATGATGAGTGTCGGCAAAATTTAGGAAAGTGCCACCTTGGGGGGCAAAGTGGTGGGCGGAGCACCGGAAATGCATAAAATGATCAAGCGGTCACAGGTCTTTGCAAGATACGTCACATAAGGGGGGGGGGGCAAAATTTAGAAAAGGCCCTCCCATGGGGGGGGATAGGGATGCTGGAGGGGCATAACATGAATAAGCGGCAACAGGCCATTCCAATGATATGTCACATGAGGGGTCTCGGTAAAATTTAGAAAAGTGCCCCCCAGACGTGGAAGTGGGGGGTGGTCACCGGAGGTGCATAACATGAATAAGTGGTCACAGGCCTTTCCAATGATATGCCACATGAGGGGTCTCGGCCAAAGTTAGAAAAGTGGCCCTGAGGACCCAGCTATATAATTATTATTTCATTTGTCTAATTAAATCCACTGTTGCAAATAAAATGTTATATTTCATTTCTTTATCGTCCTGATTCACACATTGTTCGATAACAAAGAGCAAATATTCATCAACATCGCTGAAATCTAAATACCATAATGAAATGAAAGACATGGTGTCTGAAGCATAAAACGCATATGCTCAGAGATTCAGCTTATACCGTCAATACCATAAATATATATATATATATGTATCATCTGATGTCAGTGATCACACAGAAAACTGCATGTACGATACTTATCACCCACCAAAACGAAATCACATACCATTAGTATCATGAACATGGAACCCGAGGAGTCGGTATTTAATATCACAATTTAGACTGGCAGAAGTCGCACCGTTAATATCAAGAATACTGAAACCGAGGAATTGGTATTTTTAATACCACGGTTTAGACTTGAGAGGAGACACTCCGTTAGTATCATAATAATCGGAACAGACAATTCAGTATTTAATACCACGGTTTAGACTGGGTCGAATCTGAAGAAGTGCTGCTTAATGTTGCGGTTTAATGAAGAACCACGATAATCACGGTTTACATCACGATTATGATATTCATGATATACCGTTTTGTAAGGTTTTTTAATATCGTTATCACAATTACCATTTTATATCAATTTTATCAATATATCGCCCAGCTCTACTTTTAAGTTATTTGCATTAAAGTACATACAGATTTTTACCACGGAAAACAGCGAATGCTTACATGCATAAATATATAAATACATTGGCCCAGAAGCAGAATTTTCTGCGTCAGTCTGCAGCAAACAAAAATTTATCTGTGACCCAATAAGCCTACTATCATAAGAAATAACAGAAACACTTAAAGTAAGCAAAATTTCCATTTATAAAGAATATATATAATATAAGGATACAACAAATACCATAAATCTATAGACTTAAAGCAAATTTCAGCTATTTTTTAAGCCCAGCATTTATTTTTAAGTTGGTGGATTAATCTGCAAGGTTTAAAATAATCTGCAGCGCCCGCTTCCGTGCTGCACTGTTTCTGCTACTGGGTTGATTGGAATATATATATATATATATTTTAAACCCTCCGAGCATCTTGAAGGCATTCCGGCATTTTCATAAAAATGCTTATAAAAATAATTTTAATTAAAATTTTCTTTTCCTGTTTGTTTCTAAAATACACTTCATGCTCCTTTATTTGATAGACATCTTGAAATACAATTCTGCTGAAAATATTTTTGTCTACAACAGATTAAAGTTGTTTTTGGGAAACAGAAAAATATGCTCAAACCGCTCAGAGAGTTAAAATATATCTTAATTTATTTCTGAGTAATATTGTACTGAGTACTGTTTCGGCCAGGTGTCATGAACTGTGCAAATACCGAATTAAAAAAAAAAACTTGTGCACACATAAATGCACTCGCATATTAAAGTATAAATTTTTTAAATATAAATCAGTGTTGATTTCACCCCCCCCCCCCCCCAGAAGATTTGAGATTTTGTGTTTTCAATGGTCAAAAAGTGCAATCCCTCCTGGAGAAAAGTGTCTGAATTCAACACTGATATAAACAATGATTAAAGTGATGACCTGTAATATGCAAAATGCTTAAAAACAAACAGTGTCGATTAATTTTCTTGTTTGTACAGTACATACAGTGTTTAGTTTTGCTTGCTACTTTTTCGGCCAGATGTCACGCACTCTGCAAATACACAATTAAAAAAAAAAAAAAAAAAATCACTGGTGCACACATATGTGCACTTGCATATTAATGTATACATTTTAAAAATATAAACAATCAGTCAAGAAACAGTACAAAGTCTCTTAATTTTTAATCTGCATTACAACAGTTCTTTAATTATGTTAGCTTACTTATCATAGAGTACTTTTTTAAATACACGACTTGATTAAAATGTTTTGCATTACAGTTTAATTGCTACAAACCTACAAACTGGTTAATTTATTTAATAGAAAACTTACCAATTGCTGAATAATGATCACCATCTTGCTGGGAAAAAAATAGTGTAACCAGTTTTGTGCTTCACACACTAATTGAGGAAGCATGTAAAACAATTTACTACACTAACTGAAAGATATCTGCATTAGAGTCCTGCATCAGATCGGGTTACTTGCTTTTACCCGAACCGACTCTTGGTTCGGATCGGATCAATAGTAGATTTGTTGCAGGCCGGGTTCACTTTCATTGTTTCGGTTTGGGTTTTGACTCTAATTGGTCGACCTGAATTTCAAATGATATCCAAAGTATTTTTTCAGGTTGAAGATCTATGTACAGGGGTGGGGAATTTCTAGAAAACCTTACCAGCCAAGGATTTATTTCACCAGCCAGTAAAATGCAATCTACAGTTGAAAATTTTTATGACAAAATTATGCAACTCAAAAATAGTTGGTTACTATTACTATAATGCATTCTCATATTTTTCTTCCCTATAAATTTTAAAAAAATAAACAAGAGATTAAAGTTTAATATAAAATAGAACTTAGTACCATGTTTACATCGCAATAATTAGGAAAGTTGAAAAATATAGCTAACTAATAAAAAAAAAAGTTTTCGGTATATCTCTATAGTTTGCAGTTTTCAAAAACTACCTAAAAATTCACTCGCCCTGTTAGAAAATTCACTCGCCAATGGCGAGTAAAATGATGCATTTCCCTACCCCTGTCTATGTACAATAAGACCTCCATAATGGCTTTTCTTTCAAAAGGCAGACATTTCTATTTAACAAACACTTTTTAATTCCTAAACTTTATATATTTGAACTTTTATATAAGTTTGAATAACAGGCACCTCTCAATTTAAACACATGTAACATGTGTACATAAACTATCAAAAATATGATACATGTGGTTTTTGTGTGTATCAAAAACAAAATATTGATAATATTTTTCATATTTTGAAAATTATTTTTGCAGGTTCGGGTCGTATTGACTTAAAATCAGACATGGTACAGGCTCAGCAAAAAAAAAAAAAAGCTGAACTTTCACAGCCTCACAGACTTTTTACGAAATTCGAAATTTTCCGTAATATTTTGAGGACATTTATTCTGCGATCCCTTGACAAAATTAGTCTTTTTCTGCGACCATTTGACGAATCTTACCACAGGAATCTTATTAATGCATGAATTTTGTCTATCATCACTGTAGATTATAAATGTATGTAGAGAAATTTCTAAATCGCTCTTGTGAAGGAAAAGAAAATCAAAAAATTCACAAGTTGGTTACAAGAAATTCTTCAGTTAGTCATGAAGAAAAAAAAAATCGATTAATTTGCCCATCTACTGCTTAAAAAATCACAAAATTCATCAATCAGTCACAGATGAAAAAGAAAAATCGACAGTCGGTTGTTAGGGGAAAAATCATAAAATTTGTCAAGTGGTCACATAAAAAACACACAAAAATTGCCAATCGGTAGGAGAAAACATACGATTCATTCATAATTAATATCCATTATGAGGTTTTTAGGTTAAGAAGGAATGATTTTTTTTTCTTTTTCAGAACTGAATGGCTGAAATTTCAGAACAGAATCACCCCTTGCTCTTGAAAATAAAAGTGATGTTCTCAGAAAATCATTGGCAAAAAAATAATTCCCCCCCCCCCCCCTGAAATCATGCCATGTTGGACAGCGCTGATAAAATACATTAAATGTTTTCCCACCAATCAAAACACTCATAATTTTATTGTCAGTGTATGTGAATGAATTCTTACTTTGGAAAAAAGCTTTTTAAAATAGGATTACACATATTATGTATTTTGAAATTTATTTATTCTGACTTTTTGGGAATTAATCGTGAACTTTTCTTTTGATTTAGTAATCTTAATGGTCTTCAGATTTTCAAGTGGAAGCTGTTTAGAAATCTATTGGTATGCATCATATGATAGGGCATAGAGAATGTCACTTTGGTGGTTTTTAACACAAATCGCAACCGTCTGTCAACAAACATTGAAAAAACAATGATAACTTAGTTTAAAATATTTTTTGAGTTATGGGGATCCCACAATAAACAATTTAATTAATTTGTAATTCTGACTTTGAATTTTAAATTTACTTTAGTGAAAGCATTGAAAAATCCATTTATTTGTTCCCATCAGAAACATTATAATCTGTTCTAGCTAAATAGTTTTAAGTTTTTTTAGTACCTTTTTTCGCGAAAAATCAATCGGCAAAATTAATAACTTCATTTTGTTTAAATTTGTTAATATTTAAAGATATTTTAGTTAAAACATTGTGATTAAACATTCATTGTAAGATATCTGCTTTAAAAATTTATATTTGTCTCAGCCTTTCCAAGTATTAAAATTTTCAGGCTTAATTTAACATATAATTTTTTATTAATGATTCAATTGTTAAAATTATCATTTTAGTTACATTTTCTAAAGAGTCAAGAACATATTTTTTGTTACTCGATATGTAATCAAAACGAAAGTTTAAGTTACTGCTGGATATTAAAACATTCCTATCGTAATCGATATGTAAACAAAAGTTTTCAGAAATTTCTGTTGCCCTTTTCAGAAGAAGCTATTCAACTATGAAGCCATAAGGTATTATAAAAATAATTATTGATGCTGGATATTAAAACATTAATAGATATTTCAAGAGAAAATAAAAGGTTCGTAATATCTACAAAACGATAGCGTGGTTAGGTTAAATCGGCAGAAAATAAAAAAGGACACATTAAATCTAAGTAAATCAAAAGAAAAGTTAAAAATGGAATCGTAAATCAGATTAAAAAACAAATAATAAATTAACAAAATACCTAATAAAGTGTAATCCAATAATTATTTATGCAAAGCAATGAGAAATAGCAATGGTTGAGTTGAGTCACAAGTCGAAAACCTCGAGTCACGATCATAAACAAAAAATTAAAAATAATTTTTTTTTGAAAATTGAAAAAGAATGATAAATAACAATTATATTGAATACATATAATTAAAAATAAAATTCTCCTTTTTTAAAAATGAATCTAAATATTTTTTCGACAAAAAGCAGTAATATGGAATAATAATTTCTTCATAACAAAAGAGAAAGATAATATCAATCGAAATTTCATTTAATATATTTAATATTTTAAAACACATAATAATTAACATTTAAAATTTTAATATTTAAAAAAAAAAAAAAGATTTACTGCCTACATTCAGATTGTTAACTCAACTTAGAATACCTAAAATGACTTTGCAAATCTTCTGATTTTATATTTTATACTCACAGCAGATGGATTAAGACTCCTCCTACATACGAAGTGACGTCAAACCTATTCACCAATCACAGACGAGAAAAGTAAAAAAAGCGATTTTTTTAAAATAACGATTTTTAAAATAAAACGAGTTTTCCCAGAAAAAAGAAAAGTGTTATTCACCTCGTATTAATCAGATTTATATTATAATATCAATTTGAAGAAAATCGTTAGAAGCGTTTTCGAGATTTTCATATTAGGAACTTCCTCGATAATCATACCAACGTTTTCACTTTAAAAATGGCTATTTAAATCTCAAAATATACTGCACGTAGAAATGTAAAAATTTCAGTATACAATTAGACTGCAGATATAAGACTGTTCTAGAAAATTCAGAACAATAGGACCTATATCTGCTGAGTTATTAAAAGGCGGCTTTTCGCGTTTTCTTTGATCTCAAGTTAGCTGTATATATAGAGTTCCGCCATCTACGAATTCTACGATACGATACGATACGATTTTAACGATACGATACGATACGATTTTAGGCTTAAGGCTGCGTCACTCGGAATACTACCGTCTTCCATGATAAATTCTATACCTCATATACAGGGATGCACAAAATAATTCACGTACCAGTCTCCTGATGAGCGGAAATGGCTGAAAGGGAATTTTCAACTGAGGTATATGTATTTCTTAACTGAACTCAATTTTAACATGTATGTAGTCAATTGACACAAATATATTATTGCAATACCAATACCCGTTCACCCCGGAGCTGTGAAAGTGCTCCTTCTAAGGAAAAATGTCCGAATTCAACTTTCGGTAGTAAGTAATTAAAAAAAGTTTCGCACGACATTAGATCATGAAAACCACCATTATTCATGAAACAATTCGAAACACCAAAGCGATTCCGATGAAAGCGCATACTTATTATCGTTCGACAGATTTTCGAACTATTTCTACTATGCTTAATCATTAGCTGAAGGTTTGATAAAATGGAAATGGGTCCAAGGTTTGCGTCGCAAGTCGACACTCTCCTACTATGCAAAAACTGAAAACGGATACAAATGTTACTTCTGGTAAATGACACCTTTTCAAATAAATAAATACGTTTCACCGTTCATATTCACCGCTGGTATAGGTTTAAAACCTTGACACATTTCTAATCAGCGAAGAGCACTTTTACCTTAGCATAAATCGGAAAATTGGTTGTTCTTATTTTCTTTTTACCTGTGAACTTGATTAACCTCTTATACTCTATATTTGATTGATTTTATTTAAGGGGTTGTTTCATTCTCGTGTCTCGTGAAAACACTTGCTCGCTAACGTTAATCCTATAAGAGAATTTTTTTTTAATATCTCATTTGCATTTCCATATTTTTAAATGCTTTTTTAGGTGCCCTCGTAATTAGGCAGTCTTTGAAGTCATTTTGGCAGTCATTAATCTTTGAAGGCAGTTGCACAGAAATAAAAGTAGCCCACCCTGTAACAAAACGTAGTGATTTTTCTGGCATTTTCTGTTGTAGTTTTTCAAGCACCAAATGAAGTAAAAATCGAATTATTTCTGTCACGTGCACCGCGCAGCCAATAGCAACGCGACTTTACCCATATTTTAGAAATTTTGCAGCCCTCTTAAAGACAGCAGCTTGTAAATTTTGCAGCAACTCTGTCACCAGCACCTTTTGTTGTAAAATACAGATTTTTTTTTTTACAGTGAGTTTTAAGCGCGAACTGTTACTAGTATAATCATGAAAGAATTTTTGAAATCGGTCCAGTAGTTAAAAACTATCTTTTTTTTTTAGAACGTTTTCCTTTATTTTTCAACCTTTCAAATTTCGAATTTTTTAGAAGCCGTTCTTAGCGAGCATTTACTTCTTAAAATTAATTATCATGCCAAATATCAAGTTTCTAGACCCTGCAGTTTCACAGAAATTGCGATTTTAGAACGTTGTTTTTCCTGCATCTTTTTAAATTTCGTCATACCTATAATCGTCGTCTGGTCCGTCCGTCTGTCTGTCTGCAGAGCGAAAAAACTACCCAACTGAATACTTAGAAATTTAATATACATAATTGTTGCAGACAGTCATTTGTCGAGTCATTTGACAATTTATGACAATCGAATCAAAACTTAAAAAGAAATAAAGAAAAGTTTTCTTCATTCCATTAAATTCTATCCTAAGTACTTAATTCAATGATATCTCGTGATATGTCATGGTTCTATAGGTTGCCATGGTAATGACGGGCTCTTTAAGATGAAGTCCTATTATTTTATTTCCGCATGACTGAATTTAATCTATAGAATCATAATAAATTTCCTATTCATGCCTTCTGCATAAGAGTGCAACAGCTATTACACAAAGATCTGACTATTTATAAAACGAGTTATAGTACGAACGCACCTCATTTGCCAGGTTTGACGTACGATTTTCGACTTGTTTTCTGATGAAGTCAATCTCCACAAGGCCTTTTTTAACTTTTTCCATTTTGTTTGCATGTTTTTTTTTTTTTTTTTTTTTTTTTTTCCCTTTTTGAATGAGGATACTTTCCCTTTTGAAACGGGTTCCGCTGCTCGTTGAGCGTAACGTTATGGTAAAACTTTAAAGTTCTTCTCTGAAAACCCTGTTTTTCAAACTGGGAAACCTTTTTCTCGAAAACTATTCGACCGATTTCCTCAAAGAAAAAAAAAAAAAAAAAAAAAAAAAGCAATTTATCAAATTACAACGACCATTTGGAAAATGATTTTTTCGAAGACTAAAATTTAAGACATAAAAAATCGCACGGAGTTGATCATACATTACGTACGCCATGAATTTTTAGTAGTGTTAATAAGTATTTTAGTAGCATTAATAGTGTTATTACACGTAAAAATTCCAAACGACGAAAATCGCTTGCAACTCGTGCGTATTATCCACCTGAAACTTATGTATTATCCAAGCATTTCATTGGCTGTTCGGGAAAAGGCTTTTCCATCGTTAGATTTCCAAGAAATCTGACGGCCAATTTTAAATGAAATTTATTTCTTAAACTTCTAAATATCCCACACTATTACTTTTTATATCGTCGTATAGAGAAAAAAATCTACTTTTAAATGCAATTTGTTTAAAAGCTGTATCTCAATTTGTTTCTGAGTTATTATTATTATTATTTTTTTTTTTTTTGTAGTTTTTATTACTTTTTTGTCATAGTGGCAACACTCTGTTGTCCATCTCTGTTAAAAGTAAAGGAAATACAGGTTACTGTATAGACCAATCAAAACACGAATAAAATGCGGATTAAACCAATAAAAACCTTCAGATATGCTTTTGATTTCCTACCCTGACGAGGACAATAACCATTTTTCCAAATCGTTAAAAAAAAAAAAAAAAAAGAAAGATAATCCATTTTTGCTGTAGCTTATACCATTGAAAAGTATAATTCTCATTGAAAAATTATTTTTTCAAGATCGTACAAAAGGTAGAAAAAAAATGATCGTTTTTGTTTAAATAAACGCCATTTTGTCAAAAATCAACTTATAAGCTAAACGTTGACATAAGTTCCAGAGAAGTGAATGCCTTTTCTTAATATGGCGACCCAATTTGTTTCAGATGCTTGTGACCGCAGAAAATTGGAAGTTTTGAAAATTGAAGCCCGATTAGAAGTTCACGGCGGCGCGCGCCTGCGGGTACTGTTTGGCTCAGACAAGAAAGACCCTGGAACAGGGCTTAAAATCGCGCCGAACCCCAGCTCCGGTACTTCTCTGTTTTCAGTAAATATTTAAGTATTGGTCGGAATTCACCGGAGCTCATAAATATAGGGCTCCGGAGCCCAGTACAATTTGTAACTATGCATTTTTATGAAAAAATGTGTAGCTACGAACTATCCCTTTTTTGTGTTAACACTATTTTCGATTCATAATCCTTACCATATTTAATCGCAGAATTCTGCAATTAGCACTAAAACTAGGCAAAGATTACGATTTGGAAGGAGTGATAACTAAAAAGTGGAATAGTTGACACTAAGTATATGCTGATAGATATTTTTGTAATTTTTTATATTGTTAAAAAAAAAAATGCTTTAAATTTTGCAAATAATGTACGAAATATAAATATGCAGATTGGAGTGACAGGGGGGAAACGGTACAGTTGTAGTACCGGTACCAC
Organism: Maratus speciosus; assembly: GCA_963932465.1. Classification (NCBI taxonomy): domain Eukaryota; kingdom Metazoa; phylum Arthropoda; class Arachnida; order Araneae; family Salticidae; genus Maratus; species Maratus speciosus. The sequence goes on from OZ010798.1 coordinate 460,582,053, forward strand.
ATAATATTGGGGCTCCGGTACTTTTTTCTTAGAAATTAAGCCCTGCCCTGGAACCAGTTTTGGCTCGAACTTGCTGCCAGGGTAACTGGCCAGTCCACTTTATTTTAGGGAAGTCCGGCTGTTTCTTTTCTCCCGTTCAATCGGCCCTTTCGACAATTATCGCAGTCTTTTTTGTCTTTCCGCTCTTGCGGACGAGGCTCCTTCCCTACAAGTTTTAGAACCTTCGAAAGCAGGAAACCTATTCCGGGTTTTACTTGTCTCAGCCACACAGTACTCCCCATCGCACAAGGCGCGCACACACACACACACACATATATATATATTTAGGAAGATTATATGTAAAATGTTAATTTACAGATGACTTGAATAACTAGACGTTGGAATAACAACACATACACTTTAATACAATTCTATAAAGATAATTTTACACCACTTCGTTGATACGAACAATTTTATTAGGCCTAACAGTGCCTGCCTTCACTGTAAAAAAAACCACTGTAAATTTGCCAGCACAACTCGATCACAGTTGAATGTACTGTATCTTTCTTTGTGTTCCTGACTATTTAAACATGAAAAATACAGTAGTTGCGTAAAATTAACAGCACAATGTACTGGCAATTTTGGACGCATTTGGACCACAGCACAAACTACTGGCGTCCAAATTGCCAGTACATTGTGCTGTTAATTTTACGCAACTACTGTATTTTCCATGTTTAAATAGTCAGGAACACAAAGAAAGATACAGTACATTCAACTGTGATAGAGTTTGTGCGCGAGATGAACAGTATTTTGTACTGTAAAAATGTCTTTTTTTTTTTACAGTGTTGGCATCTCATAAGACGATGCTTCATGAACAATATAATTTTATAGACTGACTCTTTTCTAATTTTGAATATCTCCAAACCTTGATCTCGTAATCGTGAATTTTCATTACGTGCTTTCAAATCATGGATAATAAAAATACCAGAGCGTCAGTTGATTTGCTGATCATGCACGTCATAAAGAAAATAAAGTATGTTTAAATTCAAATCCTACATATATATATATATATATACCGGGTGATTATAATTAAAGTTACGATTTCAAAAACGATAATTTTAAAACTACTGATCAGAATGACTTGATATTTGAGCAGAACAGTCGTGAGGCAATAAAATTTTGTTTGGCGAAGAAAAAGAATCAGTTCCAAAATGTGCCGATAGATGGCGCTGTCAGGGTTCACATTGTCTGGTGATATGCAAATTACTAATACGTGACATGCGCACCGCAGACATAGCTTCCATAAAAATGCAGAGCACTAGCTCTTTGCCTGAATGCTTCATCATGACTCTGACTATGAAGGATCGCGCTCTGCCTAATGAAGCTGCTTTATAAGAAAGATGATTGCGCACTTACAGCTATTAGGATGTTTCGGACATTAAAATCTATAAACAGGGGTCCAATAACCACAAATGGTCTGCGAAAAACGATTGCTAAATTCGAAGAGACCGGTTCATTTGACGTTAAACGGGGTAGAGGAAGGAAGCCAATCTCGGCTGCGGCAGTGGAAGATGTGACTGCAGTATTAAAAGAACAGACTAACACTGAGGCTGAAATCAGCAGTGAACAGGGAATTGGCCGAATACTGGGTATGCCGAGCAGCACGGTCCGTAAAGTCCTACGGAACATCTTGCGCTGTTATCCGTACAAGATAACTCATGCGCAGGAGTTGCTATCTGCTGACCTGGAAGCACGTCAATCTTTTGCACTACAATTTCTTTCCCGGGTGGAATTGGACAACGGATGGCCATGGAAAATTTTGTGGTCTGGCGAAGCCCACTTTCATTTGCAAGGTTCTGTAAATACGCAAAATTTCAGGATATGGGCGACCGAGAATACGTCCCAGCTACAGCCATTTCCTCTTTAGTCTGAAAAGGTCACTGTGTGGTTCAGGATAACGGCAGCGTTTATCGTCGGTCCGCTTTTCTTCGAAAACACACCAGCGGGTCCCGTTACCTGCACCGTTACTGGCAAGCGGTATGAAACACTTTTGCGTAACCATGTCCTTCCGGCACTTCAGCAGCGTCAGTGTGTGGAAGATGGCGCTCCTCCGAACATTGCTACTCCTGTGAAGAAGCTACTGAGTGCTAATTTCGGAGATGATAGGATCATAAGCCGCCATTTTTTAACAATGTGGCCGCCACGTTCCCCCGACTTAAACCTGTGTGATTTCTGGCTTTGGGGGTACCTGAAGAATGTTGTTTACAGCGGGCGGATTGAGAATCTAGCCGACTTACTTGAAGGCAAGCATCACACACCACACCCATTGCATCAGTACAGATAACCTCCGATCTGTTGTGGAGCATGCCGTTTTGCGCTTTTTATTAGTAGCGCAACAAGGTGGAGGCCGTATCTTGTAAAAAAAAAAATCTGTAAAGTTACTGAAGGTTTTCTAGGAAACTGAGATTCCTAGAACTTTTTATGTAACGGCAACATGAAAAATTCCTGTAACAGACGCTGTTACAGGAATTTTTGTTGTTGCCGTTACATAAAAAGTTCTAGGAATCCCAGTTTCCTAGAAAAACTTTACTAACTTCGCAGATTTTTTTTTTTTTTTTTTACAGTGTATCGAACAACTTATGCCTTAATCATCAGTAAGGTGTTTGTTCCATGAAGCTCTTTTTTTTTCTTTTTTTTTTCATTATCGCTGTTGTTGCTGTAAACACGTATTCTTGTCTTTTCGCTAATAAATGTTTAGCAAATCCCTGAACTCTATTTTTTCCGTTTGGGTAACAACATTCCTGTGTTTAACTATTACATTTTTGGTCTTTCCCCCTGACATTACTCTGACAACGCCATCTATAGGCATATTTTGGAACTATTTTTTTCCTTCGCCAAACAAAATTTCATTGCGTCACGATTGTTCTGCTGAAATATCAAGTCATTCTGACCAGTAGTTTTAAAATTATCGATTTTTGAAATCGTAACTTTAATTATAATCACCCGGTATATATATATTTTCCCCTCATAAAAGTTTAAGGTTTGATTTGATATGCAAGTTGACTATGCTTCGCTAAAAATAATAATTTATTATTTTTTTTAAATCTTAAAAAAAAATAGTTTTTTTTTTTTTTTTTTTTTTTTTTTTTTGAGTGTGGGATCTTACTGGGATCAGGAGTTCTGAAATAAAAGCTAAATATTACCATACAAATAATAAATAAATAACAAAATAAGCTAGAATTAGATTATTATTCGTATGACAATCTTTAGCTTTTATTTAATAACTCCTGATCCCATTGAGATACCACTCTACAAATTTCAAAATTTTAAGCTTATAATATTGCAAAAAACATTTTTTTCATTTTTTTTTTAACACTGTCTTAAAAAAATTTATTTATCAAATCAAACCTTATGAAAGTCTCTTTAAAACGAGGAGTCATTATAACTCTCTAAGGCTTATAGAACTTGGGAAATTAAAAATTGAAAACATTTATGAAAGCCAAAAAATGATGATTTTTTAAATTTTAAATAATTAATTGCATGAAAATTTAATGAGATAAAAAATATTATAAAAATATATTCACATTCTCATTTATATCATCAGGGATAACGATTCCTAGCAGTTTCGTTGAAATCTGAAATGGTCAGGTTTACTCACTGGTTGATTTGGGCGTGGAATGATTTTACTTATATTAAAAAATTAGCGCAATTAATTAAATGATCTATGAAGGAACATCTAAAACCTATATTTAAAAAAACACTTTAGAATAAATTTGAAATTTAAAACTATTTTAATTAAATTAAAATCATGTTAAATATCACCTCCATGACTGTTTTTATTTTACAACATAATTGTGTCCCATAAGATGAAGGAAAATAACTGTATAAAAAACGAAGTTAAAAAATGGATGTACTTTATTTACTTTTTAACAGAAAAATTTTAAAAATTCTATTTTAAAACAATTACAGGCGAAGACACTTCAGTCCCTAGAATAATAGTCAGTTCATGGAATATCAGTTATAGTCATGTAAAAATAAACCATGCAGACCTGCCAACCTTTGAAAATGAGAAATAGTAGCATCCAAAATTTAAATTAATCTAGAGATTGGTTGGTTGGTTGCTGTTTTTTACGCTGCAAATCGGGTTAACTCTGATTGCTTTCAGTTCGAACCGAGTTTAGATTCCTGAAGGTTGGGTTAACCCGATTTTTTAAAAGCTAGTTCGGTATATTCTTTCAGACTAAAGATGTATAATAATAATAAAGAGAATTTTGCCTGTGCGCGATGTTTCCTGAAGAGAGCTCAGAGCTGGGAGTGATTAAAAAAAAAAAAAACCCAGAAATTGACAGAAAATTTTCAGAAAGGTTAAAGCAGTGGGGCGGGGGATTTCTTCACGGGCTAATTATGTGTTTTGCCCACGCTCCTTTCACGAAATTCGCGTTTTATCCAGGATGCTTTGGCGAAATTCGCTTTTTTCTGCAATCCTTTGACGAAATTCATATTTTTCTTGCGATCCATTGACCAAATTCGCATTTTCCCCTGATACTTTGACCAAATTCGCACTTTTTCCGTGATACTTTGACCAAATTCGCACTTTTCCCGTGATACTTTGACCAAATTCGCACTTTTTCCGTGATACTTTGACCAAATTCGTGTTTTTCTGCGATCCTTTGACGAAATTGTTTTTTTCGCGATCCTTTGACGAAATTTGCGTTTTTTTCGCGATCCTTTGACGAAATTCGCGTTTTTTCAGCGATTCTTTGACGAGATTCGCGTATTTTCTGCGATCCTTTGACGAAATTTGCGTTTTTTCCGCGATCCTTTGACAAAATTTGCGTTTTTTTTCGCGATCCTTTGACAAAATTTGCGTTTCTTTCGCGATCCTTTGAAGAATTTTACGTTTTCCTACTATCCGTTGATGAAATTGGCGTTTTTTTCTGCAAACGATTAACGAAATTGTCTTTTTTGGCGTGTGTGTTTTTTGAAGAAAATCGTAGTTTTAGACCGATTTTCGTAGTATTGTAGTTTTTAGCTACAAATCGTAGAAACTACGATTTTTTCGACGCAGTTGGCTGGTCTGACCATGATATGGATGCATAATCTAGGACTTAGAATAGAAATTAAATTCAGGAAGCCACTTGTTGCATGGAACATTTCTGAAGCATAAAAAATTGTTATTTCATGTGGTTTTAATTACCACAGTGCCCTTTTATAGGATGTCAATTCCATGGCCACATTAATTATGTCAGTTTTAAAAATAGAAGAACTCTGTTGCTAAGAAGCTTGAAATTGCTCTCTCTAATTTTATATTCAAGCAGCATATGTGAATGTTGTGCATAGTTCAGAAAATATAAGGTTCAATTTCTGATTTGTCCCTTCCATGCCATTGTTGTAGCATGGAAGATGACATTGATCCGTAGATGTGAGATTTATTGATCTAAACAATATTTTAAGGATACTTAACGCTTTTTAGGTGCGTTCGTAATTATATAAATACATGGCATCTATAGTCGTCGTTCCGTCTGTCTGTCCGTCCGCATATAACAGAGCCAAAACTACCCAACCGAAGGGTCTGAAATTTCAAATATATAATTGTTACAATATTTTGTCAAGCCATTTCAAATTTTATGAAAATCGGATGTATAGTTTAATGACAGGGACAGTCAAAAGTTTTCCGTTACATGACGGCCCATGGGAAAAAAATATTTCAATTGCATTTTAATGATGTTACAACCTTTCGAACAGAATGAAATTGATGGGCACTTATTGAAGTGCACTAAAATATACATTCAGTGCACTATGCGGTGCAAAAAACATTTATAAAACTAACTATAGTACGAACGCACATCATTTGCCACGTTTGACGTGCAATTTCCAACTTCTTTTAAATTATAGAAGCTGTATTTCTATTTTAGGGTAATTTTATATTAATAATTATAGTTGGTATTAATAACTATATACGTATCATGTGTTACCAACATGTTTATCTGAAAAACAAAACGTAATTTTAAATAAAAAAAATTAAGCATTCACTTCGAATCATGATTTTTTATCTTTAAAACTTCAAAATGTTAGAAACACAACTTAAACACAACAATTTGGATTTTAATTTTTTTACAATTACCAAACTGTAAGTTCCCTATCACAATATATATTCTAAACGGAAAAGTTAAAACATACATTAAAATATTTATCTGCTTAAAAGACGTTACTAAAAACACATTAAAAGTATATTAAAAACCTATATTGACGTCTTTCAACTCCTTCACTGAGTCGTCATCAGAATGTATAATAGAAAATTCAAATACAATGCATATGAAAACTGGTAAAATATCATCGAATACAAATAAGTAAACATAAAACGCCCCCTACATTTTCGCTATCGCACGTGTTCCCTCTATGTCGCGACTCCGCAAGTTGTCCAACCATTCAATCCATATATTCGGGATTCGAAAAGATAACGTATCGTTACAAATACAAACCCCTGAACCTCTTTCATACTTTCAAATTTTCAATGGATTCTCTTATAAATAATTGTAAATAAAAATTAGACCTGTAGATTGATCTACTCTCGTTAAAAAGTATGTTTATGAAATTTCTGTTATACATTCTGATGACGACTCAGTGAAGGAGTTGAAACATGTCAATACAGGTTTTTAATATACTTTTAATGTGTTTTTAGTAACGTCTTTTAAGCAAATAAATAATTTAATATATGTTTTGACTTTTCCGTTTGGAATATATCGCTCACCTGCAAGAAGAGTGACACATCTCAACAAAAGTAAATTTCACAGGAGAGACAAAACAAAATTTGCATGATTTTACTGATATTTATTGTAGCACTTAGCTCTGCATGCAGGAGTAAAAATGGCATACAAGAGTAAATCCTTTAAGAATGAAGACGTAGGCTGAGGTTTGGAGGAATTTTACATCCCCCAAAAATCCACTCTGTGAAGGCCCCTACCGCCACATATTAATATTAATACTTTTCTCCTTTCCCCCCTTTAAAATTACATTTTTAAATACTTAAAATTTAATTATCTGTCTGAATTTGGATTCAATCTTTTTTTAGCGCTCTTTTCCTTCATAAATTAAGCAATCATTTTTCTGTATCTGTAATATTTTAACCGCAGCGCACTGCAGTTAAAAGAAAAGAAATCATTTCCTTTTCTCGCCTAATAACTGGATTCTAATTTTCATCCTTCTGCCTTAGTTTGATGATATGCAGAAATTAGTCAGACATATTACTTCTACATCTTTAACCGTTGGTCCAGATGTAAGATATATTAGTCATTTCAGTTATTAACCCTTTCTTTATTTTACTTTAGTTTATTAACATGCGCTTTCCGCCGCTTCAATCCCATGAGAACTGTGGCAAACCACTATAGAATGTTCTTTTGCGGTTTATGTGCTATAATTCCTAAGTAATCATTTGGCGTTAAATATTTCTTATTACTCTTTTACTTCCCCCATTCAATTGAAATTATCGTACTTTGACCACATGCCTTCCTCTCTGTAATCTCGCCATATAGTATATGTATTTGGCGAAATTGTGTATGTACGCTTGCCAACACTCGAGCATTTCGAGAAAATGTAATTTTAACACTTGCTTCTGAACTCACATGCTCTTAGCATAAGAATGTAACGGGACTCTCTCTCCACCAGGCTCTGGGCCGAGGGCTCGCCTTGCAAAAAAAAAACATCCCGAACCTGGTGTCCGATTTGGTCAATAAAGAATTAGTTGTAACATTTGGCTTGTCTACATTTGGTCAATAAAGAATTAGTTGTAACATTTGGCTTGTCTACATTTGGCTCTATCTGCAATATGGATTTAGTTCTGTTAATATTGCTTCCCATATTTATCAACACCAACTGCCATCCGGACTATTCAATATAAATGTACACACCCCTCTTCTGTGGTCATAAATGGACATATGGCGTAATAAAGTGATTTCCCGTATAACTACACTTATAAAACGTTTTGTGTAGCAAGACGCACCTATGACAGACCTATTAGTGAAATAAAACGTAGAATGAATTTTTGAAAGATGTGTCACTGTTCTCGCGAGTGAGCGATATATTGGTATATGGTTATTAGTGGACGTAATTAAGACTTATTACTCTCACGTATACTTACATCTGTAAGTTCCACTTAATTTCAGAATAAATCATAATATATTTTTACTTTTATACTTATTGATATATTGATCTGCATAGTCAGACCATTCTAATTTACCTCTTCCACTTCCAATAGGTCTCGGTCTGTACTAAAACAGATCGCTCCGACTGAGCGTCAATTTGAAAAGAATGCCTGACATCTTGCTTGACGCCTCTTGCAGACGACGACACCAGTTTCTGACGAACTGTCTTCACGGACTCGTACACAAATGTGAAAATAGCTACAGATATGCACAGGCCGACCATTCCTGAAAGGAAAGGAAAAGGGAAAAAAATGCAATTTAACAAATTACAACGACCATTTGGAAAATGATTTTATCGAAGACTAAAATTTAAGACATAAAAAATCGCACGGAGTTTGATCATACACTACGTACGCCATGGATTAAACATTAATAGTGTTATGACACGTAAAAATTGCAAGCGACAGAAATCGCCTGCGACTCGTACGTATTATCCACCTGAAACTTACGTATTATCCAAGCACTTCATTGGCTGTTCGGGAAAAGGCTTTTCCATCGTCAGATTTCCAAGAAATCTGACGGCCAATTTTAAATGAAATTTATTTCTTAAACTTCTAAACATCCCACAATATTACTTTTTACACCGTCGTATAGAGAAAAAAATGTACTTTTAAATGCAATTTGTTTGAAAGCTGTATCTCAATTTGTTTCTGAGTTATTAATTTTTTTTTTTTTTTGTAGTTTTTATTACTTTTTTGTCATAGTGGCAACACTCTGTTGTTCATCTCTGTTGAAAGTAAAAGGAAATACTGATTACTGTATAGGCCAACCAGAAAATGAATAAAATGCGGATTCAACCAATAAAAAGCTTCAGATATGCTTTTGATTTCCTACCCTGACGAGGTCAATAACCATTTTTCCAAATGGTTAAAAAATATCATTAACATCCTTAAAATAAACAAGAACACAAAAATCATGTGTATGGCATAGATTATGAAACACTTTCCAACACATTGAGAATACTATAACAAAACTTAACAATTTACTAAGGTGAAAGATGATAATAAACAATTTGGAAAACGCATAACGGATTTGAAAACCCAATTTCTGCTATTCCCATGAATAGTGTTGAAAATAGGATTTTTTTTTGTGTGTGTGCTGCTCTGTATATGAGCTATTGCTATGTGTGCATACTACATAGTATGCTAAAAGTTAGTTCGGTTAAACGCATAGCACAGTTGAAAATTTCCAATAAGCAATTTACGCCAATAAAGGGATGTTGAAAACTTTTGTGTGTATAGGATCTACAGAATTTATACACACCAAGTAATATTTAAAAAATAATTAATATTAAAAACGCACTTTTTTTTCGTAGTCTTTAATAGTTCAATTATTGTTCGAAGACTTCAATATTTCAATTATTGTTCATTTTCTTCTGTAGCCTAATTCTTTTGTGTGACCGATACATTCTATGCTTACCACGTTCTGTAGTAACAACCTTGCGTTGAACGAAATTGTTTTGTCTGTCCCTATAAACCAGCCTTGAATTTAGCGGAGCAATGAGACCCATCCGCCCCCCACCCACCGGGAAGATTTAAGATTTTGTGTTTTCATTTTCAATGGTCAAAAAGAGCAATTTTTCCCCTGAACTCTATAACCACCCCCCTCCCATCCCCTTTGATTATTCAAGGAAGTTTTTAACCCTTTCGGGACGGGTGATACATATATGCACCGTCAAAAGATGCACGTGGAATTTGTTTCTGGCACTATTAATAATTAAAAGTAATATTTGCCTTTTTTAATTAAAGTATTCTTTGATAATTTACAAGTGCAGGGAACTGCATAATAAAAGCGGTGCCACCCAAATAAAATTTGTGTAAAGGGTGCCGTCTCGAAAGGGTTAAGTGTATCCTAGATCATCAGTGTCTGGAGTGGGCGATCATTTTCAGAGATTGTAAGCATTCAGGTTGTTCCTAAAATCTTGTAACAAATTTTCAGTGGGGATAATATGGTCAAGACAAGCATTTTAACAAGAAAAAATATCACAATCCTTTTATTCCATCAAAATTACAATACATTTAATAAAATATATTGGGTGCGAAACAAGCTAAAACTGAATTTTTATTCACAACTGTGAATGACAACAATGTTATCAACAATGAAGGTATTTTAATGAGATTTGTTTCATACAGAGGTGCCGCGATGGAGGGTTATGGGGGGGGGGGGGGAAGCCTCTCCCTCCAATATATGTGAACTTGGGAAATTTGAGCTTAGAGTTGGAAAATTTCTGATTTTTGAAACACTTTCATTTTTTTTTAAATAAGAGTAAATATATATATATATATATATATATATATATATATAAGAATTTTTTATTGTTTTGCTGACTACTTTTCTGAGTTCTTTAACAGTAAACTAGTTAAATTATCAAAAGAAATACAAAAAGCAGCCAGACTCAATTTGCCATTGTGTTTCTCTGTGCTACGAAAATACCATACATCTACCAGACCTGAATTTCTTTAATGTTGTCCATCAACAGTTCTCTAATCTATTTCCTCCAAAATTTTGTTCCTTTCTCAAAAATCTCACAATGTTATGAAGCTATATTTTAATATGAAGTACGACTATGACTCATACACAATAGAAGAAAAAATTTCATTAAATGAACCAATAATTTTAATTTTTATGTTTTTCGTTTCAGTATTTTTCCTTGGATTTTTTTTTTTTTTTTTTACGTATAAGTATCATTAAACACATATTGCACATATCATTTCAGTTGTAAAATAGAGCAATTTGTTTCAAGTTGGGAAATTTTTTAATTCTCCCCCCCCCCCCCCCCCCCTGAAAAAATATCTGCCGCTACGCCCCTGGTTTCATATTAATTTTGTTTGTATTAAATGTGATGATATCATTGAAAATGACAGAATTTTGGTCAGAGTGGCACAGTATAAATACAATAAACTGGATTCTGAATAAAGAAATGTCTAGCTCACAGTTCTTTAGCTATGAATGGTGGCATTTTCCAGCACTTATATTTCACAAAAATCAAAGCAAGTCAGGTGAAAATATAGTTACGATATCTTCATTATTGCTAAAGTAACAAATGAAAATCCAAGTCTGACCTCGAGTGAGATGAGATAGAATGTATTTATGACTCAATAAGTGGATTACGATTATGGTTTCCAGAACAAAAATTGTCTGTCTTGATACCTATTATTAACCCCAAAAGTTTTTCTATTTTGTTTAGGAACTCTAATTTGTGAAAAAGCAAGAAACAGATTATTTACAAAACAAAGTTTAGGAACTTGCATGTCATTAATTCCTATGAAAATCCTAATTAATCATCCCCATTATCCATCCTTTTAATCCTCCACATGGTTAATTTTCTTGAGTTATACTTTATAAGCAGCAAATAAATAATCTAAAAATATTCTATTTTATTTAAATATAATTTTGGTTCTAATTATTTAAAATATATTTATCAGTTGTCAGTTAAAATTAGAAATTGTGAAAAGTTTTTAAAAATGTGTTTTAATAGGTTTTTTTTACGTATTTGGTTTGACCGAATACTTTGATATTCGGCCGAATAATCGGTAACATAGCCGAATAGATACCGAATATTCGGTGCATTCCTATTACAAAGTTTACTGCACTAACTGAAAATCTAAGTATAAGCGAGGGATGTCTACCTCTGCATATTAAAAACTTAGTTTAACCAATCTTTAAAACGACCATACAATAAAAAGCGCTATTTTTCACGGAACAAATAACGACAATGGCTGACATTCTAGAATAAAAAATAAGGAATACATTTTGAATTGAAGAAATATGAACAAATAAAAGCATCTATTATTATTATTATTATTATTATTATTATTATTATTATACTATTATGTGAATGCATATGTTTTTTCAAGCTGAAATTTTGATTTACAACTAGCAGGAAGTTTCACTTCTTACAAGGAAACACTTCAATTTATAGATATGAAACGTTACAAAACTGTCAGGTAACACAATGGCTAATATCTTTTTTTTTTATTTTTTTAATATATTCTAATTTTTATTTTAACATCCTGGTTTAAGAGAACTTATGTTATTGTAATTTTACATACTAATGTATTAATTAAAATGACACTATTATGCATATGAGATTTTATGGTAACAAAACAGTTATTTTTTACTCAGGGGGACCTGCCCCCTACGAGCTACGCTTGCCAACTCCCGTTCAGATACCGCGGACTCTAAAACACACTAATTTGATCAGCTTTAAAAATATTACGGAAGATTGAATTATAATTTAAAATCTTTTAGCGATGTCCTTGTAAACAGGTTCCTATTAATTTATTTTTTACTGGGGGATTTTAAAGCCGAATCAGCTGCTGTTAAGACATCTAATGACCGTTTTCGTGTTTGACTAAATAAGATCAGTTAAACATTTGAAAATCAGCTAATGTAAAATGAACGAAGTCAACACAGTCTTTGCCTTCCGATATTTTTTTAACAACGCTTAAGAAAATTGTTTTAAATATTATATTTTAAAAGTATCGTCTCAAATCTGATGTAATTTTCACCAAAGTTTTCTTATATATCGCTTCAAATCTGACGTGATTTTCATCAAAGTTTTTTTTTTTTTCTCTTCGTAATATATTCACATAAAAATACTTTTTTCCTTTGAAAGGAAATATTATTTGCGCTGTCCTAGAATTGGCAAAAATAGTTAAAAAGATCATCTCGAAATATGAAGCAAATGTCTCGTGTAAATATAGTTTTAAATTTAAACTGTTTGACAATGTTATTACTCGGCGTCGGCCAATTGAAATAGGACGTAATTTTCCTCATTTGTTGCTCTTAGCACATATTAATGAATTCATTATTCTAAAGTTATTCTTCTTTTTTAATATTCATCCGTAAATACTATTAACTTTCAGTATTTTCCTGCTTTTAACACGTAATTATTTAATTCTAATTTGAAATTTATTTTTCCATTTGTCAGAGTCACGTGTAAATAAATTTTTAATTGAAAGGAAATATTATTCTTCGCCATTTTTCCTAATAACCTTTTCTAAAATATAAAAGAAATCTCTCTTGAAATGCTAAAAATTTAAGTAAAGAATTGAATAAAACTCTCAAAAAATTAATAAAATTTAAAAAATAATTGCAGTCTGCACACCGCGACCTTCTAATGTATATCCTTAGAAATAATAATAAAATTCCTAGTTATCATTTTTGCTTCTATAAAACTTTTTTAATGGAACGATTTTGACTAACTTTAACATTAAAATAAAATTTAGATTAAAAATTAATTATTAAGATAATTATATTAATAAAACTCTTAAAATAATTATTAGATTTAAAAACGGTTTAAGTCAGCGTATTGTTCAAACATTTCTCTATAATACTACCAATTTTCATATTTTTGTATACAGTAGTTTTCTTAATATTAGCGGAGAAAGACTTCCGGTCACAAAAAATTCATTTACTGCGGCGGTGACAGCGTTAATTACATTTTTTTTTTTTTTTTTTTTTAGAATAGAGGGATTACAGATTGGTGCACATGTACTTCAGCCCGTAATAAATTAAATCGCTAATCAGCTATCTATCTATATTATAAAGAGTAAGTCCGTCCGTAACGCCGACGTCATTTTAAGTTGGCAAAAACAGATGATTAATTTTTGCTTTTACCGTAATTTTTATGTGCGTGCGTAATTATATACAGTGAAACCTCCCTGAGCGGACACCTCCATTAAGCGACCACCTCCCTGAACGACCATTTTTTCATGGAACGAAATTTATTCCCATAGGCTCAATATTTATTTTACCTCCACTCAGAGACCACCCCAGTTGAACTCCCACCATGAGCGGCCCATTTCTTTGAAGAAAATGAAACAAATTCCGTTTTTTCTAGTCGCTTGAAGAAGGTTTTATTAGAAAAATAATTCCGCAGAGTGCATTATTCATCAAACTTCTAAACTTAGTTAAGAAAATGTTTTTATTATTCCGGTAACTTTTAAGTGTTTAAACTCCTTTGTGCCTTTTTAGGCAATGAATTTAACTCTGATGACAAATTAAGAATGACTGTCATTAAACTCCCCTGCTCTATTCTGTCATAAAACTCTCATAGAAATAGATAAATTAATGAGATCATCATTATTTGTCCCCCCCCCCCCCCCCCAAAAAAAAATGCATTTATTGACTGAACTTCGAAAGGACTTGAAAATAAAAGTTATAAAAGATAAAACCGTAAAATAAAGCAAACGTCAATGTATTCACTTTTAAAACTCTGCAGTAATTAACTTATGTAATTAACTTTTGTTTTGATACTTAAATTTTCATATATTTTCCTAATGTGAAAAATAAATGTTAGTAATATCAATTGTTACTGATGGGGAGAAATTTGCATTTTACAATCAACGTTATAGACATCTAATTAGCTCTCATTACCCCTTTTATTAGGCATCTCTCCAATACCCCTTTTAAGCATATATTTTAGTTAGCTGATTTGAATTATTTAAATCTTAATGATCGTTTCGCTTCTGGGAATTTGGTATACCTAAAGGAAACACCTCAATCATTAATCTTCGTTAATAATAATAATGAAAAAAATTAATCTACTTGCGCTGTGTGTTTTTGCAGCACCAATTTCCCTTTGAAGCTGCCGTCTAAAAATGCTTAAATTAACAATTAATAAAATTAAACAGACACATGAATCATTTACTTACACTTATTTCGTTTTATACACAAACAATAATATTTATTTAGGTAAAACAAAAACACAAATATACAACACAAACACATATAATATACTGAATGATTTTCATTGGAAACAATTGAATTCATATAATATTTTGAATAACTTTCATTTTAAACCAGTAAATGATATTCTGTCTTTAATTTACTGACAAGGGTAGGCAAGGGCATACTTCCATTTAAAATGGTATAATTCATCAATTTAACCGGCAGCAGAGAATTAAATAAAATGTACCTTTTGTGACAGGAATCATAACTTGTTAGGGACATTAGCACTGCATGTGGACAGATCCGTATTTGGTGAGTATCCATATCAAGAGCCCATATTAAGAGGGTACTAGCTTCCATTCGGATTTCATTCTACAAAGAACTACAGCACGCTGATGTGAGAACTGGTAGAGAGCACCTTCTTTTTTTTTTTTGGAAACACTCTTAGCAAAACATTTTTTTAGAATGCCTTCTTTTTTTTCTCTCGTTGTATTCCTCTTACACTTGATTTTTTAATTTATTCGTCCCTTTTATTATTTACTCTTCTCAGCATCCTAATAAGGCTGCGTACACACTATCCAGCATCTTGCAGTCACCTTTCGGCACGTTTGTTCCCTGTTGTCGGGTTATTTGATGGCTAATGGGTTTTGTATGACAAGGATAGGAAGTTGCAGGACGGAAGTGGACGCAAATCCACGTTGACAGTTTTACGACTGTTGTTTGGGGAGAAAATCGCATAGAAAAAGTATCACTCCCTTTGTCAATTCGATACAGTTCCTCATTTTTTACTTTCCAATCCACTTAAAAAGGTTGCAATTATTTGGCAA